>OY728137.1:787965834-789264245 GCA_963277665.1 Viscum album
TTTAAACTTGGTCATGTTGGATTGATAGGGTATAAGAACCATGTATATTTTCCTTCCATTTAGGATTCGAATGTGTTTTTAGAGGAAGCTCGTAGTTCTTCTTTATTTATTTAGTAATGAAGTTTTAAGATGTATAGATATTTTAAAGTGTATTTTTGGTAGAATAGAATGGATAGAGATATCATAGAGTTTGTATCACAGTTCATGGTATGTCAGCATGTTGAGGATGAATGTAAATGGTATAAGGGTATGGTACATCCAATACCCACACTATAATGGAAATGGGAAAAATCACGATGTATTTTTTTCATTAGACTCTATATAAATGTATAAAGGGAATAGATCTATATGGGATGTAGTCAATCACCATAAAAAATCATCAAACTTAATCACTATATGATAATAAATCACTCTTGATATGATTTCCATGATATAAATAAATAAATTTCTAAGGTTCTATGGAGTACCATATTCCATTATGTCTGATTAGGATCTGAGTTGTACAACAAAAATTGGAGATGTATTCAGAAATATCTCTATATAGAGTTCAGTTTCAACATTATGTATCATCCTTAGATAGATGGTCATTCCAAGAGAACAATTCAAAATCTAGAGGATATGTTGATATCCCATTCTTAAAATTTCAATGTTTATTGGGATAAACACCTACCTCTAGGTGAGTTTTCTTACAACAATAGATTTCACTAAAAATTTCAGATGGGTCCTTATGAATCCCTCTGTAGAAATAAAATATTAATATCTAACATACTGGAATTAATTTTGAGAAAAATAGAAATTAAGAGCTGATATAGCTAAAGAAATGGAATAGATGGTTAGATACGTTAAACAACACATCAAAAAATATTAGAGTAAGTATAAAATTTGTCCTAAAAATCATCAGCGTGATATAGAATATGAAGTTAGTGACATGTTGTTTCTAATAATTTCTCCATGGAAGAAGGTTATGAGTTTTAAGAAGAAAGGGAAATTGAGCCCCAGGTATATCAATCCATTTGAAATTATTTATCATATCAAAACCATTGCTTTTATCTTAGAACTTACACCAAACCTCTTTCAAGTCCACAATTTGTTTCATATATCTCTCCAAAGTAAGTACATACCCGCCCCATCACATTTACTAAACTCAAATTTCATACTAATAAAGAAGTATATTTCATGTGAGGAACAACTAGTGGAGATTTTCCATCACATAGAGAAGGTTCCATGAAAAAACCACTCACATGGTTAATGTGTTGTGTTGAAACCATCATTTTTTGGAAGCTACATGAGAACTTGAGGATATGATGAGGTAGAATTATCCAAATATTTTTGTATCAGGGTGATAAATTTCTGGGGAGAAATTCATTTTAATGGATGTAGAATGTAACAACCCAATATCTTATAAATATTTTCCTTATTTTGAAAAAATTAAATTTCTCTAATAGATTGAGTTATTGGAAACACCAAGTTAAACTTGTGCTACACACAACACGAGGTTAGCTTATAGTAAAAAAATACAACGAGTTTTAACAAAACCATGATATAATAGTAATATGGTTAACTAAACACGACAATTATAACCAACATATTAAAAATAGTGATATGAATATTAAAAAATACTTTTTAAATATAAATTATAATGGTTTTATATAATGTAAACTTATTGATAAAAATGTAGTTAATTTTCAGTATAGTCTTGCCACTACCCATCCCAGTGGGGCCCGAGCTGCAACTCCTCAATCCCGCCTCCAATAGGCCAGGGGCTGGTGACTAGCACCGAGTAGGCATATCACTAACATGGGAGGCATTTCCTATAAACCTGTACACATGCACACAAATCTCAAAGCCCACAAAGCTGAAAAGTAAAAACTACTCAAAATGGAAATTCATGCATATACTAAAAAAACCCAACTAATAGAGTCTGGCAGGAATGTAAAGTACACTAATATGAAACCCTGGGACAAAAGTTTGAGCCTGTTTAAATAATGTCTGTAACAAAGTCCAACCTGTAAAGAATGGTACTAGGACTACAATATGTAGCCGTAAGAACGCACCTCGGCCCGCCTGTTCTCACTGATCACTGTCCGGTCCTGGTCCACCTAGAATCCCGTCAAAGGCTCGCTCACCTACACAAGACATGAAACGTGCGTGAAAATCCCATACAGGGGTGAGTATAACAATACCCAGTAGTACACACCGAAAACCACAAAGGAATACAACAAGGGAAAACACCATAAATAAATGATACAGTCAGCTCTACACAATGTATGTCTGCAGAACATATAACCAGAATATCCAGATATACTCATACACGATCGACCATCACAAAACCACAACTAAGATCTAGCTCGAAGATTCCACTAAGCACATAACAAGGAGAACACACTCCTAGGTCTGAAGAGAGAGATATGAAGTACTCATTCTGGGAGAACACACTCCACAAGTACTTGAGAACATGATGCTCAGATGAGGATCATGAACAATATCCATGGGGTGATTCCAACAACTCAGTCTGAACTAATCCACTAAGCAGAGGATCGGTGCCTGGGTAAAGTTGGTCACGTCAATACCAAGAACTCTACCAAGGTTACCAGGAAGGAATAGAGGATCCAGCTCCAAGTCTCATAGAGGGTATTCCAACAACTCTATTCATAAAGTCCTACTGAAGAGTTCATACTCTTGTATGTAGGAAATGATATCGGAAACCTTCAGGAGAAAGACCAAGGGGACGAACCCTAATGAAACTAGTCCAAGTCACAGAAGGAAACTGGCTTAAGCCTTGTAAAACAGGTTACACTGCGTGTAGTATGGTTACACGCCGTGTTCCTTGACTTCGGGTACGACCCGTGTCATCCGTCCAAGCTGTGTAAAACTCAACTACATGTCGTATAGAAGGATCACACGCCGTGTTCCCAGACTCTGGGTACTTCCCGTGTAAATGGTCTGTGTCTGGAATCGAAGTCGTGTAGGAAAGCATATACACGGTGTGTAAGTCGAAGCACACTCCATGTCCTGTCAACTGGGAAACACCCGTGTACCCTGGCCGTATGCCCGTACACGTTGTCTATCCGTGTCGCCTGCCTGTGTACCAGTACACGGGGATTCCTATGTATCTGGCCATGTCTGGCCGGGGAAGAGTATACATGTCGTGTCCTTGGTTGTGTACCCTACATATGTTCATGTATTCCCGGAGTACACGCCAGGTGATCCCTGGCAAACACACGTCGTGTAGCCCATACTACACACCATGTAGTCAGGATTTCCAGAACCGCCGTCTTCCTCCTCGCACCTCAGCTAGATCTTCGGATCTTGATTATGTCATTCGTTTTCCGTTAAACTCAAGGCGCTGGTTCGTTTCATCATCCTAACAACAAATCCGGGTGTTTTGGGCCTTCAATTGGCTCGGAAAACAAGCGTTGATTCATCCAATATAAAACGCCCAATAACCCATATCTCTCGATCTGCTCTAAATCGTTCGTCGTCACTGCAGTATCACCTCTAAGGCATTATTATGGGGTTGGATCTACAATCTCGGATCATTGTGCCAACAAACGAAGGCGAAACGACCTATTTCCTCCAAGAACGTCAAGCGCGGGGAAGAACTAGGAGTTTCCATGAAGAACGGGGAATTAAATCACAAAACAAACAAGAGGGACTAACCTCGATCATTGTTCATGACAATTCGGGTTCGTCACCATTTGATCAAAACCAAAATGATCAACAGATTAAAATGCAAGAATGATGTTCTTCCCAGAATTCCCACAAAAGTCCATCCCGCAAATACGATCGATCTGCAGGCTAATCTGTTCGTGAATTAGTCCGTGTTCATCATAGGTATCAAGAACGGGAAAGAAATCACAAAGAGATCAAAATCCCTACCTGGATTTGTGGCGTTCGTTGACAAAGATCCAATCATCGCATCGTTGTCGCCAATGAAATTCATCCAGAATTTCGTTGCCGTGTTGGGAGGTTTTTTCCAGATCTTTTCCAGCGCCTCCAGGGTAAATTTAGGGTGATGAGATTTGTAACCCTCATCCCCTACGAAACCCTTATTTAGAAAGTTAAAAGATTTCGATACAACAGGGATTTAATAAAATATTTTTTTTAAATATTTTATTACAATTACGTCCAAAAACTAGATTTCACCACCTCCCTGCGCCGATCAATGTTAGGCCTTTCCTAAGGTAAAATATTTATTTTGAACGCAACTATGCCCTCATATTTCTGATCCTAGCACCTGTTCAAGAGTTATTAAACTTTTTCAGGAAAACTGCACACGCACGTAATTTAATTATTTAATTAAATTCAAACATCTGTTCCGGGCTCACCGGGCCTGGGAACTGCATGTAATCTTGAAGCCTGGTCTCGAAATAATTCCCACATAATATTAAAATAAAACATGGAAAAATAAAATACATTACATCACACCCACCTAAGGGCTTTTACGTCCCTGAAAATCCAAAACAAAGGCTACTCAAAAGGATGTGGGTACTACACACGAATCTGAGCCTCCCGCTCCCACGTGCTCTCCTAGAGATTCCCGGGCTGCCACCAGACACGCACCAAGGGAATATCTCATCCAATAAGGATCTTCTCCTAACAATCCTCGATCTCCACTGGGTAATCATCAAAGGTCACTCCATCATCGATGTCCAGCTCACCCCAGTCGATAATGTGCGATGGATCAAGCACGTACTTCTGCAGCTGTGACACATGGAAGATGTTGTGTACCCGGTCCATCTGAGGAGGTAGATCCAAGTGGTACACCACCTCTCCAACTCTACTCAGAATCTGAAAAGGGTCGATGAACCTCGGAGACAGATTTCCGCCTCGGCCAAATCTCTACAATCCCCGTCGAGGTGAGACCCAAAGGAACACATGGTCTCCCTCTTCGAACTCCAAGGGCCTTCATCTCTAGTCGGCATAAGACTTCTGTCGACTCTGTGCAGTCATCCTACACTCTTGGATTACCTAGACCTTCTCCATAGTAGCTCGCGCCATCTTTGGGTCCATGAGTACTGACTCTCCTAGGTCAGTCCAGCAAAGTGGTAACCTGGAAGGTTGCCCGTACAAAGCCTCGAATGGTGTCATACCAATGGTGGAATGATAAATGTTGTTATAAGAAAATTCCACCAGTGGTAGGTGATCCTCCCAGCTATGACCGAAGTCAAGTATGCAAGATCGTGGCATATCCTCCAGAACCTGAATGGTCCGCTCCATCTGACTATCAGTCCAAGGATGAAACGCTGTGCTCAAGCGTAACTAAGTCCCCAAAGCTTCTTGAAATCCCTTCCACAACCGGGATGTGAAACGAGCATCATGATGTGAGACGATCGTGGATGGAACTCCTTGAAGATGAACTATCTCCTGCATGTAGAGGTGTCACAATTCTCTACAGAACTCGGCTCCCATATGGCTAGAAATTGGGTCGACTTGGTGATTCAATCAAAGATCACCCAGATGGCATCATGTCCCCTAGACGTATATGGTAAACCTTTCACGAATTCCATTGATAACCCATCCCACTTCCATTCTGGCACCTCAAGGGGATGAGCCAATCCTGCTGGCACCTGGTTCTCAACCTTTACACACTGACAAGTAAGGCACTGAGAAATAAACTCTGCCACACTCATCATCATTATTGGACACGAGAACTGACGTCGGAGGTCCCGGTACATCTTTACCACACATGGATGCACCACCAAAGGAGATGTATGGAACTCCCTCAGAACCTCCTCTCACAGCGTCAATGGTACTATTGTGTGCCCTCTGAAGAGAAAAACATGCTCCCCACCTTTTGAATATCCAGCGGAAATATCACCTGCGGATATCTGAGCACATAGAGTCTCACAGCTAGAATCCTCATATTGTGCTTCCCTAACTCACTGTAAGAGTGGAGGGGTAACAGCCATAGACAGAAGGTAAGCTCCCTCATATCTATCCACGAAGGATAACTGTAAAGAGGAAAATTGTCTCATCGCCTCATCCAATAACTGTGAACTAGATTTACTGCTGAGATCAAATTCCACAACGTTCCCCTTCCCAGGAGTATAAATGATCTCAAAGTCGTAATCCTTTAGAAACTCAAGCCAGTGTCTATGTGTCAAATTCAGATCCTTCTGCGAAAAGATATATCTGAGACTCTTATGATCAGAGTAGATGATAAACCGCTCGCCCATAAAGTAGTGTCGCCACATATTCAACGCAAAGACTACCACTGCCAACTCAAGATCATGGGTCGCATAGTTCTGCTCATGTGGCATCAACTGACATGAGCCATAAGAAATCACTGCTTGCCTCTGCATCAGGACACAACCAAGCCCGGTTCCTAATGCGTCGAAGAACACTACGTACTCGATACCCTCCTCTGGTAATCTCAAGATCGGGGCGCTCGTCAGACTCTGCCTCAACTACTGAAAAGCCTGCTGGAATCTCTCAATGCACATGAAAGGTTTCCCCTTTCAGGTCAAAGAAGTCATGGGTGCTGAAATCCTGGAGAAATCGAGAATGAATCTCCAATAGTAGCCTGCCAATCCATGGAAACTTTGCATCTATGTCACGTTCCGGGGTGGCTTCTATGCTAGAACTTCCTCTACCTTGGCTGGGTCCACTGCTACACCGTCTACTGAGATAACGTGTCCTAGAAAGTGGACCTCCTTTATCCAGAACTGACACTTCGAGAGTTTCCCATACAGCTGGTGCTCTCGAAGTGTGTCTAGAACCATCCTTAGGTGTCTCACATGCTCCTCCTTGGACACAGAGTACACAAGGATATCATTGATGAAGACCAGTTCGAACCGATCTAGATTGGGATGAAAGATCCGGTTCATTAGTCCCATAAACACTGTCAGGGAGTTCATCACGCCAAAGGGCATCACTAAGTACTCATAGTGACTATAGCGAAATCTGAAATTCATCTTCGGTATATCCTCATCCCGTACTCTCTACTGGTGATATCCTGATCATAGATCGACATTTGAGAACCATCGTGCCCCTCTTAACTGGTCGAAGAGGTCATCAATACTTGGCAATGGATATTGGTTCTTCACGGTCACCTGATTCAATTTCCTGAAATCCACACACACCCTCAAGATCTCATCTGCCTTTTTGGAAAACTACACTAGGGCCGCCCAGGGTGAAACACTAGGTCTCACAAAGCCCTTCCTCTGCAAGTCTTCCAGCTGCACCCTCATCTCAAAAAGCTCTACAGGAGCCATCCAATATGCTGATGCTGATATCGGTGTCGTCCTGGGTTGCAACTCAATGTAGAAATCTTTCTCCTGGTGAGGAGGTAGTCCAGGGATATCCTCCGAAAAGACGTCCTTGTACTCAGTCACTACTGTTGGAAACTGGAAACTTGTAACATTTGTTGCGCCAAGGGATTGGCTAGCCAACTGATGTGAAATCGGTTGTACCTTCATATGCATGAGTCTATCCTGCGCTGCATGGGTCTCATTTTCAACGACGAAGGAGAACCTCATTCCATCACTACGGACACACCGCACCCTTCTCCTAAAATAGTCAATCTGGGCATGGACTGTGGATATCCAATCCATACCAAGAATTACATCGTAAGACCTCGACGCTACCAGCAAGAGGTTACAACATAAACTCTTGCCTCCAAGGGTCAGGTCACACTGTCTGCAAAGGTGTGTGATCTCTGAATCTTCTCCAGTCTGTGTTTCTAAGTGTAAGGGTCGAGTCAATGGCTCAACTGGAATCCCAAGGTCTCGAACAAGAAAAGAATCTAGAAAATAATGACAAGCATTTGTGTCTATCAGTACGACAACCAAAGTAGAAAATACATAGATTGTACCTCTAATCATTCCAGGAGTACCTGGGTCATATGCCTCTACTGCCTCCAGCTATACCTACCACCATCCACTAGCTCCCAGAGCCTGGGGTGGACCTCCTAGGGGTGGTGGTGGTAAAAGTTCAAAACGAAAACCACCTCCAGCTGCTCTCCCAGCTCCTCTACCATGTCCACCACCCCGCAGATCTGTCTAATCCACATGTTTCCTCTACCACGGTGGTCCATCCACTGCTCCTATGTCAGTTGTACGGTGGGTCGGAAAATCTCAAGCAAGATGTCCCCTTCCATCACAAGAGTAGCATCGCCTCTCTCAAAACTGGATGGATGTGCCCTGCAAACCCTGTACGATAGATCCCCTATCCTGGGATCTCCTATGAAAACGTCTCCCATGCTTGGGTCCCTGATGTATGCTCCCTGGTACTGAGGTCTCTCCTCCAGCTCGCTCACTTCTGACGACTATCGACTATCTCTTCTCTTCCAAGAAGCTCTCAACCACCAAAGCCCGCTCAAGCACCCCAGCATAAGTAGTAATTCTCATAGGGATGATGCTAGCTCAGATATGTCCATGCAATCCCCACTCAAAAGTATGAGCTCTAAAGTACTGATCCCTGACCATATCCATCGAGTACCATGAGAGGTCGGTAAACCTCAATGAATAGTCATCTACCTTCATGGTTACCTGCTGGAGTTGAAGAGGCTCATGTATATGTATCGCTCTCAGGGTAACCGGTGAAAAACCCTCTCTAAAGAGACTCTCAAACTCTAACCACGCAAGAGTCGCCTCATCGTGGGTCTGGATAACCAAACTCTGCCATCGCCTTTCCGAGCCCTGCAGAAGGCTCGCTGCCAAGATCACCATATGGTCTGCTGGTGTCCTGACCAAACGGAAGACTCTAGACACTACCTCAAGACAGTCCTCTACTGCCTGAGGGTCAGGCTTGCCTTGAAACCTGAGGGGTCTCTTTCTCTAAAACTCATGGAGTGCGCTCAACCTATGTTCCTCCTCTACAAGTACAATAGGCACTAAACACTACTCCATAGGTGGTGGAATAACTGGAACATCACCCGAAGGTAAAACTGGGGGATCTGGTCCCTGTATCGAAGCTTCATCACTGAGGGGATCATCCTCATGATCGAGCTGCTGGATCCTAGCGGGTGCGTGTCACAGATGCATCCTATAAAGAAACAAGATGTATCTCAATCACTGAGTATATCTAGAGAGCTGACTCAAGAAGGACATAGAAACCACAACTCATTCCTATATGATGCATGTACCGTTATTTTCCCCTGAAACTAGTGTCCTCATGTTCCGAGTTGAAAAGCATGTTATAATAGTCCTGGTGTATGGATACGTCGGCCGCCCCCACCAACACTAGGGTACTTGGACTGAAATCCGAACTTGAAACACTTAACACTGTTTCCCCAAACCAACTCACAGACTCTCGATCCTAAGGTAGAACCGACCACATTTGATACCACTCTTTCATGACCAGTCCTAGTGGGGCCCGAGCCGCAACTCCCCAAGCTTGCCTCCAATAGGCCAGGGGCGGGTGACTAGCACCGAGTAGGCATATGACTAACATGGGAGGCATTGCCTATAAACCTGTACACACGCACAGACATCTCCAAGCCCACAAAGCTGAAAAGAAAAAAAACAACTAAAAATGTAAATGCATGCATATACTAAAAAAAACCCAACCAATAGAGTCTGGAAGGAAAGTAAAGTACACTAATGTAAAACCCTGGGCCAAAAGTACAAGCCCACCAAAATAAATTCTTCAACAAAGTCCAACCTGTAAAGAAAGGTACTGGGACTGTAATATGTAGCCACATGAACACACCTCGGCCCGCCTGATCTCACTGAGCACCGTCCGGTCCTGGAATACCTAGAATCCTGTCGAAGGCTTGCTCGCCTGCACAACACATGTCACATGTGGGCAAAGCCTATGCCGGGGTGATTATAACAATACCTAGTATGACACCCCGAAAACCACAAAGGAATGAAAAAGGGGAAATAACACAAAGAAATCATATAGTCAGCTCTATACAGTGTATGTCCATAGAACATATAACAAGAATATCCAGATATACTCATACACGATCGACCATCACAAAAACACCACTAAGATCCAACTCGAATATTCCACTAAGTATATAACAAGGAGAACACACACCTAGGTTTGAAGAGAGAGATATGAAGTACTCGTTCTAGGAGAACACACTCCACATGTATTTGAGAACATGATGCTCAGATGAGGATCACAACCAATATCCATGGGGTGATTCCAACAAATCAGACTGAACTAATCCGCTAAGAAGATGATCAACGCTAGGGTAAAGTTGGTCATGTCGATACTAAGAACTCTACCCAGGGTACCAGGAAGGAATAGAGGATCCACCTCCAAGTCTCATAGAGGGGATTCCAATAACTCAATTCAAGAAGTCCTGTTGAAGGGATCCTACTCTTGTATGTAGGAAATGATACTAGAAACCTTTAGGAGAAAGACCAAGGGGAAAAATCCTAAGGAAACTAGTCCAAGTAATAGAAGGCAACTAGCTCATGCCTTGTAAAATAGGTTACACAACGTGTAGTATGGTTACACGCCGTGTTCCTTGACTCTGGGTACTGCCTGTGTCATCTGTCCAAGCTGTGTAAAACTCAACTACATTGCATGTAGAAGGATCACACACCGTGTTCCCTGACTCTGGGTACTTCCCATGTAAACGACTCATGTCTGGAATCGAAGTCATGTAGGAAAGAATATACACGACGTGTAAGTCGAAGCACCTGTCGTGTCCTATCAACTGGGAAACACCCGTGTACCCTGGCCGTATACCCATACACGCTATCTGTCTGTGTCGCCTGTTCTTGTACCCATACACGGGGTGTCCTACGTATCTGGTCGTGTCTGGTCGGGGAAGGGTATACACGTCGTGTCCTTGGTCGTGTACCCAACCCGTGTTCATGTACTCCCGGAGTACACGCCAAGTGATCCCCAACGAACACACGTCGTGTAGCCCATACTACAAGCCGTGTAGTCAGGATTTCCAGAACTGTTGTCTTCCTCCTCGCGCCTCGGCCCGATCATTGGATCTCGATTATGTCGTCCATTTTCCATGAAACTCAAGGGGCTGGTTCATTTCATCATCCTAACACCGAATCCGGGTGCTTCGGGCCTTCAATCGGCTTGGAAAACAAGTGCTGATTCATCCGAAATAAAACTCCCAATAACCCATATCTCTCGATCCACTCTGAATCGTTCATCACCGCCACAATCGCACCTCCGTAGCATTGTTCTGGGGTTGGATCTAAAATCTTGGATCACTGCGCCAACAAATGAACGTGGAACGACTGATTTCATCCAAGAACCTCAAGTGCCGAGAAGAACGAGGAGTCTCCACGAAGAACGGGGAATTCAATCACAAAACAAACAAGAGGGAAAAACCAAAATTGTTGTTCATGAAAATCTGGTTTCATCGTTGTTAGATCAAAACCAAAATGACCAATAGATTAAATCTCAAGAATGAAGTTCTTCCCAAAATTCCCGCAAATGAACATCTCGCAAATACGATCGATCCAAGGGATAATCTGTTCGTGGATTAGTCCGCGTTCATCTTTGGAATCAAGAATGGGAAAGAAATCATAAGGAGATAAAATTCCCTACCTAGATTCGCGGCGTTCGTTGGTGATGATCTGGTCGCCGCGTCGTCGTCGCCGGCGAAATTCATCAAGAACGTCGTCGCCGCGTTGGGAGGTTTTCTCCAGAGCTTTTCCAAAGCCTCCAGGGGAAATTCAAGGTTATGATATTTGTAACCCTGCTCTCCTATGAAACCCCTATTTAAAAAGTTAAAATATTTCCCTGCATCAAGGATTTAATAAAATATTTTTTTTAAAATATTTTATTACAGTTATGTCCAAAAACCAGATTTCACCACCGCCCTGCGTCGGCCGATATTAGGCCTTGCCTAAGGTAAAAACGCTATTCTAAACACAACGGTGCCCACAGATTTTTGATCTGAGAACCCGTTTAGGAGTTATTCCACTTTTTCCGGAAAACCACATGGGCACATAATTTAATTATTTAATTAAATTCAAACATTTGTTCTGGGCTCACCGGACCTTGGAACTGCACGCCATCTTGAAGCCTGGTCTTGAAATAATTCCCACATAATATTAAAATAAATCATGGAAAAATCCGAGACATTACAAGTCTTTATATGTTTTTAAAATACTCATTTCTCAAAAATTCTCTTTATTTGTTTTTCTGAACAATAATATTATTAATTTTTCTTAATTTTAGAAAATTAATTTGATAAAATAAACATAATTTTTGAAATAATTATGCCAATATCATCATATAATAATGTTTTTATATTTTTCTGAAATATTTCATTTTTTGATGAATAGTGAAAAATATTGAATTTTAATTAAAAACTGCCTTTTTGATTATTTTATTTATAGAATTAAATTTTAATTTTAATTATTTTTAATGTAAATTTTGTTCATTTATGCATACATTAGTCTTATTTATTTTATTTTAATCAATTTCATATTGAATTTGTTTATGAAAACATTGTAAAAAATTTTACATTTTCTTATCAAACCCCCACTTTCACGTCATGTCTATGAGATTAATATTAAATTAAAATTATCCAATTCTATGAATTGAATCTATAAAAATGGATTCCATATTTAAAATTAATATTATTTATATTATCTAACATGTTCAACATAACTTTTGACCAAAATGAATAATAAAAGATGTAAAATATATTTATTGCGGTGAATGTAAAAATATTTTTATATTGGTTAAATTAAAAAGATAAGGGTTAAATATCCTTTAAAAGTTTCTACAATATATATTTTCTGGCCATATTATGACCTTATAATGTCTAAGGATCTAATTTTATTCATTTTTCATCCCTGTTACATGGAAAGAAATATGGGTGGAATTATTTATTTAAAAAATAACAAGTGTGTCACTCACCTAACTTATAAAAGGACATCCTATCTATTATCTTATTCACACCATAAAACCATTTTGGATCATCTAATACCTACAAAAATCACTTCCCAAGTTCTCCACAATAATTTTATAATCCTTATTTTGCATAGAAACCAATTCTATGAATTATTTTGGCGCAAATCTATGGAGGGTATATCAAGAGAAAGTAATGTTCATTAAAATAAATTTGTTTTTTATTTATTACACCACCTCCATAAATTATTGTTGTATTATGATTATATAAAATAAAAAATATATTAAAAATAATTATATATTTTTTTATTTTCATTACCTACAACCCTCTCAACTTTCATTAAATGCGTTTTGAGATCATCTTTCATTTGTAGGGTGGATTACCACCTCATGAAATGATGTCATTAATTTTTCCATTTCCACCTCTCAAGGATAGAAATAATGATGTATTTTATTTTTTATCTTGTATTTATGTTATTATTATACTTTTTGAATCATTACATCACTCATGTATTCATAATCTCGATTTCATGGGAATGCGATAACATCACTCATGTGTACGGCGAACTACTACCTCGCAAAGCGATGTAATTTTTTCCTGATTTACATATAATGTAATAAGGATATGATTAATTATCATATTTAATAAATATTAGTTAAAAGTATTTGGGAATTACAATATATCATTTACCTTTTATCCTTTCGATATGAAATGAAAATGGAAATAGTGTTCATCATTACACACGACCTACCGTCTCCATGAACAATGTATTTCATTTCCAATCACTCAATTTTATGGATTACTATAAATAAATAAATAATATATATTATATTTATATCATGGTTTACATTAATTAAATTATGAAACCATGATCTAATTTGTAGGACTAAAAAAAATCAAAACATATACATAAAAACAAAGTAGTTATTACCTAAAATGTAACATTAACATGTAATTGCGAATAAACAAGTAATAAATGATCAATATAAAATCATGTATGGAATTATATATATATATATATAATATTTATATAATATATTTATAATAAACTAATATTTAATATATAATATTTATTAATCAAACGACGAAAGTCAATAAATAAGGTAAGGGGTTTGTGTCTTAATTTTTCATTTATTGATATGTATGTTATATTATGCACCCATATTATTTCATGGAGTTTATATATATATATATCCCATTTTATTTTTAATATATTTAATTTATTTATACTTATGAAATTTTATTTATGATTTTATATTATTCCTTCATTGGCATTATGATTCAAAGATACCAAAGTGGTAATGATTTTATGTTACAATCTGATCATTTATCGAGATTGTTCATAATTATGCTTCCATTGAAGAAATATTATGATACATATCTCAATGAACTCATGAATTTTATAATCCTATTTTTATGAATTATATTTTCATGTAATAGTTCAATTTTCCACTCTTTGGAAATTAAATTAATATAGAATGTTTTTAATAAAATCAAACATTATTTATCTTTATGGATAGAAAATCTACTTTCTTCCAAAAAAATGTTTTTAGAAAAAAAATTCAATTTTTTTACTTTTACCCTATAATTTTTAAAATATATATCCACCCTTGTTTTATTTTTTTACAAAATATTTTTACTGAAATATATATATGTGGGTTTAAAATAATTCTTGTTTGGATTTTATCGAAAACATGAAAGGAGACTTTATTTTTATATGTACGTCATGAATGAAATTTCCCATCATCGTGAACAATATTTTAGTTGAATATTCCATTAAGTTAATGCTAAAATTAAATATTTTCCAATTTTTTTTAAAAAAAAATTAAAATAGGAAATGATATTTTCCATAATAAATTTTTTAAATGTTAGATCAAAATCATTTTCCATCTAAGATACAATCCAATAATGTTATCTAATCCTTACTAGGGATATGATCCAATGATACCATTATTATTATTTCTCTAAATGGTTTATGTTTATGATGGGATGATGTTTATGTAATCGACTTCACTTTCATGGGTTTTACCACGAAAAACTATTTCTTCAACTTGTTCCTATTTCATAGGTTATGTAATGATGAAATGATTATGAAACATAAAACTTTTCTAATTGTTATGAAATAATGAAATGTTCATGAAACCCATTTCAATTCATGGGAAATTATATTATTAATGTTTTATCATTTTCATCACAGAAAAATATATATTTCATTATTAGATGGGTGAGACCTATATCTTCCTCTAATTAATTGGTTAATGATTTATATCTCCTGGTATATATAGGGTAGGAATTAGGAGTAAACTTAGTTAAATAGGGGACTTTGTTAACTTTGATGATCTTGGGAGTAATCCTTTCATACTATGATGGTTTTTGGAGTAAATCAATTCTACAATGATAGCCTTAGTAGTTATTTGTGACTACTATGGAAATGATTTTCTATACTTACGTGTATACCCCAAACCTATGTCTTATGCCAATATTATGCTCTCTTGGATCATATTAATTGATTCCATTTTGATTCATGTCTTATAAACTATCAATATCCATTGACGGACTCAAGATTATGAACATGATATGTAGGGTATCATTTTCAAATATTATGATCTTGGTATCATACCCATTTTTCAGGTTACTCTTACATAACTCCCTTGTTTATCCTTACTGAGAATCTGAGCTCACCCATTATTATGTTTCCTTTCCTCAAGTTATATGGAATTTATTACATATTTTATGTCTAAAGTAAGAACCGGGTTTTTGAATCAGGTATGGGTCCTTTAAATTTTGGTCTAATACTTTATTATGGATCTAATATGGATTTCAAATGAAATATCAAAGGTCTTAGGGGTTTTGGGGCTTGTTTGGATCTTATAACCCAACTTTTTAGGGAATCTAGACATATCGCATGGTTGGTGCAGGGTTTCCCTAACCGTTCTACCTAACCATACAGATGGTACAGTTTTGGGAATAACCATATCACACAGTTGGTGTACAAATTCCCTAATCATGCAACCTAACCATATGAGTGCCCCATTTTCTAGGGTACATGTGCAAGGTTTTCGCATTGTTTTTCAAACTGTTTGGACTAACCGTGCACATGGTGTTTTATATATAAAATGGATATTTCTTCCTTAATGATATAACTAAGCCTACTCCTTACTCCTAATATAAATTACTATAGTATTAACCTAATTTTCTTTCTTTTTTTGATCTATTTCAAGGCCTAAGGTAGGGATTGAAATATCTCTTTCATTCGAGATCCAATCGAGTTTTCTTTTGTCACATTGGATGGGAAACAGTTAGAACTCGAGTCATTTTAGTTGTTCTTCTCCACTCTTTTTCTCAGCCTAGGTATCAAGGTATGATCACTTTTCACTTATCATAGATTTACTATGTTCTATGTCATATTAGTGGCTGATATCGAAGGATAAGGATCATAAAACCATAAGGTGGGTGGTCTATAACTCATCCCTCAAGTTCTTTGATTTTTTGAATTGGTTGTGTGGGGCCTGAAGATTTCATAGGGTGTTGTCAGTTGAATTTATATGTCATGATTATTCTCATTAGATCCATATGGTTAGGATCTTCCCAAATATGTGATTATTTGTAAGTGGTTATGCTCACAGCTCCATCCATCCCACGTAGGATGTCATTACATTGTTGTTGTTTAGGGATTTGAAAAGTTTGATCCATCATTTGGGTGTTCCATGTCTTGACCATTCATATGGTATGTTTTTCTATATTAAATTGCATTTTTATATTGTGAGTTGTATAATTAAAAGTACCCTTTAAGCTCCCCACTTGACCTAATCAAATGTGAAATGTAAATTTGAGAGTATACTAAGTGTATGACATTACCTTATTAAATGTAATTGAGTGATAGGTTACATGTCCATAGAACTCCTTACCATGCTGAAAAAAGGTAGTAGATTGAACCTTAATTATTTAATATTCCATGAATATATTTAATAATGGTTTCATGCTACTTGAATTTATCACACAAATGAAAGGAAAGGCTTGAACCAAACGGACTCATTGATTAATTATGACTAGATTAAATGGTTGCATGCTCAATTAGCCTTATCACACTAATGAAAGGTAATTTATTGAACCTTATGAATTATATATGACTTCATTATCAAAAATAGGAGTTTCTTGACTGAACCTCTCTTAGGATTCCTGAGGGAATGCCTTGAGCACTCGAGGATCCCATTCTAAATTCAAGGACATGGCTTTATAAGGTTGAGACCCACCTAGAACCTAATCTTTTTCTAACTATAGATGCTCTGTGTGACACCATAATATGACTCATGTAGTACTATAGGATTACTTGGATAAACTACTTCGATCCAGCACTGATATGTAGGTTCCATGGTAAAATCCCACTAGGATTGGTCTTTTCATAGCTTCGTTTTACATTGCATGAACTCCTTGGACTTAGTAGGCATCCCATTGTAGAATTCCTTAGACTATGCTCATTATATTACAGTCTTACCCATATCTAAGCTATGGTTATTACTGAGTTAGCTAAGCTATGGTCTACATTTCCTTGGTTATTACCATGGAACTTCAATATTAAACATCATTACAAGTTTCCATGTTATATATTGGAACCTTGACTATTATTAACATGTTATTTATTTAGTAATTAGTAACAATCAAATAATGTTTTAGTTACAGGTCCAGACACCAGCTGATATCTGAATCATGTACATGGGTATTTAGTTACATTGTACTAATTTACATTATATATATACATGATTTCACACTATTATATTCCATTACATGAGCTAGATTTTATAGACATCGTTGGTGGTGTATGACAACCAGGATTTTATTAAAAACTTAAACATGATTTATTACATAAAACTTCACTTGTTACAACAAATAAGATCGATAGATTTAGTGTGTTTTTGGATTAGGATCCTTAAATAAAAACTTAAATCATGAAACACAACATCTTTATTGAAAACATCCTTTACATGACCACTACATTCCCTCGTACTTAGCATTGCGTGGGATAACCTGAGGACATGCATAAGAAAAGGGTGAGCTATAATGCTCAGTAAGGGAGTACACATGGAATAACATGAGGAGTACAATACATGTTAGAAAATAGGCATATCAATAGATTATAAAAGAAACATGAACATAAAGGCATGATAAAGCATGATAATCATAACATGGAAATGTGGAAACAACACTTAACATGGAATTAGCATGAGTCAAGGCTCATTGCACATGGAGCATGAGTAAATCCTCATTGCACATAAAGCACGAGTAAACCCTCATTGAAATTGAATTAGCATGAGTAAACACTCATTGAAAATGACATATCATGATACTATACTTTACCCAATACATAGGAGCTCTATAAGGGCACCCCCTTCTTAAACATTTCAATTCATGCATAAGTGTGCCCCATGGTTCATAAAACATGGATTCATAAAACATAATCATTTATTACACAATAAAGTAATGTTGAATTCATACATGAAACTTTATATTCAATAAGTAAATTTGCATAATGGTGAATACCCTTGATGGATAAATGGGCATGGTATTCACTACAAAATGACATTGGCTTAGAAAATCGGTGCGATTTCAGCAGCGTAACGGCGTGACATAAGAATTCATAAAAATGGTTGATGAGAGAGAAAGTGGTTCCTCATCATATTTACATGAAATGGAAAGTAATGAGGTCATATAGATACATGTCCCAACAATTTTAATGGAATTTAGATTCATGATACAAAATTATTGCTTGAATGTAAAAGAAGAGAGAGAAGTTCCTTTAGGAATTTCGACATAGTAACAGGTGTACATGGAAGGCATTTAATGAGAGAGAAAGGGGTCTACAATAATTCAAACAATAAGATGGAAGTATGGTGGAGGTGTGAAACCATACCCCAACATTCATAATTGAAATTAAAAGGGCAATACATCTTAAAGAAAATTGACAAAAATGAGAAAGGAAGAAAAACCCATAATTTGAAGTGTGCTTCCAAAGGCTAGATAGAGGCTTGTGAGAGGATTCTTGGGAGCTTGGGGCACCTTGGGGGGATTCTAGAGAGATTTGGGAAGAGGTTGGACGAACTCCAAAGGCGTTTAGTGAGGAGGAAGTGGTAGATTGGGTGGGTTTATATAGGAAAGGTGAGGGAATTGTTTATTATTTAGGTTTGGGTCCCCTTTCATTAAATTAATCCAAACCACAAACCATCCCATGGTTTTTTGCCCATGTTTTTTGGAAAAGGGAAGAGGAAAACAATATTTTATAAGGCCAAAGTCCGAACTTCTCAAAATAATAAGGTTTCTTATGTGGAGGTGAGTCACACTCTCATGGAAATTAATTTAAAAAGACAAGGTGTTTAATAAGTCTTGAGGGGTCCATTAATGCTTTGAAAAATAAGTCAAACAAACCCAAAATCACATTATTTTTATGGTAAAACATATATTGGCCGAAAATAAAGATTATAGTTGTAACGCCCCGACCCCAGTTACCCAGAGTTGGTGCATTATTACATAACATTGGCATGATCACAAAGGATCAAGTCTCGAAAGACCGATTAGTTTAGTAGTCTTGGAAACACTAGATATATTCATAAGTCTTACATTGAATCATAAGGTAAAAAAACTACAACAATATCTTGTATTCATAACCCCTCATACTATCCCTGCAGGTCATTCATAAATTACTTCTTCATAATCCTGGGAAAAATAAAACATTGAAAGGGGTGAGCTCAGATGCTCAGTAAGGATAACATTATAGTAGAAGCTTTCATAGATAAGCATAAACACTTAAGGCAGTTTATAACTAAAACAAAAGCCTTTTAAACTTTAACTTCAGCATAAAATGGAAAATATAAAATAAAATAATGTCATTTACTTACTCACATGGATATTATACTATTCGAATGATCACATGCAATATCAATAACCACTTTCATAATGATGGAATGCATAATGCCAGACTATCATAAACACATAGCCAAGGCCTCGTGCCAAGACTACAAATAAGATTTTTCCAAGGCCTTATGCCAAGACACTAGTTTGTCTCATGAGACCTACCGATGTATCAAGGAGCTATAGCGGGCTCCACCCGTCACTTACTAAGTCCAATGCATTCCTCGTATGAAAAGTTTGAAACATAACATAAACATTCGTATTAAAACTAGCATACGAAATGTCAATACTTTATCCACAAACCAAGAATGGTATAAAAATAGAACATCCACAGTCAAACATAACTCATTTGATACAATATGGAAGATTTTATTGTATCATATTAACCTCAATCGAGAATAATGAATGATATTGACACAGATGAAAATTACCATCAAAACTATTTGAGAGAAATATCCCCCTTTTCTTGAAAACATTTAAAAGTCACACTATTTGTCAAGAAGCCATTTAAAAATAGATTTTTGAATCAAAGTGTCTCATACCACTTTGAAACTTTTAAAAGGAGTTTTAATTTTAAAAAATTAATGTCCATATAATTAAATCCTTAAAAGAATTTTTAAAACATGGACATTAATGAGAAAGATTTAGAAGAATAAGTCTTTAAAACATTTAAAAATGGTATTTTAGTTAGAGTTTCTAACCAAAAGAGAGACACTTAAATACAAATAATTGAGGTAATAAAAACATTGTAATATCATGAGAATAAAGTAATTCATGATATACTATGTCAAATTACATTATATACACCACATAAAAGTGATTTGGTGTATAACAACAAAGAAGTCTCAATGGAATGTAAATTGAGATGGAATCTCTCATAAAGGCCGTATCCTTAGATTAAGGATAAATCAATGACATAGTTATGTGTGACAAATATAAATACACTAAATATGATTGTATATTCAGTGTAAAACAATCAAAGGACATTCACACATATTCTAGTAAAAACAAAACCAATGAATTGGATGTTTGTCTCAACAAATTGAGATTGAGTAAAAATTACTCTTATCAAGTTCATACCGATGAAATTGAGAATTTATCAATGGAGTGATTATGTGTATAAAAAGTATATCCACATAAAAGGGAGAGGAAATTATGACATAATCAAATGAATAGTGATTCCACACATAATCTTGGAGTAAAATAGTCAATGAAGTATGCGTAAAGCCGGATGAGTGGAAATTGAAATTTCAAATTCCCTTATTGATTTGGTAACATACAAAACATGCACCCATGAAAGAAGGATCATACAATGATGATGTAAATATACATGAATTAAATTATATTACACAATGATTACAAACATCGGCAGTACACACACCACATGTAATAAATAAGTGGTGAACAATGGAATTCTCACACAATTAAAAGTGAGATAAGAAACCCCTTACTTTGTACTTTTTCCTTGGTCGACGGTAGTTTAAACTCCTGTATAATGGTGAAATAATTGTTATTAAATTATAAAATAATCATATACATTAATATGATATCATATATGATCTTTTAACATTGATTTGTTAATAATATCTTAGAATTATCGTCATTTCGGGTGTTTACGGGTTCATTTTACTTTATATTATTTGTTATGTGAGCCATATTTTTTTTTAATGGGATGTATATTATTCATATCCAGAATTATATAAAGTCCTTAAATATTATTTTTAATCATCAAATGAGAATTATACTTGGATGGATACGATGGAAAATGAATCTCATCGCGTTTGTGGAGACGGTAGTCCGTACGTACGCACGAGCGACAATATCATTATTTTGATATTAAAATAATATATAATTGGGTGGTATATCATATATACAGAATCATTATCATGTTATATTTATTATTTACAGGAGTTAAACATCATTATTATAACCATCCAAATAATAATATATTGAATAACAATTATACCACGACGTGGAGACGGTAAGCCGTACGTACACACGTGTGGTGACATGTTATTCAAAGGGTGGATAGAATACTGAATATGGTTGTACCATATTTATAATAACATCACAGTATATATATTATACTGGAGTTATTATTTTATAATGGTAACAACAAGGAAGAAGATGTGGAAGAAGAAAGGAACTTGGAAAAGGGTGGTGAAATCATTACCTCTTCTTCGGGTTCTTCCTTTTGATTTGATCAAAAGAGATCCTTAGGTTGTCTTTATGATCAAACTAAGGCCTCTAGGTTGAGGTTAGGGAATTTGGGAGAGTATTTGGGCAGAGTTTTTCCGAACTAAAAGGCTTTGAAGGTGTGAAGAAATGAGAAGGAGGAGTGCCCTTTTATAAGAGGGGTGAGGGGAACCTTTGGAAAAGCTAGAAATATTATTTTATAATAAATTCATATTCGGTTTCTAATAGCTACAAAGTTGATTATTTATAGGTTAAGCTGGGTATGGGTCTAAAAACACTCAACCAATAAAATTTAGACAGGTTTAGGTAATTATATTAACCTTATCTTTAAGTATTAACTCTTAGTTAATTAGTTTCACTTTTACAATGTCTCTTTGTATTTTTATATTATATGGTTAATAAACAAACTATATAAATTCAAGCTACCACCAAGTGATAAATTAATGATACCAATATCATGATATAAGTCTCTTGTCCGAACCTTAGATTTTCAGGAATTTAATATCAATTAATAATATAATATTTGTTTTAAAAACACTTTTATGTCAATTTTGACACTATTCAATAGTTGATTTTTTTGAAACACATAACAGAATTATTACTTCAAAAAAGGTTAATTAAATCTATAATAATTTGTCATATTAACCTAGAAAATTAGTTTAATTCAATAAAAGTCTCAAATTATATTTATTTGGGTATTTATAATATCAATTATTCTAATTTTTCACGATTATGGTAATTACTGCATCACCATTGTGTCATAAATAAATTAACTTATTTAATGTCTAAAAATTATAAATAAAATATCATTATGTAGGAAATATTTTTAGCTTTCTAATGAATATTTATAGTCTAAAATCCAACATATATGACCCTATGTAACAATTGTTTTTCTAAAAGATATATGCTTGTGTCATTTTTGTATTTATTTTAACTTAATTAAAATAAAGTGTCCCTATCACTTACAAGTGGATCCATGGGGTCCTAAAATCGACCCAAAGATGCCCATGGTCTACCATGTATTAAACAATAGGGTTAAGACACGTTTTAGGGTAATTTAGTATTATTATAATATTAATTTTTAACCCTTGTTTACCGGATTTACCCTTTAACCATGGTAAATAAAATATTTACCGAAGTAATTATCCAAAATGTCTAAAAATAAAAGTTACCTATTTACACAATTTGATCATCTTGATTCAAAATATGGAATCCATTTTTCTAAATTCAAAACACAGAAGTGGAAGAAATTAATTTAAAATTAATTCCTGTTGTTAAAACAAAAAGCATGTTTTTAAGAGATAATAACTATCAAAAGATTGGCACTTGTTTATGTCTGGTTTAAATGTGAAATTATGTTCAATGAACCACATTGTATTACATGGTAAAAATATATTCTAAATATACCTTAAAACCACTCAAATTCATAATTTATCGCTATTAATTATTTTGATTAAAAAAGTTGTTTTTAATTAAAATTTAGTAATTTTCACTATTCATCAAAATATGAAAGTTATCCGAAAAGTACCAAAATTTCACCCTAGGCTAATTTTGATATTCCGAATCCAAAAATGAATTTCATTTTGAGATATTGAATTTATAAAATCTCAAAAAGTAGGTATTACTATTTATAACGGCTAGTTTGATTGGTTGTGGTGTGTTAGAATCTCGAAGTTGCGTACAATGCATGCCATTGCATTATTCAAAGGGAAACGTATCATGTAAGCTTGGGGTGTTACATTCTCTCCTCCTTCAATAAATTGCGTCCTCGCAATTTTTTTAAAAAATTGGGCTTGATAATATAATGGAAAGTCCCACATCAGAAAAAGAGTCAATAAAACTATCACTTTAAAAGAAAGAAAGAGACGTATAAAGGTCACCCAAGATAACCCATACTCGGATTCCATGTAGAAAAACATGGATATGGATGATAAACTAAGTGTCAAGTTCTAATAGAGAGGGATAGAAATCATGATCAGGAGAAAGTTAATAATAATAAAACCACAAACTTGTGTTGGGACAAACAGTTATTAGTCTCCTAGCAGGAAAGTAAACGGACACCATTTTTTGGTTTTAAGTTACATTACATAAGGATGAGGAATTAATTTATGATATTGACTAAGAATATAAAGATATATAATTACTTTTTAAGTAGAGTTTCATTCTTTAATAAATTTCCACCACTAACTCAATTTTTTTTAAACGATGAGTATTCAAGAAGACTTTGTCACACTGGAAGAGCTAGAATAAACTTCTATAGAATCACATGATCCATGCAGGATAAACTGTATATTTACATTGTCTTTGGAGATTAATCAAAACCAAAATGGTTAGTGCAAGATCTAATGATCCCTTAAATGGATATTCCTTGAGATAAATAAACACTAATCTTAATTTCTAAAATTAAACCAACAATACCCAAAAGTTAAATAAATACCATTCAATAATAAATTGTGTTTAAAATCATTCAATATAATCCAAACTAATATTGAAACCCAAAACTTATAAGAATGTAGTCTTCCACGTTAAATTGTATCTCCAAATGACATCATCTACTCTTAAAGTCACATACTTAACTTAATCACATATTATTTATTATAGGTTAATCATTTCCATAAATAACCCAAATCCCTATAAATCTACAATAAAACAAAGATAAAAATTCACCATTACTCCTATAATGAAATACCATAGTATTCTATTTTCCTTGGGCATATAGTGTTCCCAACAAAGCGAACATCTTCCAAAATAACATTTATCACTTAATCACCAAATCATTTTCCTATACCAATGGTATTCATTTGATAAGACATAAGAACCCGAATCAACTTATTATTGATCAATAAAATCATTTAACTAAAAAAACTAGCCACACTATCCAGGTACTTCACGTAGTCGAGTGGTAGGCGATAAATCCCAATCGCACTTTGGTTGTGGGTTCTATTCCCACATCTTTGTCTGACGCGACGGGTTGTCACACGGTCTACGTGTTGTCCTTTTTCAAAAACTATATTTTATAATATTACCAAAATGAGATAAATTCTTCAAAATACCATAACATAATTTAACCACAAATGTTATATCAAACCTTTCATTTTCATCCCAAATTATAATAACTTATAATTCTCTCAAACCCCAATGATCATATAAAACCAAATGGCTATTTATACCTATATCCACAAGAGAAGAGATAATTCTTCCTCAAATATCATTCTCACATGGCATACTGCGGAGTTACAAATACAAGAGAAAATTATTCCAGAGTAAACCCATCAACAAGGAGCACTAATAATTTTTAAACATTTCTCCAACCATTTATTTCCACATGGATTCTTCTTTGACCAATAAAATATCCTATAGAATAGGTCATTCACTCGGATAATGGCCAGGTCCCCTACATTTACGGAAAATGACTGTAAATGGACTCTTTGGACCATTTTTATCTTCTTCCATAGTACTCTTCATTTTTCTTCGACAATTATTCACTTTATGTACTTCCTTCCCACACGTAAAGCATTTCTTGGTCCCATTGAGACACTTTCCCGGGTGTCTCCTACCACATTTCTTGCATGATGGAAATTGAGGGTTATTTTCTCCATGGTCTCCATTACTAGAGCTCTTATCATTCATCACCTTTCTCTTCCTTGTTGAGTCCGGGAGTTGGTTAATATATATGTTGTTGATCATATTTTTGGAAAACTGATTTGGCATAAAGACGATATCTTTTACGCCTATCAACATTCCATTTTTTTGCTCATTTCCACCACCATTCCCACCTTGTACATCATTCTCAAAGTCACAATGACTTCCATGGAATCTAGCCATTGACTAAAACCAGAAATCATTGTGTGACTAATAGTAGCCATAAAATCATTTAGAGATTAACATGTCACCATATTCTCAATTTGAAACACATTAGGATTAACCAAAGTCATTTACTCTCATCTTATATATATATATTACTTTAAATCGGTTTGTAATGAAATTGTAAATTATCCTAATCATATCCCCCGGGAGTGTCGTAACCAAGAGTGCAGCAAGGCCCGTTGTCGTGCACCAGTTCCCGTTTGAGTCTAGCTCAAAGCGGTGTTTTCGGGTATTACCCATAGGTACATCTGTTCCAGAGCCGCCTCTACCTGCTCGTATCCAGACAGGGATGTATTGCTCGGAAAAATCACAAAATCTCTACAATACCAAAATTCTAGGAAGTTATTATATACTAATCCTCAAAGTTCATCTTAGGTCTACGTGCTCTAATCAGAGTTTATCTAAATCTTGCTTCCAAGGTTTATACTAAACTTCCTCTGATACCAACTGTAACGCCCCGACCCCAGTTACCCAGAGTTGGTGCATTATTACATAACATTGTCATGATCACAAAGGATCAATCCTCAAGACCGGTTAGTTTAGTAGTCTTGGAAACACTAGATATATTCATAAGTCTTACATTGCATCATAAGGTAAAAAAACTACAACAATATCTTGTCTTCATATCCCCTCATACTATCCCTGCAGGTCATTGATAAATTAATTCTTCATAATCCTGGGAAAAATAAAACATTGAAAGGAGTGAGCTTAGATGCTCAGTAAGGATAACATTATAGCAGAAGCTTTCATAGATAAGCATAAACACTTAAGGCAGTTTATAACTAAAACAAAAGCCTTTTAAACTTGAACTTTAGCATAAAATGGCAAAGATAAAATAAAATAATGTCATTTACTTACTCACATGGATATTCTACTAGTCCAATGATCACATGCAATATCAATAACCACTTTCATAATGATGGAATACATAATTCTAGACTATCATAACCACATAGACAAGGCCTCGTGCCAAGACTACAAATAAAATTTTTCCAAGGCCTTGTGCCAAGACACTAGTTTGTCTCATGAGACCTATCGATGCATCGAGGAGCTATAGCGGGCTCCACCCGTCACTTACTAAGTCCAATGCATTCCTCATATGAAAATTTTGAAACATAACATAAACATTCGTATTAAAACTAGCAAACGAAATGTCAATACTTTATCCACAAACTATGAATGGTATAAAAATATAACATCCACAGTCAAAAATAACTCATTTGATACAATATGGAAGATTGTATTGTATCATTTTAACCTCATTCGAGAATAATGAAGGATATTGACATAGATGAAAATAATCATCAAAACTATTTGAGAGAAATATCCCCCTTTTCTTGAAAACATTTAAAAGTCACACTATTTGTCAAGAAGCCATTTAAAAATAGATTTTTAAATCAAAGTGTCACATACCACTTTGAAACTTTTAAAAGAAGTTTTAATTTTAAAACTTTAATGTCCATATAAATAAATCCTTAAAAGAATTTTTAAAACATGGACATTAATGAGCAAGATTTAGAAGAATAAGTCTTTAAAACATTTAAAAATGGTACTTTAGTTAGAGTTTCTAACCAAAAGAGAGACACTTGAATACAAATAATTGAGGTAATAAAAACATTGTAATATCATGAGAATAATGTAATTCATGATATACTATGTCAAAGTACATTATATACACCACATAAAAGTGATTTGGTGTATAACAACAAAGAAGTCTCAATGGAATGTAAATTGATATGAAATCTCTCATAAAGGTTGTATCCTTGGATTAAGGATAAATCAACGACATAGTTATGTGTGACAAATATAAATACACTAAATATGATTGTATATTCAGGGTAAAACAATCAAAGGACATTCACACATATTCTAGTAAAAACAACACCAATGAATTGGATTTTTGTCTTAACAAATTGAGATTGAGTAAAAATTACTCTTATCAAGTTCATACCGATGACATCGAGAATTTATCAACGGAGTGATTATGTGTATAAAAAGTATATCCACAGAAAAGGGAGTGGAAATTATGACATAATCAAATGAATAGTGATTCCACACATAATCGTGGAGTAAAATAGTCAATGAAGTATGCGTAAAGCCGGATGAGTGGAAATTGAAATTTCAAATTCCCTTATTGATTTGGTAACATAAAAAACATGCACCCATGAAAGAAGGATCATAAAATGATGATGTAAATATACATTAATTAAATTATATTACACAATGAATACAAACATGGGCATTACACACACCACATGTAATAAATAAGTGGTGAACAATGGAATTCTCACTGAATTAAAAGTGAGATAAGAAACCCCTTACTTTGTACTTTTTCCTTGGTCGACGGTAGTTTAACCTCCTGTATAATGGTGAAATAATTATTATTAAATTATACAAGAATCATATACATTAAGATGATATCATATATGATCTTTTAACATTGATTTGTTAATAATATCTTAGAATTATCATCATTTCGGGTGTTTACGGGTTCATTTTACTTTATATTCTTTGTTATGTGAGCCATATTTTTTATTAATGGGATGTATATTATTCATATCCAGAATGATATAAAGTCCTTAAATATTATTTTTTACCATCAAATGAGAATTATACTTGAATGTATACGATGGAAAATGAATCTCATCGCGTTCGTGGAGACGGTAGTCCGTACGTACGCACGAGCGACAATATCATTCTTGTTAAATTAAAATAATATAGAATTGGGTGGTATATCATATATACAGAATCATTATCATGTTATATTTATTATTTACATGAGTTACACATCATTATTATTCCCATCCAAATAATAATATATTGAATAACAATTAAACCACGACGTGGAGACGGTAAGCCGTACGTACGCACGTGTGGTGAAATGTTATTCAAAGGGTGGATAGAATACTAAATATGGTTGTACCATATTTATAATAACATCACAGTATATATATGATACTGTAGTTATTATTTTATAATGGTAACAACAAGGAATAAGAAGTGGAAGAAGAAAGGAACTTGGAAAAGGGTGGTGAAATCATTACCTCTTCTTCGGGTTCTTCCTTTTGATTTGATCAAAAGGGCTCCGTAGGTTGGATTTATGATCAAACTAAGGCCTCTAGGTTGAGGTGAGGGAAGTTTGGAGAGTGTTTGGGCAGAGTTTGTCCGAACCAAAGGGCTTTGAAGGTGTGAGGAAATGAGAAGGAGGAGTGCCCTTTTATAAGAGGGGTGAGGGGCAACTTTGGAAAAGCTAGAAATATTAATTTATAATAAATTCATATTCGGTTTCTAATAGCTCCAAAGTTTATTATATAAAGGTTATGGTGGGGATGGGTCGACAACCACTCAACCAATTAAATTTATACAGGTTTGGGTCATTATATTAACCTTATCTTTAAGTATTAGCTCTTAGTTAATTAGTTTCACTTTTACAATGTCTCTTTGTATTTTTATATTATATGGTTAATAAACAAACGATATAAATCCAATCGACCCCAAGTGGTCCACTAATGATACACCAATCATGATATAAGTCTCTTGGCCGAACCTTAGATATTTAGAAATTTAATATCAATTAATAATATAATATTTGTTTTAAAAACTCTTTTATGTCAATTTTGACACTATTCAATAGTTGATTTTTTTAAACTCATAACAGAATTATTACTTCAAAAAAAGTTAATTAAATTAATATTAATATGTCATATTAACCTATAAAATTAGTGTAATTCAATAAAAGTCTCAAATTATATTTATTTGGGTATTTATAATATCAATTATTCTAATTTTTTACAATTATGGTAATTACTGCATCACCATTGTGTCGTAAATAAATTAAATTATTTAATGTATAAAAATTATAAATAAAATATAATTATGTAGGAAAGAGGTTTATCTTTCTAATGAATATTTATAGTCTAAAATCCAACATATATAACCCTATGTAACAATTGTTTTTCTAAAAGATATATGCTTGTGTCATTTTTGTATTTATTTTAACTTAATTAAAATAAAGAGTCCCTATCACTTACAAGTGGATCCTTGGGGTCCCAAAATCGACCCAAAGATGCCCATGGTCTACCATGTATTAACCAATAGGGTTAAGACACGTTTTAGGGTAATTTAGTATTATTATAATATTAGTTTTTAACCATTGTTTACCGGATTTACCCTTTAACCATGGTAAATAAAATATTTACCGAAATAATTATCCAAAAATATAAAAATAAAAGTTACCTATTTACACAATTTGAACATCCTGATTCCAAATATGGAATCAATTTTTCCAAATTCAAAACACAGAAGTGGAAGAAATTAATTTAAAATTAATTCCCGTTGTCAAAACAAAAAGCGTGTTTTTAAGAGATAATAACTATCAAAAGATTGTCACTTGTTTATATCTGTTTTAAATGTGAAATTATGTTCAATGACCCACATTGTATTACATGGTAAAAATATATTCTAAATATACTTTAAAACCACTCAAATTCACAATTTATCACTATTAATTATTTGGATTAAAAAAGTTGTTTTTAATTAAAATTTAGTAATTTTCACTATTCATCAAAATATGAAACTTATCTGAAAAGTACAAAAATTTCACCCTAGGCTAATTTAGATATTCCGAATCCAAAAATGAAGTCCATTTTGAGAGATAGAATTTATAAAATATGAAAAATTAGGTATTACTATTTATAACGGCTAGTTTGGTTGGTTGTGGTGTATTAGAATCTCGAAGTTGCGTACAATGCACGCCATTGCATTATTCAAAGGGAAACGTATTGTGGAAGCCTGGGGTGTTACAATAGTATTTTATTACATCACTATTTGGTCATTATAATGTCATAAAACACATTATATATTTAAACGGTATTTAATTTTTACCCAAATATTTGACTGTCTCAGAAAATTATGAAAAATTCACTGTAGGATAATTTCGACATCCTGATTTTAGAAATAAGATTTATTTTATCTAAATAATTTTCTAAATATGTTAGTTTTCAGATTTAAAATAAAAACCGTCATTTTTCGAAAATTCACGTGTTTTGACAGAAATGGCTTCCAAACCTTAATAAAAATTATAATTGCATTCATAAAATTATAAAATCATTTATATTTAATAAAAAATAATTTAATAATAAAGATAATATTTTATTAATATATTTTTTAATTCAAAAATCCATTAATTTAATAAAATATATTTCTTAATTAAATAATAATTAAAAACACTATTTGTACTTTAAAACTATTTACAATGTCTCAAAAATGAAAAGGAGGTATATTCATTATTATATACAAAAATAATATTCATGAACATAGTACTAGAGATTCGTTACATAACCCCTTAAAACAGTCGCATAAGACCTAAGGGTAAGGTGTGCAATTGTGACAGACTCTTGGGTGGCTTGGATAACATCGCTCGAGTGGTAATTTCTATCAACTTTCACTTCTCCCGTAGACGGTCCCGTTCGAGATTAACATGATGAAGCTCAGCTTGGGATTGGTCAAGAGCGAAGCCCAAGGATTCCACCTCTTTTCCGAGCTCTGACAAATGGGCTTCATATGGGGAAATTCTACCGGATGAGGCCATCGCTTCCTTTGTCTGAGTAAATTGGATTTGTTAAAGTCCTATATTTATACTAACCATGTGATCACTATTCAACGATTAAATTAGCAACGGTCAAAATTCTTAACATAAATCCAAAGAAGCTGGCATCTTATAAAAATATTTTGCATAAAGAGACATTTAATTAGTTCAAGAGGGATTTCCATTAATGAAACTTTGGATCGTTACAATATTCCCCCGTTAACAAATTTTACCCTCGAAATTTTCCTTTTCCCACACTAAAACAGATGTGGCTAACTCAGCTTCATCATTTCTTTCGATTCCCAAGTCGCTTCTTCAAACTTGTGGTTTTTCCATAACACCTTGACGAGGGGCATTGTCTTATTTCGTTGAACTTTTTCTCTATGATCTAAGCTCTTCACCGGTTGCTCCTCATAAGAAAGATCATCTTCCTATTGTACCACCTTAGAAGATAGTACATGTGAAGGGTCCGGTATGTACTTCCTTAAGAGGGATACATGAAAGACATCATGTACTTTGGCCATAGTAGTTGGAAGTGCTAGTCGATAGGCCACATCCCCGACACGATCAAAAATCTCGAAGGGGCCGATGTACCTTGGACTTAACTTCCCTTTCCTTCCAAACCTCATGACCTTCTTCCACAGAGATATGTGTAGAAAAACATTGTATCCAACTTTAAACTCAAGGTCTCATCGATGATTATCTGTATAAATCTTATGTCGACTCTAGGCTGCCTTGATATGCTGCTGAATGGTTTTCACCTTCTCCACCATTTCCTCGACCATTTTTGGTCCAAGCAGCTTACGTTGAATGACCTCATCCCATCATGTTGGTGTTATACACCTTTTCCCATATAGGGCTTCATATGGTGCCATTTGGATGCTTGATTAGAAACTATTGTTATAAGAGAACTCAACCAGAGGAAGATGTTGATCCCATCCTCATTTAAATTCCATTGAGCATGCTCTCAACATGTCCTCAAGTGTTTGGATAGTCCACTCAGATTGGCCATCAGTTTGAGGATGATAGGCTGTACTGAAGTTTAGTTCAGTATTCAGAGCATGTTGAAGACTCTTCCAAAACATAGAGGTGAATCTTGGATCTTGGCTAGACACAATAGATAGTGGTACTCCGTGAAACCTTACCACTTCCCTGATATATATCCTTGCTAGTTGATCCAATGAGAAATCTTGCCGAATAGCAATGAAGTGTGCAGTCTTTGTAAGACGATCCACAACAACCCAGATTGCATTGTTTCCTTTGGATGTCCTCGGATGTCCGGTGAAAAAATCCATGGTGATGTTCTCCCATTTCCATTCTATTATGGGCAATGGTTGCATCATCCCCTTAGACTTATGCCTATCTGCATTCACTTGCTGATACACCAGGAACTTTGATGTATATTCAGCGATCTCCTTCTTCATATTATCCCACCAAAAGTTTTCTCGGAGATCGCAATACATCTTTGTGCTCCCTGGGTGAATAGAGAAATTTGAACTATGTGCATCATCCAAAAGTTCCTTCTTCATATCCAGATTTCATGGAACACATAGTCTTTTCCCAAACCGCACAATTCCTTCTTCATTAGAATTAAACTCCGAGGATTTACCTTTTTCAATAGCTTCCACTTTTTCTTGAATTCCCAAATCATCCTTTCGAGCATCCTTTAACTTTTCCAAAAGAGACCGTTGAGAAATAATTTGTGAAAGGATTGATGATGTTCCCTTCTCTATGATTCCCATGTCCATATTCATCAAGTCTAAGAAGATTGGATCCTTCTCAATTCTCATCATTGATAGAATTGCTGGATCCTTTCTACTTAGGGAATCTGCCACCTTGTTCGCTTTCCCAGGGTGGTAATGTATTGAACGGTCATAATCCTTGATGAGATCTATCCATATTCTCTGGCACATATTAAGCTATTTCTGTGTGAATATATATTTAAGACTCTTGTGGTCAGTATATATCCCACATTTATCTCCATATATATAATGCCGCCAGATTTTCAAGGCAAACATCACAGCCGCCAACTCCAGATCATGAGTTGGATAGTTTCGCTCATGGATTTTCAATTGCCTTGAGGCATAGGATATCACTTTATCATTCTGCATCAGCACACAACCTAAGCCCTTCTTCAAAGCATCACTAAATACCACAAAAGTTCCCCACTTGTGGGTAAAGTGAGTACAGTAATAGTGATAAGCCTCCTTTTCAACTCCTTGAATCTTTCTTCGCATTCATCACTCCAAGAAAACTTTACTCCCTTCCGATTTATCTTGGTAAGAGGGTTGTACAATCGTGAGAAATTACTTACAAATCGTCGATAATATCTAGCTAACCCCAAGAAGCTACGGATATCCGTTGCCGATGTTGGCTTCGGCCATCCCTCAATTGCATCTGTTTTAGAGGGGTCCATGGATATCCCATTGCTTTTGATGATATGGCCCAAGAATGAGACCGCCTTCAACCATAACTCACACTTTCTGTACTTTCCATAGAGCTTCTCCTTGCAGCAAGTCTCTAGTACAGTTCTTAAATGATCCTCATGATCCTCCTTGGTTTTGGAGTATATTAAAATGTCATCTATAAAGACTACCACAAATTTTTCAAGGTAATCTCTAAAGACTCTATTTATCAAGTCCATGAAGATTTCTGAAGCATTAGTGAGTCCGAAAGGCATTACTATGAATTCATAGTGCCCGTATATTGTGCGAAAAGAAATCTTGGGGATATCTTCCTTCTTCACCCTTACTTGATAATATCTCGACTGCAAGTCCACCTTAGAGAAGTATTGTGCTCCACAGTGCTGATCGAACAAGTCATCAATTCTTGGGTGGGTATACTTGTTCTTTATCGTGATTATGTTAAGTTCACGATAATCGATGCAAAGCCGCATTGACATATCCTTCTTCTTGACGAAGAGGACTGGTTCACCCCATGGTGAAGCACTTGGGCATATAAACCCTTTATCCAGATTCTCCTCTAGTTGTTTCTTCAGCTCTTCAAGATCTACAACAACCATTCTATATGGATTCTTGTATATTGGTAAATCCCCAGGTATATGTTTAATTGAGAACTCAACATCTCTTCTAGGAGGAAGACCAGGTAGTTCCTCGGGAAACACTTCCACGAATTCCCTCACAATAGGCATTTTTTCGAGGATGGTTTCTTCCTTGGACTCAATCATCTGAGCCAAATACGCGTGCTCATAGGGTAGTAATATCCATACTTGAGATTATTGAGCTAAAGGAGATTCATCTTCCTCCTGACACTTGTAAAGAATCACGGGTCGATTCTCCATATGGAGTGTGATTTCCCTCTCCCGATAAGTTATGTTGGATCTATATAAGGAAAGCCAATCCATGCCAACAATTGCATCAAATTCCACCAGAGGGAGTATGACGAGGTTCGCCGGGAAATTCAATCCACAGATTATAATAGCGGAGGACTTATATTCTTGGGATTCAATGATTGCCCCATTTTCCGTACTCACCGACATCTTCACTTCCATGATTTGTGGTGGTGTTGGGATTTTTCTACTAAACTTTCGAGATATAAAAGAATGCGTAGAACCTGAATCAAAAAGTAATTTCTCTATTCTTGAATGAATAACTAGCATACCTGTCATGACTTCTTTGCTGGGGTTCACTTCGACAGAAGTGATGGAAAAAGCTTTCCTTTCTGTCTTGGAGGTTGTTAGTTGCCTTCGAAAACCCTTGGATTAGGGCACTGATTTGAAAAATAACCCGGTTCTTTGCATTTGTAGTATTAAACAACGTGTTGAGGTTCGAAGGGAGAGTTCCTCTCCTCTGTCACAGCTGCGGGTCTTTCTTGCTGACAGTTAACAGCTAGGTGCCCTTTTCTTCCACACCTGAAGCATTTCCTCGTCCCCTTAAGGAAATTTCCCGGGTGCTTCTTTCCACACTTTTGGAAAGTGTGGTGTTGGATCTTCTTAGAACCGTTGGATTTATCCATCAGACCTCTAGCATTGAAGTCCGCCTTATGCTTCTTATACCCTTGATACCCCTGTGATTCCCCAATCTCCATTTCGACCTTGAGGGCACATCAGACAATTTCCTCATAGCCGTCGAAGTCATGGATCGCTAATACTTTCCACAGGCTAGGATTCATCCCACCAAAGAAGCGGTCAACTTTGCATCCGGGGGTAACGAAAAAGATAGAAGCGTAATGTGCAAGGCTTGTGAACTTTTCCACGTACGCTCTAATAGATTCTTCATCTTTTTTCTGGAGGGAAATGAAGTCCCTTTCCATCTTAAGCCGTAGGGTGTGCAAAAAATATTTATCAAAAAACATCTTCTGGAAATCCTTCCATTCCAACGCCTCGATCTCCTCCTCAGGCTTCGTATTTTTTATCAACTTCCACCATTGATCAGTTTCACCCTCCATACGATAAGCATCCAGGAGGACCTTCTCTTGTTCAGAACATTGAAGGATGGAGAAGATCATTTCAATGGAGTTGATCCATTGTTCAGCGATCGTGGGATCAGATGATCCACTAAAAGTAGGAGGCCTTTGTCTTATGAAGCCCTCGATAGCAAAATGTTCTTTCTTAGGGGGGAGGGGGGTTGAACATTCCTCTTGACCCGTGCTTATATTCAAAACTTGAGTTAGCTGAGAGAGAAGTGTGATAATGTTTGCGATTACCGCTCCCATTGGATTTGGAATCTCATTAGTACAGTCATCACACTAATCTTCACAATGGTTGTTAGCATGAGCCCTCCTATTACCGGCCATTGGCTAGAATAAAAGTAAAGTTAGTGGTAACACATAAAGGGTAATTCAAAGACAAAAGTTTATGACTCATAAACAAACTTTTATTTCTTTAACTCATGAGTCTATAGGATTCAATCTAGGCTTTTCATGATCTACTTTCTAACATATATACTTAGGGGATTTTTTTTTAATTCTATTAATAAGGGTTCATACTAAGCTTGTGAATTTATCAAAACATATCCCCCGAGAGTGTCATAACCAAGAGTGCAGCAAGTCCCATTGTCGTGCACCAGTTTCCGTTCGAGTCTAGCTCAAAGCGGTGTTTTCGGGTTTTACCCCTAGGAAACATTTGTGCCAGAGCCGCCTCTACCTACTCGTATCGAGACATGGATGTATTTGTTTGATAAACCACTTACTCAGTACTTACCAAAACTTAGGGATGTTTTTATTATACTTATTCTTGTATTTAAGGCTTTACTAGGGTTTCCTAATCCCAAAAATAACTAAACCTATCCTCTGATACCAACTATGACAACCCTACTTTTTTTACAAACTTAAAAATGATTTATTACACAAAAATTCACTTGTTACAAAAAAGAAGAACGAGAGGTTTAGTGTCTTTGGGGATTAGGATCATTACATAAAAACATACAACATCTTTATTGAAAACTTCTTTTACATGACCACTACATTCCCTCGTACTTAGCATTGCATGGGATAACCTGATGACATGCATAAGAAAAGGGTGAGCTATAAATACCAGTAAGGGAGTACACATGGAATAACATGAGGAGTACAATACATGTTAGACAATAGTCATATCAATAGAGCATAAAAGAAACATGAACATAAAGGCATGATAAAGCATGATAATCATAACATGGAAAAGTGGCAACAACACTTAACATGGAATTAGCATGAGCCAAGGCTCATTGCACATAGAGCATGAGTAAATCCTCATTGCACATAAAGCACGAGTAAACCCTCATTGCACTTGAATTAGAATGAGTCAACACTCATTTCACATGACGTATCCTGATACTATACTTTACCCAATGCATTGGAGCTCTATAAGGGCGCACCCTTCTTAAACATTTCATTTCATGCATAAGTGTTCCACATGGATCATAAAACATGGATTCATAAAACATAATCATTTATTCCACGACAAAGGAATGTGGAATTAATAAATTAAACTTTATAATCAATAAGTAAATGTGCATAAAGGTGAATACCCTTGATGGATAAATGGGCATGGTATTCACTACACAATGACATTGGCTTATAAAATCGGTGCGATTTCGGCAGCGTAACAGCGTGACATAAGAATTCATAAAAATGGATGATGAGAGAGAAATTGGTTCATCATAATATTTACATGAAATGGACATAAAGGAGGTCATATATATAAATGTCCCAACAATTGTAATGGAATTTACATTCATGATACAAAATTATTTCTTGAATTTAAAAGAAAAGAGAGAAGTTCCTTTCGGAATTTCGGCATAGTAAATGGTGTACATGGGAGGCATTTAATGAGATAGAAAGGGGTCTCCCATAATTCAAAAAATAAGAGGGAAGTATGGGGGAGGTGAAAAACCATACCCCAACATTCATAATTGAAGTTAAAAGGGAAATACAACTTAAAGAAAATTGACAAAAATGATAATGGAAGAAAAACCCTTACTTGGAAGTGTGCTTCCAAAGGCTAGAGAGAGGATTGTGAGAGGCTTCTTGGGAGATTGGGGAACCTTGGGAGGATTATAAAGAGAGTTGGGCAGAGGTTGGATGAAATCCAAAGGCTTTGACTGAGGAGGAAGTGGGATCTTGGGTGGGTATATATAGGAAAGGTGAGGGAATTCTTTATTATTTAGGTTTGGGTCCCCTTACATTAAATTAATCCAAACCACAAACCATCCCATGGTTTTTGCCCATAGTTTTTGGAAAAGGGAATATGAAAACAATATTTTATATGGCCAAAGCCCGAACTTCTTAAAATAATAAGGTTACTTATGTGGAGGTGAGTCACACTCCCATGGAAATTAATTTAAAAAGACAAGGTGTTTAATAATTCTTGAGGGGTCCATTAATGCTTTGAAAAGTAAGTCAAACAAACCCAAAATCACATTATTTAATGGTAAAACATATATTGGCCGAAAATAAAGATTATAGTATTTTATTACATCACTATTGGGTCATTATGATGTCATAAAACACATTATATATTTAAACAGTATTTAATTTTTACCCAAACATTTGACTGTCTCAGAAAATTATGAAAACTTCACCATTGGATAATTTCGACATGCTGATTCTAGAAATAACATTTATTTTATCTAAATAATTTTCTAAATATGTTAATTTTCACATTTAAAATAAAAACAGTCATTTATAAAAAATTCACGGGTTTTGACAGAAATGGTTTTCAAACCTTAATAAAAATTATAATTGCATTCATAAAATTATAAGATCATTTATATTTAATAAAAATTAATTTAATATTAAAAATATTAATTTATTAAAATATTATTTAATTCAAAAATCCATTAATCTAATAAAATAGATTTCTTAATTAAATAATAATTAAAAACACTATTTTTACTTCAAAAACTATTTACAATGTCTCAAAAATGACAAGGAGGTATATTAATTATTATATAAAAAAATAATATACATGAACATAGTACTAGAGATTCGTTACATAACCCCTTTAAACAGCAGCATAACACCTAAAGATAAGGTGTGCGATGGTGAAAGAATCTTGGGGTGGCTCAGATAACATCGCTCGAGTGGTAATTTTTATCAACTTCCACTTCTCCCATAGATTGTCCTGTTCGAGCTGGACATGATAAAGCTCAGCTTGGGATTGGTCCAGAGTGAATCCCAAGGATGCCACCTCTTTTCCAAGCTCTAAAAAATGGGCTTCGTATGGGGAAATTATACTGGATGAGGCCATCGCTTCCTTTTTCTGAGTAAATTGGATTTGTTAAAGTCCTATATTTATACTAATCATGTGATCACTGTTCAATAGCTAAATTAGCAACAGTCAAAATTCTTAACATAAAACCAAAGAAGTTGACATCTTATAAAAATATTTTTCATAAAAAGACATTTAATTAGATCAAGAGGTATTTCCATTAATGAAACTTTGGGTCGTTACATGGTGTCCCACTGAGATTTATCTCTCACCCTCTCTTGGCATTGTTTGGTACCTAGAGTAAATTACATGAAAGAAAATGTTTACAAAGGTAAGTGTACACCTTCAAACTCTTGATTGTTTACTACATAGGATATTTCTTGATAGAAGATGAATGAGTCGGATCTCGGGATTATTGGGATAGTCTTTTATTTCATTTATCATTTTTGGGAACAAGTTGTACCTTCTTCCTTGTATCAATTTTTTCCAGGTTTCTAGATACATGACATATCATCATCAGTTGTTCAATGTGATTCCATTTATTTTAGTTATTTTTTATATTTTACATATTTACATTGTGACTTATGTTGAATTGTATTACTTCCGCTATTTACCTTTTTTATTAATTATCCATTGATCCACACTCTAATAATGAGGTCATAGTCTCCCCACGAACACACCTTAGGCCCTCGCAGCTAGTCAGGAGCCTCTAGCATTCAGGGATATGCAATTAAGTCCATGTGACCCACTGGTCTTAGGAAACCTATTAAGTGGCCTCCAGGTCTGGGACATCACATCTATGAAAATTTATAATAATGAAGTTCTTAGTGGGAGATGATTTAGTTTCCCCATGGATCAGTTTTTTGTGTTTCCACTGACTGAAATGCTCGAAGGCTTCAATTTTTATAAATCTTGGATATGCCCCATTTTAAGGAAACAGGGGGAAACCGTACATTACTTCAAGTACATACAAACATCAACATAAAATCAATGTCAAATCCCAAAACAAAGATACTAAGAAATACCCCTCCCCATCATCATATTTGGTATGGAACCTCCATCAGTGCAGACAGTTCAGCAAGTTATCCCGTGCAAAGGTGCACGGGCCCGGTGCCGATAAAAGAGCCATACCCTCTCAAACTACCAAATCTGAAAAGTCTAACACGATGAAATAACCTACTCTAATCCTCGTCTGGGGAAAATCCTATTAGAATTTCTGGAAGAAGCATCCAAAATTCATAAAAACTTGTGGCCCAGATCCCCTCACACTGCAAACAGCACCATAACATCGTATCCATGGAAACAACATCATTTCCCATACTTTAGCCAAACATTAAACAACATCACCTTCACTGATCAATACAAACTCTATAGCCAATAACCTAAGCACCAGCTGCTCAACCAAGAAGAATGAAATCTAGAAACAATAGTGTACTAAGGCCAAATCCCAGCATCAATCGGTGACTAGCCAATCCAAATTAACATCCAAAACAAGCAGAAACTAGAAGGAAAGAAAATGTTGAAGAACAAACATCCGACTAGCACCAAAACCTCAACCAGAACACGAATCAAAGACAACGCACAATAAATCCACACACCAAACCAAATATGAAATCAAGAAAAAAACGAAAAACATCACCATGACTCTGTAGGCCCGCTGAAAACCGAATCTCATCGCTGCCATCCCAGTCACACACAGAGATCACGATGAACTAGACATCGCACCCGAGGAAAACAAGGCGACACTCCTAGGCCGCAAAAGCTAGAACTCAGTCGTGGATAGGAACCGTGCCACATTTAGAAACCTTATCTAGAGAAAAAGGAGTTGGGTGAGGTGAGGCAAACAGTGGTGCGAATGGTTGAGATGGCCGAGTCCACGAAGTCTCCGAGGCCTTTGTAACCGAGGATCCGCCGCCCCGAAACCCATCAAGTATGAGGAAGGAGGCTCCGCACAAACACTAGGCAAAGGAGGCAGCGATGATGGGAGGAGAACGCTCCGATCCCCTTACGGGCTCACAGGATTTGAGTTTCCCCTTGTTGTTTTTGTTTCCACATTTCTATATACACTAAACTATTAAGTTCTTCAAGTGTGTGTCTGTGTAATGTAAATAATATTCATAAAAAATTATGAAATATCTATGTATGATAATATTTGAACACTATAGTTATTCCCATGTAGATTCAACTTTTATAAATAGTGGGATATAACATTATCATTTTTCATCAATCCAAAGTGTAATCTCTTCTTTAAAGCATCATTGTATACCACAAACCATTCCCCACTTGTGGTTAGTGTAAGTATTGGTGTACTGATAATCCTATTATTCAATTACATAAATATATTTTCATATTCATCAGTCCAAAAAAACTTTACACACATCCGAGTTAGCGTGACTAGTGGGTTTGAAAATTGTGATAAGTTTTTCAAAAATCTTCAGTAATACACATCTATTCAAAAGATATTGGTTAAACATGTTGGTATGGGTCACTCCTCAATTTCCATTATCTGAGAAGGTTCCATAGATTTCTCTTTTTTGGTGATACCATTCCTTAATAATAATACTTCACCTATAAAAATCACATTTTCTTTAATTTTCATACATCTTCTCCTTTGGAAATGTATTTTTCATAGTATTAAAATTCTTATCATGATCCTACTTACTTTTGGAGCATATCAAAATATCATCTATAAAGTCTACTATAAATTTTTCAATGTGATCCCTAAATTCTCTATTTATTATTAATGTAAATATTTATTGAGAATTAGTGAGTCTAGAAGGTTTCACTATGAACTCATACCTTCTATACCTTATTAGATTGTATAACTTGGGAATATCTTCCTTTATCACTATTAATTGGTGATATCCCAACTGAAGGTCTATATTATTAAAATTCTAGGCCCTACATAGATGATAAAAAAATTTATCAATTTTTTGTATGGGATAATCATTCTTTATTTTTTTGAGTTCAAGGTAATTAATGCAGATTCATTTCAACACATCATTATTCTTGATGAAGAGGACCAAAACACCCCATGGTGAAGCAATAGAGAAAATAAAAAACTTTTTCAGATTCTATTGTAAATTTATCTTCAAGTATTCCAACTCAATGGTGTACATTCTATAAGAAGTATTAGATATAGGAAGAGATCTAGTTATAAGTTCAATTGAGAACTCAATATCTCATTCTGGAATAATACTCGAAAAATCATCAGGGAACACATGTATACTTTCCCTCACAATGGGCATGTAATTAATCATGATTATCTAATTTGTCTCAATAATTTGATCTAGATATGATTTTTTAAAATGAAAATAATATCCACACTTGAGATAAAGATTCTAAGGGAAGTTATTCTTCCTCCTTACAATTGCACTGAATAGGAAGATGACTTGAGATATAAAGAGTGATCTACCCCTATTGAAATTTTATTTTGTATTTATAGAAAGACAATCAATATATTTAAAATATAAAACCACATTTAACTAATGGAATTATAGAAATATTTTCAAGAATTATATTCCAATTAACATCAATGTATGATACAATACTGATAGATTTATTTCACCGATGAAATCAACTCATTTGGTGCGGTGAATCAATTATCTTAAAAAGAATTCTAGATATACTTGACTAGCATGAATTAAAATAAAAAAATACATAAAAAATAATATATTGGTAGTTATATGTTACTTTATTATAAAATTATATAATAATATTTATAATAGTGTAGGCCCTTCTTCATTCCATAGGATTAGAGAAAAATTGTTTTTATCAACCATTATTAGCCTTTGGATTATGGTATTAACTTGAATAATGACCATGTTCCCAAAATCCTTGAAATTTAACTATTATTGGTTTCTTATGTTGAACTTTATCTCCTCATATTTTTTTAGTTTAACTATTAATTTCTCTTCAGTAATTGGCTTCTATAGGCCCTCTATTTCCACAGATAAATCATCTTCAAGTTCCTTTAAGAAATTTTCCTTGGTTCTTCATCTTGATTTTTTAACATGTAAGAAATTGAATCCTTTCTACATTATCATCCTTAGCTCCAAAACATTTACAAGACACAATCCTTCTTTTTTTTGTTCATTTGGAAACTCAAATATGTTTTGAGTTATTAATTTTAATTGAAGATAACTTGTTTGTCATAATCATGACATGTATTAAATCATCTTCTATTTGGTTAGGTATCTAAATATGGAAATCATCACATTTCCCATCACATTGGATGTGGAAAAAATTCTCCAATATATATCCATTAGAAAAAATATAAAATGGGATGAGAATAATTAAATAAATTTTGTTAAAAGGGATATTTTGAAAATATAAGGAATCACTTATAAATGAAAATTAAATATTATCTTATGAGATTCTATGCTTCAATATAGGTTATAAATGGTAATTTTTCGTATTAGGTTTTCTAGCCAAAGATTATATTGAAGTCTACCATAATGGATCGAAGACATTACATGATTTTTTCACAGCATGTCCCTTAGGAGTGTCAAGGAAAGTGTGCCGAATGAACTCTTTGTCATTAAATAAGTAATTATTGAGTCAATACCCAATGTAAAATGATTGGGGCTATTAACACAATTTAAAACTATGATATATCCTTATATAATTTTATTGTATAGATATGGATGTAATTCTGTAAAACACTTACTATATGCTTAAACAAATGAGGATATTATCCAATACATATACATATCTTTGTCGTTCCTAATAAAGTATTCTAGTCCTATTCACCAAAAATAACTAGACCTTTAATTGATTCCAAGAATATCTATCCACGCTTTTTATTTTTATTATTACATGGTTTTTTACATAAATATCTCACAAATACAACCAAAATATCATGATCCCTAGTTTCATTAGAATTCATAGTTTATAATTAAAACAAAGAAACTGAAATATAACATCTTTTTTTATTCTCCTTAATGGGCTATTATTTACCTGCTATATCATAAAACTACGTAGTATAACCTACAGAATACATATATGAAAGGGTGAGATGTAAATCACAATAATAGAATAACCATGATAATGGATCACAACATGAGTTTCAAACAACATACCATAATATCATAAAATATAAGGATAATGAATAATAACATGGGATAATAATATTAAAAAATTTAAATAATAAGATCATGGAAACATTTGAAAGTGGTAGAATCATATTACAAAACATAATCATAATTCAAGGATAACTATCAAGACACCATCACATAGTAGATATAGTCGCATCATAGATTCAGATTAATCACTAATTCCATACATTTTGTATCATAAGAAAAAACATTACCCAATTTTTTCATCTAGGTTCAGCAATAATAACATGTACATGCTTATATGGTCCCCAAAATTAAATCACTCATACATCTTAAACATAAGAATTTTTCATGGAAATAAATGGTTTGCATAACCATGTAATAAAACAAAACTAGATAACATATCATAAGATTTTTTTATGAAAAAAGGTATTTAAAAATTATTTTATTTTCATAATCATTTTTCAGGAGAAATGAAGTCCATTTGAAGTGATGACTTGAAAAAGAGTAGATAAATCCCTTTGTAAATGTACAACTTAGGAAAGGCTTTGAGAAAAAGGGTGATAAGTATATAAAGAGGGTAATCACATAATAATTTTCATAAATCCATAAATGGACTAAAATTTATTTTCTTGATAACATGATAAATTTTAGAAAATATGGGTGGATTAAATTTTTTTAAGAAATGATACATGTAATGGGGTATGAAACAAAGAAGTTCTCTTTATTTGGGTTTTCTTATCAAGAAAAACAAAGAAGTTAACCATTCAGAACATGTATATCCCCATCATGGAAAGATAAATTAAGATAGGTATATATTTATAGGACATATATAAATAATATAAAAAAATAAATAATAATATATGAGTGATAAAGTTATATTGGAGAGAGAAATCATAACCCTAATAAAAAAATTTGGTTCAGAGGGATCTCTTACCTTCTGTTCAAGAATCGTATTATTCATGCACATAATGTCCAAGATAATAAAATTACAATCATTAATGAATAAATTAATAAAATTTACCATGTATTTTTTATTTACTATAATTTTATTATGTTCATTTATAACAATTTCAAGGATATATAATGTTCAATTTCCTTGTTCTGAGGGCAGTCGTTTCATGGTTCCATGGACGGATCACTTATGGACAATTATTGAAATTCTTTTCAAATAATACTAAAATTCAATAAGTGAAATGTGATGGTGATAATTTAATTTAATAAATTTAAATTTTCCCTAATACTAATATGTTTTATGATATTGGGGTGATTCACTTAGTAAAAAGTTTAATGTTGGTGGTTAGATCATTTAGGGAATTTTAGTGACCATCATGAATTAGATTCATTTAATTTAATTAAATTATTATTAACATATTATAAAACATGAAAAAATTTATATAATAAATATTATAATAATATTTAAATGTAATAATATTTTTATAACCATCCTTTATGGTGGTGGTTGAAAATTAATCATGTTTTTAAGGGACGTTGTGAACCACCAATATTATAAAAAAAGTAGTTTTAGAATCAATTAAGGGAAATATATGATTTTCAATGTTAGATATTAAAATTACATAATAAAATTATAGTATATATTTATATATATATATATATATGATATTATAGTTTTTATACCGCGTTGGATGAAACTATTTTTGGAGGATAAGTAGGAAGAAAAATTAAAAGAATCGGTTGAGGGAAATACTTTCTCCTTTGGATGTCTCCTCTTGGGATTCCAATTAAGGAAACCTGTAATGAAATTTTTGGTGATACAAGTAGGTGTAAGAAATAGTGAAGAGGAATAGTTGTAAAAATTAGTATAAATTTAAAAATCTTCCAGCCTAATATGTTGCGGGGAGAATAGGTTCTGTGGGGTGGTATTTATAAGGGTATGTGAGGGGTGTTCTATGAATATTATATTCTTTAGTTTATTATTTTTTATCAATAATACTATCATTATTTATTCTTATAAATATATAAATTAAATGGTACATGTGATTTTGAACTGGGTTCTTACATTATCAATGAATCAAAAATCCATGTATTTAGATTATATTGTTAAATATCATATTATGTTGTATTTCAGTGTCCACAAAAAATTTAACTATTTTAGGAAAAACAACAAGCTCACCATAATCCATTTTCAAAATTTAGATTAAAAATATTAGTTAAATTTTATGAAGATGTTTTTTTGAATATAAGAAATTTAATTTTTAAATAAAATCCCCATTTATTAGAAAAATACCAACTATAATATTATGATCAATATTGTGACCAATTGAAAAATTAATTAAGGTCTCATAAAATAATATTGTAATTATAATAAAACGTAATATTAATTTATAAAACATTATTATGAAAATAAAATTTTCTTTTAAATATTTATATTTTTTGTAACAAATAAAATAATACCTTTATGATTTTAAAAAAAATAAAAACACTTATTTTTCATTTAAATCATTTATTTACATGTATCATGGTATGAATAAGAAATATTCTCATATTATAAGATACATGTTTATTATTTTACATTAAAATTTTAGAGGATACTTTTCTAATGGTCAAGTTACTATTCCTATCAGTCATATTACTATTCTAATAACCAGGTTAGTATTCCAATGGTAAGATTATTATTCCAATCACCATATATATAACTATCATATGGGATCCCTATATTATATAAATACCTCATATTTCATTCATTATTCATTCAATTATACATTTCTAAAAGTTATATATTTAAATATTTATTTATTCATTTTTAAAATGTATATGGAATTATTATTATTCTTATTCATTTCTACAGTATTGATCATGAGTTTCATTATTTTGTGTAATTGATAAGATCAAAATTTTCTTATAATCATTATCTTAATTTTTATTTTTTATTCCATAATGATCATTTCAATTATAATTTCTATCTTTATTATTTAAATGGAATTTTTAAAATAAAATAAAATATATTTGGTTGTTTCATGTGGTTTTTGTGAATTATATAGTATTATGTTACTACATATGATACAATTTTATATTGACAATGAAAAATGGATTGAAAAAATATTGGGTTGCTATAGTGAAGTTTAAAAATAATAGAGATGTACTAATTATTAATCAAAAATAATTTAGAAATTTTATTTCAAGTTTATATTATCTAGAATCATATTTAAATGAAATTATTTTAGAATACACCCTATGTGTAAGATTTTGGGTTAACCATAAAGATTCATTCATGAAATATACTTAAATGATATCTATTTATGAGTTTCCTAGGATTGAATAACTCTCTTTCATTTAATAAAATTAAACAATAATCTATTTGACCCATGATTACTAGGAAATGAAACTAAAACTTAGTAAATAATCAAATGAAGAATTTTTTGTTCACCTTACACTATTTATGGATTTAGTTTGTGTTTTCAATCAGGATGATTAATTAATATCCATGATAATTATCCAAAGGACTACTTCCTCTATGCTTAATCCATGTTTGGAATTAATCACATAATGTATAGGTATGATTCCCTTTCACATCATAATATACTTATATCTCTAATTGAAAAAGAATAATAAGACAATCTATTTCAGGTTGAATGAATCAATAAGAAACATGGAGAAGTTCAAATGATATTTTAATGGACTTCAACCACATTATATATTCTTCAAGGATCCTCCAAGATCCTCTATGAATTTACAATTATATTACATTATGTATGAGTAAATGAACACAGTTATAATATTTTAATCCCCTGAAATATGTGTAAATTTATCACATAAATTCATTCATGTTATTAACCAAAATATTTCATCAAATAAAACATTTAATAATTAGTGATAGCTAACATTGAATAAAACATAATATTAATGTTTAAAATCTATCTTCTTTTCAATCATATGATTCCAAAGTTATTATTCAACAATAATCACAACTATTCCATATGCATATGTCATAAACTATGACTAGGTAAATAAAATTTATGATATCTCTAAATCATGCATTATGATTCACTGATAACAAGGCATACAATATTCCTTTGTTTCCAATATTTCATACCATGCAACAAAATTATATCATTAAATATAATATGGCCTAAAAACATTATATGTATTTATAGCTTCTAGGAATATCTGTATCAATCTATAACTTTTAGAAAAAAATAATATACATTGTAATATTTCATGTTATATTGTATAATATAAATTAATTCATGAAATCAAATCCATAATCCCTTTTGGATATTTTCCAGAAACAATTCTACAATATTAACATTATCTTTACCATGTATCATATTATATAAAAACCATGTGAATATCTATAATGACCCATAATTATATCAAATATATTTCGCTTCTTATGTTTATTTCATATAGTATAGATCGCATTAAATCACTTTTAGAACATAATAAAATCATCATAAATGGAGAATTAATGAAATAAGAGGTATTTCAATAAGTTAAGGAACCTATACCAATAAAATAGTATCATGGCTTTAGGAATACTGATATCAGCATTATGAATAGTAAATTGGACTAATGAATAGGACCCAAACCTATTAAAATATAAATAAAATTTAGGAATATCATAAATTAATGTTTGATATAATTATATCAAAGTATAAGTGAATGAATATTTTAAAAATTAATAATTATGTGTTGAGATTTTTGTAAGTCATAAATATTTAATTAACATTTTATAATTAATAAACTTTTTAAAAAAATATATATTTTCATAAAATTTATGCTTAAATTAATATTTTATTGTCTTATAATTTGAGGTTAATTTTATGAGACCTTAGTTAATTTTTTAGAGTTCTATAAAAATCTGTTTTAATTTTAAATACTTTAATTTTTTTAATAAACGATGATTTTAAATATAAAATATATATATCTTATTTATAAAATTGTTTTCATAAAGTGGAGTTAATTTTTAGAATTCTATATTCTTAGAAATGGTTAGTTTTAATTTTTTAGATTTTTCAAAAATACATAAATTAATGATTAATAGTAAAATAAGATAATTTATGACAAATGAAAAATACATGAATTATAGAGTCATGGATGATTTTTTTCTGATTTAATAAGCATTGGTTCAAACTAAAATATGTGTATTACTATATCTAGTCACAATAATCAAGAATATTGGTTTTCTTGAGAAAAATAATAAAATAATGAATACAATAATGAGAAATCACCCATATCCTCTAATATAAATACCACCATTCATCCCCTCTTCTCTTCACACCTCTAAGACTTGAATCTTATCAAAATTATACCCAAAAGTATTCCCTAGTCTCTCAAAACTTATTGGAGATCTTTTTCTTACCAAAATACCAAAAATTGTTTCCTTGAGGAGGTTCTCAAGGAGGATAATTGATGAGGTAAATCATCTCCCTTTTACTTTAAATTTAATTTCAATTTATTTTTTTCTTATTCTCTCCTCACCTCCCCTATAAAAATGATCATTATAAATCAAATATAATATATATATACTATAATGATATCATGTTAATGTAATATCTATTAACAATATCATTACTCTCTCTCTCTCTCTCTCTTTTATTTTAAAAACGAAATCATTGTCTCAGGGGTGCTGATTTACAACCTTCATAGACGACGAACTTTCGGTTTTCAATTCCTCCTTCAAGTATGGCCATGAAACCATTTTTATGGTTGAGACAAATTATAAAATATCAATTAAATATTATTTAATGATATTTAACCATTTTATATACATGATATTAAATAATAGAACAAAACAAGTTCATTGTGACCAAGAAACCACTCAAATTTACCTAAACGATTATCATTAACATGTTATCTAATGATTCATAGTCATATTTGAAAAAAAATACATAAAAATAATTAAAAATATATTTTTTCATTAATAAAATGTAAGTATAATTATTTATAATTATACCCATTTTAGATGAACATCATTACTTATAATCATGCGAACTAATCATGAAATTAAGGAAATGATCACTCTGGAATGATGGATTTAAATCATATAACTTATCCAAAGGGCTATTAATAAAATTAATAAACTCATAATATAACAAATAAATATCTAATGGGTTATTTATTAAATTATTTATGAGTCTGATTTTATATTCCATGACCTTAAGGTAATTGTAAAACCCATTTGGACATAAGTTAATGGTTCTCTACCTGAACCTCCATTTTCTTTCGAGTTACTGATTTTCTCTATTTACGAAAAATTAAATTATTATTTATAATTATGTAACCCACTTAAATTCTTGTTTAATGTTTTATATTTATTCACTAATCATAATTTTCCTTGCTTCTTATGTGGAGTTACATGGTTTAAAATGATCTTTCTCGAATTCTTCCTAATAAATAAGCCTAATTCAAGGGAACTTCTTGAATTCTTACCTATTTTAAAGTACACTCTATAATATATTTTAAGCCATTGTTATTTTTATAAAATCACTTTTTTTATTATGAAAAAAACTATCTTAGTTAACTTCCAGTTCTAAACAATGATTTTTCCAAAAGAACTTTTCTTTACAAAGTAAAAGACTATTTATCTCAAAAATTACTCTATTATTTTATAAGAGTTTTTCATCTATTTCAACACTCTCGTTGATTATTATGTTTTATTGGGGATAATATTTTATGATATCATCCACCATAATTTATTTATTGGTTTATTATTTGTTTGGATATGGATGTGCTATCTAGATACCATTCACCGTATTACTTTTAAGGGTTCGTGTTTATGTTTACTGATTGGGGAAAGTTATTTAAAATTCATATGTTAGTTTCAATATGAATCTTTATGTTGATTATGTTTCACCCATTTCGTTTGAATAATTAATTTTACTTAGTATGTGTTAGGTTGGGGCCTCTATAACCCCTCGGTGCATCGGTAGGTCTCATGAGACAAACTAGTTTGGGTTTTTACCCGTTTATCTATGGTATTGGTCCGAGGCTTTGAATATATAGTTATGACATCCCTCATTATGAATTCCTTTATTATAAAACAATTTATTGATATTACATGTGATAATTAATCTCGTATAATATCCCTGGTTATTCTTCATTATGGCATTATTTATTCATCTTTTAATACTACCATTTTATGCACAAGATTGTATTTTAATGCCATGTGTGATTTTAGATATTCACCATGCCTTATATTTATGCTTCCTTTGTTTTAACTACCCTTAATGAGCATCCAATATCACCCATTTATTATGTTTTATTTTTACTTATGATGAGAATATGACAATTATGAATGACTTGCAAGGATAATCTAGCAGTTATGGATGCTTCCGATAGAATTTAGATATTGTTTTTTATTTTAAGTTGTAATATTGAACTAATGTATGTATATTGTATTCCAAAACAACTAAACTACTCAGTACATAGGGATGTTTATTACTTTTTTAAATTCCAATGTAATAAAATAAGGAACCAGCTCTAGGCAACTAGTTTCGGGGTATGTATAGTTGATATCACAGGAAGATTTCTAGAAAACTTAGAAACTAGGTTTAGAAAACATAGATTTAAGAACACAATTATAAGATATAATTTGAGGATATCATACAATAACATCCTTGAATTGTTTTATGGTATATATTATTTGGATATTCCTAAGAAATACATCCTTTTCCAGATAATACAAGTAGATATGGTTCTAGAATAGATGAAATTAGGAGAAAAAATTCTAATAAGGTGTTTCAAGCCTGACTCGGGGTAACCTGGTACATGACAAAGGGCCTTACTGCTCACCTGGTTTTACACTCCTATGGGATATGTTTAGGATAATTTACATTTTATTTACAAACCATTATGATGGATTTAAATGTAAATATGTCCCAAATGAAACCATAATTATAATTATGAGATTATACATGCATAAAATTTCAATTTATGTTAACTATTTTGGTAGTTCAATATTATATATTATGATTCATAAAATAATTTAGTGTATGATATTATTTAGAAATGATTCCTACAGGAAGGAATGTAAATTGAAGAAACACACATATCCAATTTAGGTATTTACCACATATTAAAGATAATTATGTTGGTTCTAGAGCAATGACTAGTGTTGAGAAACTTATAACTATATTATGACCGCTGACATGGGTTATGAACAATAACCTTATATGTATGGAGCATCTTGAACAACAACATGGGGGAGACATGTTATACCTCTTTATGCAACAATACCCTCTATCATTTCATAGTACTACAATCCCATTCATAGAAGAGCGTTGGATAATTTCCTTAGAAAAGATATTTCTCACTTTGGGAAGTAATTAAAGCTAGAAGGTTTTCATGGCAGTCTATCATCTATCGAGAGATGGTGATCAATAGTGGTTGTTTATTGAGAACACAAAGGAGTAGGAAGAGATTGAAAATATGGAATGGTTGGTTTTTTAATGAAATTTTCCTATAAAAACAATTTTCTCACAAATAGTGAGCGGATATAGAGAAAAAATTATTCAGTCTAAGACAGAATGAGGGAGAAAATATTACAATGTATGAATCCAACTTTACATAGTTAGTAATGCATGTTTTCAACAACATATTAATCCAATGAACAATATTGATCAATCATTTTATGGTTTAAAACCATTCCTTCTAAGGGAACTGGTCTCCCAAAATTTATAATCATATGAAGATATACTCTCATGTTCTATAAAGACAAAAAAGTAATTATCTATGTATTTGGACTTTAAAGTATATAAAGAGAAGAATATGGATGCTAAAATATCTAGCAAGGTAAATAAGGAAATGGGAAATAAGGGAAGATTTGACATTCCATCCTATATTAATTGTGGAAAGAAACACCCTGGTACTTTCATGAAGGGAATGGGATTCTTTTACATGTATGAAGAAAAAGGACACCAAACTCAAGATTACAAGTAGAATATTGAATCTTCAATGGTCAATTATATAATTGAAAATACATGGGACATTATTCACATGCATTTCCTAGACTTCATGGAAACATTCCCCATGGAAGGCCAAGGGAGTAAGGCCAAGCATATGTGATCAAAAGTATTGAGGTTGAAGTTCCTAATGATGTTGAGGCAGGTAATTTTATCATTTCCTCAAACTTAGACAATGCTTTATTTGATTCTGAATCATCGTATTCTTTTATATCTTCCCAGTTTTATAAGAAAAATAGAAATACAATTTCATTTTATAAATTATTTTTCATTCAAAACTTATAAGGGAAGAATCATAGCCAAAAATATGTTTCGATCAGACCCCCTTATGAAACATAAACATGATTTAGTTACTGAAACTATCATCATACCCATTACAAACTTTTATATAATTCTTGTTATGGATTGGATTTGAAATTATGATGCAAAAAACTATTTCAATAAGAAGGAAGTTACAATTTTCGATAATGATGTAGAATCCCTTATCTTTAGAGTAGAAACCTCATCATTTTATTCTTATCTAGATCCACCTAGTATCTATACTGAATGAAATTCTTAGTGTATAGAGACAACAATATCTATGAATGACGAAATAAATATTCAAATTGAATTTGTACCTATGGTGTAATAATATGTTGATGTGTTTCCAGAGGATTTACCTGGACGTCCTCCAGAGTGGGAAATTGAGTTTTCTATTGATTTAATTCCTGGTTCAAGGACTATAATAAATACTTCTTATAAAATGGATACAATGGAATTAGTTGAACTGAATAAACAACTAGAGGATTTTAGTTGTAAGGATTTTATTCTACATAGTGTTTCTCCATGGGGAGATCATGTTTATTTCGTTAAGAATAAATATTTATCTATGAGGTTTTGCATTGACTATAGTGAGATCAATTCTATTACAATAAAGAATATGTATCCTCTCGTCACATTGATTATTTATTTGATCAATTTCATGGCACCAAATATTTCTTTAAGATTTACCGAATATTTAGTTATCAACAATTTCATATGAGAAAGGAATATATTCCAAAGAAATAATTTCGAAGCAGGTATGAACATTACGAGTTTATAGTAATGCCTTTTGGACTGACTAATGCAACCTTTATTTTCGTAGATCTAATTAATATAGTTTTCAATGAATATCTTGTAGACTTTTTTGTGTTATTTACTGATGATATCTTCATATAATAAAATCATTGAAGATCATGAAAATAACTTGTGCATTATTAAAAAGAAACATAGATGAAATGAGTTGTATGGGATGTTTAGAAAGTGATAATTCTTGATTCAAACAGTTTCCTTTCATGGCCATATTTTCCTTATAAATGGAATACTAGTTGATACAGTGAAGAAAAATTTTATTTAAGAATATCCTACACCAAAAATCATAACTGAGGTACGTATTTTTATTGGTTCATCATGTTATTTTCTGAATTTTGTTCATAAATTCACCTGATTAGCTAACCTATTAACCAAGATTACTCAAAATGGAGTTATGTTTGAATGGATAAAATAATATGAATATTTTTTTTAAGAATTTAAAAGGATATTAATGAATGATCCAATTTTTAATCTACCATCAAGAAGTGGTAAAGTTTTTATTTATATTGATGCATCAAAGAAATGAATTGGTTGTGTCCATATGAAAAATGATAGATCAATTGCCTATGCATCAAGGTAGTGAAAATTTAGTGAATAGAAATATCCAACACATGATCCTGAGTTAGCAGATATAATCTTCTCTTTGAAAATATAGAGACATTATCTTTATGGTGAAAGATTTGAGACATATACAGATCATAAGAGATTAAAATGTATCTTCTTAAAAAAAGAAATCAACATGAGGAAAAGGATATGGCTCGAACTACTCAAGGATTATGATTGTTCAATAAATTATCACCTAGGAAAGACAAATAAGGTATCAGATGCACTGAGAAGGAAGGATCATGGTGTTCTAAACAAAATAATGATCGAAAAGGATCATGTTTTCATGGATATAGTATTGATGGATATGGGGATTATCAAAGATGGTGAAACATCATTAAATTTACAATTCGTTTCCCAAACATATTTATTATAAAGGATTAAAAGTTCTCAGTCTAATAATGAGAATCATTAAAGGAAAATTAATGTTGTGAAAAATGGAAAATTTCTAGACTTCAAGTATGAAGATAGAATTCTGAAAATTGGGAGGAGGCTACGTGTTCCCTCTATACCTAAACTAAAAAACGAAGTTTTCGGATGATTATCATAGCTCATATTTTTCTATACACCACGGTAGCACTCTGATGTTTATATATAAGAAAGAAAATTTCTTGTGGAATAATATGAATAATGAAATTGTCGATTATGTATCCAGATGTTTAGTCTGTCAATAGGTTAAGACTGAAAGACAACATCCTATAGGAGTCATGAAACCCCTTCATATTTCTATATGGAAATTTGATGACATTAATATGGTTTTTTTCACTATATTACCCAAAAAAACAAGAAATAATGATACAATATGTTTGATTTTTGACCAACATAACAAATCATCACCTTTCCTCAATATAAGGGAGGTTTTTCCACTGGAGTTCCATACACAACTCTATATTAATGAAGTTGTATGAATTCATGGAGCATTAATACCCATTGTGTATTATATTGATCCATGATTTACATCAATGTCATGGATAATTATTCGGAAATATTTTGATACTGAGCTTTATTTGAGTACTACATATCACCCTCAAACTGATGGGCAGTCAGAAAGGACAATTAAAACTTTATAAGACATCTTGAGATCATTCTCACTTTATTTTCAGGGTATGTTGGATCATTATTTACATTTCGTGGTGTTTTCCTACAATAATAGTTTCCATTCTAGTATTCAAATGACACCATATGAAGCATTGTATGGAAATATATGTCATACACCAAAATGTTGGGATGGAGTTGGTGAACGGAATATTGTACGCTCAGAGCTTGTGGTGGAAAAAATTAGGAAGGTAAAGACTACTTTAACTTTTATCAAATTATCTCAAAATATAAAAAAGAGCTATTCCGATAATCAAAGGAAGGTCTAGAATTTCAAGGGGTATATGATGTTTCCTTAGGATTATCACCATGGAATAGTGTTATAAGATTTGTGATGAAAGGGAAACTAAGCCCTAGGTAAATTTGTCCTTTGGAAATTATTGATAGAATTGGAGCAGTGTATTATCATTTGGTGATGGTTCCAAGAGTTTATAAGGTACATAATGTTCTCTATGTCTCTTTTTTAAGGAAGTACATGCCAGACGCAACATATGTACTCACTTCTGAATGTATCGAATTGGATCCCAAATTATCTTACTATGGAGAACCGATCAAGATTATAGACACTACAGAAAAGGTGTTGAGGAATTAGATGACTCATCTAGGAAAGATACTTTCGATGAATTTTAAAATTGAAGAAGTGACATGGAAGCCTAGGGAACTTATGATGAACAACTACCCAAAAATTTCTATGAGTTGACAATCTGTAAATTTGGATGAAGAAGTTTCTGTAGGAGGGGAGAATGTAATGACCCATAATTATATCAATGATATTTTCCTTATTATGTTTTTTTAAAAGAGTATAGATCGCATAAAATCACCTATAGAACCTAATACAAACATCATAAATGGATAATGAATGAAAAAAGATGTATTTCTATAAGTTAAGGAGCCTATACCGATAAAATAGTAACTTGACCTTACGAATAGTGATAAAACCATTATGAAAAGTGAATCGGCCTAATGAATAGTATCCAAACCCATGAAATTATAAATACAATTTAGGAATCCTATAAATTGAAGTATGATTTAATTATATCATAGTAATACTAAATAAATATTTATAAAATTAATAATTATGGTTTGGTATTTTTGTAAGTCATAAATTTTTAATTACAATTTTATAATTAATAAAATGATTTAAAATAAAATATTTTTTTATAAAATTTATACATAAATTAATAATCGGTGGTCTTATTATGTTTGGATAACTTTAAGATACCTTAGTCAATTTTTCATAGAGTTATAAAAGCAGTTTTAATTATAAATATTGTATTCCTTTAGTTAATGATTGTTTTAATTAAAAATTAAATATCTCATATTTAGAAAATTGTTTTCACAAAATGTACTTCTTTTTTTATTTCTACATGTTGAAAAATGGGTTGGGTGAATTTTTGGTATTTTCCTAAAATACATGAATTTTTTTGAATAGTAAAATAGAGTAATTTAAGATAATTGAAAAATACATGGATTATAGAGTCATGGATGATTTTTGCCTTATTTAAGAACTATTTATTATTACTCACATAATAATATTAATATATTTAGTCACAAGAATCAACAATATTTCTTTTCTGGAGTAAAATAACAAAATAATGAATAATATAATGAGAAATCACCCCTATACTCCGCTATAAATGCCACCCTCACCCCCTATTCTCCTCACACATATAAGATATGAAACATGTAAAAAATCTAGCAAAATAATATTCCATGGTCTCTCCCCGAGTCCAATATCTGTTGGTCTTAAAAAAAGACCAAAACCCCTTTCTTTAAGGAGGTTCCCAATGGGGGTAATTCAAGTGGTAAATCCTCTCCCATTTACATTTACTTTCATTTCCGTTTATTTTTAATTTCTTATTAACTATTTAAATCCTCTGTATAAATTATAATGATAACTTCTGTATCGTATATATACCTTTATGATATCATTTTAATGTAATATTTTTTTATCAATCTCTTTAATCTCTCTCTCTCACTCTTTTAATTTTAAAAACAAAATCATCATCCGAGAGTAGTCGATTTACAACTTTCACAGATGAGGAACTTTCATTCCTAAATTTCTCCTTCGACACTGGTCATGAAACGATTTTTATGGTTGAACCAGATTATAAAATATATATTATATCTTATGATGGTTCTAGAACCATTTTGTATACATGAGATTAAAAATAGAACAAAATTAGTTCATTGTGATTGAAAAAACACTAAAATTTAGCTAAATGATTTTCATTAACAAGTTATCCAATGATTCATCCAAATATATGTAATAAAATAATACATATTACCAATTAGATTTATTTTTGTTTATTAATAAAATTTAATTCTAATTTTGGAGTATTAAACTCATTTAACATGAACTATATTACTTATAATTAAACGAACTGATCATGAAATTAAGGAAACGAACACTACAGAATGATGGAATTCAATATTTCAACTTATCAAAAGGTCCATAAATGAAATTAATTAAATTATAATAAACTAAATACATGTTTAATAGGTTATAAATTAAATTATTACTGAGTATAATTTCATATTAGATAAACTTATGGTCATGTGAAGAACCCATTCTTAAATAAGGTAAGGGTTTTCTACCAGAACCTATATTTTCTTTCAAGTTGCTCGTTTTCTCTCTTTACCATAGTGAAATTGTTAATTATTCTTATTTAATCACCATAAATTGTGTTTAATATTCTATATATATTTATGAATCAAGATTCCTTCATTATTTTAGGAGTAGTTTCATGTTTAAGAAGGATCATTCTCATATTCTTCATGATAAAGGAGCCCAATTCAAGGGAACTTCTCAAATTATTACCTATTTTCAAGTGCACTTAATAATATGTTTTAAGCCACCATTATTTTTATAAAATCACTCGTTTTATTTTCAAAAAAACTATCTTAGTTTACTTTAATGTTTATACAATTATTTTTCCAAACGAACTCTTCTTTATAAAGTAAAAGAGTATTTTTATCAATAATTACAAGATGGTTTTCTAAGAGTATTTTCATCTATTTAAACAATCTTTTTGATTATTATGTTTAATTGGGAATGATAATTTATTATATCATCTACCATATTTTATTTAATGGTTTATGATTAGTTTGATAGAGGATGTTCTATCTGGATACCATTCACCATATTACTCTGAATGGTTAGTGTTTATTTTTACTGATTGGGGAATGTAACTTATATTTCATATGGTAGTTTCAATATTAATATATATATTGATTCTATTTCACCCCTTTAATATGATTAATGCATTGGACATAGTAAGTGTTGGGTGGGGATCTTTATACCCACTTAGTGCATCAGTATGTCTCATGAGATAAACTAGTTTGGTTTTTTACTCATTAATGTATAGTCATGGAACGATGCCTTAACAGTATGGTTATGATGTCCCGAATTATTCATTCCCTAATTATGAAACATGTAATTGATATTCCATTTGATTATTCTACTAGTATAATATACATGTTTATGCTTTATTATAGAATTATTTAATTAGCTTTTATTCCTTCCATTTTATGCTCAATATTATGTTTTAGTGGAATGTGTACTTTTAGTTACTCACTATGCCTTATATTTATGATTTCACTATTTCAATTAGACTTACTGAGCATTTGAGCTCACCCCTTTATAATTTTTTTCCCCAAGATGTGAAGATGAAAATTATTAATCAATTACATGTATAATCTAAGAGTTATGGATGTTTTAAATGGAAATTATATATTGTTTTTCATTTCAAGTTTTAATGTTTGACTTATGTATATATCTTGTTTTTGAAAAGTACTAAACTACTCGGTCCTTCAGGATGCATCTTCCTTATTTATATACCAATGTAATAAAATAAAGCATCAACTTTGGGAAACTAGGGTCGGGGTCTTTACAATATCTATCAAAAACATATCTTCGATAAACTCTAAAAAACATTTAACATGTCTATCTAAGATTCATAAATGTAAACCCAAATTTAATGCACAAAAAATTGAGTCTCCATATTAATTTTTTTCATTTAAAACAATATGACTTATTTAATTTATAAATTTTATCAAATATAGTTTTCTATAAAGGTATCATATTTAATCATACTATAAAAGGATCTAAAATAATCTTCATTAAACATTTTTATCTCTATAAAAGTTTCGAATAATTATATCATATAAAGCATACATTTTCATTTAATAGATTTGTATAAGAAATCATGTAAACAGAGTACATATAGTATATTAATATTGTATAGATACTCATATACTATTTATTTTACAAGTATAGACTAACTACATAGATGAACACATCATTTTTCATTCACCCTAGTGGGTGAGACCATCACATACCCATGCATCCAACGGATAAACACATCACATGTCACAAACACAGGTAAGACCGCACACTCATCCCATATATCTTAATAAATGACTCAAATATCATACTCATCATACTAGAGGAAAAAATATATCATGGTTAAACTCAACTGATTACATGATCAATATCACACCCAACCACTGATGATTGGCTCATCATCATAGGTATGGTAAGAAAGGTATCAAAGTATAAAGGTTATCGGGACATGTATCTTATAAAACAATATATATTGGGGGAATAAAATATAAAAGATGAACCTAAATTATACCAATGATATTTTTAATGACACATATTATGGTAAACTTCATTAGACATCTTGTACAAAAAACACATTTTTCACCTCACAGCTATATTTTATATCTTAATAGAAAATATTAATCTTGTTAAACTTACCATTTCACTAAAATATATAATACTCTACATTGAACATCATTTATGGATGAATTAATTTAATGCTTTGGGAGGTTAATTATTGAACAACTCATATATCAGATGAAGCCAACATGAAATAATAATAATATACAGAAACCTTTTAGGCAACACAATATATTTTTATATTCCTAAACTCGTTTAAGAATGAAAACTAACCTATGTATAATACATATTCTCATATCTCGTATGAAGGAGTCCCATAAATAAATAAATTTTCTACATTTTAGGTTTTATAAAATCTATTAAATATTGATGTTATTAGTTTCACATCTCTCTGTGAACTTCTAATAAAATCATCCCACTACTCTCTAAAATGGAAACCATCTATGAAAAAAAAAATTGTGTAATTTTTTGATTAAGAGTCACATTCCTAAGGTATAACATGTTAAATATATATTCAATGTAATTTACTTCATAACATACACTATTTAATATTAACAAATTGTGTTTTCTACATTGAACTCCTTCAATGTTCATCGTCAAAATCTTGGAAACATTAACATTAAAAATATTCCTTTATATCTTCTTTGGTAACTAAATTTAACTATTTATATAATTTTATTAAAAATATAGAAAAACATTATTTTTTTATAAAGTGGTATTAATGTTGATTTTTTAATTGTATCACCCTTATTTTTCAACCATTATACTTATTCATATTCCATGAACACTCCCAGTATACTCTTAGAAACTCTAATTATTCTAGAATATCATACTAATAAAAACTATTCTTTTATGGTTTGATAATAACACGTATTTCCTTTAGTTTAAATATTTTTCAAACAAAATGTTAACTACCTATTGTGATTCTTAATATTCTCTAAAAACCTTTGATATCAACAGAAGGAAACTAAATCCCATCTTAAGGTCCCCATGCATTAAATAAGTAAAATATTATTAATATTGGAAATGATAAAAAACTATAAATGCGTGTTTACATTAAATTGAATATAATCAACATCATAATAAACATATTTATATTTATTATATGGTGATCATAAAGTGTCGTCCTAAATACTTCCCACATATATGATATATCCACAGGCCAAGATATATCTCTTGTCCTATGGGAGGGATCCCCTATCCTTCATATTGTGTTATCCCATCATTCATAAAGAATTATAAAAGAGTGAGATTTTTATTTATTGGAATATCAGCAAACAAATAGTCTAACATTACAATTATTAGCCATCATATGGTTGTAGGGTTTCTATATCCCCATGGATTCTCCTCAGTGATTCATTAATTAACTCATTCAATATAACACATGAGTTAATTCTTTGACCAATTCATGAAACACTTTACATTAATTTATTTACTCCCATACATTTCATCATAAGTATAAAATCTATAGACAATTGAAATTGAGGAATAAAATAGATGATAACAAATTACATGGAAATCACACACTTAAAAATTCGTATAAATGGATTGTTTGGATCTTTTCCCAATCATACTTTACAATTTCCTATGTAGTAAAAGAAAGTGTCATAAAAATCTAATTTTCATTCCCCCTAATGATATCCCTCATTTGAAGGGTATTATATAGCCGTGCGTCATATATATATGATATAATTTTAGCGGCCTTAAAACTAATTTAAACATTAATTATGATTTACCAAGGTGTATCATATACAAAATGTCTTTAGGGTACATATATCCTTTAATATACCACATTTACTAAGTGATAAATTTATTGGTACCATTTTACATTATATTGTATCATATATAGTAACTTGTGAAAAAAATATCAAAAACACTTTTGAATGTACTCCAATACAATTTTGGAAAGTTATCATCATTGTCAACTTATATTAAATCACATGTAATACATGTTGAAATAACCATCCAATTTTTTTTGAATTTAACTCTTAAAAAACCTTATATAGTACCTCTCAAAGTTAAACTCAATCTCAATTCAGTTAACCATAAGGTGTGAACCCATAGGCCTTTATATAAATGAAATAAACTACGAATCTCTAGATCCATAAACATAAGAAAAAAAACTATCCTTTAGCAAAGAATAAATGATACACAATATATAAAGGGATATAGAATGATCTTCATCAGACACATGCATCTATATATGTATGTCCACTAGACGCATCTCATTATAGAATGGATTCTTATTTTCTCCCTTTATTTATGAAATCGAGTGACCAAAGGACATGTTATACGTGAATCTCATATATCCACCTCATACATTCATGGTTATCTATGTTTAGAATTTTATCACCGATGAATACATTATATGTCATTCTCCTTTGTTGTTAAACAACTAACATGCCACTCACGTGGTTAGATAAGTAAATCATATGTATTATCTAGGTAGAATTAAACACACACCTGTCTATCTCAATCGAGGGATAATATTCTATAAACATAGTATGAGAGGAAAAATCCCTTCATGGTTGAGCTCTAACCAATGACATGATCTGAAACATACCGAACAACCCCCAAATTACCTATGCCACATTGAGTTGTATTTGAATGTTTACAATGATTATATGTTATTATGAAATCTTTCTCACCAACCATAGGTATGGGAACCCAAATATGATCTCTGAACTCCTATTATACCAATGAAATAGTGTATGACACTCCATTCGGTATACATTGTGGATCATCTGAAACATAAAAACACATTTTTATGACTCATGAGAATATTTTGTATCCCTATAATTGAATCATGATCATGTTAACCTTAAAAATTAATCAAAAATTATAATTATCTATGATGAACATCAGTTTGGGATAACACAAATATATACACTGAGAGGTAAATTATCATTTCACGTCATAAAATATATATATGTATATACATTTATACATCCAATGTGAAAGATTGATAATATATAAATTTCCTTTAATTTTATATATTTTATATCCTTATAACTCTTTTTAAGATAACATAAAACCTCAACATAATCATCGATCAATAATATCACATATTATAGATAGTTATATCAACCTTGTCTTGGATTCACTTTTCTAGGGTAATGAAAACTCATTACACACACACCCATATATATATATATATATATATATATTAATCCCGCCACATATCAATGTGACCATATGATAAGACCCTCCAACTAAAACATTAGTCAGTAACAACTATTAAGAAAGAAATTTTGAATAACGGTGATATTTTGGAATCATATTCCTAAAGTTAACTCCTTGAACATATTCAAACTTATTAACTCCATAACATTAGATGTTATGATGTCCATATCTATTGTTTACTTAGGAATATTTCTAAGAATAATATCATCATACTTGGAAGATATTAAATCTTTTTTTCTTGAAAATGTGTAACTATTTATATTATTGTTTACTAGAACATCCATAATTCATTGAGTAAAATGGGACATTTTAATTGATTAGAAAAATAAGTTTCACTCTTTACATTATTCCTTACCAAAATACCATAAATTATTTAATGATATTATGTACAATTCACATTGTAAATTGATTGGAAAAATAATTTAGGAATTATTTATTTTAACATCAAAACAGTAACAATATGTAACTCATAACATTTATCATTACCGTCAAATATCCTAAATTCTTTAGGATATTACGTGTATATCACATTAACTATAGAATAGTGTGATCATTTATTTGTTATATTTAAGATTATATTTTCCCAAAAAAACTCCCACGTATCTATTAGACACTATATTATTCTCAAAATATCATGCTATTGTGCATAAATATTAAAAAATAGTCTATGTTGTCTAGACCTATCACCTAATATGGCTCATAATAGGGCCTCATGTGCCACTCCCCAAACACCAAAGACTTCTGAATAGTGGGGGGTTCCTAAAGTGATACAGTGGGGTGACTATGACATCGGATCAAAGTTAAATGAGATAATAAATAAAAAACTCAGACACATCACAAACATTAGAGTACGTATAATAAACCAACAAAACATAAACATGATATAGTAAATTAAATGAATTATAAAGACAGATGGTCATGTTATACACATTAAATAATTGTCCACTAGGCTGATAATATATATATATAATAAATAAATAAATAATGAAAATAAAATAAAAAGGATCTACTTCCATCCCTAATCCATACCTATATCCAGTCTTCAAAAATATTTTAGTTTCTCCACCCCGATCGAAGACACTACACGAGTTATTCCACATGATCATACAACGCTAGGCCTCCACCCAATGCACTATGTATAATGTGCTCAACCTAAAATAATATATAATTTTCTACACGAACAAAATGTTTCATGTGTAGGGGTGATAAATTAAACTCAATATAGAACCAAAAATGGTGAACATGTCATCTATTATCATATACAAGAGACTGCACGTGTGATATTCCCATCCATGTTAAAAACAAACTTGCTCAAATGTAAACAAAATAGTAAATAACTGAAATAAAATTGTCTGAAAGAAAATATAAACAAAAATATAGAAATCAAAATATAAGGTGACACCTTAGATTAATGTAACCCACTTCATCCAATGCCAAAATAATATTGAACACGCTGCTCACTGATCCACATGAACCATCGAGTATGTCTTCTAGACTAAAAAGGAGCACTATGGTGTCCATCACACCAATGGTCATGAAATTAAAAACCTAGGATATCATCCTAGGAACCCAAAACAACTACCTCTACTACAATGATATAGGACTCCAATAGTCTGATCTGAACTATCAAAAGGGAAAATAGTTCAACATAACTACTGAAACTAACAAATTTCTATGATTTCGATAGAAATAGATGATGTATGAACAACATGTGTTTGTACACTTCCTAGCCAGGACCAGACACATCCATGTGAACTTCCACATATATAATCTGTCTTAGGTGTTCCACTATATCCAGTGTCCCCCAACCTAGAAAGAGTATAGTACCAAACTAAGGGATAAGTGTTCACTCATCCATATCATCCATTATCTCCCTATACCTACCTAACAACAATCATCATATAGTTGATAAAATATAATACATCTCAATATCAATTCCTAATATAGTAATATCCCAAATTTATCCTCATTAATCCAAACCTTGAACAAATATACCATTGAACAACAAATTACTCAGGAATAAGAAACAAGGGAGAGCCAAAAACTTGTACACATCTTCAAAAACATTAAAAAAAGCACTAACACATACATGTTCAATAGCTCAGGTGGTACCCTCAGCTTTCCTCTCAAATAAAATAAGAATAGTACAACCTATAAGGTGGTCCTCTGGAAGAATAAAAACCGCAGGCCAATATCGTCATAAGAAATCTTAGTTGGACTCTTTGGTACACAACTTAACCATGAATAACACCTAAACATCATGGAAACCCATAAACATCACCATTCCATTAAGTAAATCCTCAACAAGCCCGTCATGGCTATCTCAAGATCTAATCAATGGAACTTAGTCCTACTAGGCTTCCCACACTACCACCCCATCCCAAATATATAACCTAGATAAACCACAAGCGATGGGATGTAAGCCAGAAACAAATAATCTTAAAAATCCAACCTATGAAACTACACAATCATGCATTCTGAGAAACATCCAAAAATATAAACTTGAACCACATGGTGTTCCAAAAATATGTTTTCCAAAAAACTCGGGAGTCTCACTTATGCTCACACCCCATATCATTACCCTATAGAGGATTATAAAAGGAAACAACTAGTTAAGCCTCACACTATCCAGGACCCCAAACTCATGGCCACTAATCTCTAAATCATCAATACCATTACAGTCGACACCAAAACACTTATAATATAGTATCGACAATTCAACTTCCTCTTGAGGTTGTGAGGAAAAGGGAAACACTAAAATGGGTAAGTAAATTTTGTGAGTGTTATGTACTTGATGAGTACCCCTTGTATCCTTGCCTAATTGTGTACCTCGACCTATCCTAGTTTTTACTTCTCATGTTCATGGTATGAAAAATCTCTATATGTTGTTTTCATCACAAGGGTTTCATGGACTCTATCCAAATACCACTCACAACCTTAGTTATTCCACTAAATATATGGTTTGTAAATGTACCCTACATAGCCATGTTCCCCCATATGGAGTGTCTGTTTGACTGCCTATCCCACACACCAAGTCTCATACATGGTGTGTACCAAAAATAAATGTTGTGTAGTAACATTATTCTACCCTTCACCAATAAAAAGAACACACGATATGTGTTCTTGAACTACACTTTTTATTATTAGGTTTCAATAAAGATAAAACCACTTGGGATCACCCAAAACTCAAAATGCTCTTAGAAAAACCACATAGAGGCTCTCACAACACTTCTAAACACCTGAAAATACTATAAAACTAAAACAATCATATTAAAATGAGAAAATAATGAAATTATAAATATAATACTACCATGGCATGTGAAAATATAAAAAATCATACTCAAACTTATGTCATTCACTCATTTCACCTCAATCCAGGTTCAATTGGACTCCCCATTTTGTTCTACAACATATATCTCACTTTCCCCCATTCCCATGTGACCCACATGGGAGGATCTATTTCATGAATACTCAAGATGATATAGAGGATGAAAAATTTAGAAAAATTATATATAATGAAAAAAAGAAAAGAAATAAAAGGAAAATGATCTCATTCTTGGCCTGAGTGCTTGAGATGATTATACACCAGTCCTAGAAAAAATACTCATTCAAAAAATAGAGGTATAGTTGTAATTCAAATATAATAATTTTTATGGAGATATTTTCATTCATACATGAAAAAATAATTAATATTTAATTATATAAATATTAAATGTTATAAGAAAATAATAATGGCTTGGAATTTCACTAAACTTTTTTACTTAGAATAAACACCACATTCTGGGTCGAACAATTAAATAATTATTAATAAATCCCATGATAATATAAAATACTATTTCCCCCTAAAATAACCTAGTAATGGAAATTTAATATTTTTTATTATTTTTTCAACCTTTAATGATGTGCTTCATTTCAAACTCCCCACCACTATGCTTCTCACCATTGAGAATCCTTAGTGTTTAACTAGACGATATACCCTCCCACCAATAATGTACACACCCATTACCCCTCTAATATAATGTTCATTTATCAATTAATTATAATATACTTTCCAATATTCAAGTATCTCTATCATCACACCAAGATAATTACACAAAATGTCGTGACACACATTTTTTCACTACAGACAGTAATGACTAGATGTAGATGTTTCACTCACACTTGAGCACTAACCCCCAACTCCAACCACCACACTCTGAATTAAACCCTATATTCTCTATCACGACCCGTCCTCGGGGCCCGTGTCGTGACTACCCCAAGCCCGCCTTCCATAGGCCAGGGGCTGGCGACTAGCACCAAGGCGTAAATCTCGGTAAAAAGGGAAGGCATTGTCTTTGTAAAGTAAACAGGCACCACAGAGTAAGCAAGTGAAAAAAAACTAAACACTAAGTAAAAACTGGTACAACAGTAAGTGCAGAAAAGTAAAAGGGGCCGAAAATACAAGCCCAACTGTAAAGTACAACTGGAAGGGGAAAAACAGCAACTGAAAAGTAAAGCTGCAGCATTGAGCCGTCCTCTGGAAGTCCCACCTGAAGGGTTGGCCACTGACATACTCATCCCCCCCATGTAAGGAATCATTATATAAACCATGAGGGATTGAAAATGATCCCATCACACCACTCGAAGCATGACCAAAAGTAAAAAACAAAATAGGTCTATGAATCTAACCAATATTTCCCTTTGAAAAACCCAAGGAACAATGAGACCTCCATTATCTCCACATCTCAAGAACATAGAATCATGATCTACAACCAAAAAAATCTTCAAAGAAACTACAACCTCTTGGAAACTCAATCCTTAACCAAAACAACCCATAGAAATACTTTCCATCATTGAGCCACCACCACCACTAGGAAACCCAAATCTCGCACCAACCCACTAGGGACTCCACACATCCCTTGCTGAAGGGACTAAATTTCTAAGATTATATAACATGCTTTCATAATAACTACAGGGACAACCATATAATGAAATCACATGATGTTTAGTTGAGTATAGTTCCACCAAAAAAAAAATTGTACAATTCCATAAAATTCATTAATAAAACATTAAAAAAATGAACATCAATATTCAGTTAAAATACATAGAGACTGGAATATCTCATAGGAATCATGTGACCCTGGTATGATTCATCTACACTGGACTCTTGATAATGGTCCAATATACCAAACCCATACTAAATCCTAAATACTAAAAACTCAAGTGTATCAACCAAGGTGAAATCATAAAATCATAACATCCTATGTAAATAACAATAATCCCATACCATGGTAACTTGGTATTCATATCATAAATGGAATTCTCAACTCACCTTATTGATATCCATCACATGATCTGACACATTCCATTTCCACATATCAATTATTCCCCAAAGAGTAATGTAAATAATAATAAAAGTAATCTATGATACTATTTTGTCATGAATCATCCCTGGTCAATCTGAAATGTCACCCAATCTATCTCTTGATAAGAGATTGAGTGTGCCTATTTATATTCTGGAGACTACCGACTCATAGTGAGGGCCTATATTGATATGGTGGGGGACTATTCCCTTATATTAGAGTGAAATATAATTTTAAATAAACCAACAACAAAAAAATCCCTAACATAGGTGTATACTTTATAATTAAAAAACCAAAAAATCCTATAATGAATTAATGGAAATACATATAATCATTTTCATGCTATACACATCAACTAATTTCCCACCAGGCAGATCACGTATTAAAAAGGAATAAATAAAGAATGAAAAAAATATGATGTATCTTCTATCATTACTGATTCATACCTCATAAACAATCCCCAAAAATATTCAAGAACCTCCAGCCTAATCTTGGACTCCATACAAGCAGTCCATCTCAATCATGCAAAGAATATCCTCCTCCCAATGAACTCTGTATCCTTTCCTCATCCTAAGACTAGGAATATTGGTTTTTACACATACGAAGGTTTATATAGAGGTGGTGAGAAATGAATCTCATTTATCCACCCCAATATTTAGCCTATCATATTCTATCATATGTAAGGGTGTGTGCACATGATATGCCTATACAGGTCGAATAAAAAAAATAAAAAAAATAAAAAAATTATATAAATTAATAAAATAAAAGTGGCAGAAAAAAATGATAAAAACCCACAATATATATTAGTATCTAAGGATATACTAGAAATAATATACCCCACTTGGGATAATTCTATAATTCCTTAGAACATGTTTCTCATTGATCCACACAAACCTTCAGAAACATCCAACAAAATAAAAGGGAGAACCAATGTGTCTATCCCACCAAAAACAATGAAATTAGAACATTGTGATCTAATCATAAGAATTAAAAAAAATATAACACTATTAAGACCATGGACCCAAATAATATTATCTAAATTGGTAATTAGATACTCTAAGTTAACATAATAGGAGAACCTATCAATGCGCAAGGAGTTTGATAGAACTAAACCTGGTATAGAAATACTATTTTTGTGCATTTCATGATTGGTACCAAGCTCATCCACGTGCATGGACAGATATTTAAGCCTTCTTGGTAGTTCCATTCCATTCAATGGGTCCAAATCTTTCTTGATAGTAAGAAAACAATTAGGAGGAAAGTGTTCACACGTCTAGATTTTCCATTAACTTATTAGAATTTCCTAACACCAACCAAAAAATAGAGGAGGGAATCTGATCAAACTCATTACTAATTCCTAATCTATTATTATAAACAATGTCTCTTTATTCATCCAAAACAAAAATAAAAATATCCTCAAACCACTAATCCCTCTAGAATAAAAAACAAGGGTTTACCAAAATCTAGAACCATCCAAAAAAATGTTGAAACCATCACCGACCCTTCCACAAAAAAATTTCTCATGAGTCCCCCTATGTTTTTCTCTGAACAACAATAAGAACATGATACCCATTGATGGAATCCTCCATTAAAATAAAAATCCTAGGCCAATAATATGAAAATAAACCTTAGTTGTCCTATATGTAACACTACCTAACCCCAAACAACACCCAACCCCATGGGAAACCCTAAAAATCACCATGCCAAAAGAGAAACCCTCAACATGTCTCTCAGACCTATCTCAATATCTACTCAAAGACAACTAGTCATATATAGAACCCCACTATGAAACCACATCCCAATGTTTATCACCATGATAAACCTAAATAAACTTGATCTAAGCCTAGAGAAACCGAACATATAATCCCATGCAACAAACATTATGGTCCCATATTCTGGGAATGGTCTAAAAGAACCTACACTAAACCCACATTATATTTACAATCCATGTAAACAAACCAGCACATGACTAAAACTTGGGATAAAACCCTAGATCATTTAGGTTGGTAGAAATTTAAAAAAAGTAAAACTCAACAAAAACCTCTTGCTAAAAGAGTAAGTACACTATGCGTACCTTATATACATCATGTACCATAAACATCCTTACATGTCCATGTACCTTAACCCAACCTGGTGTGTAATTCCCTAGTAAACAGCATTCAATAACCCCATGAATTGTTTTCTTTACATTGTTTACCTATCCAAATACCCCACACTAGGTATCTGGCTCTATACCATACATTTGATCTATTCAAATACCCCACATGGCTGTTGGCCAATCACCTCACAAGGGGTTTGGTTGTGTTCCCTACATGACCACATGCCCCTAGTCGAGGTTTTATCCTAGTACAATGACAACACTCTAATTCCACCAACATGTTTTACACCAAACATACATTTCCTATAGTTTACTTCTTTTACCCGTCTCCCTAAATTTAGAACACAAGGTTTGAGTTCTTTAACTACACACCATCGTATCATGTTTTCCTAAACAGAATTCACCTTGCAGTCACCCAAAACCCCAATTATCTAAAAAACCCTAATGCAAGATATCAAGGTACTCCTAACAACCCAAAATTTATAGTAAAAAATAAAAAAATGGACTAAAAGGAAAAATTTACAAAAAATTAAACAATATACTACCTCGGGGTTTATAACACTAAAGCATCAATCTCAAAGCCATGACATGTGCCCGATGTACCTCGATCTAGGTTTGATTAGACTCCCCAAAATTATCTCCCCACCCCCTCTTTCTATTCTCTCTTGGATAGAAACCCCACTGGGGGGGATCCCACATACATGTGAATAGGATGAAAAAGGGGAGGAAATAAAATATAAAAGAAATGGAAAGAAGGAAAAGTGGAATAGGCCCTCCTAGCACCTGAGATGAGTTTAAACCTCACTTAAGAAAACCCCCTTTGTCCAAACATAATCACATAGTTAGGAATCCAATGTGAGTCCTTTTGGAACATATTTATATCTATAGACATGAAAATAATTAATATTTAATTAATTAAATATTAAATATTCCAGGAATGCATGAACATCTTGGAATTTTCATGACACACTGGTCCTTGTGTGAACTCTATATTTTAGGAGAAAGAGATTAGTCATAAATATATTATGATATCCTATCATATATGAAATTATCATACCCCCCCCCCCAACCTAAAACTAAATGGGAACAAAAATTCTGATTTCTCTCGATTTACTCAACCAATAACGACATGACTCATTACAAACACAAACTTCTTTTTATTAGAAAATAAAACTTATTTCCACTTGATGGAAATATTTAAATATTTAAAAATTATTTCTATATCAAATAAGATAATATATTTATTTGAATAATTTCCATGAAAAGAATATTTTTCATTAAAATATGACATTGAGGGGTAGTGGGATCATCATCCTTAATTTTATAAAAAAAAATATCTAGATTAACCCATTATCCTATATAAAACATTATTGACCTTATTTTATGCTAGTAACATGTTATAGAATCCAATGAATCCTGAATCATGTGTATAAAATTAATAGTATCATTTTGTTCACAAAAAAATTATTAATTAATAAATTATCTTATCACATTAGAGAAATGACATTATGATTAACATACTCTACTTAAATCCATCTAAGGTAGAAAATATATTTTATAATCACATATCTGATGTAAAAACTATTATCTTGTTCAATTTCATGAAAAATAAAATCATTATCATTTCATAAATTCTTTTTGAACTCCTATAAATCTATAACACTTGTAAAGTATAAATTCTACATCACATAAACATAAAAAATAAGAATTTATTTACATTACCAGGATACATGAAATTGAAATTCCCTAGAGTTTAAGAAAATCCCTTAGGTTATTTGTATAATTTCATCTTATATAATCATTACATCTTCTTCCTAATAAAACCTTAGGGTTTCAATAACCTCTATTGGATAATTTATTAAACATTTTTGGACTCCAAAAGTAAATGTTCTTATTCTGGTTTGATATTTTACCCATTTTTACTCTATAAATTGAACTAGAACATAGACAACATATGTCAATATCATTTAATATTAATAATTGAGAGTGTCGAGTAAAATTATTCATGAATTCATTCATGTTGTTGGAATTTTTCTATAGATAATAATACGATGAATTTCTTAATCATGTTATTCCATATAAGAAATATTTTTTCATTCCAAGTAACTAGAATATTTAGTCATATAATATCGTTGAAATAATCAATCATATTGAGTATATGAGATTATGAATTCTTATTCTATTTTACACCCAATTCCTTTGAAACTATGATTCAATCATTTTATGATTTTCTTAATCATCTAATTTCACTTATCGAGAAACTTTAACAATTTATTACTCATGAAGGTGTTCATCTAAAACATAAAATTTTTCATTATGAACTTTTCCTATGTTACCAGAATTAAGAGTTTCTTAAATTAAATAGATTTATTTAAAATTAATTCTAAAGACATGATTAATGATGAGGATATTATTTATCTACAATGTAATCTTTTATCAGTTGAGTATCATGTTTTATTTATATTTAATAAGTACTTGTATTAAATATGATCCCACTAAAATGATGACCCCTTTGAAATCAGCACACCCATTAGTGGGAAAATATTCGTATTTAATCATTGGATTCTCTAGGACATACATAAAAATCCATGACTATATCTGGTAGAATCATATTACAAATCATATCATATATGAATCTCACATTGTTGGGTAGCTAAATACTTGTCAAATCTATTATTATTCCTAAACTGAACATTATTCCTCACGTATCTTACTGGTTAGAGATTCCCAACTAAGTGTAGGCCAAACAAATGCTAAAAATAATTCACTTAATGGTTATGACCATTGCATTACCTATTATAATCAAACAAGACAATTCTAGGGTATGTCATAGTTAAGGCCAATCATACTTAAAGATCAAGGTCTTGACTTGTGAGGTTTTTGAAGGAATCACATACTTGGTATTTTAAAAAGGATTTAATCTCACAATCATATCCCATGTTATTCCATTATGTTGTGAATACATTAAATGATTTAGTTTTGAAATACTATTTTATAAATATAATATGTTCAATCAATATTGATTTGTAACTCTTTACACATCCCCCATTTAATGTTACGCACTCAAAAATAGAATATAACCATATATTCCCATATCAAAAGGAATATCATGAATAAGTTATATAAAATCTTCATATAGAGGTTTATAATTATATGATATTGAAAATATACAAATCAACATGCTCAGAGACACATATGGGAAACCCCACCTTTCTAGAACAAGTCATAAACCTCCTGGCCAATGGGAAGTCCAACCCAAAGTACCTGTAAATGAAGATACATTACTCTGGAGATAAATAAATTCATCATAATTATAAAACATGATATTTATGGACTATGTTCTATACAAAAATTCAAGGTCATAACTCTAATTATAATTTACTGTCAAGGTAATTCAAATTACATCTTATGTCGTTATACCTAGCATGTAATATTGGGCCTAGACATTTATAGAAGTGGATTGTCTTATAAATTAAAGAATATATAACTATTGAAAATATATAAAATATTATATGAATGGATAGATCATGAATTTAATAGGTGATCAATATTATGAACAATTCATGTAACAACGATTTTAATCATATGATAAATCATTCCATAATAAATATAAATATTATAATATTATTTATAATATGTATTCTTTAATATTTTTTATATGGTATTTTTTTATAATATTTGGTATTTCAAAGAAATAAAGATATTTTAAAACACAATATTTATAATTCAAATAATTTATAATATATATACATATCATATAATTAATATTTTTTAATCATTGATCACATAATCATCAAAAAAAATTGATTTGGATTAAAAATTTCAAATATATCCACTTAATTTGATCTTTTCTAATGTAGTGTTATAAAATAATGTTTAATCATTAATTATAAACACTTTATATTTAGGCCTTATTTTATATTTTATAAACACTTTATAAATTAAATATTTAGATTATTAAATAAACAATTTATTTATAAACCATATGGAATGTCATATATTTTATAAATGGTATTTCAAACACTAACATTTAATTTTAAGGAATATTTTATGAAAAAAATTTTAAAACCTTTATTAACTAATTATAAACACTTTATAATTAATTAATTTATATAATATTTATAAATTAATAATAACATGACACTTTATTTCAAAACTACATAGCCCAGAACGATTTATAATATTTTTTGAGATGGAGTTTTACAAATATCATGGAATAAAAGTTCCCTAATCAAATCTGGCTTTGACCAATTCCTGTTACATTTTCCCAGCCCAATTACCAAATAGGATACTAAGTGAACAATTCTATTAATCAAACTATATATATGAGACACTACTACATTTATCTACTTAAAAAATTACATATAGCCCACCCATTCTAGTGCAAGCCTCCAGGTGGGAGTGGAAATGTTTTTCTAATAGCATGGACAATGAATAGGGAATCCAAATGAAGCCATAGATTGGTCTAGTTGTGGAATCTCACAATTTGAATTTTCATTAAAATTACTTATATTTCTTCTTCATAAGAAATATCCCTTCTGTAGTCCTTATAAAATCATGAGAGAGGTCATCCATTAGAGTATCTAAAGATTCCACCATACCTTAAAAGCCCTTGATTTATTTTAGAATCTACATCCATGTTAATCTTGATCTATCCCAAAATGGGGGGCTTGATTTCACACAGAAACAATCAGAGTCGCAACAAGAAAGCTGAACAATATGTTCAATACGAATAAAGAATGTGAGTATTTCTATCTTCAGAAATCACTTTATAGCTTGTAATATCTAGGTCGATCAAGAGATAATGAGCTCGTTGAAATGAGATCTTATTTATAAGCACAACTCCAATAGTCATCTCCCTCCTCCAACGATCATATTTTTCCTTGAATCTCGAAGGTACATGTACATGTTTCACTCAACTAATAGTTAGTAAGAAATAGATTTCATGACATTCTTTCATAACAATAACATGGGTTAGGAAAAATAAATTTCTTAACCAAATATATTTGTCAGACTATAAGGAAAAAGAGAATTTAGATTCCAACCAAATAAAAATTTAGAGTCTATAAGACATGGACATTTGGATTCTATTTTACAATGAATTTGGAAACTAAATTCTATCGATTATTGTGTCTGAATTAAAATTAATTTGGAATCTGAATTCAAAGGAATTTGGATTCTAGATTCTATGGAATTCGGAGTCCAAATTTTGAGTAATTTCAAGTCTAAATTCTGAAGAATTAGGAGTTTGAATTATATGGAATTCAGAGTTTGAATTCTGAAGAATTGAGAGTCATAATTCTGAGGAATTCGGAGTCTGAATTCTAAATAATTCAGATTCTAAATTCTAAAAAATTCAAAGTCTGAATTCTATGGAATTCAGAGTCTGAATTATAAATAATTTAGAGTTTAATTTCAGAGAATTCAGAGTCTGAATTTCATAGATTTTCGAGTCCGAATTTTAGAGAAATCGGACTCCGAATTTCAGAGAATTCAGAGTTTAAATTTTAGAGAATTCGGAGTCTAAAATTAAGAGAATTCAGAGTCTGAATTTCAGATAATCTCAAGAGTAAATTTCATAGAATTCAGAGTCTAAATTTTAGATAATTCAGAGTCTGAATTTCAGAGAATTCAGAGTCGGAATTTCAGAGAATTATGAACCTGAATTTCAAAGAATTCAGAGTCTAAAAACAGAAAATTCAATATCGAATGAATTATAACATTCTAAGGTTTTACATAATAATCTAAATTTCAAACATAGTAAAAAATTAGATTTATTTAGAGAGATTATAAAATGAAACAATCAAAAAAGGTAGGGATAAGAATTTCCTTAGAGAAGGTAAATTTTCCTTATGAAATTAATCCTTGAGAAAGATAGTTTTCTTTAAAATAAAGTGTTTTTGATTTTAAAAACATAGAGGAATAGAAAATTTTTAATTAAACCTTATTAAATAAAAAATATACCCCTTTTTGGAAATCACAAACATACTTAAGAAAAATTATTTCAAGACTATGAATTTTTCTTTATGCTCATAAAAAACATATATCCTTTTACTTATGAATCATGGTGAATACGACTAACTCTCCCTTAGGTTTTGAAATCTCTAAGGATCGACTTCCTAAAAGAGATTTTTATTTTTCTTGCATAAGGAAATCTTCTTTGAGAAAACTCTACCTTGGATAGACTCACCCTTAGATAGGTCATTCTCTTCTTTACTTAGTATTTTTTTATTATTACTTTCTCCCCCTTTGTGAATTTAAAATAAAGCATAAAGAGAATGGGAAAAAATATATTGTACCTAAAATATTATAACTATATACTACAAACAAAATGAAGCACTACACGAATTTTAATTAAGATTTGAAATATTGATACAAGGTAAAAGAGAAGAACAGATTTGAAAGTAAAAAATAGTTATCCTTCTTTTTCCTTCGGTATGAACTTCTTCATGATGGTCTTCAGCTTCTTAATCTCCTTATGATCTTTTTCAACACGCTTGAGCATCTATTCCTAATCCTAAATTTTATTCTTCAAAACATTGATCTTTTCATCTTGAGATTTTAGGACTTTTGCCTCAGAATTCAAAATTTATTCAGGCTTAATGAACTTCTCCTAGAACACAATTCATAGATCTCTTTTCCTCTTTAAATTCATGGAAACTGAATTCATTTTCTAATTAACATATTTTACTTATTTATTCCATGGTTCCTATTCTAGGTTAATCTTTTCTGAAAAACTTTTTGTAAGATCCTTCAACCTCACATCTACTATATTAATGGAATCGTTCATAGAGTCTTGAAGTTCATCAAGAATTCTTAGATCTTCAATCATTTTCTTGGACCACTTAGTGATTTCCTTACATGATCTTTTGTGAGCATCATATCCAATATAGAAAAATTATACGTCATCCTCATGCATGATAAATTTCTCCATAATCATGCTAAAATAATACTATTTATGATCGAATTAATGTTGAAGCATCAAACACCTCAAGTCAATACTGGTAATCAAAGGGATAATATCAACTAATTTCTTCAATGATTGAACCACAAATTACAGACCAAAGGAGGACGATTCTGAATTATATTCTATTATTGGTGAGGATTATTTTTCTATCTCAAGAGCCTTTATTTTTGATGAACCACAAACAACTTTCTTAGCTACCAGAGCTTTCTTAGGTGAATCAACTATTACCTATTTTCCTTGATCAGATTATTAAACAGTCTTCATTGATTTTCGGGATTCATGTTCACTATTTGATACATGAATGATTATATCTTTATCAATATTTTGCTTCTCAGAATCTACCTTAAGATCATTAGGTTGAATGAATTCATGATAGCTACTTTCATCATTAGAATTTTTATTAACCTCTTCCTGACCTTTAAACTCTTTTCCTTGTGAAATAACTTTGGTTCATTCAGCCTGAGAAGTTTGGATCGACAATATTTCTGAAGGACTTTCCTTATCTTGATATTATTCAAATTTCCTAATGATATCATCAGTTTAATCTCATTCATCCTCATCTTCTTCTTCCACTTCCATTCCTAGAACAATATCTTCTTCTTCTTCTGGATCTAAAATAACCACCTTATTTCCTTGAGTCTCTACTGGTTCTGGTTCTTTGAGAAATTATTCTGGTACCTGAATATATTCAAGAATATTTCTAAGTAGCCCTGAGAAGATCTTGAACAATCTCATCTTCAGACATTTTCTTTCTTTTCTTCTTCTCTTTTTATAGTTTTCATACTCCTCAGCAGCCTTAATCTTTAAAGCTTTTACTTTAGTAGGATCCACGAAAATGCTAGGATCTACTTCCTTCTTGTTATTCTTCTCTTCCCTCCATATAGAAACCACTTCATCAGGTATGGTTTTTTCTTCTTTGACTTTTGGGGTGCTGAAAGAATTTCCTGAACTATACATTTTTCAATGACTACTGCTTCCTTCATCTTTCTCTTCTTATGACCCTTTTTTGAAGTATCTTCAACTTTCATCTTCTTTTCTAAGGCTTCAATTTCACTTTCAGATAAGTTATAAAATTATCCAGATTTCCTGTTAAAGCCATCCTTCATCTTCCTTGGGGTATCATCACTCAGCAACAAAACCATGAATGTTTGTGTCTTTGAATTTCATGGGATTTTGAACAAATATAGGAAAATGAAAATGTTCTTGGATAAAATTTCTAGATATATAATGATTTTTGATTTGAAGTTCCCATTATTGTTGTTTTTGATAGTCAACAAGATATATTGTACCAAATTTATCTTCTTCAATTTTACTAGAAAATCAATAACAAATATATCACTCTTATTTAAGTTATCCTTATCTCATTTTCTAGGAATTAGGAAACCTTGAACCCGTTATTTTAGTGGCCTGATGTTTGCTGCGAGATGGATTATCATTGTTGTTTTCACTCCTTTGAGTACGAGGCACTCTAGTGATTTCTCCTTTTCAAAGCATCTTGAATCATCTGGCAGTTTGTGGGTGAAAAAATGGCTTCTCATTCATAAGGTATTCCAATAATATTATCTTACATATTGAATGAAAGGGAAGAGGATTTCCCATTACTTTTTAATGAAAATTTGTCTCTCCAACATTCATTAAAAACCATACTATATCATAGAACTCAACAAGTATCTCTAGATACACTGGATCATGTCCTTTCGGTTTGGATACACACAAGCTTTCCAATCCATTCAGCTTAATATTTTTTGTAATGAGGGAATTATACTTCGAAAAGTATTTCGGATCAACTAACCTCTCTTTGAAGATTTTACATTCTGAGATTTCCTTGACTGAAGAAATTTTCTTCTGAGGAGATTCTTCCAAAGACATTTGGAGTTAAGGAAAACTAGAAATGCGGAATGACCCTTCTGAATATAGTCAGAGAATCTACACGCAAACGCTTGAAAAAAGTTGGGGGAAAACCAATAGGGGATTTTATATAGGCATTGAAGCAATGGTTCATATTCAGAAATTGATCCAATGGTTGAAACAAGAACGATATGATCTGATGGTTGAGATGAAATCCAATGTAGGATTTGGTAGGTTCCAATATATTAAGGTTTTTAATGTAAAACATTGGGATTAAGGAAAGTGAATCTGAATTTTTTTTTCTTAAAAGAACATAAAAATACCAATTAAATAATTCAATAATGAAATATTAAGTAAGTAAATATACCTTTTAGATTTCTATAAAATAATTTCAGTAATGAGGAAAATTCTTCTTAAAGAACATTTGATTTCAAAAAAATTTATTAAAGAAATAAAATTTTAAAAAATAGAAAATTTATAATTAAAAGGAAATTTTATTTCTAGAATTTGAGTTCCAGAATATTTCGACTACAAAAAATATGATTAAGAAAAAAAAATTGATTACATATAATTTTATTAAGAAAAAAATTGATTAATCAATCAAATGTACTCCTCTATGAAAAGGAGCTTCTTAATGTATGGAGATAGGTTTCAACATAAGGTTAATTTGGAAGATTACATTATGTTTATCATTCCTAACTTTTATTTATTGTTTTCAAATATATTAGAGGGTAATGATATTGTGAACAATAAGAAAGTTGATCTTGCGTTCTGATAAATTGAAGAATGATATCTCCTTCTAGTGTATGATCCCTAAGAAAATGACGCTTAATTTGTATGTCTTTTTCATAGGAGTGATGTGTGGGATTTTTACATAGGGAAATAGAACTATTATGAAAACACAATATCTCTATTTTGGTACAACTCATATCATAGTCTTTGAGTGTGTGTTGTATCCACAACACATGAGCACAATAGCTTTCAGCTGCTATATATTCAACTTCAATAGTGGATAGTGTTACTGAGTGTTTCTCCCTGAATGAACAAGAATCTAATGAATCTCCTAAAAATTATAGGTTCTAGAAGTACTTTTTCTATCCATTCTACATCCACCAAAATCAGAATCCAAAAGACTTTTTAAAACAAAATCATTTCCAAAAGTATAGGAAAGTGTTAAATACATAGTCCCCTTTAAATAGTGAAAAATTATTTTCACTTATTTTAAATGAGATTCCTTTGGATTAGATTGAAATCTTGAACATAATAATACTGAAAATAGTAATTCTAGATGAAAAGTTGTAAAATATATAAAACTTCCTATCATACCTCTAAATCGGGTTTGATCTACTAGTTTCCCAGCTTCATCAAGATCAAGTGAATTTGAGGTACCTATTTGAGTACTTATACTTTTAGTGTTTTCATATCCATACTTTTTAAGAATATCTTTAATATTCTTGTGTTGTGATATATAAGTTCTTTCCGGTTTTTGAGAAATTTTAAACCCTATGAAAAATGCTAACTAACCCGTGAAACTCATTTAAAACTCATATTTCATTAAATTTTCAAATGAATTAGTTAAAAATTTCTGAGTTGAACCAAATATAATTTTATCAACATAAATTTGAACAATAAATACATTTTTCTTATCTTTCTTTATAAAAGGACTTGGATCAATAGTTCCCTTAACATAACTTTTTTGTAACAAAAACATGGTAGCTCTATCATACCAGGCTCTTGGGGCTTGTTTAAGTATATATAAATCTTTGGTATGCTTGAAAACATGTTCATAATGTTTTGTGTCTTCAAAACCAAGAGTTCGTTCAACATAAAATTCCTTTCGAACATATCCGTTAAGGAAATAACACTTTACATCCAATTGAAAAAGTTTGAAATTAAAGAATTCTCCAAAGGCAAGTAATATGGGAATAGATTCATGTCTAGACACGGGAGCACAAGTTTCTTCACAGTCTATTCCTTCTTGTTGATTATAGCCTTTAGCAACAAATCTATCTTTATTTTTTACTATGATTCCATTTTCATCACACTTATTTCTGAAGACCCATTTTACTCTAATTATAGATATTTCCTTATGTCTTTCAACCAAGGTCCAAACTTTATTCTTTTTCAATTTATTTAGCTCATCTTGCATGGATTTAATCCAATCATCCTCACCTAAAGCTTCATCAGTGCTTTTTTGTTCTAATTTGGAAAATAATTATAGATTATCTACTTAATTTCTTATGGAACCAATAGTACTTATAGGTTGATTTACATCTCTAATGATACTATCTCGATTATTATTCTTAAGAAACAACTGATTTGGGTTTTGTAAAACATGTTAATCGACATATGGTAGGAAATATTTTTGTTTAAATGATTCATAAATATTTTCTTGAACCTTTTCTTTCTTAGATTAATATTCTATCAAAGGTTGATCATCAGTTTATGAAAACACATCCAAAGATGTAGGTTGGAGTAGTTTAAAAATAGAAGTATCAGTTTCATCGAATTTAACTTTCACTTTTTCATCAATAGTATAAGTATTTTTATTAATAACTCTATAAGACTTGGAAGTTTTGGAGTAGCCTAGGAAAATTCCTTCATAAAATTTGATTACAAATTTTGGTAAGTTATAGTTAATATTCAAGATGAAAACTTTGAAACCAAACACTTTGAACTTATAAGGTCTAGGCTTTCTACCGGTAAACAATTCATATGGTGTTTTGTAAAGAAAATGTCTGATTAAAACTAAATTTATAGTATAATAGGTTTTACTAAGGTATTTATCGAAAAAGTGTTTATCAATAGAATATTCACTCAACATGGTTCTAGTTATATCTTTAAGAATTCAATTTATTTTTTCAATAACACCATTTGGTTGAGGAGTTCTTGTAGTTGAGAAGTTATGAGTAATTTCTTTCTTACTAAAAATAGTTTCAAAAACTAAATTTTGAAATTCTCCTCAATGATAAATATGAATAGTTATCAATGGAAGGTTTTACTCATTTTTAACTTGAGCTCTAAAAGTTTTAAATAATAAAAATATTCATATTTATTTGCTAGAAAATAGACCCATGTAAATCTAGTGTAATCATCAATTAAGAAAAATACATAATATTTTCCTCCAATACTTCCAGTTTGTGTTGGACCAAAAAGCTCCATTTGCACTAATTTTAATGCATTAGATGTTGATACTTCACTGATTGATTTAAAACATGATTTATGTTTCATTCCATATTGACAAGGATTATAGACTTTTGAGGAATCAAGTCCATGCTCTGGAAGATCCTTAACAAGTATTTTCTTTGAGATTTTTCCTAGGTTACTAAGGTTATAGTGTCCCAAAATTCTATGCCACAATCACGATTGATCTACCATTTCACTAAGGCAAGGTATATCTTGGCTCCTATGGTCTTCTATGTTTACTATGTATACATTCTCTTGCCTATAGGTAGAAATAATAAACTCTTCCTTGGAATTGTGTGCTAAACATTTATCATTCCTAAAATTCACAAGGTAACCTTTATCACACAATTGACATATGCTAATGAGGTTGTTCTTAAGACCCTTAACAAATAAAACATTTGAAATAAAAGTTTTTCCAAGAAGAACAATGTTACCTATACCAAATATTTCACCATGTTCATTATCTCTGAATGTTACTTTTCCTACTTTCATCTTGATAATATTTTCAAATATGTTTTTGTTACTAGTCATATGTTAGGTACATCCACTATATATATACCATTTATTGCTCTGGGTATATTCTTTATTTTCCTAAACAAATAGTTATACTTTCTAAATCCAAACTTTCTTTGTTCTGGAAATATCATAAAGTAAGATTTTTGGAATCCACTATTTCTTTGAAAAATAATCTTTATTAAAACCTAATGATTGGGTTTTGTTTAAAAAAACTTTTCTCCCAATGTCCAACACACTAAAATTTAGTACAAAGTGGATCACTTTTGGGAAAAAAATAGTTATTACTGAAAATTGGTTTTGAATGAGTATAACCAAATCTATAATAATTCCTTAAAGGACAAATTTGGGGACACACCTTATCAAAATTTCCCTTACCAGAGGTAAATTTTGACAGGAATTTCTTTATAGTAAATATTTCTAACATTAGTATAATAACCAAGTTTTTTTCCTCGAGGTTATTAGTTTTAGAACTAGAGTAATCCTATAAAATATTATTCTTAGAAATAACATCTCAAGATCCTTAAAAAGATTATCCTTTTCAGAATTGAAATCATTAATATTTTTAGAAACACTTTGAAAATCAAAACTTTTCTGATCAAGATCATTAGAAAGATCTGATACTACTTTTATTAAAATAGAAATTCTAGAATTTCTTTCTCTAACTTCTTATTTAATATACAATTTTCATTTTCATGGAGTTTAGAAAATCAAGATAATTCTTCATAAGAAGGTAAAGATTTATCTCCATCATAAGAAGATTCTTCATCTAAAGACTTATAATATTTATCATCAGTATGATTTTCATTCCAAGATATATTAGTAATAGATTCAGAACTATGTACGTTGGCCATAAGATAATGGTTTTTAGTGGGTAGTTTGTCTAGTATAATAAGATTCTTTTGACTAGAAGTTCATACTCTGATGATTCATCTGAAGAGTCACCACTACTGGCACTCCAGGTGTCATTTTCTTTTAAAATATTATTATCCTTAGTCTTTTAATACTTCTTCCTTTTTTTCTCAGAATGTTTTTCCTTCATGTATTTTCATTTAAGAATAGGACAATAAGGTGTGATATGTCCATACCTTTTACATTCATAACAAGTAACTTTTGAGTTTTTCTTGTCTTTTATTTCAATCTTCTTATATCTATACTGAAATTCTTCCTTCCCAACTATCTTGTTCATCATTAGAGAAAGTCATCTAAATCATTTTTAGAGAGCTCACTTTCACTAGACTCATATAGACCAGTGACATTCATAGAATTAAATCTTGTAACCCTTTTTGGAGTCTTGTATTTATTAGTATTAAAGGATACACTTCCATTTCCATTCTTATTCTTATTCATATCATCGTATATCTTCAATCTAGTTTCATGCTGAAGAAGAGTTCCAAAAATTTCATCAAGAGTAATATTGGAAACATTCATTTTCTCATCAATAGATATCCTTTTTTATTCCCACTCATTTAACATGATATAAATTATCTTCTCTACATGAGATTCATCATAAAGACATTTCTATCCCATATATTAATGACTATTTAATATAGTAATAAATCTTTGTTTCACCTTGCAAACTGGTTCTCCAAAGGGAAACCGAAACCCATTATATTCTACTCTTAACATAGCTCTTCTAGTCTCAATCACTTTAGAAGTACCTAAATGTGTAACATCATGTTTCTTCCAAATATAGTTGTCAACATCACAAGAAGATATTTGAATATATATATTCCTAGTCATAGAACACAACAAAGTATTTTGTACCTTGTAATTTATTTGATATTATGATTTTTCTTGGATGACGTAGGTTCTGAATTCCTTGTCTAGAATTTTTTAATCTCCAGTGAGCATAACAAAATTATCTACTCCAGTGTTAATGAAGAAATTCTTCATTTTATCTCTCCAGTACTCATAATAATTCCCATTAAAAATAGGTGGTCTGGTAGGATTTAGATTATTAATGGAACCAATATTCATTCCTTCCATTCTATATGAAAATCTCTCTTCAACACAATTTTTTAATAGAAAAAGTTTATAAACAAAGATAAAAATTTCAAAGAAAAACTTGACCAATAAAATTTTAGGAAAATAATAAAACTTGTGCAATAAAACTTATATGCGAGTATAAGAATTTCAGAGACCTCATTTGATACCAATTGTAGGATCGAAATATATAATGTAGATGCTATATTACAAGAGGGTCTGAATGGTAATTTTAAAAACTTTTTTTTTACCTTAATGAAAACTACGTTTAATAAAGTTAAACTAGGTAAATTCACAAAGTCTCTTTTAGTTCTACAAAACAAACTTTTTTAAGGTTCAGAAATATGGTTCCGGAAATGAAACTTAAGAAAAGTTTACTTAAGGAAGATTCTACCATAAAGCATATAGAATCTTATTTATCAGAGTAAATAAAAGTACAAGAAAGTATAATAAATTTATACTTTCCTCCTTTATCAAAATATAGTGTAAATAATATTTGAAACAAAACAAGTTACAAGTATAAAATATTTTAACCCTAAGAGTAGGGTATCCATCAACCATGGATAAAGGTCCCTTGATTTATACATTCAAGAAAGTATGTCTTACCCATAACAGGGTAATCCCTCGATAGAAATATTGGAATCTGTCTTGATATCCCCACAAACCATCAAACTTTAAGGTAGTCGGCACGTCTATATTCCTATTCTTATAAGCCCTTGATTGTACACAGTAATAACTGGAGTCCTACGAAGCAAGCTAAAAAAGTTGTTCAAAATACACAAGTAATGAGAGTATTTATCTCTCTATAAATCACTTCACAGAATATAATCTCTAGGTCGATCAACAGATAATGAGCTCGTTCAAATGAGGTCCTATTTATTGGCACAACTCTAATAGTCATCTCCCTCCTCCAATTGTAATATTTTTCCTTGAATCTTGGAGGGACATGTACAAGTGTCACTCAAACAACAGTTAGTTAGAAACATATTGCACAACATCATTTTATAATAATAAAATGTGTTAGGAAAATAAAATTTCTTAACCAAATATATTTTTTAGAGTATAATCAAAAATATAATTTGGAGTCTAACCATATAAAATTTCAGATTCTATAAGAAATGTACATTTGGATTCTATTTCTCAACGAATTTGGAATCTAAATTTTTTAAAATTCAGAGTTTGAATTCTAATGAATTTAGAATATAAATTCTAAGGAATTCAGAGTCTATATTCTGAGGAAATTAGAGTCTGAATTTTGAAGAATTCAGAGTCTCAATTATGAGGAATTTGAAGTCTAAATTATGAATAATTGGGAGTCTTAATTCTGATTAATTTGGAGTCTGAAGTTTGAGGAATTGGGAGTCTGAATTCTGAGAATTCAGTGTCTGAATTTTAAGGAATTCAGAGTCTATATTCTAAAGAATTCAGAGTAAAAATTCTTAATAAATCGGAGTCTAAATTATAAAGAATTCAGAGTATGAATTTTAGAGAATTAAGAGTCTGAATTTCACTGAATTTGGATTCTGAACTTCATATAATTCAGAGTCTGAATTTTAGAGAATTCTAAGTATAAATTTCAATGAATTCAGATTCTGAATTTTAGAGAATCCGGAGTCTGAATTTTTGAGAATTCAGAGACTTAATTTCAAATAATTCAGAGTCTGAATTTCATAGAATTTGGATTCTGAATATCAGAGAATTATGAGTCTAAATTTCAGAGAATTCAGAACCTGAATTTCAGAGAATTTGGAGTTTGAAAACAGAACCCTCAATATCCAAGGAATTATAATATTATGAGGTTTTAAAAAAGAATCTGAATTTTTTACATAGTAAAAAAATGAGTTTTATTTAGAGATGTAATAAAATTAAATAATGAAAACAAAGGTAAAGATAAAAATTTCAGTATATTAGGGAAATTTTTCTTATGAAAATAATCCTTAGGAAAAGTAATTTTTCTTAAGATTTAGTGTTTGTGATTTTCAAAACATAGAGGAATTGAAAAGTCATAAGGAAACCTTATTTACTCAAAAAATATATTAAAGGTTTGTGTGAGGTTGTTTAATGTGTTGCCTCACGATGTGAATTAATTCAAGGAAAAATTGTCTGAGGTGATGTTTTTTTCAGTAGTAGTTAAAATGTTATACTTTTATGATGTTATAGGGTTTCTCATTATAAATATCCCTTATGTAGTGTGTAGATATAAGTTGTAGCACCTCATGTTTTCTCAAGCCGTAAAACCTTTCTCATAAACTCTAGGTGTCCAGTGGTTTATTCTTTTAGAATTTTTGAATCCCTTTGACAAGTATGGATTCTCACCTTCCCATATTTTATCTTTGGTGATTCGTGTTACATTTTACCCTTTTCTATTGGTGTTCTTAGAACTATATCTAAAATATTCTTCATGAAATGTGATCATGGTTACTCTCAAATATTATAATTGGGGTTTCATGGTTATTTGTAAGTAAAGTTGCAGCACGATATCCTTGGAGTGATAAATCTTCTTTTAGGTGGGGTTACAAATATCTAAAACATAATTTTGTTTTCATGCGAGTAATGTTGAGGCCTTTGAGGTAGAAGATATTTTGCTTATCCTATTAATAAAATTGGATCTGAATCCTCTTTTTATTAGATATTAAAGACCTCATTTTATTTGGGTAAAGGAAAACTCATTACATAGCCCATAGGCCCAAGAAAAAGTGTCCCATGAACATGGATTAGAGGGCCAGTAGAGCATCATACATGTTTCATCATGCCTATTCCACTACCTACTTGCATTATGCCTAGATCCATGCTTGAATAACAAATCCCACAAGGGGAATTATATGATTCAAACCTTATTATTTTGGATATAGGATTATGGATTTTATCCCTTTGTATGAAAATTTAATTAACATAATAAATATTGAACTGTATAAATAAAAATATGGGTTTTATCAATCACATGTTGTTTTCTTTTAGAGTGATACTGGTTTCTAATTTTATTTTCTAGATAGTGTGTTATCTACTCTATGATTATTATCATGTTTTTAATGGTACGGGATAGAATTTTGTCCCTAATGGAAAATTATAAAGAATTTGAATCCACAATTAATTGATTAATTATATTATTAATTTGTAGAAGATTCAAGTTTAATGAATCTAGTGTTTATTGTAATTTTATGTAAGAAAATTAATTAAGTTTCCTTGTTTAGTTAAATATGATCTTCCATGCATTAATGGAATTAATAATGAATTTAAAGAATTCTAATGTAATTTTATTAAAATAAAAAAGTCATGTTAATCAGAATGGTTCTTCTCAAGGATTTTTTAAACCATTATTAGTGCTAAAAGGATGTTAAACTTTTAATGTCTTGTTATAGCTAATTCATTAGGTTTCCCATAGTTAGAAACTGTGAATAATTAATCATTTAATTCAAGATGTTATAAAAAATTTCTGATAAAGATTATTTTTGGGGACTAAGTGACATGTTTTTTTTTGTGAATGACAAAGTGAATTGAGTTTGAAGTCATGAGATCTTGTTTGCATGTGAAAACAAAATGACTTGTTTTGAGGGCCTAGATTTTCTATTGACTACATTTTTTTCCACTTGTTTATTGATTTGATTTGGATGTTATTTTCACTATGTGATGTGATATAAGCCTAGAATATCTATCCCTAGGATCTCTAGTGCGTTATGGGTGGATAGGGCCATATGATGTGGAATATTTTGACACCTCAGATGGTGAGATGCATTGGGATATGCATGTGGGTTTCAGGGATAACATTGGAGATAATGGAATGGGTTGAAGCTGGGATTACCTACTAATGTGAAAAATCTAGAAGTGTTCTTGATATGAATATTTTTAATGGTTTATTGATGGTTTTATTGGTTTATCTACATTCTATTCCCCACTTATTAAGGTAGTTGTATGTACTTGGTTTCATATTTCCTCTTTGTGGTATATTTGGATGGGTTTTCATGGAGTATGTTAATTATAGAATGATGTCAATGATGTTTAATAAATGACTTAACCCATGTTGTAGGTGTTGATGGAATGAAAATGACTAAAATATGATTATCTCGAGAAACTGTTATCTCGGTTTGGAATATGCCTGGATGGAATGGAATTTACTTGAATGATTAATGTAATGTAATTTAGACTCTAGTAAATTCCATGATATCATATACCCCCCCCCCCCCTCATATCTATTATAGAGAATGAAACCCAGTGGACTTTCATATGGTGTTTTCCCCAACTTCCCATTTGGAGGATGGATGGCTGACTACCCCCTCTGGCCCCATCCTCTTTTATTTGTAGTTGTGTGTGCTGGTAGGCATGGCGACTAGTTTTAACATACATGTATGTATATGAATATGATGGATTGTGGTTATTTCTCAGACATGTATCTCCAAATATTGTTTCCAAAGGATGATTATAGGTATGATGTGTATAGGTTTTGATGGATTCAGGTTTCTTACTCATTGTGTGGGATATTGTTGCTTGAGGTATAATACTCTATGTATCATACACGTCATATGAGCTATGGTGGCTTGAAGAAACTGCATGGCTATTATATGGAGATGTGATATTGGATTATGTAACGATGTGATTCCTGAGGTGAATGGTTTGATACTTATCCAAGGTTTCTATAGGCTAGATTATTTTTGAGATTTATGGCTCCGTACGTGCAATGTTGGGGAAGAGAGGCAAACTAGTGGGAAGTGGGAGCATGTTACCCTTTATATTTCATTACAATAATATATTCTCTCTTATATGAAATACTTGGTGAGAGATATATGTGTTAAGCCTTGTATCTTAGTATACCTTTTTAAATGATGAGTTAGTTTCACTGATGTTCATCATGCTTTAACATTCTTCCATTATCTATTTCATGAGAGGCTCGAGATAGAATCCTATGACGTTACTATTATGCTCACCCCAAATAAATTTAAACCATTTTTCATGTCAACCAAAGAAGGTTGGATATCATGCCTTGTTACTAGATAGTTGTTTTTAGGATCATTTTGGGCTTCATGGTCTCTGTCATCTTTAGCATTTTGGTTCTTTCAACTCTTCTTTCAGTTGTTTTAGTGCTACATGATGTTACATGTATGAAATTGGGGTTTCATTCACATATATATATGTGTGTGTGTGTGTGTAGTTTTTTATTGGTATATCTTTATAATCACTCTCTTAATTATGTTCTCTTTGAGGGTAATACCTGCCATATGTATGTTTATTATACCCTTAGTGTTGGTCACCTACCTGAGGCCTACTGAAGGCAGGACCTAGAAATTCACAACACTTTTTCTATCATTGTTGACCTAGTTGGGGTACTCTTTGGGGGGAGGGTGGTCATGATAGAGTGGTATTATAGGTTTGGGTTAAAGGATGGGATGGATTATAGTTTAAATCACATGTGAGATTTCATGGGTTGGTATGGAAATAGTGTCATCTAAGTTCAGTATGAGAAATAAACATTAGAGACTAGATGACAGATAGGAATTTTGGGCCCCATGTGATCTAATGAAAACAACTATTAAGATTACTGAGTTGTCTAAATGAATTGATACAAGTTACAGGGTATAGACCTAGGAAAGGATCATGCATCATTCTTCCATGAACCAATGTTTGAATTGGTTAGAACATTGGAATGTTTATAATATTAACCAGAGAAAATTAATTAATTAATTGATGTCAAATATTCCATATTTTGGGTTCATTATATCTTTCAGTTTTTCCTCTTTTATGCATGGCTTAACGTTGACTTCCTAATTAGGTTCTTTGAAAAAATGTTCTACGGGCTGTGCTAGAAGTTCGCCTCATATTGGAGGTCAATTACGATGAAACATGGAGGGGGAAAATATAAGATTCTGAGTGTCAGAGTCTGTAGAAGTATGAGGTAACTATTTCAGATTTAGTCATTAAAGATTGGTTAGGGGAGGTTGAGATCACTTTCATATTGATCTATGAATGTAAGGATCATTGGGTTTTATTGGTTGTGATAATGTTGTGCAGATGAGGGAGGTGGTGTTGGATCTTCTTCTTTAGAGATTGTGAGGATTCAGTAGTCTCATGGGAGAAATTTTGAGATCATTTTTGAGAAGAGTTCCTTTTTGTGGTCAGGAAGGTGGCAAGTCATGGAGAGCCTCTTGCCCTTCGATATGGGAGTTCCTATGCATGAGTTTTTGGGATCCATTTTATCACCCTTCAGTGATATGTTTTAGACCTATCTCTAGATAAGGATGGTAGGGAGAAGCATTTTGTGGTGGCTTCGTATCTAAAGATCTAACATCATGTTACCCCATTTAGATTATTAACTTATCTCGAGGTTTGTAAAGAGAATAATTCATTAATAGGACACTTTCTAGAACTAGATCATCATGGGAGGGGATTCATCCGGATTCTTCATCAAGCATATCTATGGTCTGGGGTTACTAGTTTCCTTAAATGAGGATGTTTCAGTTAGTTGGGAGTAGGTCCCGAGCCTCATCATCGCATTTCTATTGGGGTAAGTGGCTCTCTTACCTATTACAACAAATCATATGTGTGTTTTTCTTCTGCATGTTGAAGTCATCAATGGCGGGAGTGCCCAAACATTCAGATTAGTCAGCATGCACTTGGTATTCTTTTTCAGTTTCCTTCATTGAGGTAGTTTCAACTAAGGTAGAAATAGTATGTGGTTTCTGTTGTACCTCTCGTATCCCCTCGTGGTTTAATTTTCATGATCACAATCACTTTCTTATTTATCTAACATTGTTTTAAGTGTTTTTGTTTTATAGGTAAAAGATTGCCAAGGAAATGGGCCATGAAGCACATCAAGTGGACTGAAATTCAGTCCACCGGCCAACCGGTGTGATAGCACCGGCCAGCCGGTGGACCTGGCAGAGGCATTGCCCACTGCTAGGCTCCATCGGTCAGCCGGTGGCTCTGTCACCGGCCAGCCGGTGGCACCCAGACCAATGGGCCAGCTACTGTCTCCCCAACGGCCAGCCGGTGGGTCCTCCACCGGTCACCCGGTGGAGCCTGGACCAAAATTCTTCTCCTCTGCCAAGGCACCGGCCAGCCGGTGGAGCTGTACCGGCCAGCCGGTAGCCCAGTCAAACTAGCCGTTGGCTTTGACCAGTCAACCCTCTTTTGGCCTCCAACGGCTCCGAAGACTTCTCCAACGGCTCCGAAGGCCCCCAATGGGTTCCATGCCTATAAATAAAGGCCAAGGAAGCCCCAGACACCCATCAGATCTTATACAAAGCCACCGTACACATTTTCCATCTTTGGCGTACCTCCGGCGGACTTCCTCAAAGGAACCCTCTTTGCTCCAACAACTTCCACATCCAAGGAGCTCCATCAAAGAAGCTTGGAAGCGGCCTTCAACATCTCCAATCAATCAAAGGCGCCCAAGGCTTCTCCCAATACGGTTTTTCTTGTTTATCTATTTTGAGCTTAATTTGGGTTTGTGTCTACAAACCACTCTATTTCTCATCCCCTCTTTCTTTTGGGTTTCACATCACCATTAAGGTGTGAAAAGGTTGTCAAGCTTTCCTCTAAATAGCTTGAGACATAGGTGAGCTAGCCTTCACCTGTAAGAAGGCTAGTGGGTTCTTTCTCAACCATTAAAAGCAAGTGGGTTCTTGCTAAACCAATTCAAAAGAAAGATGTAATAGGTCCTAGTGCTACCTCAAAGCCTAGTGGGTTTCTTACTAAAACCATTGAAAAGCAAGCGGTAGGAATCTCTCAACGGTTTAGTTGGGAGCGGAGACGTAGGCCGGGTTTTAGGCCGAACTCCGTTATCAATTTCTTGTGTCTTGCCTCTTCTTTCCGCTTCATTTTTAACTTTGATTTTAATTTGTTAATCATTTTTTTAAAAGGCAATTCACCCCCCCTCTTGCCATCACTCCCTTTTTCTCCGCCTAACAATTGGTATCAGAGGGAGTATTTGAATAATTCCCTAACCGGTTTCAAATTAAAGATCCTTTTTTGATGGCTTCTACCGCTTCAACCTCTTACGCCCCCGAAGGCTTTTCTTTGGATCGTGCTCCATTCTTTGATGGAACCGATTATAGTTTTTGGAAAACCCGCATGATCACATTTCTTAAAAGTATTTGCTATCCTATTTTTAGAATTTTTATGCATGGTTTTACCCTCACTTCTTCCGTTGAGTCTAAGTGGACCACCATAGATATTAAGAATTTCGAGCTTGATGGCAAAGCCATGAATGCTCTACATTGTGGGCTAGACCGAAATGTATTTAATTGTATTTCTACTTGCTCTACTTCTTACGATCTTTGGAAATTTTTAGAACTAACCTATGAAGGTACTAGCGAGGTTCCAAAGCAAGAATCCGATCAAAAGCAAGAACCCGACGAAAAGATCAAGCCCGTTTTCCCACCTCACAAGAAAAGGGCCAAGAAGAAGAAGAAGAAGGCTTTAAAGAAAACTTGGAGTGATATCTCCTCCTTCTCCTCCTTCTCCTCGAGCGACCAAGGTAAAAAATGCCTAATGGAAAAACATGAGGTATCATCTTCCGACTCTTCTTCCTCATCATCCTCTAGTTCTTAAAATTCTTTCAATCATTTGTCTTATGAAGAACTCCAACATGCTAGAGATCAATTAGAAAATGGTTTTCATGAACTTTCTTCTAAATTTGTTTCTTTGAAAAATAATTTCAAAAAACTTTCCTTCGAAAAAGAACAACTTCTCAAAGAGAAGGAGGAACTCTCCCTAAAAATCCAAAATTTCCCAAATGTTGATTCTTTGGAATCAACCATCAAGGACCTTAGAGAATCCCTAGCCAAATTCACCCAAGGGGAACAAAATCTTTCAAAATTTCTTGGTTCCCAACGAATTTCAAGAACCACCCAAGGGCTAGGATATACCAATGTAGCTTCCTCCTCCCATGCACCCACTATTTTTGTAAGGGGGAGCTCCCAATACAAATTTTGCAATTATTGTAAAAAACCCGGGCACCTCATTTATGAGTGTGATTGCAAAAATGCCCGGTACGGTAGGCCAAAGACTATTTTCTATTCCGATGAGTTTTATAGGAGAAGACCCGCCGTAAGACAAGTGTGGATTGAAAAATCCCTTCTAGCGAGTCTCTCCGGGCCAAAACTTGTTTCGGTTTCAAACACCTCTCCCCGGTGATTTGTTGTTTTTATTTAGGGGGAGTTAGGATCGTTTAAGCTCTTTTGATTTCAATTTTCTTTTCAAAACCTTCAATTCAAACTGTTATTCAATTTTTCATTTCAAAATTTTTGATTCAAAACTTTCAATTCAAATTTCAAAAAAAAAATTTTTTGATCTCTATCTTGTTTTTCAACGTTTTCCCTCAATCAAATTTTTATGCCCCACGCTATTTTGATAATCACAAAGGGGGAGAAATTTCTTGATTGATTGGGGGAGAGTTTTTTCTATCATGCTTTGATTTATTTTCAAATTATCCTTTAAGAATGTCTTATATTTCAGTATTTTACTTTGATTGTTTCGGTGATTGTGATCATCAAAATAGGGGAAGATTGTTGTACCTCTCGTATCCCCTCGTGGTTTAATTTTCATGATCACAATCACTTTCTTATTTATCTAATATTGTTTTAAGTGTTTTTGTTTTATAGGCAAAAGATTGCCAAGGAAATGGGCCATGAAGCACATCAAGTGGACTGAAATTCACTCCACCGGCCAACCGGTGTGATAGCACCGGCCAGCCGGTGGACCTGGCAGAGGCATTGCCCACTGCCAGGCTCCACCGGTTAGCCGGTGGCACCCAGACCAATGGGCCAGCTACTGTCTCCCCACCGGCCAGCCGGTGGCTCCTCCACCGGTCAGCCGGTGGAGCCTGGACCAAAATTCTTTTCCTCTGCCAAGGCACCGGCCAGCCGGTGGAGCTGTACCGGCCAGCCGGTAGCCCAGTCAAACTAGCCGTTGGCTTTGACCAGTCAACCCTCTTTTGGCCTCCAACGGCTCCGAAGACTTCTCCAACGGCTCCGAAGGCCCCCAATGGGTTCCATGCCTATAAATAAAGGCCAAGGAAGCCCCGGACACCCACCGGATCATATACAAAGCCACCGTACACATTTTCCATCTTTGGCGTACCTCCGGCGGACTTCCTCAAAGGAACCCTCTTTGCTCCAACAACTTCCACATCCATGGAGCTCCATGAAAGAATCTTGGAAGCGGCCTTCAACATCTCCAATCAATCAAAGGCGCCCAAGGCTTCTCCCAATACGGTTTTTCTTGTTTATCTATTTTGAGCTTAATTTGGGTTTGTGTCTACAAACCACTCTATTTCTCATCCCCTCTTTCTTTTGGGTTTCACATCACCATTAAGGTGTGAAAAGGTTGTCAAGATTTCCTCTAAATAGCTTGAGACATAGGTGAGCTAGCCTTCACCTGTAAGAAGGCTAGTGGGTTCTTGCTCAACCATTAAAAGCAAGTGGGTTCTTGCTAAACCAATTCAAAAGCAAGCTGTAATAGGTCCTAGTGCTACCTCAAAGCCTAGTGGGTTTCTTGCTAAAACCATTGAAAAGTAAGCGGTAGGAATCTCTCAACGGTTTAGTTGGGAGTGGAGACGTAGGCCGGGTTTTAGGCCGAACTACGTTATCAATTTCTTGTTTCTTGCCTCTTCTTTCCTTTGCATTTTTAACTTTGATTTTAATTTGTTAATCATTTTTTTAAAAGGCAATTCACCCCCCTCTTGCCATCACTCCCTTTTTCTCCGCCTAACAGTTTCAATATGAGATCACAATATCTAAGATGGGGAGGGAAGCGAATAACCCTTATACCCTCCTCATCCTCCAAGTACATAGAGAGGTAATGGATTTGGTCATGGTCAACTAAATGCTTTATCGTTTCAAGTGTTGAGAGATCCAAAATTCATTCTGGGTTCCCTTTTCTAGTTTTCTACATTGGTGTAATATTTTTATGATTTAGTAGAAAAACACTAATTAATATCACATAAAATAATCCATTCGTTGGGACATGTGGTAGAGTGGCATCTAGTTCCATTGTAATTTACTATACTAGTTAGCGTTCAAGCTGACTTGTATGAAGTTTTTATAGACTATTAGCTAGTGCTGGGGAAGAAATTATCTTTTGGAGACTTCCTATGTTTCAAAATATATCCGTACAATATCATCCTCAACATATATTTGATATATTAAGTGTAGGATATCATGAATTTATTCAAGAGTAATGTTGTCTTTCAAGATGTTTATGGAGATCCATTGGTGTTTTTTGGTGAGATAGATACTCTAATAGTTTAGAGGAATGTTTCATAATTTTTGAGCTGATGATAAGTTCATTAGATGTGTTGTACTCAGTATTTCCTAGGGTTTTAAAATATTAACCTGATTTCTTTATAGAGGTGGTTGTAGAATTATCCCCTAAACAATATATCGATTTTGGGATAGATCTGCAACAAGGTGTGTCTCCTATTTCAATGTATCTATATAGGATGGTTCCTTTTGAGTTGCGAGACCAGTGATTATAACTCAATAATTTGTTGCAGTGAGTTTTTTATGAGTGTGATACCTTGGGGTGCACAGTTTTTTGTTCCTGAAGAATTTTTATGGTTGTTTTTGGATTTTTATCAATTACCATTGCTTAAACTAGGTGATGGTGAAAAAAATTTATCCTCTTTCGCAGATTGATGATTTATTTGATCAGCTGAAGGGAGTAAATTTTTTCTTGAAAATTGATTCAAGGTCAGGATATCATTAGATATAGGTAAAGCATGAGGATATTCCAAAAAATTATTGAGTTTATCATCATGGGAATTTTGAGTTCATTGTGATGTCGTTTGGTATGGCGAAGGAACTAGATATGTGTATAGAGTTGATGAACATAGTGTTAATAGATTCCTTGAATATGTTCATGTAGATTTTCATCGATGACATCCTCATGTACTCCATGTATGAGGAATATCATTAGGATAATAAGAATTCCATTTCGGGAGTTATCATTCATAAGCATATATTTTGGACGTTTTCAAGGTGTGAGTTTTGGGATCATGAAGTCAGTTTATTATGAAATGTCTTGTCCTACCTGGGACCACCAATGGAACAATATATGATAGATGTTGTTGTTTCTTGGGAATCCCCCAAGATATTGGAAGAGGTACTGAGTATCCTTGGTATTGAAAGCTAATACACGAGGTTCGTTACTTTTTTCTCTATTTTTTTGAATCCTTTAATAGAATTTACCAATAAAGATCAATCATTCTTATGGACTAACTACTGTTAGGCATATTTTGAGTACCTTAAGGAGAAGTTGGTCAGCACTAGAGTCCTTTTTTCTAATATAGGGAGTTAAAATTGTATTTTTTGTGACTCTTAGCATCTTGACTTCAGATGTGTTCTAATTAAATAGATATAATTTGTTTCTTTTGTGTCTCTATATTTATGTCCTTAGGAGCATAACTATTTCACCCATGATTTTGAGTTTATAGAAGTTTTTTTAATTTATAGTGATATAACATTTTTGCCAACTGTTTTTTACCAACCATAAGAGATTGAGGTATATCTTCTCCTAATGTAACTTGAATTTATATCATCATAATTTGATATAATTGTTGTATGATTTTGACTCTGAGATATCATATGCACCAAGAAATAGAAATATTATTGCTGATGCGATGAGAAAGAATTCGTTTTATGATATCGTGCATGAATTTGAGGATTCCTAGAGAGTAATGGAAAAGATATCAGTGATTCGTCTAGATATTGGAGAGGTTGAAGGATGAGGTTATCTTTTCAGGATGTAATTATAGTATTCTTTGTGAAAGTAGTTAGAGGAGTCACAACTGGGGGATTCGGAGGTGGATTTATTGAAGGACCAATTTACCTCTAAGGATTCTCTTGATGGTTTCTTTGAGAATGGACATCAGCGGGTGTTGTTTTAGGGGATGATTTTAATGCATTCAGTGATGCATGATATGGTTCTCCATGAGTTCAATAGCATTCCATTGGTATTGTATCTCGGCATGAAAAAAAGTTCCAAGATTTGAGTACTATGTTTTGGAGTCCTGGTTTGAGGCATGAATTTTGGAGTTTGTTTCTCAATGTTTAGTATATGAGAAGGGGATGTTTTATCACCGTGTTCCTGATGGTTTTCTATACCCATTAGAAGTTCCTTAGTTTAATTGGGGGGAAATATAGATATATTTATTTATCATTTTACCTCAGTCTTATAGATGTTGTGATTATATATCGGTGATAGTATATCATTTGATAAAATCATCCCACTTTAAAGTTATCTAGGAGTCAATCTGAATATATTTTTTGTGGAAGTATCTAGAGGGTTCATTATGACTCAACGAATTCCTGAGGATGATCATATATGATTATGATCTTCCTTTTACCTCCAAGGTTTGTAGAGCTATCCAAAATGTTTTTTTCTATTTCTTATCCCTTTTCACTAATTTATATTCAAAAACTAATGGTCTAACAAAGCAGACCTTCCAGACTCTTGAAGAAATTTTGTTTTCTTATGCCTTGGATTTTGGAGGATTGTTGATAAGGAAAAAAAACCTTGGTTATGTTTACTTAAAATAATATTTTCCACTCCACCATTGGCACAGATCCAATTTAATATCTATATAACCGACCATGTCTCTCTCCATTGTACTAAACTGCGATTAGAGAGTCAAAAAATCTCATGCCAAAACTAGTATTGAGAAAAACATAAATGGTTCAGCTAAATCCTAAATGGATGAAGGTAGTGAAGGATAATAATAACTCCTATGATAATCCTAGGAGGAGACCCTGATTGTTCGACATTGGCGAAGACTCCCCAAGGGTTCCATGCCTATAAATAAAGGCCAAGGAAGCCCCGGACACTAACCGGATCATATACAAAGCCCACGGACACGTTGTTCATCATTTGGCGTACCTCCGGCGGACTTCCTTCAAGGAACCCACATTGCTCCAACAATTTCCACATCCATGGAGCTCCTCCAAAGAAGCTTGGAAGCGGCCTTCAACATCTCCAATCAATCAAAGGCGCCCAAGGCTTCTCAACATACGGGTTTTATTGTTTTATTTATTTTGAGCTTTAAATTTGGGTTTGTGCCTACAAACCCCAAACTCTTTCTCATCCCCTCTTTCTTTTGGGTTTCACATCACCATTAAGGTGTGAAAAGGTTGTCAAGCTTTCCTTTAAATAGCTTGAGACATAGGTGAGCTATCCTTCACCTGTAAGAAGGATAGTGGGTTCTTGCTAAACCATTAAAAGCAAGTGGGTTCTTGCTCAACCATCAAAAGCAAGCTGTAATAGGTCCTAGTGCTACCTCAAAGCCTAGTGAGTTTCTTGCTAAAACCATTGAAAAGCAAGCGGTAGGAATCTCTCAACGGTTGAGTTGGGAGCAGAGACGTAGGCCAGGTTTTGGCCGAACTCCGTTATCAATTGCGTGTCTTGCCTCTTTTATTTCCGCTGCATTCTTTACTTTGATTTTAATTTGTTAATCATTTTTTAAAAGGCAATTCACCCCCCTCTTGCCATCCTTCCCGTTTTTCTCCGCCCAACAATAATGTGCTTTTGAAGGTGATTCCTTTTTGTGGGAAGTGAAGGTTTGTTCATGGGAGCAAGCTTTACCCCCATTTTGTTTTGGTATTTCAAGGTGTTTTATTATATAAGTGTAATGGATTATTGGATATCACTTATCCTATTGATAATATGGGTAAATAATTATTTTCACATGTCACAACACCTTTTTCAACATCATGATGACTCTCACATCATCTACTAGGGAAAGATTGATGTTGGCGTTGATGAGAACTTCATGGAGAAACCTGTGGAGATCCTAGACTACTAGGAGAGTGTTTTGCGTAGGCCTGATATTCATTTTTTTCTTATGGTGGCATGGTGACATGGGGGATAGTACTTATGAATGTGATTCAAAGATACATACTTAGAACCTTGAAATTTTTTATTTTTATGTATTCTCTTGTACCATTGTCCATTTTGTAGATATTGAACATTCGGGTTTAGGATATGGTTTCCTTTATTTTGTTATTGATTTAACCTTGTCTGATAGGTATCATACTTGGAGAGTGTTTAGGAGTGGTTTGTTGATATTACATGGTTTTCACTATTTGTTGGATGAGATAGTTGATCTTATGTGATGGTGATATCCAAGCGAGTTATCTCATAAAGTGGATATTTAGATGATCCATTTCCATTATTTTTTCTCTAGGTATGGTTTTTAATTCTTGAGGATGACAATGTTTTGTGAGGTATCTAATGTAAGGACCTGGATTCATCTAGTCTAAATATTTTCATGTTTCTGGATCCCTTGGTTTTTGGATGAGGCCTACTAAGGGTCTAGAGGTGTTTGTCTAATAAAATTTAGATGGAGGGAGAATTCATGATGTTAAAGGGTTTCACATCATGAATGTGTTGCTCGCGAATTTGGTGGAAGCCTGATTTATGTACTGAAATCCATTTATGTTTTCTGTGAGGCTACTGTACGGGGTACCTTACAATGTAAATTAACTCAACGACAAATGGTCTAAGGTGATGTGTTTTTCAGCGGAACATAAAACTTGATATCATCATGATGTGAAAGGGTTTGACATCATTTATATCCACTATGCAGCATGTGGATGTAAGTTGTAGCACCTTTAGTTTTCTCAAACCCTATGGACATTCTCCCAACATCAAGTCATCCAGAGTCTCTCTATTCAATATTTTTTGCAATCCCTTTGATAGTGATTGATTCTTAGCTTCCCATGTTTTATCCATATTGATTTTATGTGTATTTTACCCTTTTCTCTCTAAGTTATTCAATATGGATCCTTCTGCTTCTTCTTTCCATGTGATGGAAGTTTGTCTCTATAATTCTAACAAAGTTTTCTTAGTTTTTTATTGGTGTTGTTGTGGCATGAAATCCTTGGGAGGATCTAACTTCATGTCAAAGGGGTGACCAGGATATGTGTCTTTGGGACATTCTCATGTGACTAACGTTGATGCCATTGAGGTAGGGGATTCATTTCTTGTTCTATTTACTTATGTGAAATCATAAATATATAATGGTTAGGAATTTGGATAGAAATGGAATTAACCTATTAAATATTGAAATATATTAACAAAAATATGGGTTGTAGCAATAATATGATGTTTCTTGATACCATGATAATTGTTTACCTATTGATTGTCTAAATAATGTTGTTTATATTCTATGATTTTTATCATGTTTTTTAAATAAATTTATTAGCATTTTGTTCTTGATCAAAAATGGTCAAGAATGGAATGCCAGAATTAATTGATTATTTGTCTTACTAACTTAAATAAGAGGCTTGTAAAATGAATCTTGTGTATCTTGTATTTTAATTTCATCAAATTAATGAAATGCACATTTTAAATTTGTTATGATATTAAATTTTTAATGGATTTAATAACTAATTTGGAGCATGTTAAATCTAGATGATTGAAATGAAAAGGCATATTAATGGGAATTATACTTCTCTAGGTTTGTTCAAAAAATAAATAATGCTAAGATCATGTTAAACTTTTGATGGATTGATATATTTTATGCCTTAGGATTCCCATAGTTGGAACCTATGAATAAAGAACTTGTTAATTCGTGATGGAAAAAACTAGTTGTTTGATATAGATAGTTTTAGGGGCCGGATTCGCCCATTTTATTTTCACGGAAAAAGTAACTTGAGTTTGGATTCATGAGAGCTTGTTTATATGTTAAGGATAAATGACTTATTTTGAGGTACTAGTTTCACTATTTATTATGTCTTTTAAATTTATTTTTTGAAGTTATTTTTATATGAGATTCAGTATGTGATGTGATATGATCCCAGTATGGATTATCCTGGGATGAATGGTGTGATATGGGTGGAGAGGCATGGATGATATGGTAGAATTTGACACCTCTAGTGGTGAGATGCATTGAGATATGCATGTGGGAGTTGGGAATGACAATGGAGATGATTGAATGGGTTGATGTTGGGATTACCTATTAATTTTATAAATTGGGATTCTTACTTCATATGAATCACCTTAATGAACAATGTTTTGGATTCATGGTTTATCTGTATTCCATTACCCACTAGTTGAGGTAGTTGGATGTTTATTGTTTTATGTTTCATCTTTGTTATAGATTAGGATCGTTTTCTTAGAGTATATGAATTATTTAATGATGTTAATGATGTCAAATAAATGACTTAACTCATACTATTGGTGTTGATGGAATTATAACTCTAAAAAGATTTTGATCTTGAGAAACCATGGAATCAGTTTGGAATATGTTTGGAGGGAATGGACTTTACCATGATGATTAATTTAATGTAATTTTAAATAATTTTGGTGGGTAATTAATGATTAATGAATTAATTAATAAAATTATAATTAATTAAAGAAAAAAAGCAATTTAATGTAGCGCTTTAAAATGTTTGTGTGCAAATATGATATCTAGTCCCTAATATTGGAATCCAAGAGTCTTATCGATGATAGTTGTAATTGATCTTAGTACTAGGTTATTCCCATAGTGTAGTTTTGATCTATATTATATCCTATATATTCTATGATTTCATATGATACCTCACCCATGTTGGTTAGGAAAACTAAAACACAATTGAATCTTAGAGGATGTTTTTTCCAACATCCCAATGAGAGGATGGATGGATGACTACCCCCTATGGCCCTACTCTCTTCTCCATATATATTATCTAAAAGATAATTATTGGTATGAATTGTATTGGACGTGATGGCTTGAGTTTCCGTAATCAGTGTATGTGATGTGGTGTCTTGAGGTATAATACCCTTTGTATGATACATTTTGTTAGACCCAAACTTATGAATGAGTTGTATTTATTGTCAAAGAGTGTCAATGAAGAAGGAGCTTGTATTTGTTGTCAATGAGTGTCAATGAAGGAGATCTCCAGAACCGAAACTAATGGAGAAAGAAGATGAAGAGGTGTTCTTTGGAATTAATAGTCCAAAAGGAAAAAGGCATGAAGGAGCAGCATAAGGGGTTTGTGAGGCCATGCACATATTTCATATGGTCATGTACTTTAAAAGATTATGTTTTGTCCTATACAAAAAATATGTGCCAACCAACAACCTCAACCCTTAGCATATGCGAGACCCTAGGTCAACGGTGCCTTGAGGAGGCCAGTGCAGTTTGTCGTGAGAAGCGGGCCGTGTATAAGCCTCAGTGCGTGCACGGTGATCAACCCGTGCACAAGATGCATAGTGGGCGCAAAGAGCATGCCAATAGGAGGAATAGGGTGGGTATAGAAGCACGCCCGCAGAGAACTGGTGCAGAGCGGCACCGGAGTGGGGAGAGGAGAATTCGGAGCTATTTTCGGGTGGAGCTTATTGATAAACTGAGAGAAATCTACGGTGGCTTTCGATGTGCGACGCGTTTCTAAAACGCGGAGGAAATTCTGGCTGCCCATCTAATATCTTGAGAGATCTCGACCGCACTCCTCATCCCGCGCCCTGTGTAATAATCTTGACCCACCATCGCATCCTCGCCATGTCGCGAAGCGTGAGAGCCGTCTGATGATCCGCAGCTGGTCGTCTTCAACCTCTGGCCGCCTCCAAGCACCATCCGCGATACAGGAGCTCCGGCCAATGTCAATCTCATACCTCCAGCCACCATTCAAGATCATTATGAGCTCATTGAGATCGCATGGAGAAACCGAATACCGAGAATGCAGTTTCACTTGCATGCACGAGAAGATCTCGGGCATTCAAAGCCCCTATCTTCAGGGATCTTCACACGGGATTTGAACGCGGGAAAGATACTTCCCTCGCCTATAAAAGGAAAATAATGAGGATGAAGAGAGTGTTTCCTCCCGCATTCCCAAGTGTCTTTTTTTGAAAAATAGAGCACTTCTATTTCGAAGAACTGAGAGGAAGAGACACCACTACTCCATTAGCCTTAGACAAGTGATTATCACTCTCTAAGTGTTGTGCGAGGAAGAAGAGATAAACGAACAATTCTGGTTTCACGAAATAAGTGACCTGCACCCACTGTGCGAAGGGATCCACCAATCGTGCGATCGGTTTACCCAAAACCCTCTCCGCGTCATGTGGTTTTAGTTTTTCTAGTACACAACTAGTGTGTGTGCACTATTTTTGTACTTTGCGAAGACAAAACCACGAACCCATCTCTGTTTTGTGAAGAAATGCACATACATTGCTAAAGGAGATCTGCGGAGCTGTCTGCCCACACAAGGAAGACTCCCCCAAGGTTTGCTCGATACAACCTACTAGTTTGAAGGGGATTCTGTTTGAAGGATTATTTGGAAGAAGAAGGTCATCATATACATGCATGCATGCATGAGCATGGTTTGAAGGAAGCCCGAGGCCTCGAGTGGTTCGTTGATCAAGGGGAACTGCACATGAAAGGGTTGCACCCCCTCGGGTGTTGAAGAAACATATTAACACACCTGAGCTAAGTGCTAAAAAAGGAGAATAAGAAAAGGAAAGAATCGGACGTGTGTATTATTGAAGAACTTACACCTTGGGTTTTTCACATAATAAAAGTAGAAGAGAATTGTGCATGCACCTTTGCATGCACATGCACATGCAACGACATTAAAAAAATAACCTAGGCAATATGTGCACGTGTGAAAAGAAGACAAAGAGAAGTGTTTCTAATTGCTACATGCATGATCTCATGCATTCCAGGAGAATTGATTCTGATGATTCCATGTGAGCTAAGCTTCATCGATTGATCAATCACATAGGTGGTTGTGATTTTGGATAACAAGAAGAAGTTCTAGTGAATTCATTCATTTCACTAAAGGAGAAGTTGGAACCAATAAGAGCATCAACTCTGAACTGCGGTGCAAGAAAAGTCTCATGCTGAAACATGAGACAAAGAATGTCAAGCCAATCTATTGAAGAGACATTTATGTCTATAAACTGAGTTGGGACTCTATCCAAGGTAGTGAACCAGGGGAAGTCAACGGATGTGATCTGAGGAAAGCAGTGAGCTATCCCTGAACCATTGTAAAGGCAGTGTTCCTAGGATAGAGTGACTATGTCCGAACATTTGTAATCCATAGCCAGTTAATATTAGTGGATTTAGGTACGACCGACAACTTGTCGGCGTATGCTCCTTGGACTAGCCCTTAGTGGTGAACCAAGTAAAAATTGTTGTGATGTCCTTATGTGAATGTTTCAATTACAACACATATCCATCATATAGGCTTAAATAAGTTCCTACCAACATGGGAAGAAGATCCAACAAAGAGGAGAAAAGTTTGACGCCCTGATTCACCCCCCCCCCCTCTCAGGGTGACCTAGGGTCCTTCATTTAGTATCAGATCCAGGTTTCCATTTGTTGGATATTCTCTAGTAATTCTATTGAGAAGAGGATTTGAGTTTCATTCCTAATGTCAAACATGAATATCAGTCTTGATGAAGATTCAGAGTAGAAATCTATATTCACCAAGACTTTGAAAAATAGGAAAAATAAATAGAAGATGCATATGAAGAAATCCCTCGAAGACGACTCTTCCATAGGAAAGGATGACACCCCTATTTCAAGATTTCCGGAAAAATTCGAAACAAATTTGAATGATATTCCAGAATAAAGGGTTGCTATTATTTGTATCCTATTCCAATATATGCAGGTTGAGATCACTCGATTGGAAAGGGAAGCTAAGAATATGGAAAATGGATTGGAAAGAAAAGTTCTGGAATGTATGAAGCTCTCCAAACAACTTAAGGCCCGTGAAGAAAAAGATGAAATCAACAAAAATTTGGAAGAAAAGATCCATGCACTTGAAAGTGAGTTGAAGAAGAGCACTGAAGTCAAGAGTTCATATTTGGAAGAAACTTCCAAGAAATTCAAAGAACTTGACTCACTGTTATAAAAAAAGTACAGATGCATGAAGATGAGGCTGAAAGAGTGAAGAAGTATTTTGATGAAAAAATGACTATGATTGAAGACCATAGAGTCATCATCAATATTAAGTGTCTGGAAATGGAATATCAGGTGAGTAATCTTAAAATGACACATATTGAGTCTTCGCAAAAGAAGGAAACAGTAGCTACTGGTACTCAATGCTCACTAGAAGAATCTACTGTCAAATCACCTCCAACATGTGATAAAAAGATCATGACTTCACTCATTGATCTATAACAAGTAGCTGAGAACGTAAAGGTACCATCCATACCAACTTGTAATATAGTCTCTAAAAATGATTCAATAAAAAGTGCAGGTTGGATGAAAAATCCCAAAAAAGTATGGATGTGGAAAGATGATCTGAAGAAGAAGAATCTAAAATCTCACTCCCCAGAGAAAGCACAACATATCAAGAAGAAGACTCAACAACCTTATGAAGATGATAAAAAGGGTAAAGGTTTGTTGGTCAATGCTGGTGCTGTAATAGATTTGGGAATTGTGCATTGGATTGTTGGTACAATCCCTCAAAGGAAAAAGCACAAAGAAAGCCCATATCAAAGGGGAGAAAGCCAGAGAAGATGAAGCAACATCCACAAATCCAGAATCATTTGTTTACAGGAAACATATTTGGAATGGTTGACAATATTTTTGATGTATGCAATGGGAGTGGTCACAATAATGGTGCATGCCTATGTCAACAGATATCCAAAGCTGATAAGAACAGAAGACCACACAAGCCAGCTAAGAAAGAAGAATATTTCTTGAGAAGAAATCAGGAAACGTTTGTGAATTCAAATTCTTCCAAGAAGATTCAAAAAAGAAGTATAAGGAAGCCTTGGATTCTAAAGACAAGATGTCAAAGGGTGGAGCATCCAAAAGGGATGTCTCTCAGAAGAATCTATGTAGAAGCCCCATTCTTGATAACTCCATTCCTAATGATATGCTAGTCATATGGCCTGATGATTTGGAAAGAATGAGAAAGGCTGAAGAAACTCAAGCCAAGGCTAGTACAAGGGGAAAAAAGATGATTCCACATGATGAAGGCAACTCATTTATTGACAACATTATGTGTGAGAGATGCAAGAAGACTGATCACATTGCAAAAGGTTGTCTAACCCTATTACTAGAGCAAGAAGAAGTCCTAAGGAGGAGTAATGTTGCATCATCGATAAAGGCTGGTAAGAAGAAAGATTCTCCACACAAAGAAGAAGATAATGTGAAGAGATCCATGCTGCCACAACAAAAACTAGGGGACAATCCCAGATGTGAAAGCATGAAGACTAGATCATATGGAACAAATTGGTTGAGAAAAAACATCTCAACCTTGCAGTTCACATTAATGATGCAAGGAGGATCCACCTTATTCCATAGAATTGTTGTCCATTTATGTTTCTAATGTAGGTGATTGAAGGTGAAGCAAGTTCTCAGGGAGAGAACCTAAGAAGTGTTCCCTTGAGAGGAAGACACATAAAGAAGCTGCCAGAGTCACTATCTCAATCAGTATCAATACCAGCCGGTATAAAATTCCTATACTCTAAAGACTCTCTGAGGATCATGTCATTGGAAATGGAGTTTCAGAATGTTTTCTTTTCACACCATCTATCCTGGAATGAAATTTTAAAACCCTTGAAGACAAGTATATGAGTTCTCATCTCATGAGGTATCATGATCAGAGAATAATGGAAAACTCTGTTGTCTAAATCAAATCCTCTTGTTTTCTACACAGATCACAACTCAATTTGACATAGAGTGAAACGATAGATGACACACTACTCAAGTATGGATTGTTGCCCTCTTCTCCATGAACTTTTTATTTCTTGTCAATAAGGGGGAGAGAAAAGAAGTGAAGGTGAAAGAGAAAGGGAGGAAAAGATTCACATATTTTACATTGACACATTCATTTGAGAAAGAACTTTGAGTGTTTACAATAAACACAAAGGGGGAAATTGTTGGACCCAAACTTATGAATGAGTGTTATTTATTTTCAAAGAGTGTCAATGAAGAAGGAGCTTTTATTTTTTGACAATGAGTGTCAATAAAGAAGGATCTCTCCTGAACCGAAACTAATGGAGAAAAAAGATGATGAGGTGTTCATTGGAATTAATTGTCCAAAATGAAAAAGGGCATGAAGGAGTGGCATAAGGGGTGTGTGATTCTAATGAGGCCATGCACATATTTCATATGGCCATGTACTTCAAAGGATTATGTTTTGGCCTATACAAAAAATATTTGGCAACCCACTGTCCAACCAGTGACCTCAACCCTTAGAATATGTGGGACACTTGGTCAACCACGCCTTAAAGAGGCTAGCGCGGCTAGCCGTGAGAAGCGGGCCATGTATATGCCCACAGTGCGTGCATGATGATCAACCCGTGTGCATGATGCATAGTGGGTGAAAAGAGTGCGCTCGTAGAGAACCAGTGCAAGGCAGCACCGGAGGGGGGAGAGGAGGATTCTGAGCTATTTTTGGGAGGATCTTATTGATAAACCGAGAGAAAAACGTAGCTCATTTCGATGTGGGACGCATTTTTAAAAAGTAGAGGAAATTATGGCCGCCCGTCTAATCTCGCGAGAGATCTCAACCGCACGCCTCATCCTATGCCCTGTGTAATAATCTTGACTCTCCATCACATCCGCGCCGTGTCACAAAGCGTGAGAGCCATCCTATGATCCATAGCTGGTCGTATTCAACCACTAACTGCCTCCAAGCGCCATCCATGATACATGAGCTCTGGCCAATGTCGATATCATACCTTCGGTTACCATTCAAGATCATTCTGAGATCATTGAGATCGCATGGAGAAACCAAATACATAGCATGCAGTTTCACTAGCATGCACGAGCCAAACTGAAGTTTCGAAGATTGCCGAGGAAAACGGAGTTTCCGAGGCCACGTGGATTCGAGTATGAATTTTGAACGAGTATCTGTGTGAAATTTTTGCACTCGATCTTGACTCCATACACGAAGATAGGAGTCCACGATGAATAGGAAACACCCGTGTATCACAACATATCTTTGACGCAAGTTGAATGGTTTAAAAATATTAAAAGAGAAGATCTCGAGCATTCAAAGCCCTGTTCTTTAGGGATCTTCACACTATATTTTAATTCACACAAAATACTTCCCTCGCATATAAAAGGAAGAGACCGAGGAAGAAGAGAGTGATACCTCCCACATTCTCGAGTGTCTCTTTTTGAAAAACAGATCACTTCTATTTTGAAGCACTGCGCAGAAGGGAAGCCAATGCTCCATCGGCCTTAGACAAGTTATTAGCACTCTCTAAGTGTCGTGTGAGGAAGAATAGATCAAAGAACCATTCTGGTTGTGAAAAATAAGTGACATGCACTCACTGTGTGAAGGGATCCACCAAGTGTGCGACCGGTTTACCCAAAACCATCACTGCGTTGTACGGTGGTAGTTTCGCTGGTACACAACTAGTGCATGTGCACTCTTGTTGTACTCTGTGAAGATAGAAGCACAGAACCATCTTTGTTCTGTGAAGAAACACACATACAGTGCTAAAGGATATCTGTGGAGCCGTCTTCCCACACAAGGAAGAAACCCCCAAGGTTTGCTTGATACATCCTACTGGTTTGAAGGGGTTTCTGTTTGAAGGATTATTTGGAAAAAGAATGTCATCATATACATGCATACACGCATGATCATGGTATGAAGGAATCCTGAGGCCTCGAGTGGTTCATTGATCAAGGGGACTCTCACATGAAAGAGTTTCACCCCCTCGGGTATTGAAGAAACATATAAACACACCCGAGCTAAGTGATAAAAAGGGGAGAATAATAAAAAGAAGGAAGAGGACATGTGTATGCTTGAAGAACTTACACCTTGGGGTTTTCACATAAGAAAAGAAGAAGACAATTATGCATGCACCTTTTCATGCACATTCACACATGACGACATTAAAAGAAGAACCTAGACATTAGGTGCACGTGTGAAAAGAAGAAAAAGAGAAGCGTTTCTAATTGCTACATGCATGATCTCATGCATACCAGGAGAATTGATTCTAATGATGCAATGTGAGCTAAGCTTCATCAATTTATCAATAACATAGGTGGATGTGATTTTGGCCAAAAAGAAGAAGTTCTAGTGCATTCAGTCATTGCACTAATGGAGAAGTTGGAACCAATAAGAGCAACAACTCTAAACCGTGGTGAAAGAAAAGTCTCACACTGAAACAGGAGACAAAGAATGTCAAGCCAATATATTGAAGAGACATTCAAGTTTATAAACTGAGTTGGGACTCTATCCAAGGCAGTGATCTAGGGGGAGTAAACAGATGTGATTCAAGGGAAGTAGTGAGTTATCCCTGAACCATTGTAAAGGCAGTGTGCTTGGGACAGTGCGACTATGACCGAACATTTGTAATCTATAGCTAGTGAAGATTAGTGGATTTAGGTATGACTGACAACTTGTCGGCATATTCTCCTTGGACCAGACCTTAGTGGTGAACCAAGTAAAATGTGTTATGGTTTCTTTTTTTGAATGTTTCAATTACAACACATATCCATCATACAGGCTTAAACAAGTTCCTACCAACGTGGGAACAAGATCCAATAAAGAGGAAAAAAAGTTGACACCCTGATTCACCCCCCCCCCCCTCAGGGTGACCTAGGGTCCTTCACATTTCATATAGGATATGGTGTTCCTGGAAACTACTTGGGTACTATATGGAGATATTATATGAGAAGATGAGTTGATCTGATGCATGAAGTGCATGTTGTTATACTTATCATATAAGTTAGAGGGATGGATTATTTTGAAGAGATATGGTTTAGGACGTGAGACATTGGGGTAGAGGGGAAAACCAATGGGAAAGCAGGAGTGGGGTAACCTTGATGTTTCCTTAAAATAATACATGCTCTCTTGTATGCAATACATGGTGAGATATAATAATGGGGATGGGAACTTTGTATACCTTTTTATGTGATGGTTTAGTATTACAAGTGTTCACAATGACTTTGCATGCATACAAAATCTTTTTCATGAGAGGATCTTGGGGGGATCCTTTAAAGTATACTTTTATTCTCACCCCATGTATATATAAACTATTTTTTAGATAATCTAAAGTAGGTTTTATATTGTGATAAATTTTATTATCTCATGGTTTTGTAGGAGCTATTTGGGCTTCATGGTCACTGTCATCTTTACCTTTTTGGTACTTGTAGCTTTCCTTTCAATTGTTTTAGTACAATATGACATTACATGTATAAACATGAGATTTATTTAATATATATATATATGATTAGGGGTTCAGTGTTCTATATATGACTTATATATCTCTTCCACATGTTCTCTTAAAGGATAATGTCTCCCATATATATTTTTATCATACCCACAGTGCAAGTCGACAACCCATGGCCTACTAGAGGAAGGACATATGAAGTCACCACCCTCCCTATCTCATTCATATCCTTGGTGGGGTACTCTTTGGTGGGATGGGGTCATGAAATAAAATATTTCCAATCATATTCAATGACTGGTATTAAATATGTAATACGTTTACATTTTTCATCATTTAATGAATGATTTTATAAACTAAAATCCAAGGGAATCTTTAATACTAAAACTAGGATGCCTAAGACTATATGAACTCTTTATAGATCAAAACAAAGTAATTTAATACCATCCCAAAATCCCCAAGTATAGAAATAATAAAATTTTGTGTAATTATAGAAGTGAAGAAAATTTAAAAAATCATTTTTAGCAAAAACCAATGTTCATAAGAATCATCACAAACCAATTTTTATGTGTTTATTATGATCACAATATGGTATCCTAATAATATCTCACCTCTATAATGTATCTATGGGTTAAGATAAATCTCTCATCATATGAGATGTATTCTCCTTGCTTTACCATGTTCTAGCACCTTGGACATAAAGAACATAAGACAAGAGAGTATTGGGTTTCTTGGAGTCTCTTCCAAGAATTAGGTTAACATCATCCCCATAAGACATACTTTTTTGTGTTGGTTTTATATAACACTCTAAGACACTCTATAAGTACCAAAACTTATAATACAAGAATATTACATCTTAATAGATGAATATTCATTACGTAATATAATGATCCATGTAGAATCATTTAGTTCTAGTGCCTTTTGAAACATTGAAACATAAACAACTGGTCCATAAGTGAGCTATGTCATCTCCCACTATGTTCTTCATAACTATAACCCTTCATAGATTTATCGTACATAATATCATTCTTCATAACCTAGTCAAATGAATAAAAAGTAAGGGTGATATTATATTCTTAATAAGGGTAATCAGGGGAGATATAAATGTATTATGACCATAAGGGTATTAGAACATGATAATAATATTTGAAAACCATACCCTATGTATTAAAGATCATAAACATGAGTAATGGAATAAATCATGGTAGTTTATAAAACATTAATCATAATGGAATAAAAAAACATGATCCATGAGAAAATAACATTGGAACATGATATATATTTGTGGCATATAAATAAGAATAAAAACTCGTATGTCAAGGATACCAACCAAGTCATTCGAAACATGTTAGTCTTGGGATAACCACTCACATACCTACTTTGGTCATTGGATAACCTCCCATATACCCTCTTTTGGGCTTGTGATAACCTCCCATATACCCCCTTTTCGTCTTAGTATAACCTATTTTGTACCCTTTGAGATCATATAACATTAATCATTATCCAATTAAATGTATGGATATATAGGTCCCAACCATCATGGTTATAATGTAACTACCATCATTTTTTATAAAGCAACCACATTCACATAATGAAAATCATACATGTATGTGCCAAAATATAATAAAAATATATAATATCATAATGCACTAATGTAAATGGGGTTAATAATCATTTCATAATACCGTAACACATGAAAAATAAATGGGTTTCATATACATTTAATCATTTAATCATTGTATAACCATTGGAAAAGGAGGCGAGTTTCATAATATTTTTATCATGGTATTACACGTGGAAATGAAATTTGTATCATAAATATCTTTTCATAATGAAAATAAACCATTTAGATAAATAATAATAATGTTGTCCTTTGATAATATCACTAGTAAATCATAAAAACATCAAATTATTTTTTCTTAGACTGAAATTATTTTGAGACACTTGAAATATGTCATGAGAAAAATAACATTTCTTTAAAAATAAATTTTTAAAACAAAAAATTATTAAAAAAAATTGGAAGTAAATTTCTTTGAAAATATACATATATACTTATATAGTAATATTTTAAAAAAATTATTTTTTCATCATAGGGAAAAATAGTTTTCATATCATATAAGTAAAAACAGAGATTCCTTTCAAATTTTTGGTAAAACACAAACATGAACGTTTTTTTTGAAAATGATAAGAATATAAATTCTAAAAAATTAAAAAAGTGAAACATGGATAAATATTTCATTAATAAATCAATTTTAAAATTTTAGAAATAATTAAAAATATTTTTAGAAAACATGGATATGAAAGAAAATTGGTTTTTCGACAGAATAGAGAAATAAAATAGTTTTACTATAAAAACATTCTTTTTGAATCCTAAGTACATAAAGAGAGTAAAATGAAATAATAACATTTATTCTAATTTAATAACCATTTGAATGAAAATTAATGTGTTTTTTGATATGTTGATTATAATATTTCATCATTGGAATCATAATCATAACCAATCCTAATAAACAATGAGATTGTACCAAAGAACCATTACCACATTAGTAAGATTGAGTCAATTTCCTCATGAAGGAATAAAATGAATAGAATCATAAAATATCATGATAATAAATAAATTCATGACATTACATGTTAATGGGGTTGTATATACACCTCAAAAAAAGATATGTGCATATTATGACATATGTCCCAACGAAGGAAATTGTAGACAAATATCACGTACCACATTAGTAATATTTGGAATCGTAATCCCTAATAAAGAATAATGTAAAATAAATATTTATATATCATTAAAATAGTTATATTCATGATATAACATTTCAAATGGTAATTATATACACTAAAAAAATTAATTGAGTGGTTAATTTTTATATGTCTCTTGAAAATAAAGGTGGCTAGTAATCCATCACTGTATGTCTCAACACACTTCGTACACATTTAAACCCCATGTATAACAAATATAAGTTTATTAAAAATATATTAAATAAGAATAATTATATATATAATCACATAAATGATTTAATTATGATATTTTATTACCCGTTTATTAACAATTCCATGTTAAAGCCACGTTTCAGGTAATAACTACTTTGCTTTTCGTGTATGTTTTGATTTGGTATTTTTTGTCATCCTTATTCGATCATCGTTCCATAATATCCAGAATTTTAATAATGGTATAAATATAATATATATTCATTATATATGTATTTATAGTAATCAATAATTGTAATAGATAGAAAATGAAATTCACTGTTCATGGAGATGGTAGGTTGTACATACGCAAGAACGCAGTTTCCATTTTCTAAACAGATGAAATGAAAGAAAGGTAAATAATATATTACATTTATAGAAAAAAATTTATATCATATATATTACATGTTTATATTTTAAATTTTCTTTATTACCTTCCATATAAAGAGTATGTGAAGAATGAATCACATCGCTTTGTGTGGCGGTATTCCGTCCTGCACACAAAAAACATTATTATATTCCCACATAATAGAAAGTAATAAGTAATATGTGATATCATGATTATAGAAACATAATAATATCATAAATAACATTTATAAATAATAAATCCATCATTATATCCATCCTTGAGAGGTGGTTACAGAAAACTAATAATATCAGTTCACGATGTGGTATTTTGTCATGCCCATGCATGATGATTTCATACCTCATTTGATAGAGTTAGAGAAGTATTTAGGTTATTCCATTAACAAAGATTAATTTAATTATATGGAGGATTATTATTTTATTATATAATCATTTTTTAATTATAATTTAATGAGGTGGAGGAAGAAATAAAAAATGCTTAGTTAGGGACATTACCACTTCTTTATAAAACTACTTTTGGTTTACACAAAAAACATACATGTTTTGGATATATGACTAAAATAAGGATTATAGGATGATATAACGGAATTAAAAAATTGATTTAGGTTGGTATTTTCTGATGTAATGTTTTTTTTATGTGTGAATAGAAGAGGGGAGTGGGTGGCTTTTTATAAGTGTGGTGAGTGGCACAATTGTAATTTTTGAAAAGAAGAATGTGTAAACACATTTTTTAAATAAAAAAAGAACTAAAAGAGTCCATTATAGAGAATATAATATTTATTGTCTAAATATTTCTATTTATTTAGTGTTAGATAGTTTTTTGGTAATTTTTAACCCTTATATTTTTAGTTTAACCCTCTAGTAAACCCATTTTTCCCTTAACCGCGGTAATTTGTTTTTACTATTCTTAATCTTCATTATTGTAAAAAATAATGATTTACTTATAATATAAAATAAATTAATATTATTAAAAATATTTAATCCATTTTAAAAAATTGTATTCACATAAGTGGGATGGTTTGTTTTAAAATTAATCTCACAGACGTTATAATAAAGAAGCTTTTCAAAAAGAAAATGTTCATAAGTTTAAAGAATATTATTACAATTTGTTATTAAAATAATTATAATGAACTAAATTAGATTAATATACATATAATTGGATTAATTTTACCTTTAAACTAATTTTTAAAACAATTTTTATGTTTCTAAATTCCTTAAAAGAAATGAAAATTCTTGTTCAAACTCGGTAATTTTCACTATTCACTAAAAAATTTATCTTCACAAAAAATGATCAAAAGTATACACTAAGATAATTTTTAAATGATAATTTCAATATTTAATTTACTATTAAGAAATATATTTTCTAAAAGTGTAAAAATAAAAATTTTAAAATAACCTCACAAAAGGATAAAACCCCTCCTTTTAGAAAAATTATTTTTTGAAGCATAAAAATCATTTACTATTAACTCTTGTATTGAAAAAACATAAGATCAATGTTACAAATTTTTCTGAATAAATAATATTTAAATTTTATTAAAATCATTCATAAAAACTTATTTTTTTAATTTATTGAGGAAAAAATCATTTTTGGACATAAAAATATTTTTCTATAAAATGATTTCCTTTGATTTAAAATATTTTTTATTTTCATTTATAATTAATTATTCACTAAATAACTCAGTATATATACATTTTTAGACCATATATTTTCATATTTTACTAAATTCTATTCATACCCATCATTCCAATGTGTCTGTGATAAATATAGTATTAAATAATAATATTTTAAGAGTATTCATCATTTCATTTAAACATGGTGTTACATGTCATGCATGAAACACTTGGTAATGTGTGTAATGTAAGCTTAAATAAATGTTTCATGTAACACAAGATAAAATTTTTAGTTTTTTTACTAAAAATTATCAAAAATAATAAATTTATTTTAAAAAAATCTCAAAATATCTGGGTGTTACATTCTGCCACCCTAAAAATGAATTTATCCTTAAAAATTAATTACTTTGGTACCTATAAATACACATAATTCATCTTCATTAAATATTTAGGTCCCCATATAACATCCTTATGATTTTGGTTTCACCATAAAACCTTGACCCATTCAGAGATCTTATTTCATATAATCTTCTGTATATGATCCAAAATCTCAATCAAACGTTCCTTTTAATAAATATCATCCTTCAATGGTACCACCTCTAAGTTAAGTGCATGTTATGGATCAGGTATATACTTATTTAGGAGAGATACATGGAATGCATCAAGCACCTAAGAGAGGTTCAGTGGAAGTTCCAAGAGAAAAGCTATGTTCTCGGTACGATCATAAATTTCTAAGGGACCGATATACCATGGACATAGTTTTCCTCTATTTCCTCTATGGATAATTTCATAAAAAATACCTTTTCACCAACATCAAATTCTAGATAGAATCAACTATTACCAATAAAACTTTTCATTAAATTTGTTCCACTCTTATGTGATTCTAAATCTCTCTAACCTTATTTTCCATTTCATCTTGTAGTTCAGGTCCCAATAGCTTTCCTTCATCAACATTATATTAGTACATTGGAATTCTATAATTCTTTCAATTAACAGATTTATAAGGATCCATCTAAACTCTTGATTCAAATCTATTATTGAAATAAAAATATACTAAAGGGAGTTTTTTTATCCCAACATCCTTTTAAATCCATTGGACGATATCATATAATATCCCCTATGGTTTGAATTGTTCTCTAAGACTATCCATCAGTCTGAGGATGATAAGTAGTTCTAAAAGTCAACCCTATATCAAGATCCTCTTGAAGAATTTTCTAAAACATCTTGGTAAACATTGAATCCCAATTAGATTCAATTGAATATAGTACTCCCTAAACCTTACAACTTCATTAATTTATATTATGGAATGAAGAGTTAGAGATAAATATTCTCTAAATGCAATGAAGTGTGTAGACTTCATAAGGTGATCATTTACAACCAATAATTACCTTCACATTAAAGAAAGGATAAAACCTAATGGTTATGAGTACATTTAAACATATTTACACAACATGTAAAGGAATTATTCATCAATTAAATTTTTCTTTAAAATATATACAAATCCAATGGATAGTATATTCATAATTATATCTTAAAATATCCTTAATCTAGAAGAACTCTCATCCCATAAAACCTAAAAATGAGTGTCATTGACATTGAAATTTATCATCGCCCTTAAAATCATAAACCCATGATGGTATATATAACTATTAAATTAATCTTACATGGAGAAATAAGCACTTCCAAATTATAATTCACCCTTTATTCCCCATATAATATCTCATCTCATATAAAAATCATTATGATCTTAGTTTTATCCTTGTACTAATAGAATGTCAAATGTGATTTCATTGTTTCATAATCCATTTATAGGGAGATAATCACATGATATTTTACAAAAGGGTGAATAATAAGAATTTCATAGGGCCCGTTTATGAAAAATCAAACATGAAATTCCCAAATAAGGAGGGCCATTTATTCTCATAATTCATTAAATCCTTTCACTTGACACACTGGAGTGAGGGTGGTGAATTATATTGAGCTCTCTCTCTCCCTTCATTTCTTTTAATGGCCTTTTCAAATCAATTATAAATTCTTTTTCTCAATTTCTAGTCTTCTCTCACTTGTAACACCCTCTTGTTCCTTTCAATAATTAACCTAATTTCTTCTTCCAATATTTCTGGCAAGCATGTGACTCAAATTTATTTCCATCTTGTGATTTTTTGACTTCTCATGATACTCTACCTTCCTTTTATTAGCAAAATGCCGGGAATAATTTTAATATCATATTTTAATTTTTATATTAAATTCTCATGAAATTACTTCTTTATAGCTATTAATTATCTTATATCCAATGCACATAAAAAGAATTATTCACCATCCATCTATTTGATATTGAGAAATTCATTCTCCATCATTATTCGTAGAATATGGGGCAATTACTTATAAAAAAATATCATCTTAAACTCATCCCATTCTGTAGAGTCAATTATATCCTATTGAATCATATTCTAAATAAGGTTCCACCATTTATATACTACACTTTCCAAATGATAGACATCAAAAATGAATCTTTCATTCTCCGAACACTGGAGAATGGAAAGTATATTTTTAGTGGTATGGATTCATTGATTAGAAATTGTGGATCTATAGACCCAGTGAAAGTGGCTAGATGTTTCTTCATGAAGGACTCAATGGAACTTTCTTCCCTCCATTTCTCATTTGTAATTTCATCGTGATTCATAGCTTGAGTGAGTATTGTGAGTATAGAATTTATGTTTTATAGTCATTTTACCAAAAAATTTGGTTTCATGGGAGGAAAATCATTGAATTTTACATTGAAATTAGAATTGAAATGGTTCTTTAATGTTCCATCGATTAACTAAATCCTGGAAGAATTGTGTGAGAAACCCTAGTCATAGTAGAAAACCACATAATCATGACAATTTATTTAAAGCATGACTAAATCATGAAAACTTATTTTCAATATATTACACATTAGTCCTAACCTAGGTCATTAATAGTCATTATTAAAATTCTTCATGATGGTTTATAAATAGATTGTAAATTCCCATAACATATCCCATGGGAGTGTGAAATTAGGTGAGCATTAAGGCCCATTGTTGGGTACCGGATAATGCTAGAGTCAAGATTGATTCACCTTTTTTGGAGTTATTACCCTTTGGTATATAAAATATAGAACCACGTACACTTGTAGTATCTATATATGGATTTAATTTCATAGAAACCAATCATTCTCTGCTTTAGAAAAATTCTAGGATATTTTCATATACTTCAAATTATTCATAGATTTATCCTTATACATATTCCAAGATATATACATAGAAATATACCTATGGATATATCTAATGTTTTTTCATCATAATCTCCAAAGCATAACTAAACCTAGATCTAATATAAACTAATCTGGCCCAAAATTCTCATACATAAATATTACATCTTAATAGATGAATATTAATTATATAACATGACGATCCATGCTAGAATCGTTTTGGTCTAGTGCCTTGGGAATTGTGGACATGTAAAAATCTGGTTCATAAATGAGATATTTTATCTTCCACTATGTTCTTCATCATTAGAACTGCTCTTATACATATCACACATAATACCTTTATCATAACATGGGGAAAGGAAACATAATAATCGGTGATCTCAGATGCTCTATAAGGGTAAAAAATAGAGATATAAACATGTTATGAGAATAAATGTATGAGAATATGGGAATAAAATTTTAAAACTACACCCTCATATCATAGATCATAAAATTGTGTAATGGCATAAATCATGGAAGTTCATAAAAAAATAATCATAATTGAATCAGAGAAAAAAATCCCTGATAAGATAAAATTTATAAATGACATTGATTTTAAGCATATTTATAAGCATAAAAAATATTATTTCAAGGATACGAACAAACACATTCATAACATTTTAGGCTTTGTCCAACCACTCATGTACCTGCTTGTAGCTTTGTATAACTTCTTGTGTACCATATTTGGGGCATGGTATAACCTCCGTTATAACCCTATTGTGCCTGGGATAACATCACATGTAACCTTTGAGATCATATAACATTAATAATTACCTAATAAATTATAGGCATATATATTTCCCAACCATATGTGTTATAATGTAACCATAATCATAGGTTAAACATAACCACCGTTATATAATTAAAACCATACATGTGTCATAAATAAGATCATAAAACATTCATAATATCAGACCACTTGAAAGGAAATGGGTTTCGTAATAGTTTCTTCATACCATAACCCATGGAAAATAAATGGGTTTCATATACATTAGAAAATTTCATCATAACATCAACCATGGAAAAGAATCGAGTTTCATAAGATGCTTATCAAGGTATAACCAATGGAAAGGAAATGGGTTTCATAAATATCATGTCATCGTAAACATAAGCTGTTTAGAGAAATAATATGAATTTTATCCTTGGATAATATTCCCAGTAAATAATATGTAACATAAAAATATTTCATATTATATGGAAAATGTTTTTTAAAATACACTTGGAAAATTTCATGAGGAAATTAACTTTTCTTTGAAAATAACTTTTTAAAACATAAAATTCATAAAACATTTTGGAAAAATTTTTATCTGCAAATATAAATTAAATATTATAAAGGAAAATAAAAAATAATGAGTTATTCATTGTGGGGTAAATATTTTTCATGTCATACACATTAAAATAATGTTTCCTTTCACATTTTTAGTAAAATAACAACGAGCATTTATTTTTTGAAAAAAAATAAAGATTAAAAACAAGAAACATTGAAAAGTGAAAATGGGTAAAAATTATTTAATAAATTAATTATATAATATATAAAAATAGAAAACATTTTTAGAAAACATTAATATTGAAGAAAAATGGGGTTTCAACCAAATAGGCAAATAAAGATGGTTTACTTGAAAAAGAATATTTTTTAATTTTGAGTATGTAAAGAGATAAAAATGAAGGGAAACTTGTATTGTAATAAAATAACTATAAGATAATAAATTTCATGAGTATCTTTTGATATGGATTATAATATTATATTATTGGAAGCATAAACATAAACAATCTTGATAAATGATGAGGTTATACCATAAAACCATTCCACTTCGGTAAAAATGAATCATGATCCCCATGATAGAATAAAATATAATGAAAATTAATATATCATGAGAATAAATAAATTTGTAAGATTATATTAAAAAGTTTCTATATAAATACCTCATAAAAGAATATGGGTGCATAACATGATATTTGTTTCAAAGAAGGCAATTTGAGACAAAAAAAATCCTTCACTACTTCAGTAATAATTTCAATCACAATACTAAATAATGAATAACATAAAAAATTAAATAATATTAAAATAAGTATATTAATTGTAATAAATTTAAAAGGGTTAGAATATAAAATTCACAAAATAAATGATGGGTGAATTTACATATGTATCCCTGAAATAAAATAGATACTAGAAATCCCTAAACATAAGTCTCAAATTCTTTTTTAAACATTTGAAACATCTGTATAATAAATATAAGTTTATTAAAAATATATTATATAACCATAATTATATATATATATATCATACCATATATGATTTACTTATGACTTTATATTTCTTGTTTATTTACAATTCCATGTTAAAGTCATGTTTCATGTAATAACTGCTTTGTTTTTCGTGTATGTTTTGATTTTGCATTTAAGGTCCTCTTAATTTGATCATAATCCAATAATATCAATAATTTAAACCGTTATATAAATATAATTTATATTCATTATGTATTTATTTATAGTAACCCATAAAATTTAGAGATAGAAAAAGAAATGCATTATTCATAGAGATAGTAGGTCATACGTACGCATTAACGTTGTTTCCATTCTCTCAATGGATGAAACAAAATAATGTTAAATAATTTATAAATTTTCTAGAATAATTTTTATTTCATATACATTAAATTATTTTCTTTAAACCAGTCCTTATTACCATCTATGTAAATCTTATGTGAAGATCGAATCACAGTGCTTCATGAGAAGGTAATATGTAATACACATAAATGACGTTTTCATATTCACATGGAATGAAAAGTAAGAACCAATATGGTATGTTATGATTAAATAAGTCTATAAATATCATTAATTTCATATAAAATCAATAAATATATCATTATATAAATCTGTGAGAGGTGGGGATGGAAAATGAATAACATCGGTTCGTGAGGCGGTAGTCCACCGTACACATGAATGATGATTTTTTAATCCATTTGATGGAATATGAGAAGGATTTAGGTTATTAAATTCACAAAATAAAGTTTCTTTATATGTATGAATCTATTTTAATTATATAAAAAAGGTTTAAAAAATAATTTAAAGAGGTGGGGAGGAAATAAAATAAAATTCTTTATTATGGACGTTACATATTCTTCTGAAAACTTCTTTTGGATTGCACCCCAATAAATCTTATGACATATTTCTAAAAATAATAATATTTATAGTATTATAGAAGGGAATTAAGAAAATAATTTCTAATTTATTATCTGATATAATTTGGTTTTGATGTTTGAAGAGGAATGGAGAGGGGTGAACTTTTATAAGAGAGGTGAGTTTCACACTTGTGATTTTTGAAAAGAAAATGGTGTAACTATGGTTTTCACATTCCAAATATCTCTAAAATAGTAAATTATATAATATTTAAGGTATAAGGTATAAATATGGATATAAATAGGTTTTCTACTATCTTTTGATCATTTTTAACACTTACAATTTGATTTTTACCCCTCGATAAACTGATTTTTAAACCGCAATAAATACATTTTACTATTTTTACTATATGCTGTGGTAAAAAATTAATTTTTCATTATTATATAATATAAATTATTATTATTCAAAATAATGAATCATTTATCCCAAATTAAATATGTGGAAAATTTTAATTTAAATTATTCTCACATACGTGACAAGAAAGCGGTTTTCCAAAGATTAAATGTTCAGAAGTTTAAAAAGATTATATATCATAATTCAATTTAAGTTTGACTAAAATTAAATATGTTGGATTAATAGATATATATTTGAACTAATTTTACCATTAAACCATATGAAGACATTTTTTATGTTTTTTAATGCTTTAAAACAAACGAAATTTCTTAATAAAAACAATTATTTTTCATTATTCATCAAAAAAATTACCTTCTCAAAATAATTCAAGAATTTACCCTAAAATAACTTGGAGATGATGGTTTGAAAAATTGAATATATTTTTAATTTATTTTAATATTTTAATTAATTAATTTTAATATAAGTGCACAAAATGAAAAAAAAATGTTTTTTAGAAAATACTATTTTTAAGCATAAAATATGATTTATTCTTATCTCTTGTCTAGAATAAAAATAATAGGAATGTTAAAAATTTTATTGAATATATAATATATTAATTTAACCAACATAGTTTACTAAAAAATTTAGATTAATTTATTGAGGTAAATTGTGTTTATTCACATAAAATAGTTTATTTAGAAAAGCATTTCCTATGTTTTCAAATACTTTTTATTTTAATTGTTAAATAATTGGTCACTAAATAATTAATTATATATGCATGTTTAAACCTAATATTTTCATAATTTACTTAATTATATTCATACCCTCCATTATCATGGCTATTTTATAACTATCATATCATATAATAAGTTTTTTAATTGTTTATCAAATTTTGTTTAAAATTGTTGTTTCATATAACACAAGATACACTCAGAATTGCATGTAACATAATATAAACTCAATTTTTTGTCTAATGAAGGCTAAAAAGTATGTTTCATGTAACAAAAAATATCAAAAAGGTTATTTTAGAAATGAAAAATTCCAAAAATCTTAGTGTGTTACAAACTCTCTATTGTACACACATTAACTGAAGTGTTATAATATCATAGTTGATTTCTTAACTGGTTCTTTTAATCCTATAGAAAAACTAATTTACTTCCACACATTACTTATTAATTAATGTATCCTTAAAAGATAACTACCATGGAATAACAATTAAATATAAGACAATGATATGAAATCATACCCTTATAAATTCATTGTAATGGGTCCTTATGATCTTGGATGAATTGTACCTTATGATTTCCCATATAGAAAAAACAACAGCATGAAAATATAAATTCCATACCCCATTAAAAAATCCTTTAATCATTCAATAAGATATACACTTGCAACACATGAATGTTAAGATTTTAATTTTTTACAACTCATTAAAATTTTAAATATAATCCAACAAATTATATCATATGAAAAATGGATTTCTGAAAAATAACTCATTCACTCTCTTATTTAATGTGGAATACTATGTGTTTAGAGAAATATTCTATATAAAATACTTTTTACATTAAAATATAACATGGCTAGTGATGGAATCTTTATTCCTAATATTTTAATGAATGTAGTAGATAATAACTTTTCTAATTGATAAAATATTTTTATCCTTTAATACTTTTAAAGCATGTTATGGATATTCATGAATCATAAACCATGGTATCATTTATGTTTATTACTAATAAGTCTTTTTTAACCAATAACTTTTCTTACCACATAAGAAAAATGAGATAAAAGTACACAACCTTTATTCAAATCCATTTAACCTACTAATAATCATTTTTATTCCCGACAACCACAATATCAACCTTCTCTACTATATTTTAATAAAAAGTACAATATTATATAAATTTTTCCTTCATTTTTAAGTCCATTATATTTAATAAATTTTTAAATAAAATAATGATCATCATATACCCCTCAAAATATAATAATTTTTCTCCATAACATTAAGGGATTAATTATACTTTCCACCAGATTTTCAAACCCCTTCATTTATCTAAAAAAACCAGTATATGGAAACATAACCTCTTTACTAAAACATTATTTATATTTCATTGTCCTTGGTTAATAATTGGACCACCCAATGTTTTATTGTTCATTAAACTTTTACATATTCTAATAAACCATACAAAATCAAAACCTTGAAATCTCATTCCTATTTAATTTATCCATGACCCACTGATAAAAATAGGGTAAATTTTGGTTTAACTCATTTATATTATTGAAACATTTCCAAATATGATTTCAGAATGAAATCCACATCTATAAAAGGACTTATTGAAATCCGTTAGTCTCTATAAGTAATTTTAATACCTTATCATATTTATTGTAAAATAAAGGACTAGTGTATCATAGGTTATTTCTCAGATAATAACTTTTAAAACATTAATTATTCTCTTATTTATTATTATAGTCATATAGATACAATTTTTAAAGAAATTAAAGATTTTATTACATAGAAAGGTATCACTTTATAGTATAAAATTTTCCTTTTATGTTTAAATTTTTTTTTGAATATTTTTACCAATCTAGGAAGTTTATTCCACTAATATTTTCCATGGAAATAATTCATCTCAAAGTTCTATTTGATAATTAGGATTCCATTTTATCTACAACAAAATATTTTATATAATGATTACTATTTTTTAGTCGTTTAATAAATTAAATATTCTCTGACTAAAATGATGACCAATTTTAAATCAATCATATATATTAGTTTAATAGGATCCTTATTTCATTCAGTATTATGTCTGAACTACTATTCATATTACCACTAAAATATTTATGTAGTACATTTTTACAATCATATATGATATGAATCTTAGATATTTGAGTAGATAAAACTTTCTCCAAATATATTATATACATAATATCAACTCTATTAATCATATATCCAATCACAAAGGGATTCCCAGCTTACAACGAACCAATTATTATAGTGGTTTTTTGTTTCCTAAAATGTATGGTTATCCATTTCCACCATGACTTAAATAAGATAATCTATAGTCACTCATATTTTATTTGAAACTACCCAGTTGGATTATCAATTCCATAACATGTCTTTTTTTTGCGAAGGAATTTGACACTTATTATTTTATAGGGGTATTTAATATCTCACCATATTTTTTCAGTTATTCCATTTATATTTTTTTATGTCTATAATTATTTACTTTTTAAAGCCTTTTACCTTACAAAAAAACAATATGACAAATCTATATACATATATAAATCTTTACACAACTCTTAGTTTGGGTGACTAACTCAAATTAAAATCCAACAAATAATTAAATATATCCAAAAACTACCTATTCGTAAGGTATATGAAATAATTTCATGGAAATGATTATGATAATATAAAATCAGAAATCCTTAAAATATTATCCATAGAGAGACAAGTATCCAATGACCACATTTATATATAGTGACTAAGCTCCCATGCTAGTGATTTGTTTAACGAAAAGTCCCTCTACCTACAGTTCTATACTTGTGAGAGACTTTAATTTCATCATAATTCAAAAACCTAATATGTATAAACAAAAAATAAATTCACAATTCAGTATTATTATATCATAATACAATCTAATGTTATGGTAGAATAAAATTAAATCATTTATCATAAATAGAATGTAACTCCTTTTATGAAAATTTGATAATTTATATAATCATTTCAACAGATGAAACTAAATTATATATCCATTCAAAATATAAAAAATTTATAATTATAAAAGATTTATGAAAAAAACATCTCATAAATTTAAACATGAGATAAAAATTTCTTAACAATTCATAATTTAATTAATTGTAAACACTTAAGAGTTTATCAATGAATTTTGGATATTCCACAATCAAATAAGCATGAACACTATATTTTTTTTTCTAATATGAACAATTAATATTATATTTTATATAGAATTTACATATATATATTATATTTGAAATTTATTCAATTTATATTTTATTTATATTATGTAAAAAATTTATATAATAAAAATATCACATATTTATTATTATTTAAACCTTAATCATGTCATTTTATCAAATAACCATTATATATGGTATAAATAATTTCTTTGAATAATTTTTTTAATGTGAAATTTTAAAATTTAAAAAATATCGTTAAATCATATAGAAAATAATTTAGACTTTATCAATTTTAAATAATTTTTTATTTAATTCTTATTTGTAATAAAAATTAACCATACCACCTTAAAATGGAAATTTGTAAAGGGGATATATAACTCTTGAAATTGATTTGTACTAAAGTATATAGTTTTTTCATTGAAGGAGAGATGGGGTATTATTAATTCCTAAATTTTACAAAATAATTTAATAAAAATAGTAATTATAATTTATAAGTTTAAATTTAGATTCTTTTACCATGTTTATCAAATATCAAAATGAAGTAGAGAATCTGATTTGTATGATTATTAAAAAACATTTCTCTGACCATATTAGAGAATATCCTTATGAAACATTAATTGATCATTTGAATGAATGTTGTGTTAGGATTAGTAGAGTTTAATTAAACTAATTATAAATAGAAGAATAAATTAAAATCTCAAACCCATGATCTTCATGAGGTATTCACAAAAACAACTATTCTGAGAACATATAATTCTATAAGTTGTGTACCTTTCATTGTAGTCACAAAAACAAAAATATTCATCAAATGTGGTTAAAGAATATTATTAAATGGAAATAAAAGGATCCCCTCTTTGTGATTTATCCATGGGATAAGTTGAATATCTCATTGTATGAGATATTTCCTTTCATCTGCTATGGATAACTAGTGGATCGAGTGTAATTGAGATAGGTGAAGAGAGCATCAGGCAGAGAATTTTTACCTTAGGATTGGGTAGACACACATTTCTATAATATAGAATTGATCTTTATATAGCTATTGACGACAATACACTGGTTGAAATGTATTAACTAGTTTGTTATTATATAAAAGTCATCAACTATAACTCTTATCCAACTCATACGGCAATTTAATAAATAAACTCTTGAGTGTTACATCATATGTAACACTTCATTTATTATAGAAAATTGTGGGAGTTATTTATTATAATGTTAACTATAAATATTACTCCATCATTTAATATTATGTGAAACTACCTCATAAAATCATCTAATCATCACTTATGATTGAGATATGAGGTACATGACAAAGGCATGTCCCTACTTTATGAAAATATCAATTTGTATGACAAGATTATAAAGTAATGAAACAGTTTCTATAAACCATGAAATATGATATTCTACTATCGAATCATATGATTTCCCCATAAGAATTCAATATTACATGATCTTATCATATAATACAATTCTCCACATATATCATATTTTAATGGGATTTTGAGCATATATATCCTTCAATATCCCACTTTCACTAAAGCTTAAAATATTATGTTAAATTTCACGTTATATTGTATAATATAAAATAAATTATAAAATAATATCCATAAATATGTTAGATACCTTCCAAGACAATTTTTTAGATGTATCATCAAAATTTTACCTTTTATAGCATTATATGTAATACCATGTTAATATCCATCCAAAAAAAATTTGGATTAAACTTTAATACACTTTTAGAGAATCTATCTGACTCAAAACCAAGCACCATTGAATAAAAAACAAATTTTACCCTACCAGACATTATAGAATAGAAAAAATATACGAATCAATAGATCCATAAATTCATTAAAACAATGGCCTCTCAAAAATATTTTTTTTTTAATCTATAAATGGATCTATCATAATCTCCATAAAAAACATGTATCTATATACCTTTGTACACCAATAGAAATAGATACTATAATTTATTCTCACACATTACCTTTTTTATCACATAGATAAACCATGGGGTTTTTTATATTTTAACCATATAGCCAACTCGTATGTTCTTGAATCTCAGAGTATAGACTGATCTAGTCAATTAATATATCACATGTCATTCATTTTTATGGATGATAATATCATATTCCCCTCATATGAATAGATAATCACATCATATATACTATCTAGGATAATACACACACACTTTCTTATCTATATTAATCGAGGTTCCATAATTTATACACATCATATAAGAGGAAAATCCCATCATTGTTAATCTCCAACTGATGACATGACTTGCAATATACCCAACTGCCCCTAATTACCTATTCTAGGCATACATAATGTATGTATAATATTATACATTTTATTATTCTTAGTATCTCTGGAACCTAATGTAATGTGGAATTTTATATGATTCATGCAATCCTAATATATCAAAGACATTTTTATGACAATACATGTGCCATACATAGTGGGTAATCTAGCACACAATAACAAAATTTGTGCTTTTTGAGCATATTTGATATCAAATATGAAAATCCTACACATGTAATCTAAATATTTCATCATAAATTATAATACTATATGAAGAAAAATAGATAGGGAAAAGTCAATGTCATATTTTGAGAGGTAAGTCATTTTTTCGTAACGTGAAATGTATATGAATATATACATATATAAATATTTATATAAAAGAATTAGAAAGTGGAGATTTACTTTTATATGATACTTTATGTATTCTTAAACATATTTTAGGAATAATAAATAAAACCCTACATAATCATATTTCTAGCATGGGATATATGATAGACTACCAAATCATCCTTAGGTTTGTTACACTATCTTTGGTTTTGTTAACTTTTATATTTATACATAATTCCTCCCACATCTCTATGTGAATATCTGATAAAACCCTACCGATAAACTCTTTAGTAAATAAAATATTTAAGGACATAATGTTTGAATAATTGTGAGATTTAATAATCATTATAATAATTTTTTAATCCTTAACAATATTCAAACTCCACAACTCCACAAAATAAAATGTTATGATGTGATATTTTTTTCTAATTACAATTTTTTATTGACGTCATCATCCTTGGAACCCTTTCCCTAAAACATTTCCATTTGATTTTTAGATAAATAATATAACTATTTACATTATTTATTACCAATGTATACTAAAATCCTTCAAGATAAATAGTAATTAAAATATATTGGGGGAACTAAATTTAACTCTATAAGGCTTTTTCTTATCATACCCTAAAACTAAATTTAGGATATCAAATAAAATTCACTTTTTATTTTCACAAGAATGGTCCTTTATGATATAGTGATATTTAGTTTCACATCATAACTAAATGTATTATGTACATTTTTTTCCATCACATACCCTAAACATGTTTGGATATTAAGTGTAAATAAATTTAGTTTCATATTGGTATAATATTTAATTTCTTAACCTTGAAATTATATAATTTTAAACATACTCCCATTATCCTCTTAAACACTATATTCTTCTCAAAATATCATTATAACATACACAATCCCATTTGTCTTTAATGAATAACTATTAATTTATTTAGTATTAATATTAAACAAATAAATTATTTTTTCTATATAATATGTGGTATTTTATTCCTTAAGATAATTTTTATTGTAAACTATTACTAATTATAAAAATATTTCATTAATGAGTGGTAGGAATATATTATTTAAAAATCTAAAAATATATCGATAAAAACTTTATCCTTGGTAGATATTTTTTTATCCTTGACACCTTTTTAAAACAGATTAAAGAATTTTTTTAATCATAAACCATATATATACAATTAATCATCTCATTTTCTTCACAGAAACTATTTGTTCATTAACAACATATATTATCACATAAGATAAAATGATACGAAGAAACACATATTTTTCTATGATTTTTTAGACATTGATAAATTATTTTACATTTTAATATTCATGTAATAACACTTTGCTTCATAAAATAATTTTAAACAAAATGCTATATCAAATTTTCACTTGATTTAGAACTTATTAAAATTAAAAAACTTATAAAATGTATAGTAGGTATCCCATAATATTTAAAACCAATGAATTTATTTCTGTTACACTAACAATCGACATGGGAATTCCATGGAGTTATATAAACCTCTTTAGGTATCCTGAAAAATTACATCTTATAGAATCATCACTCATTGATAACACATTTTTGGTTTAATATTATTGATTGGATACTTGAAGAAATACTATTGGACAATCCAACTAACATTTATTGTTTATATTTGACCTATTAGACACTTTTTAATCTATATGTAACCATATCCTAGACATTATATGTCTTGTTCATCTATTTTAGACACTTGATAATGTTTGGTAAGCATTTATTGGATTTATTGGACTTGTTGAATTGTTTTAATAGATGAAAAAGTAATGAATTCATTGCCCTAAATAAGTGTTAAGGAATCCAATAATCTCATAAATTCATTTATATGTCTACTCATATTGAATATGTTTTTCACAACCAATAATATTGAGTATATAATACTGAAATTCCTTACATAATATAGTATATAATTCGTTTTAGATGTCAATTTAAATATTCAATGATTCAAATTAAGCATCTACAATAACCTATTGAATACATTCAACACTTGGTTTATATGGAAGGTGATTCTCTAGAACATAAAAAATTTCTCTACTTAATATATCATCTTATGTTACAAAACATAATACTTTAGGACATTATTCTACTCATTCTAAAGGATTCGTCTTAATATAAATTGTATGTTCATGATCATATTATTTACTAAAAAATTATTTATAGGATTTTTATCATGCTTTATTACAATGTAATAAGGACTTTTATTGAATGGAACCCCACTAAAATGGAACCTCATTTTAATAAAATCATATATTTTAGAGGGAAAATATCAATATTTCTTTTAATCATTGAGTCTTATGGGACATTTCTCTCCCAGTTTGGCTATTTTGGCAGTGAATTATTCAAATTGTATCATATATGATTCTTATACAGTTGATTAAATAAACATTTGTCTAATCAAACATATGGATGAACACAATTGTATTCTTATGGTACCCTAACTCTTAGTTTTTTCGAGATATATGTATCCTAAAATAAAAATTGGGAATTTGGTTGCCTAATTTTGTGGGTTATCCATTTCCACCATGCTTTACACAATATAATCCACGGGAACCCTCCTATAGAAAAACCTAACTGATTGAGTTATTGAGGTCTTGAAATGTTTCTATTTAGAAGGAGTATAATAGTTATTATTAATAATGGAATTAAATATAACATTCTTATCTAATGTGATTCATATTATTTATTCATGCTTATAACATTTTAGTTTTTTGAATCCTTATTTTCTCTTCCATACTAATATGTTCAAACTATATTGAGCAGTAACTCTTTACACAACCCAAGGTTTGTATTACCCACCCAAAAAAATATACCAAGAATGTTTATATATATAAAAAATAATCCCATGCATTTTGTGAAATAACTCTTCATGTAAATGTTTTTAATTATCCAATACTGAGAATATCTACATGAGTAAGCTAGTAGCCAAAGATATTTAACCCCCACCTTTCTAAAACAATTCATAATGTTTGGAGAATATGAGAATTTTAAACCAAATTTCCTTTATCTGGGAATACAATACATGATATACAATCTGAATCACTATAAATCTAAATTCTTATATATATAAACTATATTAAAAAACTATATTTAAATTTTAACAATAATCAAAAAGGGATACAAAGATAGATGAAAATTAATTCTTATATAATCATACCTATTATGTAATGGAATGATATAATATTTATAAGAAGAATTTTACAATCTTGAAATAAATAATACACTTTTTTAAAATATAAAAAATTAATTTCATGTCTTTTAAATAATGAGATAATAATTAAATAAATAAAAACTTCATAAAATTAAACACAAGATAACAATTGATGAAAAATTCATAAAAATGGATAATTTTAAACACTTTAAAATCTTAGATTATTCATTATGTTCATTCCATTATTTTTAATAATAATATTTTATATTCATTTTATAATATTAAATTTTAAAATTATTCATTAAATGTGATTTTAATTTAAATTTTTGATATTTAATTTATTACATGAATTTTGTATTCCAATATATATTATGAAAACTATTTACATAATCTATACATCTTATATTGAGCATTATTAAAAACTTCATAAACTATTTCAACAAAATACGTTTAATGTTGTTTAAATAATATCACAAAATTAGGCTTAAATTTTACCAATTCAGATTATTAATTATGAACATCTCAAAATATTTAAATATAAACATTCTATATTGAGGGCTTATTTGGTAATGTCTTAGGTGCCACCTCATGGAACTCGAATGTTACATCCAACTAGTTTTAAATCATTTAACTCCTTCATTGAATGTGAAAAACATAAAAGAAACCAACATTTGGTTTGAAACAACTAGAAATCATTTGGGGAGAGATGAATAATATATATCCTTTGTATGTATATATATATATATTATATTCATGCATCATGTTCACATAAAAATACATTCATCACATGAATGTATAAAATCTTCAATATATATATCTGTGTGTGTGTCTATATTTATTTTATGCATCATATGAATGTGTACATGTATCTCATAGATGTACATTTTATAGAGCATCTGTTGGTTACCTAATCGATAAACATATTGGGGTCAACATAGATCATATGACCTAGAGTTAAATAATCTCTCAGTGGTATTTTAATTTAAAACCATGGTGATGGATGGAGATATTATATGAAAATGAAACTGACATGTCCTATAAACCATGGAAGGGGAATGAAATTACTAATAAAATGTGTAGGAATCTATGGGGAGATATTCTTTGGTGTTTTGGAGTTTCATAGAGATTAATTGTGCTGATTGAATCATTACAACTTAATATAAATGAAATTTATGGTATACTTTTCTTATATCAAGTGATATTGAAATCATCTTTATTGTTTTAGGTAGATAATTTTTATTTGGGTGAATCATAGGTGGAATAATGATTTGATTTTGTTGTCTATGGAGATGGTTTATGGAGATATTTTAAGGATGATAAAAATAGGGTATTGTTTCATGGGAAGATATTTATTCTGATGGTTATATATTGGGTATTTCTTCTTGAGTTCAGTATCACTCTATTTTGTATTCATCATTATGTGTCCAAAATATATGATTCATTGATGAGTCATTTGTGGAGTCTAGGGTGAATCAGTTAGTGGAAGGGTTTGGGTAGTGTTTTTAGAATAGTATTTATTGAAAGTAGTGCATTGTATTTTTATATGCATAATGTTTCAATTAGTTATTCTTATTTAGAAGTGGGAGGATAGATTCATAGATTTCATCACTGAAATTCCAAATGTTCAAAGAGGATTTGATGATATTTTGATGATTGTGGATCAATGGAAAATGTCGACTCAATTATTTGAAACCAAGGATTCAAGTGCATTGGATTATTTAACTTGTTATTTGTAGATGAGATGGTGAATCTTAATTGAGTTTTGGAGACGATTAGCTCTGATAAGGATTTTTGTTTTACCTCACACTTTTGGGGATATCATTAGTGTTTTTTTGACTATTATCTATACCATATGAAAAAATTCATCCTAAAAAGTATTTTAATATATTTTGGACTATTTATACACTAGATTACATGTTTACTACATGTGTTAAATATTTTTGTAATTTATGGGTGAAAATTTTCTCTTGGATTGAGTTTATTTATGATTTTAGTTATTATCTTCAATTGAATTTATTCTATTTGGAGGTGTTATATTGGAATCCTTATTGATCATTATTTTGTTTTTATAAGGTAAGAGAATCAAATATCCTTATAATTTATTTTTCATAGATCCTGATTAAGAAGGTGTTGGTGATTCATCTTTTGTCTATCATAAGTGTTATGTTTATTAGAGGAGGGGACCTATTTATTTTTAGGATAGATATCATGTTTTCTTTAGGGATTCTTCTAGTCATGGGTAGTGGTAGTTCAATCAACAGTGTAAAATTTTCAATTGATAAATTACCCCTTTAGAGTTGTGGAATTATGTTGTCAAGGTGGTGTATTGATTATCTCTTCTTCTATAGCTATATTGGATATACAAATTCTTCCATTTATCACAATATCATTGATATATTCTTTATGATTCTTATTTATTTGATTGTGTTGAGTTATATTTTGATTAGTACACAATATTAATTAAAATACCAATTGAGATTCATGATTTTTAGGGGAAGGTTTTATAAGTTTGCATCATTCCCTTACTTTATGTTTTGTGGAGGTTTGATGCCTTGGAAGAGTTTATATGGGAGAATTAATTGTATATGTGTACCCAATATCCTATGTTTTCTTAACTTCTTGTTTAATATTTAGATTTTTTTGTGTTGATATGTTCTAGGTTTATTCATTCTTATATTATTCTTGAGTTTATGTGTTAAGGAGGTATTTGTTTGAGAGGTATATCCTTGAGGTATTTTTGATTTGTGAACCATATCTTAGTACTACTTTTAGATTTTATTTATAAGGATGAGAATAATATGAGATATATATAATGTAAATTTTCTGAAATTTCAAGACTTTTACTTAATGTTTCTCAAGTTTTGGAGGTGTTAAGGAAGGATTATAGGAGGTTTGGTTGATGAGAGTTATAGTTTTTATTATATTTTTCACCTATTATCCCTAAATATGTTGTGATAATTGGAAATTTTTTTGTGTTCTATTAGCCAGAGGAGTATATTTTCATTATTTAGATGCATTTCAACATGAGGATTGGGATTTTATTATAATGATCATGTTGTGACAAAAATTTGATACCATATATTTTAATATTTTATCCATTTTTTGAAAGGATTTTAATTGTGCCATATTAAGAATAGTTGTAGTGTAAATTCACAACGATTAATCTTAAGTAATAAGCATCACAACATAAATATTTGAGTTACATCATAGGAGAATATATTATTTAATTTTTTGGTTTTTAATTTTTTGAGGTTGTTTCTTCTTGGTGTAGATTGTCACATGTTACAACTAGTATGTTGTATGTTCAATTTTTTAAAAACAATCATTGAGATTGATGATGATGGAAGGTCAGTTTTCAATTTTTTTAATATTATAATGAATTGTTTCATTGGTTTTTAATTTTTATTTTAAGTTATTTGTAAGATCCCATGTACGATAAGTCTTTTTCAATTTAAGTATTATTTGAATTTGTGAACAAGTGGTTGGGTCAATTTGAGAATAAAGATTTAACATCAAGTTGAAAGAATTGGAACACCTCAATAGAGGTGTTTTACATGTGACATAAATTAAATAATAGGTGAATTCTCAATGGACTGGGTTCCATATAATAATTAACTAATAATTTCATTAACTATAATTTAATTATTGAAAAAAAAGTAACGATTCCATGTAATGACTTAGATGTTTATTGATATTTAGATCCAATATTTGATGTACTATTAATAGAATTCCAAGGGTCTCAGCAATTCCACCCTATGTCAGCGAATATAGGAGGTTGTCGAGTGTATCTTGGAAACCAACCTTACTTAAAATATCACCCAGGTTACCTAGAACTCTAGGATCCAGATAATGCTAAAGGTTTTTTGGTGTCCACATTTCCCAAAATAAATTGATTCTTGATACATTTCTAAGGCTAATGAGAATCTCCCCAATTGTCTCATAGGATACTCCTAAATATTTGGTGGATGCACCATGATTTCATTTCTTGGAGTTTAATGGGAATAGACTATTGATCCAATGATTGATGGATGTTATTTTATCATCAAGGATTAGAAGAGTATTTCATTTATATTTCCAATGTTCATCCAATTCGTAATTCTTGAAAAAATTTAATATTCTGATTTCATATGGTCTAAGACCTATGAATTCAATATCGGATAGGAATTGAGATGTAGAGACATTACCGAGGTTCTACTGATTACTCATGGTTTGAGTGGTATGCCAAAACACCTAGGATCCTACTTGATTAGTTAGTTTAGGATGTACATCTACTACAAGTAATTATTTATTATATTTACTAGAGTAAAATTATCATGATCTTGAGGATAGTATTTGTATCCCCATGTGTTCATATATGGTATTGGGTGGAGGTCGAGTATGGGCGTCAGGATCGAGTTGGTCTATAATGATCAATATGTGTCAGATCTGGAATGTATTGGTGATCATGGGAGGCATGACACAACATCAATGGACTATTGACACAACATTAGAGTTGCATCAGAAGTTTTTTGTGGACTCTGGAAATAATTATTTAATCACTAAAAGATTCCACCAAGATTAAATTCATCATGGTTAGGGTTTTGAGGATGCGTGAGAGTGTTAGAGTCTAGTGTTTTCAAAGATAAGTAATCCAGATGAGGTTCAATTAATTTTTTATAGGTTACATGGGTGAATTTGACGAGGTAATACATTAGGGACACCATTATAAAGAGACATGTGTAGTTTAAAAGTCGTCTATTTCTATTTTAAGGAAAATATAATGTGAATAGGTTAGGCTTGGTCAATTGGAATCTATCAATTTTTTTATCAAAATCAAGTACCTAGATAAACTTCCTTGTGTGTGGTCAGATACAGTGAGTTGTGAACTATGAAGTGAGAGGAATTTGTATTATGGGAGTGTTCTTTATAGGTTAATTCTTATAATGGAGGCACTGTGGATTTTAATTGGCTACTGAAATCAAGAACCTATGGTGGGGATCACCATATCCTGTGTGATGACCCAAATGATGAATCGATCAGGAATTGAAGTAGAAAGGCTCAGATAAGTCTCATCTCGGTGTTTCATTAGATGTTATGATCATGGGATCAGGGTTTTTTATTAATATAATGTAGGTTTAAAGTGGTTCTTTAGGAGAATGTTTGGAATTTTGAGATAGAACACGACCATTTGAGTGGGATTTCATGATCAATGTAGGTTGGATTTTTCATTTTTACTACCATAGATACTTCTCAAGGATAATAATTATTATGTTGGGGAGGTTGTAAGATCCTAGGTCTTGGACATTGTTCAAAATTCATGTAGATTTTGAATTTTTGAACAAGTGGATGGGTCAATTTGAGAAATGGGATTCAAACCAATTTTTTTGGATTGGAACAACTCCAGACATATTTTTTACCCATTAAAGGGGGCTCAAGAGTCATTCCAATGGTTTGTAGGAGCCCTATACGTTGCAGCAGTTCCATGGGCTAGGTAGAAGTGCCTGGTTTTAAAAGTATCCACTAACTAAACCCACTCGGTGTTTGATGGGATTTTTAGAGAGGGGATGAATTAAAAATTCCCCTTTTTATTTAGAGAGGGATAACCCATATTCCTCCCATTATTCTTTCATTTGGAAAATCGGTCTCCCCCCTTTTCACTCCCTTGGTTTCCCCTTGTTAAGGGTGATTTTCCTGTTTATTGTTACCAATGAAGGAAGGTACATGCTCTTCTCCCTTATCATGTCTCTCATCCTCCTCTCTACTTTTATTTTTGTGTTGTTCCAGTTTAGGTATAAAGTATAAATTTTCATTGATAATTGTTAAATCATATGTTCCTCAAAGGAGATTCTTGTGACCTAGGTTGAGGACATCCCATGACGATGTCTGAGGGTGTACTCCTGTCAAATTGTCAAAACAAAAAAATTGCACCATGTATTTTTATTTGGTTTTTAATAAAAATTGTTACACCCCAACCCTAGTTACCTAGAGTCAGTTTATTATTACATAACATCGGCATGATCACAAGAGATCAAGTCTATAAATATCAATCAGTTTAGTAGCATTGGAAGTACAAGATACATACATATGTTTATATAAAATCATGAAATAAAAACAAAAACATTGTGTCTCCTTTGACCACCCTCATATCCTTTGACCTATTCCAATAGTTTAATCATAATATACTTCTTCACATCCTGGGAAAAAGAAATCATATGAAAGGGGTGTTCTCGGATGCTCAGTAAGGATTACAATATAGCCGAAAGTATCATAAATAAGAATAAACATTTAAGTCAATGTATAAGACTGAAACAAAATCCTTATAAACATAAAATTCATCATAATATGGAAAAGATAAATCAAATAATTCCATTTACTTATTCCCATGGATATTCTACAAGTCGAATAATCACATTTAATATCAATAGTTAATTTCATAATATGGAATTCATAATGTCGGACATCATAACCACATAGTTAAGGCCTCATGAAAAGACTAAAAATAAGATTTTGTCAAGGCCTTATGCCATGAAACTAGTTTGTCTCATGAGACTAATCAATGCATCGAGAAGCTATATCAGGCTCCACCCATCACTTACTATGTCCAATGCATTCCTCATATGAAAAGGTCGAAACATAACATAAACATTTATATTAAAACTAGCATATGAAATGTTAATACTTTAACAATAAACCATGAATGGTATAAAACTAAAACATCCACAGTCAATCATATTACAAAACCTACAATAAAATATGAAAGATTTTATCATAATAAGTCAACTACAAATAAGTGTAGAATCTATCAGAGAAAGTTGACATAGATGAAATAAAAACTATTTGAGAGAAATATCTCTTTCTATTTTGAAATAATTTAAATGTCACGTAATTATAGAAGAAAAAATTTATTTTGAAAATATTCTTATAATCTTGTAAGGTAAGATTCAAAGGTTTTATAATAGTGTAAAATAGCCACACCTGCTATATAAGTTAAAAATACATTCTTACCTTAATTTGTAAAAAAAGGTTAAAAAGTACATTATTTGGAAAATAAAGAAAATATTCCATTAAAAACATTTTATAAAATTAAAACAAGGGTATAAATGAATATAAATCATATTCTAGGAAATAATAAAAATGTTTTGAAATACATTTTTAAGAATCACTAATTTCGATGATAAAGAAGTCCCAGTAAATACTTATGTATAAACAACCTTGGATAAATAAAGTGATTGTAAAATTAACTCTTACATTGTATTTTTCCTTAGTCGAGGGTATGTTAGCCTACTATACAACAGTGAAATCATTGTTATTAAATTATAAAGGAACCGCGTACATAAATATTATATCATATATGATCTTTTAATATTTATTTGTTAATAATATTTCAATAGTATAATTGTTTCAAGTGTTAAATAATTCATTTTCTTTTATATGTTTTGTTACTTATATCATGTTTGTTAGTTATAGGATGTTTTTTATTCATATAGATAATGATATTAAGTCTTAAACATTATTTTAAATCAAAAAATAGAAATTATTCTTGAATGGTTATAATGGGGAATGAATCTCATCGCGTTCGTGGAGACGGTAATACGTACGTACACACGAGCGACAATATCACTATATTGATAGCGAAGTCATATGTAATTGGATGGTATATTAAATATAATGAATAATTAACATGTTATATTTATTATTTACATAAATTATACTCATTATTATACCCACCCAAATATTGACGTGGTGAATGACTAACTACAACACGACGTGGAGACGGCAAGCCGTACGTACGCACGTGTGGTGTCTTTTTCATTCATAGGATGGATAGAATAATGAATATGGTTGTACAATTTTTATAATAACATCACCGTATGTAGAAGGTTCTGGAGTTATTATTTTGGTATGTAACAACAAAGATAAATTAAGTGGAAGAAGAAGAGAACTTTGAAAGATGTGATGAAATTATTACCTCTTCTTCGGGTGCTACCTTTTTTATTTGATAAAAAGGGCCCCATATGTTTGATTTATGATAAAATTAAGGCCTCTAGGTTTAATTTAGGGTAGTTGGAAATATATTTCAACAGGTTTTGGTTGAGCCAAAGGGATTTGGAGGTGTGATTTTGAGAGAAGGGGTAGTACCCTTTTATTAGATAGGTGAGGGTCACTTTAGCAAAATCTTGAAATGTTATTCTATTATAAAATAATTTCGATTTATAATGTCTCCCAATGAATTTATTTCGAGAATACGGTGGGGATGGGTCAAAATAATCTCAACCAATAGGTTTTAGACAAGTTTAGGTCACCATATTAACCTTATCATTTAGATTTAACCTTTAGTTAAATAGTTTAACTTTTATAATGTACTATTGTGTTTTTATATTACATGGTTAATAAACATACTATAAAATGACGAGATAATATTATGTGGTTCATTAATGAAATATATATCATTATATATGTTTTTAGGCATAACCTTATATTTTTAGGAATATTATATCATTTAATAATATAGTATTTGTTTTAAAAACTCATTTATGTCAATTTTGACACTATTTACTATTTGTTTATTATCAAAGTTAAGAAAACATGATTACTTATAAAAAAATAAATTATACCAATACTAACATGTCATATTAATCTAGAAAATTATTTTATTTCATCAAAAGTCTCAATTTACATTTATTTGGATATTTAGAAAAATAAAATTTATACAATTTTAAAAAGTGGGTATTACTATTCATAACTGTTTTTTAAATGGCTAATTTGATTTATCATGGTGTTCTAGAACTTGAAGTTGCGTAAAACACATGCTATTGTATTTTCAAAGAGAAGTGTACCCTGGAATCTTGGGGTGTTACATTATTCCCTCCTTCAAATAATTTCTTCCCCAAAATTTATAGAATATTTATGCAAAAAAAGATTCACGTGGATATTCATCATAAATTCCGTGGGTTACCATGTTGTATCTTCCATTTTGTGGTTTCTCTATAGAAATTTTACCAGACGGGTCATCCGGTTTCTCAACCCTTGTTCTCTGGTATCAAGAATCATGATAGACTCTTCATAATAAGGTAGATCGGGTTCCGGTTCTATTTCATCATTGGTGCGTACTTTTGTTGGGTCGGACATGTATTTTCCCAATATTGATACGTGGAACACATCATGAAATTTGGAGTTACATGGCGGCATTGTCAAATGGTATACTACAACTCTAATTTTTCTAGAATTTCAAAATGGTTGATGCACCTGGGACTTAATTTACCCTTCTTACCGAATCATATAACACCCTTCCATGAAGATACCTTCTAAAAAAATGATATCCTACTTGAAATTACAAATCCTTCCTTCAGTTATCGACATTGATCTTTTTCCTATTTTGAGCTTATTTGATGTGGGTTTGGATAATCTTCACCTTTTCCATTGGTTCCTCAACAATTTTTGGGCCTACGAGTTTTCTTTCACCAACATCATTGTAACAAGTTAGTGTGTAACATCTCTTTCCATATAACACATCATATGGCGCCATCTGAATACATGAATGGAATCTATTATTGTAGTAAAATTCAACCAGAGGTAAATATTGATACCACAAACCTCTAGTGAGAAAGATCTCAACATGTTATCTATGGTTTGAATAGTCTATTCTGATTTTCCATCTGTTTGAGGGTGAAAGGCAGTGCTCAAAGGAAGTTTAGTGTCTAGGGATTTTTGAAGACTATTTCAGAATATTGATATGAAATGGGGATCATGATCAGAATCAATCGATAGGGTACTCCATAAAGTCTTTCAAATTTATTAATATATTTTTTTGCTAAATGTTCAAGTGGTAAATATTCTCTTCTAGCAAGAAAATGTGCTAACTTGGTAGGATGATCAATAATGAACCATATTGCATCAATATTTCTATGAATCTATGATATCCCCATGACAATGTCCATCGTAATATCATCTCATTTCCACTCAGGTATGGGAAGAGGTTGCATGAATCCTCTAGTTTGTAGTCTTCCAGCCTTCACCTGTTGAAAAACCATACATCTTGACACATAAATCAGCAATCTCCCTCTTCATGTTATCCCACAAAATATGTTCTCTCAAATATTTATACAACGTAGTGGTACGAGGGTGTATATAAAAATTGGATCTATGGGAATCATTCAACAATATCCCATCATTTACAACTTTAATTTTCTTTTAAAACTTCTCATCATTAGTCTGAGAACTTTTTATCTTTTCAACTAAATATGGTTTGGTAAGAATTTGAAAAATTAATGATGTTTCACCATCTATGATTATTCCCATATTCATATTTATTGGATCCATGATTATAGGATCCCTTTCTACTCTAATATTGTTCATAACTCCATGATCCTTTTTTCCAAAAGCATCTACCACCTTATTTTCCTTCCCCGTGTGGTAGTGTATTGTGCAATCATAAACCTTGAGTAGTTCAATCTATCTTCTTTGCCTTGGGTTGAGTTCTTTGTGAGGGAAAATATACTTCAAACTCTTTTAATCAGTATATATCTCACATTTTCACCATAGAGATAGTGTCTCCATATATTTAAAGAAAAGATTACAACATCTAACTCAAGATCATGAGTAGGTCGGTTTTGTTCATGAATTTTTAGCTGCCATGATGCATAGTAAATGAATCTATCATTCTACATATGGACACAACCAAGTCATTTATTTTAATCATCACTATAAATAACAAACCTATCATTCCCATAGGGTAGAGTTAAGATAGGATCATTGACTAATCTTCTCTTCAGTTCTTTAAAACATTCTTCACACTCTTTTATCCAAAAACAATTTAACCCCTTTATGTGTGATCTTGGTTAATGGGTTAGCGAATCGGGAAAAATTTTGGACAAAATTCCGATAATAAACTACTAAACCAATAATACTCCATACATTGGTTATACTCATTGGTGATGGAAATTCTTGTATTTCTCTTGTCTTAGAAGGATCAACAGAGTTACCATCTTTAGAGACAATATGGGCATGAAATGAAATCTCTTGCAACCAGAATTCACACTTGCTAAACGTCCCATATAATTTATTTCTTCTAAGAGTCTTTAGATAGTGAGAAAGTGGTCTATATGACCTTCGTAGATTTTTGAGTATACCAAGATATCATCAATAAATACAACTAAAAAGTCTTCAAGATATTCCTTGAAAACTCTATTCCTTAGATCCATGAAGAAAGATAGTGAATTTGTTAGTCCAAAAGGCATTACTGTAAACTTGTAATGCCCATGCTTGGTAAAAAAATGTTGTCTTCAGAATGTCTTCCTTCTTCACACACAACTGATGATATCCAGACCAAAGGTCAATCTTTGAAAAACATTGATCTCCATGAAGTTCATCGAATAAATCGTCAATGCGAGGTAGGGGATACTTGTTTATTATTTTTATCGCATTGATCTCCCTATTGTCAACGCACAACCTCATAGATCCATCCTTATTCTCAACAAAAATAACTGGGGATCCCCATAGAAAAACACTAGGGAGAATAAATCTTTTATTACTCAATTACTCTACTTGTTTCTTTCGTTCCACTAATTCCACATTGTCCATTCTATAAGGTGTATTCGATATGGGCCTTGAACCTGGAATTAAATCAATGGAAAACTCAATTTATCAATCTAGAGGATTTCTTGGTAAATCCTCTGGAAACACATCAACATATTATTTCACAATAGTTATGTCCTCTATTTTAACATTACTTTCCTCACCAATAGTTATTTCACTCTCTTCCTCCCCAATAATTGAATTTTGTAGAGCTACTGGGGGAGGATCTAGATGAGAATCAAATGGTGATGTTTCTACTATAAAGATAAGGTATTCCTTATCATCATAAAAAAATTTAACCTCATTATTCTTATAATATATTTTCACACCATGGTCCGAAATCCAATCAATATCGTGGATTATATAAAATTAAATCATGGGTATGATGATGAGATCAGTAGATAAAGCACGATTATATTCCCTAATGGGAACTGATTCACAAAACTCTATTGCAATGATACTTCCCTTATGAGTTTTTACAGACAAATCCCTTGTTAAATCAAATTTGAAATATCTAATTTTCTTTGCAAACTATGAAGTTATAAAACAATACAATGATCCAGAATCAAATAAAGCATTGGATAAATTTGAGGAAACAATTAAAGCACCTTCGACCATGTCATTAGGATATTCAACCTTAGTAGTAGTGACCGTATCATCTTTTCCTTGCTCCCTTGGACATTTATGAGGTAATTTCCCTTGACTCTTAGGACATTCATTTGCATAATTCACCATTTCTTTACATCAAAGAATTCAACATTGACATCCTCTTTCTTCCCTTTGTAATCATGAGCTTGGTGGAATTTTTCTCCACACTTGTAACAGACTCCCATTACCTTTATGCAAGTATCGGGGTGTTTCTTCCCACATTTACTGTAGTATGGAAATTCAAATTTACCCTTATTCCCCTTATTTCCATTTCCAGAGTGTTCAATAGATCTCTTATTCACCTGCTTTACTTTAAATTCATAAGACTTAGAGAATTCATTTTTATTCTTGATGGAACATGAGACTATATCTTTATATGATTAGAAGTATTGTGAGACCAATGATCAATGGCTACAAATCATTTTTTTTAATTTTCTAAAGTCGGGTTAAAGGGGACCGGTAACCCAACGTACAACCTTTATACAAAGACGAAACATAAACAAACCAGAACATCACAACATTACACATCATAATAGCCATAATCGTCTCCAAAACCCATGCAGGATTCCTCCTCACCCATAGATGACTCCCACTCTGGGTTCCTCCAATAGTTTTCACTTTGAACCCTACTTCTAAGCTGCTCCAGAACATGTCGTTCAGGTGAGGCATCGATGGCCACTCTTCCCTTTTTAAAAGCAATCACCACCTCCACACTCCTCTTAGAAGCTGATCTACTCCTCAACGGCGGAGGAAGGTGAGAGTAATACTTACACACCCTTCTTCTTGTTTGAGTAGACATAGGCCCACCACTTGTATCCATCTTCTGAGTTTCTCTCTTGCCAATATCCCTGAATGAAATCCCAGCCAGATCACTCACAGTTCCTGTTCCTCCACCAGAGTTCTCCTCTCCTATACTATGTTGCTCCCTCCAAACAGAAACCGGGCATTCAAAATTATCTGGCATCTGGTCTGTATTGCTGATTTCTACTAAAGGGAGACGTCCATCTTCATTCGGAGCCTTTTCCACAGCACTGGACAATGCCTCATTCCCTTTATTATCATTGCTCCTTCTCTTTACCCTCCTTATCTTGGGAGAAGTATTACTTACATCCATGAATAACTCCTTGGAGGCCTCCTCTTTACCCTGATTCCCGATAGAAGTCTCTTTTCTTGTTGGTTCCATACCCTCCTCCCCACCTCTGGAAACACTATTCAAACCCGGTTCAACATCACCATTACCAAGGCATTCAAACCTGTTGGATAAAGCAACATAAGGCTTGTCCATTGGATCCAAACCTCTAGCCCCTTTTGTACAGGGAACCTGCAGGACATGACTGGTACTTTCATCCCCCATAGCCTGAACCAAATTAGTTCCCCCTCCAGCAAGCATCCAATCCACCAAATCCTTAGCTCCTTGGTCGTCCTCCTCTAGCACCCTACTGACCTCAACCACCGGACCATCCACCACCGGTGCCTGGGTAACCAAATCTACCCCTTCTATATCCATCTCCTCAAAAATAGGGGCAAGAATCTCCTCAACAGCCACCTTGGTGGCCTCACCTAACAGACTGTCCACTCCTACAGATTGGGAACCCTCCTCTTCGCCAATAGGACCGGGCTCCTTCTGCTCACATCCCGCCCTCAGAGCCAAATCCACTGGTCTTCTCCTAGCCTCTCCATCCCTTCTATTGGGAATATGTAGCCGGTATTTCAAAGCTCAATTCCTATGGAAAAACTCCACTTCATGTCGGAGGCGGTGACAAGAAGAATAGAAACCCGTCCAGTTCTCGTAAATCACCTGCTGTCTACACCTGTACTCCTTCCATATGGTAATCAACACATAATCAAACGTCCATCGAGAGCCATCCATCTCCACACAAACCTGGGGATTAACCAGATGACACACATCGTTAGTACGACTATCAGAACACAAAAACCTTCCTACGAGGTTTCCAAGCATTCGAATAATAGCAGGGTTCTGGAAGGGAAGCGGAAAATTAGGGAAACTTACCCAAACCACTGTCGATGGTGAATCACGCTTCATGTGAAAGTCAAAAGACTAGCGTAATAGAAGGAAGCAGTACCCGTTGAAACTACGAGGAGCTCTCAACCAAGCACTAATGAGATCTTCCTCTGATTCGAACCAAATCATCATGTGGTTCCTATCAAGCAGACCGACAATTTCCCTTTCCTGTAGCTCCCATGAACCAAAGATAAATCTATCGAAGGCATCAACAAAAGGTCGTCCATTTCTAAAGCGCGCAATCAAGGTAAGATTCAGATTCGCATGAGATTATGAAAAATCTGAAGTTGAGAGATGAAGATTAGGTCTCCCATCGAAGAGATCAGACACCTTAGGGCTCAAAGAGATTTTTAGGAAAGGAGGAAGAAAATTTGGATTCAAAAATGGTCAAAAAACGCCTGGTCTCGCATCGATCGACGAATCTCCCTTCTCCCCCAATGGGGGGAAGGCCGGCACCGTCGTCGTCGTCACCGCTTGCCCAGAATCGCCAGGGTTTCGCCGTCGTCACCGCTCATCTTGCCAATGATCAATGGAGAAATGGTTTTAACCCTTTAAATATTTGATCAATCTTACTCCTTCACTTATGTATATAATATGAAACATTCCTTGTTAACCTTGTAAAGTTAGGATCATACTTTTCAACATTTTCATCCTCCTTTTTCCTTAAACTCAAAAATTGTCTTTCCATATCTACTCAATGGTCAGGAAGAAAGTATTTTTCTACGAAAATATCTTTAAACGATCTCCGTTAAATATTTGATACTTCTTCATCCTCACTTGTGTTTTTAATTAATGAACACCATTGATTTACATCTCCTGTGAGGCGATAAAATACCATGACAAATTTGTCCCTTTCACTACTCCCCAAAGCATGAAATATTTTCTCCTAGAAACTTATTCATTGCTCATCTACAAATTGATTTGTAGACCCATTGAATGTTTGTGGTTTTTGGATCATGAAGCGGTCTAACATTGATCCTCCGTGTTGTGGATCAAGGTTCTCCAAACAGGTAAGGTTATTATTCATAACCTGAGTGAGTTATCCCATTATAGTTATAAGTTTTTCAGCCCTAGTTACATCAGCATCTCCACTATATTTATCTTTATTAGGGTGGAAATACCTACACATATTACATGTGTTGATACGGTTTCCATTCCTTCCACTGGGCACCATTTATAAAAAATGGAATACACAAGGTTAGTTTATGAGTAGCAGTGCATAATTACAAACTTTTAAATTACCTAACATAAATTAAAAAATTTATGCATATAATCCATAATCATAAAAAAATATTTGGGGAAGTATATTACTCATAAATCCTTCTTAATTTTTTGTAAATAAAATTTGAATTATCCTAAGCATATCACCCAGGAGTGTCATAACCAAGATTGCAGAAAGGCTCGTTGTCGTGCACCAGTTCCTGTTAGAGTCTAGCTCAAAGTGGTGGTTTTGGGTTTTACCCTTAGATACATCCGTGCAAGAGCTGTCTCTACCTACTCGTATCCAGAAAGGGATGTATTTCATGAAAAATAAACAAAATATCTACATTACCAAAATTATAGGATGTTCTTCTATACTAATCCTCAAATTTCTTCTTAGGGTAATGTTCTCTAATCAGATTTTTTCTAAATATAGTTTCAAAGGTTTGTACTAAACCTACCTCTGATACCAACTGTAATGCCTCAACCTTAGTTACCTAGAGTCAGTGAATTATTACATAACATTGGCATGATCACAAGAGATCATGTCTTGAAATACTGATTAGTTTATTAGCATTGGAAGTACTAGATACATACATAAGTTTTACATTACATCATGAAATAAAAAATGCACCATTGTGTCACCTTTAAACACACTCATATCCTTTGACCTATCCCTTAAATTTAATCATAATATACTTATTCACATCCTGGGAAAAAGAAAACATAAGAAAGGGGTGAGCTCAGATGCTCAATAAGGATAACAATATAGCATAAACTTTCATAAATAAGAATAAGCATTTAAGGAAATGTATAAGAGTAAAAAAAGACTTTTAAAACATAAAATTCAGCATAATATAGAAAAGTTAAATCAAATAATGAAATTTACTTATTCAAATGGATATTATACTAGTCGAATAATAATATTTAATATCAATAGCTAATTTCATAATGATTGAATGCATAATGTCTTACATCATTTCCACATAGTCAAGGCCTTGTGCCAAGACTACAAATATGATTTTGAAAAGTCCTTATGCCAAGACACTTGTTTGTCTCATTATACCTAGCAATGCATCGAGGAGCTATATTAGGCTCCACCCGTCACTTACTAAGTCCAATGCATTCCTCATATGAAAAGGTTCAAACATAATATAAAAAATCATATTAAAACATGCATACAGAATGTTAATACTTTAACCATAAACCATGAATGGTATAAAAATAACCCATCCACAATCAATCATATAAAAAAACCATCAATAAAATATGGAATATTGTATCATAATAAATCAACTTCAAACCACTGTCAAATCCATCAAAGGATGTTGACATAGATGAAATCAAAACTATTTGAGAGAAATATATCTTTGTATTTTGAAATCATTTAAAAGACATGTAATTATAAAAGAAAACATTTATTTATAAAATATTATTATAATCTTTTATTTTAGTCTTTTAAGGTGTTAAAATGGTGGAAAATAGTTGCACCTTCCGTATCAGTTAAAAAACATTCTTACCTTAATTTGTCGAAAATGTCATAAAGTACCTTGATTGGAAAAAGACAGAAAGATTATTTTCAAAAAAAAATTATAAAAGTTAACCAAGGGTATAAAAGAATTTAACCCATATTCTAGGAAGTAGTAAAAATATTTGTAAATACATTTTTGAGAAACACAGATGTGGATGATAAAGAATTCTTAGTTGATACTTATGTATAAACAACCTCAGATAAATAAAGAGATTGTAAAATTAACCATTACCTAGTTATTTTCCTTAGTCGAGGGTACGTTCACTCCTTTATAATGGTGAATCATTGTTATTAAATTATACAAGATCCTCCTACATAAATATGATATCATATATGATCTTCTAATATTGACCTGTTAATAATATTTCAGTAGTATCATTGTTTTGGGTGTTAAATGATTCGTTTTCCTTTATATGTTTTGTTACCTAAGTCATGTTTTTTATGGATAATATTTTTTTGATTCATATCCATAATTATATTATGTTCCTAAACATTATTTAAATAATAAAATTAAAATTATTCTTGAATGGTTATGATAGGGAATTAATCTCATCGCATTCGTGGAGGCGGTAATCCATACATACGCAGGAGCGACAATATCATTCTATTTATGGTGAAATCATATGTAATTGGATGGTATATTACAAATATATAATAAATAATAAGTTATATTTATTATTTACATCGATTATATTCATTATTATACTCATCAAAATAATGAAGTGTTGAATAAAAAACTACACCACGGCGTCGAGACGGTAAATCGTATGTACACACGTATGGTGGATTTGTCATTCATAGGATGGATAGAATAATTAACATGGTTGTACCATATTTATAATAACATCACTGTATGTAGAAGGTATGGGAGTTTCTATTTTGATAAGGAACAATAAATAAAGAGGAAGTGGAAGAAGAACATAAATTTGAAAGAGGTGATTAAATTATTACCTCTTCATCAGGTGATTCCTTTTTGATTTGATCAAAATGGATCCTTAGGTTGGCTTTATGATCAAAGTAAGGCCTCTAGGATGAACTGAGGGTAGTTGGGTAGATATTTGAGTAGGCTTGTTCTAAGCCAAATGGATTTGGAGGTGTCATCTTAAGAGAAAGGGAAGTATCCTTTTATAAGAGTGGTGAGGGTCACTATAGGAAAAGCTTGAAATATTGTTTTATTTTAAAATAATTTTAGGTTTATAATGGCTCCAAATGTATTTATTTAGAGTATAATGTGTGTATGGGTCTAAATAATCTCAAAAAATTTCTTTTAGGCAAGTTTAGGTCACCATATTAACCTTATCTTTTAGATTTAACTCTTAGTTAAGTAGTTTAACTTTTACAATGTCTTCTTGTATTTTTATATTACATGGTTAATAAACCTACTATAAAATTAAAAGAGAACCACAAGTAGATCATTAATGACATATATATCATTATATATTTCATTTGGATGAAATTTATATTTTTTACGAGTACTATATCATTTAATAATATAGTATTTGTTTCAAAAACTCATTTATGTCAATTTTGACACTGTTTACTATTTGGTTTTTTTGAAAGTTAAAAAAATGCAACTAATTTGAAAACAATACATTATAACAACCGTAACATGTAATATTAACCTATAAAATTAGTGTAATGCATCAAAAGTCACAATTTACATTTATTTAGATATTTATAATATCAATTTTTTTAATATTTCATTAATAACGCAATTACGACATCATCATTGTGTCATAAATAAATTTTATTATTTAATGCCTACAAATTATAAATAAAATACCATGATTTAGAAAATTGTTAGCTTTATATTAGAATTTATCTTATGTATATCCCTAATTTAAAAATGGTTTATTTATTAAAATTTAAATTTAAGACTTTTAACTCTTCATTAAATAAAATAATAATAAATGTCCTAATCTAATCCAAGTAGATAAAAGAGGATCATATTTTATTCCTAAGGTTTATTTTGGTCGAAAACACTTATCCAATAGAATTAGGACATGTGTTAGGGTAATTATAATATCATTTTTACCTTTAATTACCTTATTTACTTTTAACTGTGGTAAATAAAATTCAAAAGTTATTATTAACCATAAAATTATTTTCATCATATTGAACCACATTTTACATACTAATGTCAACTGTTTCCCTCAGATTTTTGAAATTCAATTCACAGAAGCAGTAAGATTGTGTATTATGCAAATTTGAAAATGTGCCTAGAAGGTGGGTAAAAGACGTCCAAAAGTTCAATAAAATTTTATACATATAATCTTATTATAAAATGACTCCAATGAATTAAATTGAACTAATATAGGTCTTATGTATCTATTTTGACATTAAAATAAATTTAAATAATAATAATTATTATTTAAAAAAAATTCAGGTTTAAACTATAATGTAGTGTCATTCATTATTCATCGAAAATTGAAAGTTTTCATAAAAATACCAAAAAATAACCCTAATATAATTTTAATATTCCAAATACATAAATGAAGTCCATTTCAGAAAATAAAATTTATAAAATTTCAAAAGGTGGGTATTTCTATTCATAACAATTTTCTAAACGGCTAGTTTGATTGGTCGTGGTGTGGTAGAACTCAAAGTTGAGTACAGTGCAAGCTATTATATTATTCAAAGATAAGAGTATCGTGGAATCTTAGGGTATTAGAAAAATTGAAAATGATTAAAGATGGAATTACAGATGTACATTGGTAATTCTATTCGTCTTGTGTTTAGCGGTGTGATAGGTGTGGTTGACACCCTATTTATCAAATAAAAGGTGGTCGTTTCATTCTTGGTGAGCTATATAGAATTAATTCACATTTATTTTGAATTAATTAATTAGCTATAAATTTTGTATTTTATTATTTATGAATGTATGGATTGAGTTAGGGGCTCATGTTGTAATGAAATGATGAAATGATCATGGAAGAGGCTAGAAAAGTTCGGACGAGCCTTGGTAGCTACTTTTGAACCTTTGAAATGATTTGAAAATATTCCTAAATGGTTGGTGGTATGCCATACTTTAACTTTAGGTAAACAAATCATGTTTAAGTGTTGCGTGATGTGCTCAATTATCGCTACTAATGATGAGGAACATGTAACTAAATGTATTGCCCAAATGAATTAATTAAACTACCTAAATAACTATATTAAATTATTTAAAATAAATAGAGTTCATTAACCTATTGTTAGTGAAAAGTTCCAAGAGGGAACTTCAGTACCATAGGAATCTGCTCAACTCCTTGGAAACCAGAGTCTATGAACATACCTTTTACCATCACCTATTAATGAAATAAACTCTTCTAGTAATCTATGAATTAATAATGTTTGAGAGAGATATAATGCACCGAGAACTCTATGACATTAATGACCTTATTTATGGCCTTTCTAGTCCTTATGAGTTAGAGGATATGTCATAGGGGAGTTTTTCCTCTTATATATGGACTTCATCCTTTAGCTAAGACTTGGTGGGGACCCTGAGTAGGGTACCATAATTAATTTAATAACCTATTAAGGGAGTGTTGGAAATAAGTGGTGATGAATAAGAATATTCCATTAAAAATGAATCAATCATCATTGCTACTAAGGTGATTAAAATGATAAGAAGGGTTTAGGCATTCAAAAAACCCACAGCTTAAAAATAAATATAAATTTTTTTATCTAATAGATTATAATTAAAAGAATTATATTATTAAAGTTTAACAGGTAGTTCTTGAATGACATGCGACCCTTAACTACTTATGTATCCAGGTTTCAAGGATCCCTGGGAACCAACCCTAACTATCTATTACATTGGATTTTAGATCCTTTGGAATTTTGAATCAGACTAATAAATTTGATTTATATTGTTATATTCATATATAAACTATTACTCTTTTAATTTTATGAATGTTATAAACTAATTAAAATGTGGATTTCTAATGGATTGGGATCAATATCTATATTAATGAATATTTTTGTTAGCTATAATTTTATGTTTGGAATATGAGTAATGAATGATTCTAAATCCTTGTATTTATGGTGATATTAGGATACAACATTAGACGTTACCATTACAAGAATTCCTATGGTCTCTGGGATTCCTCCCTATGTAAAAGAATAGAGGATATTGATGAGTTCATCTCAGAAACTCCACTTAGTCATCATATCAATGGATACTAAGAACACTAGGATCCAAATGATGTTTTAGGATCCAAGGTGGCCACATTTACCCTATGCACTAGATTCTTATGACATCCATGTGGTTGATGATTATCACCTATATTGACTCCTAGGATAATCCTTGGGATTTAGTGGATTCGCCATGATTTTATTGGCCAAAGCTACTTTTGAATAGGCTTTTAAGGAAGTGATTGATGGGTGTTGAGATATCATCTCAGATCAAGAGTGTATTCCATTTATATTACCTATGGTTCATCCCCTTAGTAATTAATTCTAGTTTATAATGGAATTATTTCCTATGGAATAAGAACTATGAATCTAATAATGTACTAGAATCAGTAATGTCACGATGTTTTCTGGTTTCCACAAATTACTCACGTCTTAAGTAATATTCTTAGGACACTTATGATCCTACTTGATGCCTTATCTATAGGATGTCTTAATGTGATATGGAATTCTATATTATATTTATTATAGGTTAGTATGGGTGATCTTGGGAATATTTATAGTGTCCCTATTTTATTGAGTATCTTACTCAAATATATCTTCAACATTGGACGAAGTAGGTATGGTCAGACTCAGGTAGCCATCAGACCCATGGTATAAAATTAGATTTTTATTTTTTCACCAGTTAAACATTATTATTGTTATTTATTTTACTAGTTCAAATAAACATAAACTAAATTTAATGTAAATGAATGGGACTAAGTTTTTTGATCCCTACTGACTTTTCTACTCACTCCCTTCCCCGGATAACATTACACTTGGGTGCCTGAGAAAACATTCACCTGGTTTTAGGATAAGGATAGGCTGAGGAAAATGACTAATATAGAATGATGGATCAGATGTGTACACAGAATATGGGATGTAGGAAAAGTTCATTATTTCATGGTGCTAGTGATTTTATTTTATTCTATTCCACTCTATATATATAACTTACTGAGGTGGAGTTTAGTGTATTTATAGAATGGTCGTTTAGGCCCGTACTGTATGTCATTCATATAACCTTTTTATATTTATGTCCTTGCTCATTCAAATGTTTATTATTCTATATCAATTTTTCTACTTTTTTCTCTAATATGAGGGCATAGTCTCTCCAAGGAAACACCTTGGGTCCTCACCACTAGTCAGAAGCCTCTAGCTTATGGGGAGGTGTTCTTGCGGCCATGTGGTGACCAGACCTAGAAAACGTACATAGTAACTCAGGATAGGCATACAATTCTTTATTAACTATGGGGAAAATATTATTGAGAAGAATTTTTTTTATAAATTTAGGATTCTGTAAATTTATTAATAAGAATTTTTTATATTTGATTATTTATTAGTTGTTTAAAATTAATATTAGTGATATAATTTATACTAAAGAAATAAAAGGGTGTAATTAATCATTATTTTAATATTATCATTAAATTTAATGAAGTTAGTTTTATTTTTATTATGATGAAATTTTAATTATCCAATATATTATGATATTAAATAGAAAAAATTACTACAAACAATGAGAACATTTAAGGGCGGTGATGAGTTCATTGTAGGAGAAAGTGCAAGGCATGAAATAATCATCATTATTTCATCTCTATATATTTCTCCCACTCATGTAATTTCCCCTCTCTCTTAAAAACCGTCGATCCTATTTATTCAATATCATCATGGATAATGATCAGAATGATGTGTCATCGGTGGTGATGGATTCTTCTTGATGTGATATATGTAATACCTAATTTTGTTTCCATAGGTTTTGATGTATTGGGTCAACATTTAATTTAATATGATTTTTTAATTTTAATTACTAAATATTGATATTATTATTATTTATGTTACAGTTTTCATAGCATCTTAACAATGGGATACCCCCCCCCCCAATTCAGAGTTCATCAAATTTGAAGTACGTGTTTGTTTATAATGGATCTCTCCATTAGCACACATGAAATTCTTATATTTCCATCAATTTTTTATATATTTTCCTTGATATGAATTTTTTTGGTGGTTTTATGTGTATTAATGGTTAATATATATTTTTAATGGATTAAATTGGGAATTTCATTGGTTTTTTAAAAAATAAATTTTTCACATGCAAGGTGTTTGATAAAATGTTTTACAGAGATCAATTGATTTAAAATAGATTTAAAAAGTTGTTTTATAAATAGTATTGCGATGTTAAATTTATTTATAATGATTTTGGGCATTGTATTTTTATAAACACATGCTTGGTTTTGTGATTTTTTCTATTGGATTTGAGATGATTTTGGGTTACATATGGGATACCATGGGTGTGTGTTGGTGACTTTTACTGGTGTTTCCCAAGTATAGATTGTGCACTGGCTAAGAAATGTGTCTCTAGTATATTGGGAGAGAAAGGGATGGATTTTTTACCCTAACGAGACTTTGATATCTCCTAAATTTTAATATTTTATATAATTTATTTATTTTTTTAAGAGTGATGTATAATACCATAGAATCAAAGATTAAACCCCATGTTGTGTATATTGTATCTGGTTGAGAAGTGTTGTTATTTATTTCCCATATAAACTATTTGTATAATTAGATTTTTTTTATACATGTAGCAATTGGTTTTATTTATATTTTCATTATTCCTTATTTTTCATGAAACTCGTCATGATATATAAAAACCAAAGGACTTATGATATATTTTTGATAAAAGAGTTTCCCCAAAAAAACATTTTTAAACAAAAAATCATGGTTTTCATTGAAAAATATATTATATAGATTAATGGTGGTATTCTATTATGATTTATCTTAGACCCTATATATGACTTTTGCCTTATGAAAGCTTGGTTACATATAATAAAGGTAAAGGAAAAGTCACTACTTGTGGGGCTTCTCTATGTGCATAGCTCATAACTAGTATAGTTATGGTGGTTCCCATGGATCAGATGACTATGTCATCGGTGGAGAATTTTTGGATATATTAATTTTGTTTATTTTTTGATGGTTGATGTGTCATACTTATCATCATTTTCTCTCTCTATATTCCTCTAGGATTATAATGGATAAAAATGTTGTGGATTTAATTATGCTGGTTTCTAAAATGATGGTTGGTTTTTTCAATATGTTGTCTTATAATCTATTTTTGTGATTTCTATATTATCGAAACTGTTTATTTATGTGTATGAGAATCCGATATATGAATAATTTATGTTGAATTTTTTTGTGGAATCAGTGTGATGATAATTTAAATTATGAGGCAAAAATAGTTATCAAGTGGCCGAATTTGATAACCTAGTACTTTTTCCAGCCTATGGTGATAAATAACATGAATCAAAACTTATAGAAAGTTGTGTTGAGTTATGTGTTAGGTAAAAATTGGATATATTGATAAAAAATTATATCATAGTATCCTCAATTTATTTTGGAATGTATAGTAGTATAGAGATCTAACGATCATATTTTAGGAGGTAAATATATAGAAGGGTATAACCAACACTTTTATTTCTAGATATTTAGTTTCCAAGTGATGTTGTTAATGTGTAATGTTAGTTTTGGGTTTTATTTATCCTTTATATATCAGTTCACTTATATCTTAAATGAAGTTGTAAAGGGAACAAGTGAGTTCCAATGATAGGTTATGCACGTTAAAAACTATGCACAATGGTCATGAATCTCTAAAGGGCGTGGTTTTTATTTTTATTTCCATTCTAAAATTCTTTTTAATATGTCCTATTAATTTTATTATTTATTTTTGTATTTTATGTTTAATGAAAATTAATTTTATTCATTTTCTGATATGTGAAAAAAATAACCTGATATTAGCTGACTTAAATACTAAAATGGTTAGTGAATGATTTTAGTATGTTTAAATATGATTTTGAGTAAAAAATGTTATATTAATTTTGTCTAATTATATGTTGGTTTCTTTATAATTTTAATAAATCTTTAAATGTATGATTTTATTAATTATGTTTATTAATTTGAACATGTATAGAAATATAAATTATTAAAAAATATTTATTTAAAGATAAAAATTAGTAAAAAAGTGAGTTTAATGGAATAAATTATATAACAAGAAACATACAATTTATATCGAGATTTAAGTAGGGGTAAAATGAGATATTATGAAATGTGTTAAAATATTATTTTTTCATCAAATGACTAATAGTTTTATAGATCATGATGAAATAGAAATGCTTGTTATTATTAAAAAGTGAAACATTATGGGGTTCTTTCGGGATTAGATGAATTTTTTTGATTTTTAGTTAATATAAAGTAATTTTTTAATTTTCTAAAACTAAAAAAATTGTTATTCATGTAGTAATTCTTTGAGGAAGTGTTAATTTTCATCATATTATAGTGTTGATAAAAAGAATGTAGAATATATGTGATTATTTAAACATGTTTAATGTTACTGAATTTGATTTACTCTAGAAAGGATCTACATATTGGAATTAAATGATAGGCTAGGTCATGAATATTTGAATGAGATTTATTATTTATGGTCGTGTAGAGTGTTATATCTTGATGTTTTCTTAATCATTCCTATAGTTATATGACTTTTGAATTATGATAGCTGAGAAAAGTAAGAATAAAAATGTTTTATAAGTAATCATGAAGATGTTATTATTTCTATTCTATATATTATGATCATGATGGAAAACATTTTAAAATTATTTTTTGTGGTATTTCATTGTTAAATTTATTTTGAATATCTTTTAGGTTAAAAAATTTTTAATGTAGAAAAAAATTATATAGGGATTTAGTTGTTTAGAATGTACATCACGTTTAAATAAAAAAATAAAAAAAATATTCCTGATTTTATTATTGAATGAAATATAAATTGAGTGTTGAATGGGTAAATATGAAAATTTTCATGGATATTTAATTCTTTTTGAAATGTATTGATTTTTTTTGCAAAATACGTTAATGTTAATGTGTTAAATGGTATGTCAAAATGAAAAAGCTTGTGTAGCTTAAAAAGTTTTCTTAGAAATTTATTCACATTTGGGAAGATTATGTTTTTTTATTTGTATCATGTTCTATTATAAGTGGGAAAATTATTTGAAATCAATATATGAAATTATGTGACGTCCTGGACCTGGATACCATAGAATGGGTGCCCTGAGCCCGGTGGGCCACATGGCCTCAAGAGCATCTCCCCAAATGACAAAGGCTACCGACTAGCAGCGAGGACCTAGTGTGTGACTGTGAGGCGACTATTCCCTCGTTATCAGAGTGTAGAACAGTAGAAGGAATATAACGAATAGTAAACATCAAAAGAAATATAAATAAATAGAAGAAGTAAACATGAGCAATATATCATCTAAAATAAAAATAATTGTATCAAATGTAACAATGGTAATGTAATGACATGTCACTAGAAAACTGGAAAAAATGGATGAAAATAAATAGGCATAACATTTTCCCCATGGTAAAAGAAAACAAGGATACTTCAAACATCCTGAGTTCCAACTCGGTCATCCTCTATCAGGCTCCATCCTATCATCACGTAATCAAGTGTTGAGAGTTGTATGATTCTATTTGTCAATATCTACAACCTTGTAATCTTCTCTGGGTACTAAAAATCTCTTGGAGAGTGTGTGAGATAAATTTTAGTGGGCCACCATCAACAATGTCTATAACCTCTGGCTCGTGTAATGGAATATAACTATATGCAGGAATGGATTTGTAAAGTAAAGAAAGAAATACAAAATAACTAAATACCCAATTACGTTCGTCATCCCTCAGCTGGTGTCTAAACATATAACCAGTTCATTAATTAAGAAATTAACATTTAATGTTAATAGTTCATGTGAGACATATCAATCTCTAACATCACCTCATGATAGCATAGGTAGTTAAGGTCCCAAGACGTAACAAGGCCACCTGAAAAAGTTATCCTATGAAGGAGTTTCGGGGTAATAACCAAGGTAATATAGATCTCACAAAATGCTCACTCAGTATTATTTTTTTCTAACTATGTGGGTAAGATTTCAATCCAAAGATCGTAATCCAAGTTATTCCACAATAAGTTTCCTACCGAGTATATGGTGATCGACCAAGGTAAAATAGGGCTATGAAAAGATAGGCCCCTATGGTCTTTCACCATGGAACCTACTAGTTAATGTTGGATCTAAGGATTGTATCCATGGTAACTGGTAATAATGTAAAGGACCTAATGGAAGCATACTGGGAATCTGAGGAATAGTCAAGAACTTGAGTATAGGTGGGTATCAAACTATTAAAAATGAATCCTTGAATCGGAATGGGGTTCCCGAGACCCAAGGTATTCTCCACTAAGAATCCAAGGTGAGATCGCGTTAGTACATTAATATTTGATATTTAAATCATGTATAAATTCATTTTTGTCCAAGTCTTTCCTTCCATTATTGTGGTTAGTTCAAGTAGATTTACAACCATGTATTTATTGGTCTAAACCTTGTCTTCCATTAGTTTTGATAGGCCAAGTACCGTTGCAACCATTTAATGAAGTCTTAATTAAAAATTAAGGTATATTCAATTAGAGACGTTCACTCTACTACCTCACATCAATGTGGAAAATGGTGATACGAACATGTAACCTTTATTCAATGTTATATGATAAGTCCAAGTTATATACTTATTATACTTTCCATTTCAAATTTCACATTTAATAATCAATTCGAATCACTTACCTTAGGCAGGTCAAGTGGTGAGCATGCATGGTACTTTCCATTATAGAATTCTCATTTTTAATAATCCATTTACTATAATAAGACTCACATTTTGAAAGTTTAAGTAAGGGAACACCCGAATCGTGGCTCAAATGTTCCAAAACACTAAAACCCATTTATGGCATTACCTTTGACATGAGTCAGATTGCGTTGTGGGTGTAACCACTAATAAATAATCAGATATTTAGAAATATCATAAAAATATTATTCCAAAAAGTATAATCATGGCATGTAAATTTAAAAAAGGTTACCAATGAAATTGTTGGGACCCACAGAAACATTCCAAAATCAATGAACTTTAGTGATATGTTATAGACCACCCATTTTAGGGTTGTATGGTGCTTCTCCTCTGGTATCGACCCTTGATTTTCCTCAGACTAAAGTACATCTATGAAAATGTGAAAACTTCTCACATCATGATACCTATGTTGAGAGCAAGAGAGAAGAATAATGGCTAAAGGGGACTCAAGTACTTACCATTGCACATCCAACATGATGAATGGAAGTTCAATCAAATGTTGGACGAAGGAGATCTACTGATCCTTATATTTAGACTTCAAAAGCTCTAAAATGAGAGGGAAAAGGGGTTAATCCCATTGGTTATTAGATTAGGTAGGAAGGGTTTTCTTAATAGATCATTAAGGGAAAAACTGGAAATTTAACCAGAAAATTAGCCAAGGCATGATTTTTCCACATGGTTTGTCAAACCCTTTGCAATGCATGCACGAGTACCTGGGAAAAAGGGGAACTCGCACAATTAGGCCATACGGTCATGTGTCAACCATGTGAGGTGGCTTTGTATGAAAAAACACCATCCGTACGGTTTTTCAAACCATGTAGAATTCCGCATGGTTTACTCTAAATTGTGTGCAAAGTCTATTTTCTCCAAAAAGATGGGTTCCCAGCTCCGAAAAAGCTCTTTTTGCCCTCGAAACCTTTACCAACTCCTTAGGCATCTATATTAGGTCCAAAGTAATGATTTTGATTAAAAATTGAAGGATCCATACATTAGTGAAAATTGTGTTCTTACTGTCTCCCCCCCTAAAAGAACTCTCCCTTGAGTTCTCCTTCCATGGGTAATGAAACATTTTCTGAGAACAAACTCTGAACATTGGGCACATACGTCGATTTCCATCTCCCATGTATCATCCTATGCTCGGTTGTGCTACCACATCACTCATACTAGAGGGACAAACTTGCCTTAGAGAGCCATCTTGCTTTGGTAAATGATGCGTATTGGATATTCCTCAAAGGTAGCATCGACATCTAACTCAACTTCCTCCATATCAATGGTATGAGATGCATCAATATGATATTGGAGAAGCTATTAGACATGAAAGACTTTGTTCATGGTACGGTACCTCTGAGGTAGTGGACACTAATAGGATACTGGACTGACTCTCTCTAGGATCTTGAATAGCCCGACATAATGAGGAAATGGATTTCCCTACTTCCTTAACTATCTATGCCCTATCCTGGGTGATACCCAAATAAATACATGATCCCCAACCTTAAACAAACGAGGTCATCGATGGAGATCGGAATAAGATTTCTGTCAATATTGAGAAGTATTCATACACATACAAATCAGCTAAACCTGTTGAAAATCCTCCTAAACATGACAAAGACTTAGTAGGGTTACCTTACCTTCCTCTTTCTAGAACAAGGTTGAATAGACTGACCTACCATATAAGGCTTCAAATGGATCCATCAGAATCGTTACCTTAAAAATTTTATTATAAGAGAACTCAACAAGAGGTATATTCTTCTCTCAAAACTGCCGAAATCAATGACACAAGCTTGGATCAGATCCTCTTGAACCATTATTTTCCATTCCAATTGTCCATCAGTTTGTGGGTGAAAAGTTATTCTTTGAATCACTAGAGTCCCCATAGATTTCTTTAAGCTGTGCTAGAATGGTGAAGTGGAACGACCATCCCTATCTGAAATGTTAGTACATGGAACCCTGTGTAGTCATATCATCTAACAGACATATAGTCTTCCCAACTCATCAACTGAGAAAGTATCCCATATAGGAATTAAGTGGGATGATTTTATTAGTCGGCCAATGACTACCCAGATATCATTGCTACCCCTCAACGAACTAGGTAAGCCAACTATGAAATCTATAGGAACATCTTAACATTTATTTTCTGGGACTAGAAGCAGATATAACAATCCTGTAGGTCTCTAATGATCCACCTTCACCTTTTTATAGGTGGAACACCTTGTAATTAGGCCTAAAATGTGTTGTTTCATTCCAGGATGCCAATACTAGTGTCACATATCTTGATACATCTTCGAGATACCTGGATGAACAGCCCGTTGAGATGCATGGGACTCTTTCATCAACTCCTCTATCATATATGTAGAAGCCCAGATACGTCCACGTAGATTCAAGACATTGTCTCAATCTACAGACCAATCCAGAGGTAGGTTATCCCATAATATACACTCATAGAGAACCAAACCTTCAAGATTTGAAAACACCATACTCTTCACCTTTTGAAGGAGGGAGGAGGTAACTGGTAAGGATGAGAGGTAAGACTTCTTGTGATTATCAGGAAACACTTCATGAAGTTCATAAAATAGGTCCATTAACTTCCATTCACCATCGTCTTCCTTTACGACCTATATTTGGGTTTTCAGACTCAATGCATCAGCGACCACATTTCCCTTTCCAGACATATTAGAAAACTCAAAATTAAAGGATTTTAGATATCTGAACCATCTCCACTTTCTAAGATTCAATTAATGGTGGGAAGAGATATACTTGAGGCTCTTGTGATCTGTATACACCACAAACCACTCACCCAATAGATAATGTCTCCAGCAACATAAGGCATGGACACCTGCTTCTAGCTCGAGGTCATGCATCAGGTAAAGTTTTCTCTTGAGGCCTCAACTTTTGAGATTCGTGTGAAAGAACATTGTCTTCCTAAATCAAAACTTCTCTTAGACCAATTATTAATGCATCATAGAAGTTTATATAACCTTTATATGGTTTTGGAAGAATCAAAATCGGTGACGATTCAAGCCTCTATTTTAGTTCGTGAAAGGCTTTCTTACATGCTTCTGACTATAGGATATTAACACTCTTATTTGTAAGTATAGTAAGATATGAAGAAATAAATGATAATTCCTATATAAAATGCACGTAATATCCATCTAGCCTTAAGAAACTCATGATATCGAACATATTCTTAGGATGCACCTAGGAAACTACAACACTGGACTTTTAAAGGTCAATGGAAACTCCTAATTATGAAATAATATGACCCAAGAAGTGGAACATGTCAATACATAAGTCACTCATATAAATCGTGTAATAAATCTGATGCTCTCTCAATATACTCAAAACGATCTGAAGATGTTTGGAATGGTCATTACGAGTGAAAGAACACACCAAGATTTAATCACCAAATACCACAATAAAGAGTCCAAATATGAATGGAATGACTCGATCTCAACATTTATTCTGAGTGGGTAATAACGTAATATGGTTAAACCTTCTATAATCTACACATAGACGTGAGTTTCCATCCTCCTTCTTGGAAAAAATCATTGGAAAACCCCAATAGAATGTACTAGGCCATATAAAATTCATTGGTATCTAGGTCCTCTATCTATTGCTTGAGCTCATGATTTTTAGTAGGTGTTATCCTGTATGGTGGAATGGACACTATATATGCTCTTTGAAAAATAACTGTTATAAAATCTACCTCTCTCTTGGAGGTAAGCAGGAAAATTTAATAGGAAAGACTTACCTGAAATGATTAACTACATGGGATAAATAAGTTTAAAGAAAACCCCAATCCCCTTTGAAAAGATTAGAAATCTGGGCAGTTACATAACCTATCCCATGATGCTTTGGTCCAGCTCTCCTAGTCTAGACATCCCACTAACCATTGAAAAGATAACTGCTACTGTCTGGTGATGCAAAAGAAACCATGTGGAAATAAAATTCTACAAAGGCACCATAGTGGACTAACAAGTCTATACCGATAATGAAATTGAAGCTTGTCATCTCATGAATAAATAGATTCCACAATAAAGGGTAACTTACTACATTAGGGGGAGAGTCCCTGCAATAGCATATGCCCTCCGCCTATATTCCCAATGGTGTATCGAGGTTCATTACACCATAATGATACTGTATCTCTAGTCTGAGACTTTCCACGATAGATACATAAATAAAAGAGTTTGAAGCACCTGTATCAAAAAAATAAGAGACAATAGTATAGGATACTAGAATAATACACCATACTGTAGATGGTCCTGCATCCTGATCATCATGTATCGAATGTAAAACATGAAACTGGCCTGATCCACGGCCATGCGCAACAGATGGACTACCACGATCATGACTTCTCTACTGGTGCTGATGGTGATCAGGGGTTGGACTACCCTTTCCTCAACCTCTACCTTTTCTAGACCTTCTGGTGCTTTTCCAACTCCCCTCCTGACACGGTGCAAAATAACTCACTCCTGTAGGAGGATCGGATGTTGACCCTTTTCTACTAGAATCTAGTGGGAAGGTCCTGTAGAAATGCTGAAGATGACCCATACGGTTGCAAGCCCGACACTCCATAGGGTCTCTGTCACATTGGGGATTCTTATTCCCTGGACTTCCACACTTATTACACACCACAGAGCAATAAATTTGGATACTCTGGATTCCACTTCCCTAACAAGAAACCTAAAAGGAACTTTTCCTGCCTCCGTAAGAACTACTGGACTAACATGGCACTAATCCTTTAAACCCAATACTAATGTTGTACCTCGGGTTATGCTCAGTGATAAGGTAATGATCCACTATTTCATAAAATTTAGGAAGGCGAAAGACATTCAACTGAGTTCAGATGACGTACTAGAGACCGTCCTCAAAATATATAGCATGGGAAAGCTCATCGCTAGCTAGAACCGATGAAAAGAAATGTAAATCAGTGAAGCATGCTGAATATTAAAAAAATGAATTAGAACCCTGCTTGAGATTCATGAACTCCCTATCTATATTATCTCTCAGTTATTTAGTAATGAACTAATCATAGAAGTCAGTCTTTAAATCAACCCATAACATTCCCTGATGACGACCGGCCTGGGTAACCACATACCACCAACTCTTGACTGAATCCCGAAGCATATATGTATAAAAATTTAATCTCCACTATGGATGTGTTTCTAGGTGATCAATGATAGGTAGCATGGCCTCTAGTCAAGACTCAGTAGCCTGAGAACTGCCATCCCCTAAAAAAGTAGTAGCATGATGCTGTTACAACTCACGGGTCAGATCAACCATGGTGGGTGCAACCCATGAAGCACCTTTCATAGACTTCATCAGACATAAGAAACTGTCATGGTCTTTGGAATTAGTTCTTAGATCAGGTACAATAGGTGGTGCCTCAACTATAACTCTTGGAGGTAAGACTGGAGGCTCAGGGTCCACCATGTATAGAGCATGGTCATCACCACCCTCCCGGTAAATGACACAAGGACGTCATTGTGGAATTGGTCTACAAATTCCAATCACTCACCTTAGATCAAGCATTGGAGAATATGATAACATCACTAGTGGAAACTGTACATAATAAAACTCACTACCCAAGGCATACTACCCAAACTACCCACTCAGATGGTCACAAATAGGTAAGATGTCCTGTATAAGTTTCATGTCATTTTTCAATTAATTTCTAGGTTCAATCCTTTTCCTTTCATAGAAATGACAAGGCGGGATATGGATTTGAACCAATTCATTTGATATTTTAGGATTCACTTTATAATGGATAGCCATTTATGATGAATCATTGCACATACACCTATCACCAGAAACGTCCCCCATTTATTTATAGCATAATGGTTCGACTAAGTAAATTACTCATCCCAACCCATGAGGGAACATACACCTCATGACTTTAGACAAACAGTCAATCAATCGCTGCAAATGTAATACAAGTACAAGTGAACTATCACAACATCATTCAATAATCACAAGCTTATCAAGCAATGAAAAGCAGTGAAATGCACTTATATGGCATGGAAATATGCATGACATGTGAATTCTAGGTGCCTTTAATGATGCATGTAGCAATACTACTTTACCTCATATCATTGGGCTTATGATGAAATAAATTGTTAAACAGAGTAAAAATAAACAACACCACATAGTATATGCATCACCCAACGGTGAAATAATATCAACTATAATAGTCAAAAGAAGAATAACAATTATAATTTAGGTAACTTTGTTTTTACTCGGAACATGGGTCTGTGATGCCCAATCAAAAATTATGACCAAGTTACAAGAGTTCCTATTCATTAATATATTGTATCCAAATATTAAATCATGAAAATAAACCACTCTAATACAACTTTGGACATAACGAACCTAGATTCCACTAAATGGGTGCCCCAAGACTAGTGGGTCACATGGCTTCACGAAAATCTCCCCAAATGTCAGAGGATTCCTACTAGCAGCAAGGGCCTAGGGTGTGACTATGGGGAGACTATTCACTCAGTATCAGAGCGTGGCATAGCAGAGGTAATATAATGAATAGTAAATAGAAGAAGCAAAATAAATAAACAGCAGAAGCAAACTGATGCAATAGATCAACTAGAATTACAATAAATGTATCAACTGTAACATTAGTAATTTAATTAAATATCACTAGAAAACTAGAAAACAAGGATACAAGGAAATAGTCATAACATATTCCCTAAGGTAAAAGAAAACAAGACTACTCCAAGCATCCCGTGGTCTAACTTGGTCATCTGATATCAACCTCTACCCTATCAGCAAGTAGTCAAGTGTTGGAAGTTGTATTTGTACCATTGTCAATACCTCCAACCATGCAATCTAATCTAGGTACCAAAAAATGCCCATAGAGGGTGTGAGATAAATCTATGTGGGCCTCCTCCAACGGTGTTTATAACCTCTGGCCGGTGTAATGGAATATAGCAGCATGCAGACATGCATATGTAATGTAAATCAAGTAGTACAAAATAAGTAAATACCCAAGTACCTACTTCATCCCTCGTTTGGTTTTTGAACATGTCACCAGTTCATTAATTAATTAATTAACATTTAATGTTAATGGGTCACATGAGGCATGTCTAGCACTAACATCCCCTCGTGATAGCATAAGTATTGAAGGTCCCAAGATGTAATAAGGCAACATGATAAGGTTATCTAGTGAGGGAGTTCTTTGGTAATAACCCAGGAAACCTAGATCTCACGAAATGCTAACTCGCTAGTATCTGATTATAGCTAAGGGGGTAAGAATGTAATCCAAGGAGCATAAGCCAAGGAATTCCAAAATAATGTGTATACTGGGTCCATGTTCATCAACCATGGTAAAACGGGGCTAAGCAATGATAGGGTTGTATGGGCTTTCACCATGGAACATACAAGTCGATGTTGGATCCAAGGAGTGTATTCGAGGTATCCTATAATAATGTAAAGGACCCTACGATAGTATGCTAGGAATCCGAGGAATAATCAAGAACCATAGTCTAGGTGGGTGTCAACATTATAAAACCATGTCCTTGAATCGGAATGGGGTTCCCGAGAACCAAGGTATTCTCCGCTCATAATCCAAGGTGATCTCAAGTTAGTCCATTCTTATTTGATGTTGAAATCATGTGGAAATTCATTTTGGTCCAATTCTTTCTTTCCATTAGTGTTGATAGTTCATGTGGAGTTGCAACCATTTATTTATTAGTCCAACCCTTTTCTTCTATTAGTGTGGATAGTCCAAATAGAATTTCAACCATTTAATGAAGTATTAATTAATTATTATGGTATATTCAATTAGATAAGTTCACTCTTCTACCTCCCATCATTATGGAAAGGGCTGTTACGGACAAGTATCCTTTATTCAATATTATTTGAGGTGGCCAAGTTATATATTCAGTATACTTTCTATTCCACATTTTCCATTTAATAATTAACTCTAAGCACTTACCTTAGGTGGGTAAAGTGGTGAGAATACATGGAACATTCCATTATTCAATTTTCATTATTAACAATCCATTTACTATAAGAAGACTCGCCTATAGAAAGTTCAAGTAAGGGCACACCCAAATAGTGGATCAAACATGCTAAAACACAAAACCCCAATAACTACATAACCATCGATATGAGGCGGATTGAATTGTGAGTGTAACCACTAACAACTAATCACTTATTTTAAAAGAGGATAACCATAAAATTTTAAAAATTATAATCATGTCATGTAAATTCAAGAAACTAATTTCAATGAAACTAGTGGGCTCCACATGAAATTTCCAAAATCAACGAACATTAGGGATAAGTTATAGGCCACCCACTTTAGTGTTGTACGATCCTTCTCCTCCAGTATTGGTACTTTATTTTCCTCGGGTCGGAGTAGATCTATGAAAAGGTGAAAATGTTCACATGACGATAGCTAGGTCGAGAGGAAGAGAGGATAATAATGGCTAAATAAGACTCGAGTAGTTACCATTTCACATCCAACATGATAAACAGAATCTTGATCGGATGTAGGAAAAAAATGATCACTTGATCCCTACATTTGGCCTTCGAAAGCTCCAAAATGAGAGGAAAAGTGGTTAATCTCCCTGGTTATCAAATAATGGAGGATGGTTTGGCATAATATATCATTAAGGGAAAAATTGTAAATTTACCCAAGAAATAAGCTTGCACACAGTTTTTCTGCACGGTTTTTCAATCCATGTTAAAGACATGCATGAGTACCTAGGAAAAGGTGGTTCTCACACGGTTAGGCCGCACAGTCATGTTCCAACCGTACGAAGTGAATATTTCCACAAAAAACCCCACCCACATAGTTTTCAAACCCATAAAGAATTCATCATGGTTTACTCTAAACCATGAACAAAGTCTGTTTTCTCTAAAAATATGGGTTCCGGGCTCCGAACAATCTCCAGACACCCTCATAACCTTTACCAACTCATTAGGAATCAATATTAGGTCCCACTTATTGATTTAGACTAAAAATTAAAGGATCCATAACTGAGTGAAAACCCAGGTTTCTAAAAATTATATTTTTTTATTAAGTGATTTAAAAATAAATGGATAATTTTTGTAACAGTGTATTAAAACCCCGGGGTGAATTTTATTTTGATAAATGATGTTTTCATTTAAATAATTAAATTTTAAAATATTTTTATGTTTTTTTAAAATTATAGTTGTTATTTTTTTATGGAAAATGATATCATAACGAATAATGAAATTGAATGGTTTTTATTTTTCACAATATATAATAAATAATGTTTAATGAGTTTTATTACAAGCAATTTTTATGAAATTAGACTGTATTACTTGTAATTTATAAAATTTATTTTTATCAAAACATATATTTGGGTGAAAATATTATGGAATGTTCTTAACATGATTTTAATAATTGATTATATGGGTTATTTTTTATGTAATATTAAATCATGTTAACCCATTATTTATCTAGATGAATGTTTTTTTGTTTATTATTAATCTATATAAAGATTTTACAAAAAAATAAGAAAATATATCATTGTGGTTAAAATTACTTTAAGAAGTTTCCAACAAGTTTTATTTTATAAAATAAGTCCTTGTTTAGAAAAACTTTATTGTACTTTTAATGATTTATTGTTTATAAAATATTTATTATCCCATGAAATAAATTAAATGGGGTTTCATGAATTTTTTTAGCATTTTTTATTTATTTATAATCTTTTTTGGGATACATTTAAAAATGGGAGGAATTTGTTTTTAATGATTACACTTTTTTTGGATTTAAACTATTTTTAATCTTTTAATGTGTCATAGTTATATAGTATGTATTGTGAGTAAAATATATGAATTTTGTGTTATTATTTGTCTGGTTTTTGGTAAAGTATGACTTGTTTTGAATGAATATGAATTATAAAGTGAAATTTTTTAATGAAATTGGTACTAATGTTTGGTTTTAGTTATTGTTGATGGCTTCAAAATAAGTAAATAGATGATGATAATTGAGAGGAATTTTCATCCTGATAAGATATGTTTTCTTTTTTTATCATTGGTTTTCTTTTCTATTTCATTTATATTGATTTCAATATTGAAACATCAATGGTCGGTAGTAAAATGTTCTATTTTTTATAAGTATTTGTTTTGGGTGTGTAATATTAGTTTCCTGACCAATAAAGCTTCTCAAGGATGAGAAGAATTATATTTTGAAGATTATTGTGACCCATGTCATAAATGTTTAAATTTAAAATTTCAATAATTATTAAAATTGGGAAAAGTTGATATTGAATAAATTAATTAAGTAATTTAGGATTCATTTAAATTTTGAACTATATATCTCTATGTTTGAATATTTATTAGGTATTTAAAAAATATATTTGTAATATTATTTGTGCTAAATAAATAAAAGTTTTGTAATTAATAATTATTTTATTATTATTTTTTAAATTAAATGAAATTTGTTTTTTAATAGGAACATATTTGAGTTATCAAATATATTAAAACATTAAATATAAATTAATAATAATAATTTTTTAAAAAGAATAATAATAATAAATATAAGTTAAGCCTCATTAAATGTTAAATAAATATAGAGGTTGAATGCATGGGGAAGGGGTGTGTGGCATGTGCTGGGATAGAGGAAGGAAAAAAAGAAGTCTAGAAGTGGGAGGCGATTTAAGGGAAAATAAAATAAAAACAAAAAATAAAAGAGAAAACATTAAAAAATGATAACTTTAGAAAGGGTGAGAGATAAGTTTGTAATGGAAAACATCCAAGGATGTGGGAAATACACCCTCTTTCCTCTCAATTTAACTATATATTACACCATCCCCTCTCTCTTAAATATATTTAATCTTATTTATATGTCATATTCTTTAATATTGATCATAACGACTGTCCATCAATGGACTAGCATTCATCTCAATGAGAGGATGGTAAAGATTATGTTTGTTTACATGGGTGAGGTTGTATTATATCTATATTTAAGTAAATCAAAACATTTAATCTTAGTTATTGAAGTTTAACATTATTATTATTCATGTTTGTATTTTCATATCCTCCTAGTAATAGAAAGACACATGGGTTGTGATTTCTTTAAAATTGTTCTAGATATTTCCTCTATCACACATGATGTTATTTAATTTTCTTTTTCTATATTTTGATTGATATCTATTTTTGGTGTCTTTTTTATGTACATTCATGGGTATTATTTATTAATATTGTATCAAATGGTGTTTTTCCATACTTTTCATTAATGATCAATTTTGTGCAAGAAATGTGTTTTGGAAAAAAAAATTAAAAGGTTTTTTTTATAAAGGGTATTGTGCTGTTAATTACATTTCCATGATTATGGAATTTGGATTTGTATCAAATCATTCCTAGTTTTTTGATTTAGTCTATTGACTTTTAGATGATTATAATTTCACATTAAATACCATGGGTGTGTGTTAGTAACATGCATGGGTGTCTCCCTAGTATAGATTATGAATATGTAAGTAAATTCATCCTGAGTAGCTCAAGAGTGAATTTGATGGATATTTTACCTCGATGGGACTATGAGATCTCAAACAAAATTCATGTTCACATATTCTGAAAAGTGTACACATATATATTCTAGTTTCCTTTGTGTAGAATATTATAACCCTATGTCATGAATGTTATATCTAGTTGAGATTTTTTAACATTTATTTCCCACTTACTTAATTTTGACATAATAATTTTTGTTATTCATGTATCCCTCTATCATATTTATACTTTCTTTGTACTTTTATTTTCTTAGAACCTATTCTGTTTTATAAAAACAAATGTATTTTTGAAATATTTTTGATTAATTTATTTTTTTCAAAAAATTATTTCAAACTAGAACTCATAATTATCCATGAAACAATATTATGTAATTCATGGTTGTATCCTACTAGGGTTTTCCTCACACCTTTTATATTGATTTGGGTGTATGAAAACTTGGTTATGTAGGATATAGGTAATGTAAATGGTCGAAAACCATTTTGTTGTTCTTCCTTATTCCTATAGCTCACCTCTGGAATAGTAATGGTGGTGAACATGGGTCACAAGTATTTGTCTTGGGTAGAGTATTTTGGGATCTCTTAGTGTTTACTATATCTAGATCGTTGATGTATCATCCTTATTTTCGTCTATAATATTATAATGTTTATAAATATTGTGGATTTCATTATTTTTTTTTCTAAAATGATTGTTGGCTATTTGATTTTTTTGTGTTATGATCTATTTGGTTATTTATTTATTATTCAAACTATTAATTTATGTTAATGTGCATCGTATTTATGGATGGATCATTCTATATTTACTAAAATAATTCATAGTGTGGTTATTTGGATACTATGGGTGAAATAATTACCATGTTTTCAAATTTGATACCTTGGTGATTGTATTAATCCCATTGTGATCGAGAACATGATTTGATCCTTAGGGACAGTTGTGTTAGGGGATTTATTAGTTTGACTCGATTCATTTTGTCACAACAATCACTAAAGGTTGCTTTATTGAAATCATGGTTGGTGTATTATTAGAAATTCAAGTCAATGATAGTGATTTTATAATAAGTGGTGAACATGGAGTCACATAGGGGAGATATGTATTGAAACTCCTTGGAATACCTATATATCAAGGATGTATATTTTTAAGTATTATAATTAGTTGAAATGTTAAAGGATATATCTCTATATATCATGGACTTAGATTTGGGATATTGAAATTGAGGTGGAATTTCATATGTGAATCCAAATTTTCTTTTATGGTGTTTAATATTCTTATTCAATAATATTCTGAATTTTTATTGAGTGTGAGGAAATAGTAAATGATATGAAAATTAATATAAGTGTTATAGTGAAGGAATCCTTCACTATACCATTAACTAATCCGTAGTGATTTAGGGTAAGATTTAGTAGGTTCAAAAATATATAGAGTGAATATGATATGGTTTTTTGTATGTTGTTTAAAAGTATAGGCCTTATGAAATGAAATGGTCCAGATAACCACATAATGGTAGATGAAATTTTTATTTATAATGTCACATGTTTTAAATGGAAAGACTTATATATGGTGTTATACAATGTTTTGGAGGAGTTAGACAAGAGTAAAATCAAGTAATACCTCATGATTAGGAAATGGAATACAAGACATTTCACTAAGAGTTTTTAATTCTATAGTGCATGATTTTCTTTTTGAAATATAGAAGATATGGTTTCTATAAGGAGGTATAGGTCATTTTCGTGTTATATAATTATTGTGTAAAATAGGGATACCCAACATAGGTGTTTCAAAGGCTATAATGAAATATATGAATGAATTTTTAAAATGGGAATTTAACGAGTACCACATCATGGTGGTAGGTGTATTGATCATTTAGTTTTATAGATTTAATGAGACATGGGAAGTTGAACATGTTAGAATATATATTGAAAGGGTTTATTTATATTAAATTACTATATCATGATATTTGGTGTCATATTTCTTGAAAAATAAAATAAAAATCACACCATGATGGTTTTTAGAATTACTCTTTCCATGAAGTTTGAAATTTGGAATTTATGATAGTTTTAATGAATTATAAATTTTATAACAAATTTTAAGTTATAGATGAAAAATCAACCGATCATATAGAGTTCGATTGTGGTAATTTTATTTATAATGATCCAATAGTTGTATTTGATGGTTTAGTATATAAAAAATTATTAAATATTTTAATTTTGAATTTCAAATTCAAAATTATATGTTATATTACAATATGATGTGCGGCCAAAAATATTAGAGAGAAAATATTGAGGAAGAACATATAATGAAGAAGAGTAATTGTTTGTTACTTGGAAGAAAAATGATGCTTAGAAACATGATCCTTATTTAGAATATTAATTATAATGAAATATTTTTTCATTGATTGGATTTAATTAAAGATCTATTTAATGATTAGAGTGTTGTAAGGACCTAGTCTTAAATATTAAAATATCATGAGTTTTAAGTTAGTTATTAAGTTTTCTACATTTGTGGATATTTACAATTTAGATCTTTATGGAATTAGGTCATTACCCTTACAAAAAAATTACATAAAAAAGTGTAAACTTCTTCTAAGTATCCATTTTTTCTGATAAAACAAGACTTTGATGATATATAAATTTTGTTTCATGACATGTCTTCTCAATTTTTATATTGACCTCGTTATTTTCTATGATCAACCTTAAAAACTTATGAAAAATAATTTAAAACCTAGTATGAGAAAAAAAAATAGAAAAGGAAATATTAAATGAAGAAAGAAACTTTTTAGTTTAGGAATACTTATAAAATACTTTTCTTTTCAAAATTAAAATTTGTTCTCAAAATAAAAATGTGATTACCCTTGAAATCAACTTTTCAAACCAAATAGTTTTATAAAACTAATCTTAGAAAATTAAAAGGTATAAATAAAAAACATAAAGGTTCCTTTTAAACAATTAAAAACTAATTATAACATTTTCAAAAAAATTATAAATTCCACCCTTGCAATGTATCATATTATTTCCTTTAAAAATAATCTTATGATTAATCACATGGTAGAATAACATAAAGAACATGGCATCATAATATCATAGAATCAAATGAAATATTGAAGAACAAAAAAAAATGAAATTGGAATATTTCAAGTCTAACTAAAAAAGAAAACATCACATGTTGTATAGAGTCCCATATAATATTAGGTTTACTTATTAATCCTATACATTATGTCTCATGAGACAAAAACATTACCCAATTCATTAGAGCATTATCTTAGTGTACCCATAATAACATGTTTTTTATTTTCCAAAAAAAAATTAAATCATAATGAATAAATATATTAATTAACCCTATAATGAAAATGGGTTTCATAATATTTCCTCATATCTTAATCAAAATAGATTTTTTAGAGAAGGAAGTTGAGAAATGATCATAAAGCACGTATAACCATGTTGAAGGAAAAAGAGAATAATCTTTGTATATATGTGAGATACATATATAAATAATTTAGAATAATTATATAACATTAAATAGAGTGATAAAGTGAGATAGAGAGAGAATGAACATATCCTAAATAAAAGGGGGTTTATATAGATACCTTATACCAATAATAAAAACATTTTGATATTTCAAAATATCAATTCCATTTAAAACCACTTTTGAAAATACATAGCACAAATCAAAAGTGGGTTTTTATTTGAAGAAAACAATGAATGTTATAAATAAATCCTAAAATAAAATAAGATCTATGGCTATAGAAAATTCTATTGATTCCATACACATTGAAATAAAACATTCTATTTATCTTTTATAAATAATGTCAAAAATCGCTGTGTAATACTCGTAAATAGATTCCCTATAATAAACTTTTAAATAAATTAAAAATATTCTAAAAATGTAATTTATAATTCAATTACTTCCATATAAATACATTAATAAAATCATTTTATGAATATGGACTTGTAAGAGCCATATTTTTTAAGATAAATCTTTAAAACATTTAAAATTATGATTTTGAATAAAAGTTTAACTTGCGTAAAACCACAAAAATTTTAATTTAGACTTTTTTTAAAAAAGTTAAATATTTTGAAAAATATCCCTTATAATATTTTTTAAATTAAATAAAAAATTTATCCAAAAATTTAAAAGAACATGAACATGGACGAAAAAGCATTGGAAGAGAAACTATAAAATAGGATTCTTTAAAATAATAACCCTTACCTCGAGTATGACTTGTCCCGTGCTTTCTATATCATCCAGGATAATAATATTAGGTTAATAATTTAATTTATTAAGGATATTTTTCTATTTTATTATTTATATTATTTAACTTATAACCATGTTACATACAATTACATAGTCAATGAAGTTCACATCAGATGTTTTGATGATATCTTGATCATGTGTCCGAAATGATTTCAGTAAGCTGAATATGGTAAAAAGTTAATTATTACATCATATATGAAATAATAATTATTATATATTAATCATTCTTATACACCACATAAACATTTAAAATTGTCTGTGAAGGATATTTATGAAAAATGAACGACGCTACAATTAGGGAGATGGTAAATCAAATGTACATATTAGTAGCATTTCCATTTCTCAAAGATCATGATGTAAAGAAGGTCATTTTATTTTATCTTTTTAAAATGATAATTATATAATAAATATCATATTATTTCTTTAAATACACTTATATATATATCCTCCCTAGGATATAACGACGACTAAGATTTCACATCGCTTCATGGAGGTGGTAATCCAAATGTACGCAAAAACAACATTATCATCTTTAAATGAATGGAAATGGTTGAAAATATATGATATATTACTCTTATAGAAATAAAAGTATTTTATCAGTATCATATATATATATATATATTAATTTCGTCATCATAAATATTTCATAGATAAAATTATGGAAAAAAATACATTGGTTCGTGAGCCTCTAGTCCACCATACCCACAAATAATGGTTTAATTTTCTATTTAATGGAATAAGAGATGGATATAAGTCATTAAATTGACATAAAAACACTTAAATATATTTTATATACTCATTATATTATATTATATTGTTTTAATAATACTTTTAGGAGGATGATGAAGAAATAAAAAAAACTGTTAAAGATAATACCTCTTCTTCAGACTACTTTAATTTGTTTGGAAATTGAACCCTCTAATGATGATTTTATATCCAATAAAAATATCTATATAATGGGTAAGGATGTTGTGAAGATATTTTAATATGTATTTTCATAAATAAAAGGATTTTTAATTATGAATAAAATAGGATAGGATGTTCCCTTTATAAGAGAGAAGAGGGGAACTCTTGAAATTTCTTAAAATATTAAATTAATTTAAATTAGTTTTCCAAAAAAAAATGATCAAAACAGATATAATTTGAGTATAATATTTTTATTTGTATAAATAATGTGATCCAATAAAATTTTTAAAATTTTAGATTTTGTTTTTACACTTATTTCATTTTTTAGATTACGTTAAACATTTTTGAAAATTACCCTGATAACAATGTTTTTTAGTATTTTGGGGTCCATCTGGTTACTAAAAAAGGAAAATTGGCTCATAAATGGACCGTAGTAGAAATTTTGATCATAAATATATCACTTGAATTATGATAGGATTTTTAAGGATTTTAAATCATTTAATAAAATATTATTTATTATAAAATGACAATAATGTATTTTTTTGAACTATTAATTTAATTGGAATTTCAAAACAACATGATAACAATGTAATTAGAATATAATGATTTCACACATTACTAAAGTATTATATTTATCTAAAAAACTGGAACATAATAATTCATTAAATTTATATAAATTTTAATACTTTTAAAAAATTTACTTTATTTTTTTAATTGAATAAATATTATGTTAGTGTTGAAAAATAATTTACTGTAATTATTTCATCATGAAAATAAGAAATAAATTATAACAATAATAAATCAATTATATTTTAAAAGATTCCTTAGAACAAAATAGAAAAAAATTCCCTTCCAAAAAAATTATAGTTATTAAATTGAAGAAAGCGACATTTTTTATTTATATTTTACTAAATTATTAAAATGGTAGAAATGAAAAAACAAATATGGAATGTGGTGGCCATATATAATATAATTTTATGAAAATAGATGAAATAAACTGATATAATAAGATAAAGTAATGTGTTGACATCTATTTTTTGTTCTTAACATATTATTTTTGAACTTAATTACTAGATTTACCCATTTGGTGGTGATAATTATTTACTATAGTAATTATTCATAATGACTACAAATAAATTGGGTATATTTACCAAATTTTTACATTGTGATTTAGAATATATAATTCATTTTTATATATTCAATACATATAAGTGGAAGAATTTAATTTAAAATTAGACCTGTGAGACGAGAGAGAGAATAGTTTTTCAGAAATATTATTTTATGTATAAAATAATTTTAAAAAATATAAAAAATATAAAATACATCTAAAGAAGACATTTATATGATTATTTATAAAAATAAACTTTTTAAATTTTAAAACTAATCTACAATATAATTTTAATTTTTAAATTCTTGAAAATAAAATTCAGTTTTCAAAAGAAGTCGTTATATTTCATTATTCAATGAAAAATAAATACCTTCAGAAAAAATATCAAATTATCGCCATAAGATAATTTTGATATGATTATTTCATAAATTATATCATTTTTATAAAATAAAATTTATAAATTTTCTAGAAATTAAATATGATATGTTTTCATAACAATCAATGGAAACCATTTTAAAAGAAAATAAATTTTTGAAGAATAAAATTAAATTACTAAAAATTGAATGATTATTTACAATAAAGTTATAAATATTTAATAGGTAATTTAGGTATTTTTATATACTAATTAATCCTATTTATACCCTCAAATTTAATGGCTAGGATATAAGGATCATATTTAAATAATAATAGCACATTGTTTTTTAGACATAGTTTTTCATTCCGTATACCCTATAAAATATAGTTTCTTATTTTCAAAATCTCTAGGTGTTATGTTATTCACCCCATTAATAGATTTTTTACTCAAAAATTGATCTCAGTCTTGGTAAACAAGGGTTTTAAATATAAAAGTTCCTATGTTGAAATCCAACATTGTAATAATGGCTAACAAAATATCCTCTAGAAAAAAGGAAAAGTAAATATAATGTTCATCGCATAACTATGTTTACATATAAGAAAACAATTCAATGAAGTGAAAATATGTGCAGGGAGAAAAAATTAAGGTATAAATATTTTTGGAGATTGTTAGATATCAAAATATCAAAATAAATTGAAAGATTAAGATAAAGTTAATGACCACACAAGCATAAACTGATGAGGTGTGAAAAAGGAGATTGATTCATCATTAATGAATGTAATAGGGTAACATTTTTGTTTTAAGATAATTTCCTGGAGTTGTGGAATTAATTTACCATCTACATAAACAACATAAATAAATACACTTACATGAAAGTATAATTTCATTTGTTAATCAATTTCCACCACAATATCAGCTTTTTGACTGAAGGATGAGTATTCAAGATGTATTTTTCACTCCTAAATCAACAAAATAGACTTCTAACAGATTATATGATAAAAAAAGATAATAATATCTTCCTCTGATCTTTAAAAATTATACAAATCTAAAATTTTCATAATTAGATAATTCTAAAAATGAATAGACCATCATATGGAGAAATAAAACATTAATCACTCAAGACTCAAAAATAACACCCATGTTCTATTTAGATCACTTGATAAATAACTACACATAATATTCATTAAAATGATGTATAATAATATTAAAAACAAAATATAAGAAATATTTGATCACATATTCCTAAAAAATAAATTTAATAATTATCTCCAAATAAAACCAATCGTTTTTATTGTATCATACAAAAAAATTTATATGACCTAATCATATAATATCCAAGATATGGTAATCATTTCTATAAATAAATTTAATCACTATAAATCAACATTAAAATAAAAGTTTCTACCAAATAATAATTCAACCCTTATTCCACTAACTAAATCCCATAATTTTCGGTTTACCTTAATCATATACGGTTCCAAAATAGTTAAATTATTCTAAAATAACATTATTTACCTAATCACCAAAACAATTTTCTACCTCATATTTATCTCTATAAAAAAACACATATTAGAAAAATCAACTTAATATTTATCAACCACATCATTCTAAAAAAATAAATTTCATACTAACCAAGACATATCATATTCCAATGGTAGGTGTTATGCCCTTGTCACACTTTGGATATAGTTTCAAGTCTCACAGCCTTTCTAGATGTGACATTTTTTCATATTTACTAATAATATATTTATATTATTCATATAACACCCCCATAAATATGATGAAAATACTTAAAACCTTAATAAAAATGGTTATACAAATCTTGAAGGTTATAAATACCATTAAACATATGATAATATAATTATTCTGTAAATAATACTTCATGTTGTAAATAAATATTACATATACCTCAACCCAATAAAATATCACCCAAAATGTCATTAATCACATTATAATCCCTTAACATAAAAAATCAAAATGATTTTATAAGACTTTAAACTAATGATCAAGTTTTGACTCATAAACCCTTGATGGTATCCATAACTCTTAACTTAACCACAGACGAAAATATCGTAATTTCCAAAGTTATGAAAACCCTTCCTCTAATACCAATTTTAAGGACCTACCCATAAATATTAAAAAATCATTAGTTTTAACTAAAGATTTTATTTTCTTACATTTTTGAATCATTACTATTTATAGTATTATAGATTTGTGTCATCAAACTTAAATAAATAAATATTACATCACAAATTGGATACTACCACTTTTTATGCATTTTTACCACAAAATAAAACTTTTATGATATAATAAATTTTCCTTTTAAGAAATTTCTTCACAATTTTCACCTTAACCTCATCCATGTCCCTACTCATCCTTCAAACCCTGGGAAAATTTTTTTAAAACATTGGATGAGAACAAAAATATTGATAAGGGAAACAAAATGAAATAAAGAAACATGTGAGTTCATGAATGCTTATAAAAGATATGTCTTTTCAAAATTAAACTTTGTGCTCAAAATAAAAAATTATTACTCAGGAAATTAACTTTTCTTACCAAATATTTTCACAAATAAGTTATAAGAAATATTCAATTAAAAATAAAAAAACATAAATGTTCCTTTAAAATCATGAAATTTTTATTATTTTTTTACAAAAAAAGTTATATATTGCACCCTAATAGAGTAGAATATACTTACTTTAAGCATAATCTCATAAGTAATCACATTAAAGTGTAACATAAATAAAATTATATCTTAATATCATAGAAAAATAAGAAATGTGTAAAAATAAAAATACATGAAAAAATCATAAGTCAAGGATCACTACTAATTAAACATCACATGTTATATATATTCCTATATTAGATTTGGTTAAATCCCTAATCCCATAGATATCATATCATGAGATGTAAAAAATTCCCAATGCATTGGAGTGCTATTCACACATGAGCCTCAGCCCAGTTGGTGAGGACTCGCTAGGTGCATCCAAGAGATCTGAGATAAAATTTGGGTGAAGGCATATTTCTAGGGTACTGTAGAAGTATTGTAGAATTACTGTAGCAGGCACTGTAGCAGGAAATTTTCAGTACTATAGCATCAGGAACTATTCATCCATCTGGGCCTTCGGGCCATCAGTTTGGTCCTCGGGTCCTACAAGGCATTCGAGCCACCCAAGGCCTTTGGGATGGTTGATTATCATGGCCCCAGGGTCACCTTAAGGGCTTAGGGCCAACCCAAGGCCTTTGGGCCACATGAATGTAGGCCCCGGACACACTACAAAAAAGGAGCAACCCCAGACGAGGATTTAGAGTAGGTGCACTCACCAGAGCATAGCCAGTGGACTGTTGGAAAGAGAGGGTATGGTTATGCCATTAGTACCAGCATGTGCTCACACGGGAAGCCTAGCTAGATGGTTATGAAAAGGTGGAGAGCTACTATTAGGATGCAGATGCTGGGGAGGGGCAGTTCTTCGTAGATAGTCTGGTTGAATACCCTAAGACCTTCAGGTCATGTAATCTCTTAAGACTACAGTCCATGTAATCTCTGTGCCTACGGGCCTTGTAATGGTTCCCCCTCATCCCTTGAAAAGGTGGTTCTAAAAAAAATCAATAAAAATGAAGGCCTTCGGGCCATTCAGGCATTGGAGCGCTATTTAGGATCACTAATAATAACATATTAAGGATTTTTTGTTCCATAAAATTGAAATAAATCTTATAAAATAAACATAATAATTACATATTGAATGAAAATTAATGGAATATTATTTCCCCATGTCATAAGAAAAATATATTTCTTAAAGAATGAATTTGATAAATTATCATAATCCATGTATTATCTAGTCAATGAAAGGCAGAAAAATCATGGTATATATGTGAGAGACATATATACATAATTTAGCTTCATTTCATAACATAAAATAGAAATATAATGTTTCATAGAGAGATAATGGTCACAACCTAAACAAAATGGTGGTTTAAAGAGATCCCTTATACCCTAAGAAAACCATTTTTGGATATGAAAATATATATTCCATTTAAAATCATTTTTGAAAACATATATAAAAAAGGGAAAGTGATTTTTTTATGAAAAAATAAATCTAATAATGAAATAAAAATATCAGATAATTTTTATGGTTATGGAAATATTATTTTGATATAATACATGTTAAAATAAAAAAAATTCTTTTGTATTTTTTAAATATAGTCAAAATGTTCTGTATAAAATGTGTCAAAAATTTCCTTTTGAAAAACATTGGAAGAAAGAAAAAAGAGGCATAGAATTTAATTTCAAATTAATTTATTTACATATAAATTTAATAATTAAATAAATTTATGAGTGTGGATATGGAAGAGAATGATTTACTAAATAAATCTTTAAAACATTTAAAATGAGATTTTTAACTTAAAGTGACCTTAACTAAATCCTTAAAATATTTCTTTAAAAAAATTAAAAATAAATTAATATATGGTCAAAATTGAATTTTTCATCCTCTTAAGATAAATTAAAATTATATTTAATAATTTATAAGAACATTATCATTGAAGGAAATGTGTTGGACGGAAAACATTAATAAGTAATTTTTTAAAAGAAAGTCTCATATCTTTATCTCGATTCTTCACTTGTGTTCCATATCGTCCTGATTTATAAAAATATGTTAATTATTTACTTTATTAATAATATTTTTCTATTTTATTATTCCTATTATTTCACTTATTACCATGGTTTATGAAATTACATAATCAATTTAGTTCATGTCAGATGTTTTAACGATATCTGGCTCATCTTTCCAAAATGAATTAGGTAGGTTTAATATTATAAAAGTCGTCATTATTTAATCATCTACACATTTATAATATTTACATAATTATAATTTCTTTACATTATTTATACCTTAAAAACATTAAATAAGGTTTTTAAATATGAACTAATTACAATCCTTGAGATGGTAGGCCATACGTACACATTAGTAATGTATCCATTTTTCAATGATCATAATGGAAAGAAGGTAAGTATTATTTTATCTATATAGAATGATAAATATATCATAAATATAATATTATTTCTTTAAATACACTTATATATACCATCAATGTTATGATGTTTTGAAAATAAAATCACATAGCATCATGGAGGTGGTAATCCACATGTACACATGAATAATGTTATCATATTTTAATGAATGGAATGTTAATGAAATATATGATATATTAATATTACCGAATGGTAAATATTTTATGTATATAATATATATAAATTACATTTTTCACTATAAAAATCAGTGAGAGGCAATGATGGAAAAGTAATTATGTTGGTTTACGATGCGGCAGTTCGTCATACATCAGATAGTGGTTTCACTTTCTATTTCATTGAAGTATAGATGGATATAGGTTATTAAATTAAAAAATAACATATAAAAATATATAAGATAATTTTTTAATCATATCATCATGGTTTAATAATATTTCAATGATGTGGAATAAGAAATAAATCTAGAATATTCAATTACATATTGTAACAATATATCAAACAACTTCTTTTTCTTTGCACATTAAACAATCTAAGGCTTGTATTATTCCAAAAACAAATACCTCTATAACATAGGAAATGATATTAATAAGGTATATTTTATCTATTGGATAAAATGAAATGGGTTTTAAGTTTGAATAAAAGAGGATATGAGGTTCTCTTTTATAAGAGAGGGGAGGGGCATTCATCAATTTTATTCAAATATTAAATTAATATAAATTAATTTTCATGGAAAAGGGAAATAAAATAATATAATTCTAACATATAATCATGATGGGTCTAGATCCTATCGTTAAATAAAAATTTACATTTTCAGATTGGTTTTTTATCCTTATCACTTTCTTTTAACCTACTATAACCATTTTTGACAACTACCGCTATTACAATGTTTTTTACTATTTAGAGGTCAATATGGTCACTATAAAAGTAAAATTGGTACTTTATTGTAAAATATTTTATATTTTTAGAAAAATAAAAATTCAATATCTGAATATATAGTTTTGATAAACTTTTAATCATTTAATGAAATATTATTTATAAAAAATAACATTAAAGTAATTTTTAGTACAATTCATTTAATTTAACTTTCAAAACAACATGAAGTCAATGGAAATAGAATATAATACATTCAAAAATAACTAAAATAATAACTTAAACTATAATTTTTTGGGAAAGCAATATTTTGTTCAATTTATATTACATTTAATATTTTTTAAAATCAATAATTTTATTTTTCTATTAACTGAATAAATAATTAGTCATTATTGCATAAGAATATAAGATAATTATATCATTAATAAAAAATATAAATTAATTTACATAATAAAAAATCATTTTTATATAAAATTATTCTTTGTATTTGAACATAAGACAATTTTATCTATGTCAAAAAATATTATTTTTATTAAAAATAAGAATATGAAATTTTTATCTTAATTTTTACTTAAATATTAAAAAGGTTAAAATCAAAATAATATGGAACAAAGTGGAAATATATTCAATAATTTGATGTACTTTTTATAACACAACTCATCCAATATGACAAATACATTATTATGTTCAATTTTTAGTTCTTATCATATTACTTTTAACCTTAATTGCCTAATTTACCCTTACCGTGGTGATAATTATTTACTATAATTACTATTCGTAACTACTAAAAATTAAAGGTTCTATTAAACCAATTTTTACATCCTAATTATAAATATTTAATCCATTTTTCGTGATTTAATTCATTTAAGTGACTAAATTTAATTTCAAATTAGTCCCAAAAGACGTGATGAAAAACATTTTTTAAAAAATATGAATTTTATGTATAAAATGTTTTTATATTATATCCATGTATAAAATTTATTCAAAACTCCAAAATTAGAATATTATTAATAAAAATAAACTATTTAAATTTCAAAACTAATCTTGGATAGAGTTATACTTTGTAAATAATTGAAAATTAAATAAATTTTTTAATAAAAAATAGTATTTCTCACCATTCATTGAGAAATGAAACTTTTCTAAAAAAGTCTCGAAATTCGAAAATATGATAATTTTTATATAATGATTTCAAAAATTATTCCCTTTTATAAAATAAAATTTCCAAAATATCCCGAAATTATTTATATTATTTTCTCTCAAAAATAAATAGAGACCATTTTTGAAGAAAACATATTTTCGGAGAATAAAATGACTTTACGAAAAAATTGAGTGATTATTTAGTAAGAAGATATAAATATTTAATTGTAACTTTTTATATACTTTTTAAATAATTTAATCAGATTCATACCTACCAATTTAATGGATAGTTTATAATGGTCACATTTAAATTATAATATTTCATGATTCACTTAGGCTTGGTGTTTTTTGTCATGTATGCTATAAAACATAGTTTTAATTTTTTGTATTCTAATATTTTTCTAATTGTTTTACGCATCATTGATGATGAGGTTTGATTATAATTTTTTTTATCATTGAATATAAATATTAAAAATAACTTTTATACTAGAACTGTTTTCAAAAAACTGTTGTTATGTGATGTTTGATAGAAGATCAAAGCTTCAAATCATCTCATAAGGATTTGATCATATTAGTCAATGTAATTTGAAGTGGTATTAGAATTAACTAAATCAAATCAATAAGAAATACAATTTAAAATCCATTAATAAATTTTGATGTGACCTTAGTGTTATTAAACTAAGTAGAAGACCTTCATGTATATAAATTAATATCTTTTGGAGTAGTTCATACAGGAGGAGAAGGTTGTGAGACATGGTAAAAATATATTTATCCATCAATCATTCTTGGTAGTTATCCATTATAGGTAGTTATAATATCCCAAAATCTTCTACAGGTAGTTAGACTAGGAAAGGATTGACCTTACCTAAATCTTGTATCTACACAAAAATAAAGGACCACAGAACACCCTGAGATATGTGGGGTGAATCAAGGTGTCAACATTTTCTTTTTAAAGTTGTGTATCTTGTTCCCGCATTGGTAGGAACTTGTTAAATCCTTAAAATAAAAGAAAGAAGGTAGATGATAGAGCACATATACTTGATTCACCGCAAAGGGCTAAATCCAAGGAGCATACATAGACAGTGTGTTGGTCGTACCTAAATCCGCTACTCTTTAAAAGTTTGAGGATTACAAGATTCGGTAATAGTCACTCTATGCCAGGAACACTACCTTTACAAAGGTTCTGGGATAGAACAATGTGTCTCTCCAATTAGTTCCCTCGACTCCCCCTAGCTCACTTACTTGAGAGAAGGCAAACTCAGGTTATCGACTTCTAGGTCGCTTCAATAGATTTTCATGGAAGTATCTGTCTCTATTTAGTATAAGAAACTACTTTCATGAAATTCATGAATTGATGCACTTGAAATCATAGAAACACTGAATCAGATATTTAGAAGCTTATCATAAGAATAACCCAACACTTTCACGCAATACCTCAACTTCCGCGCAAGATTTGGTAATTGTCGAGAAAGATGACTTTTGCACAACCCCTTCTTTCCGCGCAAATCTTATCATTCATGCAACTTCATCTAAGGGTTCACTTTTTCTTTTTATACTAATGTAACACCTTTCACGCAAGATTTAATCTCTTCCAATCTTTTGCATGGCTGAGCAACCATATTTTTGGTTGATAATTCAACTTTTTCTATGGGTATAGATGCCTATTTATAGGCCATGATGACCATGTGTGCAATTTTGTGATGCGTCTTTTTTGGTGTGCACATGATTCTTAATGAGCGCACAAAACCCCTTTTAACCTCGCATTGGGCGTGTAAGATTCTTCTGCACAACCTCATCTTTCACGCACATTTATTTCTTTTGCACACTTTTTCCTTTGCCATATTTTGACGCACTGATACCAAAATTCTCCTTGCATGAATGTTTACAAACTCCCTCCAAAATTGAACCCAACATCCATTTCCAAAAACACATTTATCTATTTTTCAATTTTCAGGTGCAAAACTTTGACAAACACTGGTAAATGATGCCACATTCAATATTGTTTTCTGTTTGAACTGTATCTTCCTTTTTCTAGAAAACATTCTGAAAATAAAATAGGTATTGACAATAAAAACAAACCATACTCCATTTCCTACATTGAACGTTCGTGGTTCTAACAAAAAAGTGATTTATAGTGATTTTCGTTACACTAGAACAATATTGAGTTCATGCACTATAAATGTTTCCCCGCATGGTTGAACCGAGTAAAAATATGTGTGCCACCATATTCTATACATTATTCACATATTCATGATATCAGTTTTAGATGAATATAAAAAAGATAAAATTAATCAAATGTGAGTTGTTTTCCTTCTAATAAGGAAACAAGGCCTAAACAGAAGAGAAGACCATAAAAGGTCTAAATATACTCACACCTAGATTCACCCCCACCCCAACACACCTCTTAAGTTTTATTAGGTTCCAAAGAGGGCTATAAGATCTTAGGTTCTATTGTGATTTCAACGTAATATATCCAGACTATGAAGATATATATAATATTCAGGATATGGATTCAATAGTGAAATATATTTTATTTGATAGAATTCAATTATCTACTTTCAAGAAAGAGTTAATTTCATATCTATAAGTACATGTTTTAATCCATCAAGTTATTTTTTAACTATAATTTTTTTTCAAGGAAAACTTGATATTTTGTATGATATAGATCAAAGAAATTTATAGATTTATTCATGTATTAAGTAATCCCTAAAATAAACATTAGATGAAAAAGTTGAAGGAAAGATAACCAACTTTATGTTTTCCTAGGATATGTGGATTAATTTGGAAGAGTAGTATGAAAAAGAATATTAATTGAAAATATAAAAAATAGTTTTCTTTAACATTTGTATAATATAAACCAGTTAAAAATTTTAATGTGAATTATGATGATGAATAATTTCATATGTCAAGAAGAGATAAGAATAATAAAAAGATTAAGGTCCATAAAAAACTAAGTATTCCTAGTGAGGTGAAAAATCTTGATTCCTTTTATATGTCTAAATATAATTTTGCGGTAAGTGTTTCTTGTAAAGATGAAGATATGGATTATATGTCACCTAAATTTTTGGGGTGATGGTAGAAAATAGGCAACAACATCCTGTGGAAAATTTAGAGACTTTTTGTATAGTGGACAATAAAATATTCTAGCTCTGTGTAATGTTATACATTTCTTAAATGATGAAGGTGAAATGAACTCTTCTTATATAGGTTATTTGGATAAAGGTGACCTAAAGCTAATAAATAAGGACATGAATTCTTAGGATACCATTACAATAATGAATAATAAAATAGGAGAAATAAGTGATGTTATTTATGGACTTGTTTTAGAGATAATGTTAAACATAGAAACAAGAGAAATTCTATGCATAAAAATTGTTTTTTCTTTATATAGAAGTTTAAATAGAGGAATATTATTTCACATTGTGAAAATAATTCCCATTTTAATAATTTTTTAGGCCATATAAAGGAAGATTATTTAATAATTAATAATCTTGAGGGAGATATTCATAATGTGATGATTAATTCAAACACTAAATATTCTTACATATGGACTTCAGTTTGTGACAATAAAAACTCTAATCTAGATTCATATAAAAATAAATATATCCCTCTTAATTTAAGTTTTAATTATTCTCAATGAAATTTGGAATTACAATAATATTTTGTTATAGGATTTCAACAAACTATGAATGTGTGTATAGAATCTATAATTTATAATATATGAGGTAGATATGTTTTTATCACATCCCAAACGAGTAAACATTATATGAGGTATGATTTTGTTGGGAGTTCTTTTTATTTTTTATAAACATGGTCATATTTTTCAGTAATAAAATTAAATAAGTAATAAAGATGATAATATGAGCTGTCCTTATCCTGTGAAATGAATGATACATGATAGGAAGAAAAAAATTTGTTTCTCTCAAAAAAATTATGTTTTTAGATTATTATAAAGTGTTAAATAAAGGAAGGATGGTGGAATAATCCTTAATAACTTATTCAAAATATCCATCAAGGAAATAATATAAGTAATGATGGATAAAAAATTAAAATTATTAGGTCTTCCAAATGGGTATAAAAGAGGATGTAAAAGAAATATCATCACTTCCCAAAATGAAGAATGTGACTTCCATCAACCAAAAAGTTAATGAATGTTTAAAGAAAAGTTTTTCAAGGTTAAATAAATCTGAAGTGTAATTAATTGAAATCATGGAAGACAATAGAGTTTCTTATATAACTAGTTTCATCCATACCACTGCTAATAATGGGAATAAACCCAATGTAGTATCCCTTTTTTAGAGAAATGTTCTTGTAAAATAATGAAAATATAAGAAACTAGTGAATGAAAATTGTACTAGTGGGATGATTATTACTATGGAAATGAATTGCATTCCATTTAAGAAGAAATATTCAAATATTAACATTTGGATATAAGTTTTATACGTAATTTTATCTAATGAGAGGACCATAATTATATCCAGAGTCAAGTGTTGGTTTATAATTTCCAACCACACTTCTCTAGACGAGAATGTTTATAGGGTTCCCTCTTATTTATGTATATATGTTGTTTATTGATGTAGTATTAAGGTAGAGATATGATCAATGGGGAATATTCCATATGTGTGAATTTATAAAATTTAATCTACATTGTGTGTGCATTAATTGAAGAGTAACATGTAATGTTTGTGAATTTATGTAAGAGAAATATTTACTATGTATGGATTTAATGAATAATATTAAGGAATATAAATATACTTTAAATAATGAATATATTCATGTTTTTTTTGATAATCATGATTATATAGTTATATTAAGAAGCTACCATGAATAACCAAATAGAACTCTGGTAATTCATTCTAGAATGATGAAGTAAAGATGTAATGAATTTTAATTTATAGTGAAATTGGCGTGAAATACATATAATATTTTTCAAATTGATATTAATATAATTTAAGTGTTTAATTGATGGTATCATTACCTTTCACGTAGTGTTAATCCCTAAAGAATAATATTGAAATCTTATGGGAGAAGAATCTATATTCATGAAGGAATACTTATTCTACTAATTTTTGAACTAACAATGTGGTATTATATGAGTGTGTTTGAATACTATTAAAGTTATTGGAAATATATTAAATGAGTGGTTTCCCTATATTGAATATTTTTTCAATAATTTTTGTTAAGATATTAATATATTAGGGGGAGTTTATAATGAATAGTAAAAGGATAATTAGCCTCATATGAGAATAGATAATACCTATAAATAAAAATAAATAAATTGGAAATCAAGTGGTGTCAGTAGTTTATCATAAACATATGGTATTAATTGATTCAATAGGTGGTATATCTCACTATATTCTGATTTATTAATTATGCACTAATAGTTTTATGTGAATGTGTTTGAGGTCATATACAATTTGTTTTTTAAGGAATTAAATTTATAAAGTTATATTCTTTAATGGGAATTAGTTGGTGATATTGAAAATATTAACGTTCTTACCAAATATTCTTATTTCCAATACTGAGTTCTAACTAAGTAGGATTAGTTTATTTTTTGATGGATTATAGAAAATTGTTAAATTAACTCACTATAATTTTTTGAAACGAATGTATTTATTGGTAAAAGTGAGTTGATGTTATAATTTTAATGAAATACTATTGATATGATTTCAAAGGTTCTGATAAAATTCAACACGTAGTTGAAAAAAACTGATATTTTCATATGAATATGTTTGGGGAGAATAATTTATTTAATTTTGAAATTCATCAAGTTATAATAATATGTTGATTTATTTAGAATATATGGTTCAGGAAGTTTGGTGGAATAGGGGAGTGGATATGATTTTTATAACTTTATACCTCACCAAATATATAAAAAACAAACCATTACATTTCATTGAAAAGGGGCGATAAAATAAAAAGTCCATAAAATTAAAAATTATCCTAGAGTTTTTAAAGTGTCTTATATTATGAATGAATATAAGTTTTTTTCTATCTTGTATAGTTTTTGAATTTTATAGAAGTAATATCAACATAATCAAATCAGGGTAATGTTACAACCAACATGTTATATATTTTATTTTTTGACAATTATTGAGGATGAAGATGGTAGAAAATCAATGATGGATTTGTTAACCATTACTTGTGGTAAAATTGGTAGAAATAATGGATGAAGTGTAAGTATGCATTGTATTAATGATAGTGATTTGATAGGAAGAGGTGAATATGAAACCAACAAGTTGAGAGATTCACATATACACCTTGATATCGCTATACATCAATGACTTGAATTTGAAGACTGAGATTAAAGTGGAATTTGAAATTTAATATTACTATATGTTTAGGACTTGGATTTGAAAGATTTATATTGATGTGGAATGTGAAATATGAATCAAAATATTGAGTGATGATGGTTAATATTCTTATTCAATCATATTTTGGATTTAAAGCTAGTTAGAGATTACATTGAAAGATCCAAAGATGAATAAAAGTGGTTAGGTGAAGGAATGCTTCACCAAGACTTGATGAATATGGTTACACCATATTGGATCGAAAAAAGATATATTTAATCTATTATTGTAGTTTTTTATTACATTTGAATGTGGAATATTTTCAGTATGAAATGGATAATATGGACCCACTGTTGTGGATGAGATTTTTAAGGTAAACTTTACATGTGAGAAATGTAAAGGATTGTATAAACCATGTTAAATGTAATTTCATAGTGTTTATATGAGAGATATAAATTGAGGAAGATCTTGACCATTAGAAAACTTACAAGTATTTTCTCTGATAAATTTGATGAATGTGGTGCATGATATATTTTTTAAAAAACGGGATGATATGAGTCATATAATTATGTAGAGTTAATTTTTATATTACATAATCTCAATATAAATTGGGGATTCCTAACATAATAATTTTGAAGTCCGTTATGAAATTTAATGAATTTTGAAAATTTGAATTTAAAGTGTTCCATTTCATAGAGGTAGGTAGATTTTTCATCATGATTTTTGAACTTAAAGAAAAAATGATAGGTGAATGATGTGATAGAAATGTTATAGGGAATTTTTTTGGCGAATCACTTTATTATTTTGTTTTTTATAACATTCCATGCAATGTAAGATATAGATAAAACCCCATATTTTTTAATAGGTGAACCATCTTTGTAGTTTTATATTTTAATGTTATGATAGTTTTTATAGACTTTGAACTTTATAACTACTTGAAATTTATGGCCCAAACTTCAATGAACTATATGGTGTTAAATGGTGATTATTCAAAATAATATGTTCCAAATGTCATATTCAAATGAGTATTATATGAAAGTTTATTTATATTTTAGTTTTAAATTTTAAATTAAAAATTCAAGGTTATATTATAATTGGTTATTTTGACTAAAAAGGTCAAAGAAGACATATAGTTTAATAACATTAATAGAGGAGGGAAACTATGTCTTCGTATGAAGAAAAAAGGTCAAAAAAATGAGCCTTATTTCATATATGAAATAGAAAAAAATATTTATTGATAGAAAATATTGTATTTAATATTTTCTTGATGATAATAGTGTTGTGAATATAATTTACGATCATGTTTGATGATAAAAAATTACTATTATTATTTTTAAATATTAGGAATAAAAATAATTCATATATTATACTTATTATCTAGAGTATTTCTGATATGTAAATTTTGATAGAAAATTAAAGCTTCATCTCTTCTATAAGGGTGTGATTATATCAGGAAGTAAAATTTGAATAATTATTATAATTCACTAAATCATCTAAATATGAAATAAAAAACAGAATTCAAGTAATTCTATTGATGTTAATTTCATATCATTTATCTTTATAGAATACATAAAAGTCTATAAACTGATATCTTATATAGTAGTACATGAAAGAGGAGAAACTAATAACCATTAGTAAGTAGTGTGTTATCCCTAAATCATTACTATAAGTGATCATTGGTAGGGAGTGATCATATCGCTAAATCTTGTTCAAGAAGTGAGCCTTAGTGAGGAGAAAAATTACCTAAATCTTGAATCCAAAAAAATAGTTATGAATAGTGGATTTTGATCCACCTTCATAATGATGATTATATCCTCCTTGGATGTATCCTAGTTTGGATGGACTAATTTAAAATCTCTGTGTACCTGGATGATTTAAATTCAACACATATGCATGAAATCTATTGTGGATGAATATGATAAATAGAAATGTAATCATTGGTTGAGTATTTTTACTTATAACAAGATAAAATACATGAATCGGTGGGTAAAAGAAAAAAATTAAAATATGTTAATTCCCTAATACACCTCCACACCACTCCCCTTATAGTATCAAGGGTGTATACATTTAGGTGATTGAAGTATTTTATGTAAAATGTTACATCATTTTACATGATTATTATTTACATATCACGATAAATCACATTAAAGAACCAATATTTTTTTAAAGGAATATTAACTAAAAAATAGATTTATTTTACATTATTTTTAACATCTATCACTAATTGTATTCTCACAAAATTCTGTTTCCATAACATCAATCAAAATAATTTTCTTTTTATCCAAGGGAGTGTATGTATAAGAAATGGTGATCTTAGATGCTCAGTTAGGGTAAACATAAGAGATATCAATTGAAAAACATAAGTGAGAATAAAATTAGCATATAATTATGAGAACATAATCTAGTTTAATGTAGATAAAAAAATGGAATCATACCCAATAAAATATAAATCATAAAACACAGTTTGTGTCATAATTCTTTGAGAATAATATAAGGAATGATTCATAAGAGTGAAGAAACATGAGTTAATAATAATGATCCATTCAAAAAAAATGAAAAGTTACATTTCCTAACATAATAATATGGCTAAAACATAAGTATTAAAATGAAAACATGTATCTAGGATAACCACTAAGAAATTCTTACCAGAATGGGCTCGACAGACCACATAACCATAACATAATGGGATTCAGGTAATCACATGTATCCCATAACATAGTGGGATTTGGATGACCACCCTTATCTCATCCTAATTTTAAGATATAAAATATTACCCAAGGAATTGGAGGTCTATAAGAAACTTACCCATCATATAATGATGACCCAAACATATGATTGCTACAAGAACTAAAAAACATTCATAATTCAATCATATCCTAAATAATCCGTGATAGGAAATGGGTTTCATGAAAACATCCATAATAAATTATTAAAGTACATATTGATAATTAAGGATGATTGATTCATTAAATAATATTCCTAGTGAATCATAAGAAACATTAAGGGACATAGACATAGATAAAAACACATTTATAAGAGTATTAAAATTTACCTGGAGAAATAATTAGAATTACCCATTATATTTTTTATACATTTTAGAAAAATTTATAGAATATGGAATATTAATTTATTTTTAAAACCATATAAAAATATAGAGGAATTTTTTAAATAAAACCAATGAATATGGAGTAAAAATTAATTTATATGTAAAACATTAAAATTATATTACTTTCACAGTTTTTTAAATAAATAAAAAGTTTGTAAAAAATGGTCTTACCAATGATTCGAAAAGAAGGTCAATTTTATAAAGAAAGTCAAAATGTAGTGAAAGAGTCGTTGAGATAAAATGATTATAGAGATAACAATATTCATTAAAAAAATAATATGAACATATAGAGAAGGTGTCTAGAATTTGAAGAAGAGATAAGGTCGATTTCTATTACAAGCAATACTTCAAGTAAATTATAATAAAAAGGATAAGTAAAATGTTATGATGAAATGTAAAAATTCATTAACAACTAAAGGATAATAAAATATTGTTGGTTTTATATATTAATATAATACAATTTCTCAAGATGTAACTTCAAACATAATAATCTCAAATTCAATGAGAGATTAGAAAGAAAACCCTTACCTTTAATCTCATGTTCTACAAAAGGACTTTAAACTCCAATGTAATAGACATAACCATCATTATCATTCATTTCATAATATTATTCATACCTATAAGATTTAATATTCATAAATTATATTTTTTTCATTTCACTTATATTGGTTAGTTAAGGTTTTTTTCATCATCGTATGTTAGTAATTTTGATTGTTTCTCACAAGTTTTGTAGTGGTGATTTCAGTCCGTGTTCTTTGATACCAGGTTATTAATTATAAATTTAGTAATGGTATTTGAATCTGTTTGTTTAAATTATTTATTTCTACATATTTTTATTTCAGGGAAATTATGGGTATGGTTTGTTATAATAGAATCCACAACAAAAATATTTGGGTAATTTACCAATTAAAATGATATAATTTATATTGAGCATTCATTTTTATTTCAACGTTATTGAATATATATTTTTGATAAATAGTTCTCTTCAATAAAATATTTTACTAATATTAAAGTCTTGATACCTATTTATTGTGAAAATGGTGATGTTGGTATATCATTTTTTATATAGGTAGTTCAACCGTCCCAAACAAGAACTGTAACCCCTTGAGCTTTTATGAAATATAATTTTTGAATATAGTTAATTTAATCAATATATTATGTCGTAGAAAATAATGACTTTAAATTTATTTACATGGAAAACTGATTTTATATCATGTTATATGTGACAATAAGTTTTAATAAATCATGATATATTATTAATATTTTTATTTAAACGTAACCATTATAACCTAGTTGTTAAACATACTGATATGAATATTAATAAATAATTTCTAAATTTCATTATAATTTTTTTATATAAACACAACTTATTAACAAAAAATTACTAAATTTTTTGTAAAGTATATGTTTTTAAAATACAGTTTTTTTAAAAAATGTTTTTTTTTATTTTTTTGAATAGTAATAAAATTAACTTTTGGCACTTTTAGAAAAATAAATTTTTGAAATAAAAATAATTTTTCAAATTATCATGTAAAATTTTCCTTATTATTATTTTATTTTTCTAAAGTGAATATTTTTTCAATGAATAGTGAAAATACTAGATTTTATTAAAAACTTCCTTTTCAATTAAAAATTTTATAAGGTTATTTTTTGTTTTAAAATGGTTTTAAATGTAACATTAGTTCATATATATATATATATATTACTCTAATTTTGTTCAATGGAATCATTTTCATTTTGAATTTCGATATAAAAACTTTTTAAACTTTTAAACTTTTTCTCTTTGAAAACATGTTTTCTCCTCGCGTCTTCCTGATTAATTTTAACATAAAAATTTTCAATTATAGGAATTAAATTATGAAAATTGCATTTAATATTTGGAATTAATATAATTTATATTATCTAATAAGTTCAAATTAATTTTTTCCCATAATGAATAGTAAAAAGAGTAAAAAATATTTGCTGTGGTTAAGGTGAAAATGGTTTTACTATGATGATAGACTAAAATGATATAGGTTACAAAAACTTTTCCAACACCCATTTTATGAAATATTTAGAAAATATATCTACTATGTCATATAATAAACCATTTTAGAGCCTTTTAAATTTGAAAAACATGGGTATGCCTTTGTCTTTTAAAAAAATTACAAGTGTGTCACCCACCTCACTTGTAAAAGGATACCCACACTACTTTGTTATTAACACTTTGAAACCCCATTAGCTCAGAAATCACATTACAAGTCACTTCCTTATTTCCCTTGTCTTATCCTAGATTCATTTTTTGGTCAAAAATCAATCCTAGGAAAGATTTTGGTGCAAACCAAAATAAGTTATCTGAAGAAGTTATTACGTCCCTAGCCTAGCATTTTAATTTTTTACTTCGTACACCTCAATAAATTATTATTAAATCATGATTATATTATAACCTTAGTATCTTAAATTTACTTTTATGTTTTTCTATTAATTAAATTACCTATATCTATCTCTTCTTCCATCAAATGTGTTATAAAATCATCATTCGTGTGTACGATGGACTACCGCCTCGTGAACCGATGTGATTAATATTTAGCCACCACCTCTAATGGGTGGAAATAATGATTGATTTATTGTTTATATATGATATATATGATATTAATATGATTTTAAAAATATTATATCACATATTCATTCTTACTTTCCATTCTTTGTGAATACGATAATGTCGTTCATGTGTACGGAGGAATACCACCTCATGAAGCGATGTGATTTTTTATTCACATACACTTTACATGGAAGAAAATAAGAAAATTTTTAAATAAAAATATGTCAATTATATTAAATATAAATTTTTATTTAACTTTAATATTTTATTTACATTTTCTTATTTTAATCTATTACGAAAATAGTAACAACATTCATGTATATTTACAACATATCGTCTCCATAAATGTTGTATTTCACTTTCTAATATCTTACTATAATGTATTACTATAAAAACATAGATAATAAATTTATATGGTATTTATATCATTTTTAAAATTATGTACATGATTTAACCATGATCCAAGTAAGATGATTGAAAATACCTTATCAAAACATACACGAAAAACAAAGTCGTAATTACTTGAAACATGACTTTAACATATAATTATTAATAAAGGGGTAATAAAATATCATAAATAAAAAATATATTGAATGATATATATAATTATGGTTTTATAATATATTTATAATAAAATTATATTTATTATATGGTTGGTTCAAACATGTACAAAGGAAGTCGAGACTTGTTGTATTTGATTTTTCTTTTAACTTTTATATCTAGGAGATACATGCCATATTCAACAGATTTTTCTTATATGTGACATATAGAATGAAAATGAGTTAATTTTATATTTATTATCATTAAAATTATTTGTATTTACATATCCATTTTATGATATCTCTTTCATAGCATTTATAGTATAAAAGTTACCATAGTTGTAAGGGATTTTTGTCTCAATTTGACTTCTTTTGGGCATATGTTGTGTTATGTGCTTATATTATTTTATGAGGCTTATATAAATCCACATTGATATGTAATATCATGATATTTTAAGATTATTTTATTGTTATTCTTTCATGGTGTTTAAAATTCAATTTAACTAAAGTGGTAAGGGTTTAATGATACAATCTCATCGGTTATCTGAGTTTTTCATAATTATGCTTAAAATGATGAAATATTATGATGTATCTATCAAGAAACTCATTTATTTTATTATAATATGGTAATTTATTAATAATACATGTTTTCATTTATTTTTATCTCTTAATAAACTTGGGATTTCAAAATAACATTTTGAAATAAAATCAGCACTATTTCACTCTTCGATTGAAAACCCTTTCTCTTCAACATCTATGTTTTCTAAAAATGTGGTTAAAAATGATTTTATGTTCCACTATGAATTTTTAAATTAATATTTTTCCCTTTTTAATTTTTAAAAATTATTTAAAAGGAGTATTTATGTTTTTTTCAAATAAGGACCATTTCTCTTTAACTAGAAATGTGATAGGGATCATTGTTTTAACATGTAAGACATGTGGAGAATTTTTTTCAATTATGACAACTCAGTTTTTAAAATATTCCTTTATAAGTTTCAAGGTTTACTTTCAAATAAAATGGTTTTTAAAATGTTTGGTGTTTCAAAAAAATCAAATTGAATATGATATTTTCCTCAAGAAAAAATTTAAATGATTTTTAAAGCTTCCTTTATAATTTTTAAATGTTTATTTTCAAAGAAAGCAATTTAAAAAGTATTATAATGCTTAGTTTTAAAAAATTATTTTAAATGAATTTTTTTACCTGAAGAAATGCTCCAAGTTATCCTTCAAAATTCATTTTTTATCTAATATGACAACCTTTGATGTTACATATTATTTAATGGGGATATGATCCAAGGATGCCAGTATTATTCTTTCTCTAGACTGTTTATATTTATAATGACAAGATATATATTAAACTCATTTCTCTTCCTTATGTAATACAATGGTAAAATTATTTTGAAACCTACTTATTTTCCCACTGGTTATTCATATGATGAAATAATTATGAAACTTTTTTTCTTTTACGTAAGTTATAATATGATCAAATGTTTATGAAACCCATTTAATTTCAATGAAAATGATATGATGAATGTTTTATAATCTAGTGGAACAAAAAAATATGATTTTTATTATGTTATGGGTAAGACCTATATCTATATCTAATTCATTGGGTAACTATTAATGTTTTTGAGCTTAAAGGGTATATATGAGGTTATCCCAAGCCCAAAATAGGGTACATTGGAGGTTATTACAAGCCCAAAAGAGGATACAAGAGAGGTTATCCCACACCTGAAATAGGGTATATGGGATGTTATCCTAATACTAAAATAGGTTATAAATAAGGTTATCCCAATCTTGAAATATGGTACACTGATGGTTATCCCAAGCATGAAAGAGGGTACAAGTGAGGTTTTCCCAATCCCAAAAGAAGCTACAAAAGAGATTATCTGATGTCTGAAGAAGGTACATGGGTGGTTAGCCAAATCCTAAAATGTTATTAATATCATGGTGGGTAGCTTTGATATAATATTTTCAATTATTATGTATATTCTACAAATATATGTCTTATTCCAATGTTATATTCACATAATTCATGTTATTTTATTACATTATGATTCAAGTCTTGTGAATTACAAAGATTTATGACATGGCTCAAGTTTATGATCTATGATATACAATGTATGGTTTTTAAATTTTATTCTCATTTTCTCAAAACCTTATGCTATTTATAAGTTGATATATCTCTTTTTTACCCTTACGGAGCATTTCAGATCACCCTTTCTTATGTTTCCTTTCCCCGAGTTAGAAAGAAATGTATTTTCTATGATATGTCTCAGAAGGGTTCTAGTTGAAAATAACATATTTGGATATGACATATCTAAATAATGGATCATTTATTTATGTTTACAAGTTTCCCCGGGCACTATACCTAAATTATTCTTGCATGAATTTTTATTTTATATATTAAAAATTCATCTATTATGATGTAATATTTATAAATGAGAAGTTTGGGCCTTCACAGACGGTGTTCAAGATAAGTTTAGTTAAACTTTCAAAACTCATATGATAAAACTATAGCGATATCCTTAGAGTTATTTCAAAGGAGAGTCTAGGGATTTGTCTAATGATTAATCTATCGATGAATCATAGCATAGGAAAATGTCCTGGAATTCTGTTGAAGGATATTGTGAGTGGTTTATATGATATTAAATCTCTATCTATATAATATAAGTGGATTTATATCTGGAACATATTTACCTAAGGGTAATAACTCGTAAAATGTAACCTTCCTCTAGACTATATCATCATCTAGTGCATGAAAATAGGAATTGATTCACACCTGGTATGAATTTCTCAAGTGATATGTTTTGGAAATTCAACAACTCTTTACAAAACATCATAAAATATATAAATATACGGTGATGATGAATTTCCTATGACAAAACTAAGGTTTCATAGATTGAAAATAAGGTCTCATGATTCAAAAATACTATAAGTGGTATTTTATTATTATGTGGTTTTGAACTATGATTAATGTTTTGCAAATTATTATTTTTGGTTTAATTCAATGGATGGAACCCAAAGGAATCATGTTAATGGTGAATTCAATGGAAAATGAAATGATTTTACTTCTTAGAAACCTAATGTTATGGGTTTTTTAATGAAAACCCTCATTTTTACGCTCACACAAATTTCTCAAGATATGAATCATGACAAACTTCCAAACCAGAAAAGGAGGGAACATTGTTTTTTTATTCCATAATGAGGCAACTTCCACCCTATTTTAGTTGGTACACTAATCTACTAGTCATTTAGAAATGTATTATTACTGAAGAAAGTGTTTTTTATATTACATAGGGTTCAGAGCATGAAAATTTCATTTTGGTTTTTTATCCTTTAGAAGGTTAATCTAATCAACGGTGGAACCTTATTAAGAATATGAGTCAAGAGGAGGTACTATACTCCATGGAATGGGATAAGTTTAAAATAATATTTTTAATTATGTATTGACCTCATATTACATTAACAGAGATGGAGAAGAAATTTATAGATCTCAAATATATGGATGATAAATCTATTGGTACCAATGAAAGTAATTTTACAATATGTTCATGGTATTCTTCTCATTTATTCATTGGTTTATAATGTAAAATTGATCAATTTTTTGGTTGGTTAAAACCAATTCATAAAAAGGAATTGGCTATAAGATACTTTAGTAGCTTTGAATTAGACATTCGATGTACACTAAATGTTGAAATAGAAATTAAAGATTCCAAGCATTCCCATGGGTTTGATAAGAAAAAAAGATGGAGTCTCGTGAAAAATTTAATAAAATACATGGTGGAATGAAATTTCATTCACCTACATACTAGAAACGTGGGAGGAATTAATTAGGTGAATACCTAAAAGGAATAAGAGGGTGTTACATGTTTTGGAATCTTGTCCATCTAGAAAATGAATATAAAAGTGATGTGAAGAGGAAATTCATTAAAATGTATAGAGAGAGATATCAACATAATTCACTACCCACACTCATGTGTTTAAAGTGAATGTATTTTAGGAATTATGCGAATCAATTCCCAAATACAAGGGATAATGTGGATGATAAACCAGTACAACTTTGAAGAAAAAGAAAAACGGAGATATTATGCAATCACAATGGATGAAGTGAATCATGATGATTATGGATCATTATACATCCCTCCATAGTTGTTAATTTAATATTTTATTTGATGTTATTAATCCTTATAAAAATATTATTATTAATCCTTAATATAAATTTCCTGTTAGTTTGAGTATTGATTATCTCCCTCTACATGGATTTTTTAGTAGTCAAATCACATTTGTAATTTTATTGATATAAGGATAAACCTGAGCTTCTAATGATTTTTTTTGTATAAGATAAGATCTTATGTAAGGAATTAAGGATTAATAAACTTTTTTAAGTGTATCTGTATCCATGTAATATTAACTTAAGATTTTTTTATATCGTCATTGGTTAATTTGTTTAAGGTTGGTCATAAGTTCAAATTCATTGATACCCATTTTTTTGTTTTTTTAAAAGGAGGTTATCATGAATAAGGGTATTTTAAGAGGAAGTTATGGAAATGAAACCATTTGGGGTTATATATAGTGAAAAAATTATTTTAGGAATAATTCCTTTACACTATTTGGACATATGGTTAAAGGTACTAGTAACCTTTCGGGTTTATCTTATTTTTAATATTGAGGTAAATTATGGGTTGTATTCGATCACCTTATGAAGTCAGTACACTTTTTTACTATCAGATAATATTTCCCTCTAGATAAAATTTCTAAAATATAAATTAAAGTAGTGGTAGGGTTTCATGGATTAGCATAATAAATTTTATTTGATTGAGATCCAATGATTACTTCAATGTTTTAGAAACAATTTCATGAATCACTTGATATGGGGTTGCGTTTTAAAAATGCATTTCATTCTCAAAAATATGGTCAGACGAGAATAATATTTAAACCCTAGAGGATAATCTAAGATCTTGTTCTATGGATTTAAAATATTGTGGGGATCGAATCCTTCCTCTATTTGAACTTTCATATGACAATATATTTCATTCGAACATTAGGTTGTCTCCTTAAGAAAACATTTATGAAAGGAAGTATAGAATTAAGAAATATTGTAATGAAGTTGGAGGAAGAAATATATTGGGACCTAAGCTAGCTAGTTAAATGGAAGAGAAAGATATAACCATTCAGAAAGAGGTTAATGTAGTAGAAACATGACCGAAATGTTATGTTGATAATCATCGATGTGATCTAAAATTTGAAGTTGGTGAGAAGGTGTTTCTAAGAATGTATACATAGAAGAATGATGGGAAAACTAAGATCTAGGTATATTGTTCCATTTAAAATTATTGAATGTATCGGGACCATATTGTCTCACTTGTTACCTACAATAAACATCTCTCTGATTCATTGTGTGTTATTTGTTTCTCCCCTGAGTAAGTACATACTTGAACCATAAAATGTACTGAACTTTAAAGTCATAGCTTTAGAGAATGATCTTTCTTGTGAGGAATAACCAATGGAAATTTAGGATCATATATAAAAAGTTCTATGAAACAAGACCACTCACTTGGTTAAAGGTTTTTAGAAATATCACCAGTTTAAGGAAGCTACATGAGAACCTAAGGATGTGATGAGGTGGAACTATCCTCAGTTTTTGGTACTAAAGTGGTGAATTTAGATGCAGAAATTCATTTTAAGGGGGTAATATTTATCACCTAAAGATTTTATGATTTTTTTTTCAAATATAGTTAATTTCTTCAATATCTTGTGTTACACACAACACCAAGTTTAATTTTCATTTCACACAACACAAATTTTAGCTTACGTTATATGTGGAACTGAGTTTTAACAAACCAAAATATATTATTAATATTATTATTTAAACATGATAATTATAACCAAGATATTAAAAATAGATATATGAATAGTTATGAATAATTTTTAAATATTCAGTATAATGTTTTTATATAAAGAATAAATGTTGATAAAAACAATTTAATTTTCGTTAAAGTATTTATATGAATCAAAAATTCTAATTTATCAGAAGAATTTTTTTTATTTATTTCTGGGATCAATGATAAAACTAGTTTTCTAAAATTATAGATAATTATTTTGATAAATTAAACTTATTTTTTAAAATATTCATGTAAAAAATTTAAGGATGTATTTTTTTTATTTTTATGAAAAGACTAATGTTTAGATGAATAGTGAAATATACTGGTCTTTATTGAGAGATTCCTTTTCATTTAAGAAATTTATAAGATTATTTTTTATTTTAAAATTGTTTTAAAATTAAAATTTCTTTAATTATATATATATTAATACAATTTAACTCATTAGAATCATTTTCATATTTAATTTTGATATAATTTGTTTTAAAATTTAGAACATTTTCTCTTTGAAAACCTAATTTCTCATCACATCTTTGAGATTAATTTTAAATTAAAAATTTCCAATTCTATGAATATAATTAGTAAAAATCATTCCCACATTTATAATCAACTTCATTTATATTATCTAAAAATTTCAACTTAATGTTTTACCTTAATGAAAAATAAAATAGTAATAATTATTTACTATTGTTAAAGTAAAAATGTGTTTTCAAGGGGTTAAACTAAAAATATAAGGGTTAAAAATGACCTAAAAATTTTCCAACCCCCATTTTCTAGAAATATTTAGACCTTATATATTATATTTTTAAATGGACCATTTTTCACCTTTTTTTATTTAAAAACGTGGTATACCATTTTCTTTTCAAAAATTAAAATTGTTCCACTCACCACAATTGTAAAAGACCAAACTATATTTTATGTTCTTCACACATCCAAAACCCATTGGTTCAGAAACCCCCCACCCAAAATAAACTCCTTACTTCTCTCCTATCATCCTATATTCCTAATTTTGTTTATAAATTCAACCTAGGTAGTCTTTTGGTGCAAACCAATATAGCTTGTCCAATGAAAAGGTATTGTCTCTAACTAAGAATTTTGTTTTATTTCTTCCTCCACCTAATTAAATTTTTATTAAAACATGATAATATAATAACCATAGTAACCTCCATATACTTATATGTTTTTAAGTTAATGTAATGGAAAATATATACATATTCTTCCATAAAATGGGTTGTGAAATCATCAATCGTGTGTACAGAAGACTACCGCCTCATAATCTAATGTTATTTGTCTTTCATCACCACCTCTTGCAGGTAGATATAATGATAGATTGATTATTAATAAATTATATTTATGATATATATATTCTTCTGGAATCATTATATCACATATAAATTCTTACTTCTCATTTTTTGGGAGTATGATAACGTTGTTTATGTTTATTGTGGACTACCACCTCACAAAGCAAAGCGATTTGTTCTTCCCGTACACTTTACATGGATGGTAATAAGGACATGTTTAAATACACAAATTTTATATATTTAGAATAAAATTTATTTTTTAATGGTAATATGTTATTTTCCTTTCTTTCTTTCCTTCAATCTATCAAGAAAACAGAAACAACATTCATGTGTACGTACAACCTACCGTCTCTGTGAAAGGTGTATTTCACTTTCTATATCTAAGATTTATGGGTAACTATAAATACATATATAAAATTTTTTTATGGTATTCATATCATAGTTAATATTAGAGATATTATGTAACCATGATCAAAGTAAGAGGACCGAAAATAAAAAATCAAATCATACATGAAAAACAAAGCACTTATTACTCAAAACTTGAATTTAACATGGAATTGTTAATAAATGGTTAATAAAAGGTCATAACTAAATCATACATGGTATGATATAAATAATAATGTTTCTTGGATATAATTATAATAAAATTATGTTTATTATATATGTGGTTTGAATATTTACAAAGGAAGTTGAGTCTTAAGGTAAGGGATTTTTCGTCTCACATTTATATTTATGAGATATATATCATATTCACCACATATTTCTAATATGTGGTGTATATAATACCCTTGAATTAATTTTCCATTTATTATCAAGAAAACTAAGGTTATATATATAATAATTTTTGGTTATCTATTTTAGGGGGTTTTACAGTTAAAAAGTTACTAAAGCAGTAAGGGAATTTTGTCCCAATTTTTCTTCTTTGATAAAAATATTATGAACCTATATTATTTTATTAGGTGTATATAAATACTATTTGACATGTAATATCATGAAATTATTTCTTATAATTATATTTTATGTTTCATTTAATTTAATTCTTTCATGGGGCTTAAAATTCAATGTTACCAAAGTGGTGAGGGTTTTATGAAACAATCTCATCATTTATCAAGATTGATCAACATAATGATTCCAATGATGAAATATTATGATCTATCTCTAATGAAAATAATTTCTTTATTCTAAAATAGTTATTTATTTAGAATAAATTTTTTTCCATTCATTTTCATCTCTTTATACACTCAATATGTCAAAATATTGTTTTTAAATAAAACCAACATTATTTCTCTCTTTGTTTGAAAACCTTTTCTATTCAGTGATCATTATTTCTAAAAATGTTTTAAAAAATATTTTAATATTACACCATAGTTTTTTAGATTCATTTTTACCCATGTTTTAATTTTTATAATTTTTTAAAAATGAATCATTATTTAATTGTCCAAACAAGTCCCATTTTGATTTTACCAAAAATGTGAAAGGAATATTTGTTTTAACATGTATAGCATGTACTTGATTTTCTACAATCATGACCACAAATTTTTTAAATATTACCTTATAATGTTTGAGTTTTTTTACCAAAGAAATTATTTTTAAAATATTTTATGTTTTAGAAAAAAAAATTAAAAGTGAAAAGGATATTTTTTTCATAAAATGTTTAAATGATTTTTAAATATTCATTAATAAGTTTTAAGAGTTCATTTTCAAAGAAAATGATTTCAAAAATATTTTATAAAGTTTGGTTTTTAAAAATTGATTTTCAAAGAAAATTTGTTTTCATTAAGAAATGTTCAAAGTGATCTTTCAGAAATCATTTTCCATCTAAGATGACATCCTTTGGAGTTACATATGCTTTAATGGGGATATGATACAAGGATACCATTCTTATTATTTCTTTAGATGGTTTCTATTAATGATGAAAAGATGTTTATGAAAACCATTTCTCTTTAACAGGTTATAGCATGGTAGAATTATTATGAAATCCAATTCATTTTCTATGGGTTATGTTTTGATGAAATGATGAAATGATTATGAAACTTATTTCTTTTTCACGTGTTATATTATGAAGAAATGTTTATGAAACCTATTTCTTTACATGGGATCTAATATGATGAGTGTTTTATAATCTTGTGGTAGACATATTTTTTATTTTCATTATATGACAGGTGCGAACTATATCACTCACTGATGCATTGGGTAATGATAAATATTATATGGGATCAAAGGGTATATGAGATTTTATCCAAAAAGTGAAAGAGGGTATATGGGAGTTTATCCCCTGACCTAAAGAGGGTACATGGGAGTTTATCCCAATCCCTAATGAGGGTACATAGGAGGTTATCCCAAGCATGAAAGAGTGTATATTATAGGTTGTCCCATGATTGAAGCACAGTACATGGGAGGTTATCCAAAGTCTAAAAAATGTTACATAGGGGCTTATACCAATCACTAAAGAGGGTACATGAGACAATATCACAATACCGAAGTAGGTACATGGGTAGTTGTCCCAAGAAAAACATGTTATTAATTTATTGGTTGGTATCGCTAATATAATATATATTATTATTATATATATTTTATAAATCTATGTCTTATTCCAATGTTATGTTCTTATTATTCATTTTATTTTATTCCATTGTGATTCATGTCTTATGAACTGCCAAGATTTATTACATGACTCAAGTTGATGATCTATAATATATAGTGAATGGTTTACAATGTTATTATCATGTTTTCATACACTTATTGTAACATCCCTCCTCTCCTCATTGGGTACGGTCGAGGTGGAATTTCTAGTTGGCCTTAGTCAACATCCCCAAGATGCCAAAGGCATGAAATAAATACCAAAGGATTCATAAATAGTTAGGGGAATATTTGAACTTAAAAACTAAAATAACCAAACCAAGATAATCATAACCAACAATCACTACAATATTCATGATAAAAATTTAATAAAACTCAAGTAATGCCAACTAATATCAAAATTAAACAACACCAGAGTACCAAAGCGGGATACTACCAACATCAAAGTACAAAGAAGAAGAAAAAACCACACAACTCAAAGACTCTAAAGATAAACACTCCATATATACCAATATGATCCAAGCTAAAACTATACAATACATACCAAAGTATCATGATTTATCACTAAATAAATGAGATACCTTTACTTTACCTAGGTCTTGATAAATAATATCTGCAAAAGCACCAAAGTACAAAATAAGGGGGTGAGTATTGAAACTAAGTAGGTTTTACCGAATTAAATTCCCTACTCACACCACTAGGATAAAAAAAGTTTACAAATTTATATAAAAAATAATATAAAAAACATTAGAACATTCTAATATTTTATATCAAATATGAGGTGTTTTATCCAAAACTGTTTCCAAACCAAAACAGTTTTCAAGGGAAGTAATTAAAAAAGTATTTCAAACCATTTCTCAAATCCAATTGTGGAATAACCCATTATATTTCACAAATAAACTCATCCAACCATGCATTAAAACATGGATCTCCCTATACTCATCAGTGATAAGCCATTCTTTCACCAAACTGTCACATGGTGAATCATTTTTGACAGTGGAAATTTTATACACTTATCTATCTAACTTTTTATGGGGTGAACTTAATAACCTTATCCGTCCATTTTATATTGGTAATCTTTAATACCCTTATCCATGCCAATTTTTATGGGGGGGAAATTCATACCCTTGTCTTTCTCAAATGTAAATTAACACACACCAACAATTAATTTCAAAACCCAATCTATACCAATCATTTCAATCCATTTCAATAAAATACTAATTTTATTGAAAACCTTTCTATCAAACCATTTCCATGAATAAAAACCAATCCGTATTTTAAAATATCATTTTAAAATCATTAAAAAATATCTTTGTAAAAAAAATAATTTTCAAAATTCCACAAACTGTCACCAAATATGGTCTCCATCAAATATTTTTCAACAATTCCACAATCAATTTCGAGAAAAATATAAATTTGAAATAAATCCTTCTAATGAAAATAATAGGAGTCCAGTGTGAAGCCACATACCTCATAAATTATGGTGGAAATGAATAAAGGTGAAAATTATTCAATAAAATGGGGTTGAATCTAAAAAAACCCACCTTAGATCATGTTATCTAACATAAACATAGCCATATCTCATCATGATTGGAATAAACTATCATAGATATATTCCTAAATGACTAGATCTATGAATATATGAGGTGGACGAATAATAGATCTAAATAAAACCACTATGATTGGAGACTTACCAGTTAATTCAGATTTCAGTGAACTCATATTTTCTAACAGATCACTCCTAGATTGAAGGGAAGAGTCTCCACCACTTTTGGGAGGAGAGAAAACCAATTTAGGTTCGTCTAATAGAAAAAATGAGTAGTTTATAGGTAATCCAATGTGGGATCCACAATTTAATTATCTAATTTTTAATTGTTTATAGTTTAGCTGAATTATTAGGAAAACCATAGACAAACCATGAACCAACCACTACCTCCAAAACATGCTTTACATGGTTGTCTCACATGGTTAGTAAAAATGTGCACAAACTATGTTTTTTCATATTTTCCTTCTTTCATGGTTACTACTGGTTTGCTACATGGCTTGGAAAAACCATGCACCCTACCATTCACTAACCTAGTAGCCCATTACTGCCTTTTTACTATATCTGGTAGGAGTTTCACGATTTCTAATAACCATGGAAAAACTTTGAACTGCAAGAAAATCACAAAAAATATATCAAAAGTCCTCTAAACCCTCCCAAAATTCACCCAAACACTTTACATATTTTAAATACATAAATAAAGAGTTAAATAAAAACAATGGTACTACATTATCCCCCTAGTTGGCCTTTCTATCCTCGAAATGTAAAAAAATTATTGCAGCCCTGAAAGAGTTTGGCCCATTGGTTGACAATTTTCTTTCCATGATCCCATTTTTCTTCTTGAATCTGACCATGATTCCACAAAACCCGCACTAGACCAATGATTTTACCATTAAATACTTTATCCTTCATATCAATAATTTGTAGAAACATATAGAACAACAAATAATTTTGTTGTAGTTCAATGTGATCCCATAGAATCAATTGGTCATGATCAAGCTGATAATTTTTCAACTGAGTTACATGAAACCCAATGTGCAATGAACTGAACTATTGTGGAAATTCCAACTAATAATCTACCTCACCATCAAGTTAAATTTTCTCAAAAGGGACTACATATCGAGGATATAACTTGACTTTCTTTCCAAAATGATGATTCCCAAACCTGGGACAGATTCTCAAGAACACATGATCACTCACCATAAATTAAAATGAACATTGATGATGATCCACATACAATTTATGATGAATCTAATTCATCTCCACATTCTTCCTAATCAATTGAATCTTCTTAGTTATCTCTTGTACAAGTCTTGGGCTAACCAATGAAGTCTCACCTGTTTCCACCCAACAAAGTAGAGAATGAAAATAATGCCCATATATTGCTTCAAAAGGATCAATATGTATTGAGTCTTGATAAATTTTGTTATATAAAAACTCAACTAATGGTACTTGATCCTCCCATAACCCCACAAAATCCCTTACATAAGACCATCACATGTCTTCCAAATCGTGTATCATCCTTTTGGATTGTCCATCTATTTGAGGATTATATTTCATACACATCATCAACCAATTCCACGGGTCATGCAATATGGTTTTATAGAAATTAGATGTAAAACTCAGATCTAAATCTAATACTATCAAAAATGGTACACCATGATTCTTTTCCACTTATCATATATATATTTTAGACAATTCTTCCAATGTATAAGATTCAAAAATAGGGATAAAATGAGCCAACATTGTGAGCTTATCCATTATCACCCATATGGAATGATGTTTTTGAACTATCCATGGGAGACCTATAAAAAAATAATTGGTAATATGCTCCCATTTCCAAACATGAATATGTAAATACTAAACCATACCTTCTAGTCGATGATGCTCTTACCTAACTTATTGACTGGTTAAGCATCTCAAAAAAAACTCAGTTACTTTTCTTTTCATAACTACCCACCCAAACTGTTCTTTCAATGACTTATACACATTTTGTATTCCAATATGAACATCCCATCTCCAATGTTGGTTATCGTGAAGAATTGTTTCTTAGAAATCCATATGTATGACCATCCAATTTCAAAACCACAAAACTGAACTCCTATCTAGATTTCATCTATCAATGGTCTCCCCACCATGGATATTTAACCGTATCATAATACATTATGAATAGGATTCATATTCCTCAATAACCATCTACACCAAATTAGTAATAAAATACACTCAAAATAAAACTAATTCACTACATTAGTCTTAACAATCCATGTGGATGACAACTATCACTGAAATAAACAGCCATTGATATGAAGCCTCTTTTTAAATTTTACATATAACTTTATAATTAATGAATATTCCACCAAATATCATTTACATGGTTTATAAATTAAGTCAAATTTAAACATTTTTAGATAATCCATCCATCTTCTTTGTCTTAGATTCAAATATCACTGTGATAAAATATGGTTCAAACTCTTATGATCCATAAACACTATAAAATTATCACAAAAACAGGTAATGACACCAAGTATTTAATGCATGGAATACAAAAGCTAACTCAAAATCTTGTGTTGGGTTGTTCTTCTCATAAAAACATATCTATTATGATCCATAAGAAACAACATGATCTCCCTCCATGAGAACATATCCCAACTCATATCCTAAAGAATCACAATACACCATGTACCCTTGTCCTAATTCTGGAAAAATCATGATCGATGTTGATGTGAGGAAATAATTAACCTCTTGAAATAGTTCTAAAATTCGTTGTTTTGTTTTAATAGAAATTTTTTCATTTTCAATGATTTCATAGGAAAATATATTCATGAAAATTAATGAACAATTCATCGATAAAAAACAAGTTATACCAAGGAAACAGTGTATCTAAAATACATTATTTGGTGGTTTACAAGAGATAATAGGCACTATCTTTTATAGATATATAGAAAAACATCTTTTATATATTACATGTACAAGGAAGAAAACATATTTTATCTAAAAATCACACTTTGATAATTTTGAATACATACGATGATCCCACAAAATTCCCAACATTTTCGTCAAGTGTTGTTCATCCTCAACCCTTGTCCTCAAATACACCAATATATCATCCACAAAAACTATCATAAAATAATCCATATATATTTGAAATATATTATTCATCAATTCCATAAAGAATATTGGTTCATTTTCTAGATGAAAAGGAATAACCACATACTCATAATGGCGATATCTACTCTTACAAGTTGTCTTTGGAATACCCTATTTCTAAACAAGAAATTAGTGATATCCTAAATGAAATTCAAATTTAGAGAACTATTGGGCTCCCCTCAATTGATAAAATACATCATCAATATATGTAAGTGGATACTGATTCTTTATCATTACTTGGTTAAGCTTATAATAATCCACACACAACCTAAAAGTTCCATCCGCCTTTTTTTGACAAACAAGATCGGTGATGCCCATGGAGACCTAATTGGACAAATGAGCCCTTTATATTCCATCTCTTATAAATGGAATTTTAATTCCCTTAATTCTATTAGTTCCATCTGATAAGATGGAAGGGAAATAAAACTATTCCTTGAAAATAGGTCAATCATAAACTCTACTTATCCCCTTGGTAGAAACTCTGAGAAATTTTTGGTAAAAACATCCAAAATATGATCTGAAGCAACTATAAAATTCCTATTCTATATCTCTTACATTGATTCCAAAGTCAAGGCTGCCAACTGGTATGAGATTGATCCATCTGATGGTGCCAACAGGCCTGTTTTTTCTGCCTTTATATTTCTTTCTCCTCTATAGATATTATTTCCACCATCATCAGTCATAAAACTAATAGTTCAGGTATAACAATCAGTATGAGATTTGAACATTATCAACCAATACATTCCTAGGATTATATCATAGTCATATATCTCAATAACATATAAATATGATATCAACTCAGCTTCCTAAACAATTATAGAACATTATCTACACATAAATTCTCAACATTCTCTTTGACTAATATAAGTTTTATGTTTCAAAATATAAGGAATCATCTCAACATGAAAACCTAGTAAATCAATTGCATGCGAATTAATAAATGGATGAGATGAACCTATATAAAGAAACATGCATAAGGGTAGAATTCAAAATAATTTTACCTATGATCGTTGATTGTCTACATTGATCATCCAAAATAACTTGATCATATCCATCTAAATACTTACTCGCTTCACTTTGGTCTTTATTTCCATGCTGATATTTCCCTTACTAAAGAGTCATGGTATTCCTAGAATTTCTATGGATAGCTAGGCTCTACTGAAGAGATTTATTTTTTTCCATCATCCTGTCAAACAATAAAACCTTTGTGACGCATGAGATGTGTTCCAAACACCCATACTTGGATCACTGTGGTAATAGCGTTGAAGATGACCCATCTCACTATAATTGTGACATGCTCTAGAAATTTTTGTAAAATATTGAATGATATTATTTATGTAACCACATTTGAAAAATTCCCTCTTGTTTTGGTTCATTGAATAAGGTTAATTGATCATGTGGTCTAATTTTTATGTGTTCCAAATCCTTGAGAATAAGTGTCCCTCTTCCTCTTTCTATTAGTGTTAGAGTTCTCACCTCCTCTCATGAAGACAATCATACTTCCTCCACTAGGATTTCTAGCAGTGAAAGATATTCTAAAAAGAGTATCTTCGTGGAGTCCTGACTCAACAGTTTGAAAACCCTAAAAGATTATTTGAAAAAAAAATATTGGTTCACATGTGTCTTAGGTAAATCCACATTCTTAATGACCTCTTTCAATTGGTTCTTATAACATCTACCCAATTTTATTTTTTATACACATAACTTACTCCATAAGTCTCACTCTCTATAAACTGAAGTCTTAAAAATTTAAATTATCACATCACTATTTTCATAAAAAGTCTTTCCCAAAATTCAACAATTTTCCTCTTTGAACCATTTATTAAAATTTCACAATGATTTTTAAAATCAAACCATTTTCAAAATACCACTATCATGAATTTTAAAAACCTCACATTTGAAAAGAATTTCAAAAAAATTAAAAATTCAACCTCTTTTCACAAAATCATAAATAATTACTCAAAATGAAATATTAAATCCTAGTGGGAAGTCATTTCTATCAATGCATTAGAATTTATTCTCATTGGATAAACAAAGGATAATGAGTTTACACTATTACATGTGTCTCCAAAACATTTATATACTCAAATCCCTCATTACTTGAAGTTCAACATAAATTGGTTAGCTATGTATTTTAACTCTCTATGTTTCAAGTCATGAAAATTCAGCACCTTTCTACCATACCAACTCATGTAATAATAATGATGTTTTTCTCAACTCCAAGACTGACTCAACGGATACTGAAGGATAGAAATAACTGAGTGCGGTTGTACCACAAAGATATTTGGACTGATAAGATCTAAACCACTTGAAATTAAATGACCAAACAAGATTATACCATTTGTAACATCTTGTAGGTTCCGAGCACATTGGAAGAGTGTTGGTAGGTGTACCCAACTTTAATTTTAGAGTTAAAAATCGATCAATCTGAGATTCGTCATGATAATAAAACAGCGGATCTTCATAACAGAACGAAGAACAAAAAAGAAAGAGGGGAGTCCCAGAACCATAGATTGGATCATCATATGTTGGTTATAAATAATTAAATTAATTGGCAAGAATTTCCTTGGAGGAATTCTCCCTCCGTTGATGTTTTCAGTCACGATCTGATGTAATCCATCATCACATCATAGAATCCAAGTGTAAGATAACTCTAGCGGTAATCCACACATAATCCATGTAACTCAGGATATCGCCGAATGTATCTTTAGGTGATAGCACATAAGTGTTTTTTCTTGTGATGCCTACCTTCGATCATCTTCATCCAGTGGGGGTGGATCTCTCTCTCGTAGCTTGAGAGCGTTCTTGGTGGAAAAAGAATTCTCTCTTGGATTGAGAGATTTTCCAAATCCATTGTGCACACCCACAAAGAAATATCTAGGCTAATGAGAAATATATAATTGGGATTTTTAATTATATAGAATAATAAAATAAATTAATTACCCGAAATAATTTATTAATTTCATTTAATTCTTAGTAAAACCCCATGTCTAATAATAACTGTTGACTATTATTATTACTTTACATGTGCCCAGTGAATTACACCTAATATTATTTAATTAATTAAATAATATTATTTCTCATAAATTCCCCGAAAAACTACACGGTGTGTATATATTAGTATACACGACATGTACTTTTATTTTCCATTTTTGTTTATATCCTCCACCACATTTATTAGACCTTTAATAATGACTATTTATTTCTCAAATAAATATCACGACATTACTCATTAATAAATATATTATTTCTCCCACAATATATTCTCTTGAATAACTAGTGTCAAAATAAATGCAATTAGGCATCTTTGAATAATTATTGATCCAAAGTCGGGAATAATATTTATTCAAATTGATAAATTAATATTTAACTAAGATACTTGGACACACTTAGTGTGTCACCCCCTAGGCCTCTTTCTCAGTGGCATTAGGTGGAGCCTACCTAAAGTATGAGGTTAACGTCTAGAAACAAGCCAAGGCTCCCATAGAGAAAGAAGTTAATTCCTCAATGACATGTCACATCTTATGAACACTTATCATGTAATGTAATCCCTTTCTCACGATATCTCATATGAAGAAGGTTTCATGATAGTTCCATTAACCCATGTTCTCGATTATTCTTCTTTGAATTTATGGAATTGAACTTTCCCATTTCTCACCATGGACATGGATTTATTTAGGCTAAATCAATTCCATCAGGGGGCCTGAGATATATATTTCCATTATGGAATAAAAGGGACAAATTATAAGTCCCCAGCCTTAAACCTTACTTAATCTTGAGTTATTACAAGATTACACATTGAGGATCTTTTCAGGATTAGAGTATTAGAGAATTAGGACATAACTATTAAATCTCAAAAGATTACAAAGTAGTCTCTTCTACTAAATTTCCATAAAATGAAAACTCTTAAAATAGAAACATGTCTAGTTTCATGTTTTAGGTAGCATGACTTTCCCTTGATCCCATCCTTGACCCTATTCCACGCTAAGTCTTGTGAAAACATTTCAAAAACTTGGGATGAGCATAAAAACTCAGTAAGGGATACACAAAGAATAAAAACTGTTAGTTTATCAAAAAAAAAAAGTAAACCATGTATACTATAACAAGGTAATACTTTTCACCTTTATGAAGTAGTAAAAACTCTTCACTGAATAAAATATCATTACTTACCTTTTTGTAACCAAAGGATTACCATAAAACCCATATAAAGAACACATAACATATATAAAGGTAACTTTGGACATTAACATACTTAAGTGGAATAACCATACGGTCGACTCCCACACATATCACTTAATGGAATAGCCATACAGCCAATTTCCATACATACTTAATGGAATATCCATTAGGCCGACTTCCATACACAATGCATTGGAGGTTATAACGTAACCACCCGTCCTGGTATTCACGGCACCACCCGTCATATGGTTTATAACGTAACCACCCATTAAAATGTCCAAGTACCAATATAAAATCATAAAACATAAAACCAATATAAAGGAATGATAACATTTCCACATCACAATATATCATAATAGAATCCTTTATCAAAACCATTTTCAAAACCATTTCAAACATTTAATAAAGATAATTTTGAATCAAAGTGTCCCATACCACCTTGAATCTTTTAAAATGTTAAACCATTAATATCCATATAAATACATCCTTAAAACCATTTTGAAAACATGGATATTAATAATAAAAAATAATTAAAACATTTAAAGCGATATTTTGGTTAAAGGGGTTTTACCAAAATTAGAGACACTTGAATACAATAATTGAGGAATAACATTTAGTCAGAACTTTATAATATCATGAGAATAAATGGATTCATGATATAATACTCCAAAGGACAGTATATACACCATATAAGAGTGAATTTGTGCATAACAACAATGAACCCTCAATAGAAATGTCAAATGTGATGAAATCCCTTATAAAGAAGGTATCCTTAAATTAAGGACAAATGAATCTCAAAAATATGTGTGACAAATATAAATACACCCAATATAAGTGGATAATAAGTGTAAAACAATAAAAGTCCATTCACAAATATTCAATGGATGACATATTCAATGACTACATGTTCAACCCAAAGAAATCGAAATTGGGTTAAAAAGTTCCCTTGACAGCCTAACGGCATCACATCAAAATGAGTTGATGAGAGATAAAAAGTGTATCTCATCACTTGGACATAAAATTTACATCAATAAGGATATATGAGAACATATCCCAACATAACAATATGTAAATTAAAAGACCCAACAAAAGAAGTCTTTTAAAAAAGAGGAGGGTGAAAGGTTCCCTTACCGACTTGGGTATCTTTCAAAACATACACCCCATGAAAGAAGGACAATAGATCATTGATGTAAAAACTCATAAACGAAAGTATATTACACAAAGAGTAGAATAATGGGCAGTACATACACCACTCAATGGAGTTGGTGGCAAATGTAGCATAAATCTCACGGGAATAGAAGTGAGATGAAAAATCCCTTACGAAAATTCGGCAGCCTAACGGCGCCACTCAAAACATCCAAATATGGATTGATGAGATCAAATAGGGTATCTCATCACATTACAATAAAATTTACAGAAAGAGGAATATATAAGAACATCCCCCAACATTACAAAGAGGAGCTTAAAATAAGTGACATAAAGGAGAGTACTTAAAAAGAAAGAGAGAGGTTAGATCTCTTACGGAAGTTCGGCAGCCTAACGGCGCCACTCAAAACTTCCAAAATGGATTGATGAGAGAGAATAGGGTCTCTAATCACATTAACATAAAAATTACAGTAAGTTTAATATAAATTATCATCCCAATAATAAGAAATATGATCTTTAAAAGGAATGACATAAAAGAGTGTACTTGAAAAGAAAGAGAGGAGTAGGATCCCTTACCTCGGGTCCGACTTGACTCGATCGTTCTTTAATCTCCTGAATAATAAACTTGAGTTAATTTCTATTTGCTTGAGAACCTTTTTAAAGTTCATTATTCCTTTTATATCACTTTTTTCCATGTTATAAACATTATGTAAACATTTAAGTTAATAATGTTTGTTTTGTCGATATTTGGTTCTTAAGTCGAAAGTGGACTTCTTACAATTACATGTTGTTCGTGTGGCCAAATGTTTATTATATCCAGAATTGTATTCATGATGTAGATATCATATATGTAATATATATCCAGCATATACATGTATTTATAATAGTACATTACATTTGGGGATAAGAAATGAAAAGCACCGTTCATGGAGACGGTAAGCCGTACGTACGCATGAACGCTACTTTCATTTCTATCTCATACTTTAATGGAAAGATATAATGATCATATATAGGTATATAATAATTCCAGTATAACATCATATATAATAACATTAAATCCATCCTTTATACGTCCCACGTATGGCATTAACGAATCACATCACTTTGAGGGGGCGGTAGTCTGCACTTCCTAAAATGAAGATATCGCGTATACCCATAATGGAAGCCATAAAAGTAAGACAAAAATGAAAAATACAGAAGCATAAGTAAAACATAAACATATTATATATCATATATAAAAATAGTGACATCATAATGGCCACATTTGAAGGTGTTAAATGAGTATTGAACAATCATCGTTTCAGGAGGCAGAATTTCGCCATCCACGGAAACCGTACGTTCCTTAACCATTTGATGTAGTTGTGTGAGAGTGTATCTCGAATAAATCTTATAAAAACATCCTAGTATATTTATGACACTGGTGTTGTTACAATAGAAGTAAATAAAAAGAGTTTAGGGGGTTGGAGAAGCAAAATAAAACAAATGAACATGAGAGAATGAATTACATTTAAAAGTGTAACGCCTTTTGATTTGAGCCTAAAGACTTCCTTTGAAAGGATTATGCCCAAAGGGAATCCTCTAGGATGAGGAAATGGATGTGGAGATAGTAAATGGGCAGGGTTTGGTCGAGCCAAAGGCTTGAGGAGTGTGTGAAATGAGGTAGAGGTGGGGGCCTTTTATAAGAGGAGAGGAGGGGCACTTTTGGAAAGTAAGAAATATTACTTTATTTGAAAATGTGTTTCGGTTTTAAATGGTCCCACATTGATATAATTAGTGGATAAGTTGATAAGGGTTCGAAATCCACCCATACAATAAGTCTTGGACATGTTTAGTTCATAGATTTTACATTATCTTTCCATTTTATTTAAATCGTCAAATAATGATGTCATCGCTGCATCATTATTATGTCATAAATAATTTATTTTATTTAATGTCTAAAAATTATAAAAAAAATTACTATGATGTAGGAAAGCTTTTTAGCTTTCCATTTACTATTTATAATCAAAATTTGGACTTGTGTAACCCCACTTAAAAACTGTTTTAGTAAAACAACTCATGTTTGTGCCAATTTAATTTTAACATTAAATAAAAATATATTATTGTCATTTTCCAACTAAAGTGGCTCCATGGGGTCCCAAAGTTGGCCCATGGCTTTTCTTGGTCGGCCATGACTCACCCAATAGGTGTAGGACAAGTGTCATGGTGTTTTCACATTCTTATAATATCATTTTTACCTTAAACTATACAAATTACCTCTAATCGCGATTAATGAAAAAAAGTTACTATTCACCAAAAAATTATTTTCATCCCATTGAACAACATTTTACATACGAATGACAACCATGTATGTCGGATTTTCAAAATTCAATACACATTAGTGGTAAACTTTCATTTAACTAAAAAATCAGTTTGCTTGATTACCACTTAGTGGTTTCACTATTCATCAAAAATTGGAGTTTTTCAGAAAAATACCAAAACTTCACCCTAAGCTATATTTGATATTCCGAATTCAAAAATGAAGTCAATTTTACAAAATTCAAAACATATTAGCCACATTAATTAATTTAATAATTAATTCCCACTGTCAGAGCAAATAGCGTGTTTTTATAAAACAATAAGTATCAAAAGATTGACACTAGTTTAAGTCTGATTTCAAAGTGAAATTAATTCCAACGACCAGTATTGGATTTAATGGTAAAAATATTTTCTAATTTCACTTTAAAACCAATTAAAAATATGATCTAATCATATAAATAAATTATATTAAAAGGAGGTTTTGAATTAAAACACAACATTTTACACTATTCATTAAAAAATGAACTTTATCGGAAAAATACCGAAAAATTACACAAAGTAAAATTTGATGTCCCGATTCTTAATAAGAGTTTTATTTGGTCCAAAAGAATGTATAAGAGTGATCAAAACTATATTTAATGACAGTTCTCCATTAAAAGGCGATAGGTGAACCTTTAGTGAAAACTAGGGCATATACACCTAAAATTGAATTCTTTCCGTATTTTAAGCCTTTAGCTTTTATTGGATAAATGTAAAAACATTAAAAAACATATATAATCATATTTTAGTTATTTCTATCCATTCCCGCCATTACAACGGCTACATGTTAACTACCATTTAAAATAATATTATTTTTTTATTAGAGTGCAACGTAAGATTCCCAAGAAACTCGTTATTGCATGTTGGGTACGACATCGAGCATAGTGTCCCCTTTAAAGTAATATTAATATTTTATTCACAAATATGGATAAATATGAAAATTCCATATTCATTATTTACCTGGGGTGTTACACCCTTCCCCCCTTTTGGGAATTGCATCCTTGCAATTTTAAAATTGCGCTTGGAAACATCCTTGAAAGTCCCACATCGGAACAAGAGTCGGTAAAACAATCACTTTAAAATAAAGAAAGATAAGCACAGAGGTCACCCGAGTTAACCCATACTAGGATTCCAAGTATGAAAATATGGACATGGAGGAAAAAACAAAGGGTCATGTTCTGATGGAGAGTGATAGAAAACATGTTTAAGAGAAAGTTAACCACAAGAAAATCACAAACTTGTGATGGGTTAAACGGTATTCGATTCCCTAGTAGGAAAAGTTAATAGACAACAATTTTGCTTTAAGTTACTTTTTATTGAGAAATTTATTCATAAGGAATCATAATCACTTATCATGTTGACTTTCAACTTTTACTAGATTCATTAATCAAACTCTTATTTTTTCCAAAAGACGAGTATTTAATGAGACTTGTTTGCATTAAGAGTACTATAATCAACTTCTAGAGAATCACCTAATCCACAAAATAGAACTATATACTTCCCATGTCTTTAGACTTTAACCAAAACCAAAACCAAAAAGGCTTGTACAAGATCAGATAATCCAGAAAAGGATAACCCCTTATAAAAAGAAAATCTATTCTTAATCTCCAAAATTTGTCCCACAAAACACAAAGTTCAACGAGGACCATCCGATAAACAATTTTTCCATAAAATTATTCAAAGTAAACCAATATAAGAATGAAACCCAAATATTTGAAGGATTTAGTCACATATTCTTCCAAGTTAAATCGTAACATTTATCTCCAAACAACATCAGTTGCTCCTAAAGTCTCGCATTGAAAAGTAATTAACCTAATCACATATCCTCCATGATAGGTTAATAATTTTCATAAATAACCCAAAATCAACTTACTCTTAATTGATAAAATCATATAACTAGAAAGAATCAGTCAAACTAACCAGGGAATTCATGTAGTCCAGTGGTAGGCGATAAATACCAGTTACACTTTGGTTGTGGGTTCGATTCCCGTAGCTTTGTCCGACGCGACGGGTTGTCACACGGTCTACGTGTTGTCCCTTTTCCAAAACTATATAATTCTTAAAACATTCCCCAAACTGAGATAAAATATTCAAAGATGATCATAACATATTTTAACCCCAAGTTTATCTCATGCCTTTCATTTTCCATCATATCATATAGTAACCCATAATTACCTCAAAATTAAGGATCATATATACCCGAATGGTTCTTTATAACTAGGTCCACAAAAGAAAATATAACTACTCCTTGAATAAAATTTCATATATTAAACATCAGTGTTACACATAATATAAAAAGTCTTCTAATGTAACCCCATCATCAAAAGAGACTTAATACTCTTAAGAATTTCACCATAACTCTTGAAGCCCTTATAGGTTGACATCTTACTCATTCAACATTCTTCATGATCCATTAACCATTCCTTTCCAACTTATTCTGAAATACCTCTTTCCTACAAACAAAATCGTGAATCATATCCTAAGATTACAAAATAGGAAAACAATAGTCATGAAATAATACATACCTTTGATTGGTCATTATCAATTTCTTCATCCTCAATCGGAATGGCATTAGGTAGTGGTAAACGAACATTTGTACGCTCTTGGTGACCCCATTCACGAAACTTCTTCATAGGACATGTGTTTGCATAATGACCATTCACACCACATTTAAAACATTCAATTGATCCCTCAGAAAGAACTTCTTTCCCTTTCCTCGAGTCAACTGGATGCTTCCTTTTTACATGGCAGGTTCTTGCTTTATGACCTTCATTTCCACATCTATAGCATATTTCTGTCCCTTTGAAACATTTTCCTAGGTGTTTCTTTCCACATCATTGACACATAGGTTTTTGAACACACTTACCTTTATTATTATTACCTGTAGTTCCGTAGGGATTTGTTTCTCGCTTACATGATGGCTTATAGAAATCACCAAGGTTTAGGTGGTCAATCATAACTCCAGATAGTTGGTTGAGGATAAACACAAGAGTTCTTATAACGACCCATACTTTACATACATTTTTAATACTTCAAAAATTGAAGCACACTTATTACAACATATGATAAAACTACAAAGGACCGTATAGGTATAGTGCCTTTAGAAACTGGGAAACATAAACAACTGGTTCATAAATCTTCTACAGTGTCTCCCATTTATTTCATCATATCTAGGGTCCCTTTTAGCATATTCTACTTAATATCCATCTTCCTGACCTGGGGAAAAGAAAACATAAAATGGTGAGCTCAAATGCTCAGTAAGGGTAAACAAAAGAAATGTCAATCACATCATATACATAAGAACATAGCTTTTGGAAATCTTAACCTGCAAAAGAGCTCATAATATCATATCATGGGATAAATCATAAAAGTGAAAATGAGATCCCCATAATCATAACATAAAACTTGAAACTTTGTGGCATGCACACATAATCATGGAAAATCATTTCTTGTTAGTCATGACTTATTTCCAAGACTATCTTAGTGGACGAAGTCCCTTTCTGAACCGAGTTCACTCCTCGTTTCAGTCCTGTATCACTGAACCGAAATAACCTTCCGTTCCAGCCATGTCTATCTCATGAGATATAAAATCTTTACCCAATGCATTGGAGGGAGATATAGGTCCCACCCATCTTATAATGAATCCTTTCTTATGTGTGCCACATAATCATACATCATCACATAACACATGTAACAAAAATGGGATTCTTGAAACATCATGACATCATAAATAAATTCATATAACATAAAGGAATTCATAAAAAAAATTCCATCACAACATGATCAAATCAATGTAATAATAGGGATAAAAACATAACCATTTATTATCTTAGATGGAAAATAATTTTGATAAAACACTTGAACTCCATTCTTGAGGAAAATATCCTTTCTTCTTCAAAAACATTTTTCCTTTCATAACATGTCATACAACTTTAAAATAAAATAATTTGATTAAAAATAAACTTGAAAACTTTTAAAGGAAGCTTCTTGAAAATAATGTTTTAAAAATCCATTCATGCCGTATAAGTTAAAAAAAACATTCTTCGTACTTTTGTCGGAAAAGTCAAAAAGTACCTCGTACGAAAAACGACAAAAGATTCCTTTCTTATTCTTTACTAAAAACTCACCGAAGGGTAAAGTTGGATTTAAACTATTGTAAGTGGATGGAAACAATATTACATATTGAGGGAACATGGATGTGGATGATAAAATACACCCCAGTAAATACTTACGAATAAACAATCTCGGATAAAAATGAGATTGTGGTATTTTCCCTTACCTTAGGTCCAATTTGCTTTGTACGTGTCCGAAGCTCCTGTATAATGGTTTAAATAATGTTATTGACTTATTCCAGAATCATACATATTGATATGATATCATATATGGTCATATTCTTAGCTTCTTGATAGTAATATTTCATTGTTACTTGTTACTCGGGTCTTTATAACTTTTTGTTCTTATGCGTGTTCTGTCGAATAAATTCTTATTCTTATCTTTAGGTTATAGATAATTCATTTACATAATGCTATTAGTGTGTTATATACCATATTCATTCATTCAATTTATATAATCATTATGAAATGAAGATCATGTAGAACGAGTCGCATCACATCGTGGAGACGGTATTCCGTACGTACACACGAGTGATGATATCATTCCTATGATCGTGTAATTGTATTGGAGTATATATATATTATTTAAGTATCAATATTACTTCATAATAATCATATATATTTACTCATTACACCATTATACCCATCCTTTTAAGGTGATGGTGGAAAATAGATTACACCACGGCGTGGAGACGGTATTCCGTACGTACGCACGCGTGGTGATTTCATTTTTCCGTAGGATGGATAGAAGGTGAAATAGGGTTGTTTCATATTTATAATAACATATCAGTATGTAATTAATACTGATGTTATTACTTTATCATGAAACAACTAAAGAAGAAGAAGTTGAAGAAGAAAGAAATTGAAAAGATCGGTAATGGATATTACCTCTTCTTTGGAACGCCTCTTTGAATCCTCCACTTAAGGAAATAAGATTGGTCTTTGGAGAAGACCAGGACCTCTAGGATTATTCTAGGGAAGTGGAGAGGAGAAAATGGCAGGGGTTGGCCGAGCTTGAGTGCTCAATTTGGTGTGAGGAGGAGGGGGAGGAGGTGCCCTTTTATAAGGGAGGAGAGGGGCACCTTAGGAATATCTCAAAATATTATTTTATATTAAAGTCAAAATCGGTTTATAATGGTTCCAAAGGGTCTTATTTCGAAGATAAAGTGGGGAAGGGTCGAAATCCTATCAACCAATAGGATTTAGACAAGTTTAGGGTATTATTTTAACCTTATCAATTAGATTTAACTCTAAGTTAAATAATTTAACTTTTACCATGTCTTTTTGTTTTCTTTCACTATATGGTTAATACACTTACTATAACATGCCAAACGAACCACAAATTGTTTATTATTAAAATATATATCCTTATCTAAGTCATTTGGCCGAACCTTAGATTTTTAGGAATAAAATAACAATTAATAATATAATATTTGATTTAAAAACTATTTTGTGTCAATTTTGACACTATTTGATATATGATTTTTGTGAAAGTCATAAAAGAATTATATGTTCGAACCAAGTTGATTATATCAACATTAATATATCATAGTAACCTATAAAATTAGTTGAATTCATAAAAAGTCTCAAATTACATTTATTTTGGTGTTTATAACATCAATTATGTCAATATTTCATTAATAAGATAATTACTGCATCATCTTTGTGTCATAAATAAATTACATTATTTGATGTCTAAAAATTACAAATAAAATATCATCATGTAGGAAATCGTTTTAGCTTTCTAATGAATATTTACAATTGAATTTATCTTATGTATAACCCCATATTAAAAATGATTTACTTATTAAACGTTTATTTTAACTATTTTAACCCTTCTTTAAATAAATTAATAATAAATGTCCTAATCTAATCCAAGTGGGCCTAAATGGTCATATTTTATTCCTAAGTTTGTTTTTGGTCGAATTACACTTGTCCAATAGAATTAGGACATGTGTTAGGGTAATATTGATATCATATTTACCCTTAGTTACCCTATTTACTATTAACCGCGGTAAAAAAAGTAAAAAGTTACTATTCACCAAAAAATTATTTTCATCTCATTGAACCACATTTTAGTCCTTGATATTAACCGTGTCTCTCGGATTTTCGAAATTCCATTCACAGAAGCGGTAAAATAAAGTTTTATGCAAAATTCTGTTTTTTAACCTACCACTTAGTGGTTTCAATATTCATCAAAAATTGAAAGTTTTCAGAAAAATACCAAAATTTCACCCTAGGCTAATTTCGATATTCTGAGTCCAAAAATGAAGTCCATTTTGAAAAATAAAATTTATAAAATTTTAAAAAGTGGTTATTACTATTCATAACGGCTAGTTTTAATAGCATATTGTTGTTTAGTGAAACTCGGTATTGCGTACGACGCAAGCTATCGAGGAAGGTCGCAATTGCGTGTAAAGCAAGTCAAGCAAGTGTTGTGTAGAAAAAGATTCCTTTGATAATTTATATAACATAAAAGTCTCGGGTGTTACAGTTCTCATTACAGCTCCCATATCATTCAGTTGCTCGCTCAGAGAACTGTCACAGTTTCCTTCACATCCACCGTTACCTTGGTGCCTGCTAGATCCAGCCATTTACTAAAACCAAAAAGGGTCAGTGTGAGTATAACAATAAAACCATCATGTACTAATGAGGAAGATAAACACTAAGATATTCTTACTCATTCACTTTATCTAAAACTAGGACTCTGTCTGAAATCCTAACCATTATGGTAATGTCACTTATGCTTAAAGAATACCCTAACCTCTAAAGTTATCTAAACCGACCTCTGATACCAACTATAAGGCCCCAACCATAAACCTTACTTAATATTGAGTTATTACAAGATTACACATTGATGATCTTTTCAGGATTAGAGTTTTAGAGAATTAGGACATAACTATTACATCTCAAAAGATTACAAACTATTCTCTTCTACTAAATTTACATAAAACGAAAACTCTTAAAAAAGAAAGATGTCTAGTTTAATGTTTTAGGTAGCATGACTTTCCCTTGATCCCATCCTTGACCCTATTCCACGCTAAGTCCTGTGAAAACATTTCAAAAACTTGGGATGAGCATAAAAACTCAGTAAAGGATACACAAAGAATAAAAACTGTTAGTTTATCAAAACAAAAAGTAAACCATGTATACTTTAACAAGGTAATACTTTTCACCTTTATGAAGTAGTAAAAACTCTTTACTGAATAAAATATCATTACTTACCTTTTTGTAACCAAAGGATTACCATAAAACCCATATAAAGAACACATAACATATATAAAGGTAACTTTGGACATTAACATACTTAAGTGGAATAACCATACGGTCGACTCCCACACATATCACTTAATGGAATATCCATACGGCCAATTTCCATACATACTTAATGGAATAGCCATACGGCTGACTTCCATACCCAATGCATTGGAGGTTATAACGTAACCACCCATCCTGGTATTCACGGCACCACCCGTCATATGGTTTATAACATAACCACCCGTTAAAATGTCCAAGTACCAATATAAAATCATAAAACATAAAACCAATATAAAGGAATGATAACATTTCCACATCACAATATATCATAATAGAATCCTTTATCAAAACCATTTTCAAAACCATTTAAAACATTTAATAAAGAGAATTTTGAATCAAAGTGTCCCATACCACCTTGAAGATTTTAAAATGTTAAACCATTAATATCCATATAAATAAATCCTTAAAACCATTTTGAAAACATGGATATTAATAATAAAAAATAATTAAAACATTTAAAGCGATATTTTGGTTAAAGGGGTTTTACCAAAATTAGAGACACTTGAATACAATAATTGAGGAATAACATTTAGTCAGAACTTTATAATATCATGAGAATAAATGGATTCATGATATAATACTCCAAATGACAGTATATACACCATATAAAAGTGAATTGGTGGATAACAACAATGAACCCTCAATAGAAATGTCAAATGTGATGAAATCCCTTATAAAGAAGGTATCCTTAAATTAAGGACAAATCAATCTCAAAAATATGTGTGACAAATATAAATACACCCAATATAAGTGGATACTAAGTGTAAAACAATAAAAGTCCATTCACACATATTCAATGGATGACATATTCAATGACTACATGTTCAACCCAAAGAAATCGAAATTGGGTTAAAAAGTTCCCTTGATAGCCTAACAGCATCACATCAAAATGAGTTGATGAGCGATAAAAAGTGTATCTCATCACTTGGACATAAAATTTACATCAATAAGGATATATGATAACATATCCCAACATAACAATATGTAAATTAAAATACCCAACAAAAGAAGTCTTTTAAAAAAGAGGAGGGTGAAAGGTTCCCTTACCGACTTGGGTATCTTTCAAAACATACACCCCAAGAAAGAAGGAAAATAGATCATTGATGTAAATACTCATAAACTAAAGTATATTAAACAAATAGTAGAATAATGGGCAGTACATACACCACTAAATGGATTTGGTGGAAAATGTAGCATAAATCTCACGGGAATAAAAGTGAGATGAAAAATCCCTTACAAAAATTCGGCAGCCAAACGGCGCCTCTCAAAACTTCCAAATATGGATTGATGAGATCAAATAGGGTATCTCATCAAATTACAATAAAATTTACATCAAGAGGAAAATAAAAGAACATCCCCCAACATTACAAAGAGGAGCTTAAAAGAAGTGACATAAAGGAGAGTACTTAAAAAGAAAGAGGGAGGTTAGATCTCTTACGGAAGTTCGACAGCCTAACGGTGCCACTCAAAACTTCCAAAATGGATTGATGAGAGAGAATAGGGTCTCTCATCACATGAACATAAAAATTACAGTATGTTTAATATAAATTATCATCCCAATAACAAGAAATATGATCTTTAAAAGGAATGACATAAAAGTGTGTACTTGAAAAGAAAAAGAGGAGTATGATCCCTTACCTCAGGTCCGACTTGACTCGATCGTTCTTTAATCTCCTGTATAATAAACTTGAGTTAATTTCTATTTGCTTGAGAACCTTTTTCAAGTTCATTATTCCTTTTATATCACTTATTTCCATGTTATAAACATTATGTAAACATTTAAGTTAATAATGTTTGTTTTGTCGATATTTGGTTCTTAAGTCGAAAGTGGACTTCTTACAATTACATGTTGTTCGTGTGGCCAAATTTTTATTATATCCAGAATTGTATTCATGATGTAGATATCATATATGTCATATATATCCATCATAAACATGTATTTATAATAGTACATTACATTTGGGGATAAGAAATGAAAAGCACCGTTCATAGAGACGGTAAGTCGTACGTACGCATGAACGCTACTTTCATTTCTATCTCATACTTTAATGGAAAGATATAATGATGATATAGAGGTATATAATAATTCCAGTATAACATCATATATAATAACATTAAATCCATCCTTTATACGTCCCACGTATGGCATTAACGAATCACATCACTTTGAGGGGGCGGTAGTCCGCACTTCCTAAAATGAAGATATCGCGTATACCCATAATGGAAGCCATAAAGGTAAGACAAAAATGAAAAATACCGAAGAATAAGTAAAACATAAACATATTATATATCATATATAAAAATAGTGACATCATAATGGCCACCTTTGAAGGTGTTAAATGAGTATTGAACAATCATCGTTTCGGGAGGCAGAATTTCGCCATCCACGGAAACCGTATGTTCTTTAACCATTTTATGTAGTTGTGTGAGAGTGTAGCTAGAATAAATCTTATAAAAACATCCTAGTATATTTATGACACTGGTTTCGTTACAAAATAAGTAAATAAAAAGAGTTTAGGGGGTTGGAGAAGTAAAATAGAACAAATGAACATGAGAGAATGAATTATCTTTAAAAGTGTAACGCCTTTTGATTTGAGCCTAAAGATTTCCTTTGAAAGGATTCTGCCCAAAGGGAATCCTCTAGGATTAGGAGAGGGATGTGGAGAGAGTAAATGGGAAGTGTTTGGACGAGCCAAAGGATTGATGAGTGTGTGAAATGAGGTAGAGGTGGAGGCCTATTATAAGAGGAGAGGAGGGGCACTTTTGGAAAGTAAGAAATATTACTTTATTTGAAAATGTTTTTTCGGTTTTAAAGGGTCCCCGATTGATATAATTCGTGTATAAGTTGATAAGGGTTCGAAATCCACCCATCCAATAAGTCTTGGACATGTGTAGTTCATAGATTTTACATTATCTTTCCATTTTATTTGAATCGTCAAATAATGATGTCATCGCTGCATCATTATTATGTCATAAATAATTTATTTTATTTAATGTCTAAAAATTATAAAAAAATTACTATGATGTAGGAAATTTTTGTAGCTTTCCAATGACTATTTATAATAAAAATTTGGACTTGTGTAACCCCACTTAAAAACTATTTTAGTAAAACAACTCATGTTTGTGCCAATTTAATTTTAACATTAAATAAAAATATATTATTGTCATTTTCCAACTAAAGTGGATCCATGGGGTCCCCAGGTTGGCCCATGGCTTGTCTTGGTCGGCCATGACTCACCCAATAGATGTAGGACATGTTTCATGGTGTTTTCACATTCTTATAATATCATTTTTACCTTAAACTACACTAATTACCTCTAATCGCGATTAATGAAAAAAAGTTACTATTCACCAAAAAATTATTTTCATCCCATTGAACAAAATTTTACATACTAATGACAACCATGTATGTCGGATTTTCAAAATTCAATACACATTAGTGGTAAACTTTCATTTAACTGAAAAATCAGTTTGTTTGATTACCACTTAGTGGTTTCACTATTCATCAAAAATTGGAGTTTTTCAGAAAAATACCAAAACTTCACCCTAAGCTATATTTGATATTCCGAATTCAAAAATGAAGTACATTTTACAAAATTCAAAACATATTAGTCACATTAATTAATTTAATAATTAATTCCCGCTGTCAGAGCAAATAGAGTGTTTTTATAAAACAATAAGTATCAAAAGATTGACACTAGTTTAAGTCTGATTTCAAAGTGAAATTAATTCCAACGACCCCTATTGGATTTAATGGTAAAAATATTTTCTAATTTAACTTTAAAACAAATTCAAAATATGATCTAATCATATAAATAAATTAGATTAAAATGAGGTTTTGAATTAAAACACAACATTTTACACTATTCATTAAAAATGAACTTTATCGGAAAAATACCGAAAAATTACACAAAGTAAAATTTGATGTCCCGATTATTAATAAGAGTTTTATTTGGTCCAAAAGAATGTATAAGAGTGATCAAAACTATATTTAATGACAGTTCTCCATTAAAAGGCGATAGGTGAACCTTTAGTGAAAACTAGGGCATATACACCTAAAATTGAATTCTTTCCGTATTTTAAGCCTTTAGCTTTTATTGGATAAATGTAAAAACATTAAAAAACATATATAATCATATTTTAGTTATTTCTATCCATTCTCGCCATTACAACGGCTACATGTTAACTACCATTTAAAATAATATTATTTTATTATTAGAGTGCAACGTAAGATTCCCAAGAAACTCGTTGTTGCGTGTTGGGTACGGCATCGAGCATAGCGTCCCCTTTAAAGTCATATTAATATTTTATTCACAAATATGGATAAATATGAAAATGACATATTCATTATTTACCTGGGGTGTTACACATATTCTTTCTCACATTATCTATTAATGCAGTATCACTCGTGACACACCCAACGTATCCTACCTCACTGTGAATAGTGAGTCGTCTTAGTTTTTATCAATACATATAAGTGTGTGAGTTGTAATACCCATTAATACTAATATTAATGTCTAAGGACCAATACACACGTCTGTAGATCAAAACATCCAATGACACTATGAAATGTGTATTTCCTACTAGAGGGTCTCATTCTCATAATATCCTCCTAGATATTACCAAGGGTGAACACTAGGAGAAGGTGCCTTTAAGTTTTATGAGTCCTCTCCCTTAATGGCATGTATTATTTGTGTCCCTCAAATAACATCATACGACCATATAATATATATTAAAGAACAGTCTTATGTCACTTCTGGGATCTCATCATAACAGGTGTCCTCTATGACCATTTAATGCAACAGTTATCCTTAGGACATTATCACATGCATTTTCACGTAGAAGAACAATAAAGATGTGATAAAGTTATTATTAATAAATAAAGTAAAAAGTAGTTGGTTCTAGTCCATAAACTCCAAAATACTCCAACTTTTACTAGATCCAACTAATAACAAATTTTACCTACTAGCTCTCACATGATATTCATGCTTTTGTTGAGATAGGCCTATAGTTATGGGGTCTGACAGGTTCTCTTTCGTGGACACTATTCACACTGAATCTTTACCCCTTTGATAGAAATCTCTAAATAGGTGATACTTTCGGAGTATGTGCTTTTTCCGTTGATGTGACCATGTTTCTATTACAAGATCCACCATTGTAGTATTATCACAATACAATGTGATAGGATCTTTACTTCTAGGCACCACATAAAGATTTTGTACAATGTTTCGAATCCATATGGCTTATTTGGCTGCATCAAAAGCTTCTATATATTTGGACTCCTTTGTCGAATCACCGACAACTATTTTCTTTGAACTCTTCCAGCTCATAGCTCCTCTATTAAGACAGAAAACATATCCAAATTGTGACTTCAGATCATTCTGATCTGTCTGAAAGCCAAAATCAGCATACCCTCTGATGAAAAGATCCCCATCTCCTCCATACACCAGTAATATATCCTTCATTCTTCAAAGATACTTAAGGATGGTCTTAACAGTAGTCAAATGTTGTTCTCCTAGATCTGTATGATATCTTCCTACCATGCCCAATTCCTAGGAAACATCAAGCCTGGTACTTAACATGGCATACATGATGGATCCTATAGCCGAATATTATGGGATTTTACTCATTATATCTTTCTCTTGTTCTGTCTGAGGACAAATTTTCTTAGAAAGATGTAGGCCATGTGACATTGGAACCAATCCCCTATTTGACTGTTCAATACTAAATCTCTTTAGTATCTAGTCAATGTATGTACTCTGACTTGGTCTAAGTAGCCTCTTGGATCTATCACGAATGATCTTGATCCCTAGAATATAGGCTGCTTCACCCAATTACTTCATGGAGAAACACTTGTTCAACCAGTCCTTAAATGACTGTAATACTTGTACATCATTTCCAATAAGCAATATGTCGTCAACATGTACTACTAGGATAACGATCGCATTCCTATTAAACCTCTTATAAACACATGGCTCACATTCATTTTTAATGAAACCAAATTCTTTTATGGATTCATCAAATCGAATGGTCCTTGACCTGGGTGCTTTGTTTAATCCATAAATGGATTTCTGCAACTTGCAATCATGTTTGGCTTCTCCTGGTGTCACAACCCCTTATGGTTGTCTCATATATACATCTTCCTAAAGGTTCCCATTAAGGAATGCTGCTTTGACATCAATTTGATAAATCTCTTATTCATGGTAAGCTTCTATGGAAAGTATGATTCTTATGGATTTAAACATGGAAACTATCATGAAGGATTAATCAAAGTCAAATCCTTGATGCTATCAGAATCCTTTCGCCACTAGCCTTGATTTATAGATTCTATATTGACCTTCTATGTTCTACTTTCTCTTCAATACCCATTTTCATCCAACAGGCTTTACATCAATTGTCTCATCGACCAGAACCAAAACATTGATCTGATACATGGAATCCATCTCATAATTCATATATTTTAGCCATATTGTAGCTTATCATACTTCTACTGATTTCTTGTAGGATAAAGGTTCATCAATTTCCAATAATAATGATTTTCCATCCTCGGTGACTAGGAAACTAAATCTCTCTGGTTCCCTTTCTCCTCTTGAGATCCTACGCAGTACTTGTGTTTCTGGAACCTCTTCCACGAGACCTGTAGAACTTGTTCCTATACCAACTTCTGTGTATCCTGAGCATCAACTTCATCGAAGTCAATCTTTCTCCCACTATACTTTTTGAGTATGTTCTCCCTCTCAATAAAGATGCCTTTTCTGGTGAAAATCACTTTCTTGTCTGAAGGGTTATATAGGTAATATCCTTTTGTTTCCTTGGGATATCCTATAAATATACACCTTATTCCCCAGGGTGCTAGTTTGTTGTCTGAGAAGTCCTTAACAAATGCCTCACATCCCCATACACATGTGTGAGACAAAATGGGTTTCTATTCATTCTATAACTCAACGGGAATTCAATTCCCCCCCCCCCTTAGTTGGTACTCAGCATAATATGTACGCTGCAGTTTGTAATGCATATTCCCAAAGGGATAATGAAAGATCGGTATGACTCATCATCAACCTCACCATTTCCAACAAAGATTGATTCCTCCTTTCACTAACACCATTCCACTTTATTGTATAAGGAGGAGTGAGTTGAGATAGAATCTAAGACTCCTGTAGAAGATCGATGAACTCTTGGTTCAGATATTCTCCACCACGATCTGATCGAAACTTCTTTAACCTCTTACTAAGCTGATTATCTACTTCATTCTTGAATTCCTTAATTTTATCTAAGGATTATGACTTATACCTCATTAACTAGACATATCCATATCTACTCAAATCATCATTAAAAGTAACGAAGTAAGAATATCCACCTCTAGCTTCTACTAGGAATGGTCCACACACATCTATGTGCACCAATCCTAGAATCTTTGTGTCCCTTTCACCATGTCCACCAAAAGGCGTCTTGGTCATTTTACCTTCTAAACAAGCATGGAATCTATCAAGGGGTTTTATCTCAGTAGAGTCAAAAAGCCATCTTGGCAGAGCTTTTTCAAGTGCTTCTCATTTACATGATCGAGATGGTGATGCCACAACTAGGTGATGTGTGAGTCATGTGAGTTTGTTTCATTATCAATTTCCAACACTTTGTTTTCATAATTTAATACATAAAAACTATTATTTAAATGTTAATACAATAACATATATTGTTCTTATAAAAGAAACAACCCTTCTTTCCAAATTTGAAAATAAATCCATCGATATCCAAACAAGACACCGAAATTATGTTCTTGGTAACACTAGGAACATAATAACTGTTATGTAAAACCAAAATCATCCCAGTTGGCAACAAGAGATGGTAATCTCCAATAGCCAACGCAACTAGCCTTTCACCATTGGTAACTCTAAGATACACCTCTCCTCTGGAAATCTTTCTAAATCTACATGGTTCCTGCATTTGAATACATATGTGAGCACCACAAGCTGTATCTAATACCCAATGTGTATAAATGGAAAGATTACAATCAATAAAAAACACACCTTTTGTATCCCCATGCTTTTGGGTGCAATTCCTCTTCTAATGGCCTTGTTTCCACATGAAAAACATACTTCCACCCAATCCTCGCCCTGTCTTTGGATCTTCCCCTTCTTAGAGGGATGACGCTCAGGGGATTCAGACTGTTTATAAGTCTTTGGCCCCATTTCCTTGTCTTTATTTTTCTTATTCACTATAAGGACTCTGGGTTTTTCATGCTTCATGTCCTTATCTACCTGGAGAATTAAATTCAGAAGTTTCGATAGACTCTTCTCATTATTTCTCATGTTATAATTGAAAATAAAGAAAGAGAAGGTCTTGGGAAGTGATTATAGGATGAGATCTGTACACAACTCATCCAGGAACTTAATCTCTAAGATGTTCAGGCGTTAAATATAGACAATAAGCTTGAATACATGGGGCCCAGTTGGCGCAGACTCTCCAAGATTAGTTGTAATTTTTTTTGGAGATCTCATATCTCTCATGTCTTTCCTTCTCTTGGTAGAGATCATTAAGGTGATACATCATGATATACGCATCCATGTTTTCAAGTTTCTTCAAGAGCTCAATAGGCATGACCGATAGCATGAAACATTGGACATCTGTGGAATAATATATATGTTTCATATAGAGAGATAGTTCTTCATCACTTCCTCTTTCCCAGGCACAACAGGAATAGGCTCTTCTAGTACATACAATTTCTTCTCAGGGTTAAGGATGACATGTAACCACCTCTACCACTCTTAGAAATTTGTACCGATGAGAAGGTTTTCCTTCTCGAGTATGGTTTGAAATGATATTTCTGAAGTCATTTTCCTTATCATCTGTAAAAATTTAGATTAGAAAAGGATTATTACTTTATTTTCATAAAATTGAGATGAATAAATAAATTTGTCTCCCATGATTTTATCGAAATCCAATAGCCCTCACAATTGACTTTGGAATGTTCTGTTGCCCTAATATTCTAGTGTCAAGTATCCATATTTCCCTAAAATTACCCCAACTAGGGTTGGTCAAGAAACTTTAAATGTTTTAGGTAGGCACTCCAATTTCCAATTGCATTAACTAGTAGCTCCTTGATCCGCTGAGTGGACTCCCCAATCCTGAAATCCTTTTATTTTGGATTTCCTCAACCTTTTCCTCTTGGTCACACCAAGTATTGTTGTGGCAGTCAAACCTTGATGCAAACCATGTAAAGTCAACCCAAAACCTGGAATTAGAATTCCATGATAATTGAAATAACCCCAATTAAGATTGGTCAAGCACTTTGAACTATAGATCAATTCTAACCAAGATTATGGAAGGCTATACCGACTTGATATTTTCTTTGAGGGATTTTATCCTTATACATAAATTTACATTTTATTATCTTTCATTACATGATTTTTAATATTAATTGGGATATAATTAAGTGATTAATCATGTCTAAGATAATATTTATGCATAAACTATTCTTATTTTAGTTTCATATTGTATGATTGTTTAATTCATTAATTTTGTGATCATGACAACAGACACATAATAAATAAACCATGAATCATATATAAATAAAATAAATAGCATGATAATGAGATTGTTATATTGATTAGTTTATCTAGTGGTTGATAAACTAACCCAAGACCTAGGAGAGAAACACCTTGAACCTTTTGGGTTCGTGTTTACAAATTTCCCCTTGTTCACCTTTGTATCTCTTTGGATTGGTTTCACCTTGGCTCTTAACTTGAGCTGCCTCCACTAGCTTGAGAGCTCCATCCATTACATATGCTTTTATCTCACTCGCATGTGAGGGGTAAAATGGGGTTTTACATGAAAGAAATCTTAGTTTCACATGACCTACATATTAATGAGGAGAAGTCTCACAAGACAAAAAATTTAATTTAAATAAATTAATTAAAAGAAACCATTCACAGACAAAGGTCTTGGTCTAGCTCATGATCATCCATACATGCAACGATATTTACACATAAATAAAACTAGTATTCAATTCATTAATCGTTCTTGTTTAAGATAAATCACATGCGAATCAATTAATTATCTTTAATTAATCAATCCGTTTATCTTAAACACTTTTTTTTCTTAATTTCTATGAGATTATCATCCATCTTAATTTTAAACAAATAAATTCATTTAAAATTATCTTTTTACATAACTTGTATCTTGGAGGTTACCTGGTGAATTCTTGTTCATAACTACACAATGACTATAAATAAACATTACACAGATGTCAAATTAAACAAATATATATAAAACACCTATCACATGTTGTGCATCAGATTTACCCCACCACTATGGGTCATGGCTCAAGGGTTTGTATAAAATAATAATAAATTTTAATAAATCTGTATGATTAGGATGAGTACACTGTGTGTGGTTCCAACTACACGATGTGTACTTTTGTTTACCGTTCATATGAAGTACACGCTCGGGTACATGGTGTGTAAATGTACTTCGGAATTCTTCAAACTACACGACCTTTTCAGTGGGACACATGCTGTGTAGTATCGGCATTACACGGTTTCCAGCTGGGCGAGCCATGTACGGGGTACACAGTCCAATCCTAACCTGAAGGGACTACACGCCGTGTTCAATGAGCCACACGGTGTGCAATTTAGAAATTGTGTGCCAGCTGTTCCTAGTCAACACACATATTCATTTAAGACTTAGAGATTCTCCAAAACACGGCCTGGTTTGGAAGACCGGTCTGATGCATTGAATCTAGACTGTACGGTGTGTACTTCGGAATACATGCCATGTATTCTGGTGTTGTACGTCTAGGAACGTTTTTCACCTCTGGATGAGTTCATCTATTTTTTTAGTCAATATTAAATGTAAAATTTGTTTCTATAAGATAAACGAGAAACGAGAGAGGAGGAACAGATCTTGAGATTCAGATTTATAGAACGATTAACTTGAATTGAAACAACTAAATTATTAAATGTGTAAATCACCAAAAAAAAACTAAATAATTATAATCAATTATATGACCCCTCTGATACCACTTATAGGTTCTGGGAACAGCAGAAGCGCGTCAGTAGGTGGACCCAACGTTAATTTTAGTGTTAACAATCGATCAATCCGAGATCCGTCATGATAATAAAATGCCAGATCTTCAGAATAGAATGAAGAATGAAAAATAAAGAGGATAGTATTTGAACCATAGATAGGATCATAATATGTTGGTTATAATTAATTGGCAAGAATTACCTTTAAGGAATTCTCTTTCCGTTGATATTTCCGGTCATGATCTGATGTGATCCATCGTTGCTTTGTATAATACAAGTGTAGGATTCCTCTAGAGGTGATCCACACATGCCCCACATATCTCTGGACATCACCAAAGTGATCTCCAGGTGCTAGCACGTAAGAGACTTCACTTGTGATGTCTTCCTTCGATAACCTAGATCTGGTGTAGATGGATCTCTCTCTCGTAGCTTGAGAGCATTCTTGGTGGAAAATTAATTCTCTCTTGGCTTGAGAGATTTTCAAAATCCGTTCTGTTCACACACAAAAAATATTCTAGGCTAATCACAAATATATAATTGGGATTTTTAATTACGTAGAATAATAAAATGAATTAATGACATGAAAGAATTTATTCATTTCATTAAATTCTTAGTAATACCCCATGTCTAATAATAACAGTTGAATATAATTATTACTTGACATGCACCCAATGAATTACAAATAATATTATTTAATAAAATAAATAATATTATTTTTCATGAATTCCCTGAAAAACTACATAGCGTGTATATATTAATATACACGGTGTATACTTTTATTTTTCTATTTTTCTTTATTTCCTCTACCACATTTATTAGACCTTGAATAATGACTATTTATTTCTCAAATAAATATCACTGCATTACTCTCTCATATAAATATTATTTCACCCAAAATATATTCTCTTGAATAACTAGAGTCGAAATAATTACAACTAGGAATTCTTGAATAATTATTAAACCACAGCTGGGAATAATATTTATTCAACTTATTAAATTAATATTTATCTGATATACTTGGACACACTTAGTGTGTGACCCTCTTTTCCTATTTCTTAGTAGAATTTGGCAGAGCCTACTTAAAGTCCAAGGTTAACATCTAGGAACACGCCAAGGGACCCATAGAGAAAGAAGTTAATTATGCAATGACGTGTCACCTCCTACGAATGCTTATTATATAATGTAATCCCTTTGTTATGAGATCTAATATCATGCGGGTTTCATGCTAGTTCCATCAATCCATGCGCTAAATTGTTCTTTCTTTGACTTTCTGGAATTGAACATGCCCATTTCCCACCATGGTCATTGATTTATTTAGGCTATATCAATTCCATCCAAGGGCCTGAGATATCTACTCCCATTATGGAACAGAAGGGACAAATCATTTCTCGCATTATCTATTAATATAGTATCACTCGTGATGCACCCAACGTATCCTACCTCACTGCGAACAATGTGTCGTCACAGTTTTCTTGAATATATCTATGTACGTGAGTTTTAATACCTATTAATAATAATATTATAGTCTAAGGACCAATACACGTGTCCACATATAGGAACAACTAATGACACTATGAAATGTGGATTTCCTACTGGTGGGTCTCGTTCTCATAATATCTTCCTGGATATTACCAAAGGTGCACACCATGAGAAGGTGTCTCAATGTTTTATGAGTCATCACCCTTAATGTATAGTGTTATTTGTGTCTCTAAAATAACTTCATCTGGTCATAGAAAAATATTCAATAACAGTGTTATGGAACTTTCAGGTTCTCATCATAATAGGGATATGTTGTGACCCTTTAAAGCAACAGTTGTCCTTAGGAAATTATCACATGCATTTTCACGCAAAAGAATAATCAAGATGTGATAATGTTTTTATTAACAAATAAAGTAAAAAGTAGTTGGTTCTAGGCCACCAACTCCAACACATCTCACATGTCCTCGTTTTATTGAATTGAGGTGGAATTGATACTTGGACTTAGGTCACTTCCCTAATATGCCAAAGGCTGTAAATAAATTCCAAGGGATTCTCAAGCAGTTGGGGGTGATATTCCCTTTAAAAATAAAATAATTGAACCAAAAAAACCATGAAAAAAATCACTATATGATGCATGATAAAGATTTAATACAACAAAATTAATACCAACTGATATCATAATCAAACTGCACTAGATTACAAAATAGAAAGACTATGAATATCAAAGTACAAAGTAGAATACAAAACCACAAAGATTAAAGACTCCAAATAAAATACTCCACAACTCCCAATTTTATCCAAACTATAACTCCACAATAGATCTAAAAGTATCATGATGCATCACTAAATAAATGAGAAACTTTTACTTTACCCATTTCTTGATAAACGATATCAAAAAAATCAAAAATGTGAAAAATCAGGGGTGAGTAATGAAACTCAATAGGTTTTCATCAAATGACTTCCCTACTCACACCACCAATATAAAACATGTTGGAACATTTATATAAAACAATTTATATAAAAAAATTTAAAACACTTTAACAATTTATTTTAAGTTAATAAGTTCACACAAAAACTATATTCCAACCAAAATAGTTTTCAAGGAAAGAAACTAAATAAGTATTTCAAACCATTTCTCAAATCCCATTTTGGAATAACACATTCAATTTAACATATCAAAACCTCCAACCAAAAGTGGAATCATGTACCACCCTATACTCATGTGTGGTGATTCATCCTTTCACAAATCCATCACTTGGTGAACTATTTTTTATGGGAGAATGTTCATACCCTTATACATCTCACTTTTCATGGGGGAAAGGTCAATCCCTTGTCCATCCCATTTTTATAGGGGAATGTTCATACACAAATCTATTCTACCTTTTATGGGTGGAACTCCATACCCTTATCTATCCCATATTCACATGAACACACACAAACCATTTATTTCAAATACCATGAAAAAATAATCATTTTAATCCATTTTAAAAAAACATTTCTTTTACTAAAAACATTTCTATAAAACAATTTCCATGAGTCAAAACCAATACACATTTTAAAAAATCATTTTAAAATCATGAAACAAAAAACTTTTCACAATAACCAATTTTCTCAATTCAATAAATCGTCACCAAAGAAGGTTTCAATCAAATATTTCACAACAATTCCACAATCAATTTTGAGAAAAAAAGTCCATTTGAAATAAATCCTTCTTGTTCTAATAATAAGAATCCTGAGTGAATCCACATACCTGGAAAATTATAGATTAAACGAAGAACAACATGAATTCTTCAACAAAAAGATGTTGAATCTCGAAAAAACCCACCTTAAATCTTGTTCCCTAACATCAACAAATCCATATCTCATCTTGATTGGCATCAAATGTCATAGATCTATCCCAAATTGACAAGATATATGAATCTATGAGAGGGAATGAGAATTTATCTAAGGAAACCCACAAATAACTAAGACATACTAATCAATACAGAATTTAGAGCCCCAAAATTTTCTAACTAATCACTCTCAGATCAAAGAGAAGATTCTTCACAACCATAGGGAGGAGAGAAAACTGATTTAGGGTCATTAAAGGGAAAACAAGTGGTTTAGAGGTAATCCTAATTAAGTCCCACAATTTAAGGATCTAATTTTTAACTATTCATGATTTAGGCACATGTTTAGGAAAACCATTCACAAATCATGTTCTATCCACTGCCTGCAAAGCACTCTTCGCATGGTTGGCTTAAATGATTAAAAAACTATTTTCCAATTTTGTTTTTTCCTCTATTTCACTTTTCATGGTTAGTACTGGGTGGCCACATGGTTTCAATAAACCGTGTTCCAAACCTTGCACCTACCCAGTAGCCTTTATCTGCCTTTTCATGGTTTCATGTTGGATTTTCAAAATTTCTACTAATCATTCTTAAACTATGCACCATTAGAAAATCCACAAATACATTTCAAAAGTACTCTAAACCCTCCCAAACTACACCCAAACACTTAAAAAACATAATGAAAGAGTTACTTATTAAAAATAAAGGGTGATACACTTATTCTCATGATATGTTGATATTTCTCTTATCTTTGTTGTGCATATGATCTCACCCTTTCTTATGTTTCCTTTACCTAGGTTATGATGAAAGGAATTATGTATAATATTTCTAGGAAGGGCTCTGGTTATGAGGAACCTAGTGGGAGATAACGTAGATCACTTATGGATAAATTGTTTATGTTTCCAAGTTTCTAAATAAACTATAACTAATTGATTATAATGTGTATATTTATGTTTTTAAATAATAATCATCTATTAAGATATAATATTTATGTAGGAAAAGTTTGGGTCTTTACAAGAATATGTTATACTACTGAATGATTAAAAGTATGTAGTTGTATAATAATAGTATCATTTTCTAATAAGAATAATGATGTTAATATTATAATAATTATATTAAAGTATGATATTTTTATAGAGTAAAGATGATAAGGTAAATGAAAAATTAAGGGGAGAATATAGATACTTATTTTATAAATATTCTTCTTCCCAACATGGGTTCCTTTGGAATTAAGGATTTAGGCTCCCATCATGGAACTACAAGATTCCCAATGACATAAGAGGATTTATGAGAGTAAATTTGAGTAGGGTTTTAAGAGATTACCGGATGGATTGATCTATTTCGAAGGGATATAATATAGATCCATTAATAGGTGAAAATTTGGTATATTTCCAAAGAAACTAGAGTTAAGTGAATAGTAAATATTGAATCATAGGGAATTTTGGTATTTTAAGTGAATAAATATTATTAATACATTTATTATTGACTCTAACACCATGAAAAGTTCTTATAAATGGCATGAATATCATTTTATTTATCAAAAATTTGATCCACATTAATTTACCTCTTTTTACTCTTTTTTACCTTGTTTAATTATTTATCATCGTAATTGTTTTTTTATTAAAAATATAAGATTACCCCACTTAACCAATTTTCATGTGGGGATTATAAATATCTAAATAAAATAAATTTATATTTTCAAATAAGATATAAATTATATAGGAAAACTATTTTGGTAGAATAAAAGATTTAATTCATTATGTTTTTTAACCTAATTTTATATTAATATTCAATTTAATGAGTGTTAATATATTTTTTTCATTCAATGAAACATTAGATTGGATTTAAAAGAAATCCATTTTATATTTTATGTTAAAAATATAATATACATAAGAAAAACAGTTCTTTAAAGAATTAAATAATTTTAACAGTATCCTATAAAATATAATTATTTATCTTCTAACCATTTAATTTTATGAATCCATTGTTATGAAAATAATTATATGTATTTTATAAATAAATAAAATCATTAATTTATAATAATAATAATAATAAAATGTTTCATATAATAATAAAAATTATATTTTATAATAAAATATTATTATTAAATATTTATGCATTATTAAATTATTTATTATTTTTGAATTAAAATATTCTTAATTATTTATATTACCCAATTGATATACTCAATGACCATATATCTAATAACTCTATTTCAAACTAATACGTATCCAATGACCATATTTTAAAATACTATATATATGATAGTTAGATTTCATACCTATATATAACCATGAATACATTACTAAAATCATTCATTATATTCATTTACTTATCTCTAAAAAATTATATCATATTTCAAATTCTTTACCATATTTCTTTAGTAAACATAACGGTGATAATTACCGTATAAAAATACCAGAATAATGAGTTTATGTTTACAATAATCTATTTACTTTTTATTTTATTCCAATTGAAATTTTCGTAATGATTTTTCATATTTGATTATCCTAATGAATTAATTTATATATTTCATTGTAACATTTAATTTTAGTGAAATTTATCAAGTCTTATTTTAGTTTTTTACTTTTATATGAAGCAATATATTCAACACAATTTGTATTTAAAGGAAATAAAAACTTAAATTTTGGGTTGTTACATTATACAAACCCTAAAATAATTTAACACATGAAATTTGGTTACTCTAATGAAAACAAATGAGGGTACCTATGCCTCATTATGTCATCCGATTCGCATATAGCTTCCTTAAACATAGGATTTCTCCAAAGTACATTAATTAGGTGACTAGATGTAAACCACCAAGATTTTAAAGGAATAACATTATAATAGATATCATCAAGGACACACAACACTAAGTTTTACTATACTTACATGTAACCCCAAGATTTTTATGTTTGATGGTTTGTTAAATAAGAAACACCGAACGTAAATAACTCGTGATATATATTACCATTATAACACGACCGTTAAATTAGTGGGTATCAATAGTATTAACTAATCTATGAAATATATATATATATATATATTTCTAACACAATATAAATTATTGATAAATTTTCTGAAAATAATCAATCAATTATTTGTAAAGTGATTTACTTCTTCAAAAATATGTTTTCGTCACAAACATTTTTTATTTATTTGCATGAAAAATATTATAACCATTTTTTGGAAATTTTATAATTTTTTTTAATAAAATTAACTTCATTTTTTGAATCTTTATATTAAAAATTACTTTGGTTTAAATTTTTGTATTTTTATTTTAAATAATGTTTTTTCGGTGAATAGTGAAAATACTATTTTTTGAAAAAAGTATTTTTTCAACAAATTAAATAAATTAAAATTTAAAAATATGTTTTGAATATCTTTTCAAGTAACCTATGTTATATTTAATCCACTTAATTACTTTTAATCAAATTTTTATTGAATCTTCGTATATGTTTGTTTTTTAGTTTAAAATGGGTTTTTCTAAAAAATTATTTTAAAATGATTAAGGTTTCTCTATTTTACTTAATTAAAATAATAACTAATGTAGAATTATTTAAATCCAGTATATATATTATATGTGTTTATATTTTAATTTAGTTTCATACAATGATTAATATTAGTCATATAGTTAATATAGAATCATCTTTTTCTAAAAAAATGATCTTCTTAAAAACATATTATATTACCACATTTTCAGGATAAATATTAAATTAAATTTATCAAATTATTTAACATTATTTTTTAAAAATTAATTCTATATTTTTTATTAGAATAATTTATAATTTATAATAAGTAAGACTTAATTTTTAACCAAAAGTATTTGTGAAAACAATTAAAATTCATTATAGTGATTAATGCAATAACGAGTTTACGTAGTGGTTAAAATTATAATATCATGTGTAAAAATGACTAAAAATTGTACAAAACAAATTTTATGGAAATATTTATACCTTATACATTCTATTATATATAATGGGGCATTATTGGATCCATGTTACATGAAAAAACATTGGGGGAATTCACTCTTTCAAAATAATTACAAATGTGCCACTCACCTAACTTATAAAAGGGCATGCCCACTCATCACATATTCAGACATCTCAAACAAGTTAGATCATCAAAAACCTAACTAAATAAATTATAAAATATTATACCATTATCCAGTAATCATCATTTTTTCCATAAATCCATCCTTTCAAGGATTTAGTGCAAACCAAAGGAGAATACGTGAATAGGAGGTAATGTTCTTAAACAAGTGTCTTTATATTACTTATTTCTCCACCACCTTAAATTATTATCATACCATGATGATATAATAACCTCGGTATCTTCCGTATACTGATTTTTTTTATGTTTTTATTGAATCATACAACCACACACACTTCCATCAAATGGGTCACAATATCAGCATTCGTGTGTACGACAGACCACCACCTCGCGAAATGATGTCATTCATTTTTCCATTACCACCTATCACATTTGGTTATAATGATGGAAATATAATTTATATATTATATTTATAACATAATTATACATCTTTTTTCATTATAACATTTATACCATTTTTATATTTCAGTCTATAGTGGATACAATAACGTCGCTCATGTGTACATCGGACTGCCACCTCGGGAAGTGATGTGAATCATTTTTCACTAATGTGTTACATAGTAGGTAATAATTGTAAATATAAGAAATATATTTGATATAAATTAAATATTTATTATATTTATTACATATTTATCATACTCAAAAAATAATATATCAATTTTCTTTTTACCTTTTCACTCATTGAAAAAAATGATAGCATTGTTCCTGGACGTGTTGACCACCACCTCCTCAAAGAAATGTGATTAATTTTTCATTAACACATAAGAAAAATGACATATATATATAAAATTAAGTAATATATTATTTATAATATGTTTATCCTTTGGGAAATATAAAATTTTACATACCTTATTTCCATAATGACCATTGAAAAATGGAATTGATACTAAAGCGTATGTTTGTCCTACCATCTCCATGATCGTAATGTTAGATAATTTTTCCTTAAAATATTTCATGATGGGATTAAAAATTATAATTTATGTATAAATATGATAATTATTTCATTATTATAATTCATTATATGTTTAAACAATTACCTCTTTGACCATAGTCAACCTACTAAAGTCATTTTCTAAAGATAAGACAAATATAGTAAAAACATCTAATATAAACATAATAAATTTAATTATTGTATATAACATGTTACTAAGTGAAATATATGTAATAATAAACATTTAAAATTGTATAATGTAAGTAAATAATTAACATAAATTTATTATTCAATAAGATAAAGAAACACGTGAAAAGTCGAACTCAAGGTAATGATTTTCTCGTATCACTTTTATTTTTATGAGATATATGCCATCTTCAACACTTATTTTTGGTTTGTGGAATATATAATTCACATGAATTTATTTTATGATTATTTTACATAAATTTATTATGATTTAAATATCCATGATAGGATCTATATTTCATGAGGTTTACGGTTTCTAAGATACCAAAACGGTAATGGATTTTTGTAATAATTTTCCTTTTTGAGACTTATGTCATGTTATGTACTTATATTATTTTTATGAGATGTACATGCCTCCCATTTTACATTTAATATCATGAATTTATTTATTCTCATGATTTTTTATGTTTCATTTAAAATAATCCTTTCATGGGGCTTAAGATTCAAAGATACCAAAGTGAAAAGATATTTATGTTATAATAACATCCATTATCAAACTTATTTATGATTTTTATTCCAATGATGAGATATTATGGTCCATATAAAAAGAAACTTGTGAATTTAATTATCCTTAGGTTAATCAAGATATTTCAAATTAATAAAACCTTTTTCCACACTTGGTTACATAATATTATTGAGAAAATTATTTTAATAAAATCTGACTTCATTTCTCTCTTATATAGGAAATATTTTTTCTAAAAAAAAACATTTTCTCTATAAAAAATTCAAAGATATATTTAATATTTTAAAAATTATTTATAAAATTATTTTTCACCAATTCTTACTCTTTAAAATAAATTCAAAGGAATCTTATGTTGTTTTAAAAACAATTCTTGTTTTGATTTTATCGAAAAATTGAAATAAATATTCTAGTCATTTTCTGAACAAGGACATTCCTAAATTTTTACAATAAAAAAATAATGATATTTTATGATATATAAAAAATTACCCATTGTTATAAATATCATTTATTTTAAGATTCCATTTAATTTTTATAATGTTTTGTTTAAATAAAAATATTTAAAATTTATTTCCAAAAAAAAGGATTTTCAAAATGTTTTATTTTTTAAAAAGTGATTTTCAAAATGAAAAAGATGATTTCATAAAGAATTTTTTTATTGAACTTTTCACGGTATTTCAACTCATTAATGAAAACAACCCCTTTTTACTTATACTACATTTTGGATATTTGGTATTGGAATTATAATAATTCTTTCTCAGGATGGAATATGATTTTTTTAATGTGATTGTTATGCAACCCATTTATATTTCTTGGGTTAATCATGTTTTGTAGAGATTGTTATGGAACACATTTATTTTCCACAGTTCAATCATGTTTACAGTAGATTGACAATAAACCCATTTCTCCATGGACTAATCATGTTATAAATGAAAAAATTATTGTTTTTATTTTTAGTTTTATGATGAAATCAAAAACCTATGTAATTTATTCATGTAGTCCTTCTTGGACATTATTTATGATGGGTGAACCTAGATAGCATCGAGTGAGACCGTTATAGATTAAACTATGAGTGAAACCATATAGAAATCCAAATTATTGTGTAATGATTATGTTATTTGTATAATTATATTCGAATTCATTCATATGGTTATTCAAATTTTAAGGGTTCTATAGGGATTATGTAAGGGTTCTATAAGGGTTCTGTAAGGGTTCTATGAGATGATGTTCCGAGATACAAATATTTTTTATCTATTCTTATTATGGGTTTATAATGTTTCATTTGATCAAGATTGATATCACATGTCTTGTGATTATTAATTCTTATGAATATTACCATGGTTAAACATGTATTACATGATTTCATGATTTATGATCCAGGTATTGATGGGTATGAATATTCTTATGTTATACTCATGCACTTTGACTATTTCTTCATATACTTATACTCTTATTATGATCACTAATGACATTCATTTGGATATTCTTATGTTTTACCTTACTGAGAATTCCATATCACCCTTCATATGTTTCCTTTTTCCCTTTTTATAAATAATGGGGTTGAAAAATTTATGTCTATAATTTATTTCATATGTATGATGATGATGTCTTGATATGAAAAAAATCATAGTTAAGTGGGATAATTGATCATTTAAAGTCATCTAAATTTTATAGGTTAGAATTTTCCATATTTCTCTAAAACTATAAACCTAAAAGGTCCTATAAAATATAATTGATCCATGTTTTCTATTTGATGTTTTATGGTTTGGATAGAAAAAATTGGGTCACATTTATTAGCATCAAATCTAGAAATGGAATGTTTATGATTTTAGCACCAGATCTAGGAGTGTGGGTTCTAGGCTATTACATTCCGTATCAAAAAGAATGTTTAGATAAATTTGGAGATTATTATTTTTTCATGTGAGATGTTATTTTGAGTTATAGAAACCATCATAGTTATATAAGATTAATGATGATCATAAGTTTAAATTCTTAGGAACCGCTTTTGAGGGTTATAATTAGTAAAAGAATTTGAGGTCATTAATGAAACTTTTTGAGATGTATTATTAGGTTGGTGTATTTTTATCCCCTAGGATAAAAATTAACTATTATTTAGGGTGGATTTATTTTTTCATGTTTAAATAAAAATAGGACAACCTTAATGTCGAGGGACAACCCGTCGCATCTAGAAATACTGCAGGGCGTGAACCCACAACCACCGGGGAACAAGGGTATAGATCTTGCCACTATCCTAAACGATTTCCTGGTTAGTATTAAATTTTTACGTATGTTTGTAACCCCAAGTATAAGGGTGTAGTTATTTTTTTTCTTTAAATAAAAAAGGACAGTCTGAAGGTTGGGGGATAACTCATCATACCTGAAAAGTCTGTGGGGCTTGAACTAATAACCAAATGGGGACAAGGGTATAGAAACTACCATTGTCCTAAATAATGTCCCGATTAGTATAAAATTTTTATAGTTATATATTATGTTTATTTCAGAAACATATGTGTTTTTTTTTGAGAAATAATAGTTGATTTATCTTTCAAGACAGTATGATCACATCCTTCTAATCATTGGGTTTTGAACTTAGTCTGGAAATGTTAAAATAATTTTAAGGATAATTTTTATGGAGTTATTTGGTTTGAAATTTGGTATTTCTATTAAATATGGAAGATTAATGTAGCAAATGAGGTTTTATCTAATTTGGGAATTATCTTACCATGTGATGACAATTTTGTCTTTGGTTAATGTCTAAAGATATGAGTAATATCATGTTATGATTTTAGGGATTATTTGGTCCTTTAAATTTATATTTTAGAGTTTTTTTGTTTGAAATATCATCTTGAATACTCATCACTTGGAGAAAGAGACTATATTGTGTTGGAATTTAATTAAATGATTAAATTATACTAATCATGTAAGTATATTTCACTATGTTTTTGGTCTGTATGGTGAATAAATTCATCAACTCTAGTAAAAATGATCTTGAAAAAAAATTATTATCCTAGAACCTTAAATTTCTATGAAAATATGGTTTTTAATCATCACATATTTATGGTTTTGATTCCCTTAACATTCCATTGTTCATTCACTTTCTTTTGATTAATAACATCAATCACTCTCTATAATTATTTATATTTTTCCTTCATTCCCACCTATATTCCCCTATTTGGAAACCTAGTTATTTTTATTCCATATAAAATTTTAAATTCGATTTCTCTATTATTATGATGGAGTTTATTGACTATTTTTATAATGTGGGTTTACAGAAAAAATATTTTCAAGTGTCCAACCTTTGATTGCCAAGATAATGTTTAAATTATGAAGACACAATATATTAAAGGGGCAATGTAACACCTTGATATTTTAAATGAATAAAATCATATTAAATAGAATAATGTATATGAAAAACTAATTTTATATTTCATTACACATAACCATAATATTTTTCTTTTTGATAGCGTATTCAACATGCAACGCTGAACTTAAATGACCTATTATATATATTACTGTCATAACAAAGCCTTTAAATTTTTGGGTATAAATTGTATTAAATAATTTATGAAATATATAAATATATATATATGTATTACTAAATATAAATTATTGATAAATATTTAGTAAATAATAAATAAATTATTAATAAAGTGATTTTATTCTTCAAAAATATGTTTTCTTCAAAAATGATTTTTAGTGATTTTCATGATAAAAATATGATAATATTTTTTAAACTTTTATAAAATATATTTTATGAAATTAACACAATTTTTTTAAACTTATTATTAAAATTTACATTGGATGATATTTTGGAATTTTTTTCAAAAAAATTTGATTCTTTGGTGAATAGTTAGAATATTAATTTTTGTAAAAAGTCTGTTCATTTCAATTAATTAAGTCATTTAAAAGTCTCAATATGTTTTGAAATTTTTTAAAACTATCCAATTTAATATGTAATTCACATATTAAATTTGAATCAAATTTTTATTATCTTTTTGTATAATTTTCTATTTGGGTCTAAAAGGGGGTTTTTCTAAAAAATGATTTTCAACTACATAATGTTTCTCCATTTTAAGTAATTAAAATAATCCTTAATGGGGCTTGTTTTGAATGAAATATATATATTATATATATTAAAATTTTAATTTAGTTACATAAAATGATTATTGTTAGTCATATAGTTAATATACAATCATATTTTTCTAAAACAAATACTCTTCTTAAAAACTCGTTTTCTCGCCGCATCTGCGCGATTAATATTAAATTAAAATTTTCACTTATGGAAATTAAATTTTTAAAAAGTTAATATATATTAATAATAAAAATAATTTATAATATCTACTAATTCAAACTTAATTTGTATCCATAATTATTAGTTAAAATGGTTAAAATTAATTACAACAATTAAGGTAAAAATTAGTTTACTTAGTATTTAAACTTATAATACAATGTGTAACAATGACACAAAAATAATACAAACCTCATTTTATGGACTTATTTAGACCTTATACCTTCTATTCTAGATAATTTACTATTATTTGGTCCTAGTGACATGAAAAAAGCATCAGTGGAATTCACCCTTTCAAAATAATTACAAATGTGCCACTCACCCAACTTATAAAAGGCCACCCCCTCTCATCACTTATTCAAAATTCTCAAAATAAATTCATTATCCAAAAACTTCCAAAATAACTTACCAAATCCCATAAAATCATCCCATGATCCTTATTTTTGGAATAAATCCAACATTTTAAGGATTTAGTTCAAACATAAGGAGGATACACAAAGAAGAGGTAGTGTTTTTCAACGTGCGTGTTTATTTTACTTCTTTATCCACCTCTTTAAAATTATTATTACACCATTATGTTTTAATATAATCAGGGTATTAAATATATTTAGATGTTTTTATTTTAAGGGTATGACCTATAACAATACACACATCCATCAAAACGGTTATGAAATCATCATTAGTGTGTACGGTGGACTATCACCACACGAAATGATGTCATTCATTTTTCCAATACCACCTCTCATAGTTGGTTACTATGATGTATATAAAGATTAAATATCATATTTATAACACACTTATACCTATATAGTAATTATATCACATATAACTTCTTTTTATTTCATTCTATAATGAATACAATAATATCGCTTGTGTGTACGGCGAACTTCCGTCTCTGGAAGCGATGTGATTTTTTTCGATAATGTGTTACATGGACTGTAATAAGGGTAAATATAATAAATATATATGATATAAATGAAATATTTATTATATTAATGACATATTTATCATTATATAAATATAATATAACATTTTTATTTTTACCTTTTCACTCACTGAAAAAATTGATAATGTCGTTCATGGATGTGTGGACTACCACCTCCTCGAAGCAATGTGATTCATTTTTTTGTCAACACATCACAATATTGATATATATATATATTAGTATATATAATTTAATAATATTTTATTTATGGTATTATTATCATTTTTTAAAGATAAAATATTACTTATCTTCTTTCTATAATGATCATTGAAAAATGTAAACATTACTCTTGCATACGTACAACTTACTGTCTCCATGATCATAATGTTAGTTCATTTTTATAACCACATTTAGTGTTGGGGTCAAATAGTATGATTCATGTATAAATATTATAATTATTTAATGTTTATCATTATATATATGTTAAAATAATAGCCTCTTTTACCATAATTATCCTACCAAATAATTTTTTACGCATAAGCCGAATATGGTCAAAACATATAATCTAAATATAATCAATTAAGTAATTGTATATAAAAAGTTAATAAGTGAATTAAAATAAATAATATAATTAAAAAGGGTTATAAATAAATTAAATAATTAAAATAATTATATTATTCAAGAATATACACCCACAAGTGTCAAATCAGACTCAAGGTAACAGTTTTATCATTACACATTTATTTCTGTACGATATATGCAATATTCACCAATTATTTTTGTTTTATGTGATATATAATACCCATGAATGTATTTTATGACTCTTTTACTTAAATTTAGTTGGATTTAAATTTCAATTTTAGGATCTCTCTTTCATGAGGTTTATGGTTTCTAAGTTTCCAAAGCGTTAATGTATTTTTTTTTCATAATTTGCCTTATTTGAGACTTGTGTCATGTTATACACCTATCATATTTTATGAGGTATATATAAATCAAATTTGATATTTAATATCGTTTATTTATTTTATTTCATGGTATTTTATGTTTCATTTAATTTAATACTTCACGGGGATTGCATTTCAATGATACCAAAGTGGTAAGTTTTTTATGTTATAATCTCATACATTTTCAAGATTCTAAATGATTATGCTTCCAATGATGTTATATTATGATCCAGCTCTTAGGAAACTAATAAATTTTCTTATCCAATATTTATTTATTATTTTCAAAATTCTTATTACTTTTTCCAATATTTATTACATAAAATTATCTATAAACTTTTTTTTAATAAAATCCGACTTTATTTCACTTTTCAGTCGGAAATTTCTTTCCTTCCAAAACCATGTTCTCTAAAAATGTTTCCAATTATTTTTAACCTATTAAAAATAATTAAAAAAATGAACAATTACCCATTTTTACTACTTAATTTTATTTTCAAATGAATTTTATTTATTTATCAATTAATTGGTCAATTGGGTTTTATTGAAAAGGTGAATGGAATATTATTTTTATTTTCTAAAAAATGAACTTTCCTAACTTTTTAAAGTGTGAATGGATTGTTCATTTACATCATGTATAGAATTACCCACCATTATGACCATCATTTCTCTGAGTATTACTTTTAAATTTTATATGGCACTTTTCTTAAAAATGTTTTAATGAACTTTTAATGGTATTTCCCTTCATCAATGTTAACAACCCTTGGTGTTACATATATTTCACTAGAGATATTTTGTGCTGTTGAAATCCTCATTCATTATCTAGATAGAATAATATTGTGTTACATCTATGATTTTATTTTTTGGAATTATTCTTTTTATTTTTTATCCTATTTCTATCCTTGAGTTTTCTTGGGAGTTTTAGTGAAAATGGGAGTTGTTTTTTAATAGAAGGTGGAACACGGTTGGCTCAAGGTTTGGTAAGCCATGAGCCATTGACCATGAAATTTTGTGAACAAGTTCCATTTTTTCATAGAGGAGAACCACATGGTTGGCACAAATTTTGGAGACCATGTGGGAAAATAGCGCTTCATGACCCTTTTTTACATTGAGGGGTGTACGGTTGCCGCACGGTTCTAAAAACCCTGCAGAAAAAACCATGTTCCATGTCCAGGTCATTAAAATTTTAAAAATGAAGGTTGTTTCCTCCCTTGATTTGACACTAAATCCCCTATTTTCATCCCCCATCAGGATTTTCAGCTCTAGGTACCTCCAACCATCCTCCTTTCTCCCTTGGATTTTCATTTGTTTTGGTGGGTTTGGGGTGGTTTCTCCAAAATTGTTCAAGAAAGACCCTAATTTCTTGATTTTTTCTTTATTTATAGAGTTTATCATCTTCTTTCTTTTGGTTTCATGTCTCCAGTGGGTTGGGTGACATATTTAGGGTAGTATATTGATTCTTAGGGTTCAATCATGATTTTTATTGGTTAAATATTTTCCTTATGGGGTCCCTTGGTGGTGTAGTTGTAGTTTAGCAGTGATTTTTGGAAGTTTCTACACTTGAGGCAGGTGGTTACATGCTTAAACAGTGTTTAATATTTTTGAAATTCTTGTTATAACTTCTAATGGTGGTCCATGATTTATGTGTGTGATGAAAAAGTGGCTTCAAAAGGATTCGATATTCGTATGGATTGAATGTTGTTTTTATAAATGAAATTGGTTTTATTTAAAGTGTTCTCTCTTATTGTTTTTCTTTAATGTGTTTTATAAATTGTGAAAGTGGTCTAATAAATTGTGAAAGAGGTGAAAACTATGTTTTAAAGTTTATTTGGTGTGTGTGTGAATTTGGAAGATGTATTACTAATCATAAATGGTGGTTTTATTTATTTATTCACATTTCTTGTGTGTGCATGTGAATGTGGTGATATATATATATACTTGACATGAGAAATAGAAATTGTGCATAAAGGGGATACATGGGTATCAAGGTGGGAAGATTATGACTAGTATTCTAGTAGACTCGGAAGTGTCTTGGCCCAGATTCATCTAGTAGGATTGATGACTGTAACACTAAATGAATTATGATGATGATTATAGACCACTAGGCCCTTGGGATATTCCCTTATAGTGGCTTCTTCATGTGGATTTTGTGGGTTATGGTTGTGATACCATGTTTTACTGAGATTCTAGGTTCATAGTGTCCCATTTTAGCTAGTTCTTATAGGTTTTTCACAAAACATATTACTCATTTTTATATCTTATATATCATCATCATATGGTTCACTTTGTTGGTTATTTGAAAAGAAAACCATGTGTTTCATTAAAATATTTTTTATAAATATGTCTCTATTTTTTCATTTATAAAACAATCATGCTAATATGTCTTATATTTTTTTGAAATGAAATATCTTTTATCGAGTGGAATCCTACTGATATGTGGATCACAACCTGCATACACTTTTTGGTGTACATAGAGTTGGTTGTTTTTGACTCAGGTAAAGTAAATATGTATTGTGGTGGTGGTTTCGCATTACTATTGTTCTTCTCTTGCAGTTGTTGTTGGTGGTGTCTTGAGGATGATGTTTCTCTTAATGCATGGAGGTTTTTGGTATAATGTCATTATTTAATTTCCTTTGTAGTCCTTTTAGGTTTTATTATTCTAGATTTTTTATGATTGTATAAATGGGTGATATCATTATCATGAAGTATTTTTGATACCTAGGTACTAGTTTCTAGTCTGTGGGGATTGGTAAAACCCTTCGAACCATTCCACAGATTGGGTCAGGTTTTAGGTTGAATGGAACTCTGACGTGGTTCATGAAAAAACTGTATCAGAGTAGGTCTTGCTCTTTTGGGTCAAGTTATTTTGGGATGCGTTTGGATAGACTGGACCTATTATTTTCATGGCTTCAGGTTCTATTTGAGAGTAGGGTGTATAAACATCACACATTTTGAGATGAATCGAGTCTCCATGGGATGTTGTGATTTTATTTGACACCAATCCATAGTGACATGTACATGAAAAAAACTATATATAGACACTAGGAGGGGGTGGAGTGGTTTTTTTATTGTCTTCTTATTATGATGGATTTGGTTATGTTATGAGTTTTTCAAGTGTTCAAGGTTTTTTTTATTACTGAAAATTATCAGAATGTTTGTTATGATGATCTTTCCTTGTGATTGTTGCTTCTTATAGGAACAAAAATGCCTCCCTGGAGACTTCTTATGAAACCATGGGAAGATTTTAGAGAGAGAGTTATCCCTCACCAATTGATCAAAGATTACTGGAAAATATGGTTTGGGTTGTCCATGCTTTATGAACAGAAGTGATATCTAATCTTACTCCGGTTAGAGAAGCTGAATCGAGTCCTATAAAAGATAAAGATTACAATTTACTTAAGAACAAACCCCATTATTTATGTGGAATAACAGAACGTCAGGAAGCAAAGGATTGGATCGAGAAGACTAACTGGATGTCTGAGTTTCTTGAAACTCCAGAATCTGTTAGGGTTAAGTGTGATTTGTTCATGTTGGAAGGTCCCAGTCATAAGTGGTGGGACTCAATGGTGAAAGTTTTAAAGCACATGAATATGGGTTGGAAAAACATTAAGGTAGTTTGAAACAAGAAGTATTGTCTTGGTACATGGCTTACAATAAAGCCTATGAGTTTAGGGGGCTTATCCAGGGAGAGCGGTATGTGATGGAATATTTTAACCACATCTCAGATATAGTTTGGTATTAACCTGACCTCATTTCTAATGCACCTAAGAATTCTTAGAGGTTTGAAATGGGGTTGCATCTAGAAATCCAATATTAGGTCCTTTTTATCAAGGTAAACACCTATGCTGAAGTGGTTGATCATTCCATGATGGTAGAGATTAATCATATTGACCATCCTAGTTTCCAAAGATCAGTTTGTTCTATTGGAAGTGGAATTATATCAAAGAATAAGAGGATGAAGGATGACCAAGGGAAGAAGGAATGGTGGTAGTTCTGGCCATCCTTCCCATATGTCTTCATATGTGGCTTCAGATATGGGTTAGTCATGTTCCATAAATGTGTAAAGGTAGGGCACGTACGACCTGTGTTCACATATCCTAATAAACCTTATCACCAATGTGGAGCTATGGTACACTTTCATCATTTCTTAAAATTGATGCACCCATATCAAAGTGGTACCTGATCAATGGCTTCTAGGGGATGTCAGTCCAGTTAGAGCCATCTAGGTCAGCATGTTCTTGATTTGGTGGACATGACAGTGGGGCTAGATCATTTTTTTAGTAAGATTCAATTCTGGGATAAAATGAAGGCTAGTGTTTTTTCTTAGACTCAGGATAATATGAGACATCTTCATATTGTAGACCAAGCACCAAAAATATTGGATGCAGCATCTACAGCAGTTCGAGGTACCATTCTTATTTCATCATCTTTAGTTGTTTCCCTATTTGATACTAGTTACTCATTTTATTTTATATCTTCTTGTATTTTTTATGTGATCAAATTACCAACTATACATATTCTATATTCAACAGATTTGGTAATGCTTCTTGGTAGAGAGTTAGATCAAGGTTTGAAGTGTACGTCTTGTGCACTCATTGTGTCAAGGGTCGAGTTGGAATGGGATTTTCTTGTTTTTGAGATGGACCACTTTGATGTAATCTTTACTATGGATAAGATGGTGTGTTTTCTAGAACACGTTGATTATTATAGGTAGAGAGTGAGTGTTGTATCATATAATGGTGGTACCCATGTTTTTCATGGTGAGTGGGATCCTTGGTCAGGTTGTGTTGAACCTCTACTTTTGAATTTGGGAAACCTCATTTTTCAGTTATCATCACTCAAATTAGAGGATGGTGGTAGTAATCCCGAGGGTGGGTTAACTTCTATATTGTATGAGTTTGTATAGGTTTTTTCCAGTGGATTTTTTGAGTTTTTCCCTGGAGTGGGATGTGGAGTTTTTAATGGATTTTGCGCCGGGAACACAGCCTATATCTCTTTCCTCATACCATATGGCCCCCATAGAGTTGAGAAAATTAAAGATATAGCTATACGATATGGAATCCAAAGGATTCAATCAACTGAGCATCTTGCCTTAGGCCTCTCTAATTATATTTGTGAAAAAGGGTGGTGGATCTCTCTGGTTATGTATTGATTTCCAGAAAATTAATAGGCTAACAATCAAGAACATGTACCCTTTTCCCCATATTGATGACCCTTTTATTAGTGTAAGGGGTCAAGGTGGTTCCCCACAATCAAATTGCGTTTTGGTTATCATCTAGTCAGAGTGAGAGAGTAAGGTGTTCCAAAAACACCCTTCTGAAGTAGGTATGACCATTTCAATTACATGACCATGCCTTTCATATTGACAAATTACCCAATGGTTTTTATGTAACTCATGAATAGGGGGTTTTCATGTATCTAGACTAATTTATTATTGTATTAAGGGATGAAATCCTAGTCTATTTTGAAAAATATGAGGATCATGATCATAATTTGAGGATTTTGATGGTCACTCTCTAGGACCATTGACTCTATGAAATGTTTTCAAAGTGATCCATCTGGATTAGGGAGGTTATGTTTCTGAGTCATGTGATCTCGGAGCAGGGGGTTTTATGGAACATGAGAAAATTTTTGTTGTAATTTAATGGGAGAAATTGAATAATGTGTTTGAAATGAGAATATTTGTAGGATTAGAAGGGTATTACATGATGTTTTTTGGACTTATCTTATATTTTTTCATCAATGATGGAACTCGCCTAGAAAGGAGTGAAGTTTGAATGGAGCCCAGAGTGACCAAAAGAATTTGAAGAGATTAAGAGGTGGTTTACCACCACCCCTATTTTGGTATTTTCATAATTGGTAAAGGGTTATGTTGTTTATTTTTATGCCTTAGGTATGGGTCTTGGGTGTGTTCTTATGCAAGGTGACTATGTGGTGGCTTATAGTTCCTGCCAACTCTAACCACATGAAAAAATTACCTAACCCATGACTTGGAATTAGCAGTATTGATGCATGCCTTGAAAACGTGGAATCATTATCTTTTTAGGTAAAAATTTGTGCTTTATTTTAATTATAAGATCTTAGCATACATTTTCTATAAGAAAGATTTAAATTTGAGGGAACTCCATTGGGTTGAGTAACTTTAAGGCTTCTATTTTGATATAGTCTATACCCCATGTAAAGGTAATTTTTTGGTGTACTATTTGAGAAGAAAAATCCTAGTGCAGGTCTTGAAAGATTCTAGTGATGAGTGGACCTTGATGAAGATATTTTCTCAGATGCACCTGGAGACCAAGGAGCATAGTAGAGGTGCATTCTTGGCCAACGTTCATCTGAAACAATCACTCTAGAAGTTGATTTAGGGGAAGAGACCGGATGATGATTTGATTGGATAGACTATTAAATTTCTTAATTGTGGGGAGACACCTTGTGATTATTCATTGTCTCTCGATAGATTTTTTTATTCAATTTATGATTTGTGGTGCTATTATATATGAGAAAGATTGTGATGTAGGATAGTCATCAGTCGTAATGGTTCATTCATCCTGGTTCTACCAGGGTGTACTATGATGTGTTTGGGAAATTATGGTGTCTAGGTGTGAGGTGGGATATAAATGACATTGTATTTCGGTGTTATACATGTCAGAAGGTCAAAGTAGAGCACCAAAATCCCTCTAGTTTTCTTCAACCGCTAACCATTCCTACCTGGAAGTGGGAAGAGATAACCATGGACTTTATTATTGGCTTACCTCGTATTCCCCAAGGGATGAATTATATTTGGGTAGTGATCTATCATCTGACCAAATCATCACATTTTATTCCCATCATATATTCATAAAATGTGGATGAGTTGGTCAGGTTATATATTTTGGAATTTGTGAGGCTTCATGGTTTTTTGTCGGAAATTAATTCTAACCTGGACTCTTTTTTAACCTCAAGGATTTTGGAAGGCCTTCATAAATAAATGGGGTTTCATATCAAGTTGATAATGGAATACCATATCTAAATGGAAGGTAAAATAGACTGGGATAATCCAATTTTGGAAGACATGCTCGGGGAATGTGTGTTGGATTTCAAAGGTTCGTGGGATAGCCATTTGTAATTGGTTGAGTTTGTGTATAACAAAAGTTTCCAATCTTCAATTAAAATGGATCATTTTGAGGTATTTTATAGTTGGTTGTGTAGTTCTATTTTATGTTGGTCTGAGGTGGGTGAGACCTCATTGTTGGGATAAATCCTTGTGCAAGAAACTTCTGATAAAGTAAAGTTGATTAGGAATATTTTTTTGGTGGCTTAGATTCACTACAAGTCTTATGTAGATTAGAGGCACCAAACCCTATCATTTTATGTGTGTGACTGTGTGTTCTTGAATTTGTCACCTCGCTTGGGTCATCATCTTTTGGGTATGCAAGGAAAGTTAACATCAAGGTACATAGAAACTTTTGAAATTACTAAGAAGATTCTTAAAGTGGAATACATGTTAGCATTTCCCTCTCAGTTGATGTCAATTCATGACATATTCTGTGTTTCTTGTTTGAAAAAATATAACTTAGATATGTCCCATGTGTTGAATTGGTAATAGTTAGAGTTAGAGACTGATTTATTTGTGTTTAAATAGATAGTGAAGATTTTAGATTCACAAGATAAAGTGATTCCTTGGAAGTCTATTCCAATGGTCTGAGTTCTTTGAAAAAATGTTAATGATGTGATTGAGACTTGGGAGTGGAAGTCCTAGATTAAAGAAGATTATCTATTTTTATTCATTAGTCAACCATCGATATCAATTTTTGGGCATGGAAAGATTTTATGGTGGAGATAATTGTCACATTTATGATTTTATTTTGAGGTATTATTATATTTATTATTGATCCTATGATTATCTTTAATTTTTTTAAATACTTTTAGTGAAAATGAGAGTTTGGGGGTTAATAGTAGGTGGCACATGGTTATCCCAAGGTTTGGTAAATCATGCACCCCTTCCTAGGAAACCGTGTAGACAAGTTCCATTTTTGGATAGAGGCGAACCACATGGTTGGTGCACAGTTGGGAGACTATATATGAAAACCATGATTCTTATCTCTCTTGGATAGTGAGGGGTGCACGGTTTCCGCAAAGATTATAAAACCATGTGGGAAAACTCTATGCCATGTCTAGGTCATTAAAATTTTAAAAATTATGGTTGTGTCCTCTAATTATTTAACCCAAAATTCCCCATTTTCTTCCCCACTCGGGATTTCCAACCCTATGCACCTTGAACCCTCCTCCTTTCTCCCTTGGATCCTCATTTTTTTGGTGGATTCGGTGTGGTTTTCTCCATGATTCTTCAATTAAGGCCATCATTTCTTGATTTCATATTTTTTTCTAAGGTTTATCTTATTCTTTATTGAGGTTTCATATCTCTAGTGGGTTGGATGACCTATTTTGGGTTGTATCATGGTTCTTATGTTCCAATCCTGGGTTTTTTATTAAATATTTCTTTTATAGGGTCCCTTGGTAGTGTGGTTGTAGTTTAGCACCGATTTTCATAAGTTTCTATACTTGAGGTAGGTTGTTCCATGCCCAAACATTGTTTGATGAATTTGAAATTATTTTTATGACTTCTAAAGGTGTTCCATGATTTATGTGTCTTTTGAGAAATTAATTTTCAAATTTATTTGATGTGTGTATGGATTTAAAGTGGTTTTTTAATGAAAATTGGTTGTATTTCTAGTGTTCTTCCTTATTGTATTTCTTTAATGTGTTTGATAAATTATGCAAGTGGTCTAATAAATTATTCAAGGGGTCTAAAACATGTTTTAAAGTGGATTTAGTGTATGTATGAATTTGAAAGAGGGTTTTCTTATGAGAAATGGTGGTTTTATTTATGTATTCACATTGCTTGTGTGTGCATGTGAATGTGGTGATATATATATATATATATATATATATATATATATATATATATATATGAAATGAGAAACAGAAATTGAACACAAAGGAGAAACTTTCATATCTAGGTGGGTGGACTATGACTAGTATGCTAGTTGACTTAGAAGTGGCTTAGCCCAGATTCATCTAAAAGGAATTATGACTACAACACTAACTAAATTATGATCATGATAGGAGGCCACTTGAACTTAGTTCTATTTTGTGATATCGTACCTACAATCGGCAAATGATGCACTTTTTGGTTATTTCAAAAGACAAACATTTTTTTATTTAAAATGTTTTATATAAATATGTCTCTAGATTTTATTTTATAACACATGAATGTTAATTTTTCTTATAATTTTTTGGCATGTAATCTCTTTTATTGGGTGGAATCCTATTGGGATTTGACTCATACCCTACATACACCTTTTGGTAAAGAAAATATGTATCGTGATGGTGGTTTGAGTTTCTAGTAGTCTTCTATTGCAGGCATTGGTGGTGGTGTCTTGAGGATGATTCTCATATAGTCTCATAGAGGCTTTTGGGATAGTGTCATTTCTTCCTTTCTGTTGTAGTCCTTTTGAGTTTTTTAAAGTTGTAAACCTTAAATCTAGAAATTATTTTTCCATGTTTGGTTATGATTATTCTTCCTTTTAAGTTTATTATTTTGGATTGTTTATGATTTTTTAAAGGGGTGAAATCATTCCCCTGATGTATTTTTGATACCTAGACACTAGTTTCCATCCTATGTGGATTGGGAATGACCTTCAGGCCATGCCAATGATTGGTTTGGGTGTTTGGTTGGATGTCACTCTTGCTTGGTTCATGAAATAATGTTTCAAAGATATTATTATAAAACCAATTTCTCTTCCACAGGTTAATCATATTTCAAAGAGATTATTATGGAACTTATTTATTTTCTATTGGTCAATAATGTTTAAAATATATTGGGAAAAACCATTTATTTTACTTGGGATTATCATGTTATAAATGGAATAGTGATTGTTTCTATGATTTTTTGTGATGAAATGAATGATCTATGTACATTATTCATGTAGTGGTTCTTGGAAACTATATACAGTTGGTGTTCCCAGATAGTGTCAGGTGATACCATTATAGATTAAATGATCGGTGTAGCAAGATAGATCTCTAATTCATTGGGTAATGATTATGTTCTCTATAGAATTATATTAGAATTCAGATGTATAATTATTTATATTATAAGGGTTCTGTAAGGGTTCTAGCAGATAGTTATCTAAGATAATGATATGTTTTTTCTATGGTTACTATGGGTTTATGATATTTCACTTGATCAGGAGTGATATCACATGGATCATGATTATTGATTCTTATTACTATTTAATTTTTTAAATCATTATTCCATGTTTTCATGATTAATAATCTAGGTATTGATGGGTATGAATATTCTTATATTATACTCATTCATTTTTATTATGTCTTCATACACTTATACTCTTCTTATTCTCACTGATGACATTTGTTTTCAAATTATTACATTTTCCCTTATGAAGAATATGAGATAAACCTTATTATTTTTCATATTACCAATGTTATAAAGAATTAGGTTGAACGATTCATGTCTAGAATGTATTTTAAATGGATGATGACGTTTTCATAATGAGAAAAATAAAAGATGGGTTAAGTGGGAGAAATGTTCATTTAAAGTCATATGATTCATATATGTAGGATTCTTTCCTATGTCTATAAAACTATACACCAAAAAGGTCCTCGAGAATATAAGTTATCCTTGTTTTCCTTTTGATATTGTAAGGTTTTTATGGAACAAAAGTAATGTCACAATTTTCTGCATCAATGATAGATATATAAAGTTTACGATTTCAGCACTGAATCTGAGAGTATGGGCTCTAGGCTATTATAATTAGTATCAAATAGAAGGTTTAAATAAATTTTAATATTAGGTGTTTTTCATTTTATTTTATCTTAATAGTTATGGATTCTATCATTGGTCTAAAATATTAAGGATGATCATAAGTTCAAAGTCTTAGACACATCATTTGAGAGTTTTAAATAGTTAAAAAATTGAGGTTATTAATGAAACTTTTGGAGTTATTTTATTGGTCTGGTGTATTAGTAATCCCTAGGATCAACATGAATTTTTATTGAGGGAGGAATTATTTTTCCTTGTTTAAATAAAAAGGGAAAAAATGAATGTCGGGTGACAACCCATCGCATCCAAAAGGCCATAGGGATTGAACCAACAACTGAAGGGGTACAAGGGTATAATACCTACCACTGGCCTAAACGATGTCCTGATTAGTTTGAAATTTTTATAGGTAAATATTAAATTTATTTTGGAAACATATTGGATTTTGTTTTAGGAATAGAAGTTTAATTATCTTGGAAGAATATATGATCAAATCCGTTGAATCATTGGGTTTCGAACATAGTTTGGAAATGTTTTAATAATTTTAAGCATAGTTATTAATGGAATGATTTGGTTTGAAATTTTGGTATTAATATTTAATATTGATGATTAATGTATCATATTAAGGTTTTTATAATTTTGTAATTATCTTACCACATTCAAAAGAATTTCGTTTCTTTTAATGTCTAAATATAAATGGAATGTCTTGTTATGATTTTAGAGATTATATGGTCCATAAAATGTTTATTTTAGTGCTTCAAAAATTTAAAAAAAACCTCTTTAATACTAATTGTTTTCATGAAAAGATGATATTGTGGAATGATTTTATTAAATGATGAAATTATACTAAATATGTTAGTATATTTCACTATATTTTCAGTCTAGATGGTGAAAGAATTTTTCTACTCTAGGAAAAGGATCTAGAAATAAAATTATTATACTAGTACATTAATTAATATAAACTTATGTTCATTGATTTATGGTTTTGATCCCATTAGCTTTCCATTACACATTTACTTTCTTGTGATCAATAACCTCAATCACTCTCTATAATTATTTATGCTTTTCCTCCATTCCCACCTAGGTTATCCTATTTGGAAACCAAGTTATGTGTTATTCCATATGAAATTTTTACATCCCATTATCTATTATTAAGATTATTTTTTATTAATTCTTTATATTATGTCACTTTATAACAAAAGTATTAGTGTTCATCCTTTGATTACCGAGATAAAGTTTAAATTGCGAGGATGTGAGTTAATAGTGGGGAAAATATGTGATAACCATATATTTTAAAAGAATAAAATTATATTCGATAGAATAAATGATATGAAACATTATGTTTTAATTTAATTACACTTAACCCTGGTATTTTTATGCTAGATTGCATATTCAACATGCAACACCGAACTTAAATGACAAATGATATATATCATTGTTATAACATATACGGTGAATTGTTTGGTATGAATAATATGAAATAATTTATGAAATATATATATATATATATATTTGTATGTGTGTGAGTTAATAAATATAAATTATTTATAAATGATTAATAAATAATCAATCAATTTTTAGTAAAGTGATTTTATTCTTCAAAAATATGTTTTTTTCAAAAATGATTTTTAGTTCCTTTCAAGAAAAAAATATTGTAATCAATTTTTGCAAATTTTATAAAATTTATTTGATAAAATTAACTTTATTTTTTTATTTTAATAACAAAATTTACATAGGGTGAAATTTTGGGATTTTTTCAAAAAATATTGATTTTTCGATGATTATTGAAAAATACTAATTTTTTTGTAAAAATATATTTTATTTTCAATAAATTAACTGATTTAAAAGTTCCAATATTATTTGAATATTTTTTAAAGTAAAATAAGTTATATTTAATCCACTTAAATACTTTGGATCAACTTTTCATTAGTATTTAGTATAAGTTTGACTTTGGGTTTAAAACAGATTTTTCAAAAAAAAGTTTTAAAATGAAAAATGTTTCTACATTTTAATTTATTTAAATAAAAGATAATGTGTAATGTTTTAAATAAAAAATAGATATTATATTTAATAAAATATTAATTTAGTTTCATATAATTATTATATAGAGAGAGTTAATATAAAATCATATTTTTCCAAAAAAATACACTTATTAAAAACTCATTGCCTCGCCGCATCTATGAAATTAATATTAAATTAAAATTTCCCACTTATGTGAATTGAATTTAAAAAAATTAGTTCCATATTCGGAATAAGAATAATATATAATGTGTAATAAGGACACCATAATTTTTTACAATAATTATTAGTGAAAACAGATAAATTTAATTACAGTTATTAAGCTAAAAAAATAGTTTTCTTAGTGGTTAAATATAGAATATATGGTGTAAAAATGACCATACAATTGTAGAAAACCAATTTTATGGATGTATTTAGAACATATAACTTATATTATTTTTAATTTACCATTATTGGTTCCTGTTACATGAAAAAAAATGTGTTTGAAATTCACTCTTTTTAAATAATTATAAATGATCCATCCACCCCACTTATAAAAGGTCACCCCTCTCCTAACTTTTTCGCACCTCTAAATCCATTTGAATAATCCAAATCATACCCAAATTATTTCCCAAACCCACTAATAGTATCCTAGATTCCTTAGTTTGTTCATAAATCCAGCCTTTTAAGGCTTTAGTGAAAACCCAAGGAGGATACCCGAAGACCATGCAGCATTCTTCAATGAGCGTCTTTACTTTACTTCTTTCTAAAACTCATTAAATTATTATTATAATAGGATGATATAATAACCTTAGTATCTTACATATACTAGGAACTTTTTCTGTTATGGTTATGACCTACAACCACACACACTTTCATCAAAAGGGTTACAAAATCATCATTTGTGTATATAGTGAACTACCACCTTATGAAATGATGTCATTATTTTATTCATTACCGCCTCTCATAGTTTGGTATGATAATTGATATTGTAAAATCCAGACCCTCACCCATTTTATTTCAAAGAGGTGGTAGGTGTTACTGTTCTTATTTGACATCCCTAAGACACCAAAGACAGAAAATAAATGCTAAGGTCTTCATAAACAATGGGGAGATGATTTTCCCTTTGAAGATAAAAAAACAAACCCATAAGATGAAACAAAAAAACAATATGATACATGAGTACCAAAATAAAAATAAATTAAAACCAAACGAAACCAATCTATATCATAGTACCAATAGAAAACCAATACCATCAACAAAGTTCAAAGAAAAAACCAAAAAACATCAACACTCAAAGACACCAAAGGAATCAACTTAGTAACTCCCATAATGCCCCAAGATACTACTCCAAAATTCATGTCCATGGTATCATGATAAATCAATAAATAAATTAGTTATCTTGCCTTTACTTGTGACTTGATAAAAAACATCTATAAATGCGCCAATGTTCCTAAGCAGGGGGTGAGTATATAACTTAGTAAGATTTCCCAAATGACTAACCAACTCATGCCACTATGATAGAAAATGTTAGCACAATTTTGTAAGACAATTTATATAAAAAATTAAAATAATTTCAATAATTCATATCAAAACCAAATAATTTACAAATAAAAAAACCAATTTTTTTTAAAAACTATTTATCAAATCCCATTTTGGCATACTCATTCCATTTCCACACATCTAAACCTGCATAATAACCATGTACCTCCCTATACACAGGAGTGGTGAGTCATACTTCCACCAAGACATCCCTTGTTTAACCTTATTAATAGGGAAAATTCAAGCCATTATCCATCCCATTTTCATGGGGGAACTTCATGCCCTTATCTTCCCCAAATTCACATGAACACACACCAACCATGTATGAAAAAAACATGACAAATCAACCATGCCAAACCATTTCAATAAAAAAATTCTACAACCGTTTTCCATACATCAAATTCAAACCACAATTATAAAATCATAATTTTGAAATCAGTAACCAAAAGAACATTCCAAAAACAAACCAGTTCTCAAAATTTCACAAAAATGTCACCAAAGAGGTTTTTATCCAAGAATGGCACATCAATTTCCCAATTCAATTCATGAAATTATAACAATTTTAAATAAATCCATCATGTTCTAATCAAGAGGAGTCAAGATTTAATCCACCTACCACTTAATCATTATCGAAATAAAATAATGACACAAAACTCCCAAAACATAGCTTTATACTCCAAAAACCATCCTTAGATTTTGTTCCATTAAAAAGAATACAATATCATATCATTATTGGAATCAAAAAATATGAATCTATCCAAAATGGATTAGATTCACAAATACAAGAAAGGTAATTAGAAGAATACTAAGTAAAACATGCAAAATCAAGAACATGGCAATGAATCTGGGAAAACAACGTACTTTGATTTTCATATGGATCACTCCTATAATGAAGGGAATAGTCACCACAATATTAGCTGGAAGAGGATTTCGGTTTATGATATTATTAAAGGGGAAATATGGATTAAGGGTGTAAACCAAGTGTGATTCAAAAAAATCTGGAACTGGTTTTTCCTTTTGTATGGTTAGGGAACACAGCTAGGAAAACGGTGTGCTAGCCACTGCCTCTAAAAAATCCTCTCATGGTTGGCTCACATGGATGGAGAAACCATGTGCCAACCATGATAAACCCATCTATCTATATTTTCATGGTTTCTCCTAGGTGGTTGCATGGTTTGGACAAATCATGTGCCTACCTAGTGCCCATTTTTTCAGTTTTATAGTTTCATGGAAGGTATTACACAATTTTTATTAACCATGATCAAACTTTTCAATGGTATAAAAGTCCCAAAAACATACTAAATCCCCTCAAAAACTCTCAAAACTCAACCAAATAACTTTATATAATTAAAATACATAAATAAAGGTTTAATTACCTAGAACCAATGGGAGATAAATTATCCCCACCATTGATATTTATGTCTAAATAAATTTGAAAACCACCATTTAAATGAAAGATTTTAGGTCAATACTTGGTCACTTACTTCTCATGTTCCCACGTTTCTTCCTAAGTCTAACCATGCTGCCAGAAAACCCAATCTAGATTGTTTTTCCCCCATATGACTTCATATTTCCTATCCACAATCTGTACCGTCATATGATCCATTATAGAAACCATATCTATTCAATACAATTTCATCGAATCACATAGTTAGTATCTGTTTGATACTTCTTTAATTGAGATACATGAAATACATTATTCACTGAACTAAACCTTAGTGGAATATAAAACTAATATGAAACCTCACCAACCCATTAAAGTATCTCAAAACGCCAATGTATCGAGGAGAAAACATTCCCTGATTCCAAAAATAATGATGCACAGTCCTAGGAGATATTCTCAAGAACACATGATAACTCACCTTGAACAGCAAAGGTTGTCAAAAATGATATGTATATGATGTATGATGACTCTAAGCTATATCCATTTTCTTCTTAATCAATTTAATCTTCTCTGTTTTCTCTTTCACAAGAATTGGTTCAACTAGTGAAGTCTCACCCTTTTCCAACCAATAATATATAAAATGGCAAGGAAATATATACAATGCTTCAAAATGATCCATCTATATTGAGGATTGATAACTGTTATTATATGAGAACTCAATTAATGGTCTTTGATCCTAGCATGAGCCACCAAAATCTATTAAACAATCCATAATCATGTCTTCCAATGTTTTTATCATCCTAATATATTGTAAATTTTTTTAAGGATGATAAATTGTACACATAATCAACTTAGTCTCAAGGGATTACTATAATAATTTCCAAAATCAAGATGTAAAAAATCAGGTATCATTATGATATTTTCAAAACTATTATGTCATTCCTTATTACCACTTCTCAGATATAGATTTTTGATAAGTATTTCAATATATGATGTTCCTAAATAGGGATGAAATGGTGTGTATTTGTGAGGAGATACACAATCAACCACATGGCATCATGTTTCTGAACCATCCTTGGCATACCTATTACAAAATCTATTGTTGTATTCTCTCATTTCCACATGAGAATCGATAAACACTATATCATAATTTCTAACCACCAGTTATCTTACTTAACCTACTAACAGGTGAGGCATCATATAACAAACTCGTTCACTTTTACATTCATTCTATCTCACAAAAATTGTTCTTTCAATTCCTTATACCTATTTTTTATCATAGTATAAACATCCAATATCAAATAGTCATAATCATGAAGACTTTATTCTTGGAAATCCATAGGCATGACCACCTGATCTCTAAACCAAAAAAAATTAAACTCTCGTCATGCTTCCATCGCTCAATGGTCTCCCTTCCATTGAGTTTTGGATTCATAGTAACACATTCATAATGACATGTATGTTCCTCCTTAACCTTTTCAACAAAATTAAGAAAAAAAACAATAAATTAAACATCAACACTACCTTGGTATTCACAATGAAAGTGCATGTCAGTTATCACTAAAATAAAATTCCATTGTTCTGAAGCCTCTTTAACCATTTGATAATAAGACTTCCTATTTAATGCATCTACCATTTAATTTTCTTTACTTGGTGTATACATCAATTAAAAGTCAAATATTTTGAGATACTCCATTAATCTTCTTTTTCTTAGATGAAAATCTCTTTCTATGAAAATTTATTGCAAACTCTTATTATCTATAAATACCATGAATTTCTCACCAAATAGGTAATGATGACAAGTCTTTAAAGTAAGGACCATAGAAGATAATTCCAAGTCATTTATTGGGTAGGTTTTATCATTAAACCATAACTTATATGAGCTATAAAAAACAACATGATCTTCCTTCATGATAACACACCCCAACCTAGATCCCGAAGTATTAAAATACACCACATATCCTTGTCCTAATTATAAAAATATTAGGATCGGTGGTGATGTAAAGTGAACGTTAAATCTTTAAAATAATTTTGGCATTCCTCATTTCATTGGAATAGAACATTGTTCCTTTTCAAATATGTCATTGTTAAAGAAAGTAGTGAAAATTCATGTAAAAAACATTAGTAATTACCATCCAAGCTAATAAAATTTCACATCTCAAAGACATTATTTTGTGGTTTCCATGATATCGTAGCTTCTACCTTTTCTAGATCCATAGAAACAACTTTTTCAGAGATAACATAGCCAAAGATACATAACTATTGTATCAAAAAATCACACTTCGAAACTTTAGAATATATATGATGATCTCTCAATATTCCAAAAACTATCTCCAAGCCTTTCTCATGCTCAGCCTTTTTCCAAGAATACACCAGTATTTAATCCACAAATACCACCACAAAATAATAATGATACCTCTAAAATATCTTATTCATCAATTCCATAAATATATTGGTTTAATTCAAAATACTGAAAGTCATAACCATATAATCGTAATGGACATATCTACTCCTGAAATTTGTCTTCAAAAAATTCTCTTTCTGAACCCATAGCTGGGGATATCATGAACACAAGTAAATTCTATAGAAACACTAGGATCCCATAAATTGATCAAACAGATCATCAATTCATGGAATAGGATACTAATTCTTTATCGTAACTCGATTATTCTTATGATAATATAGTCAAGCCCAACAGTTCAATCTTCCTTTTTCAAAATGAAAATTTTTTTTCCCACAGAGATGTCCTAGGATGAATGAAACCTTCTCTTTCATAATAATACAACTATACCTTCAATTGCCTTAATTATTTTGGCACTATATAATAATACAGAACTGAGATAGGATTGGTACCCAGTAAGATATCAATCATAAACTCCACTTATATCCAAAAGTTTAGTCAGAGGAAAACCTCCGACCATTTATTTAAAATAAAACAAAAGAAAAGTACATCAGACAAGCACAACAAGGTGAGAACAACAATTACATATCATAAAAGTTAGACCCATCGCCACATCCCCGATACACCATTTCCTCCGCAGTAGCCGATTCCCACTCCGAACTTTCATAATGTTTCAGAATCATGTCATACCTCCTTCTAAGATTGAGCTTCTCCAAAGAAAGGATCCCCTTAGAAGAGTTTGAAATCCGTCCAACCTTCCCACTAGAAGCTCTCGTAGTCATAGGCATTGGCAAGTGAGAATAATCTTTCTGCGGCCTTCTTTGTGGTGGGTCTGTCTTCACTTTCTCCACCACAGACACTCTATTTTTGCAACCCTGAACCATATCACTATAGGAGGGCTGAACCATACCACCATCATTTTCTTTCTCACTATCAGAGCAGTCCCCCCATTTACCAGAAATGTGCACCACCCTATACCCGTCACCGCCACCATGCATGCCTATTTTCACATTATAATCTCTAACTAAGCTGTCCAGCAGTGAACCATTGTCCGTATTTGCTTCAGAGCCCTTCTCAGCACTATATGTCCTCTCATTCCCCAAATCTTGGTCACAAGTGCCAACACTAGCAACCCTTGACTCAACATCAGCACCTAAAGAAACAGAATTTTGATCCTCGTGAGTCCTTTCAGCATCCTTCTCATGATCCAGGACCAAATCAGCATCCACCAGGCATGCAAACCAATTGCCGAGCTCAATGTTGTTCGCCTGCCTCCCAGTTGCTTCCTGCATCCCATCCACTGTCATCACGGCACCAATGTCATTAGCAGTTTCCTTGACAGGGGTTTCTTGATTCCCATCCAGCTTCACAGTCCCAAGATCCATGTGTTGATAGTGCCTCTCAATCCCGTCTTGAGCTGGGGCATTAGGTCCGGCAAAAAAAACTTTCTCATCATGGACAGCGACAACTGCTGCAGGTTCCCTCACAGTTTCCAGGCAGAGATAATCCAAACCACCATTTTTCCCACCCAGGTCCACATATTTCTCCACAGCAGCAAAACTTCGTTCAACATGAACATTCCTATCAACACTAGCACTCACTTCCCTTAGGGGGCTTTCCATCAAGGATGGAACCTCAATCATAGGAGTTTCAGCAAATCCTCCTGCATCCTTAACAGCAGAAGAAGGATCACCACTACATTTCAGGATATCAACCTTACCCAAGTCCCGCTTCAACCTGTTAAAAATATCACTGACCTTCACTCTAGGAGGCTCCACACCTATCTTCTGCAATTCATCCCCCGTTCCCAGAGCCCCACTATCCACTAAATTCACCATCTCATGCCGAGGGAGTATGGGTTGTTCTACGTTCACCCCACCATCAACCAAAAGCCCCTATGTCCTCAAACTCCCCACAGCAGCAGCTTCATGAGAACCCAAACCATCCCTCACCCTCCTGCACACCCTCCTGTTCAGAGATCCATTTCTGCAGGCAGAGACACCATGTCCCAGCCAATGGCACACACTGCAATAATCAACCCACGATTAAAACTTAACATCCTGCTTCCATCAGAATTCTTGCTCATCAGTAATCCACACCAATTCCACTGGCGTCTTGGAGAAATCAATCTCCACACATATGCGAGGGAAGATGGGATGACACATAGTCTCAGCTTTGATGTCTGAGCACAGGTAGCGGCTAACCATGTTCCCAAGCATAGATAGAATGGAAGGGTTCTGGAATTGGAGAGGAAGGCCCGGGAAACGTACCCAAATCGCTATACTCGGATTATCCCCCTGCATATGGAAATCAAAATTCCACCGAAGAAGAAAGAAAGGCATACCTCCACACCATCGAGGAGCCTTAGACCACGCCGTGATGAGATCCTCTATAGACCCCAAACGAATCATTATGTGTCGTCAATCGAGAAGACCAATCACCGCCCGATCTTGCAGGTTCCAGGCTTCAAAGACAAACCGATCAAAAGCATCAACTGAGGGACGACTTTGATGAAATCGAGCCACCAGAGTCAGATTGAAAAGATCCGTGGAAGAGTTAAGTTCTGAAGGCGCTAAACATAGTTGAGGCGCTCCACGAAACAAATCTGGAACTTTAGGGAAAATTGAGATTCGCGAGAACGGGGGAAAGAATTCAGGATTAGAAAATGGAATGAAAGCAGGCGGGGGAAACCATGACGAAGAACAAGAAAGAACTCCCCCCTCCATTGGGGAAGGTGAAGGGAGGACCTCCATCGCCGGATCTAGGTCATCGTCGCTGGTCTTTTTTTGGTCATCGTCGCTCCCAACGTTTAAACTCCACTTATATTTTGGGTGTCAACCATGAGAAATTATCAAGAAAAATATAAAGAAACTAATCAAAAATTGTTAGAAATACATTATTCAAGATATCATCCACTGATGACAAGGTCAAAGCTGCCAATTGGTTTGAGATATTTCCCACCGCTGGTGTGAAAAATCTTACTACACCTACATTTACATTATGGTCTCCTCTAAATAGATTATCGACTCCATCATCAATTTTAAATATGTCCCTTCGGGGATAACAAACGATTTGAGCTTTGAACATTTTCAACCTGTCCATTCCCAACATTAGGTTGTAGACATAGATCAATTGCATCGAGAAATACCAAACCAATTTAGACCCATCAATAGTTATATAACATTATTTTCATATAAAGTCTCTAAATTTTTCCTTGTCTCAAAAGAGTTTGAAGTTTCAAAAAAGTAGGAATCATATCAACATGAAAACTCAAAAGATCAATAACAAGAGAAGTAATAAATGAATCGGATTTACCTATATTAAAAAAGCCTTTATAAGGTATGAATTCAAAATAATTGAACTTATCATTGTTAAAGGTCGATATTGACCATCCACAATCACTTCCTCGGATCCATACAATTTCAAAATAATTGTACCTATAATTGTACTTATATTAACTACACTTGTACTGTCAAATCATATTATGACTCTGAAACATGAGAGGTGTATCAAGCACCAAACCATTGCTCACTACAACAATAGCGCTAAAGATTCCCCATCTGGTTGTAATTTTGGCATACTCCAGGTGGTGTTATAAAATATAACTTCATGTGATTGAGATTACCACATTGAAAATAATCATCTTTACCCTTTTTTTATGTGGAATATTCATTAATCCTATCTTCTGATTCTAAGTTATACCACCACCATGGAAGTAGGTGTCCCTATTCTACTCATTCCCATCGTTAGATTTCCAAATAGTTCCCATAAGTATCAATATGCCCCCTCCACACATGTTTCTCAAGATGTATCTTTCTTCCACCATTTCTCTATTTACCATATCAATATAATTTTATATAAAAATCAAGGAAATATTTGAGTGAATCTCCCACTTTGACCCTGATTTAAAAATTCATGCCTTTAATGATGCACTTGCAGCAATTTCAATTGAAAAGAAAACTAAATTCATGAATTTATCCAAATACTCTATTACCAATATATTCTCCTTATTTAAACTAAATAAATTCTTCATTCTAGAAATTATAAACGTGTGAGGGTATAATTTTTTGATGGAAAATTTTTCAAAATCCTCCCACACAATGTCTTGGTCCAATTTTTTCTGAAATTCTAAATCCCACCATGGGAGTCCTAGATCCTATAGGATTTACATTTCCAACTTAACTTTCAACTCGGTTGGGGTTCCTAGGAAATTGAATATTTCATTCATCCTATTTAGTCACCCATCCTTCTTTTCTGGTTCAAAATCACCATGAATGATAGGTGGAATCTTCTTTTCAAACTAAATGTAACAATCTACTCTCCATGGTTTATCCCTTATATTCCTTTTATCCATGGACTGAAAAGCATAGAAGATACTCTGAACAAACTTTTGTTTCACCTGTGGCTCATGTGAACCCACATTTCTAGTATCTTCTTCCAGTTGATTCCTACAATGCCTACCCAATTCCATTTCTATAACTAAAAGAAAACTCCATTTAGTCTCGCTATCTAGAAACTAATGTCTTATCAATTTGAAAATTATCGCATCACTTATACCACAAAAGGACTTTCTACAATTCAATAATTTTTCCTATTTTTTAAACAATTTTTTAAAATTCCACCATGCATTTGAAAATCAAATAATTTTCAACTATTTTTAAAAATCAACAAATTTTCAAAAAATCATCAATCATTACTCAAGATGAATTAGGTACTCCTAGTGGGAATTTATTTCTATCAATTCATATCATGCTCTTCTAATCAAATAATCTCACGAAGATGATGTAATAACTCCTACAAGTGTCTCAACACACTCATTCACCCATCTACTTGGACAGTTGATGTTCAACATAAATAGGTTAGTTGTTCCTTTTTATGGTCTATATTTTAATTTATGAAAATCTGATCTACTTGCTACTAACCCAACTCAAGGACTAAACAAAAATTATTTTTTAAATATATGACTAACAAAACTGATACCATTTGAAATATCCCACCCTCACCCATTGTCTTGGGAATAGGTGGTAGGTGTTACTAATATTAGGTGACATCCCCAAGACAGCAAAGGCTAGAAATAAATGCCAAGGGCTTTATAAAATATTATGGGAGATTTCACATTTGAATATAAAATAACCAACCCATAATAAAAAACCAAAAAAACTTCTATATGTTGTATGATTACCAAAATAAAACTCAAGGAAAACCTAACCAAACCAATCTATATTAGAGTAAAAAGTTGAAACCAAGACCAATATTAGAGTACAAAGTGAATACCAAAATCCAACAAAACTCAAAGACACCAAAGACATCAACTCAGTAACTCCCATCATGCTTTAATCTCTAACTCTACAATCAGTGCACATGGTATCATGATATATCACTAAAGAAATGAAATACCTTGCCTTTACCCATTTCTCAACAAAAAATATTTTTAAATTCACTAAAGACTTCAAGTAGGGGGTGAGTGTAAAACTAAATAATATTTCCCCAATAACTTTCTAACTCACGCCACTAGGGTAGAACATGTTTACACATTTATATAAAACAATTTATAGAAGATATTTTCAAACAATTTCAATAGTTTATATCAAACAAAAAGATTTCCATGGAAATCAACAAAAGATTATTTAAAACCATTTATCAAATCCCATTATTGAATACATATTCCATTTCCACACATCCAAAAATCTATATATTCATGATCCATTTTGAAGTTGGAACCTTCACGCCCTTATCTATCCCATTTTGATAGGGGTAACTTCGCTCCCTTATCTGTCTCATTTTCACATGAACACACATCAACCATGTATGCAAAAACCATGTCAAAATAGCCATTTCAAACCATTTGAATAAAAAATATTTGTTATTGAAAACATTTCTTCAACCATTTTCCATTCATCAAAATCAAACCAAAATTTTAAAATCATCATTTTAAAATCAAGAACCAAAAAAATTCTATAAAACTAACCAATTCTCACAATTTCACAAAAACATCACTAAATATGTTTTCCTCCAAGAATCAAACATCAATTTCTCATTTCGATAAAAAAATTCAATCAATTTTAAATCAATCCTTTAAGCTCTAATCTAGATGAGTTGAGAGTGAAGACGTATACTTCTCAAACATTGGAGAAACAAACAAACCACAAAAAGCTCCACAAACATAGCTTGAAACTCTTACAACGTTCCTTAGATCTTGTTCCCTTTAAAAAACCAGATAACTCATGATTATTAGAATCAAACAACATTAATCTATCCATGATGTATTAGATTCACAAATCTTAGAGAGGTAAGAAGAATAAAACTAAGGAAAATAACCAAGAGCATTAAATTACCAAGGAATTTGAGACTCTAATTCACATATATTTTCCTAAGAATCACTTATGGATTGAAGGGAATGTTATCCACAGTCTTGGTTGGAAAATTATTTCATTGTATGACATTATTATGGGAATAATGAGTCATTACAGGTGTAAACTGAGTGAGATACACAAAATATGGATCTAATTTTTTACGTTGCACAATTATGGTGCATGGTTAGGAAAATCATATGTTGTCCATGCGCTAAAAACTGCCTCTAAAAACCCCTTTCATGGTTGGAACACAAGGTTGATAAAACCATGCACCAATAATGTTACACCCCAGTATCCAGTTTTGTCTGATTTCTTCTGGGTGGTCGCACAGTTTGGCCAAACCATGCACCTAAATGTGCACCTACCCAGTTCCCACTATTTTAGTGACACGTTTTTATAGAAGGTGTTTCATGGTTTCAAATGACATTTATCAATTTTTAAAACTCCAAAAAAATCCCAAAAAACAAACCAAATCTCCTCTAAACCTCCTAAAACTCAACCCAATGACTTTATACACTTAAAATACATAAATAAATGGTTAATTACCTTAAACCAAGTGTGGTATAGATATAAACCTTATATATGATATTTATAATATAATTATAACTTTTTGGATTATTATATCTTATATACCCTTTTTATTTTCCATTCCACAAGATATATAATATTGGTACTCATGTGTACGGTGGACTATTGCCTCACGAAGCGATGTGATTAATTTTTCACTAACCCCTTAAATGGAATGAAATAAGGGTAAATATAATAAATATATGCAGTATAAATGAAATATTTTTGATGGTCATGAAATATTTTTCATTAGATAAATATAATATATCATTTTACTTTTTACTTTTTCATTCACTGAAAAAAAATTATAACTTTGTTTTCAGACATGTAAACTGCAACCTCCTCGAAGATATCTGATTATTTTTTCATAACTACATCACAATAATGATATATATAAATATATACAATTAAATAATATTGTATTTATGATAATTTTATAATTTTATAAATATAAAATATTACTTACCTTCTTTCTATAATGATCATTGAAAAAATGGAAATGTTACTCATGTGTACGCACTGCCTACCATCTCCATAATCATAACATTAGTTCATTTTTCATAACCATAATTCATGAAGGGTTTAAAAACTATAATTTATGTATAAATATGATAATTATTTCATATTTTTATTTATTAATATTCTTCAATAATGACCTATTTAACCATAATCAACCTACCAATGTCATGTTTGACACATTATTAGGATACAGTCAAAACATCTGATGTAAACTTAATTGATTATGTAATTGTATATAAGATGTTAATAAGTGTAATAAAAATATTAATAGAATTTAATAAGTTTATAATTAAATTAAATAATTAACATAATTTAATTATTTACAAAGATGAAGACACACATGACAAGTCTTACTCAAGGTATGCATTTTCTCATCTCACTTTTATTTCAGTGAAATATATTTCATATTCACCACTTTTTTAGGGTGTATATTATTACCATGAATTAATTTAATGATTATTTTAATTAAATAAATGAGGATTTAGATAACTATTTTATATTATGTCTTTAATTTTGTTTATGGTTTCAAAATTACCAAAGTGGTAATGAATTTTTGTCAGAATTATCCTTTTTTGAGACTTATATCATTTTATGCACCTTTTTTCTTTTATAAGGTGCATATACGCCCACTTGGACATGTAATATAATGAACTTATTTATTATCATGGTATTTTAAGTTTCACTTAATGTAATTCTTTCATGGTTCTTACGATTCAAATATACCAAAGTGGTAGGAGTTTTATTATACAATCTCATCATTTTTCAAGATTATTTATGATTATGATTTAAATGATAATATATTAATATCTCTATCTAAATATACTAATTAATTATATTAACCTATAGGTATTCAGGATATTTAAAAGCAATAATACATATTTTCAATATTTCTTACTTAAAGAAAATTTGACTTCATTTCTCTCTTTAGTCGAAAATATATTTTCTTTCAAACCCATGTTCTCTAAAAATGTTTTCAAAAATGTATTTAAATTTTTCAAAATTTATTTATCAAATGAATTTTCACCCTTTTTTACTATTTAAAAAAATAAATGGAATCTTATTTATCTTTCTAAAAAAATTACTATTTGTCTTTTATTATAAATGTGAAATAATTGTTTTTGTTATTTTTTGAATAAAGAACTTTCATACCTTTTTATAGTGAAAAGGGAATGTGCCTGTATGGGATATACATAATTTCACACCATTAAGAAAATAATTTACTTGAAGTTTATTTTTCAATTTTAAGAGGTTCATTTTAAAGAAAATGTTTTTAAAAGTTATTTTCAAAGAAAATTATTTTAAAAATGTTTTATGTTTTAAAAAGTAATTTTCAAAATGAAAAGGATATTTTCCTAACGAATTCTATTAATGATATTTTAAATGTATTTACATTCATCAATTCTAAAAAAGACTTGTTGTTACTTATCCTACATTGTGGATATTTTTTATTGATATTATCCCAATTATTTCTCTAGATGTAATAATATTATTTCAAAGACATTGTTATGAAACCCTTTCTCTTCCACGGATTAATCATGTTTCAAATATATTGTTATAGGTTCCGTTTATTTTCCACTATTCAATCATGTTTAAAATATATTGAAAAAAACTCATTTATTTTCCATAATTTAATTAATTTATAGAGGGTATAATGATTTTTTCTTTGAGTTTTATGATGAAAAAAATATTTATGCAGTTTATTCGTGTATTGGTTACTGGAAATTATATATGATAGGTGCACCCATATAGAATTGGTTGAACCTATTATAGATTAAATGGTGGGTGTTCCCAAATATCACTCTAATTAATTGGGTAATTATTATGTTCTACAGATAATTATATTGGAATTCTACCATACTATTATTCAAATTATAAGAGTTCTGTAAGGGTTTTGTAAGGGTTCTATGAGATGATCTTATAAGATACCAATATGTTTTATCAATTCTTGTTATAGGTTTATTAGATTTCATTTTATCAATATTGTTATCGTATGGCTCATGATTATTTATTCTTATAGGTATTTTATTTGTTAAATACTTATTCCATGTTTTCATGATTAATGATCTAGGTATTGGTGTGTATGAATATTATTATTATATACTCATCAACTTTTATTATGTCATCATAAACTTATGATCTTCTTATACTCATTGATGACATTTATTTTTTTTATTCTTATTTTTTCCCTTACTGATCATTTTTTCTCACCCTTATTACTTTTCCTTTTACCCAGGTTATAAAGAATGAGGTTTAATGAGTTATTTATAGAAGAGATTTAATTTGGATGATGAGTATGTATTAATGTGAAAAATAAAAACTGGGTTATGTAGGTTAAATAATTATTTAAATTATGTGAATTATATATATATATAGGTGTTTTTCCTATTCCTATAAACCTATAAACCTAAATTGATCTCAAGAATATAAGTGATCCATGTTTTCAATTTGATGTTGTAATGCTTGTATAGAATAAAATTTGGGTTATGATTATCTACATCAAAGTAGGAAATGTAAAGTTTACAATTTACCCATCATATCTCAGAGTGTGGGTTCTAGGAAATTATATTGGTCTTGTTTCATAGTACTTTATCTCTTTGATCTAATATATTTACTATTTTTTCATCATAAGAGGTTCCATTTTTTTATTGTACTACATTTTAATTTAGTACATGTGAAGGTTTAGGTATGTGATTCCTCATGATAGATACATGGATCATGTCATTCACTTGGGGGAGGTTCGGTGGAAGTGAAAAATGATACTGTAATATACCAAAATGACCTATTATTTTTAAGTGACCAATGTATATAATGATTAAGTTAGCCTTTTTCTTGAATCTCATATCCCCATTCCATTAGGATATTCCAAGGAACGCATTGTCTCTAAATTTAAACATTATATTTTGATATTTATAATCACCATATATCTTCTATAAACTCTATAAATTTTTAATATACAGCTAAATGGTTTGAATATTCTTTGATATCTCTTGATAAATATCTGGTCCCATCATCTTACACTCTTTAACTTTATATAAACATGTTAGAGTTTATCTTTTCATCCCATAAATATCCTCATATGGTTCCATTTGAAATCTAGAATAGAAAATGTGGTTATATAAGAACTCTACTCTGTGAAGGTGTTGATATTAACCTAATTTGAAATCTATTTATTATGATCTCAGAATATACTCTATATATTAAATTGTCCTTTCTGATTGATCATTAGTCTATGGATGATAAATATTGTTGAATATCGTATATATATCTGATACTTGTTAGAGACTTATATAGTACGTCTAGGTAAACCATAGATCTCAATTAGATACATTTGTGAGTGTTAATCCATGAATTATTACCACTTCCTTTATTTTTATCCAAGAAAGAAGATCGATAAAGAAAGATTCTCTAATAGAAATGAAATGTGTTGACTTTATAAGGTAATCATCTATAACCCAAAGGTACATATAACCTTTAAATTTATTGGGAAGTTCTATAATTAAATCCATAGTGATTTTATGACATTTATTTATAGGTATGGTTAATAATTTTAATGTACCCTAAGACTTTTGATATGCAACCTTAACCCGGTTTCATATCAATCATTAAGATATATACTCTGAAATATCTCTATGCATGTCATACCACCAAAAATGATTCTTGATATATCTATACATATTTTTTATTCTAATATAGATAAATAATGATGAGGTATGTGCATTATCAAATAAATAATTCCTCAAATCCTGTATTGATGGAACACAAGTCCACTTCTTGAAACTTATAATTTCATCATTGTCATTTTTAAACTATAGAACATACACTAATTTTTTTATAAATTCATATTATCTATCTATACCATATTGATATTTACATATATCGATGTTTGAGCAGTCATTTGGTAAAAATAGGTTGTATCCCTTTACAGCATGATTTCAAGGTCCATCATTTACATATCCATGAGTATTAGTTCTTTTTACATCCTCATCAAGGAAAAGATAGCGTGATCTTTCCTACTGAGAGCATTAGCCACCATGTTTTCCTTACCAATGTGGTAATGTATCGAGTATTCATAATCTTTAATCTATTCCAACATTCTCCATTAGTGAATGTTCAAATCCTTATATGTGAATATATACGTCATACTCATTTGATCAATATATATTTCAAACTTTCAAAATAGATATAATTCCTCAATATATTTAATAAAAATATTCCTTCTTATAATCCCAAATCATTTGTCACATAATGTTTCTCATGAATAATAAATTTTTATGAGAAATAAAAACCTCCATTTTATTCTTCATGAGGGCACATCCAAATCAATTATTTAATGAATCACTATATATTACAAACCCTTCTCCACTATAGGGTAGTGTGAGTACAGGCATGGTGATTAACCTTCTCTTGAAATCCCAGAAATTTTCAACACATTCATCTTAACATATGAAATTCACCCCCTTTCATTTTAACATGCTTAGTGGATTTTACATCCATGTGAAATTTATCATAAAAATATATAGTATCTATAAAATTTAAAAATACTATGGATTTTTTTATATTGATTGGTATATTATATTATTCAATCAAATATATATTTGAAGATTCCATAGATAAACCCTTGTTAGTTATTAATTTACCTAAGAATGATACTTTATGAAGCCAAAATTCACACTAGAAAATTTTAGCATAAATTTTATCCCTTATGAAGGTCTTCATCAAATTCCTTGAATGGTCATAATGATCTACCTTGATCTTAGAGTATGAGAAAATATTATCTATAAATATTATCACAAATTTTTTGTGTTAATTTATCAAGACTCTATTCATTAGATCCGTGAAGATATTTTTGGTATTTGTGAGCCTAAAATTCATATCTATGAATTCATAACAATAATATCTTTTATAGATGGTTTCTTTTGAGATTACTCCCTTTTGAACCTCAATTGATGATATCCATACCAAATTTCAATAATTGAAAAGTATTAATCACCTCGTAGTTGATCAAAAAAGTCAACAATGTATGGTAGAGGATACATGTTGTTGTTTCTTAAGTTTTAAATTTGATTTGAATCATTGAAGAGACTCAATAATATATTTTTATTCATAATTTCTATGACTGGTGCACCCTATGGTAAATCACATGGTTGTATAAAAATCATATCCAGATTCTATTAAAGAAACTTATTTAATTCCATTAATTTAATTAGGTGTATTCTATATAGAGTCTTTCGTATTAGAATAGAAGAAAGAATGAGTTATATTAAAAACTCAACGTCATTATTCGGGGGTAAACCAAAAAAATATTCAAGAAGTATATTTTAATATTTATAAACAATAGGAATATCTTAAGTATAACGAGTTTCCCAAACCATTTGATCCAAATAACCCTCATGATTAGCTATTAAGACCCACATAGTAGAACAAATTTCTATAAGGAGTTAATGGTCATATCTTCATTGATATAAGATCATGTATTGATTTAGGATATATATTATGATTCTCTCATCTCAAAAATTGATATGTGATTTATTTATTGAGTTCCAATCTGTGTTTGAAATTGCATAATATTTAACCAAATAGGGAATCTTAATAATTTTAAGACTCACTTTTTAAAAAAATTCAATCAGATAATAGATATATACATGGGATACAATCATCATAAAATTAATATATTTCACTAATAACTCAATATCATAATGTTTCGATAGTGATTTGAATATTATAAAACTTTTCTGACATAAAATAGTAGTTTTAAATAGAATTAAATATGAAATTTATAGTTCTAGAGTGGATAATTATTATACCTTTCAACACATTATTTTTATAACCCTAAACTATAGTTTTGATTTTATAGGATTTCCCATCCTCCCTTGGATTTTGGGGTTGTGGATGTCAGTTTTCTAGATTAGCCTTTTGTTTGGTTCACTTATTGGAATAATTACCTTACTCCTTATAATTCAATCATTTTAGTGTGGCTGGTGAATTTGATCGAACACTCCCTCCATCCATTTCATTATTTTTCATCTTAGTTTCCCTTCAATACTAATTTCATCTATATCCTTCTCTTCTACACCTAAATCATTTACCTAGTCTATTGATACAATTACCTCAATGTTTCTCCAAAATTTCTAGTATGTTGGAAGATTAATTTTTTTCCCTTTATAGAATATATCAATTGAGTTTACTCAAAAATCCATTGTTCTATTCTTATCCAAAAAATCATGAGAATGATTAGAATCTCTAATTACCAACTCTACCTTGAGAGAACAACAAGTAATTTCGTTATAGTTAGAAAAGTATCTTACATCTAATAACCTTTATATCATTTTTATACTCCACTAATGGAATGAAGAATTTTTTTAGGGTCAATTATGAAACCAAAAGCTTACATTTCAAGTCTTATGAAGTAATATTCATAGGTACCAATGAATTTACCCTCCTTTTTCAATTCTATGAATTCTTTCTCTATTTCTATGTGAATTGTTATAGTATAATATTTAGTAAAGAATATTTTCTAAAATTCCTCTAATTTCATGGAGTAAAATTCCTACACTTCTTAAATATTATTAATGATATTCCACCATTTATCTAACTCACCTTCCAAATGATAAATTCCCAAAATAAAATTTTCATCCCTTGTACACTATATAAAAAGGAAAATAATTTTTATTGATAAATTTTTTCATTATTAGTTAATTAGAAGACCCATTAAATGGGGGTTTTCATTACTATGTGAAGGATTAAATGGATAGTTTTTCATTCTTCATGCATTTGGTATTTTTTCTGTATTTATTTTATTATTCATAGCTTGAGAAATTTGGGAGATTATTTCCATGACATTTTATTCTATGACTCCATCCCATTTGGTTACTCATTCGAACAAAAAATGAATTTTCCATCACATTCATTATATACTCAATTCATACATGTTCTATCCACTAACTAAAAAAAGTAATTTTCAATATCAAGTAATAATTATCAAGTAATCAATCATATGATAAGGAAATTCAATACTAAGATGTTATGAATTGTGACAAAATCATTTTAACAACTAAAATTTGAGGTTCTTACGACATCAGTTTAAGTTAAATATAAGTTATTTTAATTTCTATCCCATTATTCCTTATAACCCAATGCCAAAAAAATAACTAAATCCCACTCAAAAACCAACTAAGGTGACTAAATCATTTAATATATAAAAATTATATCATTTTATATGATTATTCATTATATCTCACAATACATCACACCCCAAAACCTATAGGGTTAATTTTTTTAAGATTATATATATATATATAAACTTATTTTACAACATTTTAGACATATAACTTAAATATTATACAAACATGATACCCTTTTTGACACATAAAACATAATACGGTTTTTTATTTTCAAGAGTATGGAAGCATAAGAAAGGGTGAGTGTAGATGCATTGTAGGGTTAAACAAAAGTGACATCAATCGGAGAACTTAAGTGATCATAAGATGAGAAAATGGCTATAAGATATCAATAAAGTTACATGGAAATAACATAAAAATCATACCAAATAAATTATATATCATAAAACATGGTTCACTGAATAATGATTTAAGTATAACATAAGACATGATTCATAATAGTGTGGAAATATGAATGTATAATCATGATCCATAATAACATAAATTAGGTTTGTTTCATAATATGATAATATATATAGAAATAAGTATTGAAATCCTAATATATATCAAGGATAACCATGATGAAATTCATATCATAGTGGGAATGACTAACCACCTGGCCATATCATAATGGGAACTGACTAACCACATGTATCCCTTTACATAGTGGACATGGGATAACAACCATTATCCCATCATGATCTCAAGAGATTTAAAGCATTATCCAATTCACTAGAGGGATATAATGGACCTATTTACCAAAGAATTATAAACTATATATATGTGTCCAATAAGAACTTTATAACATTCATAATTTCATAATCTCTTTACTAACCCATGAAAAGAAATGGGTTTCATGAAAACATCCATAATAAATTATTATAAGTCATCCATAGAAATAATGTGGACACTGTCATTAGAAAATATTCATTATGAACCATAAAAAAATAAATAATGTTTATAGAGATGAAAAAACCTCTTTAAGATCATTAATGTTTACTTAATGAAAGAATAAGAAATACCAATTAATTTTTTTATTCCTTTTAAGAAAATTTTATATAAAAATGGGAATTGAAATTCTTTCATAAACTATTAATACTTAGATATAAAGTATTAAATAAAACATTAACAAGATCAAGAGGTCCAACCTAACATGTAACCTAAGATGTCATTCCATAAGTACTGAAGTTTATTCTCAATCATCATGGGCTGGAGAAAATAACCTCGATATAAAAATTCAAACAATGGGAACAATTTTACCCTAAAAACAAAATATAACATATCTAAATTAAAATAATTTAAAGATGAGAAATCAAAGTGAAATATGGGAGAAAAGGTACATATTCATGAGACATACAAAACTAAGACAAAAGATAAATCTAAAAAAACCCAAATCCAAGTACAATTCTAACACCATGCCTCCTTGTGACCATCCTTAAACCCAATACCTACCCACAATGAAAGAGATATCAACCTAGAGATGTTGTAAAGTTATAGTATGTTCCTCCCTTTACCTGTATCCTAAAAAAACTCTGTATATGCCCAAATGAATATGCAATGTGTGAGGAAAATTCCAAGTAATATATTTCCATGAATCTATACAATTATTATTGTAACACACCAAGATTTCATAATACGTTATTTCTTCAAAGTAATTCAATAACTTTCACCTCACACAACACCGAGTTCGAGCACACAAAGACTTACCAAACTAGCAATTCAAAAAAACGGTTATGAATAGTATTAACTGGATTTTCAATTTTATATACTCTATATAATTTTAACTTATGTATCATCTGTTTCTTAGACATATTAAAAGAACAAATTAAATTTTTCAGATAAAGAATGTATTTTTCAAAAAAAAAAATCAATTTTACCACCTTTTAATGGAGAACACTTTTTAAATCCAATATTTGAATCTTTTAAATATTAAATCGGAAAAAATAAAATTCTTCTTTAGAATCTGGGTAAAAAAATTTACATTGGATGATATTTTGGTATTTTTCTAATAACATTCATTTTTTATGAATAGTGAAAAATACTGTATTTTAATTTAGAACTCTCTTTTAATATAATTTATTTATATGAATAGATTATATTTTAAATTAGTCTTGAAGTGTAATTAGATTATATTTTTACCATTTGATCCAATTTTGGTCATTGGAATTCATTTTTGTGACAACCTGGTCCTGGTGACAGCACAGACACACCGCCATAACAAGGTCGTCGGGTCCTGGCCTACCAGGTACCACCAGTTGTCCCCATAGACACGTGGGGCCCACCCTAGGGTCCACCCACATGCCTGAATGGGTCATCTGACAAATGATAGTCCCCACAGGCCAACACATGTCCTTTCCAGTATGCTTTGTCTTCACCAAATGTGACAACCTGGTCCCAGTGACAGCACAGACACCCCGCCTTAACAAGGCCATCAGGTCCTGGCCAACCAGGAACCACCAGTTTCCCCCGTAGAAACATGGGGCCCACCCCAGGGTCCACCCACATGCCTGAACGGGTCATCTGACTAATGATAGTCCCCACATGCCAACACATGTCCTTTCCTTTGTGGGCCCTACATCTCAACCCAGGCAGTGCACATCACTTAAGGCTGGGTACCACCTTTGATACCAAATGTGACAACCTAGTCCCGGTGATAGCACATAAACCTCGCCTTAACAAGTTCGTCGGGTCCTGGCCTACCAGGAAACACCAGTTGCCCCCGCAGACACGTGGAGCCCACCCTAGGGTCCACCCACATGCCTGAACAGGTCATCTAACTAATGATAGTCCCCATAGGCCAACACATGTCCTTTCCATTGTCGGCCCTACATCTCAACCCAGGTAGTGCACCACACTTAAGGCTGGGTACCACCTTTAATACCAAATGTGATAACCTGGTCCCGGTGAAAGCAAAGACACCCCGCCTTAACAATGTCGTCGGGTCATGGCCTTCCAAGAACCACCACAGGCGATCAAATGTCCTTTCTAATGTGCTTTGTCTTTACCAAATGTGACAACCTGGTCCCGGTGACAGCACAGACACCCCGCCTTAACAAGGTCGTCGGGTCCTGGGCTACCTGGAACCACCAATTGCCCCCGCAGACTTGTGGGGCCCACCCCAGGGTCCACCCACATGCCTGAACGTGTCATTTAACTAATGATAGTCCCCATAGGCCAACACATGTCCTTTCCGTTGTGGGCCCTATATCTCAACCCAGGAAGTACACCACACTTAAGGTTGGGTACCTCTTTTGATAACAAATGTGACAACCTGGTCCCGGTGACAACATAGACACCCTGCCTTAACAAGGTAGTTGGGTCATGGCCTACTAGAAACCACCAGTTTCCCCCACAGACACATGGGGCCCACCCCAAGGTCCACTCACACACACCCTAGAAAACTTCCCAGATGGTCACCCATCCTGATCACTACTCCAGGCCAAGAACACTTAACTGTGAAGTTCTAATCAGACAGGCTCCCGAAAAGGAAGGTGCACCTTATTGACATTAGTCATATCATTTAGGTATTTAACCCTTTTATCATTCAGGGATGTTGAAATAACCCCCGCCCCCTTTAGATCACAACACCCTCATTGTGGGTCCTACATCTCAACCCAGGTAGTGCACCACACTTAAGGTTGGGTACCACCTTTGATACCAAATGTGACAACCAGGTCCCGGTGATAGCACATACACCCCTCCTTAATAAGGCCGTCGGTTCGTGGCCTACCAGGAACCACTAGTTTCCCCCGCAGACACGTGGGGCTCACCCCAGGGTCCACCCACATGCCTAAATGGGTCATCTGACTAATGATAGTTCCTACAGGCCAACACATTATATTTCCTTTGTGGGCCCTACATCTCAACCCAGGCAGTGCACCGCACTTAAGACTGGGTACCATCTTTGATACCAAATGTGACAACCTGATCCTGGTGACAACACAGACACCCCGCCTTAATAAGGTCGTCGGGTCCTGGCCTACCATGAACCAGCAGTTGCCCCCGCAGACACGTGGGGCCCACCCCAGGGTCCACCCACATGCCTAAATGGGTCATATGACTAATGATAGTCCCCACAGGCCAACACATTTCCTTTATGTTGTGGTCCCTACATCTCAACCCAGGCAGTGCACCGCACTTAAGGCTGGTTAGAACCTTTGATACCAAATGTGACAACCTGGTCCCGATGACAGCCTAGACACCCCGCCTTAACAAGGTCATCGGGTCGTGGCCTACCAGGAACCACCAGTTGCCCCCGCAGACATGTGGGGCCTGCCCCAGGGTCCACCCACATGCCTGAACGGTTCATCTGACTAATGATAGTCCCTACAGGCCAACACATTTCCTTTCCTTTGTGGGCCCTACATCTCAACCCAGGCAGTGCACCGCACTTAAGGCTGGGTACCACCTTTGATAGCAAATGTGACAACCTGGTCCTGGTGACAGCACAGACACCCCACCTTAACAAGGTCGTCGGGTCCTGGCCTACCAGGAACCACCAGTTGCCCCCGCAGACACGTGGGGCCCACCCCAGGATCCACCCACATGCCTGAACGGGTCATCTGACTAATGATAGTCCCCCCAGGCCAACACATTTCCTTTCTATTTTGGGCCCTACATCTCAACCCAGGGAGTGCACCGCACTTAAGGCTGGGTTCCACCTTTGATACCAAATGTGACAAATTGGTCCTGGTGACAGCACAGACACCCCGCCTTAACAAGGTCGTCGGGTCCTATCCTACCAGGAACCACCAGTTGCCCCCGCAGACATGTGGGTCCCACCCTAGGGTCCACCCACATGCCTGAACGAGTCATCTGACTAATGATAGTCCCCACAGTCCAACACATGTCCTTTCTAGTGTGCTTTGTCCTCACTCACACACACCCTGGGAAACTTCCTAGAAGGTCACCCATCCTGATCACTACTCTAGGTCAAGCATGCTTAACTGTGGAGTTTTAATCAGACATGCTCCCGAAAAGGAAGGTGTATCTTATTGACATGAGTCATATCATTTGGTCATTTAACCCTTTTACCATTCAGGGATGTTACAATTTCACTTTGAAATTATACATAAACAAGTGTCAATCTTTTGATAGTTGTTGTTTCTTAAAAACACATTATTTGTTTTGACAACATGATTTAATTTTAAATTAATTAATCCAACTTCTATGTTATGAATTTGGTAAAATAGACATAATTTTTGAATTCGGAATATCAAATATTGTTTTGGCTGAAGTTTTGGTATTTTTCAGAAAAACATCAAATTTTGATGAAAAGTGAAACCACTAAGTAGTAGTTAAAAATCCGACTTTTTCATTTAAATGAAATTTTACTGCTTATGTGAATTGAATTTTGAAAATTTGACATACATGGTTGTTATTAGTTAGTAAAATGTGGTTCAATAAAATGAAAATAATTTTTGGTGAATAGTAACTTTTGACTTTTATTTACCGCGGTAAATGGTAAATATGGTAATTCATGGTAAAAAGAATATTATAATAATACAAAATTACCTTAACACTTGTTCTAACATTATTTGATGAGTGATGGCCGACCATGGGCATCCTTGGGTCGATTTTAAGACCCCATAGAGCCACTTAAGAGTGATAATGACACTTTATTTCAATTAACTTAAAGTAAAGACAAAAATGACATTAAAAAATATCCTTTAGTATATCAATTCTTACATGGGGTTATATTAGTCATATTTTCAAATATAAATATTCATTGTATATATAAACATATTTCCTACATTATTGTATCTTTATAATTTTTATACATCGTATAAATTGAATTATTTAAGACACAATAATGATGCAGTATTTACCTCATTAATAAATGATTTATACAAATACGATTATTAATATTAAAAAAATATCCAAAACCTGTACAATTCTTATTGGATGATTTTATTTCTGACACAAGTCATCTTATCTTCAACTTTAATGAGTTTTTGACCTTTTGAAATCGAAGATTTGTTTATACTAAAATAACATACTCAAACATTCTTAAAGATCCCCTCCTCTCCTGTATAAAACGACACCACTTCAAACCCATTACTCACACCTCTCAAGCCCCTTGGATTGTCCAACCCTTGACCAAATAAGCTCTCAAGATCCCTCTCTTCCACCTATAAGCCTTATCTTAGGCAGAAGTCACTTCAAGAAGTCCTTTTGCTTCAAACCAAAGGTAGTTACCCAAAATAAAGGTAATGGTTTCTCTTAACTTCTTTTCTTTTATTTTACTTATCCAACCCCTAAACGCTTTTTATTCCTTTATTTTATAACAACATCAGTATCTTCAATATACTAGAAAGTGTTTATAAGAATTATTAGAACAACACTTACACACACCTTCATCTAATGGGTAAAGAACATATTGTTTTTGTGGATGGAAAACTAACACCTCGCAAAATGATGATTCTTCAATTATCTCATACCGCCTCTCAAGGTGTCCATTAAGATAAAACTATATTTATATATGATATATATTATGTTTATTTTTTCTCTATTCTTATTTAATTTTTATTTACAAACACACCTTTATTCTTTCCAATATGTGGGAACTAAATAATTTCATTTGAGGAAGTGCGGACTACCGCCCCCTCAAAGTGATATGACTCATTAATTCCTTATGTGGAATGTATAAAGGATGGAGTTGATGATATTATATATTATATTATACAGAAATTATAATATATCTATGTATCATTATTTTTTGATTCCATTAAAATAAAAAATATAAATGAAAGTAGCATTCATGTGTACGTACGACTTACCGTCTCCACGAATGGTGCATTTCATTTCTTATCTCTAAATTTTATGTACTGTTATAAATACATATATATACTGGATATATAATATATATATATATGATATCTAAATCATGTATATCATTCTGGAGATAATTGACTTTTTACCACATGGTCAATTTGTAATTATAACAAGTTCATTTTTGGCTCAAGTACCAAATATCGACAAAACGACCATTATTAACTTAAATGATTTCATGATGTTTATAACATGGTAATAAGTGATATAAAAGTAATAATAAATGTGAAAAATTTTCTTAATCAAGTCTAAATTAACTTTAGTTTATTATTTAGGAGATTAAAGAACAAACGAGTCAAGTTGGATATGAGGTAAGGGGTTTCTTATCTCAATTTTAATTCCATGAGATTTCCATTGTTCGCCACTTATTTATTAAATGTGGTGTATTTTGTACTTCCATTTGATATATATTATCATGATTCTATTTATATTCATGGTATTCTATGAATCATTTGGTGGTTATTAACTTTTGGTCATACAACTCGATTGATTAACACGAAGTATGGGGCTTTCTTATCTCACTCTTAATTTCGTGAGATTTCCATTATTTGCCACTTATTTATTTAGTGTGGTGTATTGTGTACTGAAATTTGATATATATTATCATGATTATCTTTATATTCATGTTATTCTATTATTCATTTGGTGGCTATTAAATTTTGGTCATACGACTTTATTGATTACAACAAAGTAAGGGTTTTTCATGTCACTTTTTATTCCTGTTAGATTAATGCTTTATTGGCCACTATTTCCTATTGTGTAGTGTATGTACTATCCATGATTGTATTAATTATGTAATATAATTTAATTTATGGGTATTTAAAACATCATTTTATGATCCTTCTTTCATGGGGTGTATGTTTCGTAAGTTTCCAAATCGGTACATGAATTTCAAATTTCAATTTCCACTCATTCAGATTTACACATACTTCAATGATTATTTTACTCCAAGATTATGTGTAGAATCACTATTTATTATTTATATAGTAATTTCCACTCCCCTTTGTGTGGATATAGTTTTTATACACATACTCACTCCACTGATAATATCTCAAAGTCATTGATATGAACTTGATAAGATTAATCTTAACTCAATTTCCCTTCATTGAGTTAAAATCCAAGTCATTATTGTTGTTTTTACAAGAATATGTGTGAATGTCCTCTGATTTATTTACACTAAATATCCAATCATATTGAGTGTATTTATATTTTTCACACATAATCATGTCATTGATTTATCCTTAACCTATGAATATAGTCTTTATAAGGACTTTATCTCAATTTACATTCCATTGAGACTTCTTTGTTGATTATGCACCAATTCACTTTTATATGGTGTATATACTATACTTTGACATAGTATATCATGAATCCCTTTTTTCTCTTGATATTATAATGTTTTTATTACCTCAATTATTTGTATTCAAGTGTCTCTCATTTGGTTATAAACTCTAAATAAAATACCATTTTAAATGATTTAAAAATTTTTCTTTTAAATCTTTCTCATTAATGTCCATGTTTTAAAATTGGTTTTAAGGTTTTATATATACAGATATTTATGTTTTAAAATTAAAATTCCTTTTATAAGTTTGAAAGTGGTATGGGACACTTTGATTCAAAAATCTTTTTTAAAATGGATTCTTAATAAATAGTGATACTTTTAAATGGTTTCAAGAAAAAATGGGGATATTTCTCTCAAATAGTTTTGATGGTTATTTTCATCTATCCTTCTTTATTCTTGATTGGGGTTGATTTATTATAATAAATCTTCCATATCATATTGAATTAGTTATTTTTGACTATGGGTGTGCTATTTTTATGACATTCATGGTTTGTGGTTAAAGTATTGACATTGCGTATGCTAGTTTTAATACGAATGTTTAGATTATGTTTCAACCATTTCATACGATGAATGCATTGGACTTATTAAGTGACTGGTGGAGCCCGATATAGCTCCTCTATGCATCGGTAGGTATCATGAGACAATTAGACGCCCTTTCCTAATTTTTGATATATGGTGTTGGCCGAGGGATTAATTATTTTTTTAGACGTCTTGGCTGAGGCCTTGACAAAATGTTTCAGAATGTCAAGCATTATGCATTTCTTAATTATGATATTAGATATTGATATTTTATGTAGTTATTTGGCTAGTAGAATATCCTTGACTATGTTTTATTATGGAATTATTTAATCATCTCATATTCCTGTCATAAAGTGGTCATGTTTATTATTCGTTAAGGCATGTGTTTTCAATTATTCACCATGCCTAATGTTTATGTTATCTTCCGTTGTATTTCTTACTCTTACTGAGCATATGAGCTCACCCCTCTATTTTGTTTTATTTTCTCCGGATTCCAAGAATTTTATTATGATTGATATGCAGGGTTAATCTAGGGGATTAATGGAGTTCTCAAAGGATAATTTATGTCGTGTTTTATTTTCTAATTTGTAATGTAACATGCATGTATGTAATCTATTTTCCAAAACTGCTAAAATGGTCGGTCTTTCAGGACTTGATTCCTTGTAATCATGCCAATGTATTAAAATAATGCACCGTCTCTGGGATTCTAGGGCTGGGGTGTTATAGTTGGAATCAAAGGAAGTTTAGTAAAGACCTTGGAAACTAGATTTGGATAAACTCTGATTAGATCACATTACCCTAAGATATACTTAGAAGATTAGTATTGAAAAACATTCTAGAATTTTGGTATGTATAAATTTTATGTATTTTCCAAGAAATATATCCCTTTCTAGAGATGAGAATGTTGAGGCGGTTCTGGAACAGATGTACCTAAGATTGAAACCTCTGAAAAGGAGTTTGGGGCTTGAACTGGGGTATCCTGGTACATGACAACAGGCCTTGCTGCACTCTTGGTTACGACACTCCCGGGGGATATGATTAGGATAATTCACATTTTCTTTACAAACCAAATTGAAAGATTTTAATATAATATGAGAATAAATGACCTTGGTTAATTTTAAGGTGTTTCAGATTTAAAATTAGGTGTCGTGATATTTTCTAAATGATTTTATGAATCGCACTGTGCTTTCTAGTTTTATTCAAACTAGCCATTCAATTACAGGTTATTAATTTTTTTATTTAAAATACAAGGTATGAGATATCATTTACGGTTAAAATTTGTTAGGGTTATTTTTGTGGAATCTATATCATTTTTTGGAATATTAAAAAATAAATAGTTTTTGAAAAAGGATAACACGCAGACCATTTGACAACCCATCGCGTCAGACAAAGTTGTGGGAATCGAACCCGCAACCAAAGTGCAACTGGGATTTATCACCGACCACAGGACTACATGACGTCCCTTGTTAGTATGCCTAATTATTTTTATTTGAATGATTTAATGGATCAAGAATGTGTTGATTTTGGGAAATTATGATTTATCCTTAGTATAGAAAAATTATTTGGTGATTAAGTGATAAATGTTATTTTGGAAGATGTTCTCTCTTTTGGTAATATTATATGCCTAAGGAAAATAAAATACTATGGGATTTTATTTTAGGAGTATTGGTGTGTTCATACCAATGTTTTTATTGTGTATTTATATAGATTTTGGTTATTTATGGAAATTATAAACCTATCATAGAGAACATGTGATTAGGTTAATTACTTATAAGTATGTGACTTTAAGAGTAGTCGATGTTATTTGGATATACAATTTAACATGGAAGACTACATAAGAAAATTATTTTGAGTTTTGGGTTTCAATATTAGTTTGGATTATATTGAAATATTTTATGAAAAATTGTATATTGAGTGGTATTTATTGATCTTTGGGTATTTTTGGTTTAATTTTAGAAATTATTATTAGTATTTCTTTCTCTAAAGTATTATAATTTTTGGGGATCATTTGATCTTTTACTAACCATTTTGGTTTTGGTTACTCTCTAAAGAAAAGGGAAATATATATTTCATCCTTTTAGGATTATGTGATTCTCTATAAGTTGATTCAAGTACTTCATTGTGACCAAGTAATCTGGAATACTCATCGTTTGGAGTGAAAGATGAGTTTGTGGTAAGAATTAGATGAAGGATGAAACTCTATTGTCAAGTATATTTTTTTCTTTATTATTCTATGAATAAATTAATTATTAAACTTTTGGGAAGGGATATTAAAGCCAAAAATTTGTTATCCTAATGCTTTATGTTTTGTTGAACCGATGATATTTTAAATCAACATTGATTGATGGCTTTGAGGCCTCAATTTTACACTTGTTTGTGATTGATGACCTCAATCACTCCCTATAAATATTTATGTTTTTCCTCCAATTATGTGTCTCCAATTACCACCAGTTTTCTCTTAATCGAGATCATAATTTGTTGGTGACTTTTTCATTTCCCTTTCCCTCTTATTAAGACTAAATTTATTAACACAATTTTGGAAGTGGGTTTTCCACAATGGTATTTTTATATTTTTTTAACCTTTTATTTTCAAAGTAAAATTTCAAATTGCAAGGATGCAATTTATCGAATGAGGGGAGAATGTAACACCCCATGATTTCATAATACGTTATTTCTTCAAAGTAATTCAATAACTTGCTCCTCACACAACACTGAGTTTGAGCGCACGACGACTTACCAAACTAGCTATTCAAAAAAATAGTTATGAATAGTATTAACTGTATTTTGAATTTTATATACTCCATATAATTTTAACTTATGTATTACATGTTTCTTAGACATATTATAAGAACAAATTCAATTTTTTAGATAAAAAATGTATTTTTCAAAAAAAATGAAATTTCACCACCTTTTAATGGTGAACCCTTTTTAAATCTAATATTTGACACTTTTAGATATTCAATTTGAGAAAATAAAATTATTATTTAGAATCATGACATCAAAATTTACTTTGGATGAAATTTTGGTATTTTTCTAACAATATTCATTTTTTTAGGAATGGTTAGAAATACTGTATTTTAATTCAAATTTTCTTTTTTAATATAATTTATTTATAAGGTTAGATTATATTTTAAATTGGTTTTGAAGTGTAATTATATTATATTTTTACCATTTAACCCAATTTTGGTCATTGTAATTAATTTCACTTTGAAATTATACATAAACAAGTGTCAATATTTTAATAGTTATTGTTTCTTAAAAACACGCTATTTGTTTTGACAACATGATTTAATTTTAAATTAATTATTATAACTTCTATGATTTTAATTTGGTAAAATAGACATAATTTTTGAATTTGGGATATAAAATATATCTAAGGCTGAATTTTTGGTATTTTTCTGAAAAACATCAATTTTGATTAATAGTGAAACCACTAAGCAGTAGTTAAAAATCCAACTTTTTCATTTAAATAAAATTTTACCACTTTTGTGAATTTAATTTTGAAAATACTATATACCTGGTTGTTATTAGTAAGTAAAATTTGATTCAATAATATGAACTTAATTTTTGGTGAATAGTATATTTTGACTTTTATTTACCTCGGTTAAAGGTCAATAGGGTAATTCAAGGTAAAAAGAATATTATAATAATAAAAAATTACCTTAACACTTGTTCTAACCATATTTTATGAGTCATTACCGACCATGGTCATCATTGGGTCGATTTTGGGACCCCATGGGGGCACTTAAGAGGGATAATGACACTTTATTTTAATTGACTTTAAGTAAAGACAAAAATTACATTAACAAATATCTGTTGGTATATCAAATTTTACATGGGGTTATATAAGTCATATTTTCAACTATAAATATTAATTGGAAAGATAGAAATATTTCCTACATTATGTAATTTCTTTATAATTTTTCGACATCAAATAAATTAAATTATTTATGACACAATAATGATGTAGTATTTACCTCATTAATAAATGATTTAAATAAATAAGATCTTTAATATTAAAACAATATCCAAAACCTGTCCAATTATTATTGGATGATTTTATTTCAAAAATTTGTCAACTTATATTTTAATTTAATTAGTTCTGGACCTTTTGAAACCGAAGATAAGTTTATAATAAAATAACATTCTCAAACTTTCCTAAAGAGCCCCTCCTCTCCCTTATAAAATGACACCACTTCTAACCCATTTATCACACCTCTAAAGCCCATGGTCTCAACCAAACTCTGCCCAAATAATCTCTTAAGAACTCTCACATCCATATATAATCTTTACCTTAGGCATAAGTCACTTCAAGAAGTCCTTTTGGTTCAAACCAAGTTAGTTACCCAAATTAAAGGTAATGGTTTCTCTTAACTTCTTTTCTTTTATTTTACTTATCCAACCCCTAAACGCTTTTTATTCCTTTGTTTTATAATAGCACCAATATCCTCAATATACAAGGGTATTGTTATGATAATTATTCAAACTACACTTATACACACCTCCATCTAATGGTTAAAGAACATACTGCTTCTGTGGATAGAAAACTAATGCCTCACGAAACGATGATTGTTCAATTATCTCCTACTACCTCTCATGGTGGTCATTAAGATGAAAATGAATTTATATATGATATATTATGTTTATTTTTTCTCTTTTTTTCTGTAATTTTAATTTACAAACACACCTTTATTCTTTCCAATATGTGTGGACACGATAATTTCATTTGAGGAAGTGCGGACTACCGCCCCCTCAAAGAGATATGACTCGTTAATGCCTTATGTGGAATGTATAAAGGATGGAGTTGATGATATTATATATTATATTATATTGAAATTATAATATACCTATTTATCATTATGTTTTAATTCCATTAAAATACAAAATATAAATGAAAGTAGCGTTCATGCGTTTGTACGGCTTACCATCTCCATGAATAGTGCATTTCATTTCTTATCACCAAATATTAAGTACTGTTATAAATAAATATATATAATGGATATATTATATATATATATTATATCTAAATCATCTATATAATCTTGTAGATAATATACTTTTGACCACATGGACAATTTTTAATTATAACAAGTTCATTTTTGACTCAAGTACCAAATATCGACGAAACGACCATTATTAACTTAAATGATTACATAATGTTTATAACATGGTAATAAGTGATATAAAAGTAATAATAAACTTGAAAAATATTCTTAATCAAGTATAAATTAACTTTAGTTTATTATTCAGGAGATTAAAGAACAAATGAGTAAAGCCAGACACGAGGTAAGGGGTTTCTTATCTCACTTTTAATTATGTAAGATTTCCATTGTTCGCCACTTATTTATTAAATGTGTTGTATTGTGTACTGCCATTTGATATAAATTTTCATGATTCTCTTTATATTAATGGTATTCTGTGAATCATTTGTTTGTTATTAACTTTTGGTCATACGACTCAATTGATTACAACGAAGTAAGGGGTTTTCTTATCTCACTCTTAATTCCGTGAGATTTCCATTGTTTTCCACTTATTTATTTCATATGGTTTATTTTTTACTTCCATTTGATATATATTGTCATTATTTTCTTTATATTCATGTTGTTATGTGATTAATTTGGTGTTTATTAAATTTTGGTCACACGACTCGATTGATTACAACTAAGTAAGTGTTTTTCATCTCACTTTTTATTCCCATGAGATTCATGCTATATTGGTCATTATTTCCTTTTGTGTGGCATATGTACTTTCCATTATTGTATTCATTATTTAATTTACTTTAATTTATGGGTATTTTCATCCTCATTTTGTGATTTTTCTTACATAGTGTGTATGTTTGGTAAGTTACCAAATCGGTAATGGAATTTCAAATTTCAATTTCCACTCATTCAGATTTATGCATATTTCATTTATTATTTTACTCCAAGATTATGTGTGGAATAACTATTTATTATTTATTTAGTAATTTCCACTCCCCTTTGTGTGTATATACTTTTGATACACATAATCACTCTATTGAAAATTTCTCAAGTCATTGATATGAACTTGATAAGAGTAATCTTAACTCAATTTCCATTCATTGAGTTAAAATTCAAGTCATTATTGTTGTTTTCACAAGAATATGTGTGAATTTACTATGATTTCTTTACACTAAATATCCAATCATATTGAGTGTATTTATATTTTTCACATATAATTATGTCATTGATTTATCCTTAACCTAAGGATACGGTCTTTATAAGGTACTTTATATCACTTTATATTCCATTGAGACTTCTTTGTTGATTATGCGCCAATTCACTTTTATATGGTGTATATACTATACTTTGACATATTATATCATGAATTCCTTTATTCTCATGATATTATAATTTTTTTATTACCTCAATTATTTTTATTCAAGCGTCTCTCATTTGGTTTGAAACTCTAACTAAAATATTATTTTAAATGTTTTAAAAATTTATTCTTCTAAATCTTTCTCATTAATTTCCATGTTTAAAAAATGGTTTTAAGGTTTTATTTAGATAAACATTAATGTTTTAAAATGAAAATTACTTTTAAAAATTTCAAAGCGGTATGGAACACTTTGATTCAAAAATCTATTTTAAAACGGTTTCTTAATAAATAGTCATACTTTTAAATGTTTTCAAGAAAAAGGGGGATATTTCTCTCAAATAGTTTTAATGATTATTTTCATCCATCCTTAATTATTCTCTCTTGAGGTTGATTTATTATAATAAAATATTCCATATCATATTGAATTAGTTATGTTTGACTATAAATGTTCTATTTTTATGCCATTCGTGGTTTGTGGTTAAATTATTGACATTTATTATTCTAGTTTTAATAAGAATATTTTGATTAAGTTTTAACCATTTCATATGAGGAATGCATTGGACTTAGTGACGAGTGGAGCCCTCTATAGCTCCTCGATGCATCAGTAGGTATCATGAGACAATTAGATGTTGAATTGGACAAGGCCTTTCCTAATTTTTGATATATGGTTTTGGCTGAGGCCTTAATCATTTTTTTAGATGTCTTGGATGAGGCCTTGACACAATGTTTCAGAGTGTACGACATTTTTCATTCCATAATAATGAGATTAGCTATTGATATTTCATGTGGTTATTCGACTAGTAGAATACCCATGACAATGTTTTATTATGGAATTATTTACTCAACTCATATTCCTTCTAAAAAGTGCTCCTGTTTATTATTCATTAAGGCATGTGTTTTCAATTACTCACCATGACTAATGTTTATGTTATCTTCCGCTGTATTTCTTACTCTTACTAAGCATCTGAACTCACCCATTTCTTATGTTTTATTTTCTTAGGATTCCAAAAAGTTTATTGTGATTGATATGTAGGGTTAATGTAGGTGATTAATGGAGTTCTCAAAGGATAATTTATGTCATGTTTTATTTTATAATGTGTAATGTAACGTTCATGTATGTAATCTATTTTCCAAAACTACTAAACTGATCGGACATTCGGGACATCATTACATGTAATCATTCCAATGTATTAAAATAAAGCACCAACTCCAGGATTTTGGGGTCGGGGCCTTACAATTCTCACTATTAACTGGTTAGGTATATCTTTAAAACTAAACATTTTTATAATGAAATTTCATTTTATAACACTATTTGTAATACATTCTTTGGTTTCCTTTAAATAATTCCATTTTAAATTAAACTAAGAAAAAGACAAAATTACTAGAAATATTTATAGAATATATCAATCATAACCATGCATGGTATAACCATATTGGAGACATGTAAGAAAACAATACATTATTTTTCTTCATAAATGAAACCGGACATAAATTCATATCTATCCTATTTAAAAATGCAACTAGGAGTTATAATGAACACTAAGGTGGTATAATGTGATTCCTAATGATACGAAGTCATACCATAATTTTTTGGTATTAGGATACCTATTGTCTGTCACAATAAAATGATAAACTATCTGTAAATCCTTATGGTGTTACACACACTAAGGTTTTCAAATGTTTATCGCCCGTTTCACCCAAGGTTCCTAAGTATTGATTCTTCATAAAACTTTTAGTTGAAATATTCTCACAATTTTATAAAACATTTTAAAAAGAAAAGAATCACCACCCCCATACTTAAAAATCAATTTTTTATTCAAAACCATCTTTGAGGCATTTCATCGAATACGTGATGTGCATAAAATAGTTTTTAAAGACAACCCGCATTAAAAAAACTTTAAATACCACTTAACATGAAATTTCATAAACAAATCCCTCCCTTTATATGAATCCAATCATTTCCATAAATAAAATAAAATTAATACACAATAAAAATGAGTAATTAATGAGATAGAAACATTCTTTAGAGGCACCTGCCTCACAATTGAAGGATACATAGTCACCTTCAAAAATAGGAATTGGGAATGAAGAGACATGATCCTAACAAGTATGGATCTATATGAAACAACATCAATTCCATCATAAAACCCTCTATATTCGTTAATCACAACCCATATGGGTTCCAATGAAACAAGGAGATGTTATATTGAGAGAACATCTTGAGAATATATGAGAAATAAAATGTATATTCACACATATCTTGAAGATATACACTCAAATCGAAGAATAATCATTAAGATACCAATAGATAACCTCTTTTATAATCATGTAATAGATGAATCAAGATAATTAGAGATTAGAATAATATTATAGGTTTAAATGAGAAATGATTTCGTGGTAAATTTCTATTTATATAAATATTTTATGGGTCACATAATTTAGTAGCACAGTTAGAAAAAATGTGCTCTAACAACGTATTCCCTAATCTCCCTTGAAAATTAATCTACAGAGTTACCCAAGACAAGCCACGTGGTTATTCAAATAGTGTGACATCACTAAAAATACCTCCATGACCAAAATCATATGCTCACATAGTTTACAAGGATCATATCATTGTTATAAAAACCATGCTCATACCATGAAAATATTACTAGAACTAACAAATCTATAGCACAAGGTTACTGCATGGTAACTACTAACTATACATAGACTATGTTCCAGTCATGATTATCCCCAAACTCAAAATTCTCAACACCCAACTCCTTAAATACATTAGAAACTCTAAATATATATTGTATTTACAATGTAAAACATGATTTTTATAGGTAGGGATTAAAAAACTGATGAATAGTATATGAAAATTTAGATTTATGAAAAAATTTAAAAAGATATTCCTTTCATACTATTGTAAAAAAAGTAAATTTAATAAGAAATAGTTCATTAAAAAATATTAAAAGAATATTTTTTTGTAAATAAAGTCAATACCATAGAAAAGACACATCAATAAATCATATAAGTATATATAAGAACATTCATAAAATAATATAAAGAAAAATGGCCTAGAGGAGAGTGATTATCAACCAAAAAGAAGTGTTAAGGTGTATTTTCACTAAAATAATTATTTTTTGTAATTCATGAACTAAAAGGAATTTAAAATTTTAATAGGACATTAAAAATAAAAACAAATCTATAGTACAATAAAATTTATTTTGTTTTTTTGAGAAATATCATACCATTCTCCCCATATTTAAATTTTGTCATAATAGTCTTGAATTTAAAGTTAAATTAAAAAGAAAACACTTAAATTTAATCAATTGTTTCAATAAATTGATATAAAATCATGTGTAATAAATATAACCATATTTATAAATTATTTCAGAAAATTATTATTTTATAATACCTAATATATTATTTAATTATAATCATTCATTTCACGTGTATTAGTTATTTAATGTTGATTTTCATCAATAGATGCTAGTAATTTTGATTATCTTTCACAAGTTTCATGAGGGAAATTTCAATCCCCAGTATATTAAACCATGTTTATAATTCCCATATTAGTAAAGTTATTGTAATAATGGTGGTTTAATGATTTATATTTCCCAGTTTTCATTTGATGTAAATTAACCGTATGGTTTGCGAGAATGGAGTTTAAGACAAAAGTAATTTGATTAATTTAGAAATAACCGTGAGTTGCTTTATAATTATGATTAAATTGTATTTATTACTTAAAGAAACATATTAATGATATGTATTACTTCTAAATAATATATATTATATTATTTATTTCCTTATAATTATTCTTTGTGAAAAAGAGGATGTGGTTATTGCAGCATTCATGTAGGTTGTTGAACCACTCCAAACAAGAACATGGTGTATAAATGAACGAATAAGAGTATATAGTTATATAATAGTATTATGATTTTATTAAAATAATAATAATTTTAATATAATATTATTAAAATGGAGTGTGATATTTTAAAATAGTTTAGATTAGGAGGTAATTAAAAATGTAATGTAAGAACATAGATACTTAAGGAATTCACTCCTTGACATGAGTTCCTTTAGAATGAAGGATTTTTTATTCCTTATTGTAACCAAATGCTACAAAATATCATAGAATGATTTAGTTGATGAAAACTTGGCTAGTATTAAATAGATAGTAGAATTTATTTAGTGATTTAGAAGGGGTATTTTAGAGATCCTTTTATTGGTGAGAATGGGGGCATTCCCTTTGAAACATTATTTAAGTGAAGTGTATTGATTGAATCATGTGAAAGTTATGTAAGATAAGTGAGGAAATATTAGTATGAAATTTGGTTTTGACTCCCTATGTAATAAATAAATTATATAATTCATAAATATCATTTCAATTATAAATAATCCATGCCACTTTTATTTACCTCTTTATATTCCTTTTTATATGTTTAATTATTTACCATGATAAGTATTTTTTTCTAAAAATTTAATATAAACCCTTTTTATTAATTTAAGTGTGGTTTTACCAAACTTATACTCAATTTAATATAATTCAATTTATAAATATTGGGATTTTAATTTTTTATTTACAACATAAAATATATTGAAAAAAAAATTTAGAAAAAAGAATTTTCAAACATTAATTGTTCTTAATCTAATATTAAATAATTTTCTAATTCAATCCATTTAATATTATAAATATGTTATTAAAATAATTAATTAAATTTTATAAATACATATAATCACTCTTTAATAATAATAATAATTATTATTATATGTTATATATAATAAATATATATATATTTATATTTATTTATTTATTCATAATAAATTTTTTTTAACTAAATATTATATTTTTATTTCATTATATTTTATTTGTGAATAATATTATTCTCAATTACATAACCTACCAATTTTATACACCTAATGACCATATATCCAATTACTATAGTTCCATTTTCCATATATCCAATGGTCATATTTCTAATGACCATGTATATAATGAATAAATTTCATTCAAATAGATAACCATACATGCATTACTAAAATTATTAATTCTATTTATTTTTGTCTCTTTCAACATTTATATTTTATTTATAATTTAATGCATTATATATATATTTTTTCAATTAGTTTTATGATCTTTATGGAAAACCAAGAGTATAAAGATTTTATGTGCATGGAATTTTTTCTTATTTTTCCTTTTATTCCCCTTTTAATTTTTTTAAAAATGTTTTTTTCTACATTGAAATAATATATCAATGTTTTTTATTATTTATAACATTATATCTTGATAAAATCTATGACAATTAGTTTTATTTTGGTGTTATTTGTGAAAAAATCTATTCATCACACTATTTATTTAAACGAAATATATGTTTTTAAATTTTTTTGTTTTACATTCATCCCCCTTAAAATAATTTAACCCTCAAAATTTTATTACTATGATGAAAAAAAAATTTGGTACTTCTACTTAAATATATCTTAAGGTTTCCATGTATCTTATTCAAACTTATGAATCCTCTATATATCTTTAACAAATTGATTAGTTTTATTTTATAATACTTTATCTCTACAATATAAGATTTATACTAATTATTCCTCATAATAGAGTTCATGTTCAATTTATGCTACATATTAGCTTAATACATATAAAGGTTCGGGTGTGTACATCTTCAAAAGTGATACATGGAACATATTATGAACATGGGAGAGGTTTGGTGGGAGTGAAAAATGATAATCTACTATCCTCACATGGTTGAGGATTTTGAAGTTTCTAATGTATATAGGAATCAAATTAACCTTCATTAACAATATCATAACCCTATTCCACCATTATATTTCAAGGAATGCATTATCTCTAGCATAAAACTTCTCATTTCATCAATGATTTTCAATGTATCTCTTCATAAAAATCTATTCAGTTTGAATATGAAACAGAATGGTTAGAATCTTCTCTAACATCTCATGAGAATGATATGGTCCCATAAACTTATTATCTTATAATAAATTAAAACATGTTATAGTTTTCCACCTCTTCCAATACATATCCTCATATAGTTCCATTTGAATATTATAATGGAAACTATTATTATATGAGAACTATGACAGGAGATGGTGGTGATCCAAACCTCCTTTCAAATCCATTGAACATGATGAGAGTTTGACAAGTATTTTCATATTTACCATCAGTATAAGGTTGATAATTAGTATTGAATATCATCTTGGTATCCAATACTTTTTGGAGACTTCTCTATAATTTCATTGTCAACCTCATCTCTCTATCATATAAAATCAACAGTGGTACTTAATGAATCTATACAACTTTATTTATGTATATCCTAGAAAATTATTCTAATGATAAATATCCTATAAATAAATCCATATTGATGTTCTATCATTTCTATATAGTGTGGGTAATGGTTTCATAATTCCCTTAGATTTATGACGTTCAACCTTAACTTTCTAGAATAACAATAATTGAGATACATACATTGCAATATCTTTTTTCTTAATATACCACCAAAAATGATTCTTTATATATCTATACATAATTTTTCTTACATGATATATAGTGAATAATTATTTATATGTATATTCCAACACCCCTTGTTCAAATCTTGTATTTTTAGAACACATCTTTTTTCCTAAATCTTATAAATTAATTATTTTCAAACTTGAACTTTGATATATTCCCTACATATATATATAGGTATGTATCCTTTTTCAAGGTCTCCATGATATTTACATAGATGGGTTTTTAGCAATAATTTAGAAAATCTTTGATTTCAACTATACCCTTATGATTTCAACGCCCATCCTTTAAAAATACATGAGTAATAGGTTACTTTCAATCCTCATCATGTATATTGTAAAACTATCCATACTAAAGTAGAATTGTCCAACTTGTTTTCCTTCCCTATATGGTAATATATCGAGAAAACATAATCCTTTATCAATAAAAAATATCAATTTTTTCATTTTCAATTACTTCTGTTTAAATATATACTTTATGTTCTTTTAATCTATATATATTTCACAATTTTCCCCATAGATATAATGCCTCTATATCTTTATGTAAATTATTAATGTTTCTAGCTTCAAATCATGTATTGGGTAATTTTCCTCAAGTATCCTTAATTGGACTGAGGCATAATATACAACCACATCATTATAGAATAAAGAAAAATCCCAATACCTTCTCTGATAAAACACTATATATTAAAAAACCTTATCCACTTTAGGGTATTGTGAGTAAAAGTGTTGTGACCAACCCTCTCTTGATCTCCTTGAAATTTTCATCTCATTCATCTTCCCTTGGGAACATGACTCCCTTGCGAGTTAACATGGTTAGTGAATTTTACATTCATTAGAAACTTCTCAAAAATTATCGATAGTATCAAGAAAATTCATGAAAACTATGGATCTACATTTCATTGTTTGAATTGGGACATCCTTAGATCACATTTGTTTTTATGGATCCGTAGTTATACCCTCTCTCATGATTATATGACCTATGAATCATAATTTCAATATCCAAAATTCACACTTGCTAAATTTGTCATATATTTTTGCTCTATCATGATCTTCATCACAATCCTTGAATGATATTAATGATCTTTCTTACTCTTATATTATAAGAGAATGTCATCTATAAATACTACCACAAATGTATCATGGTAATCTCTAAAGACTCTATCTGCCATATCCATAAAGATAGTAAAGGTATGTATGAGTTTGAATTGTATCCCTATAAATTCATAATGTCCGTATTTTCTATTATATTTTGTCTCTGATATATCCTCCATTTTCCCATTAATTAATGATATTAAAATTGAAGGTCAATCTTTAATAAGTATTGATCCCCTTGTAGTTGATGAAATAATTCATCAATATGTAGTAGATGAATCATGTTCTTGACTATGAGCTTGTTAAGTTAATGATAATCAATGTAGAGACACATTGATATATTTTTAATTATAAAAAATAGGCCTTGTTCACATCATGGTGAACCACATAGGTTTAGAAAACCCTTTTCTAGAATTTCTTGGTGATTCATCTTTAATTCCTCCAATTAAATTAGGGGAAATCTATTTGGAATATTTGATATTGTCATAACACCAGGTAAGAGTTCTATTGAAACTCAAACTTGTGATCTAGGGTTAGATAAGGAAAATATTATTGAAAGATATTTACATATTCCCACAAAATAGGCATATTAGTAATATAAATATTTTACCCAACTATTTGAGCTAAATATCCCTTGTGATTCAGTATTAAGACTAGTGAAATTTACCAATTTCTATTGGGTGTTCATGGAAATATTTAAACTGATTTATGATCATATGATGACATAGATATGAAATATTAGTTCCTTATCTGTAAAATTGATAGGATATATATGTAAAGAGATTAAATCCATGCCAAACATGACCTCAAATTTGACCAAAAAGAGAATAATAAGATTTTAATAAAGCACATTCCCATAAAATTTATCATAGAATAGTTGTATACTTAGTGTTAATTCATCAAACCACTAATAATATTCAATTATAACTAAATATATAGTTTTTAGGGTAGTGATTTTATTCCCTTAGAAAATATTCTGGATATAAAAGAGTGGGTAGAACTGGAATCAATTAATTCATTTTCAATAATATAGTTGATTATGAGAGTACCTTTCCCAACATTGTTTTAATGACCCACAAGAGACATTATGATTTCATAGGCTTTCCCATTTTCCCTTGTATTTTAGGTTTTCTAATGTAATTTATCATCATTAACATGGGATTTAGTGTAGTTATTGTCATAATTACCTTGCACTTTATAATTGAATATTTTGGATGATCCCTCTCTCCATTTATTCCATTTGTTATCCTCTTTATATGTAATCAACATTCAAATGATTAATATCCTTCTCTTCCATGCTTGAATCATTTAAATATTCCATTGAGAAGATTCCATTCATGTTTATTTCCAATTCTTTAGAATGTCGTAAGATTTTTGTTCTTTGTTTAATGGGTTTTGTAATTTAAATTTCCTTGAAAATCCATTTCGCACTTAGTTTCCCCAAAATCATGAGAATAACTACTATAAAGCTTGCATTTAACAGCGCTAGAATTTTTTTTTGATAAATATCATCTTTATCGGCGCTAAATAAATCCCTCATAAATATAGCCCTTTATCATCACTTTTTGTTTAGCATAGATAAATGGTCCCTTTATCAGCACTTTATTTTTAACATTGGTAAAGGGTACCCTTTATCAGTGCTACATTTTTAGTGCTTATAAAAGAATCCTTTATTAGTGCTTTTTTAGTGCTAAAAAGGTCCAAATAAATAAAGTGAAATAATTATATAAATAATAAATAAAAAATGATTTTATTAAAATAATTATACAAATTTTATTAGTTAAATCATTATTTGATATAAATGATTAAATTAATTATACTATATATAAATTATAATTTCTAATAAATAGTATGTTTTAAATATAAAGATATATGAAAAATGAAAATTAAACAAATTAAAATTAAAAATTAGTAAATTGAGAAAAATATTAAAAAAATTATTAATTAGATGATTATTGATAATGTTAATAAATATTATATATTAGATATATATAAATATATATATTAATGTATATAAATATGATTTGTATACTACAAAATATATGTGCACTTTAAATTATAAATAGTCATTGTTTAGTGAATGGTGGTTTGTAATTAAAAATTAATATGAATAAAAATAATGACTAATTTCATCGAGTAATGGACATTATTGAATGTAGTTTGATTTTTAAATTTATAACATAGATCAAACGTATTATATTGATTTCATATATATATGTAATTAATGAATTTTTATATGTATATGAACACACACTAATTTTTTTAATTTAATCAATTTATATTATTTATTTTATATTTATTTATTTACTATGTTCTAATATTTTCAATATGTATTCATAATTATTTCAATATATAACCTTTTTTTAATGATTTATATTAACCAAACTTATCACAATTTTCCATATTGTACTCATTTTTAATTAATCAATTTTTCTCCTTTTTTAACATGCATGAACATAAGATTAAATATTCATTAATAATGTTAAAAATACATTTGCAAAAAAATATGTATAATTAAAAATATTTATAAATGTATAATTACAATTTCTATACATTTATAATTATATATAAAAATAATATTTGTTTAAAGAGTATTTATATAATTATAAACAAATAATTATAATTTTATTTAAATAATGAATAGTTTTACTATGTTTATATATATATATATATAATTATATAAATATATATTATGATTAAAATATCTTATAAAAAGTATTTATTTAATTATATATAATTATTTATTTGTTACAAGATTTATAAAATTATTATTTTATAAAAATTATTATCATAAGTATTATGACTATATAAATAATTATACTTTTAATAAAAAGTATTATTTTTAAAAAAAGGATAATAATTATTTTTCATTTCTTTATTAGATCTGATAAAGATTAGTTTTATCAGTGGTTTTTTTGAAGCGTTGATAAGAGTGTCACGATCTATTTTAAGAACCCTAACCATCACGAACCAATTCACAATATCTGAAACTCTCAATATAGGTGACTTGCTTCCATCACTCCATCTTGTCAAATCTAAGATTTAATCTGGGCTAGAATCATGGCTCAAACTATTTCAAGTCTCAAATCAGAGTCTTGATTATTTCAAGGGTCGAATATAACCATGGCTCGAATGAAATCCAGGTTTTTTGATATCTCTGATTTCCCTCAATTATCCACTGAACTATATCATCTCACATCTGTGTATCACAACAAGTCTATTTTCACTATCCTATAATTAAATAACCCAAAATTCATTATTTTTTAGATATATTGAGGTATCATCTACCCCTATATCATGTGGGTCCCCTTGAGACAACATTAGTACCGTATGACTTGAAATATATCAAAACTATTGTTGGGTGATGTTGTTGTGAGGTATAATAGGATCCTAGTACCTATATTCCATGACATCAACCTCTTTATAATCATCAAATTTTGAAAAATTAATCAATATAGTTGTCGGTGTTGTTATTGGTTTGGAATATTACATTGAAAAAATTGGAACTGCAACAATTGCAACTGCAAGGTTCGAGTGAGGAGGGACTAAAATATAGGGTTATCCCCTTCTATTTGAAATTTAATTCTATAAGATGTTTCCAAAAAATGGATGATGAAATATCTGACACATGGGAGCAACAATGTAATGATTTTTTCATGAATTTTTTCCTAGGATATTTAGCACATAAATATGGTGTAAAATTAATTTATTTATTTAGGATGATTATGAACTATTTCATGAGGCTTGGGATATATTTATGGGTTACCTATGAAATCTAATAATCAAATGATTCTGATAAATCTGTAAATTTAGATGAGAAAAAACCTTATATATATTTGATTTTTTGTCCTGTTTATTTAACTACTTGTTTAAAAATATTATCCTTTCAGTTTTTATTTTTGAAATATTTCAATTTGAATTTAAATAATGTGAATTAAATTATATATAAAGTAAAAAAATAGGTTTAAGGTTCTATAATCGTTGGAATATATTATACAGGAAAAAATGTTTTTGAGATAAAATTTAATTGATATTTTGATTTTGGTTTTTGAAATAGAGTCAAAAACTAAACAATTGGAATAAGTCATTTTCTTGGAAAAACCTGAGCATCATAGTGTTTTAAGGATCAAAATATTGTTTCATTACTTGGTAAATAAGAAGAGTACATTTTTGATATAATTTATTATTCTCAATCATTTATGATTGATCAAAAAAATTCTAAATTTAATATTTTCGTTGAAAAGTAACTTATTTAATAAGAAAACTTTTCTATAATTTAAATTTTAAAGAATATTTTAAATCATTCAAGAATAATTCTTATACCACTAGATTTAAATAATTTTGATAACATAAAATATTAACATTGATTGATGTAAATTTAATAAATAAGTTTTAATAGAATCTATTTTATTGAAATAAAAATTATTTTTCTTGGATAAAATCATTATGCCTTTAAAAGACCACATCAAGTAAACGTTACTAGTTTGGATTTAATAATTTATTGAAAAGATATGTTCATTATGGATTCTTAATCATATTTAATTTAATGGTTTAATAACATAAACTTAAATCCATTTTTTATTTCCTTCTAGTGGAAATATGATGCCCCACAAATGTGACCATCTCAATTATGTGACATAAAAAATATGTTTCATTACAATAAAGTACCAAAACCTTTTATGTTAAGAGTTTTACAGAATTAGGATAAAAAATAAACTAAAAAACTCATATATTTTTAAACTAGTGGACATCTTTTGGAACAATACATGCTACAAATTGTTCTATAAGAAGCCTTTATTGTTCTTATTCGGATCAAGATCCTCATGTCACATTATTCTTATTCAGATCAAGCTCCTCAAGCATAGAATTGATCCAATTATCATCCTTGTAAGACTCTATATATTATTTAGTCTCTACTTGGGAAAAATGAGGTTTTTTGTAGAGTCTTTCTCCTTCTAGTTTTCACCAAAACTTTTTGATCACCAATGAAATTTTATTCATTTATTTCTGCCTTTATTTTATTTATTATAGTTTATAAAAATATGTCCATATTTGAAATGATAACTCACTCATTAATACTTCTTAAAAATCGATTCATTTATTTCATCACACATCTAATACACCATATATATATATTACTTTAATCCATATAAAAATGTATCACTCTTTAACATTTCCTTTTGGTTCCACCCTTAGGAATCTATGATTACCATCCATGTAATTCTCACAAATGTGATGCATTCACATTTGATAGTGAATATCTTATGTATATTTAATGATTTACTATACAAAATGAATATTTTATGAACCCGATAGGATATCTTTACTTTCTCTTGGACGATTCAAAGCTTGAATCCAATGTATCTTATTTTATCCTCATCCTCTCCACCTATAGATTGGTTTTTGGTGAGATCTATTTTCATTTTTTATCATCATTATTGATTTATCTTTGGCATATACCTATGGTCAATAATGTTTTTATAGTAAAATAATTATCCATATAATTATTGGGTTGTTTTATATTTATGTTTAATTTATTTTTTTTCAGTATTACTTATATAATAATTTTTTTCTTGTACAGGTGGATTCGTTTTTATATTTGGGGACTTTTTTTAAGCTTATCATGTTCGTGAGAGATTGGACTTTGAGCCTATAATTGAGTTAATTAAAATAAATAAATGCATCAAGAATTTATATAACCATTAAGAAAAGGTAAATTCCTACTACTTATTTAATTATTTTTGTGATAATTTTATCTACTATTATTAAGTTAATTTCCTTATCATTTGTATCTAATACTTATTATATTTTTTTCATAGATATTTTGGGAATCCATGTGTTTTGTCAACTATCTGCAACATTCCAAAAAAAGAGATAAAATTATTCTTTCTACACATATAACAAAATATTCTATATCTATTGGCTTTCTTTGTTGATATTCAAACACTGCATATTGATTCGATGTTATTAGTTGAAAAAGTTTCTCATTTTTTTAATCCAGGTGAGAAGAGGAAGCTCATGTTCCCATTAAGGTGACTTCTCATGATATAATGGGCACATGAGCTTCTTTCTCTATTCTAACTTTCAACAACGAGAAAGAAAATTGGTCAAGAAGTTCAATTCAATATACAGTGTTGTAAATTCGATATAAAAAAACAATGGGAACTTGGTAAAATGTAAATTAGTATTTTTTTTAAACGTTGGGATGTGTACGAATCAACCAAACCTCAATTTGATGCACGGTGTGACTGGTGTTACTCCAAGTGATTATTTTTATTTAAAATTGACATGAATTTAAGTAAAAATGAAAACTAGCATACTAAAAATGCAGAAAAAATATTTTAATAATTTTCATATATTAGTGAAAAGATTCATAAGTAATTTGGGATGTATAGGAATCAATAGAACCTCAATTATACGTACTATGTGGCCGCTATGACTCAATATGTCTATTATCTATTTAAAATTTATAGTTTAATTCAAAAAAAAGTCACTCACTAAAAACAAAGAAAACATGATTTTATTTTCTTGATAATTTAGGAAATTCATTCCTAATTCATTTTTGAATTTTAGCAATCAGTGTCACATCAAACCGATACATAATGTGATAATTATAGGTCAAAGTGCAAGTTTTTAGTTTAAAATGACATTTTGGAAATAAAAAACAAGTGACATACCCAAAAATGAGAAAATAAATTCAGATTGTTTTGATACTATAGTACAATGTTCCATAAGTCATTTTATATGGGTAAGAATCTTCTGTACCACAATATGATGCATGTTGTGACTGGTATGACTCTAAGTGTGACTTTTTATTTTAAAAATTTATCAATTTTTATAAAAATCACAAGTGACCTACTCAAAATAGAGAAAAAATATTCAGATTGTTCTTATATATGGAAGATATAAATATGAAATTTGTGACATGTTGGGATTATCCAAACCTAAATCTCATACATGATGTGCCTGATATGATTCAATGTGTCATTTTTTAGTTTAAAATCAACAGTATAGTTCAAAAAATATCACTCACTAAAAACTAAGAAAACACACTATTATTTTATTAAAAATTTAGTAAATTTATTCATAAGTCATTTTAGACGTGTAGGAATCAATTTTGTGTCAAACTGATACATGATGAGATCGGTATGAGTCAAAGTGTGTGTTTCCAGTTTAAAATGACATTTTATTAAAAAAGAGAAGTTATGTAATAAAAATTTAGTAAATTCATTCTGATTATTTTTATACTTTATAAAAATGATCCATAATCTATTTGAGATGTGTAAGAATTAACCTCACCTAAATATGATGAATGGTGTGACCGATATGACTCCAAGTGCTTTTATAATTAAAATTGACATAAATTTTAGTAAAAATGACAACTCACCTACTTCAAATTGAGAAAACACATTAATATTATTTTGATACATTAGGAAAATGATCTATAAGTAATTTTTGACTTGTAGGAATCATAAGAATCTCAATCTAACACACTATGTGTCCGGTATGACTCAATGTACTTAGATTGTAAATGAAATTTGGGACAGAAATTCATAAGCCATTTATGACATGTAGCAATTAGTATCACATCAAAATAACACACTATGTGACTGATATGAGTCAAAGTTTGTGTTTTTAGTTGAAATGAAATTTTAGTAAAAATACAATTGACGTACTCAAAACTGAGAAACAAATTTGGATTATTTTGATACTTTAGGAAAACAATCCATAAGTCATTTGAGATGTGTAAGAATTATCCACACCTTAGTTCGATGCACGGTGTGAATAGTATCAATCCTAGTGCATTTTTTCAATATATAAATATCATTTTAGTTTAAGATGTGCATCACATCACCAAAACTGAGTTAACGAGCCTAGATTGGTTACACATAAATTAAATTTTGTATTTGTACTTGATTTTTCTAATTTCATGGTCTTTTTGGTGCTATTGTGTGTTGTTTCGTCACACTATATTATTCCCCTTTATCAATGCTTTTCAAAGCACTGATAAATCATCCTTATTGAGTGCTTCTTAGCACTGATAAAAGTCTCAGGCTTTTAATCTCTCTCTAGTAGTCAGAGATTCTCTAGAATAGATAAAGGATATTTTTAGCACTGTTAAAGTCCTATTTTGAAGTATTTAATGATTGGAGTCCCAATATCTATCTCTAATTTGAGTGCACATCGATCAATTTCTTCAAATCTACCAATGTCCCTTATAGCCAATTCATTTTGGAGACTTGGTTTCAAACCAATAAAGAAAAAATTTGTAAGAACTTTGGTTTTCTTATGAGGTATAGATCTAATCTTTTTAAATTAGAATTCTTAAATATGGAATAATGTGGGTTCTCAACTTGATAATGGATGTTTTGGATGGGTCTAGGGATTTTCAGATCCTAAAACTAGTTTTTGAGGTTTTTTAATCCTGCTGGATGGTTAGTACAAACTATGAGGGGCAGGCCACACTTTTGACTAAACTGTGCTAGGATGGACTTAGGGGTGGTACTCAATGCATGGTTAGGCCAAAACATGCATAATGGGCTACACATCCATATGTCCAGGTCTTTAGTTTTTGTATACTTTGACAGAGGGTTAGAGCATAGTTTCCTCATAGTTTTTAAATTGTGTGGGTAAATCATGTGGGTTCCCCTTTGGCCTATAGGAACCATACATGGTTGGCACACAGTTTACCAAAATATGAACCTAAACTCTGTGACCCCTATATTTTTGGAATTTTACAATTTTTAATTAAATTAAAATTTATTTTTATAATCTGTTTTATGTTTTCATTCCACGGATAGCAGCTAAAAATTATGAGAGATCCTTTGAAACTCTAAGATTGTATTTGAGGATTCTTCTCCGTCCGATCTCCGATTCGAGCACAATTTGTCTCGTAAGATCTTCATTATTAATATCTAAATTCCATTTTTTCATTAGTTATTATTATGGTTATCAGTTACACAATTTTTATTTAATCACATATGCTATAATTTCTCATTCTTCATCATTTATTTATATGTATCCTAATCATTGTATAATAGGGACTTGATACTAGATGAGTGGTCCACTATAGAGCTAAGGTAGGTGGTCTATACTTTTCTTTCATCTTTTGGTGATTTGTAAAGGTATCATTTATTATGTAACCTACCAGACTTTATAACATGGCCCCAAAATTGAACCAGAAAATTGAATTAAATGAAATTTTACCTATTATGGATAACCATAAGTTCCTTGAGATGTGTTGGTGGTTGTTTCCCCAACCCAAGGCCACCCATGGGGTACTCCATGCCTTTTCTTTGGTTTTGAATTTGATGAACCACCCAAGGGGTGTGTCCTTGAGTTTTCCTAGTTTAAGGAAGCTCAATTATAATTAAATGGGATTCAATTAAATGCTTAAGAGATGTTTAACCTACTTTACTTTTCTCACTATTATATTCCATGACTAACTTTCTTAAATTTCTTAAATACATTTGTTAGAAATTGTGATTAATGGGTGGGTACACCCATGTGACATGTTTAATATAAAATGGAGATAAATGGGTGAGTATATCCATGTGAATTGATTAAATGGGAATGGAATACATGAGTGGGTATACTCATGAGATTTAATTGATTATATTAGTGGGTATACTCATTGAGTGAAATTGAATGAAATTGATTATATGAGTGAGTAGAATCATATGGAATTAAATTATTAAATGGTATGAAATGGATGAATGGTCATATAGATTCCATGGATGGATCTCAATAAATCTTGAACATGGAATTGGATTCCTTGAGTATTGATGCTTCTTGGGTATTGATTCTGTGGGATTCCTCGGGCTTTGCGACCCATTATATCTAGTGTGCTCAGACTCGCGTAGGACATTTTTGTATGACATGCTCCTAGGACTCCAACCAGTGGCTACACCAATTTTCTACCAAGATGATCATGAGAATTTATGAGTATGCCTTGGTTATTGATACCTTGGATCCGTCCCTTAGTGGTTAGAGACATTGACATATGGATTAGTTGTGGAATAAAAATCATTTCATTAGAAGGCAAGGCCATGTGGACAAGATATGTATGGGAGTATAGAGAGGTTGTTTTGTTTATTTATATTAATTATAGTTCATTGTTAAGATATTGGTGTTTATTATGAAGGGAGCCTCAATAGGATATTTTGTATTTATTTCTTGTAGTGGTTTACGTGGTATTGGCACATTACTTTTGGCACCTTCTTACCTACTTTAATTATACTGTATAGTTTATATTGCATGACTAAAATGTACAGACTTCTGGGTGGTTACCTACTAGGATGTTATCTTAAACCTTGTTTGGGCCTCCTTGGGGACCCAAACCGATTATATGGTTATAAGTGATGGGAGGGGAAATCTCCCCAGTATAGGTTATTGATTGTTTCTTTAGATTAGGAGATCATGGGACCAAACTGAGGCTAGCGATGCTACCGAGATACATTTTATATATTTTTTCCTTTTTTGACACTTTTACATTATTGGAATTTATTGTAATATTATGTACTTATTTAGGATTTTTTCTAGATACATGTATCATCAGCATCATTATATATGAGACACTTCTAGTTTTTTTATAAATCACTACCTTATTTACTTTTTCAGCTATTTGCGTGTTTATCTACTTCATCTATTATCATTTTATCAACTTACACTGTGATATAATTTGGTAATTAGGGAATAGTATGCCCAATGATGCACCTACTCTCTTACTTCTAGTCGAAAACCTCTTGAATTTGGGGAGATGTTCATGTGTCCATGTAGCCAACCTGACTCGGGACACTATTGGGTGGAATCTACGTCCATGAAATTTTGAAAGTGGTATCATAGATTCTTTTCTAGTTTAACTTACTATTTTGAAACAATAGATATGTATAGGAAGAAAATAGAACATGATAATGAGTTTTTCCCTGGAGTAGCTACCCCGCATACGGGGAAAAGAAAAATTACCTCAAATAGAATTGTTATTTTATGAACTTTGTCTATTATGGTTATTTTGATTTCACTATTAGATGATGAACTTGGATTATTATGTTATTATCGATACAATTTAGGGTTATATTTTAATTCCAACACAATGAGATAAGGGTATTTAATCTCATTCATCATGTATTCACTTTTTAGAATCACATTCCATACATTATGACATTCCATTTAGGATTTATTAATTGATTCATATTGTTTTGATAGGTGTTGTGATAGTTATATCTACTGTTGTGATAGGTTTTGTGAAGTAGATAGAGAAGTGACACCATATTTTATTTAATAAGGTATATGGGCCCTTATTGACTAGGAAGTAATGAACCTTTCAAATTCAATTATTATAAAGAATTTGATATGAATGGATTTAATGGGAACTGAATTTTGGGTTCTTGTGGTGTTATGGGCCCTCATGTATTTGGAATTGGTGAACCATGGGTTGAACCTCTTGAATAATTGAAATATTGAAATGGAATGTAATATGAATATGAATTTGAATGGAAATTAATATATATGTATTCAAAATAAAATGGAATGGAAAGTAGAGACATCACCTAGACCGGACTTTTGAGTTGTGAAGAGGTAGAGTTTCTAGTGGTTTTGGTGACCGGTATTTTTAAAGTCCTAGATTTAGAAGTAGGTTGTGGGTTTAACTTGGTTTTAGGAGGGTTTTGACCTATCCTATGCTTTTGATCTTCAAACATTGATTTTATTCTTTTCCAAGGCATGTGGTTAGATTCAAAAGAAATATAATTGATAAATTGCATAATTATGATGTGATGAAAAAAAGTGTTCAATGTTTCAAAATGAAGTTTTATATAACTTGCATGGTTTATCTCTCAGGGTGTTGGATAAAAATCAAGCACCTAGTGCTTTGTTTAAAAATGGTATTTGATGTTTTGAGTTAAATCTTTTAGATTTTTAAATATTTAAATGTGAATAAATGTAATTTATTTAAAATGGAACTTATAAGGGTGTCCTTTTTTAAAACCCTCATGTAAGGGTAGTTTAAATGTTTCATTTGGTATGCCTTGGAATAGAGATGGGAGCGATTATACTTAGGTTGATTATATGTAGAAATGGATTAAATAAAAGGATCCTGAGTCTAGTGAAATATATTTTTCATGACCTAGTGATAGGGTTGATGCTTATGCTTTATAAGGGTCTAGCTTGTGGTAGGTATCACCCTTAGAGCTTGATATACCCTGCAAATATTGTGATCATTTTCCCGTTTGGTGTCATCGAACCTAGTGGGACTTTTAGTTTTTAAAAAGGAAAATCATTTTCGGATGGGTGGTCATTTTATATTGACCTTTATTATGGGAATGATCATTGAATAATTCTTCGTTCAGTAGGTTATACATTCCCTAGGCATGGTCAACTACTTAGCAGGTCATGTGAAACTCTCTTTTTCCTCATTGATGGATGACTCATTACGTCGTTATCTAAGTTAATGGTTGTATGATAAATGTGAATCTGGTTCAAATATTTTATAAGAGCCATATGATACTTGATTGCATAAGGAGTAAATCCTATGGATGGTATTCATGATGTGCCATTGTTTTTTCTATATTGGGATAGTATGTGTTGGTGTATAGGTACCGGTCGAGTTGTTAAATGTGGTAATGAATCGTTTGAGTCTGGAATAATAATAGAGACTTGTGATTTTGAGATTTTCCACATGTCAACTAAGGTTTAGAGTTACTTGTTTGTTAAGGAAACAAGTTTGTCCCAATGCTTGGGATGACGTTTTTGAGACTCATGTGTTTTGACACACTGGTTAGTTGATTTTGGCTTTCATACATAATTATTTGTTGCTTTTGAGTATGACTCAAAGAAGCATCACACATTTTTAAGGTGGATATGAACTTTCATGCTTTCAATCAGTTGATCTACCTCTTTTTCTATGGCTAGAACACTCTAAATGTTGGTATCATTGTTTTGGTTCTGGAAAACGTAACCTTCGGAGTTTAAGGAACATATCATTCCTAGTATTGGAATCATATCGATGTTTTCTTGGAAGAATGATATTGATGTGGTTGGTTTATTATGAAACTTTTAGAAACACCACTGGTTTTGGATAGACATAGGTGGTTTAGATTGAGTGAACACAAAATACCTCAAGTGGTGAAGGTTTTTGATCAGTTTGTAATGGTTTATCAGTAGGTGAAGCCAAAATTCTTTCAGAGGAAGTTGACCAGTAGTGGTTTGATTTATCTTCTTGAAAATATTGTAATTCTCTTAGTGTATACATCTTGAGAAGATTATAATGTCAATTATCTTGATGTCATACTTGATGCACTAAGATAGCATATGTCTTACACTGCACTAATGTTTTAAAATCTATTGGGATTATCTAGGTAGTTAGTAAGTGCTTCATACTAATGTGTTGGTATTATCGAGGCATGGTTATTCATGAGTGATACTTGGTTTCCCATGTTGGAACACCTTAGAATTATTTTTGGATTCTGGTCTCTTCCTTGGTGTGACCTCTAGAAGGATATCACCCTAGGATCAATCAATGTTCTTACATGGGTGTCTTGGTTTTGTAACAACGTCTAACTTAAATAAATTGTTGTGTACTACCTGTAGATAGTTCCATGGACTCTAGTTGGTTGAATTTGAGGATATTCCAGAATCATTGCCAGGATCATATGTAACTCTTTAACAGTGTAATGATTCTAGTGAGTTGGATCTGAGTTACGCCCTTTCTCTTGTTGTAACATGACAGTTTAAATGATCAGGGGATGGTTTGAACAAGAAACATCACTAAGAGTCTGGTATGGGATTCAATGAAGGGGATGGTTGTGAATATGTTGTGCCTTGGGAAAATTTGTTTCATCTTATTTGTAATATGTCGGTCATCTAACATAATAATTGATAAGATAAGTCATCTAGAAGTGTCCGAACTCATTATCCTTCATGTTCCTTGTGTATGGTCTGAAGGATCTAGTTTGAACAAGCCAGTAGTTTATGTTAGGTGTGGTGTGAAGGTTGGTATTATCTTTAGATGGAAGCTTGTGTGACTAGTTTTGGATAGGTCGATCAAGATTCAACAGTTCCTTTTAGTGAGGCCTTAGTTATGACCCCAGTGGTGTTCAGTTTCACCCAGTTAATGGAAATAACCCTTGTATCATTTCTAGAATGATTAGGTGAGTAATTTTGAGGCCATTCTGACGATAAAAGTGTCATTTTAATAATTTCATTCGAGTTTTTGTTGATAGGATCATAAAGGTTTATATCTTCTTGCTGATCAATTAGACCTTTAGTGTAGATGATCATGGTAGGTTTTATATCTGTGAGATAGAATGAATTCATGGGGTCCTTGCACATTATCATTTTGGATAGGTATGTCCACTTTACAAATCATTTCTAGAAGATTTTTCAGAGGGAACTCGATACATAAATTCTTCTGAGCACAACATACCACCCTTAGACTGAAGGACAATCAAAGCGTGTGACACAGGTGTTAGAGGACATGATGTGAGCATGATTTATAGATTTTGGGGGCTCTTGGGAGAATCATATTTTCATAGATGAATTATCCTATGATAATAGTTATCAGGAAACTATATAAATGACTCCTTATGAGGATTTATACAGTAGTTCATGTAGATCTCCCATGTGATGGTTAGAGGAGGGTGTGGCTGCTTTACCGGGAACGCGTCTTGTACAAGAGACTCCTGAGTAGGTCCAGTTGATTCATGAATTGATAGATACTGTACAGTCTTGGTATAAATCATATGTCGGTCACCACAAAATACCACTTGAGATCAAGGTCGGGAATTAAGTTTTATTTCATGTTTCACCTAGGTTGCGACATATACGGATCAGGAGACATGATGAACATTCACTATGATATGTTGTCCCATTCGAGATTCTTGAGAGTGTCGGTCGGTAGCTTATTATTTTTAGTTATGTTATAGGTACCGATCCATGCATGTAATCTTCCATGTATCTCATTTTTGTCATTATCATTCTGACCCATCTCACGCTTTTCAACCTAAGGAGTTTGATTTATAGTTTGATTAATCTGTTAAGGATCATCTGATTCATAACGTTTACAGGAACACTAAGGTTCTTTGATACAGATTAGTTCCTCTAGAATGGGTGTTATGGAATCATGACCGTTTAAAGGATGAGACTTTGGAGAGGGAGGCTGATGTAAGTGATCAGTGGATAGAGTTTTTCTTAGGTAAATCTTGAATACCCTTTAGAGAGTAATCGAGGGATGAATTACTATAATGGGAGATACTGTAAGAACCCAAATTTTGTATGAGATATGAATACCTTATTTTTCAATTTGAATGCTTAAATATGGAATGATGTGAGTCCCCAACCTGATCATAGGTGTTTTAGAGGTTTCTGAGGCTTCTTCGAATCCAAAACCAATTTTTGGGGTGTTTTAAACCAGGAACATAGTTAGTGAAAATTGTGTGGGGCAGGCTACATGATTTGACTAAACCATGTGAGGCTGCAAAGAGGGGTGGTATTGGCCACATGGTTTGGACAGATCGTGCAAAATGGACCTCATGGTCATACAGCCAGGTCTATAGTTTTTATATACTTTTACAGAGGGTTACCACACTGTTTCCGAATGGTTTGTAAACCATGTCGGTTCCCCTTTATCCTATAGGAACCATGCATATTTTGTGCACATTTTACCAAACTATGAACCTAAACCATGGGACCCATGTATTTTTTTTAAATTTTATAATTTTTAATTAAATGAAAATTTATTTTTATAAACTATTTTAGGTTTTCATTCCATGAATAGAATATTAACATTTTGAGAGTTCCTTTGAAGATCTAAGATTGTATTTGAGGATTATTTTCCATATAATATTTGATTCGAGTGCGGTTTTTCTCATCAGATCTACATCAATAACATATAAATTCCTTTTTTAGCTATTCTTTGTTCTTCTCGTAATCAGTTGTGTTATTTGAATATAGGCTCATATACCCTATTATCCCATTCTACGTCCATTCTTCAGATCTCTCCTAATCCTAGTAGAACCAAGAATTGATACTGGTAAATCACTCTACTACCAAGATAAGGTAGGTGGTCTATATTATTCTTTTGAAATTTGGTTCTTTATAGAGTTATTGGTCATTATGCTGCCCATCAAACATTTAAATGTGGCCACAAAATTGAACTGGATAATCTAATTAAATGAAATATGAACTATTGGGGATTCCCATAAGTTCTTTGAGATGTGCTGGTGGTTATTTCCCCAACCCATGGCTACCCATGGGGTTCTCCATACCTTTATTTGGGTTTTTACCTTTAATAAACCACCTACGAGGTGTCTCCTAGAGTTTTCCTAGTTTAATGAAGCTCAATTATAATTAAATGGTATTGAATTACATACTTAAGAGATGTTATACCTCCTTGACTTGTGTTATTATAATATCCCATGCCTAACATGATTAAATTTCTTAAATGAATTTTTTAGAAATTGTGATTAATGGGTGGGTATACACATGTGATGTGTTTAATGAAAATGGTGATAAATGGGTGTGTATATCTGTGTGACTTTATTAAATGGGAATAGAATACATGAGTGGGTATACTCATGATATATAATTGATTATATGAGTGGGTATACTCATGCTATTTAATTGATTATAGGAGTGGGTATACTCATTAAATGAAATTGAATGAAATTGATTATATGAGTGGGTAGACTCATATGGAATTGATTTATTAAATGTTATGAAATGGATGAATGGTTTTACAGATTCCATGGACAGCTCTCCATGGATCTTGAACAAGGTAGTGGACATCTTGAGTAGTGAGGTTTTTTGGGTCTTGATTCTGCAGGATGCCTCATGCTCTGCTGCCACTTAGATTTGGTATGATCAGATTCACGTAGGAGGTGTCAGGAATGACACAGTCCTATGAATCCAACCAGTTCCTACACTGAGTTTCCACTGAGATGATCTTAGGACTCAATTAAGATGAATTGGTTCTTGACACCTTAGATATGGCTCTTCATATTCTGAGACTTTGACATACGGCTTAGCAAGGGAAATTCAATTCACTTCATTATATAGCTAGTTCGTGTGGACATGATATGTATGGGAGTACGGTGAGGTTGTTTTGTTTATATATATTACTTGTATCTTCCTTGTTAGGAGGTTTACATTTCTTTTGCAAGGAGACTTGAGAGGGTATTTGGAATTTCTTTCTTTTAGTGGTTTACGTGTCATGGGCACATTACTTTCGGTGCCTTCTTACCTACTTTACAAACACTACATAGTTTATATTACACAAATTAAATGTACATACTTGTGAGTGGTTACTTATTGGGATGTTATCTCACACCATGTTTGGGCATCCATGGGGACCTAAACAGATTATATGGTTGTGGGTGATGGTAGAGAAATGCTTCCTAGCATGTTTTATTGATTTTTTCTTTAGAGCAGGAGAGCATGGGTCCAATCTAAGGCTTGGGATGCTATTGGGATACATTTTTGGTCTTTTATTTTTTTTGGAAACTTGTAGTATATTATACTACCATGTACTTTTTTTACTTGTTTTCTAGATACATGTATCATCGTCATTATTAAATATGAGACACTTCCAGTTTTTTTATACATCCATTTCTTATTTACTTTTTTAGTTGTTCTCTTGTTTATTTACTTTCACTATTTTCATTTTATTGACTTCCATTATGATATATTATGGTAGTGATTCCATAGTTTCCCCCAATAACTCACCTAGGCCCTCAATGTTAGTCGACAACCTCTATCTTTATGAGAGATGCGCTTGAGGCCATGTAGACAACTGAGATTAGGGCACTGTTGAGTGGAATCTCGGTCTAGGACGTTATAAATTTGATTTTTCACCAAGGGTCAATGGTGAAAGTAGAATCATACCTTACATGTCTTGTGAAGAGGGAATCATAGGTACTAATGGATTCATCCTTCTTCTATTTCAGTTCTAGGAATTCTCTCCCCATTTACACTACAAAAATTTAAACTATTTGAAATGGGGTATTTGGGATGGGACCCCAACGTAAAAGGTTATTTATGACAGGGTCCCATCGCAAATACATCGTTGTAGAAAACAGCATTGCAAATAGTATTTTTTTAACTGTCGTAAATAGTTTGTCTGATTTTTTTTAAAACACTATTACAACGGCCCATCACAAATAGCAGAAAAAATATAAGAAATTAATATTAATAAAATTGAATAAAATAATATTAATAAAATAATATTAATAAAATAATATTAAATAATAATAACAATAATAATAATATAATTAATATTAGTGAAATTGATAATAAAAAATTTAATATTAATAAAATTAATAGTAATAATATCAAAAAATTATAAAATAATAAAAACCTCAATATTCTAAAAAATATATTAAAAATAATAATAATAACAAAATACTAATAAAAATATTAATTTTAATAAAATAAAAAATTAATATTAATAAAATTTATAATAAAATTATAAACACATATAAAATAATAATAACCTCAATATTCAGATCAAGAGATGATAGCAACAACTCAGCCTTCCTAAAAGGTATATTGGGTCGCTTGTATCCATGATGCCTCATCAAATTAGTGAGTACTAGTATGATCATTGGTCTCGGCCTGACTCCCAGTCTGCATTTGAGATATCGCAGCCTCATATGACTCCTTCAATTACAATTTAAAATTAAAATAGTTAAAATACTATTTGTAGTTAATTTTAAAACTTGAAAAAAATTACACTGACCACAATCTGATGCTGGAGATCACCTATAATCTCTCCAGTTACAAGATCATTGTGCATCCTCCTATAAAATTTGAAATCTATAATATCGAGTTGTTTGACATCATATATGAATATAAAATAAACAGTTTACATTTAAAGTTATATAAATTAATTAAAAAAGTACTTATAATGTGTTCTATATTAGTACTGAATATACGACTAAAAGCTTGATGTGTTACCTACTATGTCCTCTAGTTTTTTCTATAACTGATGATCTCCTCTGAAAATGACCAGTTATACAGTGTGATCATAATCCTTTTCAAACCTGTGATGAAATGTAATTAGGTTAGTGGGTGAGACAAGACTTGTCAAACTCTATCACTCCTACTTTTATGATTACTTTCCTACTAAAATTGTGCAAAAACTAATGAAAACTCTCATGTATAAACCCCTCCCATGCCTCCCATATAGTTTCATGCAGGCTCACAACGATGGGATACCATAAACCCTTAAAATAATTAATAATATCAAGTAATTAATTAAATAAATTTCTAAATAAATATTATTTATTTATATACTAGCCAATGATTGAACATGTGGTGTTGAATATCAAAAAGATTCTGATCCCATGTGACCAATGATCCAGAAAAAAATTTTAAAATATAGTGTTCCCCTATACAATAGCTATATGCAAAAATCTAGGAAAAAATTAGAAACAATCAAACAATTAGTATATAAATAAATTAATGATAATTAATAAAAACTAACTAAAATACACAAGTAAACAAACCTCTGCATGCATGGATTGAATCCAATATGTGGACGTCACTTGGGTATATGACCAAGAATTATCAATCACACAAGACCACACCCCCTCTGAGTCCTCCCCAAACCACCAACAGTCTGAGGGTCAAATGATCCAATATCCATTGCATCATTAGGTAGGAAACCCTCCTAAAACTCATGAAACATATCTGAGTCCATATAAAACACAAAATGATTATTGTTAGAAAATAGTTGAAAACAACTATTATATATATATATATATATTATATTATTGTAATAAGATTTTAACTATGTCAATATTCATCTTCATACTCATCTTCATATCTGATGATGTCAGTATGTTATATTCATCCTCAGTGTCATCAATTTCCATATGAGTTTTAGTTTCATCATCTCTTATCATTTCAAACTCATTTATTACATCATTAACATCATCGTCACCATCTACCCTTAACTATGGTGGTTCATCATCAATATTCATGTCTCTTCATGAAGAATATGGATTTGGAGTTGTCTCTTAAAAATTTCCAATTCCTTGAACATCAGTGGAACCATATTCTCTTTAAATAAACTGATTTTCTAAAGAATCCATTTTTATTATGCTCCACCAATCACACAACTCTCTTGAAATAGCACATTTATTTTTATAATAAATTTGATGTATCTGATGATCCAATAAAAATAAATCATTTACTATAAGAAAGATTTTATATTTAATATCAACCATTCCATAGCTCTGATAAACATGAAATCATCTCTCATTATCCAGCCACTTACATTTAAACATTATTATATAATTCAGTCCCATATAACACAGTTCAATAATTTCTTCCAGCATGCTGTAAAAGTCAACGTAAATTTTTTTATGATGAGATCCTCTCAATCAAACACCAATATTAATTTTTCTTTTTAATCCCTATATTCACAAGTATGAAATCAAAAACCATTGACCACATATGCATTATAAGATTTAACCATTTTGGATGGTGGGTTACTCAATACAAAAAATTGATTAACAATTTTATCAACATGTTGGGATGCCTAAAAATTTGTAAAAAAATTATCAATATAACAAGGAATAAATTGATTTTATATGTTAAACCATAAATAATTTATGTAACAAATTTTTAAAACCAGTAGAGAAAATAATTTTTTCAACTTTCTTCAAGAGTGGTTTCTATAATTTATGGAATTTATTTCTTGATATGATTATCATATAACCTATAAAAAATAATAGTAATTTACTATAATAAAAATTATAGAATAACTCATAGAAGAAATCACATTACAAATGGTTTCATTTCTTCACATTTGAAAAGAACATATGTAAGAGCTATGTGGTGTTCATAATCTGAAATCCATTGTTCATGAACTCCACTAAAGTCAAGTTATATATGATTAAAAACTGATAAGTTATTACTTATTTCATTGTCAATATTTTCCTCAATATTGACCAAGTGGGTTTTTAGTTATATTTAGATTGAAAATAATGAGAGAATAAAAAAGAAATTTCCTCCTGCAAATATGCTTCTACAATTGATCCATCAACTGATTCTTTGTTTCAGAATTTTTATTCAATTTCTACATGAATCTATTCAATGGGTACATACATCAGAACTTTAATTGACCTCCATATTTTTCTTTATATGAAAAATGTAATATCAAATGTTCCATTGAGTCAAATAATGCTAGTGTGAATATTTATTTCCAGTTTACATAATATCAAACCAACATCTCTATACAGTCTTCTTAGTGCATCATAGTTTTTTGTTAGTGAAGAAATGTCTCCAAAATAAATATGTTATTTTTTTAGCGCATCCCAAATCATAGAATTCAAAAAACCTCATAATCCAGTTGGAATTATTATTTCCATTATAACATGACAGTCATGATTTTTTAATCCGGTAATATGACCATTTCTAACACATCTACCAAAATTGGAAACATAACCATCTAGATTTATCAAATATCCAATCCACTAACAGAATAATAACGAATTTGATTTAGAAAGTTTAGAAGATTCTTTTGGATTCATCAACTTATGTGATCTTACATTTTCAAAAAATTCAAATTCTAGTCACCTATAAATTTGGGAAAGATCTTATCATGCCTTTACATTATCTTTGGTCTTACCTGGAGTATCCAAAACTATATTAAATATATTATCAAAATAGTTCTTCTTAATATGCATGACCTACAATATGTGATGGACCAAAAAATCTGACCAATATAGAGGATCTCAAAAAATACTCTATTTTATCCAATTATGTTCTTTCCAAAAGCCATCAATTGTATGTTGGTTTATAGTGATTCCAAATGTAATTGGAGGTAATGAAGAGACAAATGAATTTAAATTTATACCTAATATTAATTTTTGAGTTCCATCTATTTCAATTGTTCATTTTCTGAAATGATAGTTGCTCCTCCAAAAAGGATGATCGGTTGGAAGGAATATGTGAGAACAATTGAAAAAATAGGGTTTTATTCCATTAACAAACAAAAACATTTTGTTGTCTCTCAGACAGTACAGATTATGATTTTGGACCATGTATACTGCCTCCAGATAACAATTGAAATGCTGGGAAGTCACTAATTGTTTACATCAATGCAACTTCCAGTAGGAGATTTTGTTTCCCTGTATCATCATAAGTAATGACACCATTACACTATAATGAATTTATCTCATCAATTAATGGTTTCAAATAAAAATAAATATTCTTTTTTGGATGTCCTGTAATTAATAAGGTCAAAAATATATATGGATCCTTTTTCAACATCTAAGGTGGTAAATTTTATGGAGTTATAAAGACAATCCAAGATGAATACCGACTACCATAAGAACCAAATTGACAGAATCCATTAGTAGAAATACACAATCGCTTATTTTGGGATTTTGAAGAAAAATATAGATGTACTTGGTCAAAATGAATCCATAAATCACCATTAGTGGGATGATTTAAGCTTTTAACAGTTGAAATATTGGTTTTATTCCATGACATCAATGTCATTGTATTCTGAGACATAAATAAACACTGCAATCTAGGTGTAAGTGGGAAATACCTCAACTATTTTACAAGAATCAATCTAGACTTCCCTAGTTGAGCCTCTTTATACCTTGATTGTCTTCATGTGGGACAACTATCTAATTATACATTTTCACCATAATATAAGATGAAATTATTTAAATATTCATGAATATTTTGATAACCAAGACCCATATTATGAACCAACCTATTGCTCTCATAGAAATTTATAGGTAACACATTTCATTCAGTTAATAGTGTTTTAACCATATGGAATATTTGATCAAAATAGGTATTTGACATTCTATTGTCCTATATAAAAACCTTACATTTTTCAACCGCTTCAAGTCTTCTTATCCTGTAACCATGATATAAATCATCCTCAGAGGACCTCAACAAATCATAAAATTGAGATTGTTCTAACATAGGAGTTAAATCAATATCATCATGAGTTTCAGTTTGTTGAAAAGATAGACTTACCACATCATGTACTAAATTTTAAAACTTTGTTGGATCTAGATCCAAATTATTAGTATCTTCTTTGAAACTGAATTCACCATTTTGATACCAAAAAAATAAACTGTTTGAAAACCAAATAGAAATAGATGACTCCCAACATTGTCAAATGTGTCAAACGTCCTCAGACTACATTTTTTACATGGAAACATAATTTTCCCTTTTGAAACAAATTTTGGTTTTGATGATTCAAATGATAATAAAGTTTCAGCACCCATAATATTACATGATTTATACAAGAACTGTTTGGATTCCTATGCTGATTTATCCAAGAATAATCATCTAATAATGATTGTTGTCGACTTCCTCCTTTCATATTTCTCAAAAAATATAAAATAATTAGTTATTTATGAATAATTTGATATAATAAAAATAAGATTCAAAAAAAGAAAAAAATTGTTAATTATTTGTAATTACCTCTAATTACCAGTGTTGTTTACTAATTACCGCTAATTACTACAATTTATTGGTATTTTTTACTATTTTTAGTATTTATTATTATTTATAACAATTTATTTGTAATGCCCTGACCCCATTTACCCAGATTCGGTGCATTATTACATAACATTTTCATGATCACAAAGGATTAAGTCTCGAAAGATAGATTAGTTTAGTAGCCTTAGAATCACTAGATACATTCATAATGTTTAAATTACATCATAAAATAGAAAAGTAAAACAACATTGTCTCTATAGAATACATTGAGATCCCATAGAATATCCCTGCAGGTCATTCATAAATTACTTATTCACATCCTGTGAAAAATAAAACATTGAAAGGGGTGAGATCAGATGCTCGGAAAGGATAACAATATAGCAGAAACTTTCACAGATAAGCATAAACATTTAAGGCAATGTATAACTAAAACAAAAGCCTTTTAAACATGAACTTCAGCATAATAAGGAAAGGATAAAATGAAATAATTTCATTTACTTATTCACATGGATATTCTACTAGTCGAATAACCACATGAAATGCCAATAACCCCTTTAATAATGATGGAATGCATAATGCCATACTATCATAACCACATAGTCAAGGCCTCATGCCAAGACTACAAATAAGATTTTGTCAAGACCTTGTGCCAAGACACTAGTTTGTCTCATGAGACCTAATGATGCATCGAGGAGCTATAGCGGGCTCTACCTGTCACTTACTAAGTCTAATGAATTACTCATATGAAAAGTGTGAAACATAACATAAACATTCGTATTAAAACTAGCATACGAAATTTCAATACTTTAACCACAAACCATGAATGGTATAAAAATTGCACATCCACAGTCAAACATAACTCATTAGATACAATATGTAAGATTGTATTATATCAAATTAACCTCAATCGATAATAATGAAGGATGTTGACATAGATTAAAATAATCATCCAACTATTGAGGGAAATATCCCCCTTTTTCTTGAAAACATTTAAAAGTCACACTATTTGTCAAGAAGACATTTAAAATAGATTTTTAAATAAAAGTGTCCCATACCACATTGAAAATTTAAAAAGAAATTTTGATTTTAAAAATTTAATGTCCATATAAATAAATCCTTAAAACCATTTTTAAAACATGGACATTAATGAGAAAGATTTATAATAATAAATCATTAAAATATTTTAAAATGGTATTTTAGTAAGAGTTCCTAACCAAAAGACAGACACTTGCATACAAATAATTGAGGTAATAAAAACTTTTTAATATGATGAGAATAACGATATTCATGATATACTATGTCAAATCACATTATATAAACCATATAAAATTGATTTGGTGTATAACAACAAACGAGTCTCAATAGAATGTAAATTGAGATGAAATCTCTCATAAAGGTCGTATCCTTAGGTTAAGGATAAATCAACGACATAATTATGTGTTACAAATATAAATACACTCAATATGATTGGATATTAATTTTAAAACAATCAAAGTACATTCACACATATTCTTGTAAAAACAACACCAATTAATTAGATGTTTAACTCAACAAATCGAGATTGAGTAAAAATTACTCTTATCAAGTTCATACTGATGACTTGAGAATTTATAAATGGAGTGATTATGTGTATCAAAAGTATATCCACAGAAAGGGGAGTAGAAAATTATGACATAATCAAATTAATTGTGTTTCCACACATAATCTTGGAGTAAAATAATCAATGAAGTATACGTAAAGCTGAATGAATCGAAATTGAAATTTAAAATTCCTTTATCGATTTGGTAACTTACAAAACATACACCCATGAAAGAAGGATCATAAAATGATGATTTAAATATCCATAAATTAAATTATATTACACAATGAATACAATCATGGGTAGTACACACACCACATGCAATAAATAAGTGGTGAACAATGGAAATCTCACGGAATTAAAAGTGAGATAAGAAACCCCTTACTTTGTACTTTTTCCTTGGTCGAGGGTAGTTTATCCTCCTGTATAATGGTGAAATAATTTTTATTGAATTATAAATGGATCATATACATTAATATGATATCATATATGATCTTTTTAAATTGATATGTTAATAATATCTTAGTATTATCGTCGTTTCGGGTGTTAACTTACTCGTTTTCTTTTATATGTTTTGTTACATAAGTCTTTTTTGTTATGGGTAGGTTGTATATTATTCATATAAATAATGATATCAAGTCCTTATACATTATTTTTAATCATAAAATGAGAATTATACTTGAATGGATACGATGGGGAATGAATCTCATCGCGTTTGTGGAGACGGTAGTCCGTACGTACGCAGGAGCAACAATATCATTTTTTTGATATTAAAATAATATATAATTGGATGTTATATCATATATACAGAATCATTATCATGTTATATTTATTATTAAAATTAATTACACATCATTATTATACCCATCCAAATAATAATGTATTGAATAACAATTACACCATGACGTGGAGACGGTAGGTCGTACGTACGCACGTATGGTGACATGTCATCCAAAGGATGGATAGAATACTGAATATGGTAGTACCATATTTATAATAACAACACAGTATATAGAAGATACTGGAGTTATTATTTTATAAATTAACATCAAATAAAGAAGAAGTTGAAGAAGAAAGGAACATGAAAAAGGGTGGTGAAGGCATTACCTCTTCTTCGGGTTCTTCCTTTTGATTTGATCAAAAGGTATCTTTAGGTTAGATTTCTGACTAATGGAAGGCCTTTATGATTAAGGTAGGATATTTTAGAGGGTATTTGGGAAGAATTTGGCCGAACAAAAAGGCTTTGAAGGTATGAATAATTGGTTATAAGTGGTGTCCTTTTATAAGGGGGAAGAGGGGCTCTTTAGAAAAAACATAAAGTATTAATTTATAATAAATTCATATTTGGTTTCTAATGGCTCCAAAGTGGATTATTAAACATCTAATGTAGGTATGGGTCTAAATCCTTTAAACCAATATATTTTAGAGAGGTTTGGGTCACTATATTAACATTATCTTTTTGATTTAACTCTTAGTTAAATAGGTTGACGTTTACCATGTCACTATGTATTTTTATATTATATAGTTAATAAACTTACTATATACCTCCAAGCGACCCCCAAGCGATCCATTAATGATACACCTATCGTTATATAATTCCATTGGCTAATCCTTAGATTTATAGGAATATAATATGAACTAATAATATAATATTTGTTTTAAAAACTCATTTATGTCAATTTTGACACTATTTAATAATTGATTTTTGTTAAAGTAATAACAACATTATTAATTAGAATAAAATTCATTTAAGTAATAAAAATATGTAATATTAACCAATAAATTTTTTTGATGTCATCAAAACCTTCAAATTATATTTATTTTAACATTTATAATACAAATTATTTGATACTTTCATTAATAAGGAAAATACTGCATCATTATTGTGTCATATATAAATTTAATTATTCAATGTCAAAAAATAAAAATAAAATACGATTTTGTAGTAAATCTATTTATATTTCTAATGAATATTTATAGTCAAAAATATAACATATATAACTTTATGTAAAAATTGTTTTTCTAAAAGATATATGCTTATGTCATTTTTGTATTTACTTTAACTTAATTAATATAAAGTGTCCCTATCACTTACAAGTGGCTCCATGGGGTCCCCAAATCGACCCAAAGATGCACATGGTCGGAAATGTATCAACCAATAGGGTTAGGACATGTTTTAGGATAAATTAATATTATTATAATATTATTTTTTTACCCTTATTTATCGGATTTACCCTTTAACCATGGTAAATAAAATATTTTCCGAAGTAATTATTCAAAATGTCTAAAAATAAGAGTTACCTATTTGCACAATTTTTACCTCCTAATTTTAAATATGGAATCCATTTTTCTAAATTCAAAACATAGAAGTGGCAAAAATTAATTTAAAATTAATTCCTGTTGTCAAAACAAAAAACGTGTTTTTAAGAAATAATAACTATCAAAAGATTGACACTTGTTTATGTTTGGTTTAAATGTGAAATTATGTCCAATGAAAAACATTGTATTAAATGGTAAAAATATAATATAAATATACTTTAAAACCACTCAAATTCATAATTTATCACTATGAATTATTTCTATTAAAAAAGTTTTTTTAATTAAAATTTAGTAATTTTCACTATTCATCAAAATATGAAAGTTATCCGAAAATTTCCAAAATTTCAAAGAGAAGCGTACCATTGAAGCTTGGGGTGTTAAATTCTACCCTCCTTAAATAAATTGCATCCTCACAATTTTTAAAATTGGGCTTGGGAATATAATGGAAAGTCCCACATCGGAAAAAGAGTCAATAAAACTATCACTTTAAAAGAAAGAAAGAGAAGTGCAAAGGTCACCCGAGATAACCTATACTAGGATTCCATGTAGAAAAAAAAGGATATGGATGATAAAATATGTGTAAAGTTATGATATAGAGGGATAGAAAACATGATCAGGAAAAATTTAACAACAAGAAAACCATGATCTTTTGATGGGACAAACGGTCATTAGTTTCCCAGTTGGAAAAGTAAACTGACAACATTTTTTTGTTTTAAGTTACATTACATAAAGATGAGGAATTAATTTCTGAGAATGACTAAGAACATAAAGAGATATACTTACTTTTTATGTAGAGTTTCATTCTTTAATAAATTTATACTACTAACTCATTTTTTTTAAACAATGAGTATTCAAGAAGACTTGGTCACACTGGAAGAGCTAGAATAAACTGCTATAGAATCACGTGATCTACAAAGGATAAAGTATATATTTACTATGTCTTTAGAGATTAATAAAAACCAAACAGTTAGTATAATATCTGATGATCCCCCAAAAAGATATTCCATTAGAGAAAGAAACACTATTCATAATTTCTAAAATCAATACCCCAAAGTTAAATAAATACCATTCAATAAACAATTGTCCTTAAAATACTTCAATATAATCCAAACTAATATTGAAACCCAAAACGTAGAAGAATTTGGTTATATAGTCTTCCATGTTAAATGGTATCTCCAAATAAAATCAACTACTCTTAAAGTCACATAGTTAAAAGTAATTAACCTAATCACATATTCTCTATTATAGGTTAATCATTTCCATAAATAACCCAAATCACTATAAATCCATAATAAAAACATCGATAAAAATCCACCATTACTCCTCAAATGAAATCCCATAGTATTCTATTTTCCATGGTAATATAGCGTTCCCAACTAAGCGAACATCTTCCAAAATAACATTTATCACTTAATCAACAAATCATTTTCCTATAATAAGGTTATTCATAAGACATAAGAACCCAAATCAACTTATTATTGATCAATAAAACCATTTAACTAAAAATAATTAGTCGCACTAACAAGGGACATCACGTAGTCCAGTGGTAGGCGATAAATCCCAATCGCACTATGGTTGTGGGTTTGATTCCCACAGCTTTGTCTGATGCGATGGTTTGTCACGCGGTCTACGTGTTGTCCTTTTTCAAAAACTATATTTTATAACATTACCAAAATGAGATAAATTCCTCAAAATAACCATAACATAATTTTAACCAGAAATGTTATCTCATACCTTGCATTTTCATCCCAAAATATAATAACTTGTAATTGCCTCAAACCCAATGATCATATAAAACCAAATGGTTATTTATAACTATATCCATAAGGGAAAAGATAAGACTTCCTCAAATATCATTCTCACATGGAAAACTATGGGGTTACAAATACAAGAGAAAATTATTCCAAAGTAATCTCATCAACAAGGAGCACTAATACTTTTAAACATTTCTACGACAATTTATTTCCACATAGCTTCTTCTTTGACCAAGAAAATATCCTATAGAATAGGGCATTCACTCGGGTAATGGCCAGGTCCCCTACATTTACGGAAAATTACTGTAAATGGATTCTTAGGACCATTTTTATTTTCTTCTATAGTACTCTTCATTTTTCCTCAGCAATTCTTCATTATATGTCCTTCTTTCCCACACGTAAAGCATTTCTTTGTTTCGTTGAGACACTTTACTGGGTGTCTCCTTCCACATTTCCTACATGATGGAAATTTAGGATTCTTTTCTCCATGGTCTCCACTACTGGAGCTCTTATCATTCATCACCTTTCTCTTCTTTGTTGAGTCCGAGAGTTGGTTAATATATATGTTGTTGATCATATTTTTGGAAAACTGATTTGGCATAAACATGATATCTTTTACGCCTAACAAATTTCTATTTTGTTGCTCATTTACACCACCGTTCCCACCTTGTACATCATTCTCAAATATACTATGACTTCCTTGGACTCCAGCCATTAACTAAAACCAGAAAGCATTGTGTGAGTAACAGTAGTCATAAAATCATTTAGAGAATATCATGACACCATATTCTCAATTTGAAACACCTTAGGATTAACCAAGGTAATTTATTCTCATCTTATATTAAAATACTTAAAATTGCTTTGTAAAAAATGTAAATTATCCTAAGAATATCCCCCAGGAGTGTCGTAACCAAGAGTGCAGCAAGGACCGTTCTCGTGCACCAGTTCCCATTCGAGTCTAGCTCAAAGCGGTGTTTTCGGGTTTTACCCCTAGGTACATCTGTTCCCGAACCATCTCTACCTGCTCATATCCAGATAGGGATTTATTGCTCGGAAAACTCACAAAATCTCTACAATACCAAAATTCTAGGAAGTTCTTCTATACTAATCCTCAAATTCCATCTTCGGTCTATGTGCTCTAATAAGAATTTATCTAAATCTAGTTTCCAAGGTTTGTACTAAACTTACTCTAATACCAACTAGAACGCCCTGAATTTAGTTACCCAGAGTCGATGCATTATTACATGACATTGGCATGATCAAAAAAGATCAAGTCTTGAAAGACCTATTAGTCTAGTAGCTTGGAATCACTAGATACATTCATAAAGTTTACATTACATCATAAAATGGAAAACAAAAACAATATTGTCTCTATATACAACACTGAGATCCCATTGACTATCCCTACACGTCATTCATAAATTACTTCTTCACATCCTGGAAAAAATAAAACATTGAAAGGGGTGAGCTCAGATTCTCAGTAAGGATAACAATATAGCGGAAACTTTCATAGATAAGTATTAACATTTAAGGTAATTTATAACTAAAACAAAATCCTTTTAAACTTGAACTTCAACATAATATAGATAAGATAAAATGAAATAATTCCATTTACTTATTCACATGGATATTATACTTGTTGAATAACCACATGCAATATCAATAACCACTTTCATAATGATGGAATCCATAATGCCCGACTATCATAACCACATAGTCAAGGCCTCATGTCAAGACTACAAATAAGATTTTGTCAAGGCCTTGTGCCAAGACACTAGTTTGTCTCATGAGACCTACCGATGCATTGAGGAGCTATAGCAGGCTCCACTCATCACTTACTAAGTCCAATGCATTCCTCATATTAAAAGTTTGAAACATAACATAAACATTCGTATTAAAACTAGCATACAAAATGTCAATACTTTAACTGCAAACCATGAATGGTATAAAAATAGCACATCCAAAGTCAAAAATAACTCATTCGATAAAATATGGAAGATTTTATTATATCATATTAACCTTAATTGAGAATAATGAAGGATATTGACATAGATTAAAATAATCATCAAACTATTGAGAGAAATATCCCCCTTTTTCTTGAAGACATTTAAAAGTCACACTATTTCTCAAGAATACATATAAATAAAAATAATTGAGGTAATAAAACCATTTTAATATCATGATAATAAAGGGATTCATGATATACTATGTCAAAGCACATTATATACACCATATAAAAGTGATTTGTTGTATAACAGCAAAGGAGTCTCAATAGAATGTAAATTGAGATGAAATCTCTCATAAAGGTTGTATCCTTAGGTTAAGGATAAATCAACGACATAATTAAGTGTGAAAAATATAAATACACTCAATATGATTGGATTTTCAATGTAAAACAATCAAAGGACATTCACACATATTCTTGTAAAAACAACACTAATGAATTAGATGTTTAACTCAACAAATTGAGATCGAGTAAAAATTACTCTTATCAAGTTCATACCGATGACATGAGAATTCATCAATGGATTGATTATGTGTATCAAAAGTATATAAACATAAAGGGGAGTGTAAATTATTACATAATCAAATTAATGGTGATTCCACATATAATCTTGGAGTAAAATAATCAATGAAGTATAAGTAAAACCGAATGAATGGAAATTGAAATTTTAAATTCTCTTATCAATTTGGTAAATTACGAAACATAAACCCATGAAAGAAGTATCATACAATGATGATGTAAATATCCATAAATGAAAATGTATTATACAATGAATACAATCATGGTAAGTACACACACCACATGAAATAAATAAGTGGTGAACAATGGAAATCTCACGAAATTAAAAGTGAGATAAGAAACCCCTTACTTTGTAATTTTTACTTGGTAGAGGGAAGTTTATACTCCTATATAATGGTTAAATAATTTTTATTTAATTATACAAGGATCTTATACATTAATATGATATCATATATGATCTTTTAACTTTACTATGATAATAATATCTTAGTATTATCGTTGTTTCGGGTGTTAACTTACTCATTTTCTTTTATATGTTTTGTTACATAAGTCATGTTTGTTATGGGTAGTTTGTATCTTATTCATATAAAGAATGGTATTAAGTCCTTAAACATTATTTTTAATCATCAAATGATAATTATACTTGAATTTCTACGATGAGGAATGAATCTCATCGCGTTCGTGGAGATGGTAGTCCGTACGTACACACGAGCGACAAAATCAATCTTTTGATATTAAAATAATATATAATTGGATGTTATATCATATATACAGAATCATTATCATGATATATTTATTATTTACATGAATTACACATCATTATTATACCCATCCAAATAATAATGTATTGAATAACAATTACACCACGACGTGGAGACGGTAGGTCATACGTACGCACATATGGTGACATGTCATCCAAAGGATGGATAGAATACTGAATATGGTTGTACCATATTTATAATAACATCACAGTATATAGAATATATTGTATTTATTATATTATAATGGAACAACAATGAAAGAAGAAGTTGAAGAAGAAAGGAACTTGAAAAAGGGTGGTGAAAACATTACCTCTTCTTCAGGTTCTTCCTTTTGATTTGATCAAAAAGGATCCTCAGGTTGGCTTTCTGAATAAAGGAAGGCCTCTATAATTAAGGGAGGATATTTGAGAGGGTATTTGGGTAGAGTTTAGCATAATCAAAAGGCTTTGAATGTATGAATAATTGGATAGAAGGGGTGTCCTATTATAAGGGTCAGGAGGGGATCTTTAGGAAAAACTTAAAGTATTAATTTATAATAAATTAATATTCGGTTTCTAATGGCTCCAAAGTAGATTATTATAAGTATAAGGTGGGGATGGGTCTAAAGCCTTTCAACCAATAGATTTTAGACAGGTTTGGGTCACTATATTATCTTTATCTTTTTTATTTAACTCTTAGTTAAATAGTTTGACATTTACCATGTCACTTTGTATTTTTATATTATATAGTTAATAAAAATATTATATACCTTTAAGAGACCACCAAGTGATCCATTAATGATAAACCTATCATTATATTATTCCTTTGGCCTAACCTTAGATTTTTAGGAATAGAATATGAATTAATAATATAATATTTGTTTTAAAAACTCATTTATATCAATTTTAACACTATTTAATAATTGATTTTTGATAAAGTCATAAAAACATTATTAATTCTAATAAAATTCATTTAATTAATCCTAATATGTAATATTAACTAATAAAATTCGTGGATGTCATCAAAACATTCAAATTATATTTATTTTAACATTTATAATACTAATTATTTCATTCTTTCATTAATAAGGAAAATACTGCATCATTATTGTGTCATAAATAAATTTTATTATTCAATGTCTAAAAATTATAAATAAAATACCATTTTTGGTCGGAGTGGACACTCAATAGCGGGGGGGGGGAATTTATTTCCAATTAAAATTTTTGTTAGAAAAGGTTTCTCTTAAAATCCCCCAATTTAAAAACAAAGTTAAACTGTAGTGAATTTATATATATTATAAAATTTCAATTAGATTCTCAAATATTGATTAGGTCTCAGTCAATTTAATATCAAGATTAAATTGACTTTTTAAACTAACTTACTGGTTTAAAATGAATATAAACACTTGTTAATTTAACTATCAAAGTAACTTTAAAATAGATTTATATTTCAAAGTAACAGCAGTGGAATATGAAACATATATAAATAGTATACTTTAGACTTAGTCTAATATGCACAGTGGATTAAACCAAGAGGTTCAGTCTCAAGCCGAGACTTATTCCTCTCAAACAATTTATATAAAGTTGATCCACACCCTGGATCGGGGTTAAAAACAGTACAAGACTATCCAGGCCACACAGGGACCTCTACCACAGTTCTTTGTGGGAAACAAAAACAGTGACCAGACCACACAAGGACCTTTACCACAGTTGTCATGGGTAAAAAAGAGTAAACAATTTTGGTTTGAGTATTTTGATATCCTCCAGTTCCGCACAGGAGTCAGTGTGTGTGTATGATGAACAGAGTACACACACTGCTCAAAAATGTAAGTAAAATAATCACTAAGAGAGAATGTATTAGAGTTTAGAAAGCTCCAGTGATTGGTAGTGAAGCTCTGGACTCGTTGGATTTAGCAAAGATTCTTCTGAGTCCTTATGTGATTTTTCTTGTTAAAAACAGAGTATTGTGATTCATCTTGATGTCCTTCACACGCGAGTGTGTTCTCTGATTTCCAGTGTTCTTCGTATGTTCTTCAGTAGTACTTGATTGCGTGCATAAGAGTTTTCTTTAGATCTTGAAAATTCCCATTTTTCAACTTTTTCGTGTGGTCTTCAGTCTCGCATGTATATTCACGGAAGAATTCTATCTCTATGCCTTTTCACGCATCCTCTCATTTACTACAGCATGATCTTACTTTTTATTCCACGAGCTCCGGCAATGGGAATGATTACCTTTCCATAGGTACGAGGTATGGTCTCCGGACATGCCAACAAATAACATTAAATATAATTAATTACATTAAAAACATCAATTATGACCGTTATAATTAAATATGAATTTATAAAACTTCAAACAGTTTTCATGACTGTCGGTGAGTCATGAGATCGGTGAGACATTTTGAATCTGCATCAGTTTTGGTTGCATCAATATCGGTGTCATAACATCAGTGTCTTAGCATCGGTGTCTTAGCATCGATGTCTTAGCATCGGTGTCTTATCATCAGTGTCTTAGCATCGGTGTCTTAGTATCAGTGTCTTAGCATCGGTGTCTTAGCATCAATGTATTAGCATTGGTGTCTTAGCATCGGTATCTTAGCATCTGTGTCTTAGTATCAGTGTCTTTTTGGAACTTCGGTACCCATGGGTGCGACCATTCATCATCGATGCGACCGGTCATCGTCGGTGCAACCGTTCATCGTTGGGGACTCAGGAAAATGACTAACAGTGAGTCAAGACATGGAATTCTTACAAAGTGTCTGTTCAATCCATAATACTTCCAGGTCAACCATAAACATACATTGATCATAGATAAACATTTGTAGATATGATTTAAACACATTTAGAACAATTTGAAGAAAAGACTAAAAGAAAATAAATAAAACTAAGATTTGTGATTACTAAAATAATCATTCCATAGAGAGTTCAACAATCTCCCCCTTTTTGATAATCACAAATCAATGGCGTAAATGAAGAGAGGATATAGTATGTCATTCATTATGCTCCCCCTATAAAAAAGTATATATGCTAAAAAATAAAACATGGTTAGAATAGAAACCAGAACGTATATATAACTGAGGCATTCTCCTCTTTCAACATTTCTCCCCCTGCGTATACATGCATGTGATAAATAGCCAGTATGGGATCGTATGCACATTCAGTTCACCCATCAGGATACATAATTACCCTGAGTTCGCATATGCATGCATGATTCCCCTATTTTCTCTCCTTGATTTCTCTCCCTCCCCCTTTGGAATTATCAAAAAGAAGAGATAAAGAAGATAATATAGTTGATTCCATACCAGCAATGAGTACACATATTACAGACAAAAGGGAATAGTTCAGAAAAACAAACACCCTATCCAAAATTGATAGGAACAACTATTCCACAAGGTGCAAGGGATATTTCCCTTTAGTAGTAGGAGGAATTGAAGGTCCCGAAGGTTGTTGGGTGGAAGGTGGAACTGGACTTATGGAGAAAGGAGGTAGGAAGACCTGAGTTGGATGAACTGTGGGTTCTAAGGTCACCTGCTGCGAAGAAGTTCGTTCTGAAGGTTGCTGTTAAAAGACTGGTCTAATACTGGAAAGAGCTTGATAAACAGACGTCTGGCTGAGAGAAACATCTGATGATTGTAGAGACTCAACCATAGGAAAAACAATGGCTTTTTCTTGCACATGAAGGTAGGGTTTTAGCAAATTGATTATGTCTTTAATGACTTCTCCACCGTACTTCATGGATTTTTCAAAATAATCCTTATTTTGCATGAAATTTTATAATGTGGGGGTAAAATCTTTTAACTGCTGAACATGAGCTTTAAAATCTTGAGTCACTAGAGGGAGTCTCAAATTATCATCCAGTACTTTAAAATGATGATTCAACTCATGATTTGTGTATATCTTAGAGAAATATTGATCTACTTTCTCCTTAATCTCCTTTTGAGCTTTTGTAGCATCAGCTGAATACAACTGTACCATTTCATGCACATGATCACTATGATCTTTCATTTTCTTCAAAGAATCTAAATCTAAAATCTTCCCAAGAGCTGCCATCTCTTCTCTAACAACATATCTTAAGATATCTAATTCACGACCAGTGATCTTGGTCACCATGGCATTGCCAGCCTGAGCAATAACCTGAGTAATCTCAGCTTTTAACTTCCTAAAATATGATTTATTCAAATGTTCTATCAGATTTCTTAAAACATCCATCATACCAGAGATGATTGTTTTGAACTCACCTGACAGAGAAACAATATTGCTTCCTAACTCTGTAATTGTTTGATTCAAAGAGGCAATATGCATGCCAATCGATTCATTGTAATTGCACAAGTCTGGTTTGATAAGGCTTGCCACTCTTTGAGCCAAATCATCCATAGCAGTATCAGATAAATTCAAAGGAGTAGGAGAAAGAATATGAGATAACTCAATTTTCAAAGTCTCCCTAACAGCTTGAATCAATTCAACCTTTAATTTATCAAAATCTGACTGAGCAATTCTCGGATCGGGTCTACCTTGAGACACTAAAGGATCAGGTCTGACATCTGTTCTTTACAAAAACTCGGCAACAAATTGAGCCTTAACAGAATCACTTATGCATGTAAGATCCACTTCTACACCTTCCTCTTCCTCTTGGTAGTCTAATCCCAGAACAGAAAGACCTGGATGCTTTTCCCATGCGGCTTTGCATGAAGGGTACATAGGTTTCACAAACTGAGCTCGTCCAGAATTTTCAGGAAGGACTTATCCATCCTCATCACTCTCCAATTGTTCTGTCCTCTTAGCCTCAGGGACATTTTCTTGATCAATAGGTTGGGATTGAGGATCATCTTGGATCACATTTGGACCTTCAATAGGTTGAGTATCAACATCATCATCATTAGCATCATCACTATTACTTTCACTATCACCACTACCACCATCACCATCGGCAACACCCTCATCACCGTCATCATCATCATTAACTGATCTCTCACTTGAACTGTCTGTACTTCTGGATTCATACACCTCAGAAGTTGATTCACTAGTCTCGAATTCTTCTTCATCATCTAAAAGTGGTTCAATTTCTGGTAAATTGAGAGGAGGACTTGCTGAACCAAATTCCATCCTTCTTCTCTTTGGGATAACAGTATCAGGATCACTCCTTTCATCAGGAAATGATTCAACCTCTTCTTCAACATTTAGATTCTCATCAGATTCTTCTTTTTCTTCTCTTCCTTTCTTACTAGATTCACCAGTTTCTTTAGGAACAACCACTTCCTATTATTCATCCGAATAGATCACTTCCTCACCAGGTTTTAAGCTAGGATCTCTTACTTCCCTTGGTCTCCATGGATGATCAGTAGGATTGAATGACTCATATAACTTTTCTTCATCAGCAACCCACGATTTCTTCCATGGGTTCCAATTGATTTTAATCCTCTTACAAATAACTTTGTTAAAAAAAATCTAACCGATGAGATACACTCATCTCCATCATCCACACAGCCTAAGAATTCCAGCATGGCCGAAATCTGTTTAGAATAAAATAGAGTAGTAGATGTCTTTGAAGGTTTTATCATATCAACAATATGCTTGGAAAAATATCTACATAGATTGATCCTTTCACCATTCAACAAAAGAAATACCAGAAAAACATCTTGATACTTTACTGCAACAAAATATCTTTTTTTCGGACATACATAATGTTGAATAAATTTGAATAGGATTCGGTTCTCACCATCCAACTCAGCAGCAATTATCTTTTGTGATTCAGACATCCCAGTCAAAAACTCCAGGGATAGCTCATAATAAAAGTAGTCAGTCGTGGGAGGAATATTACCAGAATAGTCCTCGTATCTTCCATTGTGAGGTACTCTTAGACATTCAACCCATTTTTTTGACGAAAACGTAATCTTTTTCCCTTTTACTATAGAAGACAATCTCGCAGCCTCTACTCCGTCCAAATCTATATCCAGGTTCAAATAGAACCTGTTCACCAGCTTCGGGTAAAAGACTCTAGAATTATTACAGAACCACTCCTTCCAGCTTTGAGTTTCTAACACATTCAAGAGAACGGACTTTCTAGATAAAACTCATTCCGAACAAATTTCCTTTTCATCTATAACTTCTCATTTTTCTAGCTCCGGGTTCACAGACCTCTGCGTCGTACTGCTTGACTCACCTAGAGCATGCTTGAAAGTTGATGTTCCTTCAGATTCCTTGCTCTGTCTATTTTTCTTGTCCATTTTGTGGTTTGAGACAATCGAGAGGCTTTGAAAGATTCCAAAATCCTGGGTTACTGGAAGAGAAGAGAGAGTTTGGTGGGAAATGGAAGTTCAACAGTCTTTAGAGAATGGAATAGTCACGTGTCATTATTTGTATAATTTAGGGTTACAAATAATAAAATATTGATTAATTAAAATATCATCATTTTAAACAGACAAAAAATAATTTTTAAAAATAGTACGACCCAATCGGTAGCACTAATCGACTTGACAGATCGGTTTGACAGATCGGTTTGACAGATCGGTTTGACAGATCAGTTTGACAGGTCATTTTGACAGATCGTTTTGACAAATTGGTTTCATAGATCTATCATACATAACTCTTGTTTAATCAAGTTTAACCTTTCACAATTTAAGGGCTTAGTGAAAATGTCAGCTAATTGATGTTCAGTACCTATAAACTCAAGAGTAATATCACCTTTTTGGTAGTGATTTCTCAAGAAGTGATGTCTGACATCAATGTGTTTGGTTCTAAAGTGAGACACAGGGTTCTTTGAAATTTTAATTGCACTCGTGTTATCACAGTTAATTGAAATATGTTTAAAATCATATCCATAGTCCAAAATAGTGTGTTTTATCCACAGAATTTGTGCACAATAACTCCCAACAGCAATGTATTCTGCTTCAGCAGTAGATAATGCAACAAAGTTCTATTTCTTAATACACCATGATACTAAGGATTTTCTCAATAAATGACATGTTCCAGATGTGCTCTTCCTATCTAACTTGCAACCAGAAAAGTCAGAATCTGAATAACTGATTATCTCAAAAGATTGTCTTTTTGGATAAAACAAGACTAAGTTTATAGTGTGTTTAAGATACTTAAAAATTATATTAACAGCAAGTAAATGAGATTATTTTGGGTTAGCTTGAAATCTTGAACACATACACACACTAAACATAATATCTAGTCGACTAGAAGTAAGGTAAAGTAGGCTTCCAATCATACCTCTATAATTGGTTTGATCCACTGGTTTCCCAGTTTAATCTACATCCAATTTATAGATTGTACTCATAGGAGTATCACATTCCTTAATATTATCCAAACCAAAAGGTTTTATAATATCCTTCATGTATTTATTTTGATTCAAAATAATACCATTTTCATTTTGAAAAACGTGAAAACCAAGAAAATATTTAAGTTCTCCCATTAAACTCATTTCAAATTCATTTTGCATACTCTTTAAAAATTCAGTACATAATGAAATTTTAGAAGATCCAAAAATAATATCATCAACATAGATTTGAACTATTAAAACATCTTTAGAAATTCTTTTAATAAAAAGAGTTGGATCAGCAATCCCTTTAGTAAAACTTTTTGAAATAAGAAAATTACTAATTCTATCATACCAAGCTCTTGGAGCTTGTTTTAAGCCATATAAAGCTTTAGAAATTTTAAAAACTCGATTTGGAAAATGAGGATTAGTAAATCCAGGTGTTTGTTCAACAAAATAATCTTCAACAATAAAGCCATTTAGAAAAGCACTTTTGACATCCATTTGATATAACATGAAATTCATATGAGCAGAATATGAAAGTAAGATCCTAATGGATTCTAATCTGGCTACAGGTGCAAAGGTTTCCTCATAGTCTATACCTTCTTCTTGACTATATCCTTGTGCAACTAATCTAGCTTTGTTTCTAACTATGTTTCTAGACTCATCAACTTTGTTTCTAAAACCCATTTTGTGCCTATTGTTAAAGTGTCCTTAGGTCTGTCAACTAATTCCCAGAATTTGTTTATTTCAAATTGATTTAACTCTTCTTGCATAGATATTACCTAAAATTCATCATTGATAGCATCATTGACATTTTTAGGTTCTAGATATGAAATAAAGGCTTGATGTTCAACCTGGTTTCTTATAGAATCTCTAGTCGGTGTCCCTCTATCAAGATTACCAACAACAGCATCCAAAGGATGGTTCTTTAGAATCCTTGTTGATCTAGTAAAGGTAGGACTAGTAATTTTAGGTTCATTTATAGGTTTGGGTTCAATAGAAGAAGATTCTGGAATATGTTCATAACTGGATGTTTTTATAGCGGGTTCTTTAGATTTGTCATTAAGGTCTAGAATAGATAAATCTTCTTCAAGATTTTCAAGAGAGTTCTTAAGCTCATGTGGATCAGTTTCATAAAACGTGATGTGAACAGATTCTTCCGCACATTTGGTTCTTTTATTAAAGACTCTATAGGATTTTATAGTTAAATAATAACCAAGAAAGATTCCCTCATCACTTTTAGAAGCAAACTTGTCCAGATTATCCTTTGTATTGAGAATAAAAACATTGCATCCAAAGACTCTGAAGTAACTAACTTTAGGTTTTCTATTATTCCACAACTCATATGGGGTCTATTTAAGAACTGGTCTAATTAAGACTCTATTAATGATATAGCAAGGTGTATTCACTGCTTCCGCAAAAAATTAAATAGGCAGGTCATACTCATTAAGCCTGGTTCTAGCTATTTCTTGAAGGGTTCTATTTCTTCTTTCCACTACACCATTCTGCTGAGGTGTTTTAGGAGCAGAAAAGTTTTGACTATATCCATTTTGTGAGCAATAAGATTCAAAGTCTTGATTTTCAAACTCATAGCCATGATCACTTCTTAGAGTTTTAATCTTAGTCCACTAAGGTTTTCTACAAATTTGGAATATTTAATAAAGTAAGAACAAGCTTAACTTTTGTGATCTAAGAATTATACCCAAGTATATCTAGGAAAGTCATCTACTAGAACATAGACATATTGCTTCCCATTTAAACTCGAAACTCTATAATGTCCAAACAATTCCATGTGAACCAAATCTAGAGGTTGAGAAGTAGAAAATTCTTTCTTTGATTTAAAAGAAACATCACATTGCTTTCCATTTTGACGGGGATTACAAAATTTGTCATTTGGGAATTCAAGTTTAGGTAGGTCTCTAACCAAGTTCTTACTAGTTAGTTTTCTAAGTTAATGGATGTTGAGTTTCCTAATGTTCTGTGCCAAAGCCAAGACTCTTTATGAAAAGCATTTAGGAAAGTAACATTTTTCTTATCTAAAGAATTTAAATCAACTGCATAAACAGTTTCATTTCTTAAAGCAGAAAAGATTAAAACATTTTTATAATTAAAAAAATTACAAGAATCATTTTCAAATTTTACATTAAAACCATCATCACACAATTGATAAATACTTAACAGATTATATTTCAGTCCATCAACAAAAAAAACTTTGGAAATTAAAACTGAATCAGTGTAACCAATTTGGCCTAGGTCGATGATTTTTCCTTTAGAATTATCACCAAAGGTGACATGGCCTCCATAAATTTTGATTAAGATCTTGAAGCATGAATAATCTCTAGACATGTGTCTCGAACATCCACTGTCCATGTACCATAACTTTTTGTGAGAACTCTTCAAATAGGTTTCCTACAAAACAGATTTAGATGGAAAATGTCTTTGGTACCCAGATCTTCTTGGGTCTAGACAGGTTAGCAATCAAAGATTTTGGTACCCATATTTGTCTTATGGGTTTCATACAAATTACAGAATCAAAATATTCTGAAAGATAAACTTTTTTTGATCTATAGCTATTTGAATCACTAGTTGAAGCATATGAATGTCCAGAACTAGAACTACGAGTATTCTATCCAGATTTAGGAATAAAAGTATTCTTAGTAATCTATCTCTGTCCAGGTTTGTAGCCTATTCCAGTAATGTATTTAGGTTCCACTTTCTTTCCAAGCATTTGCGTTAGTGTATCCTTTCCATTTGTGAACTTCTCTAAGTATTTTCTAAGTTTCTCATTAGACATTTTCAGTTCAGTGTTTTCCTTTAACAATTGAGTATTTTTCTCTTTTTCAATAGTAAGTTTTGTTTTAATAGTAGTAGTGAGAGCATGTTGTTTCTTCAATGATTTGTATTTATCCTTATGTTCATTGCATGTCTCTTCCAGCATATTACAGTATTCAAATAATTCCTCACTAGTCATGTTTTCAGAATCGGAATCAGATTCTACATCATCTTCAGAATAATAAGAATTTAAAACAAGAGTATCTAAGGTTGCCTCGGATGTGTTGGTCATGAAACACATGTTGGCATGATTTCTTTCAGAATTAGACATTTCAGATTCACTTTTGTTTTCTTCAGAAGCACTCCAGGTAGCCTTCATAGCTTTCTTGTACTTAATGTCATTGTAATCATATTTCTTCTTGAATTTTATTTTTGGGAAGTCTGCATTAATATGTCCTTTTCTTTTTCACTTGTAGGAAACAACTTCATCACTTCTATCTGGATTTTTCTAGTCCTTCTTCCAATGTCCCTTATTTTCATACTTTCCTTTGTAATTTGATTTTCTGAAAAATTTCTTCTTCCTATAAAATTTCTTAAACCGTCTGGCTATCTGAGCCATTTCAGCATCACTATCAGAGTCTGAACTTTCACTTGTTGAACTGTCAGTTTGTATTTTAGATTTTTCTTTGTCCTAGCTCTTTGAAGCAGTAGTCTTGAAAGCCACTGATTTTCTTTTTGGTCCATCATCTTCCTCTTTATTCTCCTTGAGTTCTTCCTCATACATCATCAGTTTTCCAATAAGTTCTTTGCCAGGCAGAGCTCCAATGTCACATGATTCTCTGATTGAAACAGATGTGCCTCTCCATCGGTCTGGTAGACATCTCAAGATTCTCATGATTTGTTCCTTTGCTGGAACAACCTTACCAAGTGAATTCATTGTATTGACTATCTCGTTAAACTTGAGATATATATCAGAAATGGGTTCATCAGTTTTCATTTTAAAATTATCATATTTAATAGTATAAGTATTCAATCGCATTTCTTTAACATTAGTTGTTCCTTCATGAGAAACACCTAAAGTATCCCAAATTTCATAAGAAGTTTTGCAAGAAGATATTCTGTTAAATTCCTCATCTCTTAAATCACAGTACATGGCATTCATATCTTTACAATTATTATTGTAAGCAGTCTTTGTAGGTTTGTTCCAAGTTGTTATTTCAGTTTATGGAATTTTATATTGAGACTCTATAGCAGTCCAAATATCAAAACCCATACTCTCTAAATGAATTTTCATTTTCATTTTCCACTGAGCATAGTTCTTAACATTAATGAAAGGTGTCATGTTAGTAGAATCACCCTCTAGTCTATTATCCATAACTAGATTTTAGAAAATAAATTTAAAGAGATAAAATTTAGAACTAACAAAAATTTAAGATCTTTAAAGATGAAACTAAAATCACAGTTGAAAAACATATTATTTCAAAAATGCTTTAACAAAAACACTTCCTCTGATACCAAATGTTGGTCAGAGTGGACACTCAAGAGGGGGGTGAATTGAGTTCCAATTAAAATTTTGGTTAAAAAGGTTTCTCTTAAAATCCCCCAATTTAAAAACAAAGTTAAACTATAGTGAATTTATATAGATTATAAATTTTCAATTAGTTTCTCAACGATTGATTAGGTCTCAGTCAATTTAATCTCAATATTAAATTGACTTTTGAAACTAATTTACTGGTTTACAATGAATTTAAACACTTTCTAATTTAATTATCAAAGTTACTTTAAAATAGATTTATATTTCAAATTAACAGTAGAGGAATATGAAACATATATAAATAGTATACTTTAAACTTAGTCTAATATGAATAGTGGATTAAACCAAGAGGTTTAGTCTCAATCCAAGACTTATCCCTCTCAAAAAAATTATATAAAGTTGATCCACACCCTGGATCGGGGTTAACAACAGTACAAGACTATCCAGGCCACACAGGGACCTCTACCAAAGTTCTTTGTGGGAAACAAAAACAGTGACCAGGCCACACAAGGACCTTTACCACAGTTGTCATGGGTAAACAAGAGTAAACAATTTTGGTTTGAGTATTTTGATATCCTCTAGTTCAGCATAGAAGTCAGTGTGTGTGTATGATGAATAGAGTACACACACTACTCAAAAATGTAAGTAAAATAATCACTAAGAGAGAATGTATCTGAGTTTCGAAATCTTTAGTGATTGGTAGTGCAGCTCTGGACTCGTTGGATTTAGCAGAGATGCTTCTGAGTCCTTCTGTGGTTTTTCTTGTTAAAAATAGAGTATTGTGATTCATCTTTATGTCCTTCACAGGCGAGTGTGTTCTATGATTTCCAGTGTTCTTCGTATGTTCTTCAGTAGTGCTAGATTGTGTGCATAAGAATTTTCTTTAGATCTTGAAAATTCCCCTTTTTCAAATTTTTCGTGTGTTCTTTAGTCTCGCATGTATATTCACGGAAGAATTCTCTCTCTATGCCTTTTCATGCATTCTCTCTTTTACTCCAGCTTGATCTTCCTTTTTATTCTGCGAGATCCAGGAATGGGAATGATTACCTTTCCATAGGTATGACGTACAGTCTCCTGACATGCCAACAAATAACATTAAATATCATTAATTGCATTAATTGCATTAAAAACATCAATTATGACCGTTAGAATTAAATACTAATTTATAAAAGTTCAAACAGTTTTCATGACTATCGGTGAGTCATGAGATTGGTGAGACATTTTGAATCTGCATCAGTTTTGGTTGCATCAGCATTGGTGTCTCAACATCAGTGTATTAGCATCGTTGTCTTAGCATCGGTATCTTAGCATCGGTGTCTTAGTATGGGTGTCATAGCATCAGTGTCTTAGCATCGGTGTCTTAGCATCGGTGTCTTAGCATCAGTGTCTTAGCATCGGAGTCTTAGCATCGGTGTCTTAGCATCGGTGTCTTAGCATCGGTGTCTTAGCATCGGTGTCTTAGCATCGGTGTCTTAGCATCGGGGTCTTAGCATCGGTGTCTTAGCATCGGTGTCTTAGCATCGGTCTGTTAGCATCGGTGTCTTAGTATCATTGTCTTTTTGGACCTTCGGTACCCATCGGTGCGACCATTCATCATCGGTGCGACAGGTCATCGTCGGTGCAACCGTTCATCGTCGGTGACTCAGGAAAATGACTAACGGTGAGTCAAGAAATGCAATTCTTACAAAGTGTCTGTTCAATCCATAATACTTCCAGGTCTACCATAAACATACATTTATCATAGATAAACATTTGTTGATATGATTTAAACACATTTAGAATAATTTGAAAAAAAGACTAAAAGGAAATAAATAAAACTAAGATTTGTGATTATTAAAATAACCATTCCACAGAGAGTTCAACAACCATTATGTAGGAAATAGTTTTATATTTCTAATGAATATTTATAGTTGAAAATAGAACATATATAAACCTATGTAAAAAAAATTTCTAAAATATATATGCTTATGTCATTTTTTTATTTACTTTAACTTAATTAATATAAAGTGTCCCTATCACTAACAAGTGGCTCCATGGGGTCCCAAAATCAAACCAAAGATTCTCATGGTCGAACATGTATCAACCAATAGTGTTAGGTCATGTTTTAGTATAAATTAATATTATTATAATATTATTTTTTTACCCTTATTTACCGGATTTACACTTTAACCATGGTAAATAAAATATTTACCGATGTAATTATTCAAAATGTCTAAAAATAAGAATTACCTATTTACACAATTTGGACCTCCTGATTCTAAATATGGAACTCATTTTTCTAAATTCAAAAAACAAAAGTGGCAGTAATTAATTTAAAATTAAATCCCACTGTCAAAACAAAAAGCGTGTTTTGAAGAAAAAATTAATATCAAAAGATTGACACTTGTTTATGTCCGGTTTAAATGTGAAATTATGTCCAATGACCAACATTGTATTAAATGGTAAAAATATATTCTAAATATACTTTAAAACCACTCAAATTCATAATTTATCACTATTAATTATTTCTATTAAAAAATTTGTTTTTAATTAAAATTTAGTAATTTTCACTATTCATCGGAATATGAAAGTTATCAGAAAAGTACTAAAATTTCATCCTAAGCTAATATCAATATTCCGAATCCAAAAATGAAGCCCATTTTTATAGGTAAAATTTATTAAATTTCAAAAAGTGGGTATTACTATTCACAACGGTTAGTTTGATTGGTTGTGGTGTGTTAGAACTCGAAGTTGTGTACAGCACACTCTACTGTATTATTCAAAGAGCAGCGTATCGTGGAAGCTTGGGGTGTTACATTATTGTTATTTATTATTATTTATCACTATTTATTACTATTTATAACTATTTATTACTATTTACAACTAATTGTTGTCATTTATTTCTATTTATTTCTATTTATTGCTATTTATTGCTATTTATTGCTAATTATTGATAATTATTATTAATTACTCCTAATTATTACTAATTATTACTAATTATTACTAATTGTTACAAATAATTACTAATTATTACTAATTATACATATTTATTACTAATTATACATATTTATTAATATTTATTGTTGTTTATTATTATTTATTTCTCTTAATTATTATTTATTAATCTTTATTTCTGTTTATTTTTATTTATTTTTATTTATTTCTATATATTGCTATTTATTTCTATTTATTTCTATTTATTTGTTTTTATTTCTAATTATTACTAATTATTTCTATTTATTTCAATTTATTACAATTTATTTCTATTTATTTCTATTTATTTTTATTTATTACTAATTATTTCTATTTATTACGAATTATTACCATTTATCATTAATTATACATAATTATTAATGATTATTATTAATTATACCTAATTTTTACTAATTATTTCTAATTATTACTAATTATATCTATTTATTACTAATTATACCTATTTATTACAAATTATACATAATTATTACTATACATATTTATTACTAATTATACATTTTTATTACTAATTATTACTAATTATATCCAATTATTGCTAACTACTGTTAATTATTAATAATTATAGCTAATTTTTGCTAACTATTCCTATTTATTACCAACTATACTAAATTATTACTAATTGTGCCTAATATTTACTAATTGTGCCTAATTATTCCTAATTATTACTAATATTTACTAATTATATCTATTTATTACTAATTATACTTATTTATTACTAATTATGACTAGTTATTACTAATTATACCCATTTATTACTAGTTATATCTATTTCTTACTAATTATTACTAATTATATATATTTATTACTAATTATTGATAATTATTACTATTTAGTAATAATTATACATATTTATTACTAATTATTACTAATTATTACTATTTATTACTATTTATTACTAATTATCACTAATTATACGTACTTATTACTAATTATTACTAATTATTCGTAATTATTACTAATTATTACTCATTATTACTAAATATTAATAATTATTAATAATTATTACTAATTATAACTATTTATTACTAATTATACATATTTGTTACTGATTATACCAATTTATTACTAATTATTACTAATTATACCTATTTATTACTAATTATTACTAATTATTACTAATTATACCTAATTATTACTAATTATTAATAATTATACATAATTATATCTAATTATTACTAATTATTACTAATTGTATGTAATTATTACTAATTATTACTAATTATTACTGATTATTACTAATTATCCCTATTTATTACTGATTATACCTATTTATTACTCGTTATACTTATTTATTACTAATTATACCTATTTATTACTAATTATACCAATTTACTACTAATTATTACTAATTATACCTATTTATTACTAATTATTACTAATTATTACTAATTATTACTAATTATTCCTAATTATTACTAATCATACCTAATTATTACTAATTATACATAATTATTACTAATTATACGTAATTATTACTAATTATACGTAATTATTACTAAATATACATAATTATTGCTAATTTTTACTAATTATTAATAATTGTACATAATTATTATTAATTATTACCAATTATTTCTAATTATTATTAATTATTACTAATTATACATATTTATTACAAATTATAACTTTTAATTACTAATTATACCTATTTATTACTAATTATTACTAATTATTACTACTTATAACTATTTATTGCTGATTATTACTAATTTAACTATTTTTACCTATTTATTACTTATTGTTACTAATTATTACTAATTATACCTATTTATTACTAATTATACCTATTTCTTACAAATTATTATTAATTATTCCATATTATTCCATATTATTTCTAATTCTTACAAATTATTCGAATTTATTCCAATTTTTTCCAATTTTTTACTATTTTTTACTATTTATTACTCTTTATTACTATTTATTACTATTTATTACTATTTATTACTAATTATTACAATTTATTAGTATTTATTACTAATGAAACAACATAATTGTAAAAATAAATAATAAAAAATAAAATTATCTAATTCTAATTTAATTTGGTTGTTGCTAATTAACAATAATTATAATTAACATAAAATTAAATTAATTAATTAAAAAATAAATGTAATAGGTTAATATCTTAAAATAGGAACTTTTGTACACAGCAAGGCTTTAAAATCACTCCGATATGAAATTTTAAACTTTGGAAAAAAATTAGAGAAAAATATGAGAGTTTGGATAGAGAGAGGAATTGAAAGAGTTGTGAATGAAAAAAACAGATGAGGGTATATATATGTAACATTATTTATGATGGGCGTATTTGCGACATGACCCATCACAAATACTAACCCCATATTTATTAGGAGGCGATGGTTAAAATGGTATTTGTGACGAGACCAGTCAAAAATACCTACCTACCGACATAGGATTTGTGACGTGTCCCGTCGCAAATGCTAAACCCCTATTAATTAGGGAGCGGCAGTCAAAAAAGGTATTTGCAACGGTTCTCATCGCAAATATCAAAACCACCAAAGGGATATTTGCAGCGTGTCCCGTCGCAAATACGAAAACCCTCCAAAGGGTTTTTGCGATGGGTGAAAATGAACCGTCACAAATACCCTTCTAGCGGTTTGGCACGCAGCGTGCCAAAAAATTTGCGATAGGAATAGGGTCCCATCACAAATAGTCCGTCCAGAGAGACTATTTGCGATGGGACCCTTTCTTGTTGCAAATAACATGTCGTAATTAAAGAGTTTTTCCATAGTGTTTCATGGGAAGTGTTCTTGGAAAATATATGGCAATGCATATTTTTTTAAACTAGTCTTATTCCATAGAGTAAACTAACTCATTTTATGTCGTATTCACAATGAGTATCCATTATTGATTTGCCTCACCTTCTAAATGATAAACTGTTAAAAAATCTTTTTCATACACCAACCACTATAGAATGAATAGTATTTTTTTATTGACACTTTTCATGATGATTACAAGTTTAGAAGAACCTCTAAATTAGATAGGTCATTTCTGCATGAAGAACACAATGGTGATTTCTTCCTTCCCTGACGTATTAAGTATTTTAGCCAGACTCATGTTATTTTTCATAGCTTGAGAATGTTGGGTGAGAATTACAGTGAGATTTTTTGCTCTAACTCCCATAAGGTTTGGCTTATCATTGGGATAGTCAATTTACTATCTATCACATTATTTTTTAACTTCATTCCTCCCAATTATTTCAATTTACTATAACCAAAAGGTTTGTGTGAGAATAATGTATTAATAATTAGATTAAGTAATCATAATCTAAGGAAGATTCATCCTAATATGTTTTAAATTATGACCCCATCATTTCAATCTATAACATTATAGGTTCTTCCTACACCACTTTTAGTTCAACATATGTTGTTTTACGTTCCATCAACTTATTCTTCATAATTTAATCCCTAATAAACCCTGATCTAATACCAACTGTGGCAACCCAAAAAATATATACATACACATTGCATCATTTCACCTAATTATTCATTACATATCACAGTAAGTAACACCACATAACCTATATGTTTGTGTCTTTAGATATTATAAATATAAACAACACATTTTACAAATTTTTCAATATATCCTACAAATAGTCTTCTCACCTGATACATTTTTGACACATCAAACATATTACTCTTCCTTATAACTTGGGGAATAGAAACATAAGAAAGTGTAGCTTAGAAGCCCTGTAAGGTAAAACATACGATATATTAATTGAATAGCATAAGTTAACATAATATAAGCATACAGTAATGATAAAATAATCATGGTGCGTAGACATAACATAAGATAATTAGACCAAATAAAACATATATCATAAAATGCGGGTCCTTGAATAAGGCTTTTAGCATAATATAACACATGAGTCCTAAGAGTTCCGAAACATGAGTCAATAATCATGATCCTTAAGGGCATAACATAAGTACCTTTAAAAATATAATAATGTCGCACAAAGATACGCATAGAAATCATAACTTATTTCAAGGCTAAAAACCAAGAAATTTATATCATAATAGACCTTATTGACCACCTACTGTTAACATAGTGGACTTGGGATGACCACCTGCATACCTTAACCAAGTGGAATTGGGATAACCACCCAAATCCCATACTGAGCTCATGAGATATAAAACATTACCTAATGCACTAGAGAGATATATAATACCCACTTGTCACATAATTATAAATCATAAATTTGTGTTCTTTAATAACTTGAAAAAATTCATAATTCAATCATAGGTTAATTAAATCCTGAAAGGAATTCAGTTTCTTGAAAATATCCATAATATATTATTTTCAATCATCTTGATAAACTAGATGAATGGTTTTATTAGGTAAAATTCTTAGGGAATCATAAAAAATATATAAATTTGTTGACATAAATGAAAAACACTTTTATATGAGCATTAAAATTTACTTACAGAAATAATAAGAAATTCCCTTTTCCTATTTGATACCTTTTAAGAATTTTTTTTATAAAACTAAGGGAACATAAATTTCCTTTGGAAAGCATGAAAATGAAAAGAGGATGTTTTTTTAAAAACCAATGAATGTTATAGGAAAATTAATTCATGTCAAAAATGTTAAAAATGATTTCTTTCACACTTTTATAAATAATGTCAATGTTGGTAGAAAATGATCACAAAAAATGTTAAAAGAATGTTCCTTTTGTAAATAAAATCAATTCCATTTAAATATACCATATGTTATAATAGAATTAAATACAATGACATCCATAAACTAATATTATAGACATGAAGAGAAATATTCCTAACAAAAAAGAAGAGGTAATTTTGGTTTCTCTTCTAAAAATTACTTCCTGTAAATTATAAATTAAAGTGAAAGTGGAATAGTAAGGGGATATGTGAAACTCATGAATATCTAAAGTTGAATAAAATAAATGTGGTTTTGGAGATTAAGATCATATAAATTTCCTATTTTAAGATTTCATCTTAATAATATCAATCGAATGATTCCAAATTTGTACTCCATTTAATCTATTTCAATTTCAAAATTTAAGAAATAAAACTTTAAAAGAAAAACATAAAATTTATAGAAAAAAACTATTTTTTATAGAAAAAAAATGTTTTTAAATGTTTTAGTGTTCTTAATCTAATTTCATGTCAGTTAAGAATTAAATTAGTTTCAATTAATTTTTTTATTCATTAAAATGATACATTTGATTTAAAAGTGATTAATATAATTTATTATGTTAAAAATACACAATACCTGAGATAAACTTTTCATTGAGAAATTAAATAATTTTAACCACATCTTGTTAAATTTAATTATTCATCTTCTAACCATTTATTTTGTTTATTCCATTTTTTTTAAATATTTCTTTTTATTTAATAAATAACTCAAAATGTTATTTAATAATATTATTAAGATGTTACAAATAATAAAATTATATTTTTTATATTAAAATATTTTAAATAAATAATAATTTTTGTTAATTACTTAGTATTAATGAATTATATTATTCTTAATTACATATATTTCCAATGGGATATACCTAGCAACCATATATATATATAAACCATATTTTCAATGGCCATATATCTAATGACAATATATATAACGATCAAGTTTCATTCCAGTATATAGCCTTGTATACTGTACAAAAATCATCTATTATATTCATTTAATTCTCACCCAGCATGTCTATTATATTTATAATTCTTTGAATTATTTCCATAGTTGCGATAGAGGTGATGATCTTCATGAAAGACCATGATGATATAGATTTTATGGTCATGGAATTTTTGTAGTTTTGGTTTTATTCCTCTTATAATTTTTTTATGATGTTTCATATAGAATTGTCATTATGTATTAATTTTTATATTTTATTATAACATTTTATCTCAATAATATGTATCGTTGTTCGTTCCAGTTTGTTGTTTCATAAGGGAATGTCTATTAAACATAGTATTTTTTTAAATTAAAAAATACATAGTAAAATCATGGGGTGTTATGATCATTACACCATGATGATCATTAAATGTATGTTGGGTCTGAGGTAGATGTTTTAAAATCAATTCATAATTCTCATGTTTTTTATTATGGCAATGTGACCCTCGGTGTTGCACTGTCACCTTTGTTATTTATATAAAATTTTACGGCAGATTGAATTCTAGAGATATATGGATATTTTGGCATCCTAAGCCTTAATGAACTTTATTTCATAAATGTTCACATATATTTACCAAAAATACAAGCCAAGGACATACAGTTCTAGTGTATTTGGAATATTATATACAAGTGTACACCATCTTAAATGTAAAAATGACATCTTTTTTTAAAACTTCATATAGTTATCCAAACTCCCATAGATCTTTTGAAACTACATAGAATATCCAGGGAAAGTTTCTAGGTCCAAAAGGTTAAATACCCTAAGAGGGGGTGAATTAGGATATGATATATTGAAACCACTACCCTTCAAATATTGTTTTGTTGTTAAACAGAAAACACTTCTCTCCATCTCCCGTAGCGATGTATGAATATAAATGAAATCATACATGGGACACACCAATTTTACTTGGTTCAACCTTACTAAGCTACATCCAAGGAGCATACAAAAGTGATATACCAATGTACCGAATCCACTAAGGATAAATTCTAAATTATAGGGGTTGGGATAGGTAACTTCTATTCCTAGGATCTATGCGTTTTCAATTTTTAGGTTTAGCTCACTTCTTTCCCAAGTGTCACTCTCTATGTATATTTCACTAGAAAATTACAGGTGGAAAGGATCACCGTCTTCCTATTTATTTTCTCACTTCTCTAGAAGAGATCTAAAAAAATTATTTACCTGGAGGTCCCTTCATTTTTATGAATGAACGCATCCTAAATTTTAGGTATATGCTCTGTTTAAGTCATGATTTCCCCCATACTTTTAGTTTGTAGAAATTGATTTTGTGAACTCTTTTAGTCCCTTCATGAACTTCCTTGAGTCCTTCGTGAACATCCTTTCACCTCTTGGAGTGAGTGCTTTGCAGACCACTTATTATTCCATGGACCAACCCTGCTTCTATAGGTTGCCTCCTCTTCTGTAGACCATCCCTAGGTCTATGAACTGTATCCTCTTCTGCGGACTGTTGCTTCTTTGCAGACGCCTTCTTCTTCTATGGACTATCTATTTTATATATTCCCTCTTATTTTTAGGGCTAAAGATCCCTGCAAAACTCCTTTAGTATAATGGTTCTCACAAACTACATCCTTCGCAGAAATGATCTCTTGTGAACTACTTCACCCATCGTGAAATTCTTCCTCGAGAACCACTTCGGACATTTCAGAATTTCTTCTAGAGAAGTGAACTTTTATAATAAAATTAACACTCCTTAACTATCTGATTAGGGGTATTTATATAAGAAAATAGATCAAAAAAACCTGGTAATCTGAAATACCCAAAACTTTTATGTGGTACAACCTTTACCATGTACTTTTTTACGGTCAACATAGTGTGTTGATCCTTTGTAGTGGTTGCTGTCTTCTACGGATGAAAATCCCTTTCTGGATCTAGAAATCATAGCCACATTCTCCAAATGATGAGCCATCCTATGAACTATAAGACTCCCACAGACTCTAGGCCTATTGTAGGATATTTTTTGTATGTGGTCTACATATTGTCCTTTATGGTATGCATATCACTACTATGTAGAAATACTACCTTTTCAGATTTTCATTAACCCTTCTGCATACATCCTTTATGGTCTATAAACTATGCTTCGCGGTATACGATCTAGGAAATCCTTTGAGAAAAATATTCCTTTTCCAAAAACAAACTCATAATTTTGAGGCCCAAAAATGTGGAAAACAGTGGGAAATTTCATCACCTTAAAAACGTTCTTCGGAAAAACCAAGCATACGGATTCACAGTCGTCTATATTTTTTAACAAACACAATCACCCCAAAAACATAGAGACAAAACCATGAGGGATTTTTTCCAAACAATCGACCCCTTTGGGTTTGTCGAAAATTATTATCAATTTGATACATTGTTAAATCTTCTTCCATATTCTACCATAATTTGCTTCTTGTGATGAAGATAGTGATCAAGGATTTAGTCAAAACATAGTCTAATCCCACATGATCCATGTTGAACATGAAAAACAAGAGTAGAATGCAAAGTGAATCAATGAATCATTCATTCCAAAATCACTCATATGATTTCATAATGAACTTCAGCTATCATGATATATAACTTTTGGCTGATCACCTTTAGCATCATAAAATTTAATACTCCCCCTACTTCAATGATCCCCCTATCAGCTTCTCCACCTATCTTCATTAATACATTTCCTCCCTTTTTATACCCATAATTTCTCCCCCTTTTTCAATGAACTCGAAGGTTACTCTATTGTGGTTTTCAATAGGGTAAAGAACACAGGTCAATACATTCGTGAAAACACATTATACCTCAGGGAGAGGGGGTTCTACATCCACACTTTTTCAAGTAAAAGGAGTCTACTGTACTCCCAAATCCATTCGATGCCTCTCAAATGCTTCTTTAGGTAAGGCCTTTTTCAAAATTTCTGTAACTTGTTGTTCTTTAGGCACATACTCAAACTTCCCAAGCTCTTGCTCCACCTTCTCCTTGATAAAATGATACTTTATTTTAATTTTTTTTTCCTTGAGTGATAGACTATATTTTTTATAAGATTTATAGAACTTTAATTGTTGCAATGGATTTTGATCAGAGACTTCACTTCAACTCCCATATCATCAAGTTACGACTTCATCCACAATAATTTCATACAACTTGATTATCATGAATATATCCATCTTCTACAGAATTCAATGAAATGAAATATTTTTTCTTACTTATCCAAGAAATACATAATCCACCAAGATGTTATTCACTAACTGATGATGATTTTATATCATCTACTAAACTGGCTCAATCTACATATGTATATCCCAATAATTCTTGTTAAGATTTTCCATTTTTCACCAAAATGAAATCCACCATTCCCTTGATATAATGAAGTATTCTTTTTTACTGGAAGAAAGTGGATTTCCTTGGTATTTATTTGATACTATGATTTTTGAATGTGTAAAAAACAATATCAGATCTTTTCACAATCAATTACATTAGACTATCAATTATTTACTTGTATTTTGTGATATTAACTGCATTTCCTTCATCATATCATGACAGTTTCATTCAGGTAGCTATCGGAGTCATCATATCCTTGGAATTATCCATTCCAAATATTCTCAAGGTTTCTTAAGAATATTTTAATTGAGAAAGGAATGTTACATTCTTTTCTTATATTACCTATAATCTTAGGAAAAATGTCAGTTCGCCAATCATTGACATTTATAACTCACTTTTCATGAATTCAGGAAACTGTCTATATTATGCTTTATCTGATCCACTGAATATTATTTCATCGATATACACTGGCACCATAATCCTTTGTTTACTATCATTATTGAAATATAGATTTCAATCAACTCCCCCACGCTATAAACCGAGCTTCTTTAAAAACTGATTCGGTCTTGAATACCATGCTCTTGGTTCCTACTTCAACCCATAAAGTTCCTTTATCAAGCAAAAAACTCTATTTTTATATTTAATAATGAGTAAACCATATGTATTCTCAATATAAACCTCTTCTCCCAGAACCCCTTCCAGAAATGCTGATTTGACTTCCATCTGAAAAACATTGAACTTTATTTTCATGACTATGGCCAAGAATAATCTGATTGTCTCTAGCCTTTCAATAGGTGTAAATCTTTCATCAACATGAACTCCCTATATAAGTGAGTACCCTTTTTACAGTAGTGGTTCTTTGTTTCAAATAAAGACATCATATTTATTCATCTTATTATGAAAGACCCATTTAGTCCCAATGACATTCTTGTCAATTCGTCTTGAAACAATATCCCATTTCTAGTTCTTCTCAATTTGGTCAAGCTCGTCATTTATATCTAGAACCCAACTATTATCTCCAGTTGATTCATCAAAACATGTTAGCTCTACCTATGATAAGTACAATGATTTCGGTAGAGTCTTCATCCTCCTTGTCTGCACTATCATTGTATGATCACCAATTATTTTATGTCTATCAATTTCAGATCTTCTCTTCTATCTTTGTGAAGGTACTAAATTATGCTTATCCTTTTCGTTATCTAAATGTTCTTCTAAATTATCCTCTAAAACGATAACATTCTCTGATTTTTTAATCTCTTCATCGCTATCTGTCTGACAATGATCATTTATTTTTTGAATATTCTTCCCATTCTCTACTATTGTAATATGATAGCTTTCAACAACCTTTCCCATCATCTTATTTAAACATTTATATGATTTTCTTTTCATTGATTAGCCAAGAAATATCCATTTATATCTATGGGATTCAAACATACTATACTTCTTCTTATTGATAATGAAACACCTACTTCCAAAGACTCGGAAGTACTTCCATGATGGATTCTTTCCATACCATATCTCATATGTAGTCTACTATTCTTTCAGACATAATAATGCTATATTTGATGTAAATAATGTTTTCATCGCTACTTATTTCCAAAACTTCTCTGTAGGGTCTTTCTCAATGAGCATTGTTCTATCCATGTTGTTGATAATTAGATTTATTCTCACAACTACTCCATTTTTCTAAGGATTTCTTACTTATGAAACTTGGTGTCATATCCCATGTTTCTCATGACAATCCTACACTTGGCTATTTGCTAATTCTGTTCCATTATCTGTTCCGATCTTTCAGATTGTTTTACCCAATATCTTCTCAAATTCCCTTCAATATGTTTTTATGCAACCGAACACCACATATTTGTGGGTGATTCTTGAAACCCATTCCATTTTGCTAAAATAATTAATGATGAGAACACAATATCACCTCCCATGAATAGATCTTGGTGAAATAGGTCCAACACATCAATATGTACAAACTCAAGCAATTTTTTTGTCCATTTCTTTTTTTCTATTATACATCTTTCGAATGATCTTCCCCTATTGAAAAGCATCACATGTATGTGTATGATCACATGATAATTTAGGGAGATCTCGACCAGCATGATATTTCACTAGATATTCCAAGGATGTTTGAATCAAGTGGCCATGACATTTATTCAACAACTTATTTTATTCTTCCTTGGATAGAAATCAGAAATCTTCTTCTTTACTCACAAGGTAGAGATTCTCTTTTATAATCTTTCCTGAAAATAAAACAACACTATCTTTTATCTTGTTGATACATAATTTCTTGGAAAATATTATGGAATTTTCTAAGTCACATAGTTGACTTACACTTAATAGGTTGTGACTGAGACCTTCTATAACCAAGACATCTACTCATCTCAAGTATTTTCCCCCAAACCTGTATTTTCCTTATCCAATAATCCTCAAGCCTTCATCATTACCAAATCTTACTATACCTTCCTTTTCATGTTTGATTCTTATAACTAGTTTCATACTTTCTATCATATGAGTGGTGCATCCACTATCAATTATTCATATTCTAGTGTGATCTGATTCATTGAATACAATATATACAAACTCTTCTTGTTTATATATATTATTTTTTCATGTTTTTGACTTCATACCCAGTACAAATTGAGAATATTTGTCTTCCTTATAATTTTATGGACCAGCATCATCTTGTAGATCTATAAATTTATTTTTCATTTTCAGCTCATCTGATAATATATTTTGATTCTTATTATTACCATATTCAGTCATCCTTAGCATATTCCTCTCCATTATATATGGGAAATATCATAACATGTGTCACATTCATACATACTTGAAATAGTGACCTTTAAATTATGTTCTTGAATATTGTGTTTTGTATTACTTCCTATTTTGGTCTTGTTCCCTTCGATACCTCTTGGATACAGAACATATATTTTGTGAGTGTCCCATCTTTCCAAAACAATAGCATATAATGCAGGGTGTATTCTTCTGTGTCACTACTACACTACTGGTTTTCCATTGGGTTCCATGAATCTTTTGATTCTTCTTCGTATCGAAATAAATCTTCAATATCAGAGTGGTTGGTTGTGGTTTGACTTCAACCATTACTGGTTTTTGTTTTCTATCAAGCCCTATATAAACATTCTCATTTGTACTTGATTGTTACTTCTATTATTCTAAACCACTATGCTCCACTTTCATGTTTTCTATTGCTTGTATGATATGTGTTCCTAATTTCATACCAATAATAAATAGTTTTTCTTGATTATTAACACTTTATCATAGATGGATGACTTCCCATTCATGTTCTTTAATATGTTTGATTTAATATTTTTCAGTTTTAGTCAAAATATCGATTTCTCTTTTCTATTATTTTATTTTGAGCATATACTCGATAGCCTTTCCTGATCTCTCTAGAATTTAAGACATCATTTTTTCAATTTCTTCCTTCATCTCAAACATCTCTTCTTCCTGTTGTTGTATATAAATTTTGTCATCATGAACCACTTTGTTGGATTTCTTTGTTTAGGGTCTCCAAACATCTATCTCTTCAAGAGAGTCTTCTAATTCAGCCTGTATATCAATTCTTTATTCGACTTATTCTTTATCAGAGACACTATCTTACCGTGTTGGTGAATCCTCGACAACTACCACCATAGCATCTGCTTCATGATCTTCTCAATCCTCTTACTCTTCTACCATAGATTCTTATGAACTGTCATATTCATTTGAAAGAAAATTTGTCCTTTTGAATATTTTTTTTAATTTTTATTACCTTTCATGTAGGCTGCAATTTATTGACGGTAATTTCCACTTCATCATCATAAAAATCTTGAAACTTATTAGGTAACCTTGTTGTAATATTTACAACATTTACACATTGACAAAATGAAAGTGGAAGTTTCCCTTTGAACATGACATTTTCTATTTGAAGATATGAGGAAAGGAATGACATCACCTCATATGTCTCTTCGTCTTCTTTTCCAAATTCAAATGTGTGCTTCTATATGGCCTTAAATGACACATCTTTTGGACTTCCCCTTCTCCACAACATTATTATCATCGTTTCTCATTTCATATGAAACAAAGGTACTATGAAAGTTATCCAATTTAGCCTCCTTCCTATATTTATCATCCAATACCAAAACTTCTATATTGAACTGAAGTGGAAGTTTTCTCATGATAAACATAACAACATTTATATCTTCAATAATTTATCTCAGACCATGCATGTATTCTATGTAATACCCTAGAATTCCATGATTGTTTTTTGAAAATTAAATGGGATTATTTCAGGACCAGGTGCTAAGACGGCATGTGATTCTGAGGCCTAGAGTTCCCAGAATAATCTATTAAAAAAATGTTAAGTTTTAAATAGCGGGCATGAGTGGTTTTCATTAAAAATTGGAATAACTCGTAAATGATTTCATGGATCAGAAATCCAAGGGCACTATTGGGTTCAGGATGGTGGGTTTACCCTATGTGAAACTTATGTTTAGTCAGCGTGGGCCTCCAATCAAAAAACCCAAAAATTGCATAACCATAAATAAAATATTTAAATAAAATTATTTTATTTTTTAAAATCCTTATAACTCACGAATAGTGACTCGGATTGAACATATGAGACCACCAATGAGCTCGTGAGGGTATGATTTCCTTAGGCAGAGCCTATCATTGGTTGGTACTGGTCAATAGTGGAAAGTAGTTTTTGGCTTTAAATAAAATAATTTAATAAAGATATTTTATTTTCAAATCCATATAACTCATAAACGATAACTCGGATTGGAAATCCGAGAGTACAGTTGATTTTTTGAGGGTACTCTTCCCTTAGGCGGAGCCTAACATCAGACGGCACATACCAGCTGTGAAAGTTGTTTTTTGGGATGTTACATTAAATAAAATAATTTAAAGAAAAGTAATTTTATTTTTGAATTCACATAACTCACACACAGTAACTAAAATTAAAAATATGAGACCACCATTGAGTTTGTAATGATATGTTTTCTTTTACCTCCAAATCTCTATTTTTTATCTCAAAAATAATATTTTAAGTATAAATGGTAACCGTACATTTCAAATGAAAACCCATACCACAAATAGACATAAAACTATATTTAGAATTCAAAAAACAGTACACCCCAAAGCACCAAAGGATTGGTTCGGCGTCTGCGGCGATCTTATCTCCTGCGGCGTCAAGGGTTCGTTCCACAAAGGATTGGTTTGGCGTCGTGGGATCATGATCGGAAGGAGTGGGTTCACTTCGGCGGAGCTTCGCAGTCAAAGGGCGTGGGTTCACTTTGGCAGATCTGGTCGGAAGGCGGCGCTTTCATTTCTGGTCTAGATCTGGTTTCAAACCAGATCTTGTTAGACATCGGTGCTTTGGGTGAAGTACTTTGTCGTTGTGGTGATGTGGCATCAGAGGGGTGATGGAGTTCGGCGGTGGTCGGTGGCTCCATTCTGGTCAAGATCAACAGATCTGGCTAGATCCGTGGGACACGTCGTCGATGGAATCTGTGGCGGGAGGCGGGATCTTCCAGAAATCATTGCAGATCGAGCGGGAGTGGAGGCGCATCGCGGCGGTTTGTCGAAGGTGGTGGCGGGCTCGACGTTGGTTTGGTCAGTTGACGGTGGGTCTCCCGCTAAGGTGGTGGTGATGCTCTGGCGGGCTCTTCCGACGGTCGTTGAAGCGGGTGCGGAGGCGCGTCGTGGCGGTCGGTCAAAGGTGGCGGTGGGCTCGACGTTGGTTTGTTCGGTTGAAGGTGGGTCTCCTGCTCAAATGGTGGTGATTCTTCAGATGATGTATGTCGATCCGCCGGTTAGGATTGGCGGCAGTGATGATACTGTCGGACGGCGGGGAATCACGTCGCGACGGTTCCGATGACGTTGGTGGTCTATCTGATCTACGCTTTTGGACCTAGTCTGTTGGGTCTTCAGGTTGTGCTTCCTCTTTTCTGGTGATTTTTTTCACCTGTAATGGGTTTTCCCATTGGGATCTTCTGTCATCTGATGTTTTGGGTGCGTGTCTTTGAATGGGCTTTGTCCCTCTGGGCCTACAGGCTTGTAATGGGTTTTACCTTACCCAACCCAAAGGTATTATTGTCTTTTTTATTTTTCTTTAATAAAGGGGCTTGACCCGAAACCTTTATGATAAAAAAATCACCTTTGGCCACAATATCCTTGATCAATGCTCTCTGAAACGAATCACCATCATCAAAAAACACATCATGGAAAATTAGTTACCCCAATCACCATCCTTACCCTAAAACTTCCAGAACGGAATGATTTCTAAGATGCTGGCAGAACCCAGCAGCCATCATCCTATTTAAGCACCTCATCCTATGCCCCTTGATAGTAAAAATCACCATTGTCACCTCCCCTTCCCCAGAATGAGAACCAATTGGCCATCATCACCGCAACATCAAACCATCATCACATAACACACATGACTTCAAAACACTGATACTCGCATGATGAAAACCTCATAACGTTCCATCTGTTTCCCCTAAACCAATCATCACTGGATGCCAGAAAACACCATACCAAATACAAAATCAACTAAAATCACTCAACACTATCAAAATCACCATCGTCGGCTGCACTAGTTAAGCCTCCATGATCATCACCGATTGCTCAAACAATACATCTCGAAGCCACCTAGATAACCGCCGCACCAAACCACACTTGGGGGGAATGATGGAACTTAGGAACCAAATCCGAGAGGGAGCGACCACTAGATATTAGTAGACCACCACTGAACATCCAAGTACCTCTTGACGATGAAGCACCACAACCAAAAGGAATACCAACCCGGCAGACCCAAAGACACATAAGAAACCATCAAAAGAGACACTCCCTGGTCTGGGTTGAGGGAAGAAGTTATTTTTAAGACGTTTTATTATAAAAAATAAAATAAACTTAAAAATTTTAGTTTATTCTAAATTTTTTCTCTACAACTCAATGATGATCCAAATGTTTCAATACATAAATAGAACCGTGTAACGACACTGCAATGAAAAGTAACTAAAATATTGTTTCATAAATGAAACAGTGTAATGATAGAGACTCAGTGTAACAAATATGATGTGACATGATTTCCCCATTTAATGGAATAACAGGAATTGGTGATCAGATTTGGATCTTGAAAATCTCTCTCAGTCTCTAAAGGAAAACTCCTTAACGATGAAATCATGTGAATTGGAAAGTGTTGAAGATACCCTTGGAGAGAGAATCAGAACTGGAGATTTATGGACGATGATGAATGATCATCCTTGAGAAATATCATTTCCCAAGTAGGGGTTTGATGTTTTTCTATTTGAATTTCTTTTCCCTATTCTTTTTTTTAAACGGCGAATGCGGGTTAAATCACGAACAAGTTAACCCGCGGATCGACTATTCATACAGGGATTGTTAATGATGTGGGATAAAGAGGGGATTTTTATCTTAGCAATTATTTCACCTTAAAGTTTGGTTCTTTGTGATCCTACTAACAAGAATGCATCTGGGTCAACATGAACAAAGACCTGGATCGTCATTTGGGTGTTGTTGTGTTGTGACTCATTACCCAATTGTATTCTTGCATTCTTCCCATTCTTCGAGGCACAATGGACAGTGGATAATTGGCCCACAACAAAAGGCCACAGTGTCGGAACAGGGATTCGGCACCCAGCCGTAATGGTGGAACCATGCTATGACACACAAGTCGCGGCGGCGATAGGTGCCACCAGTTGTTGGCGGCAGGCGGACGCGGCCACCCGACTGTGTTGGGGGCACCATGCGGTGCAAATCCGTAGTCCATTGACCATGGAGGACTAGAACTGTGGCTTTCCATGGGTCATGTGGGAGAACTATTTTTCATGAGTGGACCGGCTGGCTGAGGAAGTGGCACCACCTTGGCGCTGCATGACTGCGCAAACCAGACATCTGTGTGGTGTCCGGTTTATAGGGGAACTGGCCCACTGATGCGGGCTATGTTGGTGGGATAAAACCGGTCCGTATGGGAAACCAGGCCACTGGGTGGCCCAGCTAGTCATAACCGGTCCAACAGAGTCTGACTGAGCTAAGGGAATTGCACTGGGTCGCTGGGCACCCCAGTGGGCTGGACCCATGGCCTAACTAGCCCGGGTCCAACAAAGCCCAATTGGCCTGGCCAATGGTTCAGGCTATACCAGGTCAACCAAAATGGGTCGGGCCATGCAGGACCCTTGGTCCGGGTTGGTCGGGTCAGTCTGACCAAGTCATACTAGGCCTAGATGAAATTGGCCCATGTTTACTAAAATGCCAATATCTTTCAAATAGAGCGTCTGATTGATACGCCATCCATGGAGTTGGGACCCTTGTGATGAGATGGTCTTTTGAGTATACTCTATGTGAGTTTTCGTGGAACTCAAGACATGATTGATGACTCTTGGAGTATATTATCCCCGAATCAAGTGTGATGGAGAGTATAAATCCTACGACTGGCTATGAAATGAAGGATATTAAGATCAGTACTCAGTGGTCTAGCAGATGAGTGTACCTTAGAAGTTTATAATACGAGCGTACCTCAGTGGTGAATCAAAAGAGTGGACCTCAGTGGTCCAGCAGACAAGCGTACCTCAGTGGTCCAACAGATGAGCAGACCTTAGTGGTGCAGCAGATGATCATACATCAGTGGTTCAGAAGATGAATGTACCTCAGTGGTGCAGCAGACAAGGGGACCTCAGTGATCCAGCAGAGGAGTATATCTCAATGGTGCAGTAGAAGATTGGACCTCAGTGGTGCAGCAGATGAGCATACCTCAGTGTTGCAGCAGACAAGTGTACCTATGTGGTCTAGCAGATGAGCGGACCATAGTGGTCCAGGAGACTAGCCGACCTTAGTGGTCTAGGAGACGAGTGAACCGCAGGGATACAGTAGACGAGGGGACCTTAGTGTTCCAATTGATGAGTGTACCTCAATGGTTCAGTAGACGAGTTTACCTTAGTGGTTTATGAGAGAATCTATACTCATTGGTCCAGAAGACAAGAAGACCTCGGTTGTCTAGCATACGACCATACCTCAATGGTCTAGCAGACGATCTGACCTCAGTGGTCTAGCAGACGACTGGACCTCAGTGGTCTAAAAGACAAGCGTACCTCAGTGGTGCAGCAGAAGAGCATACCTCAATGGTCCAGTACACAAGCGGACCTTGGTGGTCCACCATAGAAGCATACCAAAGTTGTCCAACAAACGTTCAGACCTCAGTGGTCAATGGGACGAGTAGACCTCAATGGTCTAGTAGGCAATTGGACCTCATTGGTTTAGCAAACAAGAGGACCTCAATGGCTCAGTAGTTGAGAGGACCTTAGTTGTCTATTATTTGAGCATACCCTAGTGTATCATCAGTTATAAGTCCTTCAGAAGTACAATATGTTTTAGCTTTGCGACTGAAGGATCTTACATTCTATATTTTCAGTTATACCTGGTGTGAGCTATCTTTTCATTGTGGTCTGACATTATGGTCTTGCTTTTTGTTATTTCCTTTATATTTTGGGTTCCCTATTAAATATTGTTCTACTCACCCCTTCAAGGTCTTCACCCGCACATGTCATGTCCCTTGCAGGTGATCGATGCGTCGATGGAGACCTTGGTGGTTTGGGACCAGGTGGTGCTGAGTGAGATGGGAAAAACAGATGTACTTCTATGGATACATGCATCAACCCTTCACCTACCTTTTAGGTGGGGTCTTGAGCAGACACACCATGGCAGTTTTACTTTCCTTTGGGGTTTTGGGCTGGTATTCTGGCCCCTTTTTACTTTTAATTTGTATTGTACTCTCAGTAGTTGTCTAAGGGACAGTTGTGTTTTACTTTGTGTTTAATTTCCACAGTTTAATCGTCGTGTGTGTGTGTATAGGTTTTAAGGAAATTTCCTTCCCTTTTGGGAAATAACTAATCAGTTCTAGTCGCCATCCCATATTATATGGAAGGAGATCTTGGGGTAGTCACGGAACGGGCCCTGGGGGACGGGTGGTGAAAAAGTGGTATCAGAGGCAGGTTGGTTCTACTAGAAAAACTAAGAGTCTGTAATTTTTTATGGGGAAAAAGTGTTAAGTGTTTTGAGTTTGTATTTCATTCCAAGGAGTGTAGTATTGGTGTGGCGGTGGATGTATCCATACACCAGGACCCTGCATTTTGTTTTCTGATCCAGTACGTGAAAACACTTGTTGCATAAATCTTTGAGTGTTTTCCCATGATATTTTTTAGTCATTGTCAGCTCACTGGGTATATTAAATTAACCATGGTTCGTATTGATACCCTTCAAAATTCCTCCACACAGATAGCCATCTAGGATTCTAGTGTGTGACCATGAGGATGGTCCATAGAGAGATGAGGCTTCGGTTCATGGACCATTTCCTGAGATGGTACCTTTGGGCAGTGTACCAGTGATACCACCACTCGTTGGTCATTAGTTACTACCATCACTACTGGTATAGGACAAACGTAGGATCAGTGCCTTACACGAGTTCTAGAGGGAGAGACCTCCCAGGTTCAGGGGAGAGACAAATCATCGGGTCACTAAGGATTGGCTGGAGGTGGTGACATGAGTATTACACTTATTGAGGATACCACTTGACCAGATGGCGGTTCTAGATTAGATACTTCTGTAGGTCAAAAAACATGGCAGGGAAGATGGGAGAGAACTAGGATGTGGTATACATTTTGACATGTTACAACCACCACCCCAATATGGTCCACACTAGACTCAGGGATCATGAGGACAGGGGAAGGGGTAACTGCATGTAGCTATCCTTACCCGCATAGCAGTAAATGGTTTGAGTTTTCACTTCCCTATAGTGGTGGATGAATACAAGGACGTCTTTCCAGAGGATATTCCAGGACTACCTCCCTGTAGATAGGAAGAATTATGCATTGATATGTACCCCAGTATGGAACTGATATCTACACCTATATATCGGATGGCTCTCACAAAGATTTGGGAGCTGAGGGTATAGTTGAAGGACTTGCAAAGGAAGGAGTTTTTAAGTATCATTGTTTCACCATGGTAATCCACAGTGTTGTTTTACAAGAAGGAAGACATAAGCTTGAGGTTATGCATGGAATTTAAGCACCTATATAAGGTGACATTGAAGAACAAGTATCCTCTATCGAGAATTTATGACCTCTTCAATCAGCTGAAGGGAGTGAGATGGTTCTCAATGATATACCTCAGATCAGGGTATCACCATCTTTGAGTACGATATGAGGGCATTCGAAGATGGATTTCAGATGTTTCTACGGCCACTATGGGTACTTAGTGATGTTTTTTGGCATGAACAAAACCCTAACAGTGTTCATGGGACTCATGAATATGATCTTCCAACCATACATAGACTAGTTTTTAGTGGTACTCATTGATGAAATCATAGTGTATTTAGTGTCTATGGAGGAGCATGTGATACACCTAAGGATGGTTCTGGACACACTCGGAGAGAACCATCTTTACCGAAATCTCTAGAAGTTTTATTTTTTGATACAAAAGGTCCACTTTATAGAAAATGTCATCTCAGAGGATGGAGATTTAGTGGATCCAGAAAAGATTGCGCCAATGCTTTCTTGGGAACCACCTAAGAGAGTTACCAAGGTGCAGAGTTTCCTTGGGTTGGCTGGGTACACTCGTTGGTTTGTACCTGACTTCTCTAGGGTGAAAACACCCTTGCCGATATTGATAATGAAGGTAAAACCCTTCATGTGTACATAAATATTCCAGTAGAGATTTCATCAACTAAGACAGATCTTGACGAGTGATTCTATCTTGAGACTGTCATAGGAGGGCACCAACTACATAGTGTTTTGTGAGTCACTAGGAACTAGTCTTGGTTGTGTACTTATGCAGTGGAAATAAGTGATTGCTTGTGGCTCACAAAAATTGATACCACATGAGCATAAATATGTGACTCATGACCTTGAGTTGGCAGTGGTAGTCTTCACACTAAAGATGTGGCAGCACTACCTTATGGGCAAACGATTCATCGTCTACTCTGACCACAAGAGTCTCAAGTATATATTTTCTCAAAAGGATTTGAATCTGAGACAATGATGTTGGATAGAGTTCCTCCAATAATATGACTTATATATAGTCTATACTCCTGGTAAGCTAAATGCGGTGGTAGATTCTCTCAGCAAGAGATCGAGTTCACAACTACTGAACGAGGCCTCAGAGTAGTTGGCCTCACTTCAAATATCCTTAGTGGATGGAGATGAATAAACTTATATCCAGTCCTTGATTTTTACCCATACACTTTTTAATGAGTTAGGGAGTCACAACTTAGTGAAACTGACTATGAGTCTCTACGTGATTAGTTTTCCACAGGGAATACCCTTGATGGAAATTTTATAGGTGGGAAACACGTCATCCTTTTCAGAGGATGCACCGTTGTACCATTGGCATTATGAGAGGAAGTGTTGAGGGAGTTCCATACATAACATTATGCGGTACATCTAGGTGTGGAAAAGATGTACCCATACCTTTGATGTCAACACTGGTGATCGGGGATGAAGAAGGCAGTGGATGAGTTTGTCTCAAGATGCCTCACTTGTCAGCAATTGAAGGTTTAGCACTATATTCCAGTAGGTTTGACACAACCCATCAAGGTACCGGAGTGGAAGTGGGATGGGATATTGATGAACTTTGTGAAAAACTTACAACGTACGTCCAGGGGGCACGATACCATCTAGGTGATCATATACCGACTCACCAAGTCGGCCCACTTCCTATCCATTCGAGAATAGAGTTTAGTAGAGTGCTTCGTACACCCATATGTGCAAGAGATGGTTCGACTACATGGATTAAGATCTACTATAATATCAGATTATGATGCATTTTTTACATACCAGTTTTGGAAGGGATTACAAGGGGTATTTGGGATTCAGTTACACTTGAGCACACCCTTTCACCCACAGAAGGATGGTCAAACAGAGCGGACCATATAGACCTTGGAGGACTTTCTTTGTGCTTGCATTCTTGATTTTGGCCACACTAGGGAGGACCACCTACCACTGCTGGAATTTGCGTACGAAAACAAATACCACTCCACCATTGGTATGAAACCATTCTAGGAACTATATGGATGATCATGTAGGTCACCATTATGCTGGACAGACCCAGAGGAGTCAACACTCATGGATCCAGAGATGGTACAAGCTACCACTGATAAGGTGATAGTCCTCTAAGAGTGGATGAATACTTCAAAGAGCCTAAACAATTCCTATGATGATAGGCGATAGAGACCCTTTGAGTTCAAAGATGCGAACCACATATTCCTACGGGTCTCTCCTCGAGGAGGGATGCATGGATTTGGCCGGGGTGGCAAGTTATCTCTAAGGTTCATCGGACATTTCCTGATATTATGTAGAGTGGTAAGGTAGTTTACTGCTTGGCTATACCACCGTATTTAGAGAGGTTTCATGACACCTTCCATGTATCCCAGCTGAAGAGATACATGCATGACCCTTCTCACATCATCGGTCATAGAAAACTGGAGATTGATGACAGGGAGACATTCACGGAGTACCACGGTGGAGTTACAGGATTGATAAGAGAGGATCCTTCATGGATGGTTGATTCCTCTAGTTCATGTTCTTTGGTAGCACAAGAACCTCCAAGAGAGAATGTGGGATCAAGGGGCTCGGATTCATGCTCAATACCTCCTTTTGTTTGATTAGACTTTTTTTGCTTATAAGGACGCAAATCCCTAAAGGGGGGAGTAATGTAATACCCCAGAATTCCATGATTTTTTTTGAAATTGTAAAGGGATTTTTTTTTATACCATGAGGTAAGACAGTGTCCTCTCAAGGCCTAGAGTGCCTGAAATGATCCGTCAAAAAAATTTATGTTTTAAATAGTAGGCATGAACAGTTTTCCTGAAAAATTGTAATAACTATTAAATAGGTTCCCAAATAAAAATTCAAAGGGCACTATTGCATTCAGGATAGAGGGTTTACCCTAGGCACAACTTAAGTTTAGTCGGTGTGGGACACCCATGAGCAACCCAAAAATTGCATAACCATAAATAAAATAATTAAATAAAATTATTTTATTTTTCAAATCGTTATAACTCACAAACGGTGACTTGGATTGAAAATATGAGACCACCGTTGAGCTTGTGAGGGTATGATTTCATTAGTAAAGAACCTTACATTGGCCATCTTGGGTCAACAATGGAAAGTATTTTTTGGCCGTAAATAAAATAATTGAATAAATTTATTTTATTTTCAAATCCTTATAACTCATAAACAGCAACTAGGATTCAAAATATGAAAGTATCATTGAGTTCGTGAGGGTATTATTCCATTAGAAAGAGCCTAACATCAGCTGTCACAGGTCAGCTGTGAAAGTTTTTTTCGAATGTAAACATAAATAAAATAATTTAAATAAAATTTATTTTATTTTTGAATCCTCATAACTCAAAAACGATATGTTGGATTAAAAAACCAAGACCATCATTGAGTTCATAATGATATGTTCTCTTTATGAAGGACCTAACATTGAAAGACACGAGTCCAAGAAAAATGTTATCTTTTGGAAATTTTAATGAAAAATAAAATAAACTTAAAAAGATTATTTTATATGAAATTTTTTCGTTTCAACGTAGCAATGAGCTGACTATTTCATTCCATAAATGGAACCGTGTAACGACACAACAATGAAAGGTAATAGAAACATTGTTTCATAAATGAAATATTGTAACGATGATGAATCAATGTAACAGAAATAGTGAAACGTGTTTTCTATATTTAAGTAGATAATAGGGAGATAAATTTTGGATGTTGCAAATCTTTCTAAGTCTCTGGAGGAATACTCTCCAACAATGAACACCGATGAATCGGAAAGAGGTGATGATACCCTTGAAGATTGAAACAAAACCAGAGGTCAACGAATGACGGTGAATGATCATCCTTGAGCAATCTCCTTTCCTAGGTAGGGGTTTGATGCTTTTCTGTGTGAATTAATTTCCCCGTTATTTTTTTTAATGACGAACGTGTGTTAACTCACGAACAAGTTAACCTATTGATTGATTGTTTGTGTGGGGTGGTTAATAATGCGGGATAAAGATGGGATTTTTATCTTAGTGATTATTTTGCTTTATTTTTTGGTTCATCATCATCCTACAAATAAGAACGTATCCAAGTCAACACAAACAAAGAACCAGATCGTTCTTTGGGTGTTCTATTGTTGCGACTCCTTCTTTAATTTTTTTCTTTAGTTCTTTCCGATCTTCGTGCTACAATGGTCATTGGAGAATCAACCCGCAACACCATATGAGAAAGGCCACAGCCATGTGGGCTACAGCATTGGTGACAGGATGCGGCACCAGGCCATGGCAGCAGCACAATGCCACGATATAAAACTGGGCCACTGATGCGGGCCATTCTGAATAAAACTGGCGGGATAAAACCATGCCAAATGGGAAACCAGGCTGTTGGGTGGCCTGGCTAGATATAACTGGTCCGAATGAGTTGGATTGGGCTGGTGAAATTGGACCGAGTTGCTGGGCAACCTGGAAGGTGGGACCCATGGCCAAACCGGGTAGGTTCCAGCAAAGCCCAATAGTCATGGATGGAATGGGTCAGCCCAGAACCAACCGAGTCAGGTCGGGTTGGTCCGACCAACTCTGACCAGGACTGGATGCAACATGCCCCTATTTACTAAAACGCCAATATCTTTCATACCAGCAGTCCAATTTATGTGTCTTCTACAATGTTGGAACCCTAATTCACAGTGGGTATTTCCTCAAATCCCACGCAGCCTAAAAGTCGCAGATTTTCTATATGGTTTCCCTAACCTTTCATTATCATTATCTAATTTCTTGGATTCTTTGGACCTTATGAATCAAACTCTTATTGTGATATTTATTCAGCGATGGCCCTAGATATACTCATTCGGCATGCATGTCTTCGAAGCTTTTGGTCTGCAAGAGAGGGCGACCGTGGGTCTTCTGTATAATCGACAGATTATAGTCCATTTTTTCCTCAGAGGCAGACCTCATCAAAGCCTGGTCAAGCACTCCAAGAATCTTCAATGGTTTCTAATTTTATCTACTCTAGTGGTCCTTCAAATTTCATATGAAGCGTGATCCTCCTTCAATGGAAAACTGGGTAAGTTTCCCTAACCTTCCTCTACCGTTCCAAAATCCCTCAATTCTCCGTACATTAGGAAATTTGATAGGTAGATACAAGTGTTCGGATAGCCACAGAATAACCATTTTTCATCTTGTGAATCCTAGAATCTGTGTTGAAATGTATGTGTCAAGGGTTCTGTTCGATTATGTGTGGATCATGGTGGGCGAAGAATACCACTGCAAACAACATGTGATTTATGAATATTGGACCGATTACTACTCTAAATGCAAGAATTTGTGCCATTTGAAGGAGGTTTGTTGTAGGAATTCTAAGATTAATGTCTTGAATATGAGTTATAACAGTGGAATGATGTTGAGATTCATCATGAGGGCGAGATGAAGCTCTCTGGGTTGACTGACCGACAAGAAGGAGGTTCCGTCAATCCTACAAGGGTGTGTGATGGGCCAAGGGAGTGTAAACCTGAGCGGAATCCCCGAGTTTGTTCACCAGTGAAGAAAGACTTGAAGAACCATGTGAATTTGATATTGGCCAATGTGTTTAATAGGCAGAGGCATGATTTGTCCTGGACATCCTCTAGAAATAATTCATTACTTAAGGTCACTGGGAGGGAGGAATATTTGGTTCACCTGACTGCAACTCCTGAGGGGCTCAGGGTGTCTGGGAGTTCTCATGTTCTAGAGCATCTGGAGGTTTATGTGGAAAAGGTTTCAACGAAAGTGGATGTTTCAGGACATGATGACGTGAAGAAGGGAAGACAGGGGATGGATGTGGAGGTGGTCCCACCAAATAGTGAGGTAATATCAAGTGTTGATCATGTTGGGGATGCATCCTATGAGGATGTGGTCAAGGGGATACAGTACTCTATACATATGAGAAACCAATTTTATGGCCTCAATATGGAAGGTCTGAAAAATGATCATGAAGAATGAGAATTTAAATATGGGGAACGAGTGGAGAATTTCATGGAAGATAGTAAGAGTATCCTTACTGAAGAAATAAGCCTGAGGAGTAGTAGGAGTACCAGAAGGAGGAAGGGTAGGAAGGAATACTCCTCCTGGACACCTCCTTTGAAGACTCGGTCTGCAAAAAAAGAAAGTGGATGAGAGGGTGGCCAGAGAGGCTTTATGTTAACCAGAACACCCTAATAAACCTGAATCCTGGGGTTTAATTCTGAGTTCGAGAGATGAGGTTAAAGATCAGGTGTTGTATCTCAATGCATCTAAAGAGGAAGCATCCAAGATTATGTGCCAGAATATTGAAGTGAACCTTAATGAGGAGCAATATTTTTGGGTTGACGAAAAGGACACGATTCTAGATTGGGGATTCAATCAGGTGTTGTTAAAGCTTGAGGAATATATACAGGTATGGGATAAGATATCTATTGGTTTAGAAGTTATGATAAGTGAAGAGAATCAAACTCAGGTAATAGATATATCATGTAAGTTTTTTAGGGATATGGACTCTAGCGGGTTTAAATTTTCTTTCAATGATTTTATTCTACCATTTTTAACTAATGTTTGGTCTATCACTTTTCTAAAGTGTTTGATTATGAGGACTTATTTTCAATCAGTGGGTCTCAAGGTAAATTTGGGGTTAAGTTTTCAGCGTTTATCTGGTTCTTCTTCAGATGGGGTTTAGAGCATGTGGTCACCACTTCGGCATGGCACTTGGATTCTGAGAGGGTATGGTCAGGCCATCGGTTTTGTGCCTGTGTATCTTTGCACAGGACTGTCTGAGGAGAATTTATATTTTATTTGCATGGGACTGTCTAGGGAGAGGCAGAATTTATATTTTCTTGGGAATTATCTATAATTTTATTTGGTTGTTATGCTTGACTTTTCGGTTTCTCACTTTCCTTGAAAAGTGATTTGATAATCAAATAAATAATAATTTTCAGTCACAATACCTCAGTGGTGAAACAGATGATAGAAATTCAATGTTCTAGAAGAAAAGAATACCATAGTGGTCTAGTAGACGAGTAGACCTTAGTGGTCCAACAGACGATCATACCTCAGTGGTGTTGTAGAAGGGTTTACCTCAGTTGTTTAGTAGACATGTGTACCTCAGTGGTTCATCTTATGAGAATACCTCAATGGTTCAGCTGACGAGTGTACCTCAGTGGTTCAATAGACGAGTGGACCTCAGTGGTTCAGCAGACGAGAATACCTCAGTGGTACACCAAACGAGTGGACCTTAGAGGTCCATAAAATGTGCAAACCTGAGTGGTCCAGTAGACGAACGGACCTCAGTGGTCTATTAGAGGAGTGTACCTAAGTGGTGTAGTAGAAGAGTGTACCTCAGTGGTGCAGCAGAGGAGTGGACAATAATGGTCCATTAGACGAGCGAACCATAGTGGTCCAGTAGACTAGCAGACCTCAGTTGTCCAGCAGACGAGCATTCCTCAGTGGTGCAGTAGATGAACGAACCTCATTGGTCCAACAGAAAAGTGGACCTCAATGTTCCAATAGATGGTCGGACCTTAGTGGTCCTATAGCCGAGCCCACCGCAGTGGTCCAGTGGCCAAGCAGACCACAGTGTCTCATCAGGGATGAGTCCCTCAATAGTACAAGATGTTTCAATTTTACAACTGAAAATCTTACTTTCTATATTTTGAGTTATACCTGGTGTGATTTTTCTTTGATTTCTGGCCTTGCTTTTTGGTCTTTCCTTTGTAGTTTGGGGTCCCTACTAAGTATTTTGTAACTCATCCCTGCACGGGTTTCTCCCACACATGTCATGTCCCATGTAGGTGAATGACACTTTGATAGAGACCTTAGTGGTCTGGGACTAGGAGGTGCTCAGTGAAATGGGATAGACATGCGTACTTAAAAAGTTACAGGAAGCTACCTTTCACCTACCCTTCAGGTGGGGTCTTGAGTGGACATACTGTGGAAGTTGTACATTCCTTTGTGGTTTTGGGCTTGTATTCTGGCCCCTTTATACCTTCAGTTTGTACTGTACTTTCAATAGTTGTCTTGGTGACAGTTATGGTTTACTTTGTCTTTACTTTCCACAGTTTGATCTTTGTGCATATGTAAAGGTTTTAAGTAAAATGCCTTCCCTTTTTGGGATATGCCTACTCGGTGCTAGTCAACATCCCCTAGCCTATGGATGGAAAGCTTGGGGTAGTCATGGAATGGGCCCTAGGGGATGGGTCTTGACATTCCACAACAACATTTACCCTATCAAAGAATATATAAACAGACTCATTTGGGTGCATTATGAGATCCTTATACTTATTCAATAAAACTTATAGCTTTTATTCTCTGACTTTTGAGTCTCCCTTATAAATATTCAGAAACATTTCCCACATAACATGTGATTACTTACATGACATCACCTTTGTATGAATTTCATTTTCTAGGGCTCCCCCTAAATTATTGATCACTTTAGAATCAAAATATAATTCACTTATATCTACTCCTGATAAAGCACCACTGTTGATATCAGATAATATTCCACACATATCTGTTGTAATGACATCCATTCCAAATGATTGGAAGTAGTGTTGTATGTGATTCTTCCATAATTTAAAATTGTTTCCATCGAAGATGGGAATTCCATTGTGATTGAAAACATCATTTTATTATACCGAGAGAGAACCATTTACTTTGAAAAATTATTTATAATAACAAATTTTTAGGTTCAAATGGTTATATACCTTGAGAGAGGGTGAATTAGGGTATGAAGATTAAAACTATTTCCCCTTCAGATCTACTTTCGTCATTAAAAACACACTTCTCTCCTTCTCTCATTTCAATGTATGGATGAAAATGAAATCATGAAAGAGACACATCGATTTTCTTGGTTCAACCTCCTAGGGATAAATATACAGAGTATAAAATTATGATGTGCTGATATACCAAATCTAGTATGGATCACTACGAAATTTTAAGGTTTAAGATAGATATTCTCTATGCATAGGCTCACTACCTTTACAATGTTTAGGAGAAACCAAATTATTTCCCAAGTATCACTCTATATTTCTATTTCTCTGGTACACTATTAGTGTAAAGAATCATTTTCTTCCTCTTACTTTTCTCACTACTCTGGAAGGGACCCACACACAGTTTATGGACATGTTGGTCCCCTTATTTTCATGAATAAATCCATCCTCAATTATAGGTAGATTCTCTGTTGAAGTCCCTATTTCTCATGTACTATTAGATTGTGGAAATTTATTTTGAGAACTATTTTAGTCCCTTTGTCAACTACCTTGCATCCTCCATGAACTCCATTACATGGCATGGAGTGATTGCTTCGTTGACCACCCCTTTTTCCAGCGATCGCCCCTACTTCCGTGGACTCTCTTCTCTTCCATGGACCATCCCTTCTTCAAAGACACAATTTTCTTCCACAGAACATCTATGCTCTGTGCTACCCTTTCCTTTATAGGATACAGATCCCTACAAACTCATTTAATGAAATTTCTCACACGAACTACTTCCTTTATAGAAATGATCTCCCATGAACTACATCACCCTTCACATACTTCTCCCTTGTGAACCACTTCAGACTTTTCTGAATTTCTTTCAAAGAATTGATAATTTATAATGAAATTTTAACTCTTTAAAAATATTATTAGAGGTGTTTATATAGGTAAATAGACCTGAAAACTCAATTAATCCAAAATAACCAAAATTTTGGTGTGGTAAAACCTCCACCTCATACTGCAATATTCTACTAATTATGATGATGCTTTTTAAAAATCGTTGTCTTCCACAGATGAAAATACATTTGCAGCTCTAGTAATAATCGCCACATTTTAAAAACAATGAGCCATACCACGAACTTTAAGAATCTTATGGACTCTATGCCTCCTGTGAACTATTTTTTGTGTGTGGTCTGAGTAGTGTGCTTTATGGTCCACATAACACTACTATGTGAAAATCCTGCCTTTTCTGATTTTCATTTTTCATTCCGTGTATATACTTTGTGTTCCATGAACTATGGTTCATGTTCTTTAAACTATGAACTCCTTTTCAGAAAACCTCCCTTTTCTAAAAAACTTCCGATTTTGAGGTCCAAAAATTTGGCTAACACTGGGAAACTATGCCACCTTAAAAATGTTCTTCACCATCACCAAATACTAATTCGTGGTTTCTTGTTTTTTTCAACAAAAACAATCAACCAGAAAACACTAAGACAACACCATGATGTATTTATTTGAAACATAAGTATATAAGTAAACGAGTGTGATATAAATCATAGTAAGGTAATAAATATAGAAATAAAGAAAAATAGGATATAAAAAATTCATAACATGATATAATAAAGAGGATGATCATAATCATTGAAATGAAAAATAAGTAAATGCCATCATAATATTATGCAATTGTAGAATATGTGGTAACAATGAAAGAAAATACATTATAAACATAATTAATGGGTCACACCCAAAAAAATCATCATAATGAGGAAAAATTTCAATGGTGTATTGGGTTCACTCCTCATTCATGTAAACATAGTGTACAATGTCCCATAATTGATTAGGTTCACTCCATAATACCTTACATAGTATCTCATGAGATAAATCATTTACCCATTACATTAAAGTGATAGATAATTCTAGTCAAACATCTCACATAATTAAAATCATACATATGCATGCCACATGGGAAAATAAACCATTCCTAAATCATAAACATAACCAAACTGATGAGAAGGAACTGGGTTTCATGATTTAGATTCCTTTTATAACCGAATGATAATTCATAATAATACCCAAGGGAACAACTAATTAAATTATTTTGAAATTTCATAATTGAAAATGGGATATTGTTCATGAATATGGAGTTTTAATGTAGAAAATTAAGGATAAGGGTCTCTAGGAAGAAATAATAAAAATATACCACATTGGTGATTGTTTATGAAATAAGTAAAGGATATTTTTAAAGAAGTAAATGGCATATTCTTTTATTAAAAAAGGATTAAACCAAGATGGTTATCCATAAAATATTCATAGTTTTTAGAATCTATTCATGGTTTACAAATATTTTTTGTGGGTTATTCTTGACATGATACAAAAAAAATAAATTTCCCTTAAATTTATTTTACATTAAAATGTAAATTTTAAAGAAAACAAAAAACATAAATAACCCCATAAATTAAAGGATATTTAACTAGGTATATATATAAGGGATATATATAAAAAATATATAATATATTAATGAGAATAATAATTCTTTAAATGGATAAAAATAAATTGAACATGTAACTCAATAGAATTTAGGGTGGAATGGATGATTGAACAAACGATCATAGAAGGAAAACCATATTAATATTTTAAAATAAATTTGTTTCAAATAGAACATCATAAAAATAGATAATAAAACATAATTCTTAAAATGGGATTATTGAAAAATGGATATCAAATGATATATTACAATATTAGGTTTCCAATTAAATAGTATAACATTGGTGTGAAGGGAAATCATGGACAAGGAAGAGAAACCATCATTTATGAGGATGAGAATTATTCTTAACAAAGCTTAATTTTCAAGAAGTAAGTGAACTCATAAATAAGTATTATTTGGTTAAAAATTTATCGGCCAAGTTAGAAATAGTTTTTACCAAATGAAATGAAAGATGAAGTCTAAGGAGGAACATTATAACTCTATAAATCAGATTGAGTTAGGAAAAATCATTATATTTTAGAGAAGATTTTCATCATAAGCCAAAAAAGTAATATTATAAATAAAAGTTAATTTTACAAGTTCAAAATTAATTTATGATATTATAATTAAATGTGGTATTAGTTACACCATACAAATGATGATTGGTGAAAAATATAATTTCATTCCTCAATGAAGGGTGATTTAGATGGAAATGGTTACATCGTGTCCAAATATTCTATTCACTTTCACTTAACTTCATTAATAACCCAATTATTTTTATTAAATACATACTTAATAACCCTATTAAACTATATTACATATTCAAATGTCATTTAACTATCATATATTAATTATTTATAATATAGATTTATTGACTATGTCTGTTACTTGACGTTGTTTGGATATTTTTTATATAACTCCTTGTGTATATTGATCATGGTAAAAATCATTGTAAAATAGTTTCATAATATCCATAACATTATTAGTGTTATGTACATAATTTTTATATAATAAATATATTGTTGAATCCATCTATGATGTGTGGTGATGACAAATGAAACCCCTTACTTGTGGAGGTGGTAGTCCACATGTACACAAGATTAATATTTCTATTTCTCAATGAATAAGAGGGAATGAGAGTAAATGATATTTGAGAATAATATTTGTATTATATATATCACATTTATTTATACATTTTTTTTCATGAATGTATTTTAGTAATAAACAATAGAAGTCAACACTTTGTGGAGACAGTAGTCCATTCAGTGCACTGAAGATAATTGTTTTTCTTAACTGATGTAGAAGGATAAATAATACATATAAAATTAGTATAATAACATATATTTATAATAATAATAATTATTTTTTTATATTTTTTTAATATAATATATTTGTAAGAGGAAGATTTTGGAGAAAAGATAATCAAGAATGCAATACTTAAGTTTGAGACTTGATATTTTTATAAAGATATACATAGAAGAGGATCCCTTAAGATAAAATCTAGAGAATGGGAGATTAAGGATGAGAAAATGAATTATATTAGGGGTATTCTTATCATACATTCAAAGAAAATTTTAATGTAAAGTGTAATCATGGAGGTCGGGATGTGATCCCATTTTAAAAGTGAAGAAAAGGGCACTTTTGGGAATACCATTTACCATTTCATGATACCATTGCACTTTTTCTTGCTAAATGACTCCAAATTTTCAAAATAATGGATTTTGGGGTGATATTGGGTCTATAAATCCTCGTCCAATACATCCCACACGTTATTTAATCATGCTTGAAGTATTTTAACATAGGTTTTTATGTTTTAACATTTTCATTTTTACTTTGTCAACTAGGTTTTAACTAAGTGATTTATATTGTATTTAAAAAAATAAGGTAACCACTATTACAAAATTTTTAAGTTTGGAAACTAAATTAAATCTCCATTTATTATAATTATATTTCAAAATATGATAATATCATGTTTTAAATTAAAATATATAATATATTAAAAATGGTTATTGTAAAAATATAAATTTTAAAAATTATATGTTCTTATTGTTATTTAGTATTGAATTACAATTGAATGAGTTTTAATATAGTTATATATATGATTAAAAATTATATTATATAGATCATTTATGATATATAAAATTAGTTTTTAGACAAAAATTACACAATATTAATAAAACAATTCATTTAAAAAACTATTTCACTATTATGGCAGTAATTAACTTTAAACATACCAAAATTATCTCAACACATAAAATTGAAATTTAAATTCATAAAAAATATTGGAATTTATAACTCAAATAGGAAATAAATTATGTTATATTTAATTTTTAATAGTGATAAAGTCGAATTTTTAATATTGGCTTGTAAAAACAGTTTATAGTGTTAAATGTTACATGAGTTTCAAAAATGTTAAATGTGTATTTTATAAATTCAAACTATTATTTTTAAATGATTTATATTACTTATTAAATATATATTTTCAATATAAAACTGTTTTATTAAACTTTTAAGTCATTATTGTGTTATATAAGTTATAGTTTTTAGAAAATCATTTTTTTAATATTCAATTAAAAATTAATTATTTTAGAAAAATCCAAAAAATTCATATTAAGATAATTTTGATATAATCATTTCAAAGATTAAGTTTTATTTATAAAATTAAAATTATAAAATTTATATATTTAGTTTCTAAAAGAAATATATAAATTATAAATAAAACTACATTTGTTTAAAAAATGTGTTTTAAACATCGTGCGTGTTTAATATTATTTCATATTAATTTTTAATTTAAGTGATGTTAATATATTAGTTCATATATAATAATATTTTAAAAGTTAAAATTTAATTAATTAGGAAAAATATTTAATAATTAATAAAACTATTATTTAAAGATAAATATTACTTTTATACTAAATATAGTTTAACAAATACCATTAATTAAATATTAATATTATAAAATTTAATTTTTATTACTACTTTGATATTGAAAATTTTATTTTAATTTTAGGTATAAATCATATCATATTTTAAAAATAATAATAATTATTATTATTATACATAACGCACACACATATATATATAATATTTTAATAAAATATTTTTTATTATGAGTTATGTTTTGAAATAATAAATGACTCTAGTATACCTATTAGATGTATATAAAATGAACATATATGGAATTACCATATTTTCAATGACCATATTCACAATGATCATATTTAACACGACTATATTTTTTTTCTTATATATAGTCTTATTAAACTTGTTCTATTCACACTTCTAATTTTTATTATTTTTATTTTAGATCTTACAATATACTTTCTTAATTCATGATGTTATTCCTCATTATAGGTTTTATTTGAATATTTTTATATTAAAAAAGTAATTTCCATGATATCTTCTAGTGTTGATGATTTTATTCTTTTCTATTTATTATACCCTTTTAATTTTTTCACTTTTAACGGAATTACTAGTCTATGGTGATTAATAATCCATTGTGTGTAATACTTAGTTTCTTATTCTTTTTTAGTAGTTATATATTATGAATAAATACAATAATGTTGGTTTAATTCTTATATTGTATGACTTATTTCATAATCTATTTCCATCCCTTGAATATATATTTTTTTAGATTTATAAACATATTGATTATAGAAATAATTAGATTTATAAAAACAAAGGGAGTAACATTATACCCCATTAAATAAATTACATCCTCAAAATTTTAATTATTACCTACTAGGAAAAATATTTATGGGTGAATTGTAGATAGGAATGACCAAATATATAATTTCTAGAGTGTTATAAACCTTATAAACTTAGGAAACATATCATTATCCTTAGAATATAATTATACCTAATATCGGGTTTCTCTCCAACCAATTGAGCTAAGAGTCTATCGTTATTTGGTAATGATATTCACATTGCATAGTTTCATTATAATAGGTTTTCATAGTAATCCTTTAAGAAACTATCATAGGTTGATATAAAATGTGATCTCCTAATTCCAAATATATTTTCCTATAATGAGAGAGAACCAATCCATTTCAAAATTCACGTTAAATTTATCAAGGAGGGATACTAATATTTTCATAAGACACTTTCCCATAAACATAAACTAGGTATAAAATAATCATACCACTTTATGTTTTTATTATTAATGAAACATCTAGTCATTTAGGTGATGATTTTATGTTTCTAGAAAACATTATAAGATTAACAGAGTGGGTTGAACAAGAAATAAATATAATACTCACTATTCTTGATTGCATTATTGGTCTACCTCACACCACATCATTTTTAGAGCTCACTTCAATAGTTGAGATTTCATAATCTTTCCCATTTTCCATTATCATTGGGTCTTGTTGATTCCTATCATCCTAATTGTCCTTAATATTAGGCAATTTACTCGGATAATGTGTTTGTTTTCCACCATTGAAACAATGGACCATTAGGGGTTATATCTATGCATATTTTTTAATCCCATAATGATTACATTCCTATTAATTCTCAAATAGAATTTAAATTCTTGAAGAACTACTCTTATGTAATTAAATAATCTTCAATTCCCATAAATTAAATCCCCTTTGTATTTTTCCCCACATTTTTTCATGAATAAAATTGAATCATCTTTCCATAAACATATTATTCATCTAATATTTTATGAGATTATTCCTTTTTCTTCTAAGGTGCACTCATGATTTCAACTATGGTTACACTGTTAATCATGTTTATTGATATATTTTTTGGAATAATCACCATATTTGTCACAACATATACCATTTTAATGGGTTTATCATTGAGTAAATCATTACATTTTCCCTCACACCTTGGGCTAACTCAATTTATTAGTGTTACATCCATTATTAAAACAAAAAAAAATTAACATGAGTGATGAACATTTATCATTATAGGGGGATTATAATAATTAATAAACTAAAAATTTATAGAAACTTAAAACCTTTTACCACATTTTATCATTATTTTATCCCATAATTCCATTTTTTAACCTATTTACAACATGGTTTAACCTAGGTTACTTTAAGTTGAGTTATCATATACTTCTGAACCAAGCCCCTTAAAGTAAACAGGAATTCAATCATTCACAAAAGTTCTTAAATATAATTTGATCAACCAAATAATATCCCTAATGAGTTTTTCGATAAGTGTATAGTTTAAGGCCCACTCATCATGCATCAAGGAGATGATAGATTCAATGCTTAACCAAAACTTTTCAGGGTGATTACCCCTATCATAATATATTATATAGCTTCATCCACTTTATAGTACCCAAAAATGGATGTATTTTATTAGAAAATCACGCATTCTAAACTTTTTGATGTTTTTAAGATGTTATACAATACTTATATGTATCCATTTTACAAATCCCTAGGGTAATCATTAATATCATATAATCCTAATCCCAAAAAATCACTAGACTATCCTATGATGCCAAATTTGGTGACTAAATCCTTAAACACACTTTATTTCATAATTTTTATATAGATTTATAACAAATATATGCCATGGTTCTTCAGGTATGGTGTCTTTAAAATATTAGACACATGTGTACATAATCTTAAACATAACACCATCTTCTTTATTTAAAAATACACATGGTGCTCCCAACTCCCATATATATTTTAAATGAACATAGGATATCCTTGGGAAAGTATATAAAAAAGGTGAGATAGAAAGACTAGTATAGGAATGAACATGGAAATAAATAATAACCTGAGATTCCTGAGGCATAACATGATATCATAAAGTGGGTGATCATAAGCATGCAAAAATGAAATAAGTAAATTTCATCATAAGATCATGGAACCATATAATCTTTAGGAACAACATAACTCATGAAATCATAAACATAAGTCAAAGGTCACTCCCAATACCATTATCATAAAGTAGAAAAAGTCCCACGGGGGATTGGGTTCACTCCTCATTCCCAGAAACATAGTGGAAAATGTCTTGTGGTGGATTAGGTTTACCCTCTAATACATTATATAAAATATCATGACATATAAATCATTACCCAATGAATTGGATTAATGTATAACTCTAGGATAACTATTAATATAAATAAAATCAAACATATGCATTACACATGAGAAATGAAACCATATATAAATCATAATCATGATTAAACCGAGGCAAAAAAATGGATTCTTAATTCTGATTTAAGGCATAATTGAAGGCTCGATCATAAGGATTCCAAAGATAATAAAGAATTAAATCATTTAAAACTTTAATAATTTAAAAAGGTACATATTTTCTGAAAATGTAGTTCCAATATAACAAATTTATATGATGGATATTGGATAAGAAATAATAAAAATGAACCACTTGGGTGATGCTTTATGACATAAGTAAAGGATATTCTAAGGGAAGGAAATGGATTATTATTTTATATGAAAAAAATATTGAAAAAATAGGGTTATTCAAAAAATAATTATCATTTTTAGAATATATTAATGGTTTAATAACATTTTATGAGTTTGTTTCAAGACATGAGATAATAAATAAGAATGTTCCCATAAATCGGGTTTATATTAAAATTAAAATTTTAAAGGGAACTAAGGACATGTATAACTCTAGAATTGAATGGTTTATTAACTAAGTATACATGTATGGTAAATATATACAAAAATTGAAGAAGTTAATTAGAATAAGATTAATTTATTGGGTAAAAATAAATAGAAAATTTAACTCAAAAGCATTAAGGGTGGTATGGAAGATCAAACAAACGATCATGGATGGAAAAAAATTAATATTTTAAAATACCTTTATTCAAATATCACATCATTAAAAGGGATAATAAAACATAATTTTGAAATTTTAATAGGTAAAATTTGTGTTCACAAGATATAATACCAAATTAGGTTTCCAATTAAAATGTAAAACATTGGCTGGAAGGGAAATCATAGAAAAGGAGGAGAAAACTTCATTTAAGAGGAAGGGGATTATTCTTTACATGGTTTCATTTTCAATAATAAAGAGAAATAATAAATAACGAATATATGAATCAAAATTTATCTCTCAATACAGAAATAGGGTATACCATATGAATTGAAATATGAAGCTCAAGAAGAAATATTATAACTTAAGAGATCAGATTGAGTTATAAAAAACCTTATATTTTAGGAAAGATGTCAATCGTATCCCATAGAAAAGAAGATCATAAATAGAATTAAATTTTAAAAATTAAAAAATAATATATGATATTTTATTCCAAGTAGGTAGTGGTTTCACCATAAAAATTAATATTTATATATAGTATCAATGCATGCCTTAATGAATGGAGATTGAGATGGTAACTCATACCCCATGTCTGAATATGATATGAACTTGCGCTAAACTTCAAGAATAACAAAATTAATTTTTATAAATAATTTATTAATAAAATTATTAAATTATATTTTATACTATAAGGTCCTTTAACTAAAATATGTTATATATTTATTATATATTTTTATTTCCTATGTCAGATACTTGAGGTTTTTTAGTCTATTGTTTTATAACTCCCTGTGTATGACAACCATGGTAAAAAACAATGTAAAATACTATCGAAATATATAAATTATTAATATTTTTATGGAAATAATTTTTATATATAGGATATATTTTCAAATCCACACATGATGGGTGGTGATGATGAATGAAACTCATTTCATGTGGAGGTGATATTTTGCAAGCACACACACTTAATGTTTCTATTTCTCAACGAATGAGAGGGAATGAGGGTAAATAATATTTTAGAATCATATTTATATTATATATATCATATTTATTCACCCATTAAATCCTTTTGACCTTCCATGAATAGTGGGGATGAAAAACAGAAGACGCCACGTTGTGGAGGCGGTAGTCCGTGTAATTCCCTAACGATACTTTTGGTTCTCTTAATGGATGGTGAAGAATAAATACTAGTAATTATATTAATATAATAACATTTATTTGTACTAATGAAACTTATTTAATTATATTTTTTATTTATATAATATATATTTAAGAGGAAGATTATGGAGAAAAAATTATAAAGAAGGTAACACTTATGTTGGAGACATGATCTTCACCTAGAGATATTCTTAGAAGTGATGGGATTAAGGTAAATTATATTGATTCGGGGCTTAAGGATGAGAAAATAACTTCTAGTAAAACTAGTTTTGAAAAAATTTAAATGGAAATTATAAAGTTATGTGTAAACATGGATTGGTGGAAGTGATCTCCATTTACAAGTGAATAAAAAGGAACTTTTTGGAATACCCTATTCACTTCCCATATATCATTATTTTATTCCTTGGTAAATGGATACAAAAGTTTGTAATAATGGAGTGTATGGTGATTTTCAATCTATAAATCCTCAAAAAATATTTCCCGCACATGTTATGAACTTGTTTAAGGTCTTTTATCATATATTTTAACATTTAAACTTTTTTTACCATGGTAACTAGTTTTTAACAATGTAATTTATATTATGTTTAATATTATAAGGTAACCCCTATTACCAAAGTTTTATTTTTTGAAAAACAAATTATTCTAAATTTTTTCTAATTTAATTTCTAAATATGATTAAATAAACATTTAAAATAAAATATATTATATATTATAATTTTTTTGTCAAAAAAAATACTTTTAACCCTTATGTGTTCATAATATTAATTAATATTGATTAATAATTGAATGAGTGTTAATATATTTATCTATAGTTTTAAAAAAATATTAGGGTAATAATTTAAATTATTACAATTTAATTTATTATATAATAGTTACAAAATATTAATAAAAAAATTCACTTAAAAACTCTTTCACCATTATCATGGACATTAACTATAATCTTACTAATATTATCTTCATGACTAAAAATAAAAATTAAATTTCTAAATAATATTTAAATATTGAACTTAAATAGAAAAAAAATGTTATATTTAATTTCTAACTATGGTAATGTTTAATTTTTAATATAAGAACATAAAATGAGTTTTTAATGAGAAAAATTACTTACATTCAAAAATGTAAAACATATGTTTTATAAAATAAAAATAGTATTTTTTAAAAATTTATATAACTTATTAAATATTTTTTTATATAAAAATTTTTTCTTACACTTCTCTATAATTATTTCATTATAAAAGTTTTATTTTTTAGCGAAATCAGTTTTTTTACTATTCACTTAAAAATTGATTATTTGAGGAATATCTATAAAATTCATACTCAGCTAATTTTTTGAAGATAAATTAAAAAATTAAGTTCATTATTTAAAATTAAAATTCTAAAATTTATTTTTTTATATTTTAAATGAAAAATATAAATTATAAATAAAAATAATCTTATTTAAAAATAATGTTTCTAAATGTTTTGTGTTCTTGATATTATTTCATATTGATTTCAAATTTAATTGATATTAATATTTTATTTTATATATAATAATATTTTAAAAGGGGAAATTTAATTTATTAGGAAAAAATATACAAAAGATAATAAAATAGTTCTTTAAAAATCAATATTACTTTTATACTAAATACACTTTAACAAATACAATTAATTAATTATTTATATTATCAAATTTAATTTTTACTACTCCCTTAATATTGAAATATTTGGTTCAATTTTATATATACATCATAATATATTTGAATAATAGTAAAAAAATATTTAAATTTAATGTATAAATATATATATATATATAATATTTTAATATCATGTTTTATTTTATTATGAGTTTTATTTTTTCACAATACATGAATTTATTATACTGATTTGATTTATATCCAATGATCATATATATAATTTTCATATTTGTAATTACCATATTCACAAAATAACATATTTCCAACAGACATATTTTATTCCTATATATATTGTCTTACTAAAATTATTTCATCGACACTTCTCATTTTTATAGTTTTAATTTTAGATCCTACAATATGACTTACTAATTCATGATGTTCTTCCTCGTTATAGGTTTTATTTAGATATCTTTGATCCTTTAATGTGAATTTGATCCAAAATATCTCTTTGTGTTTAAAATTTTATTCGTTTCTATTTGTTGTCCCCTTTTAATTTATATAATTTTACTTGATGTACTAGCCTATAGTGATTAATAATCCATGGTGTGTAATACTAAGTTTTATGTTCTTTTATTATATTTTCTTATTATGAATGAATAAAATGTTGTTTATTTAAATCCATTCTTGTATTACTTATTTCCAAATAATTTTTGAATTCCTTTAACATATATAAAAACAAAATTTATTATTGTAAACATATATATTACGAATATAATATGCTTTCTAAAAACCTAGGATGTTACAAATATCACACCATGAAATCTAGATCCATATATCATTGCAACGTGACCACCCTTTTCATGAAATTATATTATGTTTTTCTGGTTTTACTATATATATGCATATATTGGTACTCATTCAGATTCCACTCCAAACCTCCATCTAATCCCAAACCCTAGGATCTTAAAGCAACCTCCTTGTTTATATTTAGCCATTATTTTCTAGATCTTTATCATGGGATTCACAATATTTACTCCCTAAAATACAAGGTTATTTCCTCTCATAATCTTTTTTATTCTCCCTTATCTTTCTCCATAGAGAGGCCATGTTAGTCATGTTGATTTGGTTTTTATGTTAGTAGGACATGGTTTTTTTAGGAAAATATCCATGTGTATACTTTTTGGATAATTATTGTGTATTATCAATTATTTTATTATACATTAATCATTATTTTATATAAATACTATTAAATCATTCTTCAATTTAGGGTATTTGAGACTTGTCCTTCTATAATTATTTGTGGTTGTCGATGAATCATGATTTTCTTTGTTGGATGCATCGTATGAATTTACCTAAATTTGATAATAAAATGAATAAAAGATATAGAATGGAAAATGAGTTATTCACATGGGATTTACCTATTTTTAATCCATAATTTTTCATTTAATTTATTCCTATTAATATGTACTATTTGAAAAAAAAAATATTTTTCTCTATTGGTAATTTTTGATTACCTAAAAAATTGAATAATTACATAAATATGGTAATGAACCAGTATTCTGGAAATCTAAGAAAATTATGATGTTTTTTATTAGTGTAGTTATTAACTAATATGGATGTATAAATAATAAAGTGTTATTTACGGTGGTTCACAATAATGCATAGTGTTGTTGATTGTTGTTTGTTTTGTTCATTATTACTGGGGTATAAGAGGAAATTGTTTTTGTTTGTAGTGGTTACTATTAGTATGGTTAAATGATGTTTTAGTGGTATTGTAGGTTCTGTTGATGATGTGTGTTTATTTTTGCATTGGTTGAATCATTAGTGGATATGAAAAGGGAATGATTATTTCTATTGTTATGGTGATGGATTTATTTTCTGGATATTTCCTGGTCACATGGTACATGATTTTATTAAAAAAATTGATGATATTTATTCAGATGAAAGGTAAAAATAGGACTTTTAATTTATGAAATAATATGAAACAAAAGTCTAAAATAAAATATGCAAAGGTTGTAATGAATATAAATAAGTAATAATGAGAAACTTGAAAGTAAAAGGTGGAAAAATAAGTTGTTTAACATTAAATATGGATAAATGAATGTGATGTGGTTTAGTAATAGTATATCTAGGAATTACTAATTATATTATAGAAATAAGATGTTTTTTATGGGTTTTTTTGGTTTCGTGTGGTTGGGAATGGTTATATACTAGTTTGGAAGTCACTGCTAGTGTGAGGAAGTAGGAATGTTGTGGTTAAGGAAAGTTATAGTAATAAGTGAATATTTAATTATGAGTTGACCATTGTATTATGATTGTGTGTCTTTTTATATAATTTCTATTTTATTTTAATTTTATACACACCACCATTGTAGAAATGTATCCTTATTGATGCCTATATGAGTACATGGGCACTAAGTTTCTACACCAACATCTAATTTAGAGAGGAAACGAATGTATAATCATTCCCTCTTCCCTTCCCTCCCATAAGATATAGTACTTGTAGTGATGTATCCAAGATTAAATTATATATATATATGAAATTTTTAATGGATTGAGTTTATAATATATATATATATATATATATATTCTTTTTGTCATGTTTTTTTGTTATTTTGTAGATATATGTTGGGGGTATGAATTTTATATGAAAGAGAAGGTTGATGTCCTTCATGTTCATGTTACCCTACTGTATTGAGGATGTGATGTGCAGTTGGGATATGGTAAGTGGAAGTAGACATATTGTTTTGAATATGATGTCTAATATGGTTATGTGGATTTTTAGATATAAAGTGGATTGGATCATAAGATTTAAGTTGTTAGAGTGTGAGAGTGATCAAATTAGTGGGGAAGTTGTTATAGGGTACCTTCTTGATATGTATTCTTTAGATACTATGTTATTATACTTGGATGAATTATTGTGTGAGTGATACTCAGTGAGGATGGTGGAAGTTGACCACCTATAGCTGATGAGTGGGTTCTTCAATTTATTCTTAGAGTAATTTGTATTCTTTTTCTAAATTTATATGAGTTTCTCTAGGGAATATCTTAATGGGTATGTGTGTAAGATCACCTCATTATACATGTATATGTATTTCATATTTATAAGAGGGAATTTATGACCATTTTAGACATTACTAGCTCATGGAGTTCATTATTGGTGTTTATGAGTTGATTCCACAAGTGTTCCTTCTGGTATTTGGTGTCTTTTATATGACATTACATGAATTGTGGAATATTGGTTTTATTTTATAAAGATTTTATTTCTGATTTTGTATATGTTCCTTGAATATTTGATGAAAATGACACTCAATGTGTGTTTTTAATGACCTCTTAGAGGTAGGATTCAGGGGATACTCTCGTCTTCACTATCATACCAGTAGGATTTCCGGTGTGGGTGAGTCATGAAATTGATCCTCGAATCAACCACCAATTAGATCACTACAAAATTTCTAACAATAATCTAAACATTACCAATATTTAAAAATAAATTCTCAAATAATTTTATATTAATAAATTATAGGAAATTATTATTAAATTATAATCATTAGAAAATAACTTCATATTTTTTCTAACACAATTTCAATCCATATTTCTCATGATTTATCAATTTTAACTCCCCATAATCATCAAAAAATATTCCTAAATTTTTTCAAAATTATATATTTTTTAAAAATGATACACATAGACGTACATGATAAATCACTTTAAAAAATTAATAATATGTGCATTATTAAAAAAATAATAGGAGGATTTATGGTCACATGCCATAAAATTCTTATAGGATACTGATGTTTATTGGAACAGAAAGAAGTAACCTCTCCAAAATTATCCCAAGGATTTGAAATCTAAATAGGGTTAGAATTGAGGATATTGTATCCATATTTTACTTTTTAGAAAATTTACTATAATTAAATTAACTCATTAAAAAGTTTAGAAAATCACATAACCTAGAGAAAAATGGATCATGTTCTTTATGATAAACACCCCATTTTAAGATCCAAAGAATGTTTTTTTCCTCATTATATGATCATTTTCCAGGTTAAAATGATTATTTTCCCCTAAAGGTATTAAATAATTAAATCACCCTTGGAATTACACAAATTAAAATAAATAAATATTTATATATTTATATCTTCATGGGATGTTTAGGTATATTTTTTAAAAAAATTTATTAGAAAAATCAACAAATATCATTTTTTATATGTCTGAAAAATCAAGATCCTACACCAATTACATTTAACCAATATGAATGTTACACCCAAATAATTTATATTTTCTTTGAATAACCATTTATATATTTAATTATATGAAACACCATTTTTTTATTTTACTATATGCAACACTGGCTTAACTTGTGTTATATGCAACACTGGGTTTTAACAAAACCATGATATATTATGAATATAGTTATTTAAATGTCACTACTATTACCTAGTCGTTAATCTTAGAAATATGAATATTAATGAATATTTTTTTAAAATATTATTTATAATGGGTATATATAAGTAAAAAATATTGACAATAAAATACATAATTTTCGTAATGTCTTTATATTTTTTGAAAATATTATTTTCTCAGAAACAAAAATTTTATGTATTTTTAAGAACAATGATAAAATTATTCTTTTGAAACTCATAGAAAATTAATTTGATAAAATTAAATTAAATTTTGAATTCATAATGTCAAATTTATCTTAGAGTGAATCATTTGGATTTTTCCAAAAAGTTTTATTTTTTAATGAATAGTGAAAAATACTGGATTTAAAATGAAAATATCTTTCTCATTTAATTTATTTTTATAGATAAATTGTGTTTTCAATTGTTTTTAAAGTTAAATTAGTTCAATTATACATCTATTAATCCAATTTAGGTCATTATAAATAATTTCATTTTGAAATTGGATAAAAAAACTATGTAATCTTTTGATCATTTTCACTTTAAAAACTTGCTTTCTCTTCACGTCTGTGGGATTAATTTTTAAATTAAAATTTTACAATTATATGAATTTAATTTAAAAAAATGGATTCTATATTTATAATAAAAAAATTATAATTTCTAACAAAGATAACTAATTTTTTTACCGAAATTAACAGCCAATTTAGTAAAAATTAATTATCATGGTTAAGGTAAAAATGGGTTTACCAGGGTTTAAACTAAAATGATAAGTTTAATGATCATCTATAAAATTTTATAAAAACCATTTTATGGAAATATTTAGACCATTAACAATAAAAAAATTTATAATGGACTAATTTTGAACCTTTTGACATCTAAATCATGGGTTTAATTATCTCTTTCAATAATTTACAAGTCTTCTACTCACCTCACTTATAAAAGGTCACCCCTATCATATCTTCTTCACACCATAAAACATATTTTGTTCAAAAAATACCTAAATAAATCACTCCAAAAAATCCATCTCATCCTTATAAAATCATTATTTTTTTACAAAAATATATCCTATGAAGGATTTTAGTGAAAACCTAATGTGTTTACCCAATGAAGATGCAACATTCATCAACGAACACCTTTGTTTTGGTTCTTACTCAACCCCTTTAAATTATGTTTATATCATTATTATATAATAACCATAATATATTAAATATACTAACATGTTTTATGTTATGTTAATGACCTAAAATTTCACACACATCCATCAAATGGGTTACGAAATCATCATATCTGTTTACGGCGGACTACCCTCTCATGAACCAATTTTGTTAATTGTTCCATTATCACCACTTAAGTTTGGGAATAATGATGGATTTATAGTTTATATATGAAATATATATTAATTATTATTTTATTATTCTTTTTTAATTATTATATAACACATAATTTCATGTATTCCATTTTTTTGGAATACGATAACGTCGTTCATGTGTATGGCGGACCGCCACCTCACAAAGTGATGGGATTCATTCATTAATTAAATAGAATGTATTAAATATAGGTTTAATAAAAATATGTGACATATATGATGTAAAAAGTATTCTTTAATTATAATATATCATTCAATTTTCTTTATTTTAACCCAATCATAAAATGAAAAACAGTGTTCATTCGTATATACGACCTACTGTCCTCAAGAACAGTGTATTTCATTTCCTATCACTAAATTTTATGGATTCCTATAAATAAAAATATACTAAATTTATATGATATTTATATTATGTTTATAATTATTTATTCTATGGAACCATGGTAAAAGTAATAGTACAAAAATTATAACAAAACAAAACATATACAAAAAACAAAGTTATTAACCAATACGTAACTTTAACTTGAATTTATTAATAAATGTGTATTAGCAGGTCATAAAAAATAATATATGTTATGATATATGTGAATATGTTTCTTTAAAATATTTATATTAAGCTTATATTTATTATATGGAAGGTTTAATGTGTGCAATGGAATTCAATACACATAAGGTAAGGGAATTTTGTCTCAATTTTTCTTCTTTAAGATGTATGTTATGCTATACACCTATATTCATTCATGGGGTGTATATAAACACCCTTTGAAATGTAATATCATTAATTTCTTCATACTTTTTATATTTTAAGTTTCATTTTATGTTATTCCTTCGTGGGGCTTATGAATCAATGTTACCAAAGTAGTCAAGATTTCATGTTATAATCTCATCATTTATTGGGATTGTTTAAAATTATGTTTCTAATGATAAAATATTATGATACATATCTCAATAATTCTCATGAATTTTCTTATTCTATATTTATTTGTGATATATTCAAGTATTGGTACCATTTTCCCACTCTTTGGTACTTAAATTAATTGAGAAAATATTTTTAATAAAATTTGAATTTATTTCTCTCTTCGATCAGAAATATGTTTTCTTTAAAAACATGTTTTCAAAAATGGTTTTCAATTTTTTTTATTAATATATTTTTATTTTTAAAATTAATTTTTACCCATGTTTTATTTTATTAAATAAATGGATGGAATCTTTATTTTTTTCCAAAAAATGTTTATCTGTATTTTATCAAAAATGTGAAAGCAATCTTTATTTTAATGTGTACAACATGAATAGAATCTTATGAAATTAAGAAAAATAATTAATTCTAATATTACTTTATAAGTTTTAAAATTTATTTTCATTTAAAAAAAATTTAAAATTGTTTTTTCTTTTAAAAATTATTTATCAAAACATAAAGGATATTAGCCTCAAGAAATGTTTAAAATGATCGATCAAAATCATTTTACATATAAGATTTAATCCATTGATGTTACCAATGCCTTATTGAGGATATGATCCAAGTATACCATTATTATTCTTTCATTGAATGGTTTATGTTTATTATAAATATTTATAAATGAAACCTATTTCTCTTCAACAGTTTACTCCATGAGGAAATGCTTAAGAAACCATATTGTTTTCACAAGTTTTTATATAATGACATGATTATGAAACCTATATCTTTTCCATAGGGAATGATATGATGAAATTTTTATAATACCCATTTAATTTCATGGGTAATTATGTGATGAATATTTATAATCTTGTGTCATACATAAATATTTTTTCATTATGTGATGGGTGGGGACTATATCTTCCTCCAATTAATTGGATAAATATTTATATCTCGTGAGATATATAGGACAAGAACAAGGAGTGAAATCAGTTCAGTAAGGGACTTTGTACACTATGATGGCCTTTGGAGTGAACCACGACTATTATGATAGTTTTGGGAGTGAACCCATTCCAATATTATAGCATTGGTAGTGATCCTAATCTAATATGGAAATGATTTCATATACTTATGTATATGACACAAATCCATGTCTTATGCCAATGTTATTATCTCATGGCTCATGTTCTTTGATTATATTATAATCCATGTCTTATTAACTTATTATATTTATTCCATGACTCTGGTATATGATCTTTTATTGTTAGGGTATATTTTTTTTCAAATGTTATTCTCCTGTTCCCATACCCTTATATTCATGTTATGCTTACATATCTCCCTTTTTTACCCTTACTGGGAATCTAAGCTAACCCTTTATTATGTTTTCTTCACCCATGTTATGAAGATATGTATTATGTATGATATGTATAATAAGGGTGATGGTTATAAATAATTTAGTGGGAGATGAAGTAGTTAACCTATGTACCAATGTTTACATTTATAAGTTTCCAAAGGCACTAAATTATCACAGTCCTCAAGAGTTTTTTATAATATAATTAATATTCATAAAAAATATGTAATATCTATGTATCATAGTCCAAGGTCACTATAGTTGGTATAAAAGTATATGTTTTTTAACCTTTGGAAACTAGGATGATACAACCATAGTGAGATCCATAAGGACATGTCTAAGGATACATCTAAGAATGAGTCAAAGTATAGGAAAATGTCATGTAATTTTGGTAATGGATTGAGAAAGTAGTTCAAAATAAATTATATCCCTGTATGGATATTAAAACTTTATGGGTATCTCGTGTAGATTTTCCTAGGTGTAATAATCCCAAAAACATCATATTGATCTACACTCAATCAGAAATTGGTGCACGACAATGAGCATTGTTGCACACCTGGTTTGACACTCCTAGGGGATATGATTTGGGAATTCCAAAACTCTTTAAAAAACATTATGAAGTATTTAAAAGAATATTACTATGAATTAACTTGAAAAAATATAAAGTTTCATAGATTAAATAATATGGTGTCATGATTTAGGCATTGTATAAGTGATTTTTCGAGATTATTTGGTTCCCCACTGTGATTATTTTCTCTTACAATATTAATTTTGGTTAGTCAATGGTTAAAACCCAGAGGAACCATGTTAATGTTGAGTGTGACATACAATACAATGATTTCCACTTGAGAATCCAAAAATTTTGGGAAATATAATGAAAAATATCATTGTTAGGCTCATATAGCTTTATCAAGCTATGAATCATGCTAGACTACAAAATGATCAAAAGAGGGAACAATATTCTATTCAGTTCTTCATGATAAAATATTCACATTTTTCTGTGGGTATTCTGATCCACAAGTTTCTGAAAAATGGATTAGTACCACTAAAAATATATTTTCTATTATATTGTGTACGTAACATGAAAAATCCATCTTGGTTGTCTACGATTTGGAAGGTGAAGCAGATAAATGGTAGACTCTTATCCAGGATACAAGAAATCATGATGAAATTGAATCCATGGATTGGAATGCATTCAAGAACATATTATTCAATAAGTAATTTCCTCATGGTTTGCATACAAATATGTAGAATGAGTTCCTTGAGTTAAAGAAAAGGACAATAAATTTGTTGGTACCTATATGGAAAATTTTACAAGATTTTTGATGTACTCTTCTGGTATTATCATCCATCCTGAAAGTAAGGTCGATCGATTCTTCAGTGGCTTAAAACCATATCTTTGAAGGGTTTTATCCATAAGAGACTTCAGTATCTATAAAAATATAGTTTGTTTTATATCAAGGTAGAAATTATGTTTAGAGTTACGCATCAATCTCATGGTTTTGAAAAGAAATTAAATATGGGGTTTAAAGATAAATATAAGAACTATGAAGAGATAAATATGATATTTTCTTTATGCTCAATGTGTGGTAATAATTATTTATGAAATTGTATTAAAGAGACTAATAAATGTTTTAAGTATGTAAGAGAAGTTCATTAGGAAATTTATTATCAAAGTGGTGGGAATAAGTTAGATAATGATTCAAATAGAGAGAATGCTACATAGAATGCACCACCCACACTCCAGTGCTTCAAATTCATAGAGTACATAAATTATGCTAACTAATTACCAAATATGAAGGCTAGTGATGATGATCAGCATCAATAACCTCTTATGTCATGAGACAAAGGGAAATCTTATGTGATCATTATTTCTAATGAGGGGTGTGATAATGGCATTGTAAAATGTACACTTACCATGTACTCTTGAACTAATAATATCTTATTTGAATCTAGATCTACCCATTAATTAATATCTTGTAAGAATCTACTATGGTTATCAAGATTCCAACAAAATGATTAGATGTGGAATTAGTAGTGAAACCCCCCAATGGGATGATGATCACATCTCAATTGTATGATTTCTCTTTGGTTGATTTTGGCGGGAATGTGCTTCCTTTAAATCATTTCATTCTTACTCTAGTTGAATTTGATGTCATATTATTCATGGATTGGATTTCTTTGCATAAATTCTACATCATTTTTTGAGTAATGTAAGTCATGTTTGATATTCCAAACCAACCTAAAATCGTCTATCAATGTGAATATAAGTATTAAATTCCTATAGAGATTACATCCATTATATGGGTATTAATTTCTATCGAGAAGGGCTGTTTATCTCAAATGGATGGGGAGAAACTTGACATCGATGATATTCCTATTGTGTGGGAATTTTTTGATTTATTTCTAGAAAAAATTTCATAGTATTCCACAAAAACACGAAGTTGAGTTTTAAAAATAACTCATACCTAGTGCCACACCGATTTCAAAGTCTCTCTATATAATGGCCTTGATTGAGTTATAGAAATTAAAGAAACAACTCCCTGAAAAACATGACAAGGGATTCATTCAGAAAAGTATGTCACCTTGGGGTGCAGTTTTTCTTTTTTTTCAAAAATAAAGATGGATCTATGTGACTATTCATTCATTATCAGGATCTAAACAAGATCAAAATTAAGAAAATGTATCATCTTCTCTATATTGATGACTTGTTTGATCAACTGTATGAAGCTCAATACTTTTCATGACTGGCCTTCATTTTGGATATCATAAATTGAGGATCAAGAAAGAGGATATACCCATGAAGACATTATTTATAAGGTACAGAAACTGTGAATATATAGTGATGTCGTTTAGAATTACTAATTCCGCTACTATCTTCATGGATTTAATTAATAGAGCCTTTGTAGATTACCTCGTTCTGTTTTTGGTAGTGATTATATACGATATTATTATCTCTTTAAAGAGGAAGTAAGAGAGTTAATATCACAATATAATTGTACCAAAGACCCTATAGAAGGATAAAATGTATGAAAAATTTACCAAGTGTGAATTTTCGATGAAATTCATTTATAGGTCATATAATATCAATAGATAGTATATACGTATATCCATTATAAAATGAGTCTATTAAATGTTGGTCTAGATTAACCACAGTGATTGAGATCCATAGTTTTCATGGTTCATCTTGATATTATCAATATTTTTTAGAGACATTTTTATAACAACCTGATCATCTAACCAATTTAACTCAGAAGGGAGCCAAGTTCCTCTAGCTAGATGAATGTGAGGAAAATTTCAAGGAACAAAAGAGAATATTAGTTAGTGAACATATGATTAATTTACCCTATAGTGGAAAAGGGTTTGTAATATTTAAAGATACATCCAAGAATGTATTGGTATGTTTTCTTATGAAGAAAGACATGGTTATAGCATATGAATCATGAAAACTTAAGATTCATGATAAAATTTATCCAACTCATGATTTAGAGTTATCTTCAATAATTTTTCCATCAAAGATATGGAGGAATTATCTTTATGGAGAAAATTTTGATATATATACCAATAATAAAATTTTAAGGTATATATCCACACATAAGGAGTTGAATGTGCTCTAAAGAAGATTTTTAGATCTGAATAAATATTATTATTGCTTGATACATTGCCACCCTAGGAAAGAGAACATGGTGTCTAATGCTTTAAGTCAAATGGATCATTTTAGATTATCTATGATGAGGAAGAAAAAATATAAAATATTTATGAATTTGAAAATCATAGATCTGGAAATCCTTAATGAAGGGGTAAATCTTATCTTGATCAAATGAATTTCTGACCATCTATACATATTTAGATTAACGAGGTGTTGAAGGAAGATGTATAGCTGCAAAATAAGGTTATAAATGTTCCTATGTTTAACCTTGATCATGATGGAATGATAATGTTTGGGAACAGTGTATGTTTTCCTTATGTACCATAATTGAAGGAGTTATTAGAGGAAGCTCATAGTTCTTAATTTTCTTTTCATCCTATAAGTATGGATATGTATATAGATTTTAAAGAATAATTTTGGTGAAATAGTATAAATAGTTATATCACAGAGTTTATATCTTCATGATTGGTATATCAATAAGTTAAGGATTAAGGAACAAAGTCTAAGGGGATATTACATCTATTAACCATACTAGAATGGAAATAGGAGAACATCACCATGGATTTTGATGTTGGGATCCCCCAAATGTTTATAGGGAATAATTATTTATGGTTTGTAGTCGGTCTCTTTACTAAGTTAGCACACAAAATCACTATTAGATAAGACTTCTATCTAGATCAACTTTCCAAGATATAAATTAAGGAAGTGGTAAGGTTTGAAGGAGTACCACATTATATTGTATCTGATATAGATATGAGGTTAACCTCAAAGTTCAGGCAAAGTATTCAACAAGATCTTGATAAATAATTGAGATTTATCTCTCTGTATCATCCACAAATAAATGATTGGTCTAAAAGAACAATTAAAACTCAATATATTATATGTTTATATCTTGTTATATAGATTTAAAATGTATTTAGGATCACTATTTTCTTCTAGTTTAGTTTTCTTACAACAATATCTTTCACTAAAGAATTCATGTGGATCCTTATAAATCCCTCAATAAAAATAAATTAAGAGATCCAACGTGATGGAATGAAGTTGGAAACCAACTAGGACCTTTGATAGATGAAGAAATAACAGGAAGGTTAGTGCCATTCAGCAATACATCAAGGTAGCTCAGAGTTTTTAGAAACCTTGTGCTGAAAACTTTTGATGTGATCAAGAATTTGAATTTTTATTAGGATTTTCTTATAATTTCTCCATGGAAGAAGTTTATGAGCTTTAGGAAGAAAGGGAAACTGATCTATATGTATATAAATCCCTTTGAAATTATTAATCGTATCGGGATTGTAACCTAATATATGGAATTTACATCGAACCTCTCTCAATTACACAACATGTTCCATGTATCTCTCATGAGGAAGTACATACCTGACCCTTCAAATATAATGAACTAAGAGTACATACCGATGAAGTAACATATTTCTTATAAGGAAAAATAAGTGGAGATTTTGGATCATATCTAGAAAGTTTTATGAAACAAGACCACTCTCCTAGTTAACTTTTTATGGAGAAACCACTATTTTGAGAAATATATGTGGGAACTTGAGGATATAAGAGACAAAAGTGTCCTCATTTTTTTGTATCAGAGTGATAAATTTCAAGGTAGAAATTCATTTTAAGGAGGGTAGAATGTAACAACCTGAGTTTTTATGTTTTTTATGGAATAATATAAATTTTTCTGATGGATTTTATTATACATAACACCAATTTAATCTTAATCTACATACAACACTATCATAGATTGTGTTACACACAACACTGAGTTTTAACAAAACCATGATATATTATTAATATAGTTATTTAAATGCAACTATAATATCCAAACTGTTAAACTTATAAATATGTATATTAATAAAAACTTTTAAAATACATTTTATAATGGTTTTTTATAAATAATATATATTGATAACAAAATAAATAATTTTTGATAATATCTTTATATGTTTTTGAAAATACTCTTTTCTCAAAAAACTATTTTTTTATAAATTTTTATGAACAATAGTAAAATTAATTTAGTTATACTTTTAAAAATTAAATTTGATTAAATAAAATTCATTTTTTTATTCATAATTTCAAAATTATCTTAGGGTGAATTTTTGAAATTTTTGTAAAAAGTTTCATTTTTTCATGAATACTGAAAAAAACTAATGTTTAATTGAAAACATCTTTTTTATTTAATTTATTTATAAATTTAAATTATATTTTAAGTTGTTTTTAAATTTAAATTAGTAAAATTATATATCTTTTAATTCAATTTAGTTAATTTTAATCAATTTCATATTAAAATTGGATATAAAACTTTGTAAACTTTTTATCTTTTCCGCATTAAAAACCCAATTTATCATTACATCTCTGATATTAATTTTATATTACTTTTTCCCAATTATATAAATTTAAATTGAAAAAATGGATTCCAAATTTTTAATCATAATAATTTTTAATCTCTAATAATTCCAAATTAATTTTTCATCAAAATTAATTGTGAATGCATTAATAATTAATTACTCTGGTAAACGTAAAAATGGGTTTACAATGGATTTAAACTAAAAAGATAATGGTTAAAATCATCAATAAACTTGTATAAAACCATTTTATAGAGATATTTCAACTATTTAAACTTTAATTTTATGTAATTTATTAATTTTAACCCTTATTACATAATAAAAACATGGGTGGAATTATCTCTTTTAAAAAACAAATACAAGTATGCCACCCGCCTCACTTATAAAAGGCCACACACTCTCCTCTCTTATTAAAAACTTAAAACCTAATTTTTTATGGAAAATACCTACCCAAATCATTCCCTAACTTTCCTCCCATCCCTTTATAATCCCTATTTTTGTAACTAAATCCATCCTAGGAAGCATTTTAGTGAAATCTTAAGGAGGATACCCAAAGAAGAGGTAACGTTCATCGACAAAAATATTTGTTTTATTTTTTATCAAACCCAATAAATTTTTATATGTAAATATTATATAATATCCTCATTATATATAATATAATTATATGTTTTTATGTTATGTTAATGGTATAAAACTACACACACATCCATCATATGGGTTATGAAATAATCATTCGTGTGAATAACAGACTAGCGCCTCGTGAACTGATGTCATTTGTTTTTCCATTACCACATATCAATATTGGAAATAATGATTTATTTATAGTTTATATTATATATATATATGATTTTTATGATTTTATAATTCTTATTTAATTATTATATAACACATACATTTATGGTTTCCATTTTTTTGTAATTAGATGAGGTCGTTCGCGTGTACGATGGATTACCACCTCATGAAGAGATGTGATTCATTCACACTTTACATGGAATATATTAAGGTTAAGTTTAATAATATTATGAAATATATATGAAATAAAAATTATCCTATAATTATAATATATCATTTAATTTTATTTCTTTTAACCCAAAAAGAAAATAAAAAACAACGTTCTTTCGTACGTACGGCTTACCATCTCCATGAACGGTGTATTTCATTTCCTATCACTAAATATTATGGATTAAAAAAAATTCATATATACTAAATTTATATGATATTTATATTATGGTTATCATTCTGGAAATTATTGAACCATGATCAAAGTAATATTACCAAATATATAACAAATGGAAACATATATGAAAAACAAAACAATTATTTCCAGAGATGTAACTTTAACATGAAATTGTTAATAAATGGGAAATAAAATTCCATAATAAAATAATATATGGTATGATATATATTAACATGGTTCTATAATAGATTTATAATTAACTTATTTTTATTATATAGAATGTTGATTTTGTTCGACGGAATTCAAGAATTAGGGTAAGAATTTTTTTGTCTTCGTTTTCCTTCTTTAAGACGTAGGTTATGTTATTCACCTATATTCATTCATGAGGTGTATATACAGCCCCTTTAACAATTAATATCATAAAATTATTCATCCATGTGATATTTAAATTTTAATTTTATACCATTCATTCATGGAGCTAATAAATTAATGTTACCAAAGTGGTTGAAATTTCATGTTACAATCTCATCATTTTTCTAGATTCTTTAAGATTATGTTTCCAATGATAAAATATTAGGATCCATATATCAATAATTTTCATGAATTTTTATATTCTCTATTTATTCCTGATATCTTCAATCATTGATGCCATTTTTACAGTATTTTTTACTTAAAGTAATTGGGAATTTTTTTTTAAGAAAATATGACTTTATTTTTATCTTCGGTTAGAAATATATCTTTTTCAAAAACCATGTTTCTGGAAAAGGATTTAAAAAAAATTATTGCTATATTATAAATTTTAAAATTAATTTTTACCCATTTTTTATTTCAAAAAAATGAAAATGAGTCTTCATTTCATTTTCAAAAAAAATTCAATTTGAGTTTAACTAAAAATATGAAAGGAACCATCATTTTAATCTGTACAACATCAATGGAATCTTCTGATGTCATTACCAATCATTAATTCTAAGATTTATTTAGAAGTTTACAAGGTTATTTTCAAATAAAATGGTTTTTAAAATATTTTTTTAAAAAAATAATTTTTCAAAGTAGAAATAATATTTTCTTCAAGAAATGTTTTAAATAATCGATCAAAATATTTTTCCATCTGTGATTGTATCCATTGATGTTACCTATTATTTATTGGGGATATGATCCAAGGATACCATTCTTATTATTTCTCAAAATGGTTTATGTTTATTTTGATATGTTTTTTATGATACTCATTTGTCTTCCACAGATTACACCATGAGGAAATGCTTATGAAACCCACTTCTTTTCATGATTTATTATATGATTAAATGATTATAAAACCTATCTCTTTTTTATAGGTTATGATATTATTCAATGTTTATGATACCCATTTCATTTAATTGGTTATGATATGAATAATTTTTTTGATCTTGGGGAATATATAAATATTTTTTTCACTGTGTGATGGGTGGGACCTATATCTCTCGCTAATGCATTGGGTAAATATTTATATCTCATGAGATATATGGGACTGAAATGAGGATTCAACTTGTTTTTTTATGGGGATTTATCCACTATTATGGTCTTGGTAGTGAACCTTGACTACTATGATGGTTTGGGGAGTGAATTTCTTTCAATATGGTATCTTGGGAATTAAACCCTGACTAATATGGAAATTATTTTCTATGCTTATGTGTATGCCACAAATCCATGTTTTATGCCAATGTTACTCTCTCATGACTCGTTTTTCTATTATATTATGATTCATGTCTTATGAACTTTCAATATTTATTCCCTAACTCATGTATATAATCTTCTATTTGTAGGGTATGGTATTTTATCAAATTTTATGCACATTTATCATACCCTTATGTTCATGTTATTCTTACATGTCTCCCTTGTTTACCCTTACTGAGCATCTGAGATCACACTTTCTTATGTTTATTTACCCAGCTAATAAAGATATGTATTCTGTATGATATTTGTCAGAAAGGTGATAGTTTTAATAATGTATTTGGAGATGAATTAGCTCACTTATGAACCAGTGTTTATGTTTCTATGTTTCCAAGTGCACTAAACTATTACGGTCCTCAGTCATGTGTTTGTGTTATGTAATGTATACTAATAAAAAATCACATAATATATATGTATAATAAGACAATGGTGCTATTTTGAAGGTCCTTATATTGAAAGGTATTGGGAAATAACTTAGAAAATATGATAATGGGGAATTATGAATAATATATAAGTGAACCTAACCTTCTATAATGAGTCTTGAAGACCATCAACTACTTGTAATGGTTTGAATCTATTCAGTACTAATTATGTGATGAACAATAGGTGAACATTTTTATTTTATTAAAAATTATTTGATATATATTTTAAACCACTAAATAATTAATAATTATCGATATTGAATGTATTCATAGGTATACCAATAATTAAAAAAAACTCCTTGTAAAAATTTACTCATAGTTTTAATACATGACATGTGTCATGGATACAATGTGACATTTGTGTCTGTATCAATATAAATATTTTTATATCAGATATTATATTATTATTTTATATACATATGAATATGAACCTATATATTGGTTTAAATATATATATGAGTAGGGTGTGTCATGTAGCAGACCAACCCAAGTCAACTAGACAAGCCACCAGATTCGGTCTGTCACATGCTGAGGTATAACAAATATTATTGAAATAGGTCTTTAATATAACCAAAATAAGACATACAACCATAGTAAAATATGATATAAAAGAGATATATCCAAGATACATAAAATTCAATCCAAACCATCTAAAATAAAAAGTATGGAAATACTATACCAAAAATTCTCTATGTGACCAATCGTTACCTCCAAACCATCTTGAATTGAAGGTTGTGACAACATGAGAAGACAACATGATACAAGATGTCCTTCACTTTACATGGATCCTACAATAATAAATCCACAATTACACATAATAAAAATTATGATATGATTAAAATTACTATTAGGATACCACCACAGAGTCTATACAAGGTGTAATATATAGAATTCAATAGTTTCTACTTTTAAAACAAATCAGTTCTATAAATAATTTTCATAAATCCAAACCCATTTGTAAATAATTTTCCTTTTGTTTTCATAAAATCCTTTCATTTTCACAAATAAATAAATATGAAAATTATAGGTGATAAAATTGGGATTCATATACATACACCATAAGGTAAGAAAGTAAACAAATAACCATGAAATAACCCTTCATGCGAATCATTGTGATACAATGTCATGTGAAACCAAAATGTGTGAAAAAATACATAACAAAATCCATCATGTGATAAATAACCATAATGAAAAAAATTAATTTTTATTGCACATTATCTTATGGGAATATATATTATACATAATTAGAGCCTAAAATAGTCATATAATGGTACAAACCAATATCAATTCAATCCAAATTCTTTTGATATACAAAATTAACCCCTAGTGGTTCCATGAACACTAGGGTCACCTATGTCTCATTCCTGGCCCACCCAAGGATCCCAATGTTCCATTATTGAAAAACATTTCAAAAAATGCTCAAAATTTTATAAAAAAAATCAAATCCAAGACAATCTACTTCGGTTTTTGAAAAATAATTTCCAAATCAAAACCACCATTCAAGAATTTAATCAAACACTTAGTGTGAAAACCCTATTTTTAAGGAGAACCCCCTTTAAAATATATATTTAGAAGAAATCACATGAAACAAAAAATCACTTCAATTTAATGAAAAAACCAAAGGAATTTTACAATAATAACAATAAATTCATAGAATTAAACCTTTTATAGAAACACTTACCTCAAAATAGTGGTAAAACAATTCGCCTTGATCAATGGCAGCCGGGAAAGAATAGATCAGATCCTCACAATCCTAGATCCAAAAGAAAAACATCAATACTTTTTCAAACCCTCTTAGATCTAGAATACACATCCCCTTCATGTTCCATAAGATGAGAGGAGAAGACATCCAACTTAGATCTATAAAGAAGAGAGGAAACCAGATCAAAAAAATAACATACCTTGATGTGATTCACAAGAAAGAGGGAAATCCCCCTAGAATTAAATTGGATAGACCTAAATAGTTCTTGTGATAGTTTATAATAATATAAAATGTTCTCAGGATATAATATATCTTTAAACCAACTAATAGAAAATGATAAAATACAATTTTTTACTATTTGGAAGTGGTTTCATGGTTTCTTGGGGCAGGATGCATAGTTAAACAAGTTATGAACCTTGACTATGCACCAATACTATCCATTCTTTCTAGGGGTGCACAATCTTCATTTGGGGTTAAACAGTTTGGGAAAATCATGCTCAAACTGTGTGAAACCCTTAGAAAACCACCATACACACTGCATGATTCACTAAGAATTCCTCATAGTTTGTATAACTATGAAAAATCTATGAAAAATTCCATTATATACTCCCAGAGTCATAAGAAATGGTTACCTCACAGTTAAACTAATCATTTGCCATAACCATGCGTCTTTCCATTTTTCTCCAAAACACCTTTTTTCAACCACTGATCTCCTAAATCCTCTTAAACCTCAAAAGAGAAAAACCAAGGCTCGACTAAGGAATACCTATAACCCGAAGGGTATCAAAATTATCCCCATCATAAAATATTTATATCCTGAGAATTTTCTTTAAGATCCTAGACCCACAAAGAGAAAAGGACACCATTTCCTCATTAACTATGACCACTCCCTGGTCATTTGGCTATCCCATCTAAATTTTCACAGTACCTAGACCAACGTAATAATTTTACCACATAATAACTTATCTTGGAAATCCATAATCAGATTTGGTAACTCAAAAATGGTGGTATCAGGCCCAAGATCAACATCCTCTAAACCAGTCACACGGGAAGGATCAAGGTGATACCTCCTAAGTTAGGAAACATGAAATATGCCATGGATTAGAGTAAAATGAGATGGTAATTCCAACTAATATTCCTAATTTACAAGTCATTTCATTATCTCAAAGGGTACAATAAACCTCAGTGACAACTTACCCTACTTACCCAACTAACGATGTCCCAAGCAATGTGAAACTCTATGAAAAACATGATCACCAACCTCAAACTCTAGCATCTAACAATGATGGTTCTTATAAGATTTATGAAAGTATTTGTGTTGTGAACAACCTTTTTTAGATCAACTACACAATTTCCATCATCTCACTAGTACAAAACTATCATTTAATAGTGCTAGTATTTATCAGCGCTACAATTAAGAATTGATAAATGGAATCTTTATTAGCGCTAAAGAAAGCACTCATAAATTTAACCTTTTATCAGCGCTTTTTTACAACACTGATAAATTGAAGCTTTATTAGTTCTTTATTTTTAGTGATGATAAATGGTACCCTTTATTAGCACTTTTTTAGCACTGATAAAAGGGTCCCCTTATCAGTGCTTTATTTTTAGCACTAATAAATATAAATTTTATCAGATTTTGTAGCACTGATAAAGGTCCAAATAAATAAAAAGAAATCATTAAATAAATATTAGATAAAAATGAGTTTATTAAAAAAATATTTCAAATTTTTTATTTAAATAATTATTGATTAAAATGAATAAATTGATTATACATGATTAAATATTAAATATTTTATTAACTAGATAATTATGATAAATAATGTTAATAAATTGTATATATTAAATATATAGATATATATTAATATATATATCTATATATATATATGATTTATATATTACAATATATTTATGCACTTTACCTTAAATAGTCATATATTCAGTGAATAATGGTTTATAATTAAAAATTAACATGAATTAAAAATACTAACTAATTACATAGTGTAATAGATATATAATTGAATGTCTTATTTTATTTTTCAATTTAACATAGATCAAATTTGTGTTATACTAATTTCAGATATACGTAATTAATGCATTTTTATATACAATGCACACACGCAAAACTTATTTATTTTTTCAATATTGTTAAAGTGTTCTTATTTTTAATTTATTCAATTCCACTCATTATTGACATATATTCATATTGATTCACTTAAAGTTAGATATAAATATTATTTTTCAAAAATAATTCTATAATTATAAAATATTAATTATAAAATTATAATAAATATATTAAAAAAGAAATATATTTTCTATATTTATATTTATATATATTTATATATATTTATTAAGTATATATATATATTTAAAATTTTTATTTAAAATTTTTATTATAAACCCTTTATCTGCACTTAAGTAATAAGCACTGACAAAGTTATGTCTTTAGTAGTGGTTTTTCTTCGTGATAATGATTAGGCTTTATCAACGCTAAAAAAATCTCCGACAAAATGAACGTTTATGAGCGCTAAAACATTAGCGCTGATAAATATGGATTTTATAATCTCTTTTTTAGTGCTGATAAAGACCTACCTTTATCATCACTATAAAAGCATTGATAAATATTATTTTTACCAGTTCTTATAACTTAATCACTGATAAAAGGAATCTTTATCAGAGCTTATTTGTAAGTGCTGATAAAAGTGTCTCAATATGTTTAAAAATCCTAACCATTTATAAACCCATCATGATATCCAGAGCATTCCATGGAATAAAACCTCTATTATCACTCCCCCTTGGTTAATCGAATCTCAAATCACACCACTTGACTACCCCTAGTTTCTCTAACATCATCAGATATCTGGTGTTCAGTTGTAGTTAAAGCTTCCGAATCGTATTTTATTTAACCTAGATAGAAAGGGATTTCGATTTTCTTTGGGAATTTTTATTTTTATTTTTTATTTCTTGTTTGAAGATGTGATGATTTATTTTTTGTCTGATCCTTGTATACTATTTTGTTGTCTACATTTGTACCCCATATTTCTCTGCAAGCTCAATTCCTAGTTTCTAATTTATATATATCATTTGTTGATAATAGTTCCAATTATTCTTTATCTATTTCTATATATAAATTTTTTTCATTAATCCCTATTCAAGATTTCATATTCTTCTTAATACGAAATTTACTATAATTACAATTCCATTATGAGTTAATATGTTCCATGTTCATTCCATGGATGTTTTATGTATGTTTCCCCAATACAAAATCTATAACATGGTTGTTTTAGTAATTTTTAAAAAACATAAGGTGGTTTATGAAGAATTGGTTAAATTGTTATGTTACCTTTATAGAACCATAAACAAAAATCCTTTTATTATAAATATGAAATGAAAAATTAATTATATTTTTAGAACAATCCATGATATCATTTTATATCACCCTTAATTTTGGTGGTTAAATTGACCCAAAAAAATAATATGTAATAATCAATGGATGAGAATTAATATAAAGTTAATTTTATTATAATATATTTGTTACAAATTTATAATTATTTTATTTTTATTTTATTAAAGTGGTAAATTATTATTAGGAATAGGTATTTAAATAATCTAAATTTAAAATGAATATGATAAATTGTTAATTACATAAATGAAATCATATCTTCTATAGAAATTTCTCTTCTAATTGAATAATTTAGGAAATCCTATTTAGACTAGGACCTAAAAAAGTGTAATTGATAAAAATTATAAAGATTACTTGTATCTTATATTTATGGATCATAATTTTAGTTATTGTTCTGAAAGGGTGGTGGTGGGGTTCCTATATAATTAAGAAGAAGTTTCATTTTCTCAAATACCCATTCCTTGATGTGTGATAATTAAAAATATACATCTCAAGTAGATCCAATGTGAAGAAATAATAGATATTTTTTGTGGATTACCTATAAATATTAAGGATGGGTATGAATCATGGAAAATGAAATGAGGATGAGTTGTATATAACTATCACCTTTGAATGAATTCATAGGATAACACCTACCATAGTGGAGTAGTTCTTTTCATAAATCCAATTACCCATTTTCTTAAACATACTGAAATTCTTTGAACCTATAAAATGTTGAATTTCCCATATTATAATTGTATACAACATTCACATATGATAATGAGTCTCTTATGTGTATTTATTTATACATTGTACAAAATTAATATTTTATGAACCCAATAGTATTAAAATGAATCGAAAATGGATGTACACTAATCTTTTGACAAACGAGTATGAAGATGGAGTTAAAGAGTTCATAAATTTTTAAAGAGAGGATATAAGCAACCCTTATAAAATCCTTAGTGTGTCTTTATGTTGTTTTTATTCAAGAAAAATTAGTCTAGAAGAGTTAGAAGAATATTTGATTTTTCACAGAATAGATCAAAGCTATAAATTTTGAACAAAACATGGGGAAAAACTGAATGTAGACACTTATTGGGATGATATTATAGTTTATGAATCATTTCATATGAATAACTTTGTAAATGATAATGGAGATCACCAAGAAGAAATGATAATGGAAATTGAAGATGACCTTATAGGTTTTCCAAAGTTTGATGAATTAAATAGTTATTCAAAGAAACCATTGTATATCTGTTGTGATAAATACCCAACATTGTTAGTTGTATTGAAGTTATATAATTTGAAAGATGGTAGCAGATGAAGTGACACTAGCTTTACAAAACTACTTGGTCTCCTGAATGATATGCTACCAGAAGAAAATGAACTACCATGAAGAACATATGATGCTAAAAAAATTTATGTTCGATGGGAATGATCTATAAAAAATACATTCTAGTCTAAATGATTTTATATTGTTTCACAAAGACCATGAATCACTCAAAAAATTCCCTAAGTGTGGCACAAATCGATACAAGAAAAATGAATCATGTCCTTCAAAATTTGTATGGTACATTCCTCTTAATCCATGGTTTAGAAGACTATATGGATTTCAGGAAACCGCAAGACATTTAACATGGCTTGTAGATAAAAAAATTAAATATGGGAACCTATTTCATTCAACAGATTCTCCTTAGTGTAAGAAAATTGATTACAAGTTTCTTGAATTTGGAAATGATCCAAGAAGATTGTGTCTTGTGTTATCTATATATGCAATAAATACTTTTGGTGTACAAATTAGTAATCATAGTACATGGCCCATCTTGTTGGTAAATTATAACCTTCCACTATGGTTATACATGAAGAAAAAAATACATAATGTTGTCTCTACTTATATTTAGACCAATGAAACCCAATAATGATATTGATGTCTATTTGGATACACTGATTGATGGTTTGAAATTTATGTGGGATACATGTGTTATAATATATGATTCTCATAGAAGTGAATCATTCACATTGAGGGTCATATTGTATAGAAAAATAAATGGCATCCCCATTTATGGAAATTTATATAGCTATAACATTAAAGGAATTTTTGGGTGTCCCATTTATGAAAAAAAACACATAATCTGTTCGGTTGAAACATTCCATGAAGACTGGGTTTTTAGAAAATCAGAAATTTTTATATTTCAGATATAAATACCATTCCTGGATGACAAAAGTCAATGGGAATATTGAAAAGGCTATAACACTATCTCTAATAATAGGTGATCAACTATTCAATGATGTAAAAAATGTTGAAACAGTTTTCGGTAAACCATTTTCTAAAAACCATACAAAATTAGGATAGAAGAAGAGATAAATTTTCTTTAAATTTTTGTATTGGAATAGTTTGTATGTCTTACATTTTATTGATTTCATGCATGTAGAAACAAAAATTATTTGACAGCATTATTGGAACATTACTAAATGTTCCTAAAAAATGAAATATGGAATCAAGGCTAGGTTGTACTTGACTGAAATGGGGATAAGGGAAGATTTGGCACTAGTGAAGGGTAAAAGGCATACTTTTCTTCCTCCAGAAGCATACACTCTATCCAGATAGAAAAAATTTCAATTTTTACTTTTCCTTACTGGTGTAAAATTTCCACAATGGTGTTCATCAAATATTAAGAATGTTATGTCAATAGATATTTTAAAGTTATAAAGAATAAAATCACATGGCTATCATGTTTTGATACAATATTTAATGTGTGTTGATTTTCATTTCATTATATCTCAAAATGTATGACATATATTAACCATAATATTCTTCTTTTCCAAAGCGATATGTAGTAAAGTTGTAGACTTGGTGAATTTTCCCATCATTAATAAGGATATTATAGTCATATTATGGGAATTATAGATGTTATTTCCACCATCAATACATGATATAATGGTCCCACTAATGGTTCAATTAGTTATAGAGGTTCAAATATTTGGTCCTATCCATTATAGATGGATATACCCCATTGAAAAGTATATAAAGATTGTGAAAGAGTATATTGTCCATAAGGTTGTATTGCATAAACGATATATTGTTGAAGAAGTTATTGAATTCTATATTGATTTCATATCATATGTTGAAATAATTGGTTTCCCAAAGTCTTGTCATAGTGAACACCTTCTGGGTGAAGGGATTTATAGAATATATGTTTTTACAATTACTTTGACATAGTGGGAGCAAGTTCACAATTACATATAACAAAATAGTGAAGATGTTGACCCATACGTTGAATCCCACAAAAAAAATCTTAGAGATTTGAATCCATTAATGGTTGAATGATGGATATAAAAAACATATAATCAATAGGTTATAAGATGGTTCAAAGATTATATTTATAAGGTGTTTTTTGGAAAATCCGAATTCGATTGTTAAAAGACTTCAATGGATAACAAGATTACCAAATGAAGGTGTTATATCTTATACTTGTTTTTTAATAAATGGCTATATGTTTTATAAAAAAGAACATGATGGCTTCAATATGATCAAAATAGTGGTGTTAAACTTGTGAAAAGTAATGAACATATCTAGTTCCCAGGATATAGATCTAATTTATGAAAATATGTCATATTTTGTAATTATATAATAAATATACAAGTTGGATTATACAACATTTCAAGTGTCACTTTTCCATTTTAAATGCATTGAAAATATCAATGGAGGGAAAGTTGATGAAATGGGATTTGTGAAGGTGAATTTTATTCTGGAATGGGAAAAATATAAGCCTTTCAAAATGGCATCACAAGTAGTGAAAGTATTTCATGTCTCTGATTCAACAAATAAGAATTGGTCGATTGTCCTTCTTGTGACTAAATCAAATGTCGAGACATATGAAAATTCAATCAAGGATGAACCTTAAAATAGTACATCACAATTAGTTCATGTCGTTCCAATGTATAAAATGTCTTGTCTACTAAAGGGGACCATAAAGAGGGGATTTTCATTCTTGATAGAGGAACCAAATCCCTGAAACCTTTAAAAAATAAAGAGAGTTCAATGAGAATGTAATTTTTTTAATATATTATTTTTTTCCCACATAATATTATATGTTTACTACTGCATTAACATAATTTAAATTAAATGTATTACTACTCATGTAAACAATGTATTCTACACATGATAATATTACCAATCTCTCAGAAGAACAAACTATAATGAAGGAAACCCTTTGGAAAGATGTAAAGGTAATGTTACAATATATTTTCTCTATTTTACCAACAAATTATACAATGAAAAATTGATTTAATTTCCATTATTCCATGTAGAGTTCATTTATTTTAAAAGATTTTTGTCCATGTGTCATGAATTTTCAAGGAAAGAAACGATGTTGTCTCTTCTCAATCATAGAGGTAATCTTGATGCTTTCGTAGTAAATTAATTTTCTATAGAATTAATGTATTGTTTTATATTTTTGTTTAATTTAATTATTTTTATTATTACTCACATAATAAAAGTCTTATTATATATGTGGATTCTTTTTTCGTGTTGGGGGGGAGGGGGTCTATCTATCTTCTATGATTTTTTGCACCAAAGATTCCACAGAATTCTTCTCTTTCAAAACTTTTTCACCCTTACAATGTTTCATTTATCACTTTCTTTCATGTTATCTCAACTATCTTTATAATAAGAGAAACAATGTTGCATTTGCTCAATTATAGAGTTAATCTTGATGTTTTAATTGTAAAATAATTTTCCATAGAATTAATATTTTATTCATATTTATGTATAATTTATTTCTTTTTAGTATTACTTACATAATAACTGTTTTCTTAAATAGGTGGATTATTTGGTTTAATTTGGGGTGTTCTGTCCATCTTTCATACCTTTCTGCAAAAAAAAATTCCACATAATTATTCTCCCTCAAAACCTTTTCACCCCTATAGTGTTTCATTTTATCCCTTTCTTTCAAATTATCTCTACTTCCTTTGCAGTAAGAGAAACAACATTGCCTCTGCTCAATTATAGAGGTAATATTTATGTTTTCAGAGTAAAATAATTGTCCATAGAATTAATGTATTAGTTTATATTTATCTTTAATTTATTTATTTTAGTGTTACTCACTTAATAATTGTTTTCTTATATAGGTGGAGTTTTTTCGTTTTTGGGTGATCATTCTATCTTTCAAGCATTTCTACACTGAAACATCTACAGACTTCTTCTCCCTGAAAACCATTCACCCCTATAGTTTTAAAATTTATCAATTTCATTCAAGTTACCTCCACTACTCAATTACAGAGGTAGTCTTGATATTTTCATAGTAAAATCATTATTCTTATAATTAATTTATTGTTTCATATTTATTTTTTATTTATTTATTTTTATTATTAATCATAATAATTTTTTTCTTATATAGGTGGATTCTTTTTCGAGTTGATGTGGTTTATTCAAAGATACTCATGAAGTGTTGTTATTTCAATAACCAAATTTAATGTAAATCATGGTAACATTGACATTTATAATTTTTTTGAGACTTTGTGACGTATAGGAATTAGATTCACCTCAATCAAACACACGATGGGACTGGTATGACTCCAAGTAATTCTTTATATTAAAAATTGAAATTAATTGTAGTAATAAATACTAATAACATACTCAAAAACCTAGAAAACATGTCCATAATGTTTTTGATACCTTAATAAAATGATCCATAAGTCGTTTTTGATGTGTAAGAATCACTCTCACCTCAATCTGATATACGATGTGCTCGATATGACTCAACATGTCTGTTATCAGTTTAAAATCGAAATTTGACTTTCAAAAGTGTCACTCATTTAAAACCAAGAAAACACACTCATATTTTCTTTATAATTTATGGAATCAATTCATAAATCATTTGTGACATGTAGTAATAAATGTCGCATCAAACCAATACATGATTCGATTCATATGAGTCAAGTTTAAAAGGACAATTTTGTAAAATAAGATAAGTGACGTACTAAAAACTGAGCGAATACATTCATATTGTTTTGATACTTTAGGGAAAAACTCCATGTGTGATTTCGAATGTGTATGAATGATCTTCACCTCAATATGATGCATGGTGTGACCAGTATGACTCTAAGTGCATCTTTATTTAGAATTGACATCAATTTTAGTAAGAAAACAAACTGACCTACTCAACACCAAACAAAAATATTCATATTATTTTTATACTTTAGGAAAATCATTCATAAGTGATTTTAGATGGGTATAAATCAGTTTCACCTCAATATGATGCACAGTGTGACTGGTACAACTCCAAGTGTGTGTTTTTATTTAAAATTGACATCAATTTTAGTAAAAAGGACAACTAACCTACTCTACCCTGATCAAACACATTCAAATTGTTTAAATACTTTTTAAAACAGCCCATAAGTCATTTTTGATTTGTAGGAATCATCCTCACCTCAATCTGATAAATGATGTGATCGGTATGATTCAAAGTGCATAATTCAATTTTAAAATGAATTTTTGTTAAAAAGTCAAGTGACATACTCACAAATGATCGAACACATTTATATTATTTTTATACTTTAGTAAAATTATCCATATATCATTTGGGGTGTGTAGTAATCAGCTTCACCTCAATCTGACGCATCGTGTGACGAGTATGACTCAAAGTGTGTTTTTTTATTTAAAATTGTTATCAATTTTAGTGAAATATACAATTTTTATAATCAAACATGAGAAAACATATTCAGATTATTTTGATACATTGAGAAAATGATCAATATGTCATTTTTTACATTTAGAAATTATATTCACCTCAATCTGATACACGATGTTCCCAGTATAGCTCAAAGTGTCTGATACCAATTTAAAATCGATATATTAGTTCAAAAAGTGTCACTCACTAAAAACAAATCAAACACGCACATATTTTCTTAATAATTTAGAACTATGACTCATAAGTTATTTTTGATGTGTAAGAACTATTTCACATCTAATGGATAGACTATGTGATCGAAATGAGTCAAAATGTGTGTTTTCTAGTTTAAAATAAAATTTAAATAAAAAAGACAAGTGACTTACTCAAAACCAAGAAAAACATTCAGATTTTTTTGATACTTAATTAAAATGATCCATAAGTCATTTTAGATGTGTATAAATCATCTTCACCTCGATCTTATGCATGGTGTTGCCGGTATGACTCAAAGTGAGTCATTTTTATTTAAAATTGTCATCCATTAATGGACAATTTTCCTACTCTAAACCATGAAAACAAATTTGTATTATTTTTATAGTTTTCAAAAATGATACATAAGTCACTTGTGACATGTAAGAATAATTATCCCCTCAATAAGATACATGATGTGTCCATTATGTCTCAAATTGTCTGTATTTCAACTTAAAATCAATATTTTATGTTCAAAAAGTGTCACTCACTGAAAACTAATCAAACACACTAAGATTTTATTGATAATTTTTGAAAATGATTCATAATTAATTTGTGATGTGTATGAATCAATTTCACATAAAATTGATACATGATGTGATCATAATGATTCAAAAGTGCATGTTTATAGTTTAAAATGGCATTTTAGCAGAAAAGATAGTTGGAATACTCAAAACTGAGAAAGCACATTCAGATTGTTTTGATACTATAGGAAAATGATCCAAAAGTAATTTTAGACATTTTGGAATCAATCACAACTCAATCTGATGCATTGTGTGACCTGTATGACTCCAAGAATGTGTTTTTATTTAAAATTAACATCAACTTTACAAAAAAATAACTCTTTATGTTAATTTATTTATTTATATTATTACTAACATAATAATTGTTTTCTTATACAGGTGCTTTATTTCTCTCAAGAAGGTGTGTTTTTTTAGAAATAACATGATTTAGGTTAGGATTAAAAGAAAAAGTAACATTGATATTTATGAATGTAATAATTTTTATTTCTGTAATTTTATAAACCAATGTTTTAAATTTCTAAAATATAGTGTTTTTCTCCTATGTTTTTGTTGTAAATTTCATTTCATATAAATCTTGTATTGTGACTTTTTTTATATCTGGTGTGTTTATGGTGTTTTGGTGTGTTGTTATAGCATAGTGTAGTGGTGATGTAGTGTGTTGTTATAACACACTATAGTATGACCCTTTATCAACACTTTTTATAATTGCTGATAAAGGCTCTATTTATCAGTGATTTTTTTAGCACTGATAAAATACCAAGGACTTTAACCTCACTCATGTGGTTAGTACTTTTCTAGAACTAATAAAAGTGATTTTTAATGTTGTTGAAGGCCTATTTTGCAGTATTTTCCCCTTAATGAGACTGGGCCCAAACAAGGAACATACTCCAAAAACATCCTAATATAAGGGATATCTATGTGTTTTCCCATAAAACTCTCCAAAGGATTTTAACATTATCGAATCCTAATAACTATTGTTATAAGAAAAATTTTACTAGAGGAAAATTATTTTCCCAAGATCCACAAATATCAAGAATGAAAACTTGAAGTATATCCACAAGAACCTAGATAGATATTTCTGTTTTTTCATCCATATATGGATGATACTCCATGATAAATTTTAATTGTGAACCTATTACCTCAAACAAACCTTTTCAGAACCCATATTTGAACCTTAGTTCCCTATTAGAAACAACCCCATGAAGTCTTACAGTATCTCAGATACATAAGCCCCCAAGTGGTTCCACTTTCATAATCTCCTTGATTTATAAGAAATGCATAGATTTCATAAGTCAGTCAATGACCACCCAAATCACATACTTCCCCTTAGGATTCTATGTAAAACCAATGATTAATTCCCTATAAACCTCTTCCAACTTTCATAGTTGAATGGGTAATGGTTTCAAAAAACCAGTAGGTCTAGGATGCTCCACTTTAATCTTCTGGAAAGTGAGACACTACAATGAAAATTTGTAATTGACCACCTCATACCTGGCCATAAACAATGAAATATCAAGTTATGAAACATATTTTTAGCCCCAGTATGTATATAGAAACATGACTAGCGTCCACTATCCATCAAGTCTAGCCTCATGGAAATTCGAATAACCCACTTTCTACGAAATCAAAAAGCTCCATTAGGAAACTAAGACCACTCATCGGAGGTCTCCCCACTATAAAGGATTTTAATAAAGCATTAGCACTCAATATATATCACTTATTTGATCCTAAATCACTCATAAAAATATGAGTCATCATTCTTTGAATACAATAACACCAATCAACCAACCTATTCCACTCTAAATATTATCTTATAAAACAAACTCGTTAGGTATCACTCCTCAACTGATTCATTCACTGCTTTTGTTGATAATTTTCTACTTAACAGATTGGAAACAAGATTCCCTTCCCAGGTGTGTATAAAATTTCCAAATCAAAAGTCTGAAGATACTCCACCTAGAATCTTAATCATATCTTCAGAACCCTCTGAGTAAAAATATATTCTACTCTCTTATGATCTGAATATACTATAAATTTATCCACAAATAGATAGTGATTCTGGTTTTTTAGTACATACATAACCACTTCAAACTCAAGATTATGGGTAGGGTAGTTCTTCTCATTAGGATGTAAATGGAGCGAGCCATTTTCCCCCATCTATTTCCCTTACATTAAGACACATTCCTAACCCATTCCAGAAGCATCACAAAAAACATCATAACCCAAAACTGATTCCAAAATATTAAAAACTAGTGCTGAAGTCAACATCACCTTCAGATCCTCAAAATATCTCTAAAATTTTTCATTCCATTAAAACTTCACACCCTTAAGGGTTAAAGTAATCATCAGATATGCGATCATGGATAAATCCTTAACAAACCACTTATAGTATCTTGTCAAACCCAGGAATCTTCAGATCTAAAACACATTTTTGGGATTCTCTCAAGACATGTCATCATGTATTTTCTCAGGATCCACTAAGACACCCCTCTCAGACATCACATTACCAAGAAAGTTCACTTGCAAGATCTAAAACTCACATTTGGATAGATTACTATATTGATGATGCTCTTTCATGGTTTCAATATTGATATCCAAATGGTATGTATACTTTTCCATTATCTTGTAGTATATCAAAATATCATCCACAAACACAAACAGAAAATATTCTAGGAACTGAGTAAATATTTGATTCATCAAATCCCTAATTGTTGTAGGATCATTGGTGAGATCGAATGGAATAACAAGGAACTCTAAATTTTCATACCAACTCTTAAACATGGTCTTAGGTATATTATCATCTCATATTCTAAATTGGTGGTACGCAGACCAAAGGTCTATCTTTGAAATCTAGCCTGCCCCTCTAAGTTGTTCAAAGAGATCATCAATCCCAGGAAAAGGATATTTGATCTTAACAAACACCCAATTAAACTTTTTATAATCCACAAAAAGTATGAGACTCCCATCTAACTTTTTATAAAAGAGGACGGGAAACATTCATGGTGATAAGCTAGGATGAATAAATACTTTAGCCTCTAGATCCCCAATATGTACTTTATGTTCAACCAACTCAATAGGTTCAATTCAATAATATAGAATAGAAATGGGCATCATACTAGAGAGTAGGCCAATAGTAATCTCGGCCTCTCTCTCTCTCTCTCTCTATAGTGGTAAACCATACAAATCATTTGGAAAGACCTTGGGTATGAACACACCACATCAATAAATTGATTACACACACAATGTTTAATGGAATCAAGGAACATCTCTGAAAAATGTCATGAGATTACCCCAACATAAGGAAAAACAAGCCCTAACCTTCTCAACCTAGAGTCCCACTCTCCCTTAAAATCATGACTGACCCATAAAAATAAAAAAAATTAAACCCAAATATGATAATAGTCAGTTTGGGCCTTAACACTGATCATCTAATCCATACCGATAATAAAGTTAAAGATGTCAATATCGACCACTAAGAATTATAATACCACCTCAAAGTTATCTATCATCACCTAACACATGTAAAACTTTAAACATTTTTTTGACCTCTATCCCAAAGATATGAAAATATCCCATAGTTAAATAATATGTTTTTAACATAAAACCAACACAAAAACTAACGTTTATGATATAAAATAATGAGTATCACCTATATCAAACAAAGATAGAACCATAAAAGATGAAATGAATATTGTACCTCTAAAACAGTTGAGTAGTACCTATATCATTGTGGATTATTTGGTTATTAAGTTTTTTTGGGCGAAAAAAATCCTAGATAATTAAGGCATGATCCCCTCTCCCCAAATAATGATTAGAACCTATATCCACAATGATGACAAGTATTAGATGCCTCCCTATAGTTAGAATTGGTATTATCATTCCTTCTATATTGATATCATAAAAATAGTTGATGTGTTGAAGAATCCCATTAAACTAGTCCTCTAGAAAAATGACTACCCTTTTGATTTATTTTCTGGACAAAAGATACACCCCGGATAACAACTTCACTAAATTAAGCTCCACCCAAACATAACTTTTTAGATAGTTCTACCACAGTCAAATATTATTTTTAAAACAACCACCACAATGGTGGGAAGAAACATTAGAATCACCCTTGACAGATTATACTTCCTCAATCCTCACTCTAGCCTTTGAGGATTCAGTTACTCATCAGTGAAAAAATTTGGATCTTGATGCACTATCTTAGAAAAACTGGTAGAATACTCAAGAATAGTATTCTCCCATTACCCCAAGGTTATAAAATATTGGTTCTTAACTAAACACAACATATTAGGGTAAATATTCTAATTGAATATTGTATTAAAAGAAGTCTAGGTTAGATCCTCATGCAACTAAGCTTGCATAATTGAATCCCACCACCTCTTTCTCAGTCCCTTGAGAATGTACATGGAGAAAACCACATTAGAGTCCTCACGAGTCTTCATGAAGTTAAAAACCTCTAAATCCACTAAAGATACTCCTCTAATTATTTGGGTACCTTTTCCCCATGAAAGATGATAGATTTTATTATTAAATTCAGATATATGATCCACCACACGTCCTATGTTCCCATCACCAACTTTACCTAGAGTCTAAACTGTATGGATTAAAGCTTCAACCAAAGAAGGGTCGAATAGTGTATTCTCCTGAGCATCCTATCTTGTAGCTTAATATCTCTCATTTGGAAGCTCTCCTCTTGGAGGAATTGACTTTCAAGAACAATATAATGACCAATCAACTCTAGAGCATATTCCAAAATATTAGGACTAAATTCAAGAATCCACATCCATGCTTTAAAAAATATTCAATTTAAAAAAAATATTAATTCCACGAATTTAAAACAATATTTTATGAAATAACTAGTCCATTTAAATAAACTTCCCATTTAGTTCATTCAAATGACCTCAAACATTATGTTTCAAACATGGTAAAAAATTTCTGACCACTAATTTTAACTTGATTTTCGACACACGAGTGAGTTGTACAAGAAATCTCCCTCACTTACTACCTGATTTATGGGGGTCCTAAATCCTATCTACTTAAGACAAAAAAAACTGAACTCAGTCGGTGTTTAAAAACATCAGGTTGATAATCCCTTTGATAAAAAATTGTATCATACCAACACGAGCAATCTAGACAAGCCACATTATCTGGACCATCACATAGTGAGGTATAACAGACAATGGAAATAAGTTTTTAATATAACCAAAACAAGATATACAACTATATTGAAATGCAGAAGAAAAATATATACATCTATGATCCATAAAATACAATATGAACTAGATAATCCAAAAGATATGGAAATACTAGACCAATAAGTCTCCATGTGACCAACTATCACCTCTAAACCATCCTTAATCGAAGGCTGTGACAACAATAAAATCCCACATATTAAAATATTCCCTTCCCTTTACATTGATCCTATAAATCAACATCTACAACTTCATAATGGAAAAAAAGTAGGGTGTGATCAGAAAACCCAGTTGGATACTACCAAAAAGTCTATAAAAGTTATAATATCAAGATGATATAGTTATAACTTTGAAAGCAAAATATTTTTACAATGAACATTCATACATCCAAACTCATTTGTAAATCATTTTCATTTTGTTCTCATAAAAGACTTTTATATTCACAAATCCAGAAACATAAAAAGTATATGTGATAAAATAGGGTTGAATATCCATATACCATAATGTATGAACGTAAACACATACCATGGAATAACTCTTCATGTAAATCCATGTGATACAACCTCATGTGAAACCAAAATGTGAGAAACAATCTATGACAAAATACATCATGCAATAAATAACTATAATGAAAAGGAACTCTTTAATGGACACTAGACTATAGGAATATGTACTAGACATAATTAGATACTAAAACATAAATAACATGGTACCAAAAAATATCAATTCCTAATATAGTCCATCGATATCCTAAAGTAACCCCTAGTGGTTCCACACACACTAGGGTTACCTATGTCCCTTTCCTGACAGACCCAAGGTACCTAATATGAAATTTTTAAGAACCATTTCAAAAAAATTATCACAATCTAATAAAACATTTTCGAATCCAAGCTAATCCGATTCAACATTTGAAAAATAATTTCCAAATAAAAATCACCACTCAATCATTTAGTCAAACACTTTGTGTGAAAAAACTCATTTTTAAATCAAAACCCCTTTAAAACATGAAAATTTCGAAGAAATACCTTAAAACCAAAAATCACTAAAATTCAATAAAAAATGAAAATTAATTTCACAATAAAAATAATCAATTAATAGAATTGACTCTTTATATTGAAATAGATACCTCAAAAAGAGGTAGAATAATTCATCTTTGACAATGGTGACCAATGAAGATAATATCGTCTCCTCAAAATACTAGACCCATAAGAACCAAATAAATCATATGTCAAACCCCCTTATATCTAACAAAAATATTCCCTTTTGGTTCCACAAGATAAGAGTAGAAGATATCTAGCATATATCTTCAAATAATAGATGATACTTGATAAAAAACAACATAACTTGATTTGACCCAAAATAATGAAGGAATTCCATCTAGAATTCAAGGGGAGATACCTAAAAAGTATTTGGGAAGGTTTACGATGGGGAAAAAATGAGATTAGGGGTGATTATGAACTAAAAAACTAATGTAAAAAGGTAAAATATAATTTTTTTTAACATCTCTAAAGGGGGTATCCTAGTTTCCCGAGATATGCTACATTGTTAAACTAACTGTGCACCTTAACCATGCACCCCTACTACCCATTCTATCTAGGGGGTTCACAGTTTTCACTCGTGGTTGTACAATTTAGGAAAACCATGATCAAATCGTGTGACACCATTGGACAACCACCATACACCCTCTCATGGTTCACTAGGCATGTCTCACAGTTCCCCTAACCATGTCAAAACCATTAAAAATTCCACTGGAACCTCATAGAGGCGTACTACACAGTTACAACATGGTTAAATTAATCATGTGCCTTAACTGTTCACCTTATAAGTTTTCTATAAAACCTCTTTCTTTCAACCTGTGATACCCTGAATCTTCTTGAAACCCAAAAGATAGAAAAATAAGGCCCAACTAAGGCATACCTGTGACCGAGAGGGTTTTACATGTCATCCAATCAAATCATGGGTAAATGGATACTTTTGGTCTTTCTAACCATATGGGTGTTTTTATTTCAATGAGTAAGTTTCTTTCAATACACACAGATATAAATATGATGTTTCCCATTCAAAATTTTAGAAAGTTCATTTTATATATTATAGAATCCCAGTTTGAGATTTAGTTGACAGAAATTCTAAATAACTATTACTGGATTATAATAATGTGTAACATTATATTATTTCATATTATTGGTCAATATAAACCTATATATATAATAAAATTTAGAAATAGAATTCCACATTCTACAATCTCATGATTAGAGTATACAGAAACTATTAGAGGAATATTTATATAATGGAAAAAAGAGGTACATGAGATTTTTTATTCCTAACATTGAGATATGATTACATGAGATAATTTTTTTAGAGGATCATGTGAGAAAAGATTCACGGACATGTACACAACCACATACAAGAATTTATATATATATATATATATAACTAATTGATATAAAATAATGTTTATCTTAAGAAAATTCTATAGAATATTATTCACCACATACAGTGTCACAAACTAAAAAGTAAAAAAATTATATTTCAAACTGATTTTATTTTTATATCTATAAATTTAATTTTATAAATATGAAATTTATTTAGTATTGATTGTTTTTATTCATTTATTGATCACACCTAAGATGAAACAAACAACCAATGAATATTAATTACTTATTATTAAACTGTTATATCACTTTAACGGTATAAATAAAGTTAAAATATTTTATTTTATAAATATTTATATAGTTTAAAAATAACTTGGGTAATTTATGACATGTAATAATGAATCACACGTGATTAAATTATGTAAGGTGATATATTTCTAAAAACATAATGAAATATTTTTTATAATTAATATTATATTTTCAGATGATAAAAAATCCCAAATGATATTAATTTAATTTTAAATAAAATTGGAATAATCCTTAACTCATTTTTCAATCATATGAATTTTAAAAAAATTATTAAGACACTCGAGATAATAAGAACCATGGAAAGTAATTTCTAGAATTTTTTTTATAATTACAAACTTATATTAAAATAAGCATGAAGGAATGCATAAAATTTATTTTTTACCAAACATAAGAATATAAATCATTTTTATATCAATGTAATATATGAATCAACTATGTAAAAATGTGAAACCCAACTTGATAAGAATAAAAATTAGAAAATAATTTACTTTTTAAAAGTAAAATTTTCATTGAAATGACCCTGAATGAACTAATGATATTATTTCATAGTGTGCCTTCATCAAAATGAACTCTAAGACATTTGTGACCTTTATGAATGAACCTCATTAAAATTTGTTACCTAAAATTAATAGAATTACAAAAAGTGTATTATAGTTAAAACATGTCTTTTAGAACTATATATTTATTCTAAAATGATAATGAATGGAAAAAAGGTTTTTTTACATCAATATTTAACATAATTAATCTTGGTGTATTTTTTACATTTAGTATTAATTTATGTATAAATTTGGTACCCATGAATTTTGAAATCATCTAAACTAGAGACTATTAAAAATTATCCTTTATAGTTATCTATTTTTGTTGAAATGATATTAATAATCAAATGAGTTATGTTTCTTATTGAACATTGAAGAGAAATAATTATATTTTATTTAAATAAAATGGGAACAAAATAAAAAAAAATAGTCTTTATAAAAAAATTACTTTTATAATAATTTATTTAATATCTAGTGTCATGGAATAATGTATTAGGATATGTTATGTGTCCAAATTTAGGAAAATATCTCTTGATTGATTTTAATAAATATATATATATATATATAACACAAAATAATTTTAAATCAATAATAAAATGGAATCCAACATATTTTTTCATGACTATTAACTTATAATAAAATTTAAAATAATGAAAAAATGTTCACCAGACATTAGTAACATTATTATTTTGTTATTTTTGAAATTTTATAATAAACTAAAAATAAATATGATATGTGGTGATCAAATTTATAGAATTTTTCTTCTAGTGGAAAATTGTATCCTATAACTACTTACTTATTATGATCTAGAATTACTAAATAATTTTTTCTCTCTTTATACTTTTGTAGATCATTTTTTTAGTAACAAATCTTGCATGAAACTAATTATAAATTTTATTCAAATCATTACAAAATAAAAAAAATATTTTAATAACTAACTATTTGTACTAAATGATAAAAATGATAAAATAGGATTTTTCTAGTTCTTAAACTTCATAAAAATTAAATTTTGAAGAATGGTCCATACATGATTTTTTTCACTCATGATGATCAAAATTAGTCAAATATTTTTTTAAAAAACATTCCATTAATAATGGGATCATAGATGCTCATTCATTGGGATATATCTTTGATTTTATCTAAGGAATTAGTTTTATTAGGTAGTGACTCATCTTCCTAACCAATCTCTCCAACCCTATATTATCTTCTAATTATTCTTTTCTCGTGATCTTTTACTGTACTCTCTAACATTTCATCTAGTTCTTTCCAAGTTTTAGTTTCATCACTTTTTTTGTTTATTATTTATTCATACTACATTGTTGAAGATGTTGGGCTAGGATTTCACTTTATTATTGAGATACCGGTGTATCCATCTTTTTCCCTATCTCTCTACTATTGTATCACTAGGGGTGTTCCAGCTATATCCTTACTTCCCATTGTATATTTATTTGTACCTTGGTGTCTATATGAGGCGTTTCACTTAGCCCATTAGTGGTAGTGTATATTCTTCATCATATAGGCGGTAGAATGAAAATATTTTTTAAGTATTTCCCTAGTAACCATTGGGGGAGGGAGGATATTCGGTAATTAAGAATAATTAATTAGTGAAAATGGTTTATTTTTTGGTTAGAAGATTCATTAGGGATGGGGTGTGTTTATCAACATAATTATTTTTTTTATTCTATTTTGTTTGTACTTACTAGGTTTATTTTTTATTAAGTATTGATTCCTTGTATAAAAAATTTTCCTATTTTTTGTTATATATACCTTCTCAGAAATATCTTGTTCTTGGGATGAGTGTGATTTGACTCTATCCTCTAACCTTGTTGGATTGAGATAATATTACTCTTATTTATAGAGGTATATATTATTTGTTTTCGAGGTGATGTTAATCTTGAGGCCATTATTGTCTATGGATGTGTCCATGATATATATTATTTTGTATTTAGTGTTCTTTATAGAAGGTTATATCAAAGGAGTATCCATTGGATGATGGTTCATTATGGTGAGTTTTCCTTATGAGAAAAATCTAATAATTCATTGAATCACATTCTTTATTTGTTTTGGAAATTGCAATAAACTTCATAGGAACTTGATTTAACTTGAGTTCCATTTTCGATATTGTATTTATGAAGAATTAATTTCATGTAAATGGAATAAAAATTAACTTTATAGGTTTTACCAAAATATGATAGTTAAAATTTTCTTAAGATATTACATTCACTATATTCAATATCACTATAGTGGTGAAAGTTTAACTCATCAGTGGAGAAAGAAACATGCTATGTTCATTGAATATGACTATGTTTCTGCAGATATTGTTACAACTGACTCTAATATTTTTATAATTTAACTATTAATGTTTTTTACAACACATTCTATATATAGAGGCATACATCGAGGATCATAAAAACCATTTGAGTACTCAATACATATTGAATCACATGAATTTTTTAATAACACATTGCCTAAGTTTACTTTTCAATGTGTTTCTTTATGAATGATTATAAAGATCTATGCCAGGTGAGTAATTATTTGGAATATATTTATAATTTATCTTATAATTTTCTATTTATCGGTCCTGTGTGATTGGGGAATTCTGAGGATTTAAAAAAAGGTTTTACCAATCCTATATGAACTGAGTATTTCTTGAATAAGAAGACACAATATTCAAGGAAATAAAAATTTACCTACCAATAGGATATGTGAAGGTATTCTAAGAATATTAAAATAGGATATCCTCTGATATTTCGAAAATCAAGGATACCTAAATTTTGTTCTATAGACTTCTTTACAACTAAGGTTAAAATATGTGACTTGAATAATGTATTTTTAATAGAGTATTTGGTTTGATAAACAATACTCCATGAATTGTTTTAATATCATATTTTATTTATTTTTTGAATTAATTTTGGTTTAAATTTTTAATTACCACTATTTAGATCCTAGCTATCAGATTTTTATATTTTTCAAACAAACTTAAATCCTCTACACTAATTGTATTTCATATATTTAACATTTCACATGTGTGTATTTTTTACTATTATCTTTGAATTGATTAATATTTGAAAAATATAATCATCTTAAAACCTGAGGGTTAAAAAATTGTTGGTTTAATTTTTAAAACTATCATTTACCTTCACTTTTAAATTACTTTCATTAGGTTTTTGGGGAAAATTTAAGTATCATATAAACTTTCTACTTGATTCCTAATTTATTATAAATTTATATTAATTTATTATAATTTCACCTCTATTTACCTTCACTAACTATGATTATAGAGGAAATATTTTCTTTTGTGATAGAAGGGTTTCCAATATGAACAATTGAAAATGTAAATCCAAAAATACCATATATTTTTTGTAGAGAAGATTATGATTACTGGAGTGATCTTATGGTTTCTTTTATTATTAACAATGTAGCAAAAAAATATTATTGTCATTGGAAATTACAATGTTTTGGGGAAAGAAACTGTTCATTTTTCTCATGAGGGGAAGCTATAATATAAGGTAAATCATAATGTTTATAATACACTTTTATGTTCTATGATGATGAATATTTACATCCAAATATCATCTTGTGAAACATCAAATGAAATTTTTAAAAATATATAAATTACTCATTTTGGAACTTCTAGGGTTTTAGAAACTCATAGATATATTTTGAGATAATATTATCAAGAATTTTAATTTTAACCTGGTGATATGGTAACACAAATGATTCTAACTTTTATGACTATCATAAATAGTATAAAATATTTGGGAGATAAATATTTATCAAAAGATCAACTTATCAAAAATATTATTGATATTTTTCTAAAAGAATGGGAGTCAAAGAGGAAAACCATATATAATACTAATCACTTAAATAATTAATGTTTGGATGAGTTTATAAGTACTTTAATGAAATATGAGACAAAACTGAAGAGATATTCTGATAAAGAGAAGAGAAAGAATAGATTATTTTTTTCTTCTACTTCCATTAATCTTGCTTCTAGAACATTTAGTTATTGTTTTAATAAAACAAAATCTCTTGTTTCTAAGAGAAATAAAAGTAAAACTTTTGATCAAAGTAATTTTAATGATAGTGAAAATGGTCTTTTAAAAAATTATAGAAGGATTATTATGATTTAAGGTAATAAAAAATCATTATAATCATCATAAATATAGAAAATATAGACATGATAAGAAGGGGTAATTGTATTTTATTTTTTTATGAATTTAAGAAGACAGGTCATATCAAACCATATTTTCCTAACCTGAAGATGAAATATAGAAAGTCGTAGAGATATTATAAAATTAAATGGAAGTATATCTTGAATGTTTTAAAAAAACCTAGAGAACAAGTGAATGTGATATATCTTATGATAGTATATAAGAAGATATTGGAAATGAAAGTCATAAAATTATTGGATTCTATGAAACTTTTGCAAAGTACTAAGAATGAATCATGGAAAAGGTTTCTTAAGAATCTTTGAAAAATTCTTCTATTGATTTTAAATTTACATTAACTTATAATTATGATTATTCAACTTCAACAGATGATGAAAAAGAAAATATATTGGATGATGGAGAAGTTGATTCATTAGAAGGTGAGGATGTTTTGACTTATTTTGATTAAATGTAAAGATATGTTAATCTCATTTAAAATATAATTATAAATTAAAAAAATCACTATTATTTTCAAAAAACAAAGCATATTAAATATAATAAGTGAATTTCAATGTTAAAATCAAAAGTTTCAAAAAAATCATTGAATTGGTTTCTAAATATAACTAACAATTAAATTTATATTATCAAAATTTCATTGGTATATCAAAATCCATGTTTATTAGTTTCAAGATACTTATATCCTACTTTAATTATAGTAAATAAAATTCTAATAAAATTTATAAAAAACATTAACCATATACAACATAAAATGGCGTTAGTTTTACATCTAATAAATCTTATTTGAAATGAAATTATTTTGTATTTAAAAGTTAACCCTTTTCACTAAATTCCAAAGGGGTGTTAGTTAGAATAAATATTTTTCTTTAAACTAAGTTCAATATTTTTAATTCCCTAAATAAATTATTTTAAAAGGACTATTGTTGTCCTTAGATCCACACACTCATATCTGGTGTAAAAAACACTGTATTTAAAAACTGTATTTAATACAAATTCAGATGAACCTATATTTATTTTACATATTCTACATAATTTAATTATTAAATATCACCAATAATAATAAAATTACAAGAATTGAAGGTTTTGTGTCTTTCCGGATCAGTGGTATAAGTAACTTATTTTATAATACTAGTGAATGTTTATATATAATTAAACCACACTAGAATCCCTTATTGACTTATCATAATTTATATTCATCTTCATAAGATGGGGAAGTGAAAGATAATAATGGGGTGAGATCAAACACTCAGTAAGGGAAAAACTCAAAATATTTCATAGAAGGTTACATATAAGAATATGAGAAAACCTGAGTATTAGAGAAATATCTTTTTAAAAATAATAATAAACAATAATATTTTTTCATAATTCTTGATATAAGGTCATGAAATCTCAAATAAACAAATATATTCCATGGTAAAAGGAAAAGAGAAAATGAGAATTATTCAAGGGGATTAATCTTAATAACATAGAATATGTGTCCTTACATTAAAACATAGTGGGATAAGGGATTTTGTTTAAAACATAATTATAGAAAATATTTTAAATCAAGATATATACATATTACTTAGGAAAAAACCTGTGGAAAAAGCTTCCCGCATCATGTTTACACAAAAAAAATTATGAAAAAAGATTCTAGAATAATGTTGACATAATTAAATAGTAAAAAAATATTTCCACATCATGTTCATAAAAACCATATTTGAACAAAGCTTCCTATATCATTTTAATAGAATAAACTCATGAAAAAGTCTTTCCATATCACATTGACACACCAAAATTGTGAAAAATATTCATATATAACATTCACACAATAATTCATCATCTCATCTTATAAAAAAACTTTACTAATGAATATTATTCCTATATATTAACCCTAACCTCTATAATAAAAATCACTTATACATATGTCTGTTCCACTAGAACATGAAAACATTCACACATAAAACATCACCTAATTAACCCATGGAAAAGAGATGGGTTTCAAAAAAAACTTGAACATTTTATAATCCATAACAATAAATAAGTTGGATAGAATCATAGAAACATATTCCCCGTATAACATAATGATTGTAAAAGGGTCTTGACACAAATGAAAAACACCCTTTTGAGGTTATTGGATAAATCTCTTTGAAAACAAGAAATAAACAACCCTTTTTGATATTCTTAAAAACTCCCCAAAATGTTTTCTTAAAAATAAAATACTATGATCTTGATAAAACATTTTAAAAATTATGCTTCAAAACAAAAACAGTTTTTTAGAATAAAAATTTTATAAAATAAATATTCTTTCAAAAACTCTAAAGATTTATTTTTTAGAAAAATATAAGTCTTAAAAATACCCATCAAAATTAAGAATTACATTAAAAATAAATCTTTTACTTCTGAAAATTATAAGAATATTTCATTTTATTATCAAAAAAATCAAGTGTTAAAATAATTTGTAACTCCATTTAAAAATATTGAAAGGAACATTCATAAATAATAATAATAATAATATGATGATAAAAACAAAGAAAAAGTGTTTTCAGAAAACATTTTTATCATACTCAGAAAATAAAATTTAGGATTTCATTCAAAATATATTTTCTAAAAAGTGAACTAAAAACTATTGAAAATATTTAATTTTAATTTATATATATATATATATAAATTCATTTATATATCCTTTAAAGGTGTATAATTATTTTTATTGGAAATTTGGAATGGAAGATAAAGTAAATAAACATGGGATAAAAACCTTTTTAATATTTTAAAATGTATTTATTGAAATACCACAGCATAAAAAGTGATTTTAGAAAATAATTTTGAAAATAGGAGAAGGGATATATGAATATCATCTGAGATAACACATAATTAGGTTTTTAAAATATAAATTATGACATTAATGTAAAAGGTAAATATAAACAAGGAGGATAAAATTTATTAAAGGGGATGAGAATTATTCTTAACAATGATATACTTTTTGAGAAAGAAATACATCAAGGTAAAATATTTTTGTTTAAAAATAAATTTCCACCAAATATAAATAGAAGTAAAAAATAAATAAAGTATTAAATGATAGGGTTTTAGTAAAAACATGATTTTTCATTACTAACCTAAAAATAAGTTTTTTAAAAAGTAAAAAAAATTATTCCTAATCATATTTTGACATTATTAATTAAAAAATGAAGTTAAATTTAAAAATTTTAAAATCAACAATTTATAAATTATTCCTTAAATAAAACATAATATATAAATAAAAAATATTTTGTTGAAAAATGATCATTTTAAAACCTTAAGTGTTCTTAATCATAATTTGTATGAATTTATAATTAATTAAAAAATTATTTTCTGGGGTTTTATTATTTTGAAATTTTATTAATAAATATATGTCATGGTCATTTTATTTTAATGCTATGTGCGGAGCATAATTTATAAAAAAATAATAATTTCAAAATATTATGGTGTTACATTCTCTCTCCCCCCACCTGGAATGAATTGTATCCTCAAAATTTTAATTATAAAAAACTTATAAAAATAAGTAAGTTTATATAATATATATACGAGAATATGAAATATTTTCTAGAGAAATATCAACAGACTTAAGAAATATATCATTTTCCCTCTTAATAGATCATTCCTAATATTTATTTATTTTTCTCCAATAATTTGAACAAAACATACCTCATAAATAGTTATCATAACTCTTATAATAGAATTATTTTTTCATGAGAACTCATAACCATACTTTCATTGATAGATTATCATTTTTTGGTTTCAGATATGAAATCTGATTTCTATATTTTTTTGACTAGTTTGGATTTCTATGTCGTAATAGATAATAAATTTCCAAAATCAAATTAAAGTAATCTAAAGTATGGAATATAATGTTTTCAGGAATCATATTCCACAAAACTCAACATCAAATAAAATAATAATAGAGGGTAATCCTTCATAATATAAAATCCTTGGTTGTTTTTAAAGGTAGAACATTGGTCAAAAAACAAAGGGGCAATTATTAAAATAGTAAAATTATTAGGGTATTTATTTGTTTCTTTTAGAAAAAATCCTAGGCCTACTCTTATGGATAGAACTAGATTCCTATTAGATATCCAAAAATCTCAAGTGAATGATGAGTGTATCATTTACACTCATTTTTTATTAAACACTAAAAGTAGTAGGCATAACATGGGATTTCCCTTATTCACTTGGTTTAGGAGTATGATAATGTTTATTATCCTCGTTAATCATTGGGATACGGAATCATTTTTCATAGTGCCCAAAATTTTGACATTTGAGGCATTGAATATTATTTACCTCTGTTTCATTGATCGATTTTTTTGGCCCAACTCAAAACTCCTGGGAACGATAGCCAATCCTTCCATAATATAAACACTTTATTATCCCACTAAGACATTCCCTTAGAAACTTATTCACACCTATAGAAATTAGAATATTATTTGAATCATTATCTTCACAAAATGATCATCTGTAAAAATAAATCCTTATCTTCTTTGGAGTATTCTAATTTTTTGAAAGACTCGAGTTTTTAATCATACCCTGGGATAGTAGGGAGAGAAGAACCACAATGTTTTCAGTGGTAGCTTTTATCTCATTGTAATTATCATTAGGAAAATTATTGTATTGTCTATCACATCCATTATTAACTTGGTACCTCATATCTCTATATATTTATAAATCTAAAAGAATTTAATAGTGATTAATGAAAAAATAACAACATAAGGCAATTAATGAATGATAATTACATGAAATTTTTTTACACATAATATCTTACTCTTTAAAATTATTACATTAGATTTCAGTTTAACCTAAATCACTCTTAGTTATATCTAGGTTTCTTTAGTTAATGTTCACTCATATTCCTTAAACTAATTACTAAAAATAATAAATCTTTCCTAGTGGCCTGTAAACAGAATGTCATTAAAAAAATAATATCTCACAAGAGTTTCCATCCTGGTGTGCAGTCTTAGGCCCACTCATTTTGCACCAGAGTGAATATTGATTTGATACCCTACTAGCCTTTTTCAGTGTGATTTACCCTTGGTGCATTTATTCCATTGCTACATCCACATTCTAGTATCCATATTGGGATTTAATTTCTTAAAGAACCACACAATCTCTATGTTGAAATAAAAATGGGATCTTATAATATACTTATATTTATCGCTTTCATTATACCTATAGATTTCATTAAATTTATTTAATACTAATCCACAAAATAACATAACTAATCCTCCAAAATTACTAAAAAAATTCCTTGATACCATATGAGTTTCCCCACAATATCATTCATAGATCTAATGTCAAAAACAACTTCTTTAAAAACTAGATTTGATTTATAGTGAGATAAACCTATAATTACATTTCATCATTTATATAAGTTAATCATTACATCTCACAAACAGTCAAACAACCCTAATAATGGATGGTTTAGTGTTTTTTAGATCAATAAAATAAAACCACTTATTGTATGATACTTGTGAATGTTTCTCCATAATTGAACCACTCTAGACTCTATTATAGAATTCTCATGATTTATACTCATATTCATAACATGGGGAATGGAAACATAATAAAGGAGTGATATCAAAATCCTAGTGATTGAAAACCCCAACAACATTTCATAAAGGGTTAGATCATAGTAATATGTGAAAGTATGGCTATGGGAGAAGAATTATGGAGACCTAAAAACTTAAACACATGATATTTCGTGATTGTTAGCTTTATTTTAAAAAAATAAAAACTTTAGATTAATATTTCTAGTTTCTTTTGAAGATTAAAAATAAAAATTCATCATATTAAATATAAAAACATCATATTTATTTAAAACTTCACTATAAGTCTCCAGCATTAAACATTACTTAATCTTTAGTTAAGTCAATAATTTATCTTTCATTAACAAAGAGGATATTTTTAAGTTTATAGAAATAGTGAATTAGACCATAATTCATACATAACAACTCAAATCTTACAAAATATACACTTTTACTCACAATAAATATTTTTCATAAAACAAGAAATGTTTAAAAAGGAACATGGTTTTGTTTCATGTTCAAACATCATAACTTTTCCTTGATCCCATATTTGACTCTATTCTTCTTTAAATCCTATGAAAAACAATTCAAAACTTGGGATGAGCATAAAAAACTCAGTAATTGATACACAAAGAAGTAAAATGGTTAGTCTTGCTAAGACATATAAAGCATGAATACTTTATCATAAATTAATACTTTTCACCTTTAAGAATTATTAAATACACTTCACTGAATATAATCTCATTTCAAACCCTTTTTGTAACCAAAATATTACCTTAAAACCCATAAAAAGAAACATATAACATATAAAGTTTACTTTTTACATAATCATTCATAAATGGAATAACCATATGGTCGACTTCCTTACATATCACTCTTATAAACGGAATAACCATACAACCGACTTCCATACCCAATTCATTAGAGGTTATAATGTAACAAATCATCCTTAGTTTATCATAGAACCACCCATATTTGGTTTATCACATAATAAATCCTCTTTTTCTTATCAAGTAACCACCCATCAAATATAAAAGTAACATTATATAATTATAACACATAAATGATTGGAATTATCAATATTTCACTCATAAAATTTCATTTGCAATCAAAAGAAATCATTTAAAGATATTGAAATAGTCGATCCAATTTCAAAAGTATTTTCAACACCAAAACACCCAAAAATGTAATAAGGTATTTCTTTTCCTTTTAAAACAATTAAAGATTATAGAGAAATCCAAATATTGAATAACAGTTATGGCGGCGGAGAAGTCAGTATCGCTGCATACGATAAAAAAACATTCCCTTTTTCTTTTTTTAATGAAAGTAAAATGATTAGTATCAAAATATTTCTTTTGAAAACCTTGGAATGAATTAAAATTCAAAGGTTTTTATTATACACCTTATAAAGGAAGGTGGTGTATAACATCAAAATATGCCTCAATGAAAAGAGATTGAGGTGAAGTCCCTTACCATGAATTCGATTCATTATGTATGTTTCTTTTTCTTCCTGAATAATAAACCTAGGTTAATTTACACTTGATTTATAACCTTTTTCAATGTTATTATTCCCTTTATTTCAATTATGTATAATTTTATTACAATTACATAATTATTTATGTTCATGAAGGTTGTTTTGTCAACATTTGGAACTTGAGTCAAAAATGAACTTAGTATGATGTCAACAGTCCATGTGGTCATAAGTACATCATATAAAGAATAATATTCATGAAATTATTATAAATTTTATACATAAATTATACTTTTAAATAAAACCATTAATTATAGGGATGAAAAATGAACAGTATTATATTCATAGAGACGGTAAGTCATACGTATGAATGAGTAACGTTTTCCATTTTTCATTGATCGTTATAGAAATAAGGTACAATTTTACATTTTAATAATTATAATAACATAATTAATATCATATTAATATTTTAAATATACTTATATATATCATACAATTAATTTAATTAATAAAAATGAGTCGCATCACTTCGTGAAGGTGATAGTTCCCACATACGCACGAACGACGTTATCATTTTTATGTGCACAAAAAGTGAAAACATAATTGATATATTATTATCATATAATGATTAGTATGTCATTAATGTAAAATATGAACATTAATTATATCTTTATAACCACTCATGGGAGATGCTTATGGAAAACGAATTATATCAGTTCGTGGAGGTGATTGTTCACACGTACGCACAAACGATTAATTCCTTTCACATTTAATGGTAGGGGAGATGGATTTAGGTTATGATATTAAAATAATAACATATTGGTATATTGAGGATAATGGATTTAATATTTCATACTTTAATAATAATATTTTAAGGAAGTTTAAGAATAAATAAAATATATATACTTAAATAAAAACATTATATATCCTTCGGATGAGCACCTTTCTTAACACCATAACACCTCTAATGAGGGTGTTATGCCTAAAATAAGGATTAATTAATGTGGTTATGGATTATATGAACGATATTGGGTTGGTATTGCCTAAACCAAAAGGTTTTTGAAGAGTGATTAATAGAGAGTAATGTGTATCTTTTTATTGGAGAGGGGAGGGGCACCCTTGGAATTATTAAATGTATTAAATTAATATAAATTCAATTTTGATTCAAAATGGGTCCAAACTCATTTATTTAGAATATATTATTATTATGGGTATAATTATAATCATATAATAATAATTATACATGTTTTGAAAAAAATTAATCCTTATATTTTTGTTTTAACCTTTTTAACTCTTAATGTTTTTTCGTGTAATTTACACTTTGAGCGTTAAAGTAATTACAAAATCATTACAAACTACCAAATAATGAGTTATTAATGAAGATTTTGGACATATCCAATTTTTTTGGTTGAATCTTAGATTTTTTATAAATTTTATATCATTTAATTAGTTATTCTATATTATATGTTATGAATTATGTCAATTTTGACACGATTCATTACTTGACTTTTTAAAAAAAACATAACAACATGATTCCTTCAAAAAAAATACATTAACTCATCTAAAACATGAAAAATTAATGTATAAGATTATTATATACAATAAAATATTTAAAACTATATTTATTATAATATTTTTAAGTACATTTATTTGATTCTTTCTTTAATAAATCTATTACTGCATCATCTTTGAGTCATAATTAAATTTAATTATTTATTTACTAAAATTTATAAATAAATTTCCATGATGTATGTAATATTTTTATCTTTATATGTACTATTAATAGTAAATATATCACTTATATAACCCCATATTAAATTATTTATAGTTATGAGAGACATGATTATGAAATCTTTTTCTTTACTTTAAATAAATTTTATAAGTGTCATAATCACACCCAATTGGCTTCAAAAGGCAATGATTTTGGCCCAAGTATTTTCTTGGTCAATAATATCTCATCCAATTAGATTATTTCAGGTGTTAGGGTAGTTTTATAATATTTATAAAATTATTTTAACCTTTAATTACCCAATTTACCATTAAATGTGGTAATAAAAATAATTGCTAAATTTATTATTCATAATTTCCAAAAATAAAAGGGATATATTTACATAATTTGTAACATTTGATTACAAATATGGACTCCATTTTTTCAAATTCAAAACATATAATTGGCAGAAATTAATTAAAATTTAATCCCATTTACTGAATGAGAAAATCAGTTTTTAAAGTAAAATTTTCAAAAGTTCACATATTTTTTCTATTTAATTTTAATTTGGAAAAGAATTCAATGAACTAAATTGGATTAAATTATAGAAAATTCATTTAATTATACCTTAAAACCAAGTAAAATGATAATCTAACAATCTAAATAAATTAGATGAAAAGGTGGTTTTGAATTAAAATGCGGTATTTTTCACTATTCATTAAAATATGAATTTAATCAGAAAAATACAAAAAAGATCAACCAAAGTACATTTTGATGTCTCACTTCTGAATAAAAAGCCTATTTTGTCAAATATAACATATAAAAGTGAAAAAAAATTGATTTAAAATAGTTCTCTATCAAAAGGCGGTAAAACTACCTTTTAAAAATATTAGAGTATTTTATGATTAAAATTGTATTTATTCTCATTTTATGCCTATATAATTTATTGAAAGAAAGTAAAAATATTGAATAAACATGTGTATAAAAATATAGTTATTTTTCTTCTTTATCTCCAATAGAACTGGTGGGTGATAACTACCATTTAAAATAATAATATTAATAATATATTATATTTCGGTATAACTCAATCTTGCGTGAAACATAAGATTTTAGAGAAACCCATTGTTGTGTGTCAAGTACATTGTCAAACATAGAAACCCCTTTAAGGTAAAAGTAATATCTAATTCATAAATATTAATAGATATGAAAATGTCTTATTCTATAATTACCTAGGATGTTACATCCTTCCCCCCTTTTGGAAATTGTGTCCTCAAATTTCTATTTACTTTTCAAATAAGTGGTGGTATTTCTCTATTATATCATTTTCAGATTCCCATGTTTCCTCTTCAAGCATATGGGTTTTCCATAAAATATTAACCTGATGAATCACCTTATTTTTTAACACTCTCTCTCTATGGTCAAAAATCTATACTTTTTGTTCCTCATAAGAAAGATTCTATTCCAAGTGAACTACTTATAGACTAAAAACATGAGATGGATCTGGAATATACTTTCATAACATTTAATCATGAAAAAAATTATGTTCCTGGAATAAAAACAGAGGTAAATCCACTCAATTGGCAATTGATCCAAATTTCTTTAGTATTTCATAGGGTCCAATGAACCATGGACTCAACTTCCCTTTCTTACTAAAACGAATCACACTTTTCCGTGGAGAAACTTTAAGGAAGACAAGATCACCTACCTTAAAAGGAAGATCCTTCCTCCGGTTATTTGAATAAATTTTCTGCCTTCTATAAGCTATCCTCATGTGTTTCTGAATCAACTGAAATTTTTCTTCTATATTTTCTACCAATTTTGGTCCCATCAAATTCCTTTCACCTACTTCATCCCAAAAATTTGGAGTTCGACACCTATTTCTATATAATTCCTCAAATGGTTCCATCTATATACTTTAATGAAAATTATTATTATAAGAAACTAAACAAAAGAAATATATTGATCCCAAATTCCCTGGTAATACATTTAACAAGCATGTAGAATGTCCTCTATGTTTTGAATTGTTCATTCTGTTTTCCCATCTGATTATGGATGAAAAGGTGTAGTAAAATTTGATTTAGTACCCAACGACTTCTGAAGGCCTTTCCAAATGTTATAAGTGAACTTGGTATCATGATCAGATGCAATGTAAAGAGTAACTCTATATAACCTAATTATTTTTTTAAGATACAACCTAGAAAGTTGATCTAGAGATAGAGTATCTCGAATAGGAAGAAAATGAGAAAATTTAGTCAATAGATCAAAAATAACCTAGATAACATTCTCACCTCAAGAATTCATTGTTAATATCACTAATAAATCCATGGATATATTTTCTCATTTCCACTATAGCACTGGAAAAGGCTGAAGCATCCAGTTTAGTAACTTCCACTCTAATTTAACCCGTTGACAAATTATAATTCTCTGGGTAAATTCAACAAAATCTCTTTTCATTCCATCCCACCAATAATATTCCTTAAAGTCTTTGTACATCTTAGCATTACTCGGATGAACTGAAAACGGAGAACTACGAGCATCACATAACAAATATTTCATTGATTTTGAATCAAAAGGAACACATAATCTCTTTCCAAACCTCAAAACACAATATTTATCAATTTTAGATTTATGTAACTTACCCTTATGAACCAATTATACATTTTTCTACAAATCATTGTCTTCATTCTATGCTTTATTAATTTTGTATGATAGAGATGATTTCACTTCCACCTTGAATAAAACAGTGGAATTTTCTCTACCAACAACTTCCAATCCAAAATTCATCAAATCATAAACCAAAGGATATCATTCCAAATGTAGTATGATTAATGTATCATTACTTTTTTTACTCAAAGCATCAACTAATTTATTTTATTTTCTTGGATAGTAATGAATCATTCAATCATAATCCTTGATTAGTTCCAACCATCTTTTCTACCTCATGTTCAATTATTTCTGAGTGAATATATTCTTCAAACTTTTATAGTCAGTATATATTTCACATTTTACTCCATACAGATGATTCCTTTAAATTTTTAAAGAAAAAACAACAACAGTTAATTCCAAATCACATGTAGTGTACTTTAACAAATTAGTTTTCAATTGATGTGAAGCATAAATAATTACTTGATCATTATAAATTAAGAAAAAACCAATTCCTTTCAACGAAGCATCACTATAGATAAAAAATTCACCATTTTTGGAAGACAGGGCCAGAAATGGAGCATTCACCAATCATCTTTTCAATTCCTAAAAACAGTCATCGTATTATTTTGTTTGGATAAACCTAACACCTTTTTGAATTTTCTTAGTCGGTGGTCTAGATAACCATGAAAATTTTTAAAAAACCTCTGGTAACATCTTTATAAACACAAAAAGCCATGAATATTAGTTATATTTGTGGGTCTTGTCCATTCTTTAACAAATTTCATTTTAGTGGGACCAACGGTTATGCCATATTAGAAACAATGTCACCAAGGAAATAAATTTGTTTCAAAAAAATCACTCTTTATGAATTTCACATACAATTTATTTTCTGTAAAATGTTTTCAAATTAACCCTTAGATAACTTTCATACTCCTCTTTACTTTCAGAATATACTAAAATGTCATTAATAAACACAACCATGAACATATCCAAGAACTCATGGAATATTCTATTCAAAAGATCCCTAAATACATCAAGTGCATTATTGAATCCAAATGGTATAACTACAAATTCATAATGTCCATATCTAGTAAAAAACATAGTCTTCAAAATATCTCTTTCCATTACATTCAATTAATGGTACCCCAACCTCAATTCAACCTTCGAAAAATATTGTTCTCCTTGGAGTTGATCAAAAAAATCATTGATATGAAGTAATGGATACTTTTTCTTAACAGTTATGTTATTCAATGCTCTATAGTTAATGTAAAGTCTCATTGAAACATCTTTCTTTTTAACAAACAACAGAGGAGAACCCCATGGTGATGTACTAGGTCAAATGAAACCTTTATCTAAAAACTCCTGCAATTTATTCTTAAACTCTAAAAGTTAAATTTGAGCCTTTCGATAAGGTTGTTTTGAAATTTTATTAGAATCAGGAACTAAGTCAATAGTAAATTCAAACTCTTGATTAGGATCACTACCAGGAAATTCATCAGGAAAAACATCTATAAATTTATTCACCACTGGGATGTCACTAATCAAAAATGTTTCTTTATTTTTAAAAACATGATCTAGAAAACATTCACTTCCCTATTTAATCAATATGTCAGCTTTCTAGTATGTTATCAAATGTATAAAATTGTTGAATATAACTTTCTTAGATTTGAAATCTATTTTAGCATGATAAACTGAAATCAAATACATACCCAAAATGATATCAAATTCTATGATGGAAAGTTTAATAATATTTTTAGGGAAAACCATATCACTATTGATAATATGAAGATTCCCATAAATATTAGTTTCTTTAATACTTCCACCTAGAGTTTTTACCAAAACTTCTATACCATATTCATGATTTGATATTTCCAATTTACTTGAAAAGCTCCCAGAAATGAATGAATGTGATGATCCAGAGTCAAATAGAATAATGGAATATTTTTGAAAAAACCCATAACATACCTGTCACCAGTTCATTTGATAGTCCCAAATCAACCATAGAAGTAGAAAATGATTTTTCCACACCCTTCTTCTTTCGATATTACTAGTTTCTACCCTGGGTAATCAACTTTGGACATATATTGGTATAATGTGCTAACTCGTTGCAACTAAAACATCTTACCTCTAAATTTTCATTGATTGTCTGATCATCTCCCTTACAGTCATAAGTAATATGACTAGTCTTACCACATATAAAGAACTTTATATACTTTGAGATACATTCTCAAGTTACCACACTTCTCACAAGATGGAAATTTAGTTTTTGTACCTCTAAACTTCTTTGATGAATGATTTACCATTACCTTCCAACCGGATCACTTATTTTTCTTATTCTTATGAAATACATGATCATCAGAAAACTTCATTTATACCTTATGATCACATCATACAAGTTTTTCATATATTTTAAACTCATGATAAGCTAATTCCCTTCGATATTTTGGCTTCAATCTTGAGTAAACCCGATTTATCTTACTATCAATATCCTGGATAAAATTTGTGACGTACCTTAACAAATCGGTGAAATATTCTTCATATGAAATCACAAAATATTCATCCTTTTGTCTCAATTCCAATAATTGTTTTTTCATCCTATGTTGAATAGCCTTAGGAAAATATTTCTCAAGGAAGATATTCTTAATTTCATCCCATTCCATGGAATCGATCTCTTCACTTTCTCTGATATTTTTAATCATTAATAACCACTGATCGGCTTCACCTTCAAAATGATAAATATAAATACTAAACTTTTGATTTTATGAACAACAAATTACATCAAAAATATTTTCTAGTACCTTAATCAACCATTTTTCTAGCATAGGGTCAGATGATCTATTGAATGATGGGGGATATTGAATCATGAAATGCTCTACTACCAACATATTCCTATATGGTTGATCTGGTTGATCTTGTGGATGGAATCCACCACCATTTGTCTCCTGAGCCAACAAATCTGTCACTATAATAAACTGTTCAGTTATGATTTTTACCATCTCAAGATACTAATTTGGAAAGTTATTGTCCTCTATATTCCTTTCCAGCACAGCTACCATGTTTCCTCTATAGAAAAAAATTTTGAACAGACATATCTTAGATGAATAAACATGGTAATCTTAAAATTCTATATCATTTTAATTTTACCATAAATTAAAAATCATTTATTGATATTCTATTAAAAATATTATAACTCTAAAATTTATTTAAACCGTCCATTGGTACCAACTATAAGGCCTCAGCATTAAACATTACATAATCTTGAGGTAAGTTAATAATTTGAATTTTATTCACATCAAGTATATTTTAATGTTTAGAGATGTATTTAATTTTCAAATAACTCAAAAATAACTACTGAAATATTACAAAGTAGACACTTCTACTCACAGTCTATTTTTTCATAAAATAAAAAACATTTATAAAGAAACATTGTTTCGTTTCATGTTTAAAATTCAAAACATTTCTTTGATCCCATATTTGAATCTAATCTTCTTTAAATCCTATGAAAAACATTTCAAACCTTGTGAGGAGAATAAAAATCTCGGTAAGGGATACATAAAGAAGGAAAATTATTATCCTTGTGAAAATATGTAAATCATGAATACTTTATCATAAAGTAAAACTTTTCACCTTGAATAAGTAGTAAATACACTTCACTGAGTATAAGATCATTGATTACCCTTTTTTAATCAAAATATTACCTTAAAACCCATAGAAATAAATATATAATATATAAAGGGAACTTAGAACATAATCATACTTAAATGAAATAATAATACACTTCACTTCCACACATATCACTCTTACAAATAGAATATCTATATGACTAACTTCCATACCCAATTCATTAGAGGTTATAACATAACCACCCATACTTGGTTTATCATGGAAATACCCATATATGGTTTATCGTGAAACCATCCATATTTGGATTATCATGTAACCACCCATCAAATGTCCAAGTACCATCTTATAATCATAATACATAATAGATTGCAATTATCAACATTTCACTCATAAAATTTAATTTACAATCATAAGAAATCATCTTATGATATTGAAATAGTAAATCCACTTTCAAAACCATTTTAAATACCAAAAAACTCAAAATGGGAATAAGGGATTTATTTTCCTTTTAAAAACATTATGTTTTCTAGAGGAAGCCAAATATCAAATAACGGTTACGACACTGGAGAATTTGTTGTCCCCACATACTTTAAAAAAAATCCATTTTTCATATTATAAAGAAATTAAAACACTTAGAATAAAGATATTACTTTTTAAAACCTTGTAATTAATTAAGAGTCAAATGGGTTGTTTATATACCTTATAAAGGAAGGTGGTGTATAACATCAAAATATGCCTTAATGAAAGAAGATTGATATGAAGTCTCTTACCTTGAGTTTGATTTATCATGTATGTTCCTTGATATTACTGAATAATAAACTTAGGCTAATTTATAATTAACTAAGAAACTTTTTCAAGTTTATTATTCCCTTTATTTCACTTATTTATAATGTTATAACAAATACTTAATTATTTATGTTCACGGCGTATGTTTTGTCGATATTCGATACTTGAGTTGAAAATGAACATGGTACGATGTCAATAGTCCATGTGGTCATAATTCCATCATCTCTAGAATAAAATTCATGATATTATAATCAATTATATATATAAATTTTAATTTAAATCAAACCAAGAAGTATGGTTCTGAAAAATTAACAACATTATATTCTTGGAGACGGTAAGTTGTACGTACACATGAGTAACATTTTCAATTTATCATTGATTGTTATTGAAGTAAGGTAAGTATTTTTTTTATCTTTCCAGAATGAATAATTAATATCATATTAATCTTCCTAAATATACTTATATATATCATAAATTTTTTGTAATGAATAAAAATGAGTCACATCACTTCGTAGAGGTGATAGTTCACACATATGCATGAACGACATTATCATTTTTATTCACATAAAAAGTTAGAAATTAATTGATATATTATTATCATATAATGATTAATATGTCATGAATATAAAATATGAAAATTACTGACATTTTTAAAACCACTCATAATATACGGTTATGGAAATTGAATTATATTAGTTCGTGGAGGTGATAGTTCTCACCTACGCATGAACAATTAATTACTTTACAATTTAATTGAAGTGGAAAGGAATATAGATACTGATATTAACATAATAATATCTCTGTATATTGAGGATATTTTATTTATTATTACACCTTGTAATAATAATATTTTAAAGAAGTTTAAGAAGAAATAAAATAGAAATACTAAAATAAAAACACTACCTTTCCTTCGGACGAGCACCTTTCTTAACACCTATAAAGAAGGTGTTCTGCCTAAAATAAGGCTTAAAGAATGTGTGGAGGTATTATATTAAGTAATTTTCATAGTTCATGGATGAACCAAAAGGTTTTTTAAGTGTTGGTAATGAATAAGATTGAGTTCCTTTTTATAGAAGTGGGGGAACCCTTGTAATTATGAAAAGTGTTAAATTAATATAATTTAAATTTCAATTCCAAATGATTCAAAACTCATTTAGTTATAATATAGGATTATTATGGGTCAAAATATAATCATAAAATGATACCTAGAAAAAAAATTAGTAATTTTTATTCCTTATATTTTTTAACATTTTTAACTCTTAATGTTTTATCAAGTAATTTACAGTTTGAGAATTAAAATAATTTTGAAATCATGCCAAAAGACCAATTAATGAGTCCTGAATGGAATTTTTGGACTTATAAAAACTTTTTAGTTGAATCTTGGATTTTAATAAATTTTATATCATTTAATTATTAGTTTTATATTTTAAGTCATGAATTATGTCAATTTTGACACTATCTATTACTTGACTTTTTAAAAATATCGTAACAGCTTTTTTCCTTCAAAAAAATAAATCAAATCATCTATAAAATGTAAAATTAATATATTAAATTCTTTTATAATATCGAATATTTCAAAATATATTTATTTTAATATTATTAATATCATTTATTTTATTTTTTCTTTAATAAATCTATTACTGCATCACCATTATGTCATAATTATATTTCATTATTTAATTCATAAAAATTATAAATAAATTTTCATGATGTAGATAATATTTTTATATTTATAATTAATATTCATTGTCAAATATATAACTTATATAAATCCATATTAAAATTTTTATAGTTATGAGAGACATGATTATGATATCTTTCTCATTACTTTAAATAAAATGTTATAAGTGTCGTAATCACACCCAAGTGGCTTCCAAAGGCCACAATTTCAGCCCAAGTATTGTATAAGTCGAAAATAACTCATAAAATAATATTATTACAAGTTTTAGTATAGTTTTATAATATTTATAATTTTATTTTAACCTTTAATTAACTGATTTATCCTTAACTGTGGTAGTAAAAATAATTACCAAAGTTACTATTCATAATATCCAAAAATAAATATAACATATTTACATAATTTGAACATTATTATTAAAAATATGAATTAATTTTTTTCAAATTCTAAACATATAATTGATATAAATTAATTAAAAATGAATCTCCTTGACAGAATGAGAAAATGAGGTTTTAAAGAAAAACGTTCAAAAGTTCACATAGTTTTTCTGTTTAATTTTAATTTGAAAAAGAATCCAATGAAATAAGTTGGATTTAATTAGTAAAAATTAATATAATTATTACTTAAACCCATGTAAAATTATAATCTAACAATAAAAATAAATTAGTTGAAAATACGGTTTTGAATTAAAATGTAGTATTTTTCACTATTCATTAAAATATGAATTTAATCAGAAAAAAACAGAAAATTCATCCAAAGTAAATTTTGTTCTCCAATTAAAAAGAATAATTTTATTCTTTCATATAGAACATATTAAAGTTATAAAACTACATTTAAAAGGGGTTCGCCATCAAAAGGCGGCAAAACTACCTTTTAAAAATATTAGAGTATTTTATGCTTAAAATTAGATTTACTCTAATTTAAATCCTCTAGAATTTATTGGAAGAAAGTAAAAAATATTTAATAAACATGTATTAAAATAATATATTTATTTGTTTTCATTACCTCTAATACAACAGCTAGGTGATTACTACCAATTGAAATAATAAAATTAATAATATATTATTTTTTAGTATAACTCAATCTTGTGTGAAACATAAGATTTTGGAGAAACCCATTGTTGTGTGTCAAGTATGCTATTACATATAGCATCCCCTTTAAATTATAAGTAATTTATAATTCATAAATATTAATAGTTATGAAAATGATATATTCTATAATTATCTGGGATATTACATCCACACAACGGTCTTAACTCCCATTGATCTTCTAAAACTACATATAATATCCTAGAGAAAATACAAAGGAAAAGGTTGATATAGAAATCTCAGTAAGGGAGTTAACATGTAAATGAAGCAAAACATGTGAGTTAATAGTTATAACATGATATTTTAGTAAGGATAATCATAAACAAGTAAACATGGAATAATAAAATAATATCATTAGATCATAAACAAGTGGAAACAACATAAAACATGATACAGTAAACATAATTCAAGGCTCTCACACATGTAAATCATCATAAAGTGGGAAAAGTACCATAGTTGATTAGGTTCACTCTTCAATCCCTTACATTATATATTTCATGAGATAAAAATATTTACCCAATGCATTAGGGGGATATATAATTCCAGTCCCACCCATCACATGAATTAAAATCATACATATGTTTGACATATTAAGAAAATAGACCATACATAAATCATAAGCATGATATAACCCATGAGAAGGAATTGGGTTTTATAATTTTGGTTCAAGGTATTACTTAAGGCTAAATCGTAATTATTACCAAGAGAATAAGGATTTAAATCATTTAAGATGTGAAAATAAGAAGAAAAAAAAGAAACATAGGTCTTGAACATTGAGATCTAATGTACATAATTCATGAGAAGGATCTATGAGAGGAATCAATGAATACACACCACTTTGGTGAATCATTATAAAAAATGTAAAGTATTTTTAAAAGAAAGAAAACCTTATTTTTCCATAATATAAGAATCTATCTAAGAGGGTTATTCTTAAAATAATTATAGATTTTAGACTCTATTCATTTTTTTGGAACATTTTTTATGGGTTATACTCGATATGAGACAAGAAATATGAAAGTTTCCATAACTGGGTTTACATAAAAGTGTTAATTTAAATGGGAAAAACATGTATAACCCAAATAATGATAGTGATTTTTAATTAGTTATATGTGTGAGGGACGTATATAAAAATATTGAAGATGTAAGTGAGAATAATATTTCATAAAAGGGAGAAAAAAAAGTAGAATCTGTAACTAATAAGTCATTAAGGAGGTTCTGAAGATATAATGAATGATCATTGAAGGAAAAAAAATTTAAAATAATTTTATTTAAATGAAAAATTTATATGGGGTTGATAAAACATATTTTTGAATATATAATAATGAAAATTATGAAGTAAATATTAGATAAACCATAATTAGGTTTCCAATTAAAAAATATAACATTAGAAGGAATGGAAATTATGGTTAAGGAGGGAAATGATCATTTAAATATATGTGAATTATTGTTAATATAGTTTCATTTTAAAAAGGATTTTATCACATAAATACGGATTTTTTTAATTAAAAGTGGACTACAAATATAGGAATAGGTAATACTATATGAAATGAAAGATAATACTCAATGTGAACAATTATAACATAAGAAAGAATATTAAGTTATGAAAGCACAGAATGGGCCATAGGCCAAAACATTGGGCCTACAGGCCATGTAATGGGCTAAATTCCCACTAGGCCTTCAGGATGTGTAATGGGTCTCCATATACCTAGTTAAAATAGGTCTTTTCTTATATTAATAATAAATGAGGCTTCGGCCCCAACCTTCAAAAAAATAATGAGTTATGAATGACCCTTGAATTTTAGGGAAGACATCAATCATAGTCCGAAAAAAGGATGATCATGAATGGAAGTGAAGTTTCAAAATTAAAAAATAATTTATTATAATATATTTAATAAGTTATTTAGTTACACTATAAAAATAAATATTGGTTCATAATATCAAAACATGCCTCAATGAAGGCTGATTGAGATTGTCCTCTTTCAAAATAAGAAACATTCTACTAAAACCCCTTAAAAGAGTGAAAATTTTAAATTGAAGTTAAAATACCATGAATAAATATAATTCATACTATTATATATAAAATTTGAAGTATACACACCATTGAAATGGAATTATGAGTATAAAATAAAAATTTTCTCAAAGAGGAAAATTTGGAGATGAAACTATTGCCTTGTGCTTGATAACATTTTTTACATTCACTAAAAATCATGAATAATTATATTACATTAATTATATAAAATTTAAGAAAAATCATTATTATTTATTTTATTTAATATGAAAATTTTATAATCATATTCTATTTATTTATTATATAGTTGTCTTTCATGTGTTGGTTTCATGAGGTTACTCGATCAATTATTACGTAACTCCTTATGTATATTAACCACGGTAGAAATAATTATAATATAGTTTCATAGTATCACTAATATTGATAGTTTTATGGAAATAATAAATATATATATAATATATATTTATGTCCAACCATTATTGGTGTTGATGAAAAATGAATCTCATTGCTCATGGTAGTGATTGTTCGCATGTGCTCACGATTAATGTTTCCATTTCCCAATGAATGAGAGGGAAAGAAAGTAAATGATAATTTTACATTTAATAATAATATATATTATTAATATAATATTTATTCTTGTATTATATCTGTTTTATTAGTCTTGAATGGTGGTGATGAGAAATAGAAGACATCGCTTTGTGGAGGCGACAGTCTCCGCAACACATTAACGGCCCTTTTTTTGTTCTTAGAAGATGGAGAGGAATAAATAATAGTTATTACATTAAAATAATAACATCTCATTATAATAATTATACCAATTTCCTTTTATTATTATGAATATAAGTTATATGGAAGATAAATTTTAAGGGGAAAATGTTATGAAGAAGACAATACTTATGTTGGAGACTTGATCTTCTCTTAGATATTTTCTTGGAAGTGAAGGATTTAAGCTAACTTCTAGAAATTAGGGTATTAAGGATGAGAGAATTAATTATAAAATAGTTATTCTAAGAATAGTTTCAAGGGTAATTCGAATTGTATTTATAACCGGATTAGAAGAACGAGAGGGTATGGCAGCCGCCATCGGGACCAGGCACCGTGCAGCTTTGTACAGGGTAATGCTAGTTGATCAGCAATACAAGGTGGGGAGCTAGGTGATCATTGATGCAAAAAGCTGGGGAGGGGCAGTTCAAGTGGTTTGGGCCTATGGGTCATGTATTGGGCATGGTTTGCCTCTGGGCCTTCGAGTCATCTATTGTGGGTTTTTTAGGCCTTGTGCCTTGGGCCTACGGGTCATGTACGGGTTCCCCTTCAACCCTTAAAAGGGGTATTATCCATAATAAAATAAAAAATAAGGCCTTTGGACCATTCGAGCATAACCAATTTTTTCTCAAAATGTATCTCATTATTGTTTTATCAAAGTGATAGTTATCAGTAAAATCGGTATTTTTATTGTTCACCTAAAAATTGATTATTTCAAAAAAAAATATCATAAATTATCTGAGGATAACATAAATTTAATAAATTAAAAAATTAATTTTATTTTATAAAATTAAAATTCAAAAAATTTAATATTTTTATTTTAAATAAAAATTATATAAATTATAAGGAAAATTGTTTTTAATGAAAACAGTGCTTTAAAACATTATGCCTTCTTAATATTATTTCATATAAACTTAAAATTCAAAAGAAGGTAATTTATTAGTTTGTGTTTAATAATATTTTAAGGTATCAATTTATTTTATTAACACAAAATATAAAATTATTAATAAAATAGTTCATTGAAAATAAATATTACTTTTATACTAAATACACTTTAACAAATACCGTTAATTAATTATCTAAATTTTAATTTTTACTAATCCAATGATATTGAAATAATTTTTTTGAATTTTTTATGTAAAATATATCATATTGTAATAATATTAATATATATATATATATATCATATTTTTATATCATATTTTTATCTCATTGTGAGTTATATTATTTTAAATTTACTACTTAAAATACATGACTTTAATATAACTAATATATATATTACCAATTAATATATTTTTAGTGTCTATATTTTCCACGGCCATATTTCATTCTAATATATACTCATAATAAACTTATTTCATTCATAATTCTCATTTCAGTAGTTTTTATTTTAGATCTAACAACATGATTTATCGTTTCATAGTATTTATTCTCATTATAGGTTTTTTATAATGATGGTTATTATTAAAGGTGATGGTGGTCCATGGGAGTTGATAGTTCAAAATAAATTATTTTTTTAATTTATTATCACCTTTTTATTTTTTCCATTTTAATGGATGTGATTATCCCTGATGTTTAATCATCTATTGTATGTAATACATGGTTTTATATACCTTCATTTTAATTTTCCATTATAATTGAATAAATTGTTGTAATCTTGGTTCATATCTTTTGTTGGAAAATTTCTAATCATGTATTAATTATTTTGAAACTATATAGAAACATTATTTATAAGTATAAGGATAAAATTGATTTCTCCAAAAACATGGGGCATTACATTCTCCCACCATAAATAAATTACAACCTCTGAAATTTATTTATTACCTACTAATGAAAATACCTATGGTTTTTCAGTATATATGCATGACTCCACATACAATTTCTACAGTGATATCAACCGTACAAACTTAAGAAAATATCTTTTTTCCTTTAGAATTTGATTACCCATAATACTATGTTTTATTCAACCATTTGTGCCAAGAGTCTATTATTATTCAATATTGCTACCGACATTGTATAATTTTATTATAGAGGGTTCTCATAATAATCCTTTCATATACTATCATACATTGATATAAAGATAAATCTCATTATTCCAAATAATTTTCCCCTATAAGTAGAGAGAAACAATCCATTCTCAAAATAATATTAAATTTATCAATGAATGATAACAATATTTCCATAAGACACTTTCCCATAAATTCATACTTAGGTTAAAATAATCATAAAATTATAGGTTTTTATTAATAATTCAATATCAATATATTAAGGCGACTATTTAATGTTATTAGAAAACAAACTAGTGGGTTGAACAATATATAAATATAATACTCCTAGTTCTTGAGTGGTCGATCGGTGTTCCTCACTCCCAATTTTTTTCATAACTCACTTTTATAGTTGAAATTTCACAATCTTACTCTTGTTACTTTATCCTTTAATTCATTGATGTATATCATCATTTTTCTCATTTAGATTATATCAATGTCTTAGATAATTCCCATTTTTTCACAATAAAGAGATTGGACCTTGAATGGTAATTTTGGATGCATGTTTTCCAATCCCATAGTGTTAACCTACTAATTCATATCTATATGGTAGTTTAATGCTCGATTAAATGCTATTATACATGTAAGTATCTTTTAATCCCCTTGAGGTAATATCATTGTTGATTCTTTCAACATTTTTTTATACAAAGTAAATTAACACTTTTTTCCTTCCTCATCATATTTATTAGAAAATTCATGAGACACCATCCTTATCTTCTTAGGAATACTTAGGTGTTTATCTATGATTACATTGTTAATCATGTTTCTTGATTTTTTGGTTTTTTATAATCAAAATATTTCTTAGTCTATTTCCCATTATAATGATTTTATCATTGAGGTAATTGTCACATTATTCCTCGCACCCAAGGTTAACTCGATTCATTAGAGTTCAACCCATCAATAAAACTAACATGGTTAACATGAGTGATAAACGTTTGATATCATGTAGGGATTATCTTAATAAATAACATAAAAAGGATTCAACCTTAATTATTTTTAACATTTTACATCATCACATTTTCCATTAATTTATTTGGTTCAACCTATATCAAATTTATTTTAACTTGGGTTACTTTATGTGGATTTATATTATATTTCTCAACCTAGTCCTTCAAAGTAAATAGGAAATCAATCCTTCATAATGTTTCATAAAGATAATATGATTAACCTGAGCTTATCCCCTGAGAGTTTCTATCTTGGTATGAAATTATTCCTCTTTTCCATATGTCAGGTTAGGGTTTAGTTATAATCTAACACACCTTATTTAGGGTTATTACTCCTAGGAATAACTTTTATGGAGCCTTTATCCACCTTTCGGTATCCACATAGGGATGCAATTTCAATGAAAATCACACAATATCTTCAACACCAAATTTTATGTATGTTCTCTTATACTTAGTATTATCTCTTAGACATCACTCGAGGGGTTTCACTATGGTTATTTCAACATAATATCTTAAAATCACTAGAACATCCTTTAATAAAAATTATATAAATACAATTCTTTAAACACATAATATGTCATGACTCTCAGCATTCTATTCAAACAAATACAAACTGAGGATCGAGAGATCTTGCATTTTTAGAATATTAGAAATAAATATATATCATCTTAAATATAAATATATCATCATTATTTAAAAAATAACACACTTCACAGAACTCCCATGGATATTTTAAAACTACATAGGTTATCCTGGGGAAAATATATATAGAAAAGTTTGATCTAGAAATCCCAGTAAGAGAGTAAACATGGAAATAAATCATAGAATTAGATTCAAGTGGAATAATATGATATCATAAATTAAATGGTCATAATAATGGAATCATGGAATAATAAAAGTATACCATAAGATTATAAACATGTGTAAATAATATAATACATGATTTCATAAACATAATTCAGGGTAACTCCCAAAGACTGCCATCATAAAGTAGAAAAAGTCCCATAGTGGATTAGGTTTACTCCCAAAACCTTTAAATGACATCTCATGAGATAAATATATTTATACAATGAATTTTTGGGGATATATAATTACATACCCACCCATAACCTAAATTAAAGTATTACATATTCAAACCATATGAGGAAAATAAACCATACAGAAATCATAAGCATAATCAAACCCATGGGAATGAAGTGGGTTTCATAATTATTATTCAAGGAATAATTGATGTAAAATCCTAAGGATTTCAATTTAAATAAGGAATAAAATCATTTTTTATATTCATATTTGAAAAAAAAACAATATTCTTGAACATTTATTTCTAATATGGTTAATTTATGTGAAGGTTCTTGAGGAAGAATAAAACAAAATGTACCACTTAGGAAATCATTATGAAAAATGTAAAGGATATTTTAAAAGGAGAGAACATTTTTTTCTGTAATAAAAAAATAACCAATATGATTCTATTTAAAATAATTTGGGTTTTTAGTATCTATTAATGGTTTAAAACCAATTTATGGTAGTGATTCCTAACATGGGGTAATAAATTTGAAAGTTCCCCTAACCTGGTTTACTTAAATGTTGTAAGGGACAAAAAACTTTTATAACCCAAAAAATGAAATTTATATTTAACTTGTAATATATTTAAGGGAAATATAAAAAAATAATAAGAGGTACATGTGAATACTATTTCATAAAATAGAGAAAAATAAAAAATAATGTGTAACTAATAAGTCAAAAAGGAGATGCGAAAGATCTAACAAATTATCATAGAGGAAAACTAATTCTAAAATAATTTTTTTGAAATACCACATTGAAAATGGTATAATAAAAATTCCTTTTGAAAATAGAATAATTTAATTATGAAGGCCGCATGGATGACCCATAATTAGATCTCCAATTAAAAAAATAGAACATCAGTGAGAAGGGAAATTATGTGTGGAGATGGACCTTAATCTTCTGATTCTGGAGCAGATTTCCCTCTCGGTACCTGGTACAGTGGAGTGGTCTCAGACGATCATGTTTCTGGTGTTCCCTAGGTACTACTCCTCGTGCATACTTCAGGGGCACTCGATCCAGTCTTGTCGCAAGCTTCGTGGTGGAAATCCTGATACATCTTCTCATAACCCTGTTGTTCTTGCTAAGTCAATCCCAAGGTTTCCTTTGGTCTCGGATCAGCCCTTGAGGCCTAACCCAGTCAAAGCATCGCCTGGGCCTCCCTCGGCCTCGGTTCAGCAACCGTTGGTTGGCCTATCTTCATGTTCACAGTTCCTCCTCTCGGTTTCTAGGCGGTCGATTTCATTTGGTTGGGTTGACTCTTTTGGTTGTTCGGATCTGGTTCCTTTCTCTCCCCGGTCTACAAAGCCAGAATTTTTGGCTTCCTCAAAGATGTTTTTGGTCGGTGAGTTGATTGGTTCTTTGCTGAGATGTTTTAGGGTTGTCTCGATTCCTCCCTCTCTGTCTCCTCCTGGAATGTTTAGGGGTTCGGTTTTTCAGTTTGGGGGGTGGGATGGTTTGTTGGTCGGTCCTCTTATGGGGGTCTCTGTTTCTAGCAAGAGCTTCAGGCTCTCGAAAGAATTGTCTCCTGAGGTTTCTGGGAGCTTGTCGTGGAGCGATACATGTGGCTCCGCTATTTTCAGTCATAAGGTTGTCGCAGCGGTTGGTGTCTCGACTGAGGGGGAATTTAATGGGGATATTGGAGGTCCTTCTATGGTGTCTGCTGGTTCTGCGCACAAGTGCACTGGCGGATCCTCATTGAGCCCAGGTGTGTGCACAAGGCTGATGTTGAAGAGGCTCTAAGTTGGGGAGAGATCTCAATCTCCTGTGAAAATGACCATGTTGCCTAGGGCCAAAGCTAGGAATAATCCTATTTAAATGTTTCTCATATTGATTTAGAACGCCCGTGGGATCGGGGCTAGGGTGAAGACTGATTTTATTTCCTCAGATTCAAAGAAGCACAAAGTCATGTTAGTGGCAATTTTTGAGCACAAGAAAAACAATGCTAATCTGTAGGAGGTCACTCGGAAGATTGGTTTGCATGCTGCCATGCATAGAGTCTCATAGAATAACCACATCTAGATATTCTGGAAGAGGGGCGTCTCGGTGGTTAAGGTGTAGGTTGGGGACCAACACATTATAATGAAGGTGTCTAGGGATGGTGTAGATTGGTATATGTCTTTTATATATAGAAGTTGTGATGCTAATTGTAGGGAGGTGCTTTGGTCAGAGTTGAATGCTTTCGACTCAGGAGATCTCCCTTGGTTGGTGAGAGGGGATTTTAACATTGTTTTGAGGCCTGAGGAGAGGAAGGGTCATGGTGATTTTCCAAGACGAGCTAGTTTGGCCTTCATTCAATGCATGGAGGGTAAGGGTCTCATGGACGTGGGTTACTTTGGTGACCCTTTCACTTGGTTCAACAACCGTAAGGGGGACATGCGTAGCTGGAGCAGGCTGGACTGGTGCATGGCTAACGTGCATGCCATTGAAAAGTTACTAGACGTGAAGGTTAGGCATCTGTCGCGAAGCATCTCTGATCACTCTCCACTTCTCTCGCTCGGTAAGTTGGAGGCAGCTCAGGACAGCTTTATATTTTCCAATCAGTGGGTGGGAAACCCGGCTTTCCACTGCGTGGTGTTGTAGTCCTAGAGTGAACTATCGCGGGGTTTTTCGTGGGTGGATTTGCACCATAAACTAAGGCAGTTAAAGTAGGCCCTCTTGGCATGGGTTGTCTCTATTCCCCCATGGGATAATGATCTGGATACCCTTAAACAAGAAGTTGGGATTTTAGAATTCGGTCTTGAGAGTTGCAGGGAGGATGCTCTATTTGAGGAACTTTCCGAGAAAAAGGAAGCTTTGGCGGAGTTGTTACTAGCTCAAGAGTGTAGGGAGAGGGGTCGTGCAAGGATAAAGTGGCTCAAGTAAGGTTAAAAGAATTATTCCAATTTCCGTACATGACTTAAGGAGAAGTGGTGCATGGTGAAGCCCAACTTGGCACTGGAGGACGGCTAGTTTTCAGATGACAGAGAGGTGTTTGGGGGCTTGGCTCTAACATTTTTTAAAGACCTTCTGGCAGGCCCAAGCTCCAGTATGCCTAGGTGGTATCCATCTGGGAATGCTTTTTTATGGGAATAGATTCCAAATGTTGTCTCCGCACAAGAGAATGAGATGTTTGTAAGAATACCCACAGAGGAGGAGGTGAAGGAGGTCGTGTGGAGTCTAAACCCGGATAGTGCAGCTGGTCCAAATGGGTTTCCAGGATCTTTCTATAGTGGTACATGAGAGGTGGTTAAATGGGATCTGTTTCAGGACATTGTGGATTTCTTTCGTGGAGGGATCATCCCCCGTATTACGGCTTCTACCTCTTTGGTTCTCTTGCCAAAGTCTAAAGCCCCCTCTTCTCTCAATCATTATCGGCTGATTGGAATGTTCAATTTCTCATATAAAGTTTTGTCTAATGTGATCAAACGGAGGCTGTATGTTGTCTACCTTGGTGGGTCTCCTTGGAGAAACACGGTTTTGTGCACGATCGATCAATACAGGGGACCATGGCGTTGGCCCAGGAGATGATGAGGGATTTGAACAAAAAATCTCGCGGGTTTAACGTGGTGATCAAGCTTGATATGAACAAGGCTTTTGATAGGTTGGAATGGGGTTTTATTAACAGGGTTCTCTCCAAGATGGGTTTCTCAATGTGGGCATGTGACATTGTTTTTAGGTGCATTTTCTCACCATGGTTGGCGGTATCCTTCATGGGGAGAACGCATGGGTTCTTTGAATCTGTGCGGGGTCTTCGATAGGGTGATTCAATTTCTCCAAGTATTTTCATACTGATGCAGTACATGATTAGTAGGATGATTAATAAAGGTATTGGTAATGGTGAGATACTTCCTTTTATCAGGAAACATGGAAGCCTATCTGTCTCACACTTAATGTATGAAGATGATACTATCATCTTCACGAATGTTGGAAGGAGGTCGATTCAGGAGTTCAACAAAATTTTGGAGGAGTATTGCTGATAGAGTGGGAAGTTTTTAAATAGGGAGAAGAGTAACTTTTACATTGCTGGCTCATGTGGTACAGGGAGGGTGAACAGGTTGATCAGTGAGATGGGAATGGGGAAGGTCTCTCTCCCTATGGAATACATGGGTACACTGGCTTCTTCTGGTAGGCTGCGTACCAGTGATTTTGACAAAGTGGTGGATAGGATAATGGCCCGCATTTTGGACTGGAAGAATCATTTTTTATCCTTTGGGGGTTGCATCACCTTGTTGAATAGCGTTCTTTTTGCGGTGCCAGTGCATGCTATGGCTTCCACGAGTGTGCCAAAGGGAGTCATCAGGACCATGGATAGAATCATGGCTCGGTTTACCTAGGGTGCCTCCTTGGAAAAGAAAAAGATGTGGGTTGCGTGGGGGAAGATGGCTTGGCCATTTGGGGAAGGTGGAATCAATGTCAATAGCATGGCAGAGGTAGTGCATGGGGTTTGTGTGAAGCTTGCATGGGAAATCATCGAGTAACGTACGCTATGGGGGAGAAGAATGGATCAGAAATACTTAGCATGTGTGACTCTTCCTTTGGGTGGAGCGTCGTCTCTGTGGGTTGTTGTGTGTAATATCATTCCAACCCTTCTTCCACATTCTCAATGGATTTTTAGGGAAGGCAGCATCCTATTTTGGCAGTAGAACTAGTTGGGGAAGGTGCTGAAGTATCTGGGGTGCCCGGCTCCTTTTATCACCTTCAGAGAGACTAGTTCGCACCCCCTGTTTTTCAGATCAATTTTGGATTCCTCTCAACGGCTTGTTTTTTACTCTATTGTGCTTAATTCAGAGAAGGATATGTGCATGTATACACCTTCGTGTTCAGGTAGGTTCAGTGTCAAAGTTTTTTGCAGAACCACCAGTTTTGGTGGTCCTCAAGTGAGCGGGATCTGGAACAGAGTGGTCTGGTGGAAGAATATTCTAGAAAAGCTTAATTTCCTTACATGGAGGTTGCAGTATAATGCTATTCAATCGGATGATAACATCAAAAGGATGGGTATTAGTATGGTCTCTTTTTTCCATTGTTGTGAGCATAGGAAGGAGGAGAGCATGAACCATATTTTCTTCGAGGGCGATTGGGCCCGTGAGGTGTAAAGTTTCTTTGGAGGGCCTGCAGGTTTTTCCTCTCACGCTGGTAACTATGAGAGATTCTTGGTGAAATGTTTCCAAGGATGCAATGAAAATATTAGAGAGACTGAGGCTTGGGCCTTTGTTTCAATTTGGGTTGCTGGATTCTTTGGAAAGCAAGAAATCGTGCTAGGTATGAAGGGATGTTGTCCACAGGGAGGGCGGTGGTGGCCAGAACCAAATGTCGGTTGCTGGACCTGGTTGGCGTTTTGGGTATTGGGAAGGAGTCATCTGCGTTTCTTTTCTTGTATTCCCCGCTTGATGAGGCTAGGAGGAATGGTTCCAGTGTGTAGGGAAGATGGATCTGTTGGTCGCCTCTGGAGGAAGGTTTTAAGCTCAATACCGATGGGTCCTGCATCACGGAGTTTATACGAGGTGGTGGGGTCTTATGTGATCACAATGGAAGGGTGGCCTTAGCTTTTTCGGCTTATTATGGTAGCGGAAATTCGGTCCGATCAGAGGCCCTTGTAGTGCTCACAGGGCTGTCCATGTGTACGCAGAGGAATCTCAGCGTCGCTTAGATTGCAACTGATTCAAAGATTGTCCAAGAGGCCTTGATTGGGAGGGTTATCACTCTGTGGTCCATCATCTATACTATTAGACAATGTAAGGATCTCCTCTCGGACAAAGTTAGGTTCACTCCTACTTTGCGTGAAGGGAACAAAGTGGCGGACTACTTGGCCTCCCTTGTGGTCTCAGATGATCCTGTGGTTTGTTTTTCAAATATATGTCTTTTTAAACCGGAGGGGATGAACCTGATTAGGAGTGATGCTCTGGGGATACATTATTTCTGGCCTCCCTAGGTGTAGTCCCCTTTTATTTTATTTTATTTCTTTCTTTCCTTTTGAAATAAAAATCGTAATGTATGATGGATGGAGGAGATAGTTCGCATGTACGCATAATTAATGTTTCCATTTCTCAATGAAAAAAATGTAAAGATGGTAAGTGATAATTTAAAATTTCATAATGATTGATATATTATAGATATCATATTTATTCAACCATTACATCATTTTTATCAACCATGAATGGTGTTGATGAAAATAGAAGATGTCGCTTTCTAAACATGGTAGTCGACATAACTCGCTAGTGGCACTTTTGGTTTTCATAGTGAGTAGAGACGAATAAATAATAATTATTCAATTAATATAATAATATATATTTATAATAGTTATACTTATTCCATTATATTTTTATGGATATAACATATTTAGATGATAATATTAAGAATAAAAAGTTACAAAGTAGGTAATACTTACATTGGGGACTTGATCTTTATTTAGAGATTTTCATAGAGGAGAAGTCCCTAAGATAAATTCTAGAGACCAGGGGCTTAACAATGAGAAAATTAAATCTTGTAGATTTATTTTTGAAATATTTTCAAGGTAAATTTTACTGGTAATTGTAACCATGGAGGGGTGGATGTGATTCCCTTTTACAAGTGAATAAAGGGGAACTTTTTTGAGTTTCCTTTACAATACCATGATATCAATACACTATTCCTTTGTCAATGACTACAAAATTTCATAATAATGGATTTTAGGGTAATCTTGGTTCAATAAAAAATTAACTAATAATTTACAAACATATTTTAAATGTGTTCTCGTTCTTTTAACATAGGTTTTGTACATTTTAACATTTTGATTTTTACCTTGGTAATTAGTTTTTAACTAAACAAATTGTATATTATTTAAAATTATAAGGAAAACCCTATTAAAAAATTTTATGATTTGAAAATAAATTCAATATCCATTTAATATAGTTTAAATTATATATATTATAAAATCAAATTTAAAATTAAAATATATAACTTAGAAAAAACAATTTTTGTATGAAAATGACCCCTACCCATTATGTGTTCTCAAATTTTATTTAGTACTGTTTGTGAATTGAATCAGTTTTAATATAGTTATATATAGGATTAAAAATAATATTAGAGTCATCATTTATATCATAAAAATTAAATTGTTTAGAAAAAAATTACATAATGTTCATAAATAAATTCATTCAAAAAGGGAATTTCACCATTATCATGGTAATGAACTTTAATATTACTAATATTATATTTATGAATAAAATTAAATTTAAATTTCTTAATAATATTTAGATTTAAACTCAAATAAAAAATAATTTTTTTATATTTAATTTATAAAATTCTAAAATTTTAATTTTTATTCTAAGTATGTAAAAACAATTTTATGTGTGAAATATTACTTGATTTTAAAAAATATAAAATATGTACTTTATAAATTCAATATTGTAGTTTTAAAAAAATTATATTAATTATTAAATATATATTTTATATTTTAAAACGTATTATTAAACTTTTATGTCATTCTTATATTATAAAGGTGATATTTTTCAGAAAAGTATATATTTTTAATATTCACCTAAAATCAGTTATTTCAGATAAATATCAAAAATTCATATTAGTCTAATATTGATTTGATAAATTTAAAATCAAATTTTATTCTATAAAATTAAAATTTTAAAATTTATATATTTATATTTTAAATAAAAAACATATATATTATAATTAAAACTACTTTTTCAGAAAAAATGTGTTTCTAAACAATATGTGTTCTTAATATTATTTCATAACAGTTTCTAATTTATATGTTATTGATTTATTAGTTCATATATAATTATATTTTAAGGCCAAATTTGTTTTTTAAGGAAAAATATAAAATATATAATAAAATATTTCTTTAGAAATAAATATTACATTTATACTAAATACACATTAATGAATATCATTAATTAATTAATTAATTATATTCTAAAATTTAATTTTTACTACTCCATTGATATTAAACTATTTATATGAATTATATATATATATAAGATTTCATATTTTAAAAATAATAAAAATAATATTTACATGTAACACCTATATATATAATATTTTAATATTATATTTTCATTTTATTGTGAATTATGTTATTTTAAATTTATTACTTAACAATACAAGACTTTAGTACACCTAGTGGACATATGAATAATTGTGACATTTTTAATGACTATATTTGCAATGAACATTTTTTATTCCTCTATATACTCTTACTAAACTAATTTCATTCACACTTCTCATTTCCATCATTTTAATTTTAGATCCAGCAACATGCTTTCTTCTTGGTGGAATTATTTCTCATTATAGGTATTGATATAATATTGGAGATTATTAAAGGTGATGGTGGTCTATGAGAGTCTCTAGTTCTAAATATATTATTCTTTTCAATTTATTTTCCCCTTTTATTTTTTACAATTTTAATGGATGTAATCATCCATGATGTGTAACAAGATGTTGTATATGATACATGTTTTTATATAACTTCATTGTAATATATCATTATAATTGAATAATGTTTTATTATATTGGTTCTTATGTTATGTGACCCAATCTCAAATCAAGTATTAATTGTATTGAAAGAATAGAGAAACATTATATTTAATTATGGGGAAAATTAGTGCCTCCTAAAAATTGTTTTGTAACAAACATCTTATTAAAATTATCAAGGAAGAAAAATATTTTTTTCACAATTCATGATTGATGAATATGTAATCTCAAATTAATAAAGATATGAAATGGTAAAAGAGTGTGAGACAATAAGCCTGATCCATGGGTCGTAATCATCGGCATATAAAATATATAACATGAAATTAAAACCTATCATGATAATGAATTATGGAATAAAAATAATAATTGAAAATCTTGTAAAAAATATACACTCATCATGTTTACACAAAAAACATGTGAGAAAATCTTCTATCAACACGTTCACACAATAAAATTTTGAACAAAGCTTCATGCATCAAGTTCACACAACAAACTTTTGAACAAATATTATCATATCACATTCACACACACAAACTTGTGAATAAATCATCATGTATCACATTTACACAGAAAACTTGTGAAAAATTATTCTCACTTCACATTCACAGAAAAAACATCTGATCATAGCTTCTTAGATCGCATATACCCAACAATTCATCATCTCATGTAATATAAAATCTTAAACAAGTAATTAGAGAGTTATATAGGACCTCCAACCTTAAAAATAATAATAATCCATACATATTTGTTCTATTATAACCTGAAAACATTTATACTTAAAAAATAACTTAATTAACCCATGGAATAAATACGGGTTTCATAGAAAAAATCATAGAACGTTCAATAATCTATCCAGATAAATAAGATGGATAGTGGCATAGAAACATATACCTATTTTCATATAAGGTACATTATAAGTTTTTGAAAAAAAATAAAACAACACTTTGAGGATATAGATAAATAACTTTTAATAACATGAAGAGACATCCCATTTCAAAATTCTATATATCTCAACAAAATGTTCTTTTTCAAATGAAATACTTTAGGCACAATAAAACATTTTAAATATTATCCTTTAAAACAAAAAATCGGTTTCGTAAGATAAATTTTATAAAAACACTATTATTTAAAAAACACATAACAATTATTTCATAAAAGGAACAAGCTTTTAAAATCCCTCTTAAAATCAATAATTCCTTTAGAAACACAAATTTAACTTTTCAATAATATATTAATATTTTAATTTCTCGTATTCAAAATTTATTTTTGAAAGGGTGAAGTGAAAACTCTTGAAAACATTTACTTTTAAAAATTATATTCAATAATATATACTTGAAAAATAAATATATTTTTTAGATTAAATATCGAGTGGAAGATAAAATAAACAAACATGAAAGGAATACCTTTTTAATATTTTAAAATTGATTTTTTGAAATATCACATCATAAAAAGATATAATAAGACTTAATTTTTTAAAATTATAAAAGGTAACTATAAATTTCACATGATATATTGCATAATTAGTTTTCCATATATAAAGGCTAAAATTATTAGGAAATGGAAATATAGACAAGGAGGAGAAACCTTCATTAAAGTGGGTTGGAATTATTCTTAACAATGACATGCTTTTTGAGAAAAAAATTATCCATAGTAATATATTTATATTTAAAAGTATTTTTCCTCCATAGTGGAAGAGAATTTAAAATGAAATAAAACAATTGGGTGGATAAAATAAATCTTCGAAGAAATAAGTTCAATAAGAATCTTTATAACTTAATAAAAGTGTATTAAGTTAAGAAACACACTTGGAATACAGGTAACATATGAATAAAAATAACTTTAGAGATATAACAAGAAATTAAAATTAAAATATCATGAAATTAAATATATTTATAATAAATTATGGTAATATGGATTTTAGTACACTATATAGAAGAAAATATATTTTTCAATGTCAATCATGTCACATTCAGTTGAAAATAGTGACAAATTACAGTTACCTTAAATCCTCACTTCCATTAAAGTGCTTGCATCTCATGTATAAAAAAAATTTATTGATAACTTATTTCACATCCTTATTTATATTTATAACCTTTTATGATCATTTTATAAATTTATAAACATTTTTTTATCTTTTTTCAATATGAGATCTGAGTAATATTGAACATTTTGAACTAGTTTCATAATAACAGTGTTATTCTTCATTCTTATCCAAAATTTCACCAATAAAAGATATTAAAAGGTACTAAAATATATACTTTATAATTATCTATGATTCCTAATTTTCATTCAATAGTAGTTTTGGTTATGATCCTCACGGATTAAATCGACAATGAGCATGTTTTGTGTTTTTTTATCAAATAGATATTGGAATCATAATTAATGAGTTTAATATTAATTTCACCATTACATAACCACATTAATATAATTATTTAATTTTTTTACATTTATTATCAATAATTAATTTCCCATAGTCATCCGTGATTTTATTTTGTAGCATTGTTCAAGTAGGTGGTCAGACTGACCCAAACATGAACGTACAATAATTAATGGATGTGTATAGTTGTGAAAGAGTCTTATTTTGGAATAATATAATAATTTTAGAATAATAATTATATTTTTTAGATATATTTAATGTTTTCAATAATAATTTAAAATATTTTAATAAATAATAAAGAACCTGTATGAAAAATGGCATATGTAACTTCATGGAGGTGATAGTCCGCACAAATGCATGAAAAGACATTTTTGTTTTTCTAAATAAAAAAGGGGAATTGTGGTTAATGATTAATAACTTAGCATAATAACATTAATTATAAAAATAGTATTTATGTAATTATATAGGAATAATAGAATTAGGTTTGTAAAAGTAATCAAGAATGAAATTATATTAGGGAAAGATTATTACTCACATTGAGAACTTGATTTTTCCCTTTTAGGACTCCTCAAAAATGGAGGACTTGTGAAAACTTATTATATGAAGAAAAAAACTAATGGAAGAGGACATTTTTTATATGTAGATTAATTAGTGTGGTGTTTCAAGTGGAAAACAAAATTTTGGAGTGTTCATGAATGGGTGTTCATAGACCCCTTTTATAAGTGGTTAGAATGGCATTTTTGAAAATATTTCATCTTAATATAAAGTGAGCACATGTTTCAAAGGTGAAGAAGACTCCAAAATGAAGAATAATGAAGTGGTGATAAGTTTTTTAAAATAAATACATAAAAACTAAATTAAAAACCTATTTTTTACATTTTCTACCTTAACTCATTTGGTTTATCCTTTTTTGGATTTTACCTTAGTATGTAATTTTTTCATAACTATTTCATTTTTTATGCAAAAAATAAAATGGGCCTTATTAATTAATTTGATCTTATAGAATCAAAATATAAAATCCATTTTATCATATAAAATTTATGTATATTATAATAATTAATTTTAACATTAGTGTAATTAATGCATAAAACCCCATTTTAGAAAAAAACATATTATTTTGTTGAAATTTTTTTGTGGGATAATTTTATCAATGTTTTTTTATTTTAATTATATAAAGTAATTTATTATAAAATAGATAAAATTTATTTGTCTATAAAATAATTAACATCCCTAACTTGCTTCTCCCTCAAGTGACTGAGTTGGATTGGCTATGTGAACTGAGACAGACCTTCTATTAAGATAGAGGAAGTCAATTATAAGTGAGGGTGTAAGGAATATAGTGGGGAGACTATAACATCTGGTATAGAGTATAAATACATTGAAAAATACAGACCAATAATAACAGAGTATTGGATGAAAAATAAATGATCAAGTAGTAATCAAAATCTGAAAAGAGTACCAGCTGAACGATCTAAAAAACATATTCATGTAATAACATGTTGAATTTATCTAAATGACATGCATAAGTGATATAAATAAAGTCTAATAGGTTTGATAAAACATGACTCTAAACCCTTATCTTAATCCTCATCTATATCCCTTCTCTAAGCTCCAACCTAACTAGAATCAATCAACATAGGGCCCCTTTCCCATATCCAAAATTGCATCCAAGAAATATTCTTAGGTACCAAATAGTGTCCTGAGAAGGGGGTGAGTACAACTTAGTAGGAAGACAGACATGGTGAATAAACAATTGAGTCTGAATATAGATCATATAATAAAGTGATAATATTATATTAATTAATCATTTAATAAAATACATGAAATAAATATATTAACCCTAGGGTTCCGGGTGACACCCAGGGACAACCAAACATCCTTCATCTCCATTTATGATGCCTCTTCCAATAAGTCAAATCCTCTTGCATTAGGATGGACACCCTTCTCCATATCTTGGGTAACATAACTAATATCCATATGGATTTCCATATTAGATCCGCTTGCATCTTCTCATGACACGTGTCACAAATGGGAATGATACATCCCATACTGGGCACCGTTAAAATTCCCATTTTAGAGAAACTTAAGTCATATCAAGGTGTAATACCATGCCAATTGTAAATATCATATCATATGTGGTGAGTTATCAAATTCCAAGGAAAACCACAGGTTCCATGTATCATAAGACAATAGTCCAAGCCCTATGGAATCCTTTAAACAATATCACATATACAATCCAGCCATGTGTTTCATTTATCACAATTCATATGTGATGCATAGTTAGATAATTTATCACATTTAATTAATGAGGCATCATTTCTCCATTGTTTGATCTCTTACATTAGGATGAATCAACGATATCAAACCATGCCAGGTTTCCATTTACCTCAATTCACAATCCAAATCACATCAATACAATTTCTCAATTCACATTGTTATTTCAATTCCACATTTCTAATATCTTAAAAATATACAATTAAAGGGTAATCTCACCTCTCAAGTCGATCAAGGACTAATTACATCACTAAGATATCTCATTGTATTCTTGGGAGGTATATATGTGTGGGTTATATTCAAATAAGTGAGATTACCATTTAATTAGGTCCTACACATGGTGTTCTAGTGTGATCGCATGAATTTCGCACACTAATGGGATCAAAAAAGACAAAAGTGTGTTATTATAGACCACCCACATAACAAATGGATCAGACACCAAAAACACTCAGTGTCTGAGGTAATGATTAAAATCCATATTTCTACACATCATAAATGACTAGATATTCATCAATCTCATGATCCTTTGTATGATTATTTAAATAGGAACGGGCATTTAGATTTTTGAGAAATATCATAGGTCACTGATGGAGAGGTTTGAAATGAGGGGAGATCCATGTTAGAAAAACGCAACACTATTATGGGTTTTTAAGATTGGGTGTAGCTCTTTTAGGGAATAAATGGGTGGTTTACATTGTAAATACCAGGATTCTCACATATGTTAAAAAACCATTTACCATTGAATTAAAAACTAATGAAAAATGGTCTTATGTATTAAAAAATATATGGCATATGTTTTGATTTTATAGATTTCCCCAACGATTCATAGCTTTCCTCGATTTTACAGGATCAACCTACCTGATGAATTTACTTTGTAAATAGATTATTTATTTCCTATGTTTTTTCTATAGATTGAAAACCCTTCAGAATTATTTTTAATCATAATCCTAAAATTAAATTGTTAATATGTTCTAGAACCTGAATATTTTCAGTGCCCCTGTAGCTCCCACCCAGAACCTATATCCTTTTCATACTTTCCAACTAAAGATCAAACAAAATAAACCAGACTCGAAAGAAGACTATCAAAAACTAAGGGAGACAGACATGGAAAATATGGGATCGTACAACCTCCCCACCATATAATAGCTCATCCTTGAGCTACTCCAAGCATCATTATAGGGTATCATAGAAAAAGTCTATCCATAGTGTTGACTTATCAGACTCCAAATCCAATGTCTCCTCTTGTAGAATCTGATGCTACCACTGCACTCGCACTAAGAGTATGGTATTTCCATGAAGATTAATCTCATTATAGTCCACTATTTGTGTTTGATTCTTATAAAATGATTCGTCAACATAAAACTCAAAATTATCAATATATATCACACAATAAGTATTAGGATGATATCCACAAAGTAGTGATGTGTGAAGAATATCATGCATGGATTTGTAGCATTGTGGAAGGGATAAATGGTAGGCCACTAGAATTTCCATTTACATTATCTCAAATGACCCAAAAAACCCTGGATTCTTGCTATCCCTATTTTCTAATATTGTATTTCCCCATCCTAGATGACACCCAATGGAAAACTCAATGACCAACCTCAAAATCATGTTTTCAACTTTAATGGTTAATTTGTGATTTCTACCTAATAGGTATTGTCACCAACTAATTTCTAATTAACTAAAAATACTTAGATGTATCCTACAGAAGAACATTCCCAATAAGTACTGACTCTCCTTCATCTAACCAACAAAATGTGTGAATGGCATGAACTTCCATATAAAACCTCAAAATTACCCATTTTTATCGATGATTAAAATCTATTGTTATAAGTAAACTCTAAAAGTGCTATATGATTCTCCCAAGAATCAATGAAATCTGGAAAAAAGGTTCACAATGTATCCTCTAGAATCTAAATTGTCCACTCGGATTGGTCATCAATCTAAGGATGATAGGTTATACTCAGAAGAACCTATGATATTAGATCCTTCTTAAGAACCTTCATGAACCGATACATAAAACATTGATCTCAATCAAAAATGATACTCCTTGTAACAATATGAAAACAAAATATGTATTACACATACATTACACCAAGATCATTGATGATGAAGGTCCCCTTGATAGGTAAGAAGTGAGAAACCATCATCAGTAGATCCTTGATCACCCGTATTGCATCATTCCTTTGAGGTGTCTTGGGAAATCCTATCATGAAATACATGGTGACAAAATCTGATTTATACTCCAGAATAGGTATAGGTTGTAACAACCCACCAATCCTCCGATGCTCATCCTTCACCTGTAACAAGTGAAACATAACACTGTGAGTCTCAATATCTTCTTCTTCATTCCAAGATATTGGTACTTTCTATGGATATAATGATACATCTTTGTCTGATCGAGATGTATCATCTACCAAGAAGCATGAAAATCCCTCATCATATCTTCATGCAAGACCATAGGAACCCATACTTTGACAAAAAAATCAAGTCACCCTAGCCAAGAGACCATCCTGATGGTGTCTCCTTACTATATAATATTTCCCTCAAAGTTATGGTTTTCAGATCAGATAACTACTTGGTCTTGATCCGGTCAAGAAGTATGAGTATAACGGATGTGAAATTTAGAGCTACTCATCCTTGAGACTCTTGAACATCTAGATGCATGTCTGAAAATAGTTCCATCAACCACCACTCATTGTAAGACTCATACACTTCCTCTATAATTATTTTTTAGCTCAAGGTGTGAGCAATAAACTTTCCTTTTCTTGGTGTGTAATCCAACACAAATTATAAGGACTAAAAATATTTGACCCACCTCCTCTACTAAAGTTTCATGTATCGCTAAAAATATATACTTGAGTCTCTTAGGTTCTATATACACTATAATCCTCTCATACATCAGATGGTGTCTCCAATATCTTAGGGTTTATACTATCGTAGCTAACTCCAGATTGTGAGATGGATAATTCCAATCATGTGATCTCAGTTATTTGGATCCATAAGAAATAACTTGATCCTCCTACATCAAAACCACTCCATGTTTCACCCCATATGCATCATAGTACATTGTATAATAATTTTCTGGAATAGAAAATTGAGGATAAATGTATATTTTAGTGTGTTCTTCAGTTCCTGCAATGCTCTCTCATAAGCATCTGACCAAACAATCTTCACAACTTTCTCAGTCATCCCAAACATTAGTGCTTCCAAATCATATAAGTTTTATATAAAACACTGATAATGCCCTACTAGACCCATAAATATCCAAGTTGTGAATACATTATTGGGTAACTCACTAGATACTACTATTACAACCTTCTCTGGTTACACTACCACTCTATCCTCTAAGATTACATGGCCCAGGAATTCTACTCAATCAATCGATAAGTTTTATTTAGATAGCATGGAGTAAACTTGATGCTCTTTCAATGTACTCAAGATGATGTCAAGATGTTGGTTGTGATCATCTATTCACTTAGAGTACACTAAGATTTCATTGACGAAAACTACCATAAAATTAACTAGTAAAGGATAAAAGATCTAGTTCATTAGATCCATGAATTCCACTAGTTAGTTTTTCGGACTGAACAATACAAACAAAAATTCTTACAAGACATACCTAATCCTAGAAGTATTCTAGTGTATGTATTATGGTACCCTCAACTGATGGTACCCTACCTCATGTTTATTTTGGAGAATATGCTAGAACCTCTCATATGATTGAATAGATCATCAATGTGAGGAAGGGGATATTAGTTGTTTACTATCATCTGGTTCAACCTCTGATTTTCCAAACATAAGAGAAAGGTTATTTTATCATTATTGGAGAAATATACTGTAGAACCCCAAAAATAAGTAATAGGTCATTTGAATCCTTTGGCTTCTAGATCCTCCAAATGAGCTTTTTACTCATGAATCTATGTTAGTGTCATTATATATGACAGGATAGAAGTTGGATTAGATACCATCACTAACTCAATCCTGAACTTGATATCTCGATCAGGTGGTAATCTAAAGAACTATTTAGGAAATACATATTGGAAAATATTCACTACTTGTGAAAAAATATCTAACAACATTATAATATCATCCAGATGAAGGCTTGCTATTTGGCCCATGAGAAAATCTAATCTACACTGAATTAGTCCTACATGACCAGCCTAAAGATATCGCTCACACTATTGAGTATAGTTGCCCACTTATGGAGATATAAAGGTAAAAATGCTTAGGTAAAAATGGATATGGTCCTAGTATAGAACTAACCAATCCATAATCAGGATCAAATCATTACCTTTAATTTCTATAAAAAAACATATCTCAAGAGAAATGGAAACCTACAATTCTAAGAGAACACTCATTATAACATTCGATATCCTCTATTTACGCTATCAATGGTGTGTCGGCGGTCATAATACTATCCAAGATATACACAACCAATCCCAAACCATTTGAAAATTTAGTGTATAAAAAGTAATGGGATTCTCTTATATCAAAAAACATAAAAAAAAATTAGATGATGAAAGAATAATACCTATGAATGTATAATATCATGTATCCATGATAGCCAAAGTAGACTGGATAGCGTGAAATTAATTCATCCATTTACGATGTGCTCTAGTCTGACTCACATGTGCTATTCCCTCTAGCTAGTATTGCCTCCCCCATTCTGAGGTACCATGTCCTCTTCCTTGTCCACTATATCTTGTAGAACTACAGATACAAGTATGATGAGGGGTGGTTGAGTCCCTCCTTGACTCAGGTTCCTTTCTTGATCCCCTGTCACTACTCTTCTATTATGGGCCTCTAAAAACCGCTAAAGATGACCCACCATACCACAATAATGGAACTCCATATGGATTTAAGGAAACTAATGTTGTTTTTGGACTCCCTTTACACACTATAATCACTCTAATAGAATGAGATTCTAATATGGCTACCCAGTCCCCTGACTACACTAACTTATATTTTCATAGTGAAAACTATTGTAGTGGCCCTTCTTGTTTCTAGATGATGGATTCCTAGATCTCCATACTTAAACTATTTGTCCACTTTTTTGGGACTCTCTAATATTTCCTTCTATAATGAGTGCCTCATTCATCATGACCTAAAAGTAACTTAAGAGAAATATTTTTACCTGTGATCCTATCACATAGAAATTCCCACTACAAAAATGCCTCACTCTGGTGGTCTCATCATCCAGTAAGGATGGAGAAAAATGCTTCATATTGGTGAAACATCTAGCGTATCCCATCACTATAAATCCCACCCATGTAAATTTCATGAACTCACAAGCCTTCTCATCCATTAGAATCTCAAGATAGAAGTGTCTTAGATATATCACCTCAAATTCCTTCCAGGTTAACTCATCTTGCAACCTATTCTACTATAGGATGTTCCACAAATTCTTGGATGTTCCTGTAACACCCCGAGATTTTATGAAAAATATTCTTTTACTTTCATTGATGTCTTCTATTATACAGCACACCAAGTTTAGCTTATACTATACGCAACACCGTATTAACTTGCAGTATACACAACACTATTCTTGGATCGTGTTACACACAATTTCATGTTCGTTTTATAATAGTCATTCTATGAAACATTGAGTGTGTGTGTGTATATATATATATATATATTCAATGTATAAATGAAATATGGTTGGATTCTTTTATACGAAACAACGAAGGATTCTTTCACAACACGCAACCCTGACTTGGCTAGCATTACACGCAATCGTGACCTTCCTCGATAGCGTGTGTTGTACGCAATACCGGGTTTTACTAAATAACGATATATTATTATAATATTATTATGAACTAGCTGTTATGAATAGTATTAACTAAATTTTGAATTTTATAACATTAGTATTCATCTTACACATTTTCTAGAACATAGTATGAGAACAAAATAAATTTTTCGGGTAAAATAAGTATTTTTCAAAAATTGCAGTTTTGCCACCTTTTGATGGCGCACCCACTTTAAATCTTGTTTTTGACATGTTTATAAGTTCAATTTTACAAAATAAAATTATTATTTGAAATCAAGATATAAAATTTTACCTTGGATAAATTTTTCATATTATTCTGATAACTTTCATATTTTAATGAATAGTAAAAAGATGCTATATTTTAATTAAAACAACTTTTTTCATCGTAATAACTTATGTGGTTAAATAATAATATTGAATGGTTTTAAATTATGAATAGAATATATTTTTACCATTTAATATAATGTATGTCATTAGCCTTGATTTTACATTGAATTCATAGGTTAAATAAATTCAATATTTTGCAATGTTTTAAACAAAAACCCGTTTTCTTTCAACAACGAGATTAATTTTAATTTAATTTCTGAAACTTATGCGTATTGAATTTGGAAAAATGGATTCCATATTTGGAATCAGTGTGTCAAAATTATATTAATAGACAACTTTTTATTTTTGGGCTTTATGAATAGTAACAACGGTAAATTTTATTTACCATAGTTAAAGGTAAATCGGGTAATTAAGGGTAAATATAATATTACAAAATTACCCTAACACATGCCAAAATTCGATCGGATGGCTAAAAGTCGACCCATATAACCTAAGGGTTCGATTAGATTCATTTTATGGACTTTTGAACATGAAAATAATTTAATTATTATTAAAACCAAAGAAAGTGACAACATGTCACTCTCTTAAATATTATAAGTATAATAATTTTAATTTAGTGATAACCATCATAAAACTTCAAACATGAATAGTATCAACAAATCTAATACAATTATATACATCATGATAATTTATTTATAATTTTTAGGAATTAAATAATTGTCATTAATGGTGATACATTAATGATGCAGAAATTATTTATTTAGTGAAAAATCAATAATATAGTTTTTATTGAAATATTAATACATATCAAAAGGCCCAAAAATCTGCAAAAAAACTTATTATTAGTGTATATATAAACCCTAATTATCCACTGGCCGAATTTTTGACCATTTGGATCCTTATAAAGATGATTATGACACTTATATTATTTTATTTTAAATGATACCAAAGTTGTCACCTTCATAATTTAAAAAATATAACAATTTAAATTTTGTAATTTTAAGATGATAAATTCTAGTAAAAGTATTATTGTGAACGGTAATGGATTTATCTTCATCATAGGATTTTTTTAATTTTTATGAAACATATAAGTATATTAAATAATTATACAAAAATGTAGAAGTAGTTATTTTATTAAGAGATAAACCAAATAAATGGTTTTAAAAATAATAAAATAAATATTATATGAACTATTTAATATGATCCACTAATTTTATAGATACATATGAACTTTTATGAATCTATTAAAGCTTTTATTTTGAACATATCTTCTGTATATAATTTATTTAAATTCAAATAAATGAATAGTGTCAAATTTGACACTATTGTTATTTTATAAAAATAACATATTATAAAATTGTTTAAAAATCATAAAAATATTTAAAAATTATAAATTTAAATTTATATGGTATAAAATGTTATAAAGTATCCAATTACGGGAAATTCAAAATAAATAAGTAATTATTTGTTTTAATTTAAAATTTAGAATATTATTACCACAAATAAAATTAAATTGATTAAATAAGGATAAATCAAGTTGATAATGTTGAAAATAAATTCCTAACTTGTATAAATTTTATTGGTTGATGATATTACAACCCTATATCATCTAATATTCTAATATGAGTCATTTTTAGAGGTTTTTAAGTGGGGTTAGATTTATTATAAATTAATATTTTTAAGATTTCCAAAGGTGCCCCTCCCCTCCCTTATAAAAGGGCACCTCTTCCCTCTCTTCCAAACACCACATTGAGCCTTCAATGTCGTCAAACCCCTGACCAATTCTCTTCTCCACTTCCCTATAAACATCCTAGAGGTCCTGGTCTTCTTCAAAGACCAATTTCAGTGCCCTAAGAGGAGGTCTCAAAGAGGCTCTTCAAAGAAGAGGTAATGTCTGTTACCGATTCTTTCAACTTTATTTCTTCTTCCACTTCTTCTTATTATGTTGTTTCATTATGAAGTAATAACATCAGTATCAATAATATACTGATATGTTATTATATGTATGAAACAACCCTATTTCACCATCTATCCATCCTACGGAAAAATAAATCACCGTGCGTGCGTACGTACGGAATACCGTCTCCACGCCGTGGTGTAATCTATTTTCCACCACCACCTTACTTGGATGGGTATAATGGTGTAAATAATAACTATATATGATTATTATAATGTGATATTGATTATGTAATAGTATACATACACTCCAATAAAATTCCACGATCATGGGAACGATATCATCGCTCGTGCGTACGTACGGAATACCGTCTCCACGACGCAATGAGATTCATTATCAATGATTAACCATTCATAAATGATTATAAAGTATATATAATAAGTAATCATGAAATATATGACATAATAATGATACTGGATTTATGTATATATATGTGTATGTCATCTACTTAATTCCATTCAATTCAATAAGGAAACGAAAACAGCGTTCATGCGTACGTACGGGCTACCGTCTCCATGAACGGTGTATTTCTTTCCATTTATTGATATATTATATATATATGTATATTATGAATATATATTATATATAAATAATGTTTTACATTATGGATATAAGTAATCATGATCTAAGTAATCATATGAATAATTACAAGTTAAAACACGAACGACAAATGAGACGATTTTACCCAAAACGCTACTTTAACATGAATTTACAAGACAACGGGTAATATAAAGTCATAAGTGAACCATATATGTTATAATAAAAATGAATATTATTCTTTAATAAGTCAATAACATTATTTAAATCATTATATAGGGGGTTCAGATACGTACGAAGCATATCGGACCTAAGGTAATGGATAATTTTGCAAATCTCATTTTTATTCGGGATTGCTTATTCGTAAGTATTTACTGGGGTTATTTATATCATCCATGTCCATGTTTTATAAAAGAGTTTTCATGTATGTTTAAATTACTTTTTACCCATTTTGACTTTTACTACATTGTATGTAAGGAATCTTTCTTTTGTTTATGTTACGAGGTACTTTTTTTACTTTTCTGGCAAAAGTACGAGAAGAATGTTTTTTTTAACTTATACGGAATAAAAGGATTTTTACAGTTTTATAAAGCCTTATTTTTATGAATATTCCTACAAAATATTTCATAAATATTTTCAAAAAAATCTTTTTCTTTTAAAATTGCATGATGTTTTGTGGAAAGAAATTGATTTTGAAGAAGAAAGGATATTTTCCTCAAGAATTCATTTCAAGTGTTTTATCAAAATCATTTTCCATCTAAGATGACATTATTTCATATGTGTATGTTTCAAGTATAATGTCTCTATGATTTACATGGTTTCACTGTTCTTATGATGAAATGATATCCATTTTTTTATATGGATTATGTTATGATGGGATGATGATTATGATACCCATTTTATTCTTTGGGTTATGATGAATGATTTATGTTTATGTTGTGGAAAAAGTAAGAATGATTTCATTATGAGATGGGTGGGACCTATATCTCCCTCCAATGCATTGGGTAATGATTTATATCTCATGAGATAGACATGGCTGGAATGGCAAGTTAAACCGGTTCAGTAATATAGGACTGGAACGAGGAGTGAACTCGATTCAGAAAGGGACTTTGTCCACTAAGATGGTCTTGGAATCAATGCCTTGGCTAATATGGAAATCATATCATGTGCTTAATGGTGGCCACAATTAAATGTTTTATTCCCATGCTATTTTATCATTCTTAATGTTTCTTTATGATCTATTCCCTACGTACTTCCATGTTTTATGTCATTGCTCAATCCTTTGATGTTTAAACATTATGTTCATGTATTTAAGTTCAAATGTATATGGTATGTTTTATTTTATCCATGCTTACCCTTACTGAGCATTTGAGCTCACCCTTTTGTATGTTTTCTTTTCCCCAGGATATAAAGAAAGGTTTTAGGTAAGAAAAAAAGGGAAGATCTCTATTGGGAGATGTTGAAGATCTTTCACCACGATTAGAAGATTACGTTCCAAGTTTCCAAAGACACTAAAATATTACAATCCTTGTGTGTCTGTTTTTGTTATGTATTAATTATTCCGCAAAAGTAATGTATTTTCCACGTACTTCAAGCTTCGGGTCTCTACAGTTGGTATCAGAGGATTGGTTTAGTCAACCTTTGGAAACTAGGATGCAAGAACTTTAGTGAGATCCCTATAGATATTTCTAAGGTATGTCTAGGGATGTCCCTAAGGATAATTATACGTATAGGATATAGTCCTAGAACTACAGTAATGATCTTAGAATTTAACCTAAGATTTTAGATATTTAGGGTACTCCTCCTTTACTATGTTGTTTTCCCTAGCATGATTTTTTCCTCTCACACTATTCTTTTTGGGTTTTAGAAAATGGATGGAAACAGAAAGATTCATGATAATGGAGGATATGATGGACAATGGAATGATATTCTTCATGAGAAACCAAATGAAATAGGATTTGGAAGTCCAAACATAATTATTATGTCGAATCAGCAATCTCATAAGATGATCAATAAACTCAAATTTGGTATGTTTCCTGACTCAGCTAATAAGAGAAAGATGGAGTTTCATGATGATTGTAGAGGAAAGAAAGTTCAATTTCCCCTATGTAAATCATGTGGGAATAGGCATCAAGGAGAATGTTTCAAAGGAACTGGAAGATGCTTTGGGTGTGGAAAAGAAGTACATAAAGCCAGTAAGTGCAAAGGAAAAGGTTCAGTTAACACAATGAATGAGGATAATGGTGTTGCTACGACATCAACAATGGTTAAATGTTTTAAATTTGGAATGTACGGGCATTATGAAAACCAATTCCCTAAGGGAAAGTCTCATGAAGAGAATCAGTATGGTCGTATGGGTAATATTTATGTTGATGATGATGAACAGACTACAAATGATATGTGAGATGAAAGAATTGTTGAAGCTCGGTCAACGGTTTAAGAAAATAGTGGAATGATTACATTTTTATCAAATGTAATGTTGTATAAGTAATCTCATGGTACTATGGAACAAAGAGACATCTAAGGATTGTTACACTATTGTCTTTCCTTAAGTTTTGAAAGTGTGTGATGAATGGTACCAGTATTTTTGGAAAGTAGATGATATGCACATAATGAAGGGATAAGAAGATAATGAGATGTTTGATTGTATTCATGAGCTCATGACTAATATAAGGAGAAGGTTATATCATGGTTTGAGTATATAGAATTTTGAGGATTTTGGTTTGTGGAAAGTGTTAACTTTTAACTGCATTCATGTTTGCACTAAGGTTCAATGGGTATTCATTTTTCAAGAGAATACATGATTAAGGCCTTCGAATGTTTGGAATGTGACCAAAAAGACATATCTTATGATATATGGGGATCAACAATGATATTAAATCTCTGGTAATCGTTTTCACTATATTATGAGAGTGGACTGCAGTATTATGGATAAGACTAAAGATTGGAATGGATTATGTTGGACATAAGTTAGTCTTGTTTAAGGATAGAAGTTTTTTCGATATTATTGATGGGATATTATAGTAATATAGTTTTAGAAAAAGGACAACCTACAGGATGGGCGATAGCCCATCATGTCGGAAAAGGTTGTGGGAATCGAACCCACAACCGAAGTGCGACTGGCCTTTATTGCCTACCACTGGCCTACAGGAAGTCCCTGTTTAGTATAAATTAGTTTTATTATATTAAGCAGTATGATATATGAAGTATAAGTCCATTTTAGGAACTATATATGATTAATCTCACTATAGATTGACTTATTTAAGTTTTGATAACTTTTCTAACCTTTTGTTTGAGACAGATGTAATGACCCATCATTCTATCACATGATCTGCTAACACATCATGAATGAAAAATTCAACTTCATTTCATTAAGATATGAAGTGGAAATTGTCTAAAGAACGACCAACGGTGAGACTATACCAAAATCACGAAAGTATTTCTTCTCATTCGAATTTCACTAAATTTAGGGAAATGATCTTGAAACCCAAAAATGTTGTCCTAGTGCTCTTATATCTGATGAATAAGATGGTACCTTAGATCATCACAAATCAATAGCTTTGTGATTGTTGGATTTTTCATAGCCATGTTCCCTACCACTCTCCATCAGAACTTGATGGTTAGATTTTTCTTCCATATCCATATTTTCACCTATGTTCTCCTACGTGGAAACCGAGTGATGAGTTAATTTGGTTAACCGTTACATTTCATACTTTAGTTTTTAAAGCCATGTTTTGGTATTCTTTTTTACGATGTGGGTTTCTATTGAACAAACTTTCGAGTAGTAAACCATCTATAACCCCGACGAATTTCGAGGGAGAAATTCATTTTAAGGGGGGTAGAATGTAACACCCCGAGATTTTATAAAAAATATTCTTTTACTTTCATTGATGTCTTCTATTATACAGAACACCAATTTTAGCTTGTACTATACGCAACACCGTATTAACTTGCAGTATACGCAACACTATTCTTGGATCGTGTTACACACAATTTCATGTTCGTTTTATAATTTTCATTCTACGCAACGTTGAGTGTGTATATATATATATATATATATATATTCAATGTATAAATGAAATATGGTTGGATTCTGTTATACGAAACAACGAAGGATTCTTTCACAACACGCAACCCTGACTTGGCTTGCATTACACGCAATCGTGACCTTCCTCGATAGCGTGTGTTGTACGCAATACCGGGTTTTACTAAACAATGATATATTATTATAATATTATTATGAACTAGCCGTTATGAATAGTATTAACTAAAATTTGAATTTTATAACATTATTATTCATCTTACACATTTTCTAGAACATATTATGAGAACAAAATAAATTTTTCGGGTAAAATAAGTATTTTTCAAAAATTGCAGTTTTGCCGCCTTTTGATGGAACACCCACTTTAAATCTATTTTTTTGACATGTTTATAAGTTCAATTTTACAAAATAAAATTATTATTCTAAATCAAGATATAAAATTTTACCTTGGATACATTTTTCATATTATTCTTATAACTTTCATATTTTAATGAATAGTAAAAACACACTATATTTTAATTAAAAACAACTATTTTCATCGTAATAAATTATGTGGTTAAATAATAATATTGAATGGTTTTAAAGTATAAATAGAATATATTTTTACCATTTAATATAATTTATGTCATTATCCTTGATTTTAAATTGAATTCATAGGTTAAATAAATTCAATCTTTTGCAATGTTTTAAACAAAAACCCGTTTTCTTTCGACAACGGGATTAATTTTAATTTAATTTCTGAAACTTATGTGTATTGAATTTAGAAAAATGGATTCCATATTTGGAATCAGTGGGTCCAAATTATATTAATAGACTACTTTTTATTTTTTGGCTTTATGAATAGTAACAACGGTAAATTTTATTTACCATAGTTAAAGGTAAATCGGGTAATTAAGGGTAAATAAAATATTATAAAATTATCCAAACACATGAAAAAATTCTATTGGATGGATAAAATTCGACCCATATCACCTAAGGGTTGGATTAGATTCATTTTATGGACTTTTAAACAAGAAAATAATTTAATTATTATTAAAACCAAAGAAAGTGACAACATGTCACTCTCTTAAATCTTATAAGTATAATAATTTTAATTTAGTGATAAACATCATAAAACTTAGAAAATTAATAGTCTCTAGAAATATAAAACAATTATCTACATCATGATAATTTATTTCTAATTTTTAGGGATTAAATAATTGTCATTAATGGTGATACATTAATGATGCAGAAATTATTTATTTACTCAAAAATCAATAATATAGTTTTTATTGAAATATTAATAAATATCAAAAGGCCCAAAAATCTAAATAAAACTTATTATTAGTGTATATATAAACCCTAATCATCTACGGGCCTAATTTTTGACCATTTTGATACTTATAAAGATGATTATGACACTTATATTATTTTATTTTAAATGATGTCAAAGTTGGCACCTTCATAATTTAATAAATATAACAATTTAAATATTGTGATTTTAAGATGATAAATTCGAGTAAAAGTATTATTGTGAACGGTAATAGATTTATCTTCATCATAGGATTTTTTTAATTTTTATACAACATATAAGTATATTAAATAATTATACAAAAATGTGGAAGTAATTATTTTATTAAGAGATAAACCAAATAAATGGTTTTACAAATAATAAAATAAATATTATATGAACTATTTAATGTGATCCACTAATTTTGTAGATACATATGACCTTTTATGAATCTATTAAAGCTTTTATTTCTAACATATCTTTTGTATATAATTTATTTAAATTCAAATAAATGAATAGTGTCAAATTTGACACTATTGTTATTTTATAAAAATAACATATTATAAAATTGTTTAAAAATCACAAAAATATTTAAAAATAATAAATTTAAATTTATATGGTATAAAATGTTATAAAGTATCAAATTATGGATAATTCACAACCAAATAAGTAATTATTTTTTTAATTTAAAATTTAGAATGTTATTACCACAAATAAAATTAAATTGATTAAGTAAGGATAAATCAAGTTGATAATGTTGAAAATAAATTCCTAACTTGTCTAAATTTTATTGGTTGATGATATTACAACCCTATCTCATCTAATATTCGAATATGAGTCATTTTTTGAGGTTTTTAAGTGGGGTTAGATTTATTATAAATTAATATTTTTAAGATTTCCAAAGGTGCCCCTCCCCTCCCTTATAAAAGGGCACCTCCTCCCTCTCTTCCACACACCACATTGAGCCTTCAATATCGGCCAAACGCTGCCCAATTCTCTTCTCCACTTCCCTAGAAACATCCTATAGGTCTTAGTCTTCTTCAAAGGCCAATTTTAGTTCCCTAAGATGAGGTCTCAAAGAGGCGCTTCAAAGAAGTGGTAATGTCCGTTACCGATTCTTTCAACTTTATTTCTTCTTCCACTTATTCTTCTTAGGTTGTTTCATTATGAAGTAATAACATCAGTATCACTCATATACTGATATTTTATTACATTTATGAAACAACCCTATTTCACCATCTATCCATCCTACGGAAAAAGAAATCACCGCGCCTTCGTACGTACGGAATACCGTCTCCACGCCGTGGTGTAATCTATTTTCCACCACCACCTTACTTGGATGGGTATAATGGTGTAAATAATAACTATAAATTATTATTATAAAGTGATATTGATTCTTTAATAGTATACATACACTCTAATAAAATTCCACGATCCGGGCAACGATATCATCGCTCGTGCGTACGTACGGAATACCGTCTCCACGACGCGATGAGATTCATTATCAATGATTAACCATTCATAAATTATTATAAAGTATATATAATAAGTAATCATGAAATATCTGAAATAATAATGATACTAGATTTATGTATATATATCTGTATGTCATCTACTTAATTCCATTCAATTCAATAAGGAAACGAAAACATCGTTCATGCGTACGTACGGCCTACCGTCTCCATGAACGGTGTATTTCTTTCTATTTATAGATATATTATATATATGTATATTATGAATATATATTATATATAAATCATTTTTTACATTCTGGATATAATTAATCATGATCTAAGTAATCATATGAATAATTACAAGTTAAAACACGAACGACAAATGAGACGATTTTACCCAAAACGCTACTTTAACATGAATTTACAAAACAACGGGTAATATAAAGTCATAAGTGAACCATATATGATATAATAACAATGAATATGATTCTATAATAATTCAATAACATTATTTAAATCATTATACAGGGGGTTCAGATACGTACGAAGCATATCAGACCTAAGGTAAGGGATAATTTTTCAAATCTCATTTTTATCCGGGATTGCTTATTCGTAAGTATTTACTAGGGTTATTTATATCATCCATGTCCATGTTTTATAAAAGAGTTTTCCTGTATGTTAAAATTCCTTTTTACCCATTTTGAATTTTACTACATGGTATGTAAGGAATCTTTCTTTTGTTTATGTTACGAGGTACTTTTTTTACTTTTCCGGCAAAAGTATGAGAAGAATGTTTTTTTTTAACTTATACGGCATGAAAGGATTTTTATGGTTTTATAAAGACTTATTTTCATGAAGCTTCCTCCAAAATATTTCATGACAATTTTCAAAAAAAATCCTTTTCTTTTAAAATTTCATGATGTTTTGTGAAAAGAAATTGATTTTGAAGAAGAAAGGATATTTTCCTCAGGAATTCATTTCAAGTGTTTTATCAAAATCATTTTCCATCTAATATGACATTATTTCATATGTGTATGTTTCAAGTATAATGTCTCTATGATTTACATGGTTTCACTATTCTTATGATGAAATGATATCCATTTTTTTATATGGATTATGTTATGATGGGATGATGTTTATGATACCCATTTTATTCTTTGGGTTATGATGAATGATTTATGTTTATGTTGTGGCACAAGTAAGAATGATTTCATTATGAGATGGGTGGGACCTATATCTACCTCCAATGCATTGGGTAAATATTTATATCTCATGAGATAGACATGGCTGGAACGGCAAGTTAAACCGGTTCATTAATACAGGATTGGAACGAGGAGTGAACTCGATTCAGAAAGGGACTTTGTACACTAAGATGGTCTTGGCATCAATTCCTTGGCTAATATGGAAATCATATCATGTTCTTAATGGTGGTCACAATTACATGTTTTATTCCCATTCTATTTTATCATTCTTAATGTTTCTTTATGATCTATGCCCTACGTACTTCCATTTTTATGTCATTGCTCAAGCTTTTGATGTTTAAACATTATGTTCATGTTTTTAAGTTCAAATGTATATGGTATGTTTTATTTTACCCATGCTTACCCATACTGAGCATTTGAGCTCACCCTTTTGTATGTTTTCTTTTCCCTAGTATATAAAGAAAGGTTTTAGGTAAGAAAAAAAGGGAAGATCTTTATTGGGAGATGTTGAAAATCTTTCACCACGATTAGAAGATTACGTTCCGAGTTTCCAAAGACACTAAACTATTACGATCCTTGTCTGTCTGTTTTTGTTATGTATTAAGTATTCCTCAAAAGTAATGTATTTTCCATGTACGTCAAGCTTCGGGTCTCTACAGTTCCTATAATCATATAAGTAGCAAGCTTCGCCCTCCAAAATAGGGAATCTTGTGGTGCTTGAAGATCATCTTGATGGACTTTAAAGACATGGCCTTATTACATTACATAATCGTGAATTTTAGCCAAAAACTCACTTCCTTTCACATTGAGGATCATTTCAGGTTTGGAAATTTAGATAATTGGGAAATAATACATTCATAATATTCCATATTAATATAGAGTGGATACCATAAAAACAGTATTCATTTCTTCCAAAATATAAAACTAAATAAAACATGATTTCTTTGACAAATATTCATGACATTAAACTTGGATTCCTTATATGACTTACACATCCTTATAAATAGTAAAAATTATTTAAAAACTTGTGATGACCACAGAAATCTCATTAAGGGATATAAAAAGAAGGAAAGAACACATTAGCCCATGAATACTTGTAACTTTGGAATTCATTTTCAAAAAACATGTTTGTCACCCATATATACTTACTTTGTGAAACATGTTATTTCCAAAAGATTCCCACAAAACATAAAAACATAAATAGAACCATAAAGGTATCTTGGGGTGTTACTTACATAATCTTTTAACCCTCTTGGATACCTTATAATTTTTAACCCACACAACAACCTTAAAATTTGTGTAACCATCATATTTACACTTAGAGTAACCATAAGAACGCCCTCCATATTACGCATAACAAATCATTGGAGGGAAATATTGGTCACATAATTCATCATAACTAATTCCCATTAACCAGAACATAATCATACAACATGAATAATTTCATAAAAACATTTCTTTTGAATTTTGTAAAACAGAATTTTAAAAGAGGTTCTTAAAAGGAAAGTCTCTTATAAATATCATATAAATGAAGTGAAACTTAATAGAGTGGATTTAATATGTATATACACTATTAATAAACATAATTAAATATAATATAAACAAAACCCATCACACAAACAATTTTAATACCACCTAAATAACGAAGTAGAATGTTAACCCGAAGAATGAAAATCAGGTTAAGAATTCCCTTACCTCAAGTTCGTCTTACATAAAAATTGTTTGAACCTTCTATATAACGGTTAAAAGAGTTTATTATTATTTTAAAGAAACATTTTAATGTTTATAACATATTATATGATCATTTTATCATTTAATTGTTAGTATTTTGTTCCTTCTATTGTTTTGGGTGCATTCTTTACATGATTTCCATGACTGGTTCCTAATGGATGTTCTTGTCGATTGGAGGAAGTGAATCTTCAGAATTGGAATGGAATGACGTTTATATATTTTCAAAATAATAAGTTATACCATTTATCATTTTTAATTATTCCATGAGGATGATTCATAATTTAAAACAATATTGAAATTTGTTAAGGTCATTTTGGTGATTCTTCAATTGTAAAGAACTCATTTTGTTTCATAAATTAATAACATGTGTACAAAATGATTACAGAACCTTATATAAGATATAATACATAAATTATAATCTGGTTAAATGATAAAAATGGGTTCATGACCAGTCTTTAAGGATGTAAAATAAATTGAAATCACATCATCCATGATGTCGGTAAATCGACACATCATATACGATGTTTTAATTTCTTGAATGAGTGGAAGAAGAGAAGAGGTATCATGGTGAATCTTCCATGAACATGATGAAATCCAGAATATATAATATACTGGATCATTCATTCCTCTTGGATAATTTAAGGTGAGAATATAAGAATAATATAAAAGAAAATGAAAATAAAAGAAAGAAAACAAAAAAGGGTGTTTACCTCTTGATCGCTTCTCATTGAGATCCTTCTTAAGGCCCTTGGTTTTGGTCATTTGGTGAGACCAGTAGATCTAGGACGTGCGTAAGAGTCTTGGTAGGAGTATTGGGTAGAACTTAGGTAAGGATACAGGCCTAAGAGGTGTGGGGGGAAGAGGGGGATGAGGGTGGTATTTACAGTGGAGGATAGGAGGAAGTTTTCATTATTTTAATCATTATTATACTATTTTTGCTCAAGACTATGAATATTCTTAATTCATCTGACCCCAAACAGTAATAATTGAATGTGAGTTAGAAAAAAGTGGTATTACATCACTTATAATGTCATAAATAGTGTATTTAACAGATAATTTGGATATATGGTATTTTACTGTATTTCATTATTCATCAAAAATTCAAAAAAAATAGAGAAATCCCAAAAATTCACCCTAACAATTTTTTGACGTGTATAATTCAAAAAATGAACTCCATTTCTTAAGAATAGTTTTCTAAATATTTTTAATTTAATTTTTAAATATAATCTTAATTTATTCAAAATTAACAATTTTAAATTTATAACTCATTTTTAACACCTTGAAAAATTAATCAAGTTGTCATTATCTTAAATCCTTACAAAAATAAAATAATAATACAATTTACTATCTATTTGGGTAATATTACTATTCATATTACTATTCATAAGGGTATGTTACTATTCACCAAAAAACAAGTTGGTTCCATTAGACTCTAAAAAACCTACTAATCACAATTGCTTATGACCATTTTTTTGAAATTCAAAATGTAGAAGTGGAAAATTATGTTTAAAGGATAGTTATAAATATCTACTTAAAACAAATATCCTGAATTTTGATTTATTTTTAGAAAAACATGGGGTGTTACATTATCCCCATCATCTATAAATTGTGTCCTCGCAATTTTATTTACTTATTAAATAAGTGAGGTTACATTTCCCTCATATCATTTTCATACTCCCATGTTCCTTCTTCAACCATGTGATTTCTCCATAAAACCTATACCTGGTGGATTACTTTATTCCGCAATACATGTTCCCTTTGATCAAGAATCTAAACTGGTTTCTCTTCATAATAAAGGTTCTCTTCCAACTATACTATTTATGAGCTCAATACATGAGATGAATCAGGAACATACTTTCTCAACATCGAAACATGAAAAACATTGTGTACCTGAGACAAACTTGGAGGCAAAGCTACTCGGTAGGCAACTGTTCCAACTTTCTCCGGAATTTCATATGGTCCAATGAACTGTGGAATTAGCTTTCCTTTCTTACCAAAATGTGTCACACTTTTCCAAGGAGTAATTTTAAGGAAAACATGGTCACCTACCTCAAAAGATAATTCTTTCCTTCTGTTATCTACATAATTTTTCTGCCTACTCTAAGGTTTCCTCATGTGCTGCTGGATCATCTTCACTTTCTCAGCCACTTCCTCTACTAATTTTGGCCCCATAAACTTCCTTTACCCGACTTCATCCCAAAAAGTTGGATTTCCACACCGCTTCCCATATAGTGCCTCAAAAGGTGTCATCTATATATTGGAATGAAAACTTTTATTATAAGAAAACTCAACTAAAGAAAGATTTTGATCTCAACTTCCCCGGTAGTCCATTGAACAAGCTCGAAGCATATACTCTAATATCTGAATTGTTCTTTCTGACTTCCCATCTGACCCAGGAATGAAAATATATACTAAAATTTTATTTTGTTCCCAATGACTTCTAAAGGACCATCAAAAAGTTATAAGTGAACTTGGGATATTGTTCAGATACAATGGAAAGATTAACTCCATGTAACATGAAAATCTCTTTGAGGTACATTCAAGAAAGCTGATCCAAAGAAATTGTATCTCGAATAGAAAGAAAAATTTGAATATTTTATCAGCCGATCAACAAAAAACCAAATCACATTATTACCTATATAATTATTAGATAGTCCCACCATGAATTCCATGGATACATTCTCACATTTCCACTCTGGCACTGGTAAAGAATGAAGCATCCCCTTTGATAATTATGGCTCTGCTTTAACCTTTTGACATGTCAAACATTTCATGGTAAAATCAGTAATATCCCTTTTCATTCCATCCCACCAGTACTACTCCTAAAGGTCTTTGTACATCTAAGTACTTCCAGGATTAACCGAAAATGGATAACTATGGGCTTCACACAAAAAATCTTTCTTCAACTAGAAATTACAAGGCTCACACAACCTTTTTCAAAATCTTAAAACACACTTTTTATCAAGGTTAAATTCTGGAAACTTACCCATTTTAACCAACTATACCTTTTTCTATAGCTCATGGTCTTCCTTCTGTGCTTTCTTAATTCTGTCTTATAATGATGACTGCACTAAAACCTGAAACAAAACAGGGGTATTTCTTACATTAACAACTTCTAATCCCAAATTCATGAAATCATTAATCAAGGGATCATGTCCCAAACATAACATGGTTAATGATGCATGATGTTTTAAAATCAAGGCATCTGCCACTTTTTTTACTTTTCTCGGATGGTAATTGATCATGAAATCATTATCCTTTATCAATTCAATCCATCTTCTCTTCCTTGTGTTTAATTCTTTTCGGGTGAATATATACTTTAGACTTTTATTTTTGTTATATATTTGACATTTGGATCTATATAAATGATTCCTCTAAATTTTTAAAGAAAAAATCACAACTACCAATTTCAAATCATGTGTGGGGTAATTTAACTCATGAGGTTTTAGTTTTCTTAAAGCATAAGCAATTACATGATCATTATGCATTAGGACACAACCAATTCCCTTCAATGAAGCATCACTGTAGATGAAAAACTCACCATTTCGGGAAGGCAAGGCCAAAACTAGATCATTAACCAATCTCTTCTTCAGTTCCTGAATACAAACATCACATTTTTATTTCCAAATAAATTTAACCCCTTTTGTGTTTACTTAGTTAGAGGACTATATAACCATTCAAACTTTTTTACAAACCATTGGTAATAACCTACTAATCCAATAAAACTAAAAATCTCTATAACATTTGTGGGTCTTGTCCATTCATCAACCACATTTTTTTTGGCAAGATCAATTGTTATTCCATCCTTATTTACAATGTTCCCAATAAAAGAAATCTATTGCAACCAAAAATCACACTTTCTGAATTTTCCATACAATTTATTTTCTTTTATGGTTTTTAAAAAAACCCTTCAATGTTTTTCATTCTCTTATTTACTCTTAGAAAATAATAGAATGTTATCAATAAAAACAACCACAAACTTATCCAAGAACTCATGAAATATTCTATACATAAGATTCATGAATACATAAGGTGTGTTAGTTAACCCAAATTACATAACAAAAAATTTATATTGCCCATATCTAGTATGAAAATCTATTTTCAGGATGTCATCCTCCTTCACCTTTAGCTGATGGTATCCAGATCTCAAGTCAATATTGGAAACTTTCTGAGCTCCCTGGAGATGATCAAACAAGTCATCTATATGAGGCAAAGGATACTTGTTTTTAATAGTAATGTTATTCAAAGATCTATAATCAACACAAGGTATCATGGAACCATATATCTTTTTAATGAAAAAAACATGTGCACCCTAGGGTGAAGTGGTAGGACGAATGAAGCCTTCATCAAGTAAATCCTGCAACTGATTTTCAATTCATGAAGTTCCATTTGATCCATTCTATATGGGGGTTTTGAAATTTGATTAGCATCAGGAACTAAGTCAATTTTGAATTCTAATTTTCGATCAGGTATAACACCTAATAACTCATCAGGAAAAAAAATCAAGTTGTTTTTTTCCCACTTACACATCATTAATCCGAACACTTCCCTTGTTTCAACAATATAAGCAAGATAAATTTCATATCTATCTTTAGATAGTTTCTCAGCTTCCAAATATGTTGTAAATTGTATAGGTTAGTTCTTGTATACAAAAAAAACTCTTTCTGAAAAATAAATTATTTACCTATATTGTCAATCTTATCATGATAAACAGAAAGAAAATCTATTCCCAGTATAACATAAAACTAAACTAAGGGAAAATAACAAGGTTTGCAGGTAAAGTCCTTCCACATACCACAATAAAAATATTATTATAATTCCTCTGCTATAATATTTCCCCTATTTTTTAAACAATAAGGTCCAGTCTCATTTTTTGAGGTGATATTTCCAATTTACAAGAAAATTTCTCATAAATGAAGGAATGTGTAGACCTTGTATCGAACAAAACTTTAGAAAAATCTGAGTAAACAAAAAAAGTACCTGATACAACTTCATTAGATGGCCCAAAATCTAATGACGTAGTCGCAAAGGATCTCACTGCACATTTCTACTTATAGTCTGTATTCTTTGCATCATTTGGATCCCTCTTTGGGAATGCATTTTCATAATGACCCATCTCACCACATTTAAAACACTTTAAAGTATTTTATCAGGTCTAGTCTTAGGATCATTTTCCTTAAAATATTTGGCCATATGTTCAAACTTACCACATCGAAAATACTTCTATTTTTGGTAACACATTCCCCATGGTGCTTCTTTCGACTCTTTTCACAAACTAGAAACTATATTTTCTTACCATAAGATTTATTTATTTAAATATTACCCATCGTTTGACATCTGGACCTCTTCTTATTGTTGTTTCCAAAATGAATGTGATAATAAGAAAACTCCATCTCTACCCTCTCAGCACAAAACTTTTGAATTCACAGGAGGCTAACTCCCTTCGATACCTTGGCTTCAACCCTGAGTAAAAGTGGTTGATTTTTCTATCAAGATCCAGAATAAGATTTAGAGCATACCTCGCCAGTAGGGTGAAGTTCGCTTTATACACGGCCACTGAATCTTACTACTTTTTCTTCAATTAAAGGAATTGCTTATCCATCCTAAGTCTCACCACCTTAGGAAAATATTTTTCAAGGAATATACTTTTAAATCCCTCCCACTCTAAGGTATCAATATCCTATTTATCCCTGATATTATTTACCATTGACCACCACTGATTAGCTTCACCTTCAAAATGATAAATGGAAATACTTACCTTTTGATTATCTAAACATCCCATAACATCTAAAATCTTTTCAAGGGATTTAATCCATTATTCAACCGCTATTGGGTCATAAGATCCATTGAAAGCAGAAGGGTGTTTTCTCATAAAATGTTCCAATATTTTCATGTTCTGTTGTGTTAACTATGGTTGTTCTCGTGCATGGATTCCAACACCATTTATTTCCTGCATTAACTAATTCATTATTGTCACCAACTTCTCAGTTCCAAGCCCTATCATTTATGGTTGTATATTTGAAATGATTTTGTTCTATCGGTGCCTCTTCTCTTTAGCTTCGTTATTTCTTCTACAGACAACCATTCTGAAAAAATATTTCTTAGTCAATGAAACATGGTAATATTTAAATTCAATTACATTTTAAATTAATCATAGAGTGAAAATAATTTATGGTATTCCATTAACATCATCCTAAAACCTAATGTTATCTAATCCATCCTTTGATACCAACTATAAGGACCCAGCCTTATTACATTACATAATAGGGAATTTTAGCCGAAAACTCACTTACTTTCACATTGAGGATATTTTCATGTTTAGAGATTTAGATAATTTTTACATAATACATTCATAACATTCTACATTAATAAAGAGTGGATACCATAAAAACAGTATTCATTTCTTCCAAAATATAAAACTAACTAAAACATGATTTCTTTGATAAATATTCATGACATTTAAATTGGCTTTCTTATATGTATTACACATCTTTATAGCCTATGAAAATAATTTAAAAACTTGGGATGATCACAAAAATATTAGTAAGGAATATAAAAATAAGGAAAGATCACTTTATTCTATGAAAACTTGTAACTTATGAAATCATTTTCAAAAGACATACTTGTCACCCATATATAATTACTTTGTGAAATATGAGATTTCCACAGTATTACCAAAAAACATAAGAACATAAATATAACCATAAAGGTATCTTGGGGAATTAGTTAGATAATATTGTAACCCTCTCAGCTACATTATAATTTGTATCCCTCATGGATACTTTACAATTTTTGTAACCATCGAAGTTACACTTGGAGTAAACATATGGCAGACCTCCAACACACACATACCAAATGCATTAGAGGTAAATATAAATCCCACAATTCATCATAAACAATTCCAAAGAACCATAACATAATCATACAACATGAATAATTTCATAAAAACATTTCTTTTGAATTTTGTAAAATAGAATTTTAAAAGAGGTTCTTAAAAGGAAAGACCCTTAGAAATATAATATAAATAAAGTGAGACTTAATAGACTGGATGAAATATGTATATAAACTATAAATACACATAATTAAACATAATATAAACAAAACTCATCACATAAATAATTTTAATACCACATAAATAATGAAGTAGAAGGTTAACCCAAAGAATGGAAATCAGGTTAACAATTCCCCTACCTCGGGTTCGTCTTACTTCAAAATTGTTTAAACCTCTTGTATAATGGTTAAAAGAGTTTATTATTATTTTAAATAAACATTTTCATGTTTATAACATCTTATATGATCATTTCACCCTTTAATTGTTAGTATTTGTTTCCTTTCAATGTTTCGGGTGTGTTCTTTACATGATTTCCAGGATTGGTTTATGATGGATGTTCTTGTCGATTGGAGGAAGTGAAACTTCATAATCAGAATGGAATGGTATTTAAATATTTCCAGAACCCTAAATTATACCATTTATCATTTTTAATTATAACATGAGTATGATATATAAGTTAAAACATTATTGATATGCGTTTAGGTCATTTTGGCGATTCTTCGATCGTAAAGAACTCATTTTGTTTCATAAATTAACAACATGTGTACAAAATGATTCTAGAAACTTATATAAGATATAATTCTTAAATTATAATTTGGTTTAACCATAAAAATTGTTTCATGATAAGTATTTAATTATGTAAAAGAAATTTAAATCACATCTTCCATGATGTCGGTAAATCGACACATCACGGACGATGTTTTAATTTCTTGAATGAGTGGGAGAGAAGAAGAGGTATAATGGTGAATCTTCCATGAAAATGATGAAATACAGAATATATAAGATACCGGATAATTCATGCATCTTGGATAAGGGAAGGTAAAAATATAATAAGATTAGAGAATAAAATGAAAATTAAATAAAGAAAACAAAAGAGGGTGTTTACCTCTTGATCTCTTCCCCTTGAGATCCTTCTTAAGGCCCTTGGTTATGGCCATTTGGTGAGACCAGAAGATCTAGGACGTGGGAAACATCATTGGGAGGAGTATTGGGTAGAACATAGGTAAGGATCAAGCATTGAGAGGTGTGGGAGGAAGAGGGGGATTAGGGTGGTATTTATAGTGGTGGAGAGGAGGTATTTTTCATTATTTTAATCATTATTATAATAATTTTTTTCTCAAGACTATGAATTTTCTTTAATTAATGTGACCCCAAATAGTAATAATGTATTGTGAGTTCTAATCAATTGGTCTTACATCACTTATGATGTCATAAATAGTGTATATAACTGATAATTTGGATATACCGTATTTTACCTTATTTTACCGTATTTCACTATTTATCAAAAATTCAAGAATTTCATAAAAATAACAAAAATTAACCCTAACCATTTTTCAAAGTGTATAATTAAATAATGAACTCCATTTCTTGAAAATTATCTTCTAAATATTTTTAATTTCATTTTTAAATATAATCATAGTTTATTCAAAAATAACAATTTTAAATATGTAACTCATTTTTAACACCTTGAAAAATCAATCAATTATTCATTATCTTAAATCATTAAGAAAATAAAATAATAATACAATTTACTATTTATTAGGGTCATATTACTATTCATAAGAGTATGTTACTACTCACCAAAAAAACAAGTTGGTTCTATTAGACTACAAATAACTTATTGATCACAATTACAAGAGACTGTTTTTTGAAATTCAAAACATAGAAGTTGAACAATTATGTTTAAAGGATAGTTATAAATATCTACTTAAAACAAAGTATCATGAATTTCATTTTATTTTTTGAAAAACATTGGGTGTTACACAGACTCAATCTAGAACTCATCTTCCTGGGTTCCTCTTTCCCTAGTGAATATAGGTTGATGTTTTAGTTGGAACTTCCTCATCATCTCAGTAATCAAATATATGATTCAAATAGTATCCCTTCACATGGATAACATGCCCCTCAAGAACCTATCGTTTAGATAGTCATCCATACAAATATATGGAGCTACAAGACGTTTCGGCACAATAGTGTCCATATTCTTCTACTTACTACACTGTTAAGACTAAGTTTGAAGATGAAGAGGACGAATTTTCATTATAATGTTTTAACACACACATTAGATCATAAAAACACAACAAGATCAACCTCCACTCGTGATAAAAACTGAGAACCATAGACTGAGTATCCCTTTTTAATTATATTAACAATTGAATTGGTATAACATAATAATTTATTTCATTTATTTTCATCATATATATCAAGGGTTCTCATTTCAAAGCTCATAAGTACAATTATGTCACATACTATAAATATATCCCTTTCATGCATAATGCATGTCAATATATATCCCTATGTTCTTATCTTTTTGCATGCATAATCATATCATGTCATATTGTCCCATGAGTAAAATCTCAATAAACAATGACATCACCCAACATGTGAATCACCTAAGGTGAAGTAACATGAGAACTCTTACAAGTGAACAACAAGAACAAAAATCACATCCCTAGGTACTCGGGTTTTCAACAATACATGAGTTAGAGAATAACATGAATTATATTATTACCAAGTCTCAAAAAAATCCTAGCCTCCAGTATACCATTCAAAAATAGTATAACAATAGAAAAGAAACTCATGGATTTGATAAAACTTTATAACATCCTCAGCCTATTACTCCCTCATGTGACCAATTAGGGTTGGCTACGTGACCTTAGGGGTGCCTCCCCATATTCTAGAGGCTACCAACTAGAAGTTAGGGTATATGAAATATAGTGGGAGATTATACCCTATGGTGCAGAGTAGTTTTATAGTATAAAATAAACACTAACAATAATAGAGTAGAAAAAAATGATCGAGTAGTCATTAAAAGATGAAAAGAGAATTAGTTGAATGATCTAATAAAAACTGTATCATGTATTATCAGGATTAATTTATCTAAATATCATGCATAATTCATATAAATAAATTATAACAAACTTGATAAAACATGACTCTAATCTCTGTTCATGAACCCCAAGTTTTTCCTTCTCTAATATTTAAACCAAACAAATTCAATCAATGTAGGGCCCCTATACCTTTTCCAAACCTGAATTCCCAAGTACTAACTCAAGACCCAAATGAGGTATGACTAAAAAATAGGATGATACTCATAGTGTCTAAACAATCCATACTGAATATAGAGCATTCAATAAAGTGATAGAAGGATATTAATTAATCAATCGATAAAGCACATGAAATAAACATTAAACCCTCAGGTTTTAGGTGACACCTATGTATAACCAAACCTACTTCAGCTCCATGTCGAATGCCTTTTCTAAAAAGGTTGATCCTTCTTCCTCAAGAAATACCCCATGAACCATGTCTCATGTAACACAAATGGGCTCCATTTGAATTCCCATGCTCGAGTTTTTTAGGTCTTCCCAGGGCATACATCACCAAGGGGAAGGATAACATCTCGTATCAGGATCCATGAAAATTTCATTCTAGAGCTGCTCACATCTTCCCATGGTACAATACCACTCTAAGGGGAAATACCATCTCATATGTGGTGGTATCTCTTTTTCTAGTATGAACCACCAATTCCATATCTCCTAAGACATTGTTATAAGACCTCAATCATCCTATCAACAACATCACATATACAAAAACGCCATATAATTCATTTATCACAATTCAAATGCCATTCCTATTTGGTTAATTTATCACATTAATTAACAAGGTATGTAATATCCATTGGTGGATTCTCTTGCATCAGGATAAATCACCGATATCAAACCATGCTAGGTTTCCAATTTCCTAAAATCAAAATCCAATTCACGCCATGTCAATTTCTCAATTCTGATTGTTAATCCAATTCCACATTTATCATATCTACAAAATCCATAATTCAAGGGTAGCCTCACCTCTTGGGTGGAGTAAGACTCGATCGCATCACCAAGAGATATCATAGGATCCTTGGGAGGTCTCTACACATGAGTTCCATTAAATGAAGTGAGATTACTATTTAATTAGATCATGTAGATGGTGTAGTGGCATGATCTCAAGAATTTCACATAGTAATGGGATCAAAATAGAACAAAGTCAGTTTTTATAGACCACCCACATCAAAAATAGAGAAGATTCCAAAAAATCTCAACATCTAAGGTAAATATCAAACTCTTTATTTATACCCTTTATCAATGAGATGAGATGTATCAATCTCATGAACTATAGAACAATGATTCCAATGGGAATGAGTCTCTGGATTGCTGATAAATCTTGTAGGTTACCACTAGAGAGGTTTGCAATGAGGAGAGATACATGTTAGAAAAACACAACACTTTTGTGGGTTTTTAACACTTTTAGCGGCACTTTTATGGAGTAAATGGGTAGTTTACACCATAAATACCATGATTCCCACATGATTTAAAAACCCCACCACCTTGAATTAAAAACTAGTGAAAAATTATCTTACAGAATAAATCAATTTTTATGCATTATTTTTTGGTTTTATGGATTTTACCAGCAATTCATGGCATTTAATTATTTTATGGGGTTAGCATGCTTGATGAATTTACATCATAAATATACTATTTACATCAAAATTTTATTATAAAAACTAAAATATCATCCTAATAATTTTATGTCATAATTCACAAAACACATCAAACATTTTTTCTATAGCTTACAAATTTCCAGCAACCTTTTAGCTCTCACCCAGAACCCAACTCCTTTGCATGGTTTCCAACCAAATCTCAAAAAAAAGTATCCAGACTCTAAAAGGTAAAATTTGAAAGTAATGTATACTTACATGGAAAATATTAGATCTTATAAAAGAAATAAAAAACCAAATTTTACAAAAATAATATCAAATTATAAGAAAATAAAAAATAATTACTTGTATTGGAAAATAATACTTAACTTAATAAAGTATTAAATATATGCTTTATAAATTAATAATAGTATACATAAATTTATATTTTTACTCCATAAAACATCATTAATAATTAAAAAGGGAATTTTTTATGTTATACTTAATTTCTGATATAGTAAAAATCACTATGATTTTTTAAAAACTTTATTTTTCACTATTTATCTAAAAATAAAAAAATCCCAAAAATACATCCTAAATTAATTTTGAGATGAGAAATTAAAAAATTAATTTCATTTTACAAAATTTAAAATTCTTAAATTTATAAATTTTTCCTTTAAATGAATATACAATATATAAAGAAAACTAATTTTATCAAAAAAATCGCTTTAAAAATATTTATGTTCTTTTAATAACATTTATAATTGATTACAATATTTTTATTTACTATAGGTTTTATTATTCATCAAGTTTCTTAATATTAAATATGTTGTAGATAATTTTAGTTTAGTGTTATCTGTGGAGAAAGCTATTGAAAAAAAGTATTAAATTATAAAAAAACATTTACCAAAATATTAGGACATTACAATTAATAATTATTAAGTATATAAGAGTTAGGAATATGTGGGTTATGAAAAAAATTTCTCATGTGACCGGACCCAAGAAAGTCTGGGTAACATGAAATTTGTTTTACCTTTTTCTAGAAATGAGGTCGAGTACCAAAAACTAAAACACATGGTATATGGATAGTGGTTTTCCTTAACACATGAATAGAGAAAAGTCTATCTTATAGAATTTAAAAAGGTTGAATGGATGATGAGTCACTTTTAGAGACAACACACAGGGTGAAAAAAGTATAATTGAGGATATTTATTTTCTCAAAAAATCATTAATTTCAAATGATTTTTAAGTTTTAGGTCTTAATAAAACCTTATTAGTATTAGTAAATTATGTAATGAGTGTTATCTTGTGAACTTTTGGAATGATAAATGTAATATTCATTGTTTATAAGGTACTTTCATTATATATGTTGATAGGAATGAGAATGTATAAAAAATTAACTTAGAAGACTTAAGTCATTAGAATTTACCTTGTTTATGTAAAACTAAAAATCTATATTTTTATGTCGTAGGATATTAAGTCACTATTACTTTCATACATTAGAAAACCCTTCTAGAAAAGAGAATGTTAGGGATCTATCATAGCATAAATTTAATTACACTAGAGTTTGTGATAATTGAAAAGTGGTAGGAAGTATAAGTATAGTTTTAAATCTAAAATTTAAGTCTTCACTATCAAAGAATTATATTTAGTGCATATTTATTTATTGGTACTTCATAAACTATAAATATTAGAGTAAAAAACTATATATATTTCAAGGTTTATGATTAAAATATAGTTACTTGGTATTATTTTCTCAAATAAAAAAATAAATCTCTTAATAATTTTAATTTTTTTGTTCTTCTATTATAAATGACGGAAAAAAAATTTGGTTACTATATAGAGTGATCATAACGGTTAGTTTTTCAACACTAACTTTGAATATTTTAATATTAAAAATAAAAAAAAAATTATAATTATTTAGCACCAAGAGTAGCACTAAAAAATGGTATTGTTGGATAAACAAATATAATTCTTAAATAAATTACTCAAAGTTTTGTAGGAGAATATTATGTGGACATTAACTTTTGCGATGAGTCTTTGAGTACTTCATGTTAAACAATAAATTGAGTTTTAGTCAAATAATTTTTAATAAAACTCCTTATGAGTTTTGGATCAAAAGAAATTAAAACATTCTTACTTTAGATTATTTTGATGTAATATATTCATCCTAAATACTAGTAATCATCTTCATAAAGTGTATCTTAAACCTATTGAAGGATTTTTTGTTAGTTATTTTGTAACTAGTTTGCATTATGGAGTTTTAAATAAAATAAAACATGTTTCCAATAATTTTTTCAGGTAATTTTTTATGAATCTAATCTTTTTATTTAGAATAATTTCCAAAATTAAATCATTTGGATGATGTTTTTAAAAATACTTTTATTAATATAAAATAAGTCGTACCGAAATTACTGATTGTGTATCATCCAAATGTAAGATCTTTATATTTTTTAAATCCAAAAATTACTTAAATAAAAGATATATTTCTTATTTTTTATGATTTACTTTGCACATTACCTAAAAAAATCGATATGTATAAGTCATCTTATCAATAATATTTTTGGTGATATAAGTTAATTTATTAAAACTAGAATTTCCTTATTAAATAAATGTGATCACCATGTATTCTTATCACAATTTAATCTAAAATGGCTAATGATTCCTTTGGTGATGAAAGTTATATAAGGCATATGTAATAAGATCTCAATCAATTTGAAATAAACTATGGTTGTACCATAGTGGAATAACCTAATGATCTAAAAGTAATTAGAGTAAAATTGATTTTTAGAGATAAATTTGATGAAAATTGAATTATTGTTAGAAATAATGAAAGGTTTGTTTCTAAGGATTATTATTAAGAGGAAGTCATAGATTATGGTGAAAATCTTGTATCAGTGGCAATATTAAAATCTATCTAAATATTAATTTCCTTTGTAGTACATATAAAATTTACATTATTTCAAATGAATATTAAATGTTCATTTCATAGAGTAAATTTTCAAGAGGATGTTTATATTCAAAAACCACTAAGTTTTAAAGATACTGAATTTCTAGAAAATGTATTTAAAATTATCAAAGCGCTCTATGGACTTTAAAAGTCTCAAAGTTCATGGTATGATAGATTTTTTGAATATTTAATTCAAATAATTTTCAAAAAGGAATTTTTGATCCAATCCTTTTTATAAATAATTTTTTGAAGATATCATCATTGTTTAATTTTATATAGATTTTATTATTTTTTGTCATCATAAAAATATATTTCTCATAGTTCTTATGAACTTATGAAAACCGAGTTTGAAATCATCATGATGAGTGATTAATATTTTTTCATTAGTTTTTAAATTTATATAAAATTGGAATTAAAAAATTTTAAATCAGTATAAATATATATAATAGTCACTCAAACATTTTTGGTTTTGACAATGCATATAGTATAATTACTCCCTTGGAATCATTCACACTTCACCTTTATGAATATACCGAAATAATAGATCAAAAAATTATTGAATTATGACAATAATATTATTATATATTTCATAAATTTGACCAAAATATATGTTTTTAGTATGTTTTTTGGAAAAAATTTAGGAAAATATTAAGGAATCTAATTTAAAAGCATTAAAATTCATTTTTCATTGCCTAAAAGTAACTTCTAAAATTAGTTTATTTTATTCTTCCAAAAAATATTTTATTCTTAAAAGTTAATTAGATGTTGATTTTGGAGGCTATATATTATATATAAATATTTCATTCATAACATGTCATTCCTTTTGAGAAGATTTTGTTTCATGTTCTAGCAAGAAACAATATTTTATAGAACTTTCCACTGTTAAATATAAAATGAAGCATCTAGATGTCATTGTGCACATGTGTTGTGTATGTAACACACACTCATTTATTTTGGTTTTATTTTCACTCAAAAACAAATCTTATTTGATAATACTAGTTTCATATCTATACCTAGGTACCCAATAAGTAACTCACAATAAAATTACATAGATATAAGACACTATTTTCTTAGATATTTCACAAAAAAGAAGATATAATTTTTAGCTTTATCATAATAGAAAATCAGTTTGTTGATATTTTTAAAAAACCTTTAAATTTTGATAGATTAAAATTTATTAAATAAAATATTAGAATTATCAACCTAAAGTAACCTTTTATTCAATTATTTCTCAACTAATCTCCTTACATTTAAGACTCCACAAAGTGAGGTCCGGTTCATTTTATTTCTTCTTTTTAGTTTTTATTTCATCAATTTATCATTTCATCAGTTATTAATTTTTATCTAATAAAAAATATGATTTATAAAGATATAATTATTCCTTTAACTTCTAAATGATGTTTATAAATTTAATATTGGTGTAACTAAACTTATAGATGTTTTTTGTTTCTCGAATTAATTCTTGTTGGGCGAGTGTTTATCACTATATTTATTTTATGATAAATTATCATTAGAAGCTAATAAATATTTTCATAAAAATAAATTATAAATTTAATTCATAAAAAATAATTTTTATGATATATTTTTTGGCTATATATTTTCTTGGAAAATATTTTGGACCACTCATACAACAAAGGACTTTTTTTAGAAGGGACTAATATTATTTTCCTATATAAAGACCATAATCTCAAGTATTTTAGTCACACTACCAATACCTCTCTTTTTACTTATATATTATCCCTTGAAATGAATCCCAATATAAGTATATATTGGAGTGATTATCATAAGAATCCTAAAAATACATTTATGAAGATCAAAGTTTCACATGCTAAAATCATGAGGTCAAAAGATGTATCTGAAACACTCTCTTGGAACAGTGGTGAATAAGGTTAAGTTAAAAGTCTAATAATATATAAAGATGACTAAAATTAGGAATAAATTCCTGATAAAATTTAAAAAACTGGTGGAGAAGATAAAGTCCAACATATACATAAAGATCTTTTCAGATAGAAAATCTTGTTCATAAATGAATTTATGCTAAAAAAATTGATTACATTGATCATGTTAAAAGAATTTATTTAAGATACAAATACATAAAAAAAATTAACCAACCAGAAAATATTATCTAATAATTCCTAATGGAAATAAATTTATAATTTCAAAATGTATTTTTTCCTTTCAATGTATTATATTATTTTTAGTTTTTTAAATACATTATTTCTTCCTTAATTTTCCAAATTTTTATTGAAATTTTCCAATATTTTTTCATCCATTTCATTCATTATTTTTAAAAATCACAAGGAGGTATAAGTTTATAAAATTCTTTAAAATTTTAAAAAGGTGGAGAATTTTGATAATTATGAATATTTTAAAAAGTTATAGTAAGTTTAATTTTATATTTTGTTTATAACTAATGATTTTATTTTAGTTTTTTAAATAAATTATTAATAAATTTACATGTGGTTTATTCCTTAATTAAAAATGAGACTTCTTAAGAATTTAGTTGAAATTTTCAATTTTCCTCTAATGTTCATGCTTTCAAAAATGGGGAGATGTTGATTCCTTGACTCATTAAATTACTTTTTTGGAAGTCACAATAAAATTCATATAAACTTAATCTAAGTTGAGTTTCATTTTAGTTGTTGTGTTTTTGAAGAATGAATTACCAGAAACTAAAATTATGTAGTATATTATAAGGTATATAATAATCTGGTATTCTATGTTGTCTTGATATATTACATGAATTAGATTCAATAGAATTGTAGCGATGATGGTTTACCATATTTTTAGATGAATCAACAGTATAATTTCATCAGTAGATGGTGAAATTGATGTTAATTCTATTATAATAGACTCGAATATTTTCATAATTATATGATTGATGTATTTATAACCGTAACACCAATAGTTTTTGATAATTTTCCCTTAGGTTTCTTATTTTCAACTAATATAATGCATCTGTTATGTTTTGGGATTTTTTGGATGGTTTTGGAATATTATCGAAGTGTTTTTTAGGGTTTATGGTTTGACAATGTTTAGGTGAAACTGTGCACTATCACTAGAAAAAAGTATATGATTTTTTGAGAGTCACTTTGAAGGCGTATGGTTGGCACATAGATTGGATGAACCATGTGGGTTCTTAGGAGAAACCTTGCAAGTGAATATAATGGGAAAATAATGGTTGTATAATGGTTTGATAGTAGTGTGAGACAATTGTGTGAGGGGTGTCCTTGAGATAGTTATAAAAGATGGTTGGTGCATAGTTTTCCAAACCGTGCAACACAACTGTACAGCTACCTTCGTGATGACTAGTAACATGTACATTGTTGGTAGATAGTTTGGCAAACCATGTGGATTAACCATGTGATGTGAAATTAATGATCTAAATATTATTATTTTTAATTTAGATTAAGGCCATGGAACCATAATTTTTCACATTTTCTCTTAGGCTCTCAAACTAATATTCTCTCTTAGGATCCCGTGGAAATTACTTTTGATTCGGAAGAAATTTTTGGCGAATCAAAGTGCATTTGAGATCTAGAATTAATAGAAATTCATCATTTTTTCTCTTTATCTTTAGATCCTCTCACCTTATATAACCCATATTTTTATATCTATTCTGTCATGAATATATATATTCTATATGTTATGGATCATGATGGGATATTTTAGGATCTATTAATGGGAATAATATTCATGTCAGATCTATATTTTTCATGTGTCTTTCCTCAATTTCTTTAACCATCATGATATGGGTGGATTCTACCTCATTCTACTTATTATAGAAATTAAAGTATTGGTCTTTAAGTTCATTTATTTATTTTTTTGGAAAACTCTCTTGGTTTCAGAACTGAAATTCTTGGTTTTGAATTGATTCTCACAAGGTATTTTATAAAATAATTTAAAAAATTGGTTTTCAAAATAAATGCAGTTTTTTGAATAATTTGATATGAGAACTTGGAATACATGGTGGATGGGTGTTCATATGAATATGGTCACATATCACGGTCAGATGTTCCATTTTCAATAAGGAAACATTGGGTGTGTCATGTTCAAAAGTTCTGTCATCAATAAGAAAATATGGGATGGATCATGGTTAGAAGTTCCACCATCAAAAGGTTCAGTAAGTTATAGATTGGTGAAAGGATGAATCAGCACTCATTAGAATAGGGGTGTCCATGGTTTCAATAATTGTTTGTGTGTGTGTGGGGGTGTGCAAATGGATAGATTATGCAAATCTATGAGAAATGGATGTAAAAAATTATTTAATGTTTTTTGTAAGTGGAATTTGTTTGGGTATTAATAAAAATGGTTTAAGTACTTCTCTTATATTTTATATAAAATATTCTAACATGTTCTTATTCTAGTGTAATGTTATGGTAAGTCTTTAGGTATTGGATACTGGGTTTATTCTATCCCCATTTTGTGAACTTCGGTGTGTTTTATAATATTGTATAATGATATACATGTAAATAAATGGTGTGACATTTCTCTAGTAGAATTTCATGATCCTTTATATTCAGTTTAGTCTTCAAATATTGTATATCTCTCTTGATATCATTAGAGTGATGCAACATTGGTGTTCCTATGTTTAGCTATCTTTTTATTTCTTATATCATATTTATCACGTTTTCATTACTACTCTAATGTTATGGTCTGTTGGTTTCCTTTGAGTTTTCTTATTATTACTCATGCAACATATTATTGTTTTTTGTTTATTTTATTTTAGTATCTGTTTGGGTTGTGTTTGTTTTTTAGGAAAAATTACCCACAACCTTCAGTAAAGACCTAACATTTATTCATGGTCTTTTGTATCTTGGGTACATCACCTAAGGATAGTAGCATCTATACCTCCTCTCAAGCTAATGAGTTGGGGTGGGATATTATAAATTATATTAGTCTTGTTCAATCCTTTTTCATATTAGGATTTTAGGAAGGAGATGGGAATATGAGAACATGAAATATATAGTATAAAAATATGTAACTGGTCTTTTTATTCAAAAAATTAAGTTACCATATTATTCTAGGTATAAATAGTTTTTTATGAAAATTCTATGTGGGTTTCATCTCATAATTGGGGTTTTATACGATAAGTATTTCATATCATGTATTGATATTGAGACTTCCCACTAGGACTGGTCTATTCATTTTGTGTTTGATGATGTATGGTAAATTTTTAAAATGGTTAATTTTGAAAATAATGGTTATATTTCTTATTTATTATAGTGAGATGGAATTTTTTACACCTTTAGTTTCTAGTGAGAGATAACTAAATGGAGTTTTACTATAGTTATAGATAATGGAACCATGTATACAGCATAGAAATTTGTAAAAGGAGATTGTGTAAAATGTGGTTGTACTAGAGATATAGGTGAACTAAAAACCTATCCAAAGTATCATTCAGTCTTTTCAAACCATTGACTGGGGAAATAGGAAAAATGAACCCCAACAAGTGGATCACTCTATATAGTTTTAGAAGAAAAATATCACCATTTTTTTAAAAGATTCCAAGCCTGAAAAAGGGAAGGTGTAGATGAATATAATGAATCAAATATTTTATTTCCTTTGTACATCAACTAATCTAAAATAAACGATAGTGGTGTATATTTTGGAGAATCATGCATGAAAATTTTGGCATTTAGCCTTCCAAGATATAATTTACCAAGGTCTTACAAGGGAGGACTTTAAATAATTATTTAATAAAAAAAATTATCCTACAGCATTAAATAGAACTCAAAAAATGAATTTATTCATCCTTAAACAAGAGAACATATTAGTAATACAGTATGCAACTAAGATTATGAACATAATTTTTTTACTTTGTTGGAAACTGCTAGTGCATCCTTAAAGGCATGAATCTTTAAATCAATTTTTCAGTTGAATATTAACTCTAAAATAACCATCCTGTGTATGATGAATTATATAGATAAGGTTAATAGGGTCACTCTAGTGGAAAGAGATCATTTTGGGAATCCTATGGGAATAATTATGTTTGTCTCTATGGGATTAGGTGGGATCTATAATTTTTGGAATAATAGTAAGAGGGACACATATTCTCAAGGATTTGTTGCACATATTGCATAGACTATTGAATCAGTAAACTTTCCTCCAACACCCAATAAAAAGACTATGTTTCTAGTTTGTTTCTTTCACTCATATGAAGGGATACTATATAGAGCCACCTCGAACTTTTCATAACTATAATCATATGGTAAATAACCAATTTTATTTTCATAGAACTCTAGTTTCTGGTTATAGAGATATATTTCTTGTATATCGTACATATTACACTCCCATTGAACATCCTCTCATTGAAGCTATTTTCCTCAGAATCGAGCAAGACAATATTATTCTAGGAACACCATGAATCCTTAGGCAATCTAATATTTATAAGGAAGAAAGGAATAAATTATAATGAGTAAGCAATTATATGGTGTTGAGAATATGATTATAAAGGATCAATCTAGTCCTTTGATAGGGTGAGGAATAGTTTTTTGGAATTCTACCCTTATAAAAGCCTTGTTTGATACGATTCTAATCCAATATTTCATTTCATCCTGGATTTTTGGTCATATGGTTTTACATGGTGAGATCATGCCTTCTATCATGAAACTTTAAATACCTCTTGGTCAATGAAAGTGTTGAGACTTTTACTGTTTTGCATATTTTATAACTATAAATGGGGCTTAATTGGTTTGGGATTTCACTATTCTTATGATAGAAATCTCTAACATGTTTTTCAGAATGGATTGGTTGAAAACCATCAAGAAACACATCAATTTTTATTCTCGGCATTCTTAATTCACATCTTATGATGGCATTAATCATATCTTTAAAGGATAATGGGATGTGAATTCAAGCAGAGTAGGACATTTGATACTCGTGGTAGAGACTACCACTTATCATTTGGCATCAGATACATTGACATATGTTTTTTAAATTCAATTTAGTTATTTTCTAACCATCATCACTCAATTTCTTAATGTCTTTCCCAACAATTTCTTTGATTTTACACTTGAAATAGAAGTGAAATTTATGATTGATCTCCTACTAAGTAACAATTTTATTTTTCATCTATATTATATGATGGAAACAATGGACTTAAGGTAATTGAAATTATACTTGTAATAGTTAGAAGGAGAAAGTTTCATTTGATCTAGTATGTATCTATGGGAAGCACTAGTTCTTCTTTCACGAAAGTGGATGGGATTATTTGAATTTGTGTGTATTATCATATACTCAACTCGATTATAATAAAAAATAATGAGCTCTTCCTTGAATTGATGATATTTTTTACCAATTTAGCAGATCTTGATGGTTCTATAAAATTAAATTACAATCTGGGTATCACCAACTTTGAATTCATAGAGAGGATAATCCAAAGATATCCATCACGATACATTATATTCATTATGAATATATGGTTATTCCATTTTGTCTTATAAATGAAACAGTGGTGTTTATAGAATTAAGGAATCAAATTTTATAAATGTATCTCTACTCCTTTGTATTGGTGTTCATAGATGTTATTCTGGTGTATTCTTGGAAAAATGTTGATCATGAACAACATGTGGTTATAGTGTTGGGTATCTTGTGAGAACATCTCCTTTATGATAATATTTCAAAGTGTGATTTCTATATATAATAGGTACATTTTGTAACACCCCAAGATTCCACGATACGCTTCTCATTTAATAATGCAATAGCTTGCATTGTACGCAACTTTGAGTTCTAACACACCGCGACTAATCAAAGTAGCTGTTATGAATAGTAATACCCACTTTTTAAAATTATAGAAATTTTATATTTCAAAAATGGACTTCATTTTTGGATTCGTAATATCGAAATTAGCCTATGTTGAATATTTGGTATTTTTCTGAGAACTTCCAATTTTTTATGAATAGTGAAAAATACTTAAAAACAACTTTTTTATTCAAAATAATTTATAGTGATAAATTATACTATTGAGTGGTTTTAAAGTATAATTATAATATATTTTTACTATTTTATCCATTGGTGGTCATTAGAATTAATTTCACTTTGAAATTGGACATAAACAATTGTCAATCTTTTGATATATATTGTTTCTTAAAAACACGCTATTTGTTGTGACAGTGGGAATTAATTATAAAATTAATTAATGCAACTTATATGTTTGGAATTTTTTAAAATAGAAATCATTTTTGGATTCGGAATATCAATTATAGCTTAGGGTGAAATTTTGGCATTGTTCTGAAAAACTTCAATTTTTGATGAATAGTGAAACCACTAAGTGGTAGTTAAAAAACTGATTTTTCGTTTAAATGAAACATTACCACTTCTATGATTTGATTTTCAAAAATCCGACATACATGGTTGTCATTAGGAATTAAAATGTGGTTCAATGTGATTAAAATAATTTTTTGGTGAATAGTAACTTTTAAGTTTAATTAATCACGATTAAAGGTAATTAGTGAAATTTAAGGTAAAAATGGTATTATAAAAATATGAAATGACCCTTAAACTTGTCCTAACCCTATTGGATGTGTCATGGCCGACCAAGAAAATCCATGGGTCAACTTGGGGACCCCATGGATCCACTTTGGTAGGAAAATGACATAAATAACTTTTTATTTAATGTTAAAATAAAAATGTCACAAACAAGAGTTGTTTTACTAAAACAATTTTTAAATGGGGTTATACAAGTCATATTTTTAGCTATAAATATTAATTAGAAATCTAAAAAGATTTCCTACATCATGATATTTTTTTATAATTTTTAGACATTAAATAAATTGAATTATTTATGACACCATAATGATGCAGCGATTACCTCATTAATTAACGATTTTAATAAAATGGAAGGATAATGTAAAATATAAGAATTAAACTTGTCCAAATCCTATTGGATGAGAATATTTTGAACCCTTACCACATTATCCTAGAAATATATAAGTGTGGGACCTTTAGAATCCGAAAAATCATTTCATAATAATGTAACATTTCAATCTTTCCAAGAGTGCCCCTTCTCTCCTCTTATAAAAGGCCCCCACCACTACCACCTTACTCACACATTCAAAGCCTTTTGGATCGGCAAACCTCTACCCAAATACTCTCCCAACTTCCCTCCCTTACTCCTAGAAGCCTCACTTTGGGCATAATTCTTCCCAATGAAGCCTTTGGCTCAAATCAAAAAGAGTTACCCGATTTTAAGGTGATGTCTTCTCTTGTGTTCTTTTATTTTATTTTTCTTCTCCAACCCCCTAAAAACTTTTTATTCATTTATTTTGTAACAAAACCAGTATCCTCAATATACTAGGATGTTTTTATAAGAATGATTTGAGCTACACTTACACACACCTACATCTAATGGTTAAAGAACATACTGTTTCTGTGGATGGCGAATTTTTTCCTCACGAAATGATGATTGTTCAACACTCATATAACACCTATAATGGTGGAAATTATGATGACACTATTTTTATATATTATATATATTATGTTTTTGTTTTCCTTATGATTTTTTATTTTTCATTTATGGCATACCTTTATGGTTTCCATTATGGGTAAACGCGATATTTTCATTTTAGGAAGTGCGGACTACCGCCCCCTCAAAGTGATTTGAATCGTTAATATCATATGTGGGATGTATAAAGGATGGAGTAAATGGTATGATACACTATAGTATACTGAAATTATATTATACATTTATATCATTATGATTTCATTCCATTAAATACGAAATAGAAATGAGAGTAGCGTTCATGCGTACGTACGGCTTACCGTCTCCATGAACGGTGCATTTCATTTCTTACCTCTAAATGTTACATAATATTATGAATGAATTTATATACTGGATATATATGATATATATTATATCTAAATAATGAATAAAATTCTGGATATAATGGATATTTCACCACATGAACAACTTGTAATTATAAGAATTTTATTTTTGACTCAAGTACCAAAGATCGACAAAACGACCGTTATTAACTTAAATAATTACATAATGTTCATAACGTGGTAATAAGTGATATAAAAGGAATAAAAAACTTGAAAAAGGTTCTTAAGAAATTATAAATTAACTCTAGTTTATTATTCAGGAGGTTAAAGAACGGTCGAATCAATATGGGACGCAAGGTAAGGGAATTTCTTAACCCAATTTCCATTCTTTGGGTTAATCTCCTACTTTCAAATTATGTTATGATATTATTATGTACTATCTTGTATTTTTACCTTCTCTATGTGTACTTATAGTGAATACACATAATAGATCTATTTTATAAAAAAAATTGATCTTTTTAAGGGAATTTGTCTCAATCGCCATTCATTGAGGCATATTTTGTTTTATACACAAATTTACTTTATACGGTGTATAAACCCCTTTGACTTTTACGTTTATTCAAAAGGAATCTTTTTATACAAATCGTTTTACTAAAAAAAAGGAAATTTTTTCTTATTGTATGTATGTGGCGACAACGAATTCTCCGCCGCCATGACCATTATTTGAGTTCCGGCTTCCTCTATAAGCCATAACTTTTTTCAAATGAAAAATAAATACAAAGTTTTACTTTTCTTTTATTTTGGTATTGAAAATGGTTTTGAAAGTGTTTTTATTATATCAATGTGTTGTATTAATATCTTGTGATTGAAATGTGGACATTTTATGTTTCGTTTATGCATGTTTAATGTGATATGATTATGTTATGGTTTATGATATGTTTAAACTTGTTCATATGAGGAATGAATTGGACTTAATAAGTGACGGGTGGAGCCTGATAAAGCTCCTCGATGCATCGGTAGGTCTCATGAGACAAACTAGTGTCTTGGCACGAGGCCTTGACAAAATCTTATTGTAGACTTGGCACGAGGCCTTGGCTACGTGGTTATGATAGTCTGGCATTATACATTCCATCATTATGAAAGTGGTTATTGATATTTCATTTGATTATTCGACTAGTAGAATATCCCTGTGAGTAAGTAAATGGCATTATTTCATTTTACTTTTTCTATATTATGCTAAAGTTCAAGTTTAAAAGGCTTTTGTTTTAGTTATACATTTCCTTAAATGTTAATGTTTATTTATGAAAGCTTCCGCTATGTCGTTATCCTTACTGAGCATCTGAGCTCACCCCTTGCAATGTTTTAATTTTTCCAGGATGTGAAGAAGTATTTTATGAATGACCTGTAGGGATAGTCAGAAGAGGATATGAGTGTGGACTATGGAGACTTTTTTATTGTAGTTTTTTCACTTTATGATGTAATGTAACATTTATGAATGTATCTAGTGTTTCCAAGGCTACTAAACTAATCGGTCTTTCGAGACTAGATCTTTTGTGATCATGCCAATGCTACGCAATAATGCACCGACTCTGGGTAGCTGGGGTCGGGGCATTACAGTTGGTATCAGAGGTAGTTTAGTACTAACCTTGGAAGCTAGATTTAGATAAACTCTGATTAGAGAACATAGCCCAAAGGTAGACTTTGAGGATTAGTATAGAAGAACTTCCTAGAATTTTGTTGTTGTAGAGATTTTGTGAGTTTTCTGATCAATACATCCCTGTCTGGATACGAGTAGGTAGAGGTGGCTCTGGAAGAGATGTACCTAGGGGTAAAACCTGAAAACACCGCTTTGAGCTAGACTCGAACGGGAACTGGTGCACGACAACAGGTCTTTCTGCACTCTTGGTTACGACACTCCCGTGGGATATGCTTAGGATAATTCTCATTTTCTTTACAAACCACAATGAAGGGTTATGAGTATATACTTCCTCAAATAATACTTTTTTTTATGATTATGGATTATATCTATAAATAGTTCAATTAGTGTTAAGTGTTTTACAAGTATGGAATTATGTATTTTGATTCATAAACTAATCTAGTTTATGCCATTGTTTAGAAATGGCGTCTAGTGGAAGGAATGGAAACCATATCAATGCATGCACTCCGTGTAGGGATTTCCCTCCTGATCAAGACAATTATTGTGTAGCTGGAGATACAATTGGTGCTGATCACCTTATCACCATACTGGGAAAAATCACTCAGGTTATGAATAATAACCTTACTTGTATGGAGCACCCTGATCTGCAACGTGGAGGATCAATGTTAGATCATTTCATGAGGCAACAACCACCAACATTTAATGGGGGTACAAATCCATTATTAGCTGAGCAATGGATAACTCCTTAGAGAAAATATTCCACGCCTTGGGGAGTAGTGAAAGGGAAAAGGTTATCATGGCAGTTTACCACCTCACTGGACATACTGATCAGTGGTGGTCATTGATTCAAAACACAAAGGAAGATGATGACGTATAGAATATGGAATGGAGGGAGTTCAAAGATCTTTTCTTAGAAAAATACTTTCCTCATGACCATCGAGCAGATATGGAAAGGCAATTTCTGAGTCTGAGGTAGAAGGAGGATGAGAATGTAGAAAAGTATGAGGCTAACTTTACAAGGTTAGCGAGGCATGCTGCAGATTATATATGTAACCCAAGAGGTAAGATTGATCGTTTCTTTGATGGGTAAAAACCATTTCTCCGTCGAGCTTTAGTATCACAATCCTTCTCATCGTACGAAGATATTGTCTCATGTGCTATCAAGATAGAAAAGGAATTCTCTAAATCTTATGACAATAAAGTAAAGCAAGAGAAGAAGATAATGGTGGAACAAGAGATAGATAAAGGGAAAAAGGAAAAGAAGGATTTTCCATTATGCGATAATTGTGGGAATAATCACCCCGGTACTTGCCTAAAAGGAATGGGAGTTTGTTATAAATGTGTAGAAAAGGGTCACCAGGCTCGTGATTGCAAGGGAAAGAAAGAGGCTATGAATGTTGAATGCTACAATTGTAGGGAAATGGGGTATTATGAAAATGAATGCCCTAAGCGTCAAGGGAACATACCTCAGAAAAGGCCAAGGGATCAAGGACAATCTTATGTTGTTACTACAGTTGAAGCGGAATAATTAATGTATTGGTGCTTTTGGACTCAAGGATTATATTCTAGTTATAAAAATAATGTGATATATATAAGGATTGTACTGCAGTACTTGTTTTTATCATTAAGGTTTTAATATGATGAAGGAAATCCTATTTTTAGTATGTGACAATAAGAGAAACATTACTTTGTTTGGGGAATCTAATGTTACAATTGATTTTGGAATTTAGATACCTTTTACAGAAAGTCTGGACAGAGGTATTTTGGATAACTATAAAGGTTGGAATGGATTAAGTTAAAATTTGGATAGTATTTTTTAAGGTTAAAACATTTATGAAGATTATTTTTGGAATATTATAATACTATAGTTTTAGGAAAAGGACAACCTGCAGGGTGGGGCATAACCTGTCGCGTCGGACAAAGCTACAGGAATCGAACCCACAATCATAGTGCGACAGGCCTTTATTACCTACCACTAGCCTACAGGAAGTCCCTGGTTATTAAAAAATAGTTTTACTAATCTAAATGGTATGTGTTAATATTTGGAACCTTATACAATTAAGATAAATAGAATATTTTTGAGTTCTATTACCTTTTAGAGTGAAAGATGTGTTTGTGGTAAAAATTTATTAAAGAATGAAAGTATACATAACAAGTATGTATATTCCCTTACATTCTTAGTAAATCTCCTAAATAAATTCCTCACCTTTATAAATGGTAACTTAAAACAAAAACGTTTCCAGTTAACTTTTCCAACTGGGGATTCAATGACTATTTAACCAATCACAAGTTTGTGATTTTCTTATGGTTAACTTTCTCCTAATCCAGTTTTCTATGACTCTTCATCAGACCTTGATGGTTTTTTTCTTCCATATCCATATTTTCATAGAATCCTAGTATGGGATATCTCAGGTGACCTTTGTACTTCTCTTTCTTTCTTTTAATGTTATATTTTTATTAACCATATTTCCGATGTGGGTTTTCCACAAAGGTATTTTCTATTTTAAACCTTTTATTTTCAAAGAAAAATTTCAAATTGCGAGGACGCAATTTATTGAAGGAAGGGAGAATGTAACACACCGAGCTTCCACGATACGCTTCTCATTTAATAATGAAATAGCTTTCATTGTACGCAACTTCGAGTTCTAACACACCGCGACTAATCAAAGTAGTCGTTATGAATAGTAATAACCACTTTTTATGTCACGACCCGCCCTCGGGGTCCGTGCCGTGACTACCCCAAGCCCGCCTTCCATAGGCCAGGGGCTGGCGACTAGCACCAAGGCGTAAATCCCGGTAAAAAGGGAAGGCATTTCCTTTGTAAAGTAAACAAACACCATAGAGTAAGCAAGCGGAAAGTAAACACTAAGCAAAAGCAGAGTACAACTGAAAGTGCGGAAAAGTAAATGGGCCAGTATACAAACCCAAATTGAAAGTAAAGTACAACTCGAAAGGGAAAACAGCAATTGTAAAGTAAAAGCCGCTACACCGAGCTGTCCACTGGAAATCCCACCTGAAGGGTGGGTACAGATAGCTCCACTGCTCCACGGGTCCCGCCGTCCGCTCCAAGCACGTTCCGCCCAGTGGTCCACCTCTAGGTACCGTCCTGCTCTGCAATCCTCAGCTAAGATCAACATTGTCCGTCATCTGCAACCAACACAACGTAGTACGGGCAAAGCCCGTGCAGGGGTGAGTATAAGCTACTCAGTAGGGACCTCGAGACCCCTGAAGGTCTCTCAAAATCCACAAAGGATAAACCACAAAGAAAGGTACAATCACAAAGTAACAACCGACACTGCTTAGGTATATGCCCATACATATACCTAAGTCATCAATTTTAAATACGCTCCAACCTCCGAGCCCAAGTACAACTTAGTCCACACAGGAAAGTAAACGTATTCCACACAGGAAAGCAAAACGAAATCCACACAAGAAAGTAAACGTATTCCACACAGGAAAGCAAAACGAAATCCACACAGGAAAGTAAACGTATTCCACACAGGAAAGTAAACGTAATCCACACAGGATAGCACAACACAATCCACACAGGAAAGCAACAGGATTCAGCTCACACAGGTATACTTCTTCAAAGGACGATAAAGATGATCTCTGATCCATCTAAGTCGTCAGACCCACGAAGGATCATTAGGTAACTAACCCCCGCAAAAGACCCACACAGGATCGGGCCCACACAGGACCTGTAGGCGCTGGTTCACACAGGACCACTGAGCGCAAGGACCCACACAGGATCGGACCCACACAGGATCGGGCCCACACAGGACCTGTAGCACTGATCCACGTAGGATTGCTGAGTGCTGTAGTCGTCGTCGTCGAATCCACATAGGATCTCTGTACTGTCGTCGTCGTAGTCACAGTAGCAGTAGTAGTAGTAGCAGTAGCAGTAGCAGTAGTCACAGTCACAGTCGCAGCCAGCACTAGGGTTCCCGCACACATCAAGCTCGTACAGGAGGGTCCGCTCCACGAGCCGAGAGGCTGATACATCAACTATCACAAAGTACAGAGTTGATGTATCCAAAAGTTCCGTACCGTCAATAGGAACTCAACGCAACAGACGGCGCGTCGATCGGACGCCCGGTCTGAGAGTTATTGACATTTTCGTCCCCGGGGCCCGGTTGGTTTTTAAGGCAAAACCAAACCGACCGTACTCCACCTGCGTCCAAACCTCGGGCGGAGTATGCCAAAAGATCCGTCTCACTAAGAGGAACACAACAAAGCTGACGGCATGTCAATCGGACATCCGTAGCTCAAGATATGAGTGTTTCCGCTCCGAAGGCCCGGTTGGTTTCGTGTACGAACCAACCCGGCCGAACTCAAAGTATTCCGAAACTTTGAGTGCAATATACCGAAACGACCGTCTCGATCCAAGGATCGCGTTTCCGCAGACGGTTCGTCATTCGGAGGTCTGTGGCTCAAGTTATGGCCAAAAGACCGAATTCGTCTCGAAAACGGGGGGGTCCGGGTCCGGGCCGACCCGGCCCGACCCCCCCTGGGTCGACCCAACCCGGATCCGACCCGGTCCGCTGGACCCCGCCCAACCGGTGGCGGCGCGGCCAGGGTGTCGCGCATGCGCCGCACGCGGGGGGTGAAACCCCCCCCCCCCCCTTTCGGATCTCGGCCAGCTTTTGCTGGCCGTTTTAAAAAAAACACACGGGACCCGCGGGTCCCGCCTTCTAACCGAACCGGCGGCCGGCACAGCCGGCCGCCCTCCCCCTCTCCGCCGCGGCCAAAGTCGCGGCTCATCTGAACTCCGGCGGCCGGCGAGGCAAGCCGCCCCTGGCTGCTCCGCCGCGGCCGTAGGGCCGCGGCCCTTCTTGATTTCCGGCGCCGGCGGCTCGGCTGCCGCCGGTCTTCCCGTCTCGCCGCGGCCCGGTACCGGCCGCGGTGTTCGTCGTCCGGCGCGGTGCGACGGCACCGCGCCCCTCCGCCGCGCCTTTGATTCCCCTTGACGCGGCGCGACGGCGTCGCGTTCTTGATGATTCTTCCACGGTGCGGCGCGACGGCGTCGCGTTCTTGATGATTCTTCCACGGCGCGGCGCGACGGCGTCGCGTTCTTGATGATTCTTCCACGGCGCAGCGCGACGGCGCCGCGCAATATAATCGTACGATTATCCGCGTGGTGCGACGGCACCACGCCACCTTGTTTCCACCTGCAAGATAAAATCAACAAGAACGATGGAGGGGGTTCGGTCGTGTTCATGCGGTCCGGCCCCCTCACGTTAAACAAAAACACAAATTTATAATCCTCACGTTAGTCATGCTAGAACCACGAACAAGGATATATAAATAAATAAACAAATAACAACAACCCCTACTTTGAAAAATGACGTCGCACGTCGGTTATCGCGGAGAAAGGCGTCGCGGCGTCGGACGTAGATTCCGTGGACGTCGGGGCGCGTCCGAGGAGGAAACGACGTCTCTTCACTTGTCGCTATGACGAAGAAGGGAGGTACATTGTCGTTGGCGATGATCACCATGGTCGGAGACTTCTCCCTTGTCGAGGAGGAATATGAAGATGGAAGAATCCGGGACGCCGAGTTTTGAAGGTTGTGGGATCGATGTTCTTTGTCAGAGAAGAACCGTTCTTCACGTTCTTCGTCGAAGACGAAGAAGATCTTCAAGTCTCTCAACGATTCTCCCAAACCTCTCAAGTAACAAAGAAACTAACCAAAAATAAATTAAGCTCACACTTAATTTATTAACACAACCCAACCTTTGAAATTCAAGAGTTTGAATTTCAAAACACAAATTAAACTCACTTATTAATTATACATGAGTTGTATAATTAATTAAGTGTTAAGTTGTCAAGTTTTTAAGAGGGAGAGAGGGGAGTTAGGGAATTTGAAAAGGTGGGGCTCGGGTGGGCCCCTCCTCACCTTAATCCTCTCTTAGGTGGTTAAACCACCCAACTTCCAACAAAATATTATAACCACTTTAAGGATATAAAATAAATATTGTATCACAAATTTATTTTACTCTTCATTTCATCCAGAAAATTAAACATCTCCTCCTAGGAAAACGCAACTTCGGAAAAGGTCTTCTTAAGAGAATATCGGCGTTGCGAGTTCATCGGTGTCCTCAGATTTCAATTCCGAGCACCGGATCAAAAGTTGGAAATTCCCGCTCGTTCGTTCACTGAACGTACCCGAGCCAAACTTCGGAAATTGATTCCGGGCACACCGGGCCTCGGAATCAGGTGCCGTCAGAAACCGCGCTCTTGTAAAATTCTAAAGAAAATTAAGAAAAAATTTCCCTTGAATTTTACGGGTCTTTACATTACTCCCACCTCAGGGCTTTACGTCCCCGTAAAGATACATCAAAAACTAGGGAAACAAATGAGGGTACTGAGCACGCATCTGAGCCTCCCGCTCCCATGTTCTCTCCTGGAGGTTCCCGTGCTTCCATCTGATGCGCACAAGAGGAATCGATCGCCCACGCAGGACCCGCTCCTGTCGATCCTCTATCTCCACTGGGACCTCCGTAAAAGTCGCCCCATCGTCAACGTCACGCTCCCCATGGTCAATGATGTGTGTCGGGTTGTGCACGTATCTCCTCAGTTGAGACACGTGGAAGACGTCGTGCACCCGGTGCAACTGAGGTGGTAGAGCCAGGAGATAAGCCACCTCACCAATCCTGCTGAGGACCTGGAAGGGTCCGATGAAGCGCGGAGATAACTTGCCGCCTCGGCCAAATCTCCGAATACCACGTCGAGGTGAGACCCGCAAGAAGACGTGGTCGCCATCCTCGAACTCTAGTGGCCTCCGCCTCCTGTCAGCGTATGACTTCTTCTGGCTTTGAGCTGTCCTCATCCTCTCCTGGATGACCTGGACTTCCTCTGTCGTGGCCTGGACCATCTCCAGTCCCATCAGTGCTGACTCCCCAGGGTCTGTCCAGCACAAAGGAGATCTACAAGGTCGGCCGTACAACACCTCATACGGTGCCATCCCGATGGTGGAGTGGTAGCTATTTTTGTACGCAAACTCCACCAACGGTAGGTGGTCCTCCCAGCTGCGACCAAAGTCGAGGACACATGCGCGGAGCATGTCCTCGAGAGTCTGAATGGTCCTCTCCATCTGACCATCCGTCTGAGGGTGAAAGGCTGTGCTCAGACGTAGCTGCGTCCCGAACGCCTCCTTTAACCCCTTCCAAAGCCGGTAAGTAAAGCGAGCATCTCGATCGGAGACAATAGATGATGGCAGGCCGTGGAGCCGCACAATCTCCTAAACGTAGAGACGTCCCAAGCTCTCCACTGAGCCCTGCTCTCTAATGGGTAAGAAGTATGCCGACTTGGTGAGTCGGTCAACAATCACGCATATGGAGTCGTGACCTCTGGAAGTGCGTGGAAGTCCAGTCACGAAGTCCATAGATATGTCGTCCCACTTCTACTCCGGAACCTCCAAGGGCTGTACCAAGCCCGCTGGTACCTGAGGCTCTGCCTTCACCTGCTGGCAGGTGAGGCATCGAGAAACGAACTCTACTACTGCCTTCTTCATGCCCGGCCACCAGTGCTTTCGTCTGAGGTCCTGGTACATCTTTGCCACTCCAGGATGTACCGCCAAAGGAGAAGTGTGAAACTCTCTCAGCACTTCCTCTCGTAAAGCGACTGGTACCATGGTACGTCCTCTGAAAAGGATGTCGTGCTCTGCTCCAAGGGAGAAACCATCAGGTTCCTGTCTCGAGGATATCTGTGCACGCCGTGTCTCACAGTCAGCGTCCTCACGTTGTGCCTCTCTGACCTGTTGTAGTAGAGGAGGGGTGACTATGAGAGACTGGAGGAAGGCTGCTCCATCACTATCCACGAAGGATATCTGCAAAGAGGCTAGCTGAAAAGATTTCTCCTTTTCCGAAAAGTGAAATCCGGTCTCATCCCTTGGATGAACCACGTTCCTTGCCTAAAACAGTTAATACCGTCATGATTAGTTAATTCATGGCATGGATGACGTCGTAAGGCCTCGACGTTGCTACCAAGAGATCCAACTGTTACTCTCGCCTCCAAGGGTTGAGTCACACTGTCGGCATTAGTGTGTGGTCACTGGGTTTCCTCCAGTACGAATCTCGCAAGTGAGGGTCAAGTCAACATTTTTTAACCGGCGCCTCTTAGTAAAAACAAACAAAAGACAAGAAAACAAAATTCACCAAGGCAAGTGTCTTTTATTACTTCAACTTAAAGAATAAGGTCACAAGGCAACACAAACTACGAAGCTAGAGGCATTATGGGCCAAGGCCTCTATGCCTGGAGCCAGTTCCGCACTAATCCACCCGCTTCCGGAGCTCCATGATCGAAAGCTTTCAGCTGCCTGAAGCTGTGCTCTCCCCTGAGGTCGGGGTGGACCTCCTGGTGGTGGTGGTGGTAGAGCCTCAAAACGTCGCCCACCACCTCCTGCTCGGCCATCTCCTCTGCCTCGTCCGCCTCCTCCCTGCGGACCGCCACGGTCGATCCTCTGCCTCTGCCTAGGTGGTTCCTCAACCGTCTGCTGCTCCTCTGCATGGCGGTTCGGGCAGTCACGAGCCATGTGACCTTGCCCGCCGCATGCATAGCACTGTCTTCCACTCGAAAGACTGGCTCCGCGCTGTGTGCCCCGCACTGCTGAGCGAGTGTCCTGAGGTTGTCTGCCTGAAGGTCGGGTCTGTCTGGACCCCTAAGTCATCCATCGACTGCCAGCTGCAGATGACTCTGCCACGTGCCGCCCTGCGGTGGGTCGCTGCGCTGGTGTAGACTCAGCAAGGAAGCTCTCGATCAGAAGGGCCTGCTCCAGTACTCCTGTCTGAGTCGGTATGCTGAGGGAGATCATCGATGCCCTGATCTCGTGTCTCAAACCCTGCTCAAAGGTCCGGGCCTGGAAGAATGGGTCCCGTACCATGTCGGTCGAGTAGCACGAGAGATCAGTAAATCTCGCCGAGTACTGAGCGACCGTCATGTTGCCCTGCCGCAGCTGAAGAAGCTCCTGGATACGCACCGCACGAAGGGTGGCTGGGACGAACTCCAAGCGGAAGAGGCTCTCAAAGTCTGTCCATAGTAGAGATGCCTCATCGTGCACCTGGAGCATCAAGCTCCACCATCGTCCTGCTGCTGCGTGTAGTAGGCTTGCAGCGAGGATCACCATGAGTTCTGCTGGTGTCCTCACTAGCCTAAACACACGTACCACGGCCTCCAGCCAGTCCTCTGCTGCTTGGGGATCCGTCTCCCCGCGAAACCTGGGTGGTCGCTGGCGCTGAAACTCATGCAGTGCGCTGAGGCGACGCGCATCGTCAGCGGCTGGTGCTGGAAGCATCGGGGGCTCGGCGGGTAGAACTACCGCCGGTGCCACTGCTGAAAAAGGGCCCTGCACCGAAGCCTCGTCGCTCGGTTGGCTGTCGTCACACTCGACTCTCGGAACCCTAGCTAGCTGCCGTCGTGGGGCCATCCTGAATAGGAAACAGGTGCGCCACGGTCAAACAGTATACCTGGTGAGCTGACACAAGGAAATCACAAAGAAAACTTTGAAACATACACGCAATCAATGTTTTCGTGCATTAAGTCGGAAATCAGAAGTCAGGGTCCTGGTGTACGGATACGTCGGCCGCCGCACCAACACTGGACTCCCTGGAATGATAAACACACTCAATACGCTAAACATTATTGCTTCACATAGAAAAGATCAGAGTTCACGGTAGAACCGTACTCCTTTGATACCAATTTGTCACGACCCGCCCTCGGGGTCCGTGCCGTGACTACCCCAAGCCCGCCTTCCATAGGCCAGGGGCTGGCGACTAGCACCAAGGCGTAAATCCTGGTAAAAAGGGAAGGCATTGCCTTTGTAAAGTAAACAAACACCACAGAGTAAGCAAGCGGAAAGTAAACACTAAGCAAAAGCAGAGTACAACTGAAAGTGCGGAAAAGTAAATCGGCCAGTATACAAACCCAAACTGAAAGTAAAGTACAACTCGAAAGGGAAAACAGCAACTGTAAAGTAAAAGCCGCTACACCGAAATGTCCACTGGAAATCCCACCTGAAGGGTGGGTACAGATAGCTCCACTGCTCCACGGGTCCCGCCGTCCGCTCCAAGCACGTTCCGCCCAGTGGTCCACCTCCAGGTACCGTCCTGCTCTGCAATCCTCAGCTAAGATCAACGCTGTCCGTCGTCTGCAACCAACACAACGTAGTGCGGGCAAAGCCCGTGCAGGGGTGAGTATAAGCTACTCAGTAGGGACCCCAAGACCCCTGAAGGTCTCTCAAAATCCAAAAAGGATAAACCACAAAGAAAGGTACAATCACGAAGTAACAACCGACACCGCTTAGGTATATGCCCATACATATACCTAAGTCATCAATTTCAAATACGCTCCAACCTCCAAGCCCAAGTACAACTCAGTCCACACAGGAAAGTAAACGTATTCCACACAGGAAAGAAAAACGAAATCCACACAGGAAAGTAAACGTATTCCACACAGGAAAGCAAAACGAAATCCACACAGGAAAATAAACGTATTCCACACAGGAAAGTAAACGTAATCCACAGAGGATAGCGCAACACAATCCACACAGGAAAGCAACAGGATTCAGCTCACACAGGTATACTTCTTCAAAGGACGATAAAGATGATCTCTGATCCATCTAAGTCGTCAGACCCACGAAGGATCATTAGGTAACTAACCCCCGCAAAAGACCCACACAGGATCGGGCCCACACAGGACCTGTAGACGCTGGTTCACACAGGACCGCTGAGCGCAAGGACCCACACAGGATCGGACCCACACAGGATCGGGCCCACACAGGACCTATAGCACTGATCCACGTAGGATCTCTGAGTGCTGTAGTCGTCGTCGTCGAATCCACACAGGATCACTGTACTATCGTCGTCGCAGTCACAGTAGCAGTAGTAGCAGTAGCAGTAGCAGTAGCAGTAGTCACAGTCACAGTCGCAGCCAGCACTAGGGTTCCCGCACACAGCAAGCTCGTACACGAGGGTCCGCTCCACGAGCCGAGAGGCTGATACATCAACTGTCACAAAGTCCAGAGTTGATGTATCCAAAAGTTCCGTACCGTCAACAGGAAGTCAACGCAACAGACGGCGCGTCGATCAGACGCCCGGTCTGAGAGTTATTGACATTTTCGTCCCCGGGGCCCGGTTGGTTTTTAAGGCAAAACCAACCCGACCTTTCTCCACCTGCGTCCAAACCTCGGGCGGAGTATGCCAAAAGATCCGTCTCACTAAGAGGAACACAACAAAGCTGACGGCACGTCAATCGGACGTCCGTAGCTCAAGATATGAGTGTTTCCGCTCTGAAGGCCCGGTTGGTTTCGTGTACGAACCAACCCGGCCGAACTCAAAGTATTCCAAAACTTTGAGTGCGATATACCGAAACGACCGTCTCGATCCAAGGATCGCGTTGCCGCAGACGGTTCGTCATTCGGAGGTCAGTGGCTCAAGTTATGGACAAAATACCGAATTCGTCTCGAAAACGGGGGGGTCCGGGTCCGGGCCGACCCGGCACGGCCCCCCCTGGGTCGGCCCACCTCGGGTGGACCCGGCCCGGCCGGTGGCGGCGCGGCCAGGGTGCCGCTCATGCACCGCACGCGGGGGGTGAAACCCCCCCCCCCCTTTTCGGATCTCGTCCGGCTTTTGCCGGCCGTTTTAAAAAAAACACACGGGACCCGCGGGTCCCGCCTTCTAACCGAACCGGCGCCCGGCACACCCGGTCGCCTTCCCCCTCTCCGCCGCGGCTCATCTGAGCTCCGGCGGCCGGCGAGGCCGGCCGCCCCTGGCTGCTCCGCCGCGGCCGTAGGGCCGCGGCCCTTCTTGATTTCCGGCGCCGGCGGCTCGGCTGCCGCCGGTCTTCCCGTCTCGCCGCGGCCCGGTACCGGCCGCGGTGTTCGTCGTCCGTCGCGGTGCGATGGCACCGCGCCCCTCCGCCACGCCTTTGATTCCCCTTGACGCGGTGCGACGGCGTCGCGTTCTTGATGATTCTTCCACGGTGCGGCGCGACGGCGCCGCGCAATATAATCGTACGATTATCCGCGTGGTGCGACGACACCACGCCACCTTGTTTCCAACCGCAAGATAAAATCAACAAGAACGATGGAGGGGGTTCGGCCGTGTTCATGCGGTCCGGCCCCCTCACGTTAAACAAAAACACAAATTTATAATCCTCACGTTAGTCATGCTAGAACCACGAACAAGGATATATAAATAAATAAACAAATAACAACAACCCATACTTTGAAAAATGACGTCGCACGTCGGTTATCGCGGAGAAAGGCATCGCGGCGTCGGACGTAGATTCTGTGGACGTCGGGGTGCGTCCGAGGAGGAAACGACGTCTCTTCACTTGTCGCTATGATGAAGAAGGGAGGTACGTTGTCGTTGGCGATGATCACCACGGTCGGCGACTTCTCCCTTGTCGAGGAGGAAGATGAAGACGGAAGAATCCGGGACGCCGAGTTTTGAAGGTCGTGGGATCGATGTTCTTTGTCGGAGAAGAATCGTTCTTCACGTTCTTCGTCGAAGACGAAGAAGATCTTCAAGTCTCTCAACGATTCTCCCAAACCTCTCAAGTAACAAAGAAACTAACCAAAAATAAATTAAGCTCACACTTAATTTATTAACCCAACCCAACCTTTGAAATTCAAGAGTTTGAATTTCAAAACTCAAATTAAACTCACTTATTAATTATACATGAGTTGTATAATTAATTAAGTGTTAAGTTGTCAAGTTTTTAAGAGGGAGAGAGGGGAGTTAGGGAATTTGAAAAGGTGGGGCTCGGGTAGGCCCCTCCTCACCTTAATCCTCTCTTAGGTGGTTAAACCACCCAACTTCCAACAAAAGATTATAACCACTTTAAAGATATAAAATAAATATTGTATCACAAATTTATTTTACTCTTCATTTCATCCAGAAAATTAAACATCTCCTCCTAGGCAAACGCAACTTCGGAAAAGGTCTTCTTAAGCGAATATCGGCGCTGCGAGATCATCGGTGTCCTCATATTTCAATTCCGAGCACCGGATCAAAAGTTAGAAATTCCCGCTCGTTCGTTCACTGAACGTACTCGAGCCAAACTTCGGAAATTGATTCCGGGCACACCGGGCCTCGGAATCAGGTGCCGTCAGAAACCGCTCTCTTGTAAAATTCTAAAGAAAATTAAGAAAATATTTCCCTTGAATTTTACAGGTCTTTACATTTTAAAATTATAGAAATTTTATATTTCAAAAATGGAATTAATTTTTTGATTCGTAATATCGAAATTAGCCTATGTTGAATATTTGGTATTTTTCTGAGAACTTCCAATTTTTTATGAATAGTGAAAAATACTTAAAAAAACTTTTTTAATCAAAATAATTTATATTGATAAATTATACTATTGAGTGGTTTTAAAGTATAATTAGAATATATTTTTACTATTTTATCCAATGGTGGTCATTAGAATTAATTTCACTTTGAAATTGGACATAAACAATTGTCAATCTTTTGATATATATTGTTTCTTAAAAACACGCTATTTGTTGTGACAGCGGGAATTAATTATAAAATTAATTAATGCAACTTATATGTTTGGAATTTTTTCAAATATACATCATTTTTGGATTCGGAATATCAATTATAGCTTAGGGTTAAATTTTGGCATTGTTCTGAAAAACTTCAATTTTTGATGAATAGTGAAACCACTAAGTGGTAGTTAAAAAACTGATTTTTCGTTTAAATGAAACATTACCACTTCTATGATTTGATTTTCAAAAATCCGACATACATGGTTGTCATTAGGAAGTAAAATGTGGTTCAATGGGATTAAAATAATTTTTTGGTGAATAGTAACTTTTAAGTTTAATTAATCGCGATTAAAGGTAATTAGTGAAATTTAAGGTAAAAATGGTATTATAAAAATATGAAATGACCCTTACACTTGTCCTACCCCTATTGGATGTGTCATGGCCGACCAAGACAATACATGGGTCAACTTGGGGACCCCATGGAGCCACTTTGGTAGGAAAATGACATAAATAACTTTATATTTAATGTTAAAATAAAAAGGTCACAAACAATAGTTGTTTTACTAAAACAATTTTTAAATGGGGTTATACAAGTCATATTTTTGGCTATAAATATTAATTAGAAATATAAAAAGATTTCCTACATCATGATATTTTTTTTATAATTTTTAGAGCTTAAATAAATTAAATTATTTATGACACCATGATGATGCAGCGATTACCTCATTAATTAACGATTTTAATAAAATGGAAGGATAATGTAAAATCTAAGCATTACACTTTTCCAAAGCCTATTGGATGAGAATATTTCGAACCCTTACCACCTTATCCTAGAAATATATAAGTTTGGAACCTTTATAATCCGAAAAATCATTTCATAATAATGTAACATTTCAATCTTTCCAAGAGTGCCCCTTCTCTCCTCTTATAAAAGGCCCCCACCACTACCACCTTACTCACACATTCAAAGAATTTTGGCTCAGCAAACCTCTGCCCAAATACTCTCCCAACTTCCCTCCCTTACTCCTAGAAGCCTCACTTTGGGCAGAATGCTTCCCAAGGAAGCCTTTGGCTCAAATCAAAAAGAGTTACCCGATTTTAAGGTAATGTCTTCTCTTGTGTTCTTTTATTTTATTTTTCTTCTCCAACCCCCTAAACACTTTTTATTCATTTATTTTGTAACAACACCAGTATACGCAATATACTAGAATGTTTTTATAAGAAGGATTCGAGCTACACTTACACACACCTACATCTAATGGTTAAAGGACATATTATTTCTGTGGATGGCGAATTTTTGCCTCACGAAACGATGATTGTTCAACACTCATATAACACCTCTAATGGTGGCCATTATGATGACACTATTTTTAGATATGATATATATTATGTTTTTGTTTTCCTTATGATTTTTTATTTTTCAATTATGGCATTCCTTTATGGTTTCCATTATGGGTAAACGCGATATTTTCATTTTAGGAAGTGCGGACTACCGCCCCCTCAAAGTGATTTGAATCGTTAATACCATATGTGGGATGTATAAAGGATGGATTAAATGGTATTATACACTATATTATACTGGAATTATATTATAAATTTATATCATTATGATTTCATTCCATTAAATATGAAATAGAAATGAAAGTAGCGTTCATGCGTACGTACGGCTTTCCGTCTCCATGAACGGTGCATTTAATTTCATACCTCTAAATGTTACGTAATATTATGAATGAATGTATATACTGGATATATATGATATATATGATATCTACATCATGAATATAATTCTGTATATAATGGATATTTCACCACATGACCAACTTGTAATTATAAGAAGTTTATTTTTGACTCAAGTACCAAAGATCGACAAAATGACCGTTATTAACTTAAATAATTACATAATGTTCATAACATGGTAATAAGTGATATAAAAGGAATAAAAAACTTGAAAAAGGTTCTTAAGAAATTATAAATTAACTCTAGTTTATTATTCAGGAGGTTAAAGAACTGTCGAGTCAAGATGGGACGCAAGGTAAGGGAATTTCTTAACCCAATTTCCATTCTTTGGGTTAATCTCTTACTTTCAAATTATGTTATGATATTATTATGTCCTATCTTGTATTTTTCCTTTATCTCTGTGTACTTATAGTGAATACACATAATAGATCTATTTTATAAAAAAAAATTGATCTTTTTAAGGGACTTCGTCTCAATCTCCATTCATTGAGGCATATTTTGTTTTATACACAAAGTTACTTTATACGGTGTATAAACCCCTTTGACTTTTACGTTTATTCAAAAGGAATATTTTTATACAAATTGTTTTACTAAACAAAAAAAAGGAAAGTTTTTCTTGTTGTACGTATGCGGCGACAACGACTTCTTCGCCGCCATGACCATTATTTGAGTTTCGGCTTCCTCTACAAGCCATAACTTTTTTTAAATGAAAAATAAATACAAAGTTTTACTTTTCTTTTATTTTGGTATTGAAAATGGTTTTGAAAGTGTTTTTATTATATCAATGTGTTGTATTGATATCTTGTGATTGAAATTTGGACATTTTATGTTTCGTTTATGCATGTTTAATGTGATATTATTATGTTATGGTTTATGATATGTTTAAACCTGTTCATATGAGGAATGCATTGGACTTAATAAGTGACGGGTGGAGCCCGCTATAGCTCCTCGATGCATCGGTAGGTCTCATGAGACAAACTAGTGTCTTGGCATGAGGCCTTGACAAAATTTTATTGTAGACTTGGCATGAGGCCTTGGCTACATGGTTATGATAGTCTGACATTATGCATTCCATCATTATGAAAGTGGTTATTGATATTTCATGTGATTATTCGACTAGTAGAATATCCATGTGAGTAAGTAAATGGCATTATTTCATTTTACTTTTGCCATATTATGCTAAAGTTCAAGTTTAAAAGGATTTTTTTTAGTTATACATTGCCTTAAATGTTAATGTTTATTTATGAAAGCTTCCTCTATGTTGTTATCCTTACTGAGAATCTGAGCTCACCCATTCCAATGTTTTAATTTTTCTAGGATGTGAAGAAGTATTTTATGAATGACCTGTAGGGATTGTCCGAATAGGATATGAGTGTGGACTATGGAGACTTTTTTATTGTGGTTTTTTCACTTTATGATGTAATGTAACATTTATGAAAGTATCTAGTGTTTCCAAGGCTACTAAACTAATCGATCTTTCGAGACTTGATCTTTTGTGATCTTGTCAATGCTACGCAATAATACACCGACTCTGGGTAGCTGGGGTTGGGGCGTTACACTTTTACATTTCCTTGTAATTTCCAAAATAGGAGTCTCAGTATATCCTAAAAGGATAGGATTCATTATCTCTTGGAAATCATCGAATAATGTTTTTGAGATACATCATTTCCTTGGATTATAATGAAATTATGGATGCATTGTTTGTGATTTTTCATAACCTGCATCACTAAAAACATATTTAATAGTGAAAATTGTTCCTTTACAATAGAGAGATGAGTGACATAAATCTTTCCAAGAGCCTAAGTTTTATCTTACACCAGTATCTATCCTTACATTTCTAGAGTTAGGGTAGGGGTATGTGGTCTATTGTGATGCATATGGATATAAGTTGGGATGTTTTCTCATGGAGGGAGATCAGTTTATATCCTATGAATCAAAACAATTATAGGTTCATGAGAATAATTACCCAACACATGATTTGGAATTAGTTGTTATAGTTCATGAATTGAAAATATGGAATCATTACCTATTTCAAGATAAATTCACAGTTTTCATGCATTATAAGAGCTTGAAACTCATTTTTCAAAAAAATATTTGAATATGAGGAAATAAATATGGATATAATATCTTCAGATGTTTGAATATTATTTTATGTATACATTAGGTAAAGGGAACTCTATAGATTCTTAATTGAGTAGGAATACTTATAATTTGTTGGCTAAAGAGGTTTTAGATCAATGGTGGATAATATTGTCCATAGTTAATTTTTATCTTGATTGTGTTAATCAAGGTGATGTTCTGGTTTTATTTCATGTTTATCTTTTTCTAGATTTGGTTGATCAGGTTAAATATCCACAAACATTTTATTAGGAATGTATCACCATGAGGCTAAAACTCAATGTTGGGGAGACCATTGACATATGGATTCTATATGAGAGATCTTTTCATTGTTTTAGATATCATATTGTGGTTCCTCCAATATATCAGTAAAAAATTATTTCTTCCAACCAACATTTGATATGTGTTGTTCATACTCACATCCAAATTATGAATAAAGTGATGAGAGTATAGTTTTGTGGGTTAGAATTGAGTGGAATGTGGAAAAGTTTATCTTAAGATGCCTCACTTATCTTTAGGTCAAGGTGGAGAACCAATGGATAACTAGTATATTTCATTCCTTACTTATTCCTATATGGAAATAAAAAAAATAGCAAGAGATATTTTCATAGGTTTTCCAAAAATGTCTTGTAAACATGATGCCATATGGTTGATTATGAATGGATCCTAATGTTTTCTCACTTTATCCCTATTCATGAATCTAATATGGTGTAAGTATTGTCCAAACAATATATTTAGGAAGTTTTAATGGTTAATGGTGTTCTATTTTAAATTTTGTTTTACTAGGACCCTAGGTATATGTCTCGGTATTGTAAGTCTTTGGAAAAATCACTTGGAACCCAGTTGACCATGAGTATAGCTTATCATCCTCAAATACACAAACAATACAAATTATTGAACACCACATTGGAAGATATAATTAAATATTGTGTGATGGATTTTGGAGGCTCATGTGAGGATCATATAATTTTAGTTGAGTTCTCATACAATAATAGTTATTGGGACTCTGTACATATGGATCTTTTCTAAGAATTTCATGGTTTTCCTTATCTTTCTCCACTTTTGTGGATAGAAAAAGGATATATATAACTTTTTATACCTATCCTTAGTCAAGAGACAATAGATAATATTTAGATGATCATAAGGAGTATGATGATGGCTCAAATTCATCAAAAATCATATGCATATCATCATCAGTGACCCTTATCATTTGATGTGGTTTATATTGTTTTCTTGATAATCTCTCTAAGTCTAGGTAATCATAATTTCAGTAAGTAAGGTAAGTTTTATCCTTGGTAAATTAGACATTTTGATATACTTGAACATGTTACTAAATTTTATTATTATTTAGATTTACTACCAAAGTTTTGTCCTGTGCACAATGTGTTTCATGTATCTCAATTAAAGAAATACCAACCTGATACTCACCAAGTGATTTAGTGGTACTATATTGATCTTGAATTAGATGATAAATTGATTAATGTTATGATAAAAATTATGCATAGGAAATAGAATTTATTTCATGATAAAATCATCATTTTGGTATAGTTTTTATGGTTGTAAGGTCAGATTTAAGAAGAGATGTGGGAACATGAAAAGGAATTATTAGAGTAGAGGTCCAAGATATTCCAAAAAATGCCATTATCCCACTTTATAAGGTCATAAAGACCAATAGTGGGGATATTTTAACACCCTTTGTTTCAGTTATTTTACCCTTTTATTGTTGAATTTCTTGTTATATAATTATTGGGTTATGTTTTGGGAGTTTTTGGATATTTTTTGATGTTTTTGGAAAGTTTTGGAGGTTTTTTAATCGTTTAATGGTTTGTGAATGATTAGGGGATACTGTGAACTATCCCTAGGTAGTTTTTCTAGATGTATGTGGGAGTTACTAGGCAGGGACATGGTTGGTGAATAGTTTGGAGAAATCGTGCAGGTGCCTAGGAGAAATCATGCAAGTAGACATAGTGGGAAAGGAATAGTTGACACACAGTTTGAAAAACAATGTGATCCAACTGTGAGAGGGGATGTATTTGAGATAAAATAGCCATATGATTGGAACTTGATTTCCTAAATTTTATTCCACAACCATGTGGATAACTAGATGATTCTTAGTAGCAGGTGCATAGTTAAACACATCTTGACAAACCATGTGGCGTAACCATGAAACATGTAGTTAATAATCTAGAAATTATATTTCAATTCAGATTAAAGCCCTAGAACCCTTATTTTTATAATTATCTCAAAATTTTCTCCTTTCATAGCCTCCCTTGGAAATCTCCTTTGATCTATAATAAAATTTTTATGAATCAAAGTGCATTTAAAATTCAGAATCAACAGTAAGTCCTCATTTCCTATCTTTCTTTTTAGATCGTCTTATCCTCTATAAATCGAATTTTTAGATATATTCTATCAAGAATAGATCTATTCTATATGATGTTGATCTTTATGAGATATTTTTGGATCTATTGAATGGAGTAATATTCAAGGAAATATCTATATTTTTTATGTTTAATTCCTTAATTTCTTTAACCTTAATTATTTTACTAATTCTAGAACACAAAGTATAGGTGATTAAATTCACTTATTTTTTGTTTTTTTGGAAAAATGTCTTGGTTTTGGTACGTAAATCCATTATTTTGGAATTATTATTTCATGTTTTTTGATAAAATTATTAAAATGAAGTGGTTTTCAAAATAAATTATTTATATTGAATAATTTGATATGACAACTTGGCACACATGGTGGGAATGTGTTCATATAAATTTGGGGATGGATAATAATTGAGAGATCCATGATTAATAATAAAATATGGTATGAATCATGGTTCAAACTACCATCATCAATAAGAAAACATGGGATATATCATGGTCATAAGTGACACTGTCAAAAGGTCCACCAAATGATGGATTATTGAAAGGATGAATCACCACTCATGGTTATAGGGATTTCCATGGATACATGCATTTTTTGGGGGTAGAAGTTGAATGATTATTCCCAAGTGGTAAGAAATGGAAGAAAAAAATTGTGTTCACAAGTGGAACTTGTTTTTTATTTTAATAAAAATTATTTAACTTCTTATTTTATATTTTATATAAAATGTGATAACTTGTTCTTATACTAGTGGACTGTGTTGGGAATTATTTGCGGATTTCACACTATTTTTATACACACCCCATTCTAGGGAACTTTGGTGAATTTAAAGATTTATAACAAGGATAAATGTAAAGGAAAGGTGTCATATTTATCTAGTGTAACATCATGATTATTCTTCTTTAGTTTGGTTTTAGAATCATAGAGATATCTCTATGTTTCATTGGAGTGATGTTGCATTGTTGTTACTATTTTGGGTGTGTTTTTTTCTTATATCATCTTTATCACCTTTTCACTAGTCTTCTAATGATATGGTCTGTTGGTTTTCTTTGAGATGTATTATTATTAATTCTTCATCATATTATCATTTTTGGTTTTTTGGATTTTGTTATTTTTTTGGTTGTGTTGGTTATTTAGGGAAGATCATCCCCCACACATTTGTGAATCCAATGGAATTTATTGCCAAAATTTTTTGTTTTGGCGATGTAACCTGATTATAGTAGTATATTTTCTTCCTCTAAAGCTAATGAATTGAAGAGGCATGTTATGAAAACAATGTCTATAATTATATCTACACCTTATGCATCAAAATAATAAGTTTAAAATTCAAAAAATCTTTCAATATCATGAATCCTTCAATAATTTTTTTAGTTAGTATACTTATGACTATTTTTCTTTATAAGTTTTTACTAAGAGATAAATCCCATAAGGATTTATTGGAAATCTCTTAGTATTTCTCTTTTAATTTTTAAATTATCGATCATGCATGACCAAGGGATTCTGTGGCGAGGATGAAATTTCATTTAGGTATAAAACACTATACCTAACAATAGGTTATATCAATTTCTTCTGAGAATTGGAAGACATGATACCTACTTATAGGTTAAAAATCAGTGATACCAAAATTTTGGTTTATATAGTTCCTTATCGCTATGGTTAAATCTTGTAATATAAATAATATCATTTTAAATGAGTGTTTGTTTTTGTTAACCAATAATCTATTCATTTATTTAACTTTTTTTGTATTTAGGTTTTGAACTATAACTGGTTTAAATTTTATATTTCCACTATTTAGTTTTCAATTTCCAAACTTCTACATGTTTTTGGAAAAATTATTTTCACTATGTTAAACTTATTTCATGAAGTTATATTTGAAATTTATGAATTTTTTTACTCTGGTCATTGAATTCATCATCATTTCATAAATCTGGTCATCTTAAAACTTGAGTTCCAAAAAATTGTTGGTTTAGTTTTCTAAACTATAATTCACCACCACTTATAGATTGCCTACATTATGTTTTTGGGTAAAAATAACTATTAGATCTTATTTCAATATTTTTTTTCATTTTCATTCTAGTGTCTTTCTTTTTTATTAAAAAACCCACTGCATAAAAAATGTTTATGCTTTGGTTTAATTGTTCTATGTATATCTTAGGGATTTACATCAACATTTTTACACCAAAGGTTTTATTCTTTGGTGGAGGTAGTGTTATGATTATTACATTGGATATAACTTCATCTGAAAATGGTTTTAGAGATATCCTCTAATAATGGTATAATCTTTGGTTTGTTTTCTCTCTTCACCTAAGTTTTATCTCTGTTTCTATTGAAGTAGTTATCCAATGATGATCCAAAAGTGATATAAAGACTGAAAGTTAACTTTTTATTCAAAATAGTGAGTAAATTACTAATTCAAGGGGGTGATAATGGTGAAGGTCCAGAGCATCACCCTTAATGATAAGTTTACAATCATTCAGAAAAGATCCAAAAGAAAAATATAGAATAGTTCTCTCATCTAGATTACCTTTTCTTTCCAACATATCTACAACATGATTTTCTTCCCTTTAAGTATGAATCACCCCTACATTCTGATTTATTAGCATCCTATATTTTCTTTTGAGATAAGTCGGGTCCCATGGTGGACTAGCCCTTCCACATATAATATCAACCAAAATTTTGGAATCTGATTCGACCTCTGAGATTTCAATATTTTGTAAATTATACAAATACATACCACTATTCATATCCATATTCTCTGCACTAATGTAGTTTCTTGGACTAAAAAATATACTGGAAGAAAATATAATTGATCCTCTATTGTTCAAAAGTGATAGAGTATGGTTCTTATTGTGAATAAGAAGAATTTGGTGGGAAATGGTTCACCACATTGACAAAAATAAAATTAATTAACATTTTATAGGGACCAAAGAGCACTTGGATTGAATAACCTTATAGGATCCCATATTTATATGTGATTCGTGGAAATGTCCAATTATCCATGACACATGGTTATCTCCTGGTGTTCATTATTCTATTCTATTTGTAATGTAATGTGGGGATTTGTTTAGATTTTGGGATAACCTTTTATATTTGTGTTATCATTTATTTTCTTGGTGTTTTTTCATGGGTTCCTACTAAACCTAGTAAATTCGATTTTATGAAAATGAAAAAATATGATTAAAAAGAAAATAAATGAATTTTTACTCTAAAATATAAATAATTAATTAATAAGACTCTACGTATCAGAAAAATACCACACATGTTCGATCATTTATAACTGGTAAGAATTAATGTTGAAACAATACTTCACTTATGGGAATTAAAATTGGTAAAAATATAATGTAATGAAATTTTTCTAATATATTTGAAAATTTATACTAAAAAACAAGAATAATACATTATGTTTCATTATAAATAAAACATTAATAAAATGATTGGTGGGTCATTTTTTACCATTAAGAATTAATTAGGTATAAATATAACATTTATAATGATCAAAATTATTAAAAATAACTTCTTATAAACTATTATATGTCATAACATTATATTTAAAAAAAATAAAAAAAATAAATAATTATTTAATCTTCATTTGTTTTCAAGCATCCAATCAAATACATTTTGTGTCATTTTTTGCATTTATAAATGTTTCTTAATCGTATATTAAAGGTTACTATAGTTAAAAATCTATCTTTAATTAAAAAATAATATTTTATAACTATATATTTATGCTATAATAATCAATAACCAAAATAAGATTTTTCCTCATCAAATTTCATAAGAAGAAAAAATTTCATTTATTTTTTAATATTAAAATTAAACAATGAATGAAACTGATGTTTCAGATGACTAGAATCACATAATGTAGTTTCTCGTAATCATATATTTTATAATAGATCGTTTAGACTTAAATGGAAAATAATTAAAAAATGTTCTTTGTTTCTCATAAAACCTGAATAAATAACTATGGAATCATTTTTAAACTTTAATAATGGAATTTAAATGATTATAGAACTTGATATAATCAAAATAAATGAATATATAATGTAATTGATTTTTTTAATTGTTAATTTACATTAAAATGATAAAAAAATATTAAATAAGATTTTTAATCCATCAAACTTCATAAAAATGACCCTTAGATTATTGTTGACCTACAGTAATGATCCACACATGAATCTAACAACTAAGTTGATTGGAATTACCAAAAATATTTTCTACCAAAAACCTATATATTTATATCTTTCCATTTATGTTAAAAAACAATCAGGAATCATCAAACTGATTAGGTTTACTATTTACCTTTAAAATAATAATAAATAATATTTTTATTATATTTAGAAATAAAATACACATAAATTAGACATTTGAGATAAACAAGATCAATTAAATTAACTAATACTAAAAAAATATTTTTATACTTTTTTATTTACACTAAAATGATTTAAAATGTCCAAATGAATTATATTTATTTTCAAACTTTAGTAAAACAATTATTAATTCATTTTAGAAATTTATTAATTCAACATGTATGAATTTGATTCCCTATATGATTAGAATATCTAATACTGGGTTTTAATAAAAAATTATTTTATGTCAAAAAACTATAGGTATATAGACTAAAAAATATCAATCTGACCATGAATTTTGAAAATTCACCTTTCTCATTTTCTTTAATTATATATCTTTAAAAGTGAATTTAACTATATCTTATAGTAATTAAATGGATGGTAAGAACAACAACTTTTGTTCTTTTTAATTTTAATTTATTTGTACTTTAAATTTATAAATATTCTTGAGTATTTATAGTCTTGAAGAATTTATATTAAAATTACATAAAACATTAATCCACTATAGACCGCAACATGATAGTTAATTTCATTTTTAAAATAAATAATAATAATAGAGATTTTTATTGGGTGTTGATAATAATTCCATTATGACTGCCACTATAAAGATCCTTTATTGTAATTACTTTTCTAGCTGAGTTCCCCACTATAATTTTCTCTATATAATACCCTTTAGTAATAAATTTTTTATTAATGAAAATTTAAAATCAATTTTTGGATCTTAATTATGTTTATAGATCACTTAATATATATCATAACCCATTTTAGGAGGACACAAAAAATTTCAATTCTAATAGAAATTTAATTTTTTTATATTTTGTTATAAACCCAACAAGAACTCTAACATGAATTTACTATTCATATATATATATATGAATAATCATTTAGAATATAAAACTAATGAATCTATAATAGTTATTTTAGTAGATTTTGAGTTTAAGGTATTCTAATATGACTGTCCAATCCAAATATGATCAATTACTTGGGTGCCCTAATTCAATTGAATCTAGATATGACTTAGTAATTTAAGAAATATAAAACTTAATAATTGGTTGATTCAATCATAAATAAATGATTCATACCTATAATATTTTATTACCATTGTGTAGTTCTTTAATGAAACATTTATTTTCTAGAAAATAATGATTGTCCATTTTTCTTGGGTTTCTTCATCATTTCTCATATGATTCACATTTTTACGCATCTTTTTCATGTTATGGGTAGATATTTGAGAGGTTGATAAGAAAAAGCTATTGGGATTTGTTATTATTCATACCATAGTTCATCAATAAATATGATATAAAATAATTTGAAAAATATAGAAAATAAATGACACAAGATTTAATATAGAAAAACCCTAAATAAAATAGGGGTATAACCATGAAAAGGTATAAGGTTCATTATTGTAAATGTCGGTAGACAAACTCCTTCAGTGTTATATTGGGAATCATATATTAAAATTATTATAACAAACCATGGATTTATGGGTTGTTACTTTTTGGGGGGGAATTTTAATTTTAGATACCAGAGTTGGGGTCGTTTCATAAATTGGGATTTAAATCAAAAATCAAAGCATTTCAATGTCTCAGGAATTTTTTTAGGATGTGGTTCAAGGCCCGAGTGATATTTTGATTGATTGGGATGGTTTCAATGAAATTACTAAAGGATTTTCTAAAATTATGTTATAGAATAAGTTCATATTGTGACCTGTAGTTTGTGCCACGATGTCCTATAGTAGGCTATCTATCCTCAGAGTGTGTGAGGGACACACTGTGAGGATTAGGTGCCTCATGTGTAGTAATGTTATAAGTAGAATCACCCAATGACCAATAGAAGTCATTCCAAGATGTAGGAAGTTATAGGGCCATACACTCATCCTAGGGTGGTTTAATTTCAACCCCCTCAGTCATTTCATGACCTTTTTCAAGTGATAGGACATATCGTTCCATGATCCCAAATGTTACAGTGTGACTCGCTACTATGTTGTAATTTTTAAAGAGGTATAGTACCGAAATTTTGTGTTCATCATCCCGTAATTATTAGGTCACGTGGAACATGGTAGAGGGATAAATAAATCATATCTCCCCTCACTTTTATTTCCTTTTATCCCCCATTGAAGGGGTTGGTTTTTTGTGTGATTTTATAGTGATTATAAGCATGTTCTTTATAATCCCTCTTATTATGGTTTCCCCTTCATAGTTGTTGATTTTCAATGATTTCTTATAGTTTTTCGTTATCAATTCCACTATATCATGGTGGAATCAGGTGAGAAAGTGGGTTCTTTCATACGTGGTGATCATGGGAGATCTCTAAAGGTTTATATTGGGTGTAGTTTCGGTGAAGCAGTGTTTTATAGTGAGTTTATCAAGTTTTATGACTCATTGGTTTAATTTTAATAATTAATTATAATATTAGATAATTAATTATTTAAAAATTTTCATGAGATATGAGCTTAAGTGGTGATACAATCTTAGAAGATGCATGGATGGGTTCAGCTAAGGTCAAGAGAAGCTTGGAGATGATGGTAACACCATTTCTGAGGTAGGTGTTCCTTATAATAAAAACTCATATATGATTATTATACATGAATAATTTATTACATACAAGTTTCATGGATTGGGTAAATATATGGGGACCAAGTGAACCCTAGAGAAAGAGATATCATGGAATTAAGCCTCCCCATGTTATAATGTGGGCACTATTATACTATGGGTGAATTGGGATCACCTAGTTACTATGTCTATAAGGGGACATAGTTCTAGTTGTATTGATGAGAAATATCAGGTAGTTCTCTACATGTGAGATGAGATATTTGTAGACTAGGTTGGTTTTTCTATAGCTAGTTAAGAAGGAGAGGCTTGGGCCTACTGTAGTGGGTGAGATGGTCTCATGTATCAATCTTGGTAAAAAAACCATGTGATATTGGATTGATAGTTGGTGTAGGTCTTGGGTGGTATTATTCCTCTATTTCTATAATAGTTTTTATATATAAGGTTTTCTTATGAGTGATGGGTTGATATATCTTCTAAAAATTTCATGATTTGGGACCCGTGTGATGGTGTTGCTAAGGACTAGTAAAATGAGTTGGATTGAACCTTGAAGAAATGGTTAGGAAGAGCCTACAGGATATGGAAACTACCCTATGATTCTGAACATGGGTCAATGGAAGTGAATTGATACTATGAAGGGTTTGGAGATCCCTATTAGACATGCTAATAAGAAAAATAAGAATGCCAATTGGATCAGTGTGTTGATTTATATGACTATGTTGGTCTTGAGGAGATGGTCATGTGAGGCTAGATAGATGATGAGGTATATGATGAGGTGTGGGGATAGGTCTAAAATGACTATCACCTAGGTGAAAATATAGTGAGGTTATGGTATGGGATATGTGCCTTGTGTTTTATCTCATTCATGTAATATGTGACATACCATGTTGTGAGTGTCGAGAGATCCTAAGTCATGGATCCACCTTGAGTGATGAGGTGTTAGAAGAACCCTACCTTGAGTGATAAAGTAGAGGTTGTGATATGATATTAATCCATACCTTGAGTTATAATTTAGGGGGTTCAATTAGGGCCCTACCTTGATTGATAAGTTAGTGGTGGTGATGCAATTTCGATTTATTCCTCGAAGTGATATGGTAACAATTACAGAGGGAAATTTACATTGAGTTAGAAGGTATAGTCAACCATTCCTTGAGTTAGAGGTTATTGTTTTGTGTGTCTTGAACATGAGGATTTTCCTTGAGTAATAAGGTTGTTTTTTGGTCTTTTTGGATGACCTCCGTTGATAGAAAAGGGAAGGTATGGGACACGGATTTAGGACTACCTTGAGTGAGAAAGTAATTCCAGGAATTGGACATAGGACCTAACCCTACACCATCAGGTAGTGTTCAATGATCACTGAGATAAAGTACCCAAATTCTTTATGTATGGGATATTTTTTATGTACAATGGAAATAGGTGAATGGATTCTGTCATGGGGTCAAATAATATATAATCAGGTTTTGTGGTGCCCTGTTTACCATAGGATGACCCATTGTGTGTAGAATTGTGTATCATATTTAGCACATGATGTATAACATGATTGTATGAGTATTTTTATTTTATGTTATTTATTTTCATTATGCATAAATGCATATGATTTCATATAATATGGGTACATGGTGAGACCCTACTGATATATATTCCACATGCCTTTAATGATAACTATGGGGTACATGTAGACCTTATGAATCCTATCTAGTCATAGAACTAGTTGTACAATGGATCCTGATAGAGCATATCAATAGGGTATTAAATATGGGGGTGAGTAATGTCTTGTGAATGAAAATATATCCTCTGTATATTATATTTTGTTTTATTTTGTATATATTGTTTGAAAATTGGTTGATCTGTTGTTGTATGCTTGTGTGCGTGTATATTTCCACATGGTTTATTTGTTATAGCATTGTGCTTATTTTATTTTCCATAATATGCTGCATATAACTAATATTTTTTGTTATTTATGCTATGTTTTTGTCTTTAAATCAATACCATATTATCCACATTGTATGTATTAGGCCCTCACTACTAATTGGAAGTCTATGGTGTACGGGTAGGCGTGTATGAGGTCACATAGCTCCTTAACTCAGGGAACTTTTGAGTTGATGTCAGTATGGGGAAGTAAAGAGTGATATCAGAGAATTTTATTTTTCATTACTATTCAGGGAGATTGTAGATGGGTGATATAGTAATGTGTCATGGTTTGTCATGGACCTCAAAGGGGTACATCATGAACACCTTTTCTAGTGGGAAGTCCAAGTTACCAGGGGTATAGAATTTTTGTTCTTGGTTTTCATTATTATGGTTGATGTGTTTATAAAAATATGATGAATTTATTGTTAGTTTTTATTTATGATTTTGTATCTTTTTTCATATCATCAATAGGTATGATACATGCATCATATTTTCCGCATAGGATTCATTGGTAATGCATGATTATGGGATTGGTTTTACTGATGCCAATTTCAGTTGTTTAATTTATCAACAACAACTTTTATAGTGTTTTCCCATATAAATTTTTGCTGTCATTATACTCAGTCGAACACTGAATGTTTTCTCTCTAATGAATGTTCATGTAGATCTCAATGAAGGAGTTATTCAATGGTGAATATGTAGTCCTTCATGTAAGGGATGTGTAAGGAACCCTAGTAGGTTATTACAGGCACTGAATTCTTTTTTATAGGCCCTTTTAAGTCCATTAAGATGAAATTTTTTTTATTTAATGTATTAAAAACAACCTATATATAATTTTCCCATATATATTCTTAGAGACATTATACTTAAAAAAATTGAGTGATTGTGTGGATAACCTTGGTGGTTTTTGAGAGGTATGTAGAATTTATTTTTCTTTGTATCAAGGTTGATTGAGAGTTCATTATTGTTCAAATTCATGAACCTATTGGTTCTAGATTCCCTTTTGGTGGTAAAGTGGGTGTGTGGTTATATGAATGTGGCTTCAAAATTTCACTCATGTTATGGGTAATTAAGCGGTTATTCATGAAATGAGTGAGATGACTCATGATGGTTTGATGGGATTGAAATTACAAGAATTCTAGTTACTGGGTTAGGTGTGTGAGCCTAGGCTAGATGGTATGAGACTCAGGGAAGTGTGAGTTGGGTAGTGTGACAGGATGTTATTAGAGAGTGAACTCATTAGGGTTGGTTGAGATCAAGTGAGATCATTGATAGGAAACTTTGAGAGGGTTATTTAGATTTTCCATATACCTTTTTAGGATGGGAGTAAGGTTTGTAGATCTTTTTAGGAAAATTTATCACACATGGGGGTAGGTGTGTTATGGTTAATCATGGTGACTGTCATGTGGGAAATCATTTAAGATGTTTTTCTAGGTTAAGAAACGATGGGTTTTGATGAGTTTCGGAGATATCACCCATGTGATAGATGGTGACATCATGGATGGATGGTGTAAGGGGTTGATAGTATGAGTGACCATGGCTCAAAATATTAACACACATGTGATGGTGGAGCTTGTTGGTAATTTTTCTTAAGGATATGTGTAACAAAATCCATATGGTTAAGAGCACACTATTGGATATCACAGGGTGTGATCCTCATTGGGAGGGGATTTTTGAATGGAGATGATGGAGTTCCTAGTGATATGGCAATGAGAGGCAGTTGTTGTTTCATGTTGGCACTCACGTATTAGTAGAGTAGTCACTTCCAATCACTATGTTTAGTAATGGAAAGATCCTAAGATATATAAATTGTTTTTTTCAGTATGGATGCAATAATGATAACATTATAGTGGAGATCACTTTGGGAATCTTGTAGGAACAACCCTCCCATTGGATGGGTCTTCATTTCTACAAGGTCGATCTGTTGATGATTGTTATGACACTGGGATATCAATGTGAAAGTAGATCCAATTTTTATATGTTTCATTGTTAAATTATAGATTTGGGATTCATATGTAGTTTCAACTTTTTTTTAATATCAGAATTGGGATTGAGATATGTTGGAATGATTCAAGAGTGAGTTGGACCAAATATATGCTAATACATGTGGTGATATCATGATGGATGGATTCAATGGTAGGTGAACCAACCATGGAATGACATGGAGTGTTAGGTTTAGAATTAATTTTGGGAATTAGAGTCATTCGTTGATGCTTTTGGGTGTAAGGAATCATTATTGGGTGAGAAAATGTGGTGATACTTCAATAATTAAAATCGATGTTTTTTTGGATATGTTTCCCAATAAAGAACCAAATGGCGTCTTTATGTAGAATTATATTTTTTGAGGATAAAAATTAATAAATTGTGTCATTAGAGAATTGTATGTATGTTCTTGATAGGCAATTCCTATGATAGGGATCATCACAGTCAAGAGTCGACTTTTGTGATTGAATCATTATGGTAGGGAGAACCATATTATTTAGGATGAATTGTTTGCAGAAATCATAGTGTCTTAGGATATATTGGTGTGGTTTATAATTGAATCTATATTGGAATTGGTGATAATTTGATAGCTTGGCATTTTCTATTTAGTGGAACTTAGTGTTTGGAGTTGTGCAGTGGAAGCTCAATTGACATTCAGAAATAGGTTATGATGATTTTGAAGTGAAATAATGACCGTGATAAGTTGGGAATAGTGGTTATAGGACTAAATCATCTTTTTAATGATGATAAATGTTTTGGTGGGAATTTTTTAAAGACTCATATATTTCTGGGTCAATACTTTTTAGAGAGAGTTTGAATTTTTAGTCTAGGAGTAGGGGATGGTTTGGGAACTCGGATTTGGATCAAGAATCCAAGCATTAGAATATCTCATAAAGATGTTTTTATATGTGGAATGAGGACCTTATAATGTTTCAGGTACTTGGGTAGGCGTCAAAGAAAGTCATGGAGGCCTTGCTAAACATTTTCATCAATAGAAAGTCACACTATGACTCATAGGCCATATCATGATAGCCTTTGATGCGGATTCACACTATTGATGGAATGAGATATTCTTTATGAGTTCTATAATCCTTAGGTGTGCTTATTATTTAGGGTACATTGGCCCATGACCCATAGTGGTCATGTTTTGATAGAGGTGGGATAAGGTCCAAGACCTCTTCCATGGGTGGTCACAATGTATCCCCCCTTAGTCATGCCACAACATTATTAAGTGATATGGTGTGTTTCACCACGTCCCCTTAGTTATTATATGATTGGTTCCTAGGTGTTTATTTTAAATATGGATATACACATATATTTTTTCACCCCCACCCCTTCATTCTTAGGTTGAGTGGTGCATAGGAAAGGGCCAAATCAACTGGCTCTAACCACCCTCTTCCTCCTTTTGATCCCCTAATTTAGGGGATGGTTTTGTTGTTATTTACTAATGATTCAGTGTATGTTCTACCTGCCCTCTCCTTATTTTATAGTTTTCTATTCATAACCATTGATTTTATATTATTTTGTTTAGGTTTTTCATGCTGATTCCACCTGAGAATGCTTGAATTGGGAGAGGATGATAGGGATTTTATTTGTGGTGATGAGAGGATATCCTTAAATCCTGAATGTACTCTATTGGGTATAGTTTTTATGAAGTGGAATTTCTCAGTGAGTTTATTACATTTGATTCCTCATTTTTTAATTTGAATTATTAATTAGAAGGTGTTATATTTAATTATTTGATTTTTTGGTTTAAGATTGGATCTTTGGTTTTGATATGTTCTTATAAGAGGCATAGAAAGACTTGGTTAAGGTTAAGAGGATTATGGTAAGAATGGTAACTCAATTTCAAATGTAGGTGGTAAATATAATAAAAACTGATATATTCTTTTTATTTATGATGTCTTTATTGCAAGCATGTTCCATGGGACTGTGTAAAGGGATAGGAACTGAGAATGCCCAAGAAAAAGAGATAGAGGGTGGAATTGAGCCTTCTTATTTCAAAACATGTTCAATCATCTACTATAGGATAATTTGGATCACCCGGTGACTATGAAACTAAGGGGAAAGGGTTTCGATTGAGTTAATGAGAAACCCCGGGTAGGTATTGAGATATAAGATAATATTTGAGTATCCTAGGTTGGTTTTACTAGGAATAATCATACAGTTATGAAAGTATTATGTCTAGTTTCAGGGGTGATATGGTTGTACATCTCACACTTGTTAAGTAACATCATATTTAGGGAGTATTTAGAGTTGGTCAACACCATGAGAAATAATATTCCTATTGGGATAAATGTGGGGAAAAAATTGGGTTTTCCTCCAAGTTATGGGTTTAAATATATTTTTGAGATCGAAATGAGTTGGGACCCATGTAAGGGTGGTGGAAGGGATTGATAATAGGAGCTAGACAAATTCTTGATCCTAGGGTAAATAAGAGAATATAAGATATAGAAAAACCCCTACAATATTTTATGTGTCTTTTTTCTTGTGAGAATGGACCATGGATGTTCTGTAGGACCCTACCAAATACCCTAATTGGAGATATTATAATGTTGACCAGATCAATATGCTAATTTGTGTGTCTAAGATAATATTAACGAGATGATATTGTGAGGTTGTATGGATGAAGAGGTGTACACTAATGTGCATAGATAGGTCATTAGTGACTAGAACTTGTGTGATGAGTTGGTGAGCTTGTGGGATGGGCTACATTCCTTGGGTGTTATCACATGCTTGTGCTACATGAGTGTGCTTGTTATAAGGGGTGAATTATGCCATGAGTGATGATAAATCCCTAGGATTAGCCTCAACTTAAGTGAAACGTTGTTGGTGAAACCCTAACCAAATTTATAAGTTAGAGGTTTTGATAAGATATTGGGACTTACCATAAGTGCTAAGGTAGTGGTTTATGTTCATAACCTACCTGGAGTGAGAAGGTATTAGTGGCGATGTGATGTCGCGTCATACCTTGAGTGATAAGGAAACATTTACATAAGGGAATTTACTTAGAGTGAGAAATTATATTTGACCACACCATTAGTAAAAAAGATGTGGGTTTGTGTTTCATGAACATGATTCCATACATTGAGTGATAAGGTAGTGGTCGGGTCTTATTTGATGGCCTCTCTTCAGTGATAAGGGATGTCTTAACATGTGGGTGTAGGACCACCTTGAGGGAGAAGGTGAGTCCATGACTTAGACATAGAACCTACCATACACCCTTCGGTAGTGATGAAGGATTAGAGAGATTCCCTAACCTGATTCTTCAGGTATATTATTGGTTTTTTGTATTATAGCATGATGAGACTATATTCCAAGATGGTTTTGAAGTAGTTATGATCGGGATTCAGGGTGTCCTAGTTATCACATGGGAACCCTTTTCTCAAGGAGACATGGTGTCCTGGTAGGAACATGAAATTTAATATTATTGTGTGATTGTGTTTATTTTATTCCATTTATTTTACTTGACCATACAAATATATGACAATTTATATTAGGGGAACTTAGTGAGACCCTACTATGACATATTTCTCACACCCTATATGGGAACCTGGGTGCACATTTAAAACGTATGCCTACTTTTAAATCAAATCACAAGTTGGGTTGTAGATCATTCTAGAGAAGATATACCATGTATTAGATATGGTGTTGAGGTTAGGTGAGTGTGTGATAGTAGATCCTATTTGTATTTTATTTTTTATTTTATTTTTTCTATGTGATCAACTAAGTGTGAAATTAGATGTTTTATTCTTTTATGATTGTATGCTTCTACATGGTTCGTTTTTTATAGAATTTTTATTATTTTATTATTCATACTCTAATATTTATGATGGATTGGTTGGATATTTATATTGTGTGATTGAATATAATTTGAGGGAATAGTTTTAACATTATATATATTTTTCCCTGACCAATAATCAATAACCTCTAGAATAAAGTGTGGCACACATGAGGTCACATAGCTCCTATGCCTAGGGCACGATCGAGTGGTCACTGGACCGGAGTGTTATAATTCTCACTTAAATAATTGGAGAAATATGACTCACAAATACTAATCATTGATAATCAAAATACAAGAGATTCTTACTTCTTGAGATAATTATAAATCCATTAGCAAGATAATACTTTTATATGAATTTTCACCCCTTTCTACTCATCTCTTTTTATGGAGGGTTGGTGGGGTTTGACTACCCACTACACCAACCCCTACCTGGTCCATTTGATAACAAAAGTGGTGGATATAATATAGAGAATAAAAATTATGGATTCTTAATATATTAATTCCGCTATTAAAATATCGCTCACTAAGATATTTTATTAGGAAGAAATCACTTATACACAAATCCCTACTATCTTCCAACTATTCACCTCACATTTCTTCAAACCTTATTGAGGATCTATTCCATCTAACCTTGTCATAGTAAATTATATTTACCATGAAATCTTCAAAATTATACTTAGTATGAATTTTATGTATATGCACCCTTACTTTCTCACTATGTCTAAAAAAATTATACAATAATCTAACGTACTTCATCCCAGAATGAAAAATAGATTATTTTCAAAATGCAATGTGCTCTAATTGTCACAAAATATAGGAATCATCTCATGTTTATTATCATGATCCCTTGGCAACATTCTTATCTAAATCACCTTTTTAAAAGATTTTATATCCCCCATGTATTCTTCCTCTATCATGGATGGATCCATAACTGAATAAAGCATTAAGTCCAACTCATTTATCCTCTTATAAGTGTAAAAAAATAACCCATTGTGTATTTCCTCCAATAAAAATCACTTAAAAATCCAAATCAATATATCCCATGTTTATAAACTATAATCATCTATAACATAATACACCATTTTAGGTATCTATAATGTATCTTTGGATACTATTCACTATGTTCCAATGCTCCCAAACATGATTTTCAATGTCTCTTATAACTTCTCACACTACATGTGTAATTTATAGCCCATAAAAAACCATAGAAAACCTCAAAATCCCTATATCTAATATATACAGTACTCTAGGAAACTACATCCTCTCTGTATCACTCAGGTAATTATTATTGGATTCCTAAATCTTCACCGTATTTCTATCCCTAAAAATAGACATCAGAAAATCATTTTTACTTGTCCCAAGACCTTCATATCAAACTCATTAACCAAATTTTCCATATTTATCTAGATCCGGTCATTCGTAGGGATTCCAACCAAAATTTCTTCCATATAAAATATAATAATGATAAAATTATTACTAGATAAACCCCTAAAAATATTATTAATGGTCTCAATAAATTTTTTTCTATGCAAGGATCATGATTTGGGAATCAAGTCACATGTACCAGTACCTTCATGATTTCTTGAGATAGTATAATGATTTTTTTCTAAATACAGACCATGTTCTATTTAACTTCTTATAGAAAACCTTATTATTATAGAAAATATAGTTTAATCTCAAGATAAATATAGAAAAAAGTTATATTTAAATCTAGATTCTATAGATATAAACTATATATATAACACATTTCTAGAACTACTTAAATAGTCATTAGTATGAAAAAAGAAGAAGTATTTTACTAAAATCAATACCGTGCTTCTAAGAAAATTCTTTGACCCACAATCTTTCATAATATTATTCCAACTAGTCCTTTTTATACTACTTTATCTTGAAGACCCATTTTTTCATAGGTCTTTATTTGATAAGTTAATATAAACTATTCCAATGCCCTATTATTTTGTAGGGATTCAAGTACCTATTGCATCATTTCCATCCATTATGATTCATCTGTACTCTAGTTTACCTCCATAAAAGAATATGTATTTCCATCATTCATCAATATGCGGTATGAAATATTTCTCTCAATTAGATAATCCAAGTTCCATGTTGGTTATATTTTCTCTATAGCTGTCCATTGTGGTCTAAACTCAATTGTTACTTAATCATCATTATCTAGTAAAGATTAATAGGAAACAAGTTTATTTTTTAGTCCAACCTCCACCTTGACTATTAAATGATTTATATTATTTTTCTCTATATATCCATCAATTTTTATATACAACTTTTCTTCAGTTTACATATCCATATGTGTATTTAGATTAGTCACCATTAATGGAGATTGATTAATCAAATAATATTTGGTCTTCACTTATTATATCCATAATTACATGGAAAATCCTACATAATTCATCATTTTTTTTATTCTATCAATAGGGTTATGTTCATATACTCTTAGAAAATCAATAAAAAAATGAAGGCCTCCGAGACATTGGAGGAGGATATACTCTTAGAATTCATTATTCTAAGGATTATATTCCACCATAAACTATATCTTGATTCCTCCTCATTGAAATAAAGTGTTAAAATCATTTCTTATATATTTTCCTCCATTTTTACACCATAAGAACATGATTCTATTTTTATATTAAATATTATTTCATGATTTGAACATATATAAGACTTAAAAAACATTCTCCTTCTACTTGACTAGGTAAACTTGACATCTATGGGAATAATAATCAATAAATGATACAATTACCTTTCTTTTATAAGGGATATAACTGGTTTTTTAATAATTGTAATGGATTGAGTTTAAGAACTATTTTCTCATCATTATAAAAATATTGAAAATCAACATTTTATTATTGAAAAAAATAAAATTCTCAGAAATTAGTAAAGTTGAATTTATATTCATAAGAAGTAACTAATGATTGGTAATAATATATTTGTATTTTTTAGATATATGGTTATTCTTTTGATTCTATAACACAATTAATTCATCTTTTGGGGTAGCTGATACAAAAACTATATTTTCCCACTTGTATGTTTATCTAATAATAAATAATTTTTTATTTTGGATCTTCTCTACCTTCATCTCTATAAGAGTGCCCTCTAAAATCTTCATCAATATTTTCTCAATGTGATTCTTGAACCTGATGTCATCAAATTGTCCTAGAGAAAACATATTCTTATTCAATACCTTTACAATATATACTCATTGTATATTTCTAAAAATACCATCATGTGACATCAATTTAGTAGTACGTGATATAAAAAAAATTAATGTTATATTTTTTTACCATGTAGATATTTCATTATAGGATTGGTCCATACTAATTAAACCATTCCCTTTGAGATTTCACATGAAATGTTTCTCCTCAATAGATTATCCTTTGACCATTGAGGTATTGTCTACCTCCAACAATAATCATTTATTCATTGATTAGTATAACATCATTTTTGGAAGTAATCATCACATTTCCTTGAGTGTAATTTCTACTAATATTCATTTTTTAATACTCCTTGAATTTCACTTTCTTAATATAACTGTAACATGTAATATTATTTTTCTTCTTCCCTAACTTGGACTTTTCATGTTTTTAGCGCTTACTAGAACCATGTTCTATAGGACTTCCTATCTCTATTGAAAAATACTATACTTTGTGAAATGTTTTCAATCTATATTATTTTTTATTAAATTTTATTTCTTATTTAATATTCATAATTATATCATAATTCAAAACAAACATTTTTATAATATATTATTGGTGAGGTTGAAGATGAAATTATTATAAAAATTTGAAAAACATTGTAGTAGAATGTCCATATGATCAGAATCCCCTATTTTATAGGCCAACACTATGAGCTAAGAAAAAAGGGTATTCAAGTTGTTAATCTAGTCATTCAATAATGAATACTCTACCATTATAAGATTTAATAACATTCAATTCAATATTTTTTCTATAGAGCCATGGTCGCTTACAGCTTTATTAAAGCATCCAAAATTTACTTTTTTATTTTATTCATTAAATGCTTGAAAGGACCTCATATAATAAATCTAAATGGGTATTATAAATAAAATTTACATCCATATCATTTCACTTCACATTTATTACACCCATCAGTATTCTCCATTTTTTAGGAAATTATGCTTTTATAGCACTGCTTGAATATTCATCTTTTATAATAGAAAACTATTCCCATTGAATTTTTTAGTCTCAAATTTCACTACAATATAAACAATATTTTAGTCTAGAACCTCTCTTATTTCAGAATGATGAATTTAATAACCTCCATAGAATTTTTTTATGTGAAATATCAACCAGAGTTGTAATCCTAGAGTATACTCAAATTTATGAGACTTATTAATACCTAAAAATTGTAAGTAGTGACAGGAAGGAACATCACTCTAACACAAGTTGTTGGGATTGAAAATTATTATAAATAAAGTTTGGTAATATTATATACCTAAAATAAAGCGAAAATATAGATAATAAATGAAACTAGATATATCATTGAAAAAACACTAAAATAATGTTTGGTAAAAAATTCTAGTGCAATAGAATGATCAATATACTATATGTGGGTAAAAAACTCATTATTATAAGGATAATACACTTATAAATTCCCTCTTTAATATGTGGAGAGATATTTCTCAAAAATAACACTTAATGATAATCATATTAGAGGATATGTATGGCACCTAAGATGTTAAATCCACTAGTATGTTATACCTTTTATAGAAGTGTGCACCCCATACGACTCTTATAAAATATTGGATGTTTGATGGTGTTTTTTCACCCACCACACCAACCCCTACCTACCCCCATTTTTGAAAGAAGATGGGACGATTCTGTCTAGTGAAAAATGGGGGTAGATGTTAAATATTTCAATCCTACTTTTGACAAGAACCATAATATGAGGGTGGAACCACATGAATGAAGAAAATGGATAGTGGGGGATCCTCCTGATCATTTCTAGATGTCAATCCATAGATTATACATGTAGTATTAGTTGGAAAAAATCATGGTCCTAATCTTACTGAGGAAAGTTTCAGGAAGTCTCCTTCAACAACCATTGGATGACAGTACATAATTAGAATTTATATTATTCATGGTTGACTTTATCCATCTCCCTCTATGGTTATCTATCCTTCACATTCCAATTATATCTTCAAAATTTTTCTATTCAATCAATTTTAACTTTACATTGAATAGTAAAGAAAATTTTTTTTATTTTTAGTTTTTTAAAATATTAATTTATATAACTATAAATGTCAAAATTTAATTACTAAAATGCATTAGGGATTTGTGAACCTTATTCAGAAAATATAATGTATTATTATAAAGTTTTTATGAATGGAATTCATGAAAATATTATAAAATATTATTTAATTTTTATGAATTGTATTTACACAATCCAATTAAACCAAAAAACATTTATTACTAAGATTATAAGATCATGGTTCAGCTAAGCTAAATATCATCCATTTACATTCATATTAGTTGGACCAAATTCCTATAATCAAAATAACATTACAAAATAATACATCATGTCCAAATTCTATAATAAATCTTACTCACACTTCATTTATATTCATATAGTTTCCTCATATTGAATCTGTTGTTTATAGTATCTTTTCTCAAATTTTTATATTGACTTATTGATGGTATATTTTCTTTTTATTTTTTTATTTTTTTTAGATTTTTCTACATTTTGTTATATTTATTTATTGGTTTTTTAATGTTCTATTTATTTATAAGTTTGTTTTGAAGGTTAATTTAATTGATTATTTGTTTTATTGTTAACGAATTCATTGATAATTAAATCATTAATAATAATAAATAAATTTTAAGATAAATTTTTTTCATAATAATTATAAAAATAAATGTAGATCTCCTTGTGTCTGTTTAGATTTTGAATAATCATGAGTTCAACATACCAATGTATGTTTATATATATTTAAATTTTAACAATTATAAATTTTAATAATTGTATTAAGTCCTATTTTTGATGATATGTATATAATCCCCATCTATTATAATGTATGGATATGTGTGTCTATGGTAAATTTTTTGTATTTACATACCTTGGGTATCCCTAAAATGCATGTGAGTAATATTGTAAAAAATGAATAGTCAATAAGAGGTGAGGTTGATCAATTATGGAGATGAATTTAATACAAACATGAATACTCAATGATGAATGGTTGATTCTACAACCGAGGCCAATTTTGGGTCATAGAGATTTTCAATCGGTCTTGTTTTATTTATAATCCTTTAATAAACAAATTATAATATAATGAATCATGATCATGTTACTTTTTTTGTATGTGAATTATTAATAATTTTTTATGTATTTATATATCTTGTAATAAATAAAAAATCATAAATAATATTGGTAAATCATGTGATGATGACTAATTTTCAAAAGACCGACTGATGTATGTTTGAATTTTTTTTATTTTAATTATTTTAAAATAATTTTTGTATAATTTTTAATAATTATTTGATATTTTCTTATTGTTGATATGTGTATTGTCACATGCAGTTTTGGGGATTACTTGAGAAGTAAATTCACCCTGTAATTCATCATGAAACTTGGGATCAATATCACACGGGTGTGAATTATTATAGTGTTGCAATAGTAATCTAGAAAAATTATTGTATGGGAACTGTAGCATAGTGTTGTATCAATAGTATTACCCATCTTGAATGGTATTTCAAGCCACAAAATTAGGACTTTGGTTTATAGGGCCTCTATAAAATTATAGGGCCTTCATGCCAGAATACCTCTAGTCCATGGGAGAAGCTCAGGTAAAATATGGTATGTGGAAGTCTATCAAGTATAAACAATAGGAGTCAATTGAGGGTGTAGTTGTGGTGTGAGTGATCACTGGTAGTATTGAATGTCTATACAGAGAAACCAACAAGTCGATGCGGGAAATTATGGGGATGTGTATGTGGTAAGTTAGCATGGACAAGCTACGGTCTTATAGTAGGACTTATTGTAGTCTAGGCCTTGTGATGTTCGGATATTGGAACATTTAATCTTTTAATACCTTTGTGCCTCTAGTACTTTGGTTCATGTAATGATTCTCTCTCATATTTCTTAAAAAAGTTGTTTTATCTTGATAATAATAAAAATTAAAGGCCTTGGTTCATTGGGTAGTGTAACATCCCACTTTCTTATTATATATGGAATTATGTTCCCAGGATTTATTATATGTATAACCATACCCATGTTAACCATCACATTATTGTGATTGTTATTTTTTAAAAAATATATAATCTACATGAGGTGATGTTATTTAGTTCTAGAAATGATGTTAATATAAACAATTTTGATTCAATGGAAACATATGGATGCTACAACCCAATCCAATAGTTCAAGGTTGAATTATCATCCTTTGATAAACCAATCAAAATATAAAATATAATGATTAATTCTTATATATATATAGATTTAGTGGTCAATAATTTTAATATTTAATCATATAGAATAAAAATAAAAAATACCTAAACAAGTATGACTTATAGGTAATTATTTCTGTATAAATATATAACAACTAAGAACTAATTAATAATTATTAGGTTTTTAGTAACATTATATAACCTATAAGAGCTAACAATATTTGATATTGTGTAATATGGGAATATATTCATATGAGTTCATATAATTTTTTTTAAAATGGAGAGTTGATGAAGTAATAAAATTAGTCACTTATAGGTATCTTTAATATGATATTTGCTTATACCATATATCATATTCGTTTCTCACTGATGATGATTAGGTGAAAGAGTTATCATTATTCATATAGTATACAAAACATGGTTAAATTGAGTTATATGTGAAGATATTTGTTATTGAGGAATTATAACCAACTACTAATGATCCCTATTAAGGGAGATCTATTGAATTCATACCATTATAATAATATGATTTTACATGTGGGTTCTACATTTGCATAATTGTGACACCAATGAAATTTTTTCTAAGGTATTAGTCTACCTTGAGAAAAATTGTTTTTCCAAAAATGTTGCATTTTCTAATAAAAATGCATTTTTTCAAATTTTTAATTATTTGCTTGAACGGGTCATTTTTCTGGGATCTGTATGTTCTCCATTTGTGGAAATAATAAAAATTTTATTTTATCACTTTATATTATTATATACTTCAGTTATTTTTTCAAATTAAGAAATCATACTGTTTTTGCATAATAATTTGATATAATGTATTATTATATGACTATGATAATCGAAAATCTAAATGCACCTTTAGCTATGTATCAAATAATAAATATTCAAAATTAGATAAATGGTTATAAAAATATAGGTATAACCATATAAGATATATTTTCTCATGCTCTAGACTTAATGAATGATAATTTCACTAATGAGGGATTTGATAGTGGGATGGGAGAGGAGGATGTTTAAAAGGATATGGATATAGTCACACAACCAAAATTGTTTTCTTATGAAGCACTAAATATTAATCATCATCAACTTACAAAGTTATTTGATACTCATCAAAAAATAAATATTAATAATCCTCAATTGTTGGATTCACTGAAAAAGGAGCTATTGTGAGTTCAAAATTTTGATTAGAATGTTATCACACCATGTATTGATTTTCAAATCACCATAGGTAAAACATATGTATCCATTAATAATACATTATATATTGGAATATAGTTTTAATGTAAAAATCTAATGAAAATTAGGATTAATTATTATTGCATCAAATGAAATTTTATATATATGGATGAGGATTAAAAATGAAGAAAATACAGAATTCAATGAAATAACTTTGGTATTTAATATAGGTTGTTATTATAAGAAATATGTGAAAAAAAATTATAATGGATGATATCAAAATTAGATTCCCCACACACTTTTTTTACCCAATCCTATCAAATCTTCATTTTTTATTATATGTAGAATTTATATCTAAAATTATTAATGAGATGATTTTAATATTTTAAAAAATATTTAAGCATGTTATTCTGAAACACCCAAACTCTAGTAACCTAGAGCTTTGGTTTATTTTATTACATTGGTATAGAATAAAATAGATCACATTATGTGGGATCCAAGAGTTTATTGGTCTTAGGTGACTATATATATACATTCTTTACATTAAACTTAAAAACATAAATACATCATAAAATTTAAATAAAATTTTATTATTCATACAGGTATATATTTAGATCATTCGTAATAATCTTCCTATTTCCCTTGGTAATTAAGAAGCAAAATAAAGGGGTGGTCATAGTTTCCTAGTAAGGTGTAATGTTAAATAGAATATAAAATAGAATATTCATTAAAAAATAATTAAGGCAGGAATAAATAAAGAAATAGATTTCAAATGATCATAATATATGCATAGAATATAAAAAAATACATGATTTTATTGCAATGGAATGCATAATGTAGGATATCATAATAAAAACAACAAGGCCTCATCTAATTTATCATAACCATACCATCATGAGATTCTTCCAAGATTTCATACATAATAGGGTAGGCATACCCCAAATAACATAAAATACTCTGTCTCACGAGACTTATCGGTGCATCAATGAGGTATATAGTTATAGGACATACCCATCACATAATAAGTCCAATGAATCCATGAAATAAAGGGATTGGTTTTCAATAAATGTCATAATGTTTAAAGAAACCACTTACAAACACATATATTTTTATTGAATATATGTTCATATAGAATTAATGGATAAACATATTGTTAAATTTTCCCCAATCAATTTAATTTCAATGATACCTAAGTTAATATCCATCAATCTATAAATAATTATAGGATATTCATAGTGTGACTGAAAACATAATTAATAATATTGTATTAGGTTGGGAAACATTCATCTTATGGAGCTATTAAATTCAATGGTTATAGACCAAAATAATTATAGAGAAATACCCTAATGGAAAAATAAAGTTGATGGTATAGAAATATTTTTGGAATTTCAAAGGATTATTATGGTGGAGATGGTAATTTCATTTCTACAATACAATTACAGATTTTTAATAATGAAATGTAACACCATTACATATACAAATTTAATTAAATATAAATGGATTTCAAAAAAATTAATGATTAAAAAGGTATAGAAACCCTTATTTTTCTATGTCCCTTCCCAAAGCATTAGAATGATCTCTTTATATACTTACAATTCTAGGATTTTTATAGATAAATCTCAATAACTATTTTGAAATACTTTCCTTATTGTGTTTCTTGAAAAAAAATCTTAGGATAGGATTTTAAGAGATAAATGGGAAAAATTGAAATATTTATCTACCTAAGTATCTTATCATAGCTTATGAGGATGAAAAATGAGATAAAAACCACAATAAATGGTTATAGAGTAGAGGAAAAGGGGAGTATGAGTGATTATATTTATCAAATGATGTAAAATGGTTTATTATTTTCTAAACAAAGGCCTTGGGATTTAGGTTTTGGAAAATAGATAACCATTGGATTTATAATGGTTTTAGACCAATGTATTTGATATTTAGGACTTGGTTTTTTACTTTTACAAGTTTATGAAAATAAATCCCTTAAATTTTATTTTTTTTGATATAAGAAATACATTTATTAATAAAGAATAGTTTTTCAAATATAAAAAAAATATTTAAGGATTTGGAAAAATATTTATAGGTGTGAAAGATTAATTTAATTAATTTAAAATATTATTATAATAAATAAACATATTTTTAGTCAAGAAATACTTTATCTTATTTATTGTGATACTCTGGAATAGGTGAACCACTAAGAATGGGAGTCTAAATAAGTGGTTTGCTTTTAAAAGTTTCATTTAATTTAAGTTAACCTTTGTGACTTGTTAAGATATTAATCCTCTCATATATTAAAACACACTCTCACTCATATGTAGTAAAGTAAATAAGAAATAAATGAACATGTATTTTTATAATGTCCTTCCCCAATGAGAAAACAAACTCCTTTTTGTTCTTGGGATGTATGAGTCACGAATTTTTCCTCTATAATAAATTGTCAATTACAATAGATTGGGAATGGATCATCCAAAACAAAAAAGTGAATCTTATAATAATGCCTCTTTACAAGATGACTATATTGGTTCCCAACAGTTTCAATGTTTGGATTATTCTCTAAGCCTTATGAATATCAAAATAAATTATTCTCAAAAACTTTAATCACTGAAAATTCAATATCCAGAATCTTTATCTATTGGTACTAAAACATACAACCTCTTAAACTTATGTATATCTTTATTTGAACTAATTTATCTTCTAGTAAATATATTTTAGGCTCTTGGTAATCTTATTCACTTATAATTATAAGCATTATCAGTAATATTTACTTTAATGATGGAAACCCTTTATATTTCCAAACATTATCCAATAAAAGTAGTGAATGCATAGGATTTAATTTGAAACTCTTATTCACTTGATGCATTTTATAAACAATCTTTAATAAATTATAAAGATATAATGGTTTAGATTTTTCAAATCCTATGAAAAACTTGGCTTCGAAAATCATTAAATCTTTCACAAATCCTGTCTTGAATCATGAACCATCCTTCATGTATATTGGAACTTTAAATGTCCATCTCAACAACATCATAATAGTTGCGACTTTAAATTTTTTATGAAAATTCACTATATATATTTTAGTGAATTTACTTCCATATACTTCACTTTGTGCTTCTTTTGGTTCTTCCTCTTATTTATTTCAACTGAATCTTCTATATCCTTTGATACTTTGAATAGATATCACATGAATATAGTGATTATGGTGGTATGAATCCATTTCACATACATTGTATTAAAAAATCAACTTAAAACGTACACTTATTGATCTTATCAACATCTGGACAACATATATTCTGGTCAAATTATATTGAATCATTATTGGTGTTCCACTAAAGTGATGTTCTTCTGATGAAAAAATAGTGTATACATTGCATAACTGACCTTTTGAATCACACTTCAGTAAAAATATAGCCTACCATGCCTTCATGATCTTCTATTCATTGTAACTTATATCCTTCTTTAGTGGTCATCTTTCAAAAACCTCACATCCCTCCATGAGATCATGTACATCATTCCCATAAACTAATCAGATCACATTAACCCTTATCAATCATTGAACTTATAAAGGCCTCTTAACTCATAGAATATTATTGATCAACTCAAAAACATTCTTCCAAAAATATTTAACAATAAATATGAAACCCTTAAAACATCAGGGGAACTTTAATACTCCCCCCCCCCCCCCCATTGTATTTTTTGGAATATATAAATAAATTCATTATATAGCACTTTTTTATTCCATCATATCATATCCTTTCTCAAGGAGAAATGTCACGACACCACACTAATTGATAAAACAGTGTTTTTGAGATAATTGTATCTCTATATGAAAAGAAATTTTGTCAATGTGATTTTTTTATACTCCCCCTCAATACATAAACTTTACTTTACCTCCCCCCTTTTCATAAAAACTATAACCTCAGACAATTTGATGATAGAAAATTTTATAGTCCACCTTTAGATGAAGAGTTTCCCCACTATCCCCCTTTGACAACATAAACCAAGTAATAGTAGGGTAACCTTAAATAAACTCTTTTAAGTGATAGGGGAAGGCTGAATGTGAATTTTTATCGAAATATTTTACAACCATTCAGTTGGCATCATTTTATTGAAAATATCAGCGATTTGATCCTTTGTTGAAATATACTCCAACTTGAATTATCTGGAATCAAAATTGTCTTAAATGAAATTAATCATGATGTTAATATATTTTAATATGGAGAATTTTTTCAAGTTATTTAAAATATCAATATAACTTTGATTAATATAGATACTTTTTTGGGGATTTTCAACTATCACATTCAAGTATTCAAACTAAAATTTTATCCACAACATTTAAGTGCAAGCATGAATGGAAGAAAAATATTCAGATTATATTCTACTCAAGGTTACTAAGTTTTTTATCATTATATTAAAAACAAATAAAACTTTCTCCCAAAAGGAATATTCCTATGGATGTTTATTTTCTTTCATCAAAATCACCAACTCAATCATCTTTTATGAATCCTTGTAAGTACAATTTATTACTTATTCAATACATCATGAAAAATATTTATTTTCATTTAACATACCACAAAATTATTTTAGTATCCATAAAATTTGACTCCATTAGATCATATGATATCTGAAACAAAGTACTAATTCATACAAAATATTCAATTGAGATGGAATTAGGTAAAGTAATATTCTAATTAACTTCTGTAAATCTATTTGATTAAGACTTTTATCATATTAATTTTTTCTTATATTTACTCAAACAGATATAGGAGTAGAAAAATCCATTTAATTTTATATTTCAAAAATCATCAATAGATTTGTGTAATACTTTTCCTATTAAATGAAGTTATAGCTTATGTTTTCAAAACCTATTGCCTAATAAAAAAATCATCTTCCCAAGTATTGACATTTCTAAGTGATCTTTTATTTTCTTTGAGAACTACCATCATTCATGGTATTTTTCATTAGAAATAATATATTGTCAACATAGATGATGACTATCATAGTTCCAAAACATTTCTCATTCCCATGTAAGTTTCTATTAACTTTTTCTTTAGAAAACATCAGTACCTTCAAGAAACTATCTTGTTTTGAGTATTAATAATGAGGGGCCTACTTTAACCAATAAAATTATTCCTTTAGTTTAGAAACTATAGTACCATACTCAAAATGTATGAATTCGTATGTTTGTTCAATACAAAATTCTTTTTCAACATCACCATTCAGTAATCTTGACTTTGAATCCATCTAATAAACCTTATATTTTTGTTGAGTAATAATATCCAAAAACATTTGTTTGGTATAAAGCCTAAAAATAGGTGAAATGTTTTATCAAAAACTAACACATTATACATATGAATATCCTTTGATAACCAACCATTCTTTATTTCTTGAAATTTTTCCTTTTTATTAAGAATATTATTTAACTCCCTATGTGTTTAGATAATATTATTTACATCTGGTCTTAGAGAAATTTCCTAGGTGTCATTCTTTATAATTTTATCTAATTTTCCATTTATATATTTTAAACATTATGTGTGTTCAAATGCTTATCATATAGACTAAGGATCAACCTAGGAGATATGTTTAATTAGATTCTAAATTCTCATATTTCCCCTTTTTTAAAGTATAGAAACACAAATTATGATGATATTACACTATTTAACCTACTTTTAGAATGTCTAGAACTTTGATTTTCTATTTCTTGTAGAACCATATTCATCACTAAATTCATCAGAACATGTTTATATGATATTTGGCTCCTGAAATACTTCCACATAAATAGTTCTTCTAGAATATAATCTAACATCTTTTTTTGGTTTATCAAATTCACCATTTTATTCATCCTTTGTATTAAAGTTATTTTCAACCACGATAACATCACAGGATTCCTATATTTTTTATAATCATTTTTCAAGAACCTATAGATTATTCTTTTGGTTGAGTAGCCCAAGAAAATTCCTTCTTTTGTTTTTCATAAAAAAAAAATTTTTGGATTTTTTATGTTCATTAGGAAAGGAATTCCAAAAACATTAAATTATTTCACCATTAGTTTCTTATTGTTAAACATCTCATAGGGGTAATTTGTTCTCTTGGTATGAGTATACATATATTTAGAACATGTATCATAGTAAAAATCAGTTCCCTCTAGAAGAATTTAGAGAGTTTATATACCACATTTATGGTCCATTCCATCTCAACCAAACTCTTGTTTTTCCTTTTTGAAGCTCTGTATTACCGAGGGGTGAAAGGAGCACTGTAATGATGTTTTATTTTGTTCTTTCACTGATAAGACTAAAAATAGTTAAGAGTAAACTCCTTTCAATTATCTAATTTTATCTTTCTAATAAGTGCATCAAGTTCCTTTTAATCTTACCTACTATAAAAAAATAAACATTTCCATAACATCATATTTTTGTTTATTAAACATAACACTGGTCATCTAGGTATAGTCATCAAAAAAAAGTGATTAAGTATTACTCTCCCTTTGTGAATTGATGCCTCATCCGTACACATACATTAGAATATATACATTTAAGAGGTAAAGTGGACTAAATTTATAACCATTTATATATTTCTCCATCCATATTCCCTTTATAATAATAATCATATATGATAGTTTATTCTCTTTTCAATAGAGTTAAATCTCTCATGGATTCTTCCTTTGAGATTTTTATCATATTTTTTTATCCTTGATGACCATGTATTCTATTCCATAATTTATTTTCACCTTTCTCACTTAGGAAACATGAGTTTCTCCAATATTTAATCTAAAATAGATATCATTTGGTAATTAATCATTCAAAATGGTTTCTCAATTCTTAAACCACCAGATGATGAAATAATTTTTCTAGAATACAACTTCATTTTCATCATCACACAACTTAATTAAACTTCAAAGTTATTTTTATGTCCATCAGCAAATATAAGATCCTTTTAATTTAACTTCTATTCATCTATGAGATTTATGAAACCTCCTTTATTTTTTATAGAACTATCATTTCCCAAGGTAATGACTCCACTATTATATTCATAGAAGTTTGGAAAAATTTCAACATCCCCCATCATATATGAGGATAAATTTATATCAAGAATACATAACTTTCTATTTTCATTATATTTAAAGGAAACCTAAAAAATTAATGAATTATATTCTAATTTTCCTTTTCCCACTTCATTTATTCTATTAGAAGATAAAATTTGTCCTAGTTTGTAGTTCTAGACTTCTCTTAATAAAGTCATAGTTGGTCAAAACTTCCACATGTTTCTTCTTGGATGCAAAATAAATTCTTTGTAGAAGTGTACTTATCTTCATATATCTATTCCCTTGAATATTTTCTCTACTTATTGATGTTACTTAATTTTATTGGAGGGTTACTCCACCTTAACTCATACCTTATCCAAGGCTAATACATGTTTTATAAGAAATTATAATATTTGTGTCAAATGATATTACTATTGATTAAGTATTGTTTTCAATAATAATTTATTTTATTATTAAGGGTGGATTGTTGACAATAATACTCTATCTCTTTATAGTGATTTTGATGCTCACAAATACCCTTATTTGTGATTTTAATGATTTTACTTTAAGTATATTTCAAGAAATTTATATTCTTTATATTTTTATTTCTAGAGAAATATTAAAGAATTTAATCCATGTGGAATATTCAACAAAGTGTTTGGAAATAGTTTTAGTGTGTTCTATAAATATTGTTCATGCTCTAAGTGTTCGGAAATTGTTTTAGCATGTTCTGGAAACACTGTTCATACCCTACATTGAGGAGCGTAGCATAAGGATGAAAATTGTCGCTTATGGGTTATCAGAAAAGTATGGTTAAGTAAACATATGTTATCAAAAAATTATGAAAGAAGAACTCTACGTTTGGAAGGAACCTTACATTTGGATTATCAGAACTGTATGGAAGAAGTATCTTATGTTTTTTTCTCAAAAGTATGGTTCATCAACCTTACTTTTGTAGACAACCGTACATTTGATTGAAAAGTATGGATCATGAATGTTACATTCTGAAGTAGGTAAAAGTATGGATTATATATTATATGATTGAGAGTGGAAGAGAAAAGTATGGATGATCAACCTTACATTTGAGATCAGCCTTACGTTTGAAGAATGAATAACCAAATCTTACTTTGCTGATCAAACTTACGTTCGAGATCAACCTTACATTGTGAACCTTACATTCAAAGAATGTATGCTATGCAGTTCAACCCTATGTTTGGCATCAGATATTTAAATTATGATTTTAATAAAGCAACGATATTTATGCAGATTATTAGGCTGCTTTCAAGCCATATTAAAATCTCAAATCTAAAACGCGTCTTTGACAAATTCAAAGCCATTTACTTATGATTCAGAGGATCATTTTAAGATAAGATTTTCATGTAGAATTTTCAGGGGTGTTACGACTGCTCTGTTATTCAAACTATTGAATATTTCAATTCTAAAAGTGACTTTTGTGGATCTAAATTTTAAAAGGAGAATTATTGTATTTATTCTATATATACCTGTATTATTTTTTATTACAAATATAGAGGCGAATCATCAAAAAGAATAAAAATATATATCAAGCTCTTGAGTTTTTCACTGCTACAATTTACAGAGACAATCGAGACTTACATATTTGCTATTATGAAGAGCGAAAAAGCTCTATTTTCTGAAGAAGAAGAAATACGATTGAACATTCACTGATTATACATAGAATATATTTTGTGAATCGAATATTGTTAAAGTTGATAATTATATTTCAAGATCTATTGAAATCGTATCGGCTCAGAACTACTTCTAACTGAAGAACGTCTTTTCTGAAGATAACGATCATTCTACTTTCAATTGTGTGTTGTTGCAATTATGAAGAACAACTCGAAAGTATTTCAAAGAACAAATACACTTTTAATTTGAGTAACTGGATTCTCCTACTAAGCTATTTATTTGGTTCTATTTATGAACCAGAAGGCTCTGTTTAGCCTTAAACTTGTAAAGGTGTCAACTGCATGTACTCAATTGTGGAACGGTCTATTGATAAGAGGACCAGATAGTGAAAATCACCAAGCTCGTGGAGAAGAGAATTGGTGGAGTGGAATATGGGGATTTTTGTTCCCCAAACCATTATACATTGTGTGTGTTATTTTTTATTTATTTTTCACTACTTAATCATTCTGATAAAGTTGAGAGGAAATATCATGATCTTGCGAAGAAATTGTAAAAGAAAAAATTCACACCCCCCCCCACCCCTCTTGTGTATATTTGGTATAACTTGGTCCAAAAATTGGTATCAAAGGTGGTTCTTTTGATAAATCTATAAAAAGCTGAATGTTTTTGGATTATACATCTACACAATGGCTGATACGCTATAGGGTATGTCAATGGTTAGATCTTCTTACTTAAACATTGAAAATTATGGATATTGGAAATCAAGGATGATAATTTATTTAAAGAACCTTGGATACAAATTCTACTTGAAAATTATAAATCCCTATGTGATTCCAGAGAAACCTAAAACATGTAGTGCTGATATAGAAGCAGATTACTATAAAAACTCGAAATCTATGAATGCCATCATCTGTGGTCTTGGACCAGATGAATTCAACAGAGTATCTCAGTGCCCGACAGCTTATTAAATGTGGAAAACAATTGTAGTTGCTTATGAAGGAAATGAAAATATCAGACAGGTGATGAATGATACTACTAAACTAAAATTTGATACATTCCTGATGTTTGAAGGATAAATCATCACCCGAATGAATGGAAGGTTGACAGAGATTGTCAACAATATCACTGCCTTGGGAGATCCAATCAAACAATTTGATCAATCCCTAATAGTACTAAGAGTACTACCACCTAGATGGAATGGAATTTATGCTGCTATCAGACAATCATCTCTTGCCAAGGATTTAACAATGAGAGAGTTAATTGGAACTCTTATGATGTATGAGGCAAAGATGCAGGATGAAGCAAATGAGCATAAGATTCTAATCAATAAATAAGATACTGCTTTAAAAGTAACCTCTCAAAATAAAAACAGATAGCTGAAGAAGAAGGAAATAAAAGTTAGATTAGAATGTTTAGATTTATCCAATTCAGATGTGGAACTGGCTCATCTAGCCAGAAAATTCAGTAAGTTTTATTAAAAGAAGAAAGGTTTTAGAAAGTCTATCAAAATAGACGAAAAAGAAGTCAGATGCTATGAATACAAGAATATGGGTCATATTAGACCTGACTGTACTCAATTAAAGGTGGACAAGAAAAATAAATTATTCAAGAGAAATGACTATGATCAGAAAGAAAAGAAGGCAATGAAAGCTACTTGGAGTGTATCTGATGACTCCAGCAGCTCACCAAAATCTGAATTAAAAAAGAGGAATTAAATCGGAAAGCCAATATTTTCTTTATGGTAGAAACTGATGAGGTACAATCCTAGTACTCATCTGACTCTAATTCAAGCTAATCAAATGATAAACTTGTATCTTACTGCAATATTCTTGAAAAAAAAAATTATTTATTCAAGAAACACAAATCATTAAACAATATTCATAATTCTATTTTAGGAGAGAGAGATACTTTTCTAAAGAAACATCAGGAATTACCAGAAAAGTATAACTTAATTAACACAAACTATATAGATAATGAAACTAAAATAAAATCACTACAAACAGAAGTAGAAACATACAAAAGTGAAACTCTTATTTTTACAAAAGGATAAAATACACTAAATGAAATACTTGGAAAGAGTGTGATTAAAAATGAAAGATATGGAATAGGAAGTAAAGGTGAGAAACCTAAACTGTATAAAAACTATTTTGTCCCAAGTAAAAAAGGTAAAATTTGCAAGTAATGTGGAACAAAAGGTCACATATCTAAAAACTTTTGTTTAAGGAAACTGCAAATAATTTGGATTAATAAATCCTTTATTGCAATCATTTTATATGATTTAATTGATTATAGAAAAACAAAGCAAGTAAGGATTCCCAGGTCTTTGCTAGATAACACTACTGGACCCAATACAATATGGGTACCAAAACAAATCCTTTTTTAAATTAAATTGCATGAATCAGGCCACAGAATCCAAACTAAAATATGGTATATAGACAGTGGATACTCAAGGCATATGAGTGTAAACTCATCAAATTTCAGAACTCTAACTCAAAAGGATGGTGTTCTAGTCACATTTGGGGACAATGCCAAAGGCAAGATTATTGGCATTGGAACTGTTGGAGATCCAGAATCTATCTCAATTAATAAAATACTCTATGTACAAGGATTAAAACACAACCTGATAAGTATCTCTCAACTCTATGATGATTGTTATGTTTTTGACTTTTCTAACAATTTTTGTTCTATTTTCAAAGATAAATTGCTTAAATTTAAAGCACCAAGAACTGATAATGTTTATACTCTGGACTTAAATTCCTTGTATAAATAAAAAATAAAATTCTTAACTGCTAAGATAAATGAATCTTAGATCTGGCATAGGATACTTGGACATTGTAATATATATTCTTTACATAAGTTATCTAAGAAACAATTAATTTCAGATTTGCCTAGTCTCAAATTTGAAAGCAATATATTCTATGATGCATGTCAACTTGGAAAGAAGCAAATATCATCCTTCAAATCTTTTAACAAAATAGCTACATCTAAACCTTTATTCATATGGATATTTTTGGACCTTCAAGGTTAGCAAGATTGGCTGGTAAATTATATGTGTATGTTTTTGTTGATGACTATTCTAGATTTACATGGATTTATTTTCTAAAATATAAAAATAAACTTTTTCTATATTTGAAAGTTTTTATGAAGCTATTCAAAATGAAAAAGGTTTCAAAATAATTTCATTAATAAGTGATCATGGTGGAGAATTTGAGAATCTAGAATTTAATTCCTTTTGCTCAAATATGGGTATTAAATATACCTTATCTGCACCAAGAACACCTCAACAAAATGGAATTGTTGAAATAAGAAATAGGACTATTCATGAAATGGCTAGGAATATGCTAAATGAATATAGTCTTCCTACTTATTTATGGGCAGAATCTATTAGCACAGCCTTCTATATAATAAATAGTGTTTTAATTAGACCTATTTTTAAAAATACACCCTATGAACTCTAGAATAATAGAAAACCTAAAGTAAATTACTTTAATGTTTTTGGATGAAGGTTTTACACCTTAAACACCAAGGAAAATCTTGGTAAGTTTGATCCAAAATCTGGTGAAGGCATTTTCTTAGGATATTCTACTACTTCCAAAGCTTATAGAGTTTTTTAAAAAATTCAGAGATTTTTGAAGAATCAGTTCATATGAAATTTGATGAATCTGATCCCTTTGAGAAAAGGAAAGACACAATTGATTAATTTGATTCTAATGATAAAATGAGACTTGAAAACTTGAAAGCTGATTTTTAAAAAGATATAAATAAAATTCAGTCTAGTTTAAAAGGACATGGAATTTAAGAACCTAACAATTTACTACCTAGATAGTCTAAAAACCAAAATAATCACCCTTTAGAAACTGTTATAGGAGACCTAGACACTGGAATAAAAAATATAAGAAATATAGAAAATCATTTTGAATTCTCTACCTTTCTATCCCAATTAGAACCTAAGACATTATAAGAATCCTTAGTTTAGGAAAGTTAGATGATAGAAATGCATGAATAACTAAACTAGTTCAAAAGAAATTAAGTTTGGAATTTAGTTTAAAGACCTCAGAACTATCCAGTTATAGGAACTAAATGGGTCTTTATAAATAAACAATATGATCAAAGAATAATAACTAGAAATAAAGAAAGACTAGTAGCTAAAGGTTATAATCAGGAACAAGGTAAGAATTATAATGATAGTTTTGCACCTATAGCTAGACTAGAAGCTATTAGAATCCTTTTAGCTTATTCATCTCATATGAACTTTAAATTATTTCAGATAGATGTTAATTATGACTTTTTAAATGGTTATTTATTGGAGGAAGTTTATGTTGAGCAACCTCCTAGTTTTGAAAATTCACAAAAACAAGATTCTATTTTTAAACTTACTAAAGCTCATTATGGACTTAAAAAATCACCTAGATCTTGGTATGAAATATTAAGCTCTTATTCTTATAAAAAATGATTTTACTGTTGGGATGGAAGATCCAACATGGTTTAAGAAAACTGTTAACTCTAATATTTTATTGGTTCAAATTTATGTTGATGATGTAATTTTTTGTTCAACAAACAAAAAACATTGTCATGAATTTTTATATTTAATGAAAATAGAATTTGAAATAATTATAATGGGAGATTTAATTTTTTTTTAGGACATCAAATATATAAAAATATTTTGTAAATGTTTTAAATCAAATCGAATACATTACTAATTTACTAAAGAAATTTGGACTTGAAAACAGCAAAACATGTTCAACTCCTACGTGTGCTAATATAAAACTTGATTTGGATGAAATAGAAAAATCAGTTGACAATAAGTTATATAGAGGTTTGATTGGTAGTTTATTATATCTTACTGCTAGAAGGCCAGATATAACGTATTCAGTATGTCTCGGTGCTAGATTTCAATCTGATCCAAAAGAATCTCACTTAAGTGCTGTCAAAAGAATTTTTAGATATTTAAAGGGAACTATTTTTCAATCTCTTATCTATCCAAAAACTTCTGATTTTAATTTAATTGCATATTCAGATGCAGACTTTGGAAGTTTTAGATTACATAAAAAAATCACCTCAGGGACTTGTCACTTTTTAGGAAAATCATTAGTGTCATGGTCTATTAATAAACAACACTCAGTTTCTCTATCAACTACTAAGGTAGAATATGTATCTGCGGGCAGTTTTTGTGCACAAGTTTGGTGGATGAAAAACACTCTTATGTATTTTGGACTAAATTTTAATAATACACCTATTTTATGTGATAATACAAGTGCTATAAATATTTTAAAAAATCCTATTAATCATTCTAGGACTTAGCATATTGATATCATACATCACTTTCTAAGAGACCATGTTCTTAAAAAGGATATAATCTTAGAATTTGTAAAAAATAAAATTCAATTAGCTGATTTTTTTACTAAACCACTTCCCACTGCATGGTTTTATTTTATTAAGGGGGAGCTAGGTTTATTTATTTTTAAATATATTTTTTGATTATTATTTTATTTGTTTTTATTATTACTTGTTTTTAGACTAATTTTAAATTTTTTTGGGTACTATTTTAATCTTTTTCCATGTAATTTTTTTAAAATGTAATAATTACTATGTGTGTAATGACACAAGAATCAAGGATGTCAGAAACTATTTCCCATTCCAAACCCTTTCATTTTATCAAAACCCTTTGAAACCTCAAAAACCTTCTACCGCTCTTCTCTACCAACACCTAAACCTTCAAAACCCTAACTTTCGAACCTTTGAAACCTTGAAACAGAAATGGAAAAGACACAAAGAATCGAGGAATGAAAAGCTTATAGTGTCATGTGACAACACTCGATAGAACAAAAGATTTTTCAAGGAAAAGTGGTTGATCTGGAATGGTTGTACTAGATGAATCTGATGCCAAGGAAAGCCCTAACATTTCAGAAACTTGAGCAAACCTTCAATAGAGACTATATGTAGTTTCTATATGAGGTAGAACTTCATCACTTTTTCAGAACTATTTAGTTCAGTCTGGGAGAAGATGAATATTCAATAATAGCTAAGATTGAGGACAGAGATTTTACGATTTCATATATAGAAATATCAAAAACTCTTAACTGCCCTCATTAAGGAGTTTTCCATTTTGATTTAAATAATATTGATGATAATGTCTATAAGTATAAGGACATTATGAATTTTCTATTTGTCTCTACAAATATAAGGAAACTGTTAGTGAAAGATCTAGAGCCTGACTAGAAGATTTTAGTTAAATTTGTGCAAACAGGTATTGCACCCAGAATGTCAGAGATGGAGAAAATATTGTACCCTAACATGTACATAATGTTTGTATTTATAAGTGATATTAAATTGAATTTTCCAAGATGTATGGTCAGATATCTCAATTATTTCTTCCAACCAGAATTGAGGATGAACTTCTATCCCTTTGGAAGATTAATCTCAAAGATTTTATATAACAAATATATAGAAATGCTAGTGGATGCCTGAGTGAAATTCCACCATAGAAACATATTTAATGCTGGAACAATGGGGAAAATAGGTTTCTTTTGGAGCACAATAAATGGTAAACTTCTGCTTGTTGGAGTAGAAGAAGACCAACAGAGTGCTCAGGAGCAACCTGTGAAATCAAGATTATATGAATCCAGAACTAGTGTAGTATTAAGGAGGATATGGTTTGAGGAAGTTGATACACCTGTAGATGAGTAAATTCAAGAAATACTTCATATAAAAAGGTATAGAGTGAATCAATATAGAGAGGATCCTACTCAAACAAATACTGATGAAACTAAGCCTCTTCTGGGATACAGATTTATTAGAGAATCTCCAGTACATGACATAGCTCAACCCACAGTTTCTCGAATTGAGGAGACTCATCAAGTGGAACAAGAAATTGTACCTCAGGTAGAGGTAGAGGCGGAGGTAGAATTAGAGGAAGAGGTTGTACCTGGAACTGACCTTATAGAATATATTCAAAAGGAAGTTGATCAGGAGGAACCAGTTTCATAAGATATTATCTTGGAGAAAATAAATGAAGAAGATGCTCAGTAGGAGCAAGAAAAATTTCATATAGATCAATCAAAGATACCTTCTGAGATTCATAATAAAGTAATAAATGATAATTTTTCTATGGATGAGTCCCTTCATGACTCTAAGGAAAAATCAGTAAAAAAGCTATTATAGAGGAATACTGAAGAGAATTCAGATGCTGAAACTCTACCTCTAGAACTGATAAATCCAGTATAAGCTCCAACTGAGAATCAATTACAAGGTGACTCTGATTCTAATAATAATCATGTGTAGGAATTGATCTGAAAGTTCAATAAATTTCAAGCTGAGAATGCTTCTTTAAGAAGATCATGAGAACAAGAGATCAAGAAGTTTCAGAACCTGAAACCCAGTTCAGTTTCTAAGCAAGAAGTATAAAATTTCAAGAAGGAAATTTTGTCTGAAGTTGAAAATATAAAATATAAAATAGTGATGATGTCAGATTTACTAGAGTTTAAATCTTTCATGGAACAACAATTCGCAGCTGTCAGAAATAGTGAACCCAGTACATCAGGTACTTCACCTAATCTTATTAGAATATTTTAGGCCATTACAGTAGCTATGAGCAATATGAATGATAGACTGAAGGACCTTCAATTCAATAGTGCTCCTTTTATCTGTAGTTTTGGAAAACCAGAAGTTTATTTTTGAACAGTTAACTTCGAATGAGCCTAGAATTAGAATTTTGCTAAATCAGTTCACTGATATGTTAAATCTTTTTATGGAGAAGGAAGAGAGGCTACATGAGTTCTTTAGATTCAATTTTTTTGAATACTTTCATCTGACTCAAGAAGGAAGAGATCTCATAATCTATTTAGGTGATGGATTAATGAAAAGGTTGAGACTGTAGTTATCTGAAATCAAGGATGTCTTTTAGTTGTGCTAAAACCTATTTTCCAAAACCTTTTTAGCCCAACCTTGATTCTTGTTCTCATTACTGTACATGTACTTATATTTTCAATGACATATATTTGAATCACATGTTTATGTGTCATTAATTTATTTTATTGTACTTTATATGTTATAATTCCAGTAATCCAACTTCAAATATTGATAAATAGTTTATTATAGCATTTACTAAAGTTTAGTGTTACATTAAAATGTGTTCTATTCCTTATTTTATCATTCTTTTTTATATCACAAAAAGTGGAAGAGATATGGATAAACACAACGTTTTATTATAAAGCTTTTAAATCTTTTATTGAGGTATAAATTTGGATAGAACAATATTAAGTGTTATCTCTTTGAGATAATTTTTTATTTAAATTTTATTTTTCTTTAAATATTTTACTAGGGGTAGAAAAATAAGGAGAAATTTTTAAAATATATATGAAACTATGGATAACGTATTCTTGATGAAATAATTCTGTTAAAATTAAATATTGTTTTATGTTTGAAAAATTCTAAACTATATACAATTAATTTTTTAGGTTACTTTCATTGGTTATTTCTTGGGTTTAGTGATCATCAAAATGGGGGATATTGTTGAGAAAGTATTATTTTCAACAATACTTTATTTTATTATTAAGGGTAGATTTTTGAGAACAATACTCTATCTCTTTATGATGATTTTGATGCTCACAAATACCCTTATTTGTGATTTAATGATTTTAATTTAAGTATATTTTAGGAAATTTATATTCTTTATATTTTTATTTCTGTAGAAATATTAAAGTTTTTAATCTGCGTGGAATATTTGACAAAGTGTTTGGAAATAGTTTTAGCATGTTATAAAAATATTGTTCATGCTCTAAGTGTTCAGAAATAGTTTTATCATGTTTTGGAAACATTGTTCATACCCTACATTGAGGATCATAGTGTAAGGATGATAACTATCACTTATGGGTTATTAGAAAAGTATGGTTAAGCAACCATATGTTATCAGAAAAGTATAAAAAGAACCCTATGTTTGTAAGGAACCTTACGTTTGGATTTTCAAAATGGTATGGAAGAAGTATCTTATGCTTGTTTCTCAAAAGTATGGTTCATCAACCTTACTTTCATAAACAACTATACGTTTGATTGAAAAGTATGAATCATGAACGTTATGTTCTGAAGCAGAGAAAAGTATTGATTACATACTATATGTTTGAGAGTTGAAGAGAAAAGTATGGATGATCAACCTTATGTTTGAGATCAACCTTACGTTATATGAGTTTTCAGATGAGCCCGTAAGGGGAATCGTTTCACGGGGTTTCCCCATGTCGCTGCCAGTCTTCTCCTCCTTGGGTTGGCTTGGCTTCTCCTTTCTGCGCTCCTCCTCGGCGATTTGGTGGTGTTTGATTCCCAGTCCAACGGCGGTGTTGACAACCTCGTGGGCTCAGCCATCTCGGAAAATCTCATCATTTTTTGGCCTGTCCTCGCCCTTCCTCCTTGCAGTTTAGGGTTTCATTTGGCGGTGCAGTGCAGATCTAGTGCTCGAGACCAATCCTCGGTGGTCGGAGGTTTGGGGCCTCATTTTCAGTCAGATGGGAGTGTGGGAGGTGGTTTGCTTTGGTCTTCATGGGAGGATCTGATGGCAGTGACGGTATTTGTAGATCTGACTTGCGGTGAGGTTTTCTTGGATTCTGATGGTCTTCACGACACCTGGATTTGATTTTGCAGTTTATTGGTGATGAATTTTTTATCTTACGGAAAGTGGGTTGATGTTCTGAATTCGTGAAGGGGTTATTTTCACCTTTTTTTGGTTTCTCGTTTGTTTCTGGAGATATGGTTCATGGTAGTGGAAAGTCAAGGCAGTATAGGGTTTTTAGTTGTGGTGTGCCGGTGTGGATATTTCCTCATGGATTTTTTTATTCTGGTTGTTGTTGGCTTTGATTTCTGGATGATTCAAATAGATTGTTGTTTGTTTTTGCTGATTCTTGATGCTGAAATTAAGAGTTGCAGGCGTTGGAGCTGCAGCTTGGCGCTAGAGGTTCTATGGTCCTTTGGTTTTGTTTGGAGTGAGGAAAGGTATGAGTTTTCAATTTTTGGGGTGATCCAGATTGACAGTGTTGGAAGATGGAAGGATTTTAGACTAGAATGGAATTTCTGTTGTAACCATGGGATATAGTTGGTTAGTGGCATTCCTCACAAGGATAGTACATCAAATGGATGGGGTCTAAAATAGTTGGGAAGGATTAGTCTTTATTTCATTTTATGGTTTGGTTTTTAGGATGATGGTTTGGTCCAAACTTTCTATAGAAAATTCTCCAGATGTGGATTCAGAGTTGGTAGTTTTAACTATACACAACTTTTCAGATTCGGAAGATTGAGAGGGTATTGCCTAGCCATCGGTATCAGGCCTGTGCATTTTTTGCACGGACACTAGCTGAGTAGTCTTACATGGATGGAGGCGTGCCATAATAATTTTTATGCTGGGAGGGGAATTTCTAGTAATTTTTTCTTGGTACTGAGTCATTTAATGTATTTATTTCTTTGAATCCATGTGAGTTTTCCCACTTTATCCTTAAATGTTGGATTATCCAAAATAAATAAAAATTGGGGCCTTTGGGCCATTCAGTCAGTCAGATCAACCTTAAATTTGAAGAATGAATCATCAAATCTTACTTTGCTGATCAACCTTACGTTTGAGATCAAAATTACATTGTGAACCTTACGTTTAAAGAATGTATGCTATGTAGTTCAACCCTACATTTGTCATCGGATATTTAAATTACAACTTTAATAAAGCAACGATATTTATACAGATTATTAGACTGATTTCAAGATAGATTAATATCCTGAATCTAAAACATGTCTTTTACTAATCCAAATCCATTTATTTATGATTCAAAGGATTGTTTTAAGATGATATTTTCATGCCAAATTTTCAGGGGAGTTACGACTGCGCTGTTATTCAAGCTTTTGAATATTGCGATTATAAAGGTGACTTTTGTGGATCCAAAATTTTAAAAGGAGAACGCGCGTCTTTATTCTATATATATTTTTATTATTTGTTATTACAGATAGAGAGTCGAATCATCAAAAAGAAGAAAAAAATAGATCAACCTCTTAAGTTTTTCACTGTTACAGTTTACATAGAAAATTGATACTTATAGATGTGTTGTTATGAAGAGCGACAAAGCTCTATTTTCTAAAGAAGAAGAAGAAACACGATTGAAGATTAACCGATTCTACATTGAATATATTTTTTGAATTGAATATTGTTAAAGTTGAAAATTATATTTTAAGATCTACTGCAACTGGATCGGATCATAACTACTTCTAACTTAAGAACATCTTTTCTGAAGACGATGATCATTCTACTAGAAATTGCATGTTGTTGCAATTGTGAAGAACAACTGGAAAGTATTTCAAATAACAAATAATATTTTACTTTGAGTAACAGTATTCTCATACTATGTTGTGTATTCAGTTCTGTGTATGAACTAGAAGGCTCTGTTTAGCCTTAAACTTGTAAAGGTGTAAACTTCCTGCACTCAGTTGTGGAACGGTCTGTTGATAAGAGGACCAGATACTGAAAATCACCATGATCTTGGAGAAGATAATTGGTGGAGTGGACTAGGGGATTTTTGTTCCCCGAACCACTATACATTGTGTGTTCTTTTATATTTATTTTCCGCTGCTTAATCATTCTAATAAAGTTGAAAAGACAAATCACGATCTTGTGAAGAAATTATAAAAGATACAATTCACCCCCCCCCCCCTCTTGTGTATATTTGGTATAACCCAACATCAGAAATATCCATTAAACCTCTATCATCCTGATTGATAAAAAATCTATTTGAAAAAATATTATTGTATTTAATCAAATCTTATAAAATCATTTTTTATTGAACATTGTAGATCCTAAATCTAGAAATCTGGATTAACTTCATTTTTGGTTTTGGAGATTTTCTCACAGTTCTTCTCAACCCAAGAGCATATATTTTTTCTTAATTTTCCTATATGGTTAGTGAAATACAATTTATTTTTATATTTAAAATGAGTTTATCTCACCTATTTCTCTAGACCAACCTAATAGACTATTTATGAAAATTCATCTTTCACTTCTGATCCATGTTTAAACCATCATTAAACATGTTCATGTTATGTATAAGAAAGATATTTTTATTTTTTCTTTCCCAATTCATCTTCCATTGTAAATAGATTCTCACTCTTATCCTTCAATGTTTTTTAATGACCATCCATCTTTAGCTTGAGGTCATTTATTTCCTTAATGTATGCATTCTAATTCATGATATTATTATCTTAACTTCCAATATTCTTCTCTCATTTATTTTCAATAGGTGAATATCCTTATTGATTTTAGTGTTTTTCTCAAGGAAGACATTAAGTTATGATTTCATCTTTTGTTCCAAGTAAGTTACTTAACCTTAGTCTTCTTATTCCCTATAGGTTATCTTATGTTTCAGATAAGATAATAATTCTATGTATTTCTCTAAAATTTCTTTATCATATGATATACCTTTTGATGGGTCCTCTTCTTCTTATTTTCTTAATAAACTTCTTTTTATCTTCTAAATAAACTTTATTTTTTTCCTTCATAAAATTTTCTATCCTAATTTTTTTTTATCCAACTTCTTCATCCATGTATTTTTATTAAGATAATATTTTTCTTATCTGTTACCTTTATTCTTAGGGAAATTAATGTAAAATTTCCCAACTCCACCACACTTAAGTATTTCAATGGATTCTTTCCTCTGTACTTCCCTTTTCATTTTTTTAAATTTTGAGATATAAGAAACATTATCCACTTTTAATCATTATCCATGTCATGTTTGTATTCAAATTCAGCAGAAGGTTCATCTTCCAGTACATTGAGTTTGAGTTTCTGTATGGCTTCAAAATACATTTCTTCTATTGTCACGATTAGTCCATAAACATGGTCATCAGACCCTATGGGTCTCTTGTAATACCTTGGTTTCCTTCCTATAACACCATAAGCTATTACCCACTAGGAACACTTATCATACAAATTATTTTCCCCATAGGTTAACACATGTTCATTTAGTGTTCTTTATCCTCACTCACACACCCCCTAAGAATGTTCTGATGAGGTCACCCATCATGACACTAATATAGTCTATGAATTTTTAATTGTGAAGTTATAATCAGGTAGGATCCCAAAAATAAGGTTTCACCATATTTAAATGTGTGATAACATTTAGTCTTTTAAGTCACACTTTTTTAGGGTTGTTACACCTCAAGCTCGGGCAGCACCACTGCACTTCCAGCTAGGTAATGTCTCTAACACCATTTCTCATAACCCAACCTCCATGGTCTATAAACCTAGTTATACTACCCCATGGGTCTCCAATGATATCTTGGTTGACTTCTCAGAACACCACATGTTATTACCCACTTTTTTGACTTATTAGACTAATAATTATCTCCCCAGGGAAACACATGTTCTTTTAGTTTTCTTGGTCCTTACTCATACACCACTTGGGATACTTCCAAGGAGGTCACCCATCCGAAAACTAATCCAGGAAAAGCACACCTAATGGTGGATTTTAAATGAGGTAGGATCCCAAAAATAAAGGTGAAGCTTGGTGAAATGGTTGGTAACATTTATTCATTTATGTCTCATGTTTCTAGGGATGTTTCATTCTTTGAAGTGCCCTAACCTAAATCACTCGGTCCAGAATGGAGTGTCACGTGACTTCATGCAAACCTCCTCATACACAAGAGGTTTTTGACAAGAAATGGGGGGGCCTAAATTAGAATGTGGGTGGATTATGACCTCATTATAAATATTAAAACATAAACATAAGGATTCAATAAATAAATAATAAATATGTGAAAAGGATTCAAACATGGATAAACCACGATATAAAAAACAACATATATGTCATATAAGATGAACCATGGGATCCCCAGTGTGGTTGATCAATCCATTATTAGGATATAAGAAAAATAAATTTCATAGAAAAATAAAATAATCCACATTCAGTCTAGGAACTACCTTTGTCACCAAATCTCCACCTTCTCAGCTTCCCAATGCAATTCCTTTTCCCATCACTAGATCCCTGACTATAATGTCTACATGTGCATCGAGATGCTCATGCAGGATATGAGTATAAATCCATTAGAAAACCAAAAAATATTTCTTAATATAAGTAAATCAATATAAGAAATTATATTCCTTGTAAATAAATTAAATGTATAAATAAATAGCCAAGGGTTGAGTCATCATGCACTAATTAAGCTTCCATGAATTGTACCTCTACATGATTTGGCACCAAGATAGAAGGAAAGTTGGGAGTAATCGTTTCAGGACATAGATCATGTCATATTGTCCACAAATCAACTTGACAGAGTCAACCAACCATCTTATATCTATGTTCCACCTTTAAGGAACAATTTTATGCTTGCCTTTATGGGAAATCCAGAGTGTCTGCATGTCGACCTAATTCATGACTTTGGGTAAATCCACATGACTTCATGTAAATATAATATCTAGCTTTGAGGAAAGATACGTTCACATATATAAACATGATATCCATTTATGGAGAAATCCAAATTACTATAAGTCATCTATGAAGGTTAAATCACAACCTTCCAACCATAAAAATGGTACTCCCCCGATAAGGAACCAACTAGTCGAGCTTGACCAACTCAATACCTTGAAACCTATTATAGATAAACCTTACATGAATCCAAATACAATCCATAATATAGAAAGTAATAATAATTTCATATAAAGAAAGTTATCATGGGTTATGTACACACACCCATGTTCTAATCATCTCAAGAAAAGTTATCATAGGCTACACACGTACCCACATTATTTCATACCAGACAATTTATTAAGAAATCCCTAAATAGTAAGGACATATTACTTGAATATTATTGATAAACAAGGCTATAAATTTCCATATGGATCAATACCACAACCTTGAGATCCCTAAAATCATCCCCAATTCATAACATGAGGATTCTAGAATTAAGATCCAAGATGAATACCATGATATGCGCTTGAACTCATTTAGACTCACCAAATGAGAACAAATGTCACCAATGAATCTATATCCAATCAAGATAGGGAAAATGATTCTCAATATATCAGAGCTCAGATACTTCAATAATATTTGAATTTTTTATTAAATCATTTATGAATCTATTGATCTGACCATAACAGACCATATCTATGATTCATCATAAAAGAAAGAGGATTTATAAGGAAGATCAACATAGACATACAATATGGAATCCACTAGATCGATATAATCTTGAAATGGTGAAGAGATAAGGATAAGAGTACAATTTCACCTAAGAGTAGCATCTCTATATATTCTAGATTAATGATGGTTTAGTAAATAAAGGGATATATCATATAGGGGTTTTGGGGTGAATATATAGGGTTTCCTCAATATAGAATTTGTTATGGGATCTACCATCTAGATAGTGGATAACCCCCAACTCCCTAGTAGCTTTATGAAACTCCTAGGGATTTTTTCTCCTCTATCGGATTTTTGGTGGCACCAAGGGGGATTCCTAGGCTTCCTCCACCTCCACTACCTAATTAAAGGCACCCTAGTATCTCTAAATATTCTTGTTGGTTCCCGCACCTCCTTAGGATTTAGATCCCTATTTCTTAAATGTATCTAAAACATCTCAAAACTGAATAAAATAAAACCATGATATGTAAAAACTAAATAACATCATACCATGAAATTTTAGAGTGTTATAAATCTCCACCACTAATGACTTCTCATCCTCAAGAAGTTTTAATAGTGGTATTCTCAAATAAAATGAGATACTAATCCTAAAAATCTACTTCTCATACCCAAGTTTCCTCTTGGATGTGATTGTGCTATCATGAAACCCAGAAAAAGGGTCATTGTATTTCCTCACATGACTTACTCACTCTAGTCGACAATCTGAATTAGATGTTCCATGAATGATGAATTAGGTTACAAATCAATATCCTTGCTATAATTCATATGATAAGGATTGGGATCATAATTATGAATCTAAGTTACATGGAACACATTATTCATTCCTTGATATCATGGTGGAATCTCTAATTTTTAAGCCACTATCCTGATGTGTTTTATGATCTTGAATGGTATCAAAAACCACGATGCTAATTTTTCATACTTCTGAAATCATCATGTACCAACCAATGTGACACCCGTAATGAAACAACATCTCCCATAGAAAACTCCATGGGTTTTTCCTCTAATTAGTACACAATCACCACCTTATTTGATTCTTTACCAACTACTTCTGAATTAGCTCCACCTGCTCAGAGGTCTCCTATACTAAACCCTACCTAATAATAGTTGGGTCACCCATATAATCCCAACATAGTGGTGAATGATAAGGATTACCATAGAGAGCCACAAATAGATCCATATGGATAAAATAATTGAGACTAAAGTTATAAAAAAACTCTACCAAGGCTATATGATCATCTCATGTTCAACCAAAATTCAGTATACATTCCCTGAGAATATCCTCCAAAATCCAGATAATCCATTTTAACTATTCATTATTCAATGGATGATATGTTGCACTTCACATAAACTGAGTCCCCATTTAACTTTTCAAGCCTTACCAAAATCCCTATATGAATTGATATATCTCATTCAGATACTATATTCATATAAGCTCCATGTATCCACACTGTCTCTTATATGTAAAGGTTTCCTAACTCATTTGTTGAATGGGTATCTCAAATCAGTAATAAGTGAGAAACCTTATAATGCATTTGATATAATATTGTAATACCCCAACCCAAATAAATGGTTCTGGACCAAAGTGTCACATGACCACATTCCTACCTCCACGTATGCAAGAGGCTATCGACTATTGGCAAGGGAAAACATTTTGTAATAAATAGAATACATGTCATACAATTTAAACCAAGGGATCCCCAACATTTTTTTATCAATATAGTGTATAAAGATAATAATATATGACACACAATAACAATATCTATATTTCATCATAAAATTTACTCTATCACCCAAGAAAATCCTTCTCAGTAACTCGATATGGGTCCCTTTCCATTAATTGAATCCATGACCATAAAAACTACATGCACACTGATATTTTTATGTAGGGAATGATTATAAACCTAGTATGACACAAACATTGAATCCATAACAAAAGTACAGAAATATATAAAAGTGTATTCCATTACAATAATGTAATTATATAATTACAAAGTCATGTTTTTAGTTATCATGTTCTAAAAAATCTATCATGAACCCTCACTCCACCTTATTTGGAACCAAGATATAAGGAATTTTAGGAGTATTTATTCTATGAATTAGATCATTCCATATGGTCTACATGTTGGGTTGACAGATTTATCCATCCATACTATATCTACATTCTTCCTTTAAGGAACAATTCCACACCTTACTTTAAGGGAAACCCATGAAATATACATGTCAACCCAATTCATGACTCTAGGGAAAGTCAGACAACCATTTTTCAACCTAGTATCCTACTCTATGGAAAGTTATGTTCAGACATATTGACCCAACATATAACTCTAGAGTAATCCAAATTACAATAAGTCATCTCTAAAGGTTAAATCAAAACCTTACAACCAAAATAGTGGTATTTCCACTCAAAGGGGTGAACTAGTCAAGCTAGTCCATCCATGTATCTTGAAACTAGCCATGGAAAACCCAACATGAATCTAGACACAATCTATAATAAAAAAAATTAATATTCATGTTATATCAATTAAGGCCTCATGGGATACACATTCATCCACATGAGAATCATTTCAAGCAAGTATCTCATTGCCTACACATGCACCCACATGTATATCATACTAAAAAATTTCATACTAAGGACTTAAATGGTAAGGACTTCCAACCTCAAGATTGTTGATGCACAAGACTATGAATTACCACATGGATCAAGATAGTGCAACAAAGGTTCCTATAATAATCCCAAATTAATCACTTGAAATTTTAGAATAAATATTAAAGAAGAATAACATTATAGGGGATTGAATTTTTTTAGACTCACTAAAATAGAACCACCATCACTAATAGATCTATATATGATTAAGAGAGAGAAGATGATCCTCAATAGATTCTAGATCTGATAATTTTATAATCTAATAATTATAGATTAAATCATTTTGGAATTTATAAAATTTTCTATAACATCCCAAAACTATGATACATATGATGAGAAAAAAGTGGTTTTTGGCTATATCATCTTAGACAAACCATATAGAGGACACCATATTGATTATATCTTCAAATAGTTAAGAGATAAAGGAAAGGGGTCCATATTCACCTTAGATGATCCTATATATAAATTCTGGATGAATGAAGGTAAATCCAATAATGATGGATATAAAATAGGGGTTTGGGGGGATTAGATGGGGTCACACCACTTAAAATTCTTCTTGGTCTCTAATAGCAATCCGGTAGATCCTCATAGAGCATGGGGCTATAGCATATATCATTGGTTGGTCGGTGTCACCAAGGGGTTACTATGACTCTTCTAACTCCACCAACTAGTTAGTGGAACAGAATAATATATCCAGGGGAACACCAAAAACTCCAAATATATTGGATGGTTCTCACACGTCTTTAATCTTTTAATCCTAAGTTCCCAAATTCCTCGAACACATCTTAAAACTAAAAAAAAAGATAACCAGGATACATTAAAAGAAAATCAAGATGTACCTTGAAATTTGAGGTCATTACATCTATAACCTTTTTCTTAAATTTTAGATACTTACTTATTTCATATTCCACTATGATATTTTGAAGTTCATCCAGAGATAAATTATTTCCATCATCTATTTCTAAAAATTTTTGATTGAATAGTTTTTGGGAATTTCTCATTTAACTTTTCATAATATTTGACTCTATAAAAGTGTCACAAAATCCATTGATGTTACTGAATATTTTTTTTAATCTTGGGAAATATTGATCTATTTTTTCCTTTTCTTCCATCTTTATGTTCTCAAACCAACCACTCCAAATTTAAAATCATTTTTTACTTTACTATAACATTACCTTCAAAGATACTTTTCCATTTTTCCTAAGTTTCTTCAGATAATTGAAGACATATCTCTTTAGTATAAACCATATCTTAGAAATACATAAATATTTATTTTAGACTTACCATCGACTTCCATATTCATTTTTTCTATAAACTTCATATGTGAATATTTTTATCTATGTAGAAAATTGATTATCGTAGCATGCACCACTTCCAAACAAAGATATTAGAGATAGAAAATCATATTATTTTTTCATCCATGAAGTTTTTTTCCATAAAATATAATTATTTTAGGAATTTTAATAAAATGTAACTTATTTATTTTAAAAAATGGATCAAATAAAGTGATAATAGTTCTATACCACTTGTGATACCCAGGAATGGGTGAGAAAATAAGATGTGATGTTGAATCAAAAGTTCTTTTTTAAAACCTCCTTCAAATTTAAGTTGACCTTTTTGAATTTTTAAGGTATTTATAGACTCATGAAATAAACCCATTCTCATCCATATGTAGTAATTTAAACTAGAAACCAATACACAATGAATTTTATAAGTTGGAGTTCTGATGTGGAAACAAGATCCTTCTTGTGTTTGGGGTGTTTCAGTCACATATTTTCCCACTACAGTCAATTATCAATTATAGTGGTTTATAAAGGGAGAAAACATAACTGAAAATGAATAAAATGATAATGTATCCTATAAAGATGATTATACTAGTTCCCACTAGTAAAAACAGTTATATTATGCTCCAAGAAAATTTAATATCAAAATATCTTCTATGAAAAAAGCATTAAACACTAAAACGTACACATCTAAAACTTATATATTCTAGACCTTCATATTCTGACCTCATCAAATCGTAGATCTCCTTATTTAACCTAGTGTATATTTTGGTCAATGTTGTTCAGTCTCTCGATAGTCTTCTTTAATCATAATGTTCAGTGTTATTAGATACCTTTACTTGAGTGATGTTCCCCCTTTATATAATCAAATTTCTCTGATAAAAGTGGGGAACACATGGGATTTAATTTGAAACTACCACTCACATAAAGTATTAAGTAAAAAACCTTTAATAACTTTCAAAGATATCAGAGTATGAATTTTTTAAATCCTCTACAAAACTCAACATCAAAAATATTCAACTATTCCATAAATATGGGAATGAATCATGAACTTTCCTTTATGAATATTGAAACTTTCAACATCCAACTCAGTGTCACCATAAAGGTTTTGACTTAAATATGTTTATGTGAAGTCACTTGAAAAATTTTGGTGAAGTTACTTTCATAAAAATCACAATGATATTATTTTGTTTATACGTTTACCTCAGTTCAACTCAATATTTTTCAACCTTCAGTACATTAAAAAACTTTGACATGAATCTAGTGATTCTGGTGGTCTAAATCCATTGTGCCTACACTGAATTAGAACTTTGAATTGAAATATCCACACTCTAATCAGATAATATCATGATCATAAAATATTTTTATTAATATATTTTAAATTACAATCATTATTTTTTCAAATTGATGTTCTTATGATGAATTAATAGTGCATGAATCATCTAAATATCATTTTAAATAACCCTTCCATAAATCACCATATAACCATACCTTAATGATCTTCCAATCATATTTAATTATAGCCTTATTTGGGGGGTCATATTCCAATAACCTCAAGATCCTCCACTAGATCATGCACATCATCCATTTATATAAATCAGTTCTTTTTTACAATTATCATTCAGTGAACTTATGAAAGCCTCCAGGATTAGTTCCCTTGAGTCATAGAACATTACTACTCATCTAAAAAACATTCTTCCAAGTAGATTTGAAACTCAATAAAAACCCTTCATTATCTCTAGGTAAATTCATTTATCACATCATTTTTACATAATATTTAATTCTCTAATATTAATATATAAACATATTTAATTTTTATTAATCACACAATATTCGATTGTTCAGGAAAATTTTAAAAAATTAACCATTGGATAATTTTGATATGTTGATTCCAAATTCAAATTGTTTTTTTATAAATGTAATTTATTATATATTATAATTTTAATTATTAAATAAAACTCTTAGTGTTTTAAAATCTTTTGTTTGGCACAAAAAATTTAAAAACTCATTTCTAAGGCATAAATATAGTTAATTTTTTAACTGTTTGTGAAAATATATTATTTATATTTATTAATTATGATATTATGTATTTTATTAAACATTTGTTCATAATAGTCACATTACTATTAAAATTGACATATTTACTATAAAGATGGTCTAATTCCTAACGGTCAGATTCCAATGATCATAATTGTCTTCTTATATATTCAAATCATTCTTACCTCTAAAAATATTCACCCCATTCTCTTGGTTTTAGAATTTATATTATTTTTCTTATTTCTTACATCATAATAGAAAAAAAAATCTTATTTATTTTTCATTATTTTCATAGTATTTACTTCTGGTGTTCTAGATTATGGTTCTTCTATGTATTATTATCTATTCTGTAGCACTAGTTACAACTACTATTAGAATTTTAATTCTCTAGTTTTGTATTATACTATTATAATTAAATAATTTAATGTTCATTGTGCAGTAGTAATTATAATTAAGTGTACATTAAATATATTAAAATCTCAGGTCCTAAAATCTTCTCCCCTAAATTAATTTTTTCTTAAAAATTTATAGTATAGGTTAATCCATAAGAAAATGTGAGTAGTTGTTTATGATTGGTTCATCAATACCTCACATTTATTTTTTTTATTTTCGATCCCTATAAAGTTATTTTACCAAATAAATTTTATAATTCCATAAAACTTACTCTTTTGTAACACCCCGAGATTTTATGAAAAATATTCTTTTTAATTTCATTAATGTCATGTGTTGTATGCTACACTAAAAAGAGCTTGCACTACATGCATCCCTGACTTGGCTTTCTTTACACGCAATCGCGACCTTCCACAATAGCGTGTGTTGTACGCAATATCGAGTTTCACTAAACAATGATATGTTATTAAAATATTATATAAACTAACCGTTATGAATAGTAATACCCACTTTTTGAAATTTTATAAATTTTATCTTTCAAAATGGACTTCATTTTTGGATTCAGAATATCAAAATTATCCTAGTGTGAATTTTTGGTATTTTTCTGAAAACTTTCAATTTTTGATGAATAGTGAAAACACTGGGTTACTATTTAAAAACTGACTTTTTATTTAAATAATTTTTTATTTTATTTAAATTTATTTTATATAAAAATTGATACAAAAAACCTATATAAGTTCAATGTAATTAATTGGAGTCATTTTATAATAATTTTATATATATATAAATTTTATTGAACTTTTCACCGTCTTTTACCCACCTCCTAGGAGAATTTGGAAATTCACATAAAACTTAATTTTACTGCTTCTGTGAGTGGAATTTCGAAAATCCGAGACATATGGTTAATATCAAGGACTAAAATTTGGTTCAATGATATGAAAATAATTTTTGGTGAATAGTAACTTTTTACTTTTATTTACCACGGTTAAATGTAAATAGGGTAATTAAGGGTAAAAATGATATTATTATTACCCTAACACATGTCCTAATTATATTGGATAAGTTTAATTAGAACAAATAACCTTAGGAATAAAATATGACCATTCAGGTCCACTTGGATTAGATTAGGACATTTATTATTAATTTATTTAATGAAGGGTTAAAATAGTTAAAATCAAAGTTTAATAACTAAATAATTTTTAATATAGGGTTATACATAAGATAAATTCAACTATAAATATTAATTAGAAAGCTAAAAATATTTCCTACTTAATGGTATTTTATTTATAATTTTTAGACATTAAATAAGTTAATTTATTTATGACACAATGGTGATGTAGTAATTACCTAAATAATAAAATATTAAAATAATTGATGTTATAAATACCCAAATAAATGTAATTTGAGACTTTTTATACATTCCACTAATTTTTTAGGTTAATATTACATGTTATTATTGAATTAATTAACTTTTTTTGAACTAATCATGCTGTTATAATTTTCACAAAAATCTATTACCAAATAGTGTCAAAATTGACATAAAATAGTTTTTAAAACAAATATTATATTATTAATTGTTATTATATTCCTAAAAATCTAATGTTCATCCAAGATACTTATATCATGATATTTTTATCATTAATGGACCACTTTGGGGTCTCTTGGATGTATATGGTTAGTTTATTAACTATATAATATAAAAATACAAAGTGACATGGTAAATGTCAATCTAATTAACTAAGAGTTAAAACTAAAAGATAAGGTTAATATAATAACCCAAACCTATCTAAAATCTATTGGATGAAATTATTTCGACCCATACCTACCTTAGATTCTAAATAAATCAATTTTGAGCTATTAAAACCTGAATATGACTTTATAATAAAATAATATTTTAGGTTTTTTCTAAGGTTCCCCTCTCCTCCCTTATAAAAGGGAACCTCCTCCCTCTCTTCCTCACACAACTTTGAGCCTTCAATCTCGGCCAACCCATGCCCATTTCTCTGATCCACTTCCCTAGAAACATTATGGAGGTTCTGGTCTTCTCAAAAGAACAAATCTACTTCTTTAAGAGGATGTTTAAAGGAGGTGCGTCGAAGAAGAGGTAATCTCTTCTTCCGATTCTATCAAGTTTCTTTCTTCTTCTACTTCTTCTTCTTTAGTTGTCTCATTATAAAGTAATAGAATCAGTATTAATTATATACTGATATGTAATTATAAATATGAAACAACCTTATTTCACCTTCTATCCATCCTACGGAAAGCGAAAACATCGCGTGTGCGTACGTACGGAATACCGTCTCCACGCCGTGGTGTAATTTGTTTTCCACCGCCACCTTACTTGGATGGGTATAATGGTGTAGAGAATAACTATATATGATTATTGTAAAGTGATATTTATTCTGAAATATTCTACATACACTTCAATATAATTCCACGATCATGGGAATGATATCATCGCTCGTGCGTACGTACGGACTACTGTCTCCACGATGCGATGAGATTCATTCTCCATGTTAACCATTCATGAATGATTATAAAGTATATATAATGAATAATAATTAAATATATGACATAATAATGATACTTAATTTATGTATATATATATATGTATGTCATCTACTTAATTACATTCAATTCAATAAGGAAACGAAAACAACGTTCATGCGTATGTATTGTCTACCGTCTCCATGAACAGTGTATTTCATTCCATTTATCGATCTATCATATATATATGTATATGATGAATATATATTATATATAAATCATGTTTTTCATTCTGGTATTATTTAAATCAGTATATAAGTAATAATATGAAGAACAACAAGTCGAAACATGTATGATAAATGAAACGATTTTACCCAAAATGCTGCTCTAACATGGAATTTACAAAGAACGGTTAATAGAAAGTCATAAGTGAACCATATATGATATCATAACAATGAATATGATTCTGTAATAAGTCAATGACATTATTTAAATCATTATACAAGAGTTTCGGATACATACGAAGTATATCAGACGTTAGGTAAGGGATAACTTTTCCAATCTCGTTTTTATCCAAGATTGTTTATTCGTAAGTATTTACTGGGGTTATATTTATCATCCATGTCCCTGTTTTCTAAAAATGGTTTCATGTATGTTTAAAGTCCTTTTACCCATTTTTTAATTTTACTACATGGTATGTATGGAATCTTTCTTTTACGAGGTACTTTTTGACTTTTCCGGCAAAAGTACGAGAAGAATGTTTTTTTAACTTATACGGAACGAATGGATTTTTATGGTTTCATAACGCCTTATTTTAAAGAAGATTAATCTACAAGATTTCATGATTATTTTCAACAAAATCATTTTCTATTAAAATTCCATGGAATTTTTTGAAAAGAAAATTATTTTGAATAAGAAAGGATATTTTCCTCAAGAATTTATTTCAAATGTTTTATCAAAACCATTTTCCATCTAAGATGAAATTATTTCATATGTGTATGTTTAAAGTATAATTTCTCTATGATTTACATGGTTTCACTTCTATTATGATGAAATGATATCCATTTTTTTATATGTATTATGTTATGATGGGATGATTTTTATGAAACCCATTTTATTCTTTGGGTTATAATGAATGATGTATGATTGTTTTGTGGTACAAGTAAGAATGATTTAAATATGAGATGGGTGGGACATATATATCCCTCCAATGCATTGGGTAAATATTTATATCTCATGAAATAGACATGGCTGGAATGGTAAGTTAATTCGATTTAGTAATACAGGACTAGAACGAGGAGTGAACTCGATTCAGAAAGGGACTTTGTCCACTAAGATGGTCTTGGCAGCAATGCCTTGGCTACTATGGAAATCATATCATGTTCTTAATGGTTTCCATAATCACATGTTTTATTCCCATGATATTTTATCATTATTGATGTTACTTTATGATATATGCCTTACATACTTCCAATATTTATGTCTTTGCTCAATATTTTGATGTTTAGATTTTATGTTCAAGCTTTTGCATTCAAATGTTTATGGATTGTTTTATGTTCTCTATGTTTACCCTTAATGAGCATTTGAGCTCACCCTTTTTATGTTTTCTTTTCCCCAGGATTTAAAGAAAGGTTTTATGTAAGAAAAATAAAGGGGAATATCTTTACGGGAGATGTTGAAGATCTTTCACCATGATTAGAAGATTATGTTCCGAGTTTCCAAAGACACTAAACTATTACGGTCCTTGTGTGTCTGTTTTTGTTATGTATTAAGTATTCCGAAAAAGTAATGTAATGTCCATGTACGTCAAGCTTTGGGTCTCTACATATCTAGTTTTAAAATTTTATATAGGTTATTCATTATAAGATAAGTTATGCTCTACCTCAATTACATTAGTGGTGAGTACATTCATTGGGTCTGGAATATACTTTCTCAAAAATGAGATAAAAAATATTTGATGTACTTTATAAAGGGTGGGTTTTATAGATAAATTGTAATATATAGCTCTAATTCCCTCTAAAATCTCAACAGGTCTAATATACCTTAAACTTTTCTTTCCCTTCATAATAAACAATATAAATTCCATCCATTGAGATTCCTTCACATATAAATAATCCCATACATGAAATTATAAGTCTTCCCTATGATTATAATAATATATTTTTTGTCTTCATTGAGCTATCTTGATATGATTAGGAATAGCTCGAACATTCTTATATGCCTCTTCAGTGATTTTTAGCCCAACTATTTTCCTTTATCTAACTTCATACAAGTATATTGGAGTATAAAATCGTTACCCATGTAAGGCTTTATATGGTGTCATTTGAATGCTTAAATGTACACTATTATTGAATATAAGTTCCACCTATGTTAAATACATGTTCTATGTTCCTTAGACCTCATTCGATCATGACCCAAACATTTCATCAAGTTTTTGGAGAGTCCTTCTAAAATACCTAACATTTTGAGGATGATAGACAGTGTTCGAATTTATCTCCATGTTGAGAGACTTATAAATAATCATCTATAATTTTGTGGTGAAATGAGTTTTGTAACCAAATTTAATTGATATAGGTTCACCATGAAGACTCAAAACATCATTAATATAGATCTTTGAAATATGATCAAGGGTTATATCTATCCTTATTTCTAGAAAAATGTGAATAATTTGTAAATTGATCCATAATAACCCCTATTACAACAATCCTCTTAGATTTTTATGGATGTTTAAAAACAATGTTTCTTAAAATATGTTCTCACATCCACATTGGTATAGGTAATTCTTTCATGACACTCTTAGAATGTTATCTCTCGCATTTTACTTAATAGAATACCAATAATCATACTAGATAGTCTATAATTTCCCATTTCATGTCATCTCACCAGAAGTGTTCTCCCAAATCACTAAACATCTTGGTACTACCATGGTTTATATAAAACTTTTAGCATCAATATTTATCTAGAAATTCTCTCTTCACTTCATGTACTAATGATACATGCAATCCCATTCCAAATATGTAAAATCTATTTTAATAGGATAATTCTATCAATTTATCATATTTAATGGATTTAATCTTCTTCTATAAATCATTTTCATCTAGTAAGGCCTTTTTATATTTTTTAGTAAAAATAATTGGTTAACCACTTGAAAAAAAGGAATAATGTATCACATTACCTAATAATTTCAATATAAAACTTTAATAAATATAGAAAAATGGAACTTTTTTCATCATTATCATGGATATAACTCCATATATGATGTATTAACCGCATTTTTTTCCTTCCAAGGGTGGTAGCATACTTCATCGTCATAGTCCTTAAGTAGTTTTATCCATTTTCTTTGTCTTGTGTAGATATGCTTCTTTGTGAATATAAAATTCATAGTCTTTCAATCCTTATATATGTAAAATCATTCACCATAGAAGTATTTTCTTACATATCTTCATGGAAAGTATTATAGATGACAACTAAATATCAAGATAAGGATGGTTTTCTTCATCAGTATTTAATCATGATAATATATAAGAAACAATCCTATAATTTTTCATAACGATTTTCCCCATTAATCTTTTGATTCATAACTATATATTTAAAATTAATCATTGTTAGATGATAAATTTAATACCAGTTCATTAACTAATCACTTATTCAGTTCATAAAAACTTTATTCACATTCCTTTAATCGTGTGAATTTTTTCCCTTAACTAGTTAACAAGAATAAAGAGTTATCTAATCAAAAAGTTTTTTATAAAATCATTGATTGTAACCTTCAAAATCAATGATTCTATGTATCATAGTTATTATTGTTAGTGTTGGTCATTTTTTGACAACATTTATATTTAATGGTGTTGTAGATATCTTATACATAGAGATAATATGTCTATGAAAATAAAATTTTGGAAGATAAAATTCAAACCTACAGATTCATAAGAAACAACCCACAATCCTTTATTTTATACATCACGATATATCAAAAATCCTTCCTTCATAAATGATAAATTTTATACTAGTGAATTAACCAATATCTTCTTCATTTTGACAAAAGTTTTTTCACATTTCTTAGATAATGTGGATTTAACCCCTTTAATTGTTAAGTTTTTTAATAGGTTGTTTGGTAAGGAAACAAATTGAGAAAATCTTAAATTTTAACCTATTAAACCATGGTAATTATGTATCTTATTTATATTTTCTTGGTGTTGTGTATTCTTATACCACCTTGATCTTTGAAGGGCCTATAGATATCCCAACTATAGAGATACTATGGACCTGAAAAGAAACATGTTGATGCTAGAATTCAAAGAACTAAATTCCATATATATATATATATATATATTATTTTATCTAATTTTTTAAGAACAATTTTCCAATGATTTTAATAGTCATCATATTTTTTAGATTATATCAGGATATCATCAATAAAAACCATAACATATTTATCAAGATAATCCTTGAAACCTATATTCAAAAAATACATAAATATTGATAGTGTATTAGTTAATACAAAGGAAAATACTATAAACTCATAATGTTCATACCTCACATGAAATGTAATATTTCATATATAATTCTTATTTACTATTAATTAATGACAACTAGAATGAAGGAAAATCTTTATTTCTATATTACATATATTGTCAACAATATATATTGCAAACATTTTAAATATAGCCTCATACTCAGAAACATTTTCCTATTCATTTTGTAATAAATTTATGAATTTATTTTCTATATTATTTCATTTCTCATGAGGAAATTATTTTTCGAATAATATCACCTTAAAGTAATTCCATTACATAATCACTATCTCCCCCTCCTACTTAGTGTTTTGAATCAATAAATTCATTGAATCAATATATCCCCTTATAAAAATACTACCATGATAACCTTATCCATTTACCTAAAAATTAAATTAGTCAATATATTCTCGAATAACTTCATCCATTGTTTAGATACTAATGGATTACCAGTTCTATAAAGGTGTGGAGGTTGTTGGGACATTACGAATTCCAACCTTGTTACACCCTATGGAGGGAGGTATTCTCTGTGTGACAAAATTTATTAGACATAAACTGAGAAAATAGTCTTAATATAGTGCTAATTTTCTCATATCCAACACAATATTTGTTGAATTGATAAGTAAGTAAACCCATACACTAATTATGAGTGTTAACACAATATCTATTCCTTTTTTAGAAATAATTCTAAAAAATCTCATATACTCTAATTAGTACATGAATAAAACAATGAATTATAAATCATTGTATTTGATTCCAATTAATATTATATTTTATAAATGTAATTTCCTTAAGGGTTTTTTATAAAGTTTTATTCTCTTGATATGTTAATTCCTAATATTTCTACTAAACTTTCTTTGATACGAACTATAACACCCCAAATTTAATAACCTATATCCATATGTTATTTGATCACATTGTTATATAATATAAACGATCACGTTATACAAGATCCAACACTTAAGTGGTCTTAGGAGACTAGATATATACACGATCCTTACATTACATATTAAAAATTAAATACATCATGAAAACTCGATAATAAATTATTATTCCTCCATATATTTCCTTAGATAATTCATAATTATCATCCTAGTTTTCTAGGGAAAAATGGAAATAAAATGAATGGGTGAGCTCAAAATCCCAGTAAGGGTTAGTGTATAGTTGAATATAACATGTCATATTCAAGGAATAAGCAATAATTGGTGGGTTTTAGGTGATCATTTAATTATATTATTTAGAGGAAACAAATCCAAATAATGCATAATCTATCTTTTAGGATCAATGTTCTTGGTATTTATGAAGAACTATAGTTGCATGAAATGAATAATAATTATCCTCTATATTATTTTTTATGGATTAGTATTTATGGGTATTACTGAATCAATAAGTTATGGATTTATACCCTTAAGGGGGATACACTGGCCAAAGCATCCCAAAATTATTCTTAAGGATCCTAAAGAATAGAAGGTTTCTGGTGAATTCACCTACTGAAAACCCTATCTTTAGGTAGAATAGATATATCCAGCTAGTATACAATGTGAGGCTTTCAAAAATAAGACGGAAATATTCCCATTATATAAAGAAATTCAATTATTTTCATTTAATGAAGAGCTTCAGCCATCACAAACGCATTGGGTTCCATCTCATGGAACTCATGCATTATTTCCTATAGGGTTTTCTTCATTGAACTTATTCAATGTGTGATGTTCATGCCATTAATTACCCATCTTCTGGATAGTAACTCATGAAAAAATATACTTGAGGTTATGTGTATACATGAGACATCACATGTTGCAATATTATAATGTTTATCATACTATAAAATATAGACGATAGAGGAATATTATGTTTATATTATGATTTTTGCGTATTATATTCTTTGATATCCCACTCATGGATATCACATACTAAAATATAGGTGTATTTTATTTTATGATAAACCTTATTTAAGTGAAAATCTAACAATCTCCCACTTACACTTAAGTCCCATAAAGTCTTTATACAAAACTTCAAAACTCTTTGTGAATCCTTCCAAAACTCTTTTGGATATGGTTTATCAAACTCTATTCATTTTGGAAAAAACTATTTTTACAACACATAATACATATCCAATGGACTAGTGGTTTGACCCTTCCTAACATAGTACCATATAAAATAAATATGAAATTCCAATTTCATACTTGTTAGAAAATAATAGCCTCTAGAAAATAATCAATTCTACTCAAGGTACATAGGATCCTGGTGTGATATCCATCAAACATACTCGTATCACATATTAACATCCCCACTATAAGATATGTAATATGCATAATATTTATACCATTATAGTCTCTTTCAATGTAACATATAGTGTCCACTAGACATGGAACATTGTAAATATAGTATAGGCAATCGCATACAATATTGATTCCCTAAAAATTACCAATATGGTCAATGAATACAACACATGTAATTAATTTAATTGATGATCACATCACATGCCCATCATCCAAGTAGTTTAACACATCTCATGTGACTCAACTAAGTGTGGCCCTATATTACCTCAGTCTAATTCAATCAAGGGCCATGTATCCTTTCTCATTGTAAGAGGGGATAAATCTTATCTTGTTCATGATTCAACTGATTACATGATTAAAAACATACCCAATCACCCCCTAATTGGATAAGTCCCAATGAATTATGTATTAAAGGTATAAAAGTATGATGTTTATTATTCTAGGTATCTCTTTAAACCTAGGTAAAAAGTAGTGATAATAACCGCACATCCCAAATTATATAAATCACTATATGAAATTCCATGTAAATACATGATGAGATGGTAGAAATAATAATCCTCTACAAATTATCTAATGATTCCACTACTCATGAAAAACTTGACATATCATCACAACACAAACTACTTGGTTATGATCATCAATTAGGGATAACCCAAAGTCATACTTTGAGGGGATATTATCATTCCACCATTCATGTGAAGTAAATTTATTCACACATGAATGAATGATAAATAGTGGTTTCCTTTATTATAATAACATGATAAACTATTTATCAATTACATCAATCCCATAAGTATCAAATACTAATAAAATCTACATGACCCTCATTCTTATTCTATGATAATGGTTTCATCAATTTATTCCCCAAAATTTAATCCATAGCAACCCAACAGATCCTTATATCACTCCCTTAATGATATATCATAAATGATGGTATTTTTGAATGATGTGTTCGGAATTTTTGTGAAATCGATGTTCCATGGCCTGAGTGATCGATCCATTATTATCATAGTAAATCTTGATAACTCCCTTAATCTTATGAGGAACCTCTAGTTAATAAATGAAATTTCCTATCCAAACACCATGATTCACCATATATGATTCAATGATGTAATTTATCTATATTATAGAGTCCACTATATGGACTCTTTGGAACTCTTCCAAGTGATAACTCCACCATTCACGAAAAACATGAAACTAGATTGAGATTTTATATCATCTCTATCATATTGAAAACTATCATCCTTTAAACCTTTTACATAGAGATCATCATATCCTACAAATAACAATAATATATCCTTAGTCTTTCTCATTTACCTAAGAATGTTCTTCGCATCAATCTAGTACCATTCATTAGGATTCAATTGGTATCTAGAAGTAATTCTAAGAGCATAGGCGACATTAGGTCAAGTACAGAACATGGAATTCATGATAGAGAGCTCATCCTCTCCTCCAAAGAACAAGAATATATACTTAGTCCTTGTTAAGTACATCAGAATGTTCTTCACATCAATCCAGTTAATTTCACCTAGATTGGATGGTTATCTAGATGTAATACTAAGAGAATAGGTGACATAAGGTCAATTACACAATGTAGAATACATGATAGAAAATATACAGGATTTATAAGGAATTATATCCTTCTTTTATAACTCTTTAAAAATGATCTAAGACCTTCTTAAGATCTGTGTAATACAACACCAGTAATGAACCCTTTTGTATTCATCATTCTAAACCTCTTTAGCACCTTAATAATGAACATATAATGAATGATTAAAATGAATAACTTAGATCGATCTATATAGATATTTATTCCTAGTATGTAGGCTATTTCACCCATGCCTTTCATTAAGAATCATTTACCCAAACATATTTTTATAGAATCAAAATTCAGGATTTGATATTTGATAATAAGTGTGTAATATACATACATCATCATAAACACCACTATGGTCCCATTAATCTTCTTATATACTCAATAATTTTCCACATTTTTTATAAAACCAAACTATTTTATTTCATCATCAAACCACATATTCCAACTCTGAGAGTCCTTATTCAATCCATAAATGGGTCCTTATATCTTTCATACCTTGGAATTATTATTTGGGATGTCAAAACCTTTAGGTTAAATCATATAAAAAACTATGACTAAATTCAAATTAAGTATAGATTATTATACATTCATTTGATATATATCATAATCAAAATGACCTTATATGGCTAGGAAAATCTGAATGGAATTTATAATTGAAATTGATTAAAATATTTCTCCACAATCAATACCATTAATTTTATTGTAACCTTTTTCAACCAAGAATGATTTATAGGTATAAACTCTACCGTTAATGTTAGTTTCTTATGGAAAATCCACTTTCACCCTATGGGTATTACCCCTCCAGGTGTATCCACTAAAATACAAAATTGTTTAGGGTACATGGAGTCCATTTCAGATTCCAAGGCTTTTAACTATTTCTTATAATCAAAAATATTGATAAACTCCTAGTAGGTGCTACTTTCATCATATATGAACATTTAAAAATCATTATTATAAATGATAAATATATATCTAATTATCTTTTTGTGAATCTTACTAGACCTTTTAGGTTCCTATGTAGCATGAGTCGATTTTTCTTCTACAACTATTTGTGGAATAGGAAAAACCTCTATCTTAGGAACATTATTTTGTCTCAAATGAAATATGATTGAATGGTTAAGAGGATGGTGGATAGACCTATTTAAATTTTTTAAATACTTATTAGAGTTATTTTAATATGTATTATAAAATAAAATATTAACAGAAATATTTTTATAGTAGTTCAGATCAATGTTATCATATATCTATTCTTCACACTCTCAACATGAGCGTATAGAACCCAATAATATAGTGAACTATCTTTTGAATAAATTCACAACCTTTTAAAACATAACCCATAGAGAAACAAACCAAATACTTACTTTTTATCAACTAGAGGAACAACCCTTATCCTACATTTTTCTCACATAGAGGCACAACCCACGACCTTTCCTTTAAATTTGAGGAAGAACAAACCTTTCCTTTATCCAAACCAAGGCATAACTAAATCCAATATCTTTTATTGGATATGGAACAACCCTATGAACTTTTTATAAGGTGTAATATAAAATAGACACTAGGCTTATAATATTTTATCAAAAATCATAAACAATAAATAACATACATATAATAGAAAGAAATAATTAAGAACTATAGAAACAAGTTGAATAAGAAATATGGGGTGTTGAGGTAGTAATGATCTCTCTTGGAAGAAATAAATCATAATGTTGTAGTTTAATAGAGAGTGTTATAGTGATAATAAAAACCATGTATATAATAGAACAATTTTAGATATACTAATCCTTCATGATTCTCTATAAGAGTATTGGTTATTTCAAACTCTATTTATAGAGATTATTTATGAAAAAAAAATCAAAAAATGTAAGCTATTGTAATTCATCTTTTTTCTAAGAAGTATGTGAATGTGATTCCAGTGAACTAATGAAAATCTTTTTTATATAGATTTCTTAGATAATGATTCACATGTACTCTCCATTGATTTCAAATGTAATAATACTCACATGTATTATCTTAGATAATCTGTAAACAAAAAATGTTTCTCAGTGGAACACATTAGAATATTTAATATGGTTCTAAATATTCCATAATAATCTATATTAAGAATCTTAAATTAGACCCATAAAACATGTGATATAGAAACTTCATGTTTCAAAAGTTTCAAATTTTAAACTCATGAATTTCAAAGAAAACATCATGAAAATTAAACACATTTTATTCTCTAAAACTTTTATTCAATTTTCACTAAAATACTTCCAAATTAATTTTAATGTAATCAAAATAATTAATGATTACTTATTAAGTAATTAAAACAATAAAAATGTGTATAAAAATATGAAGTGAATCAATATATGACAAGATATATAAAACAAATAATATTTAAGATTCTATAAAAAATATACTATTAAAGAATGTGTAAGTATTACTTTTGAATAATCATCATTCTTTGTAAGAACGAATGTGTGTGACCATAATTTTGTAATTCTACATAAACATGATTTATGTGTAAGAATCATTATTATACAAGCATTATTTTTTATAAATTTCATTTTATATCTTGTGTAAATATCATCTTATGTACAACATAAAAATCATATTTTATTTCATTGTCATCCTCTTAGTGTTTTTTAAAAATCATTCTATGTTGTGTAACCATTAGTCTATGTTGTGTATCCATGAATTTTAATTCTACAAAAACTTAATTATCTTATAGTGCAAGTATCATTCTTTTTTTAAATTAAACTTTTTAAAAACTATAAGGATCATTTTTTATTGATTAAATTTAATAAGGTTGATTTTATCAAATCATAAATATTAATATTAAAATTTTAAGGAAGTATTACCAAATAAGTAAATAATGTTGTAAGAAATTATTATTATTCAACTACAAAAGCTAAAGTGTATAATTTATAACAAAAATCATATTGAAATGAATTTTTATCCAAAACCAGATCATAAGATACATAAAAAATGTGAAAAATAAAATAATAAACAACATGAATAATAATATTTTCTTTTATAAGTAGTTTAATTTGAAATCACATTTCTTAATTCATGTTAGAGGTTCTAAAACAATAATTTTATAATTTATCAAAACATAAATAAATAAAATGATAAGTTTGATGATAGAACATTATTCAAATATGAATGTGAATTATCTTTTTCTTATTCTTTCCATTTAGATTCAAGAATTTAGGTTTCATATTCCCCTTTATTATGATAAATTTACTTTAGTAACATAATTAGACATAAAATTACCTTTTATTGTTTATTTTATGACCATATTTTGAATAATCCTTTTTCCCTTTTGGAATTTCCATTATTTATCTTATAAGGTCCTTTAAGAAAATAACCAATTTTTATTTTTCAGTTTTGAATAAATGGATATAAGGGTGAGTTAATTTCCCTTTAAATTTTTAAATAAAAACAATCCAAGTTTAAAAATTTTACTTAAATAATGAATAAAATAAAAAAGAATAAAATTTTGAAAACACAATAATATAATTATATATAATAATAAAAATATGAATAATAAAAACAAAAAATTATTTAAATAATTAAGATATTAAAAAATAAAAACAATTAAGAGACTAAGTGTTAATTGAAGGATTAAACAGTTAAAGAACAATTGAAAGTGATAAATAAATAAAATTATAGAAGGTAAATGAGATGATATATTTCATAAGTAAGTTCAAAAATAAATCTCAAAAAGATCCCCTAAGTCTACCACCCTAACTTCTTAAGGATTTAATTTATTAGTCTTGTGGTTTAATTATTAGCTAAGATATAAAAAATATCCCTTGATTTTTAGGTTATAGTAAGGAAATGGATATAATAGACAATATCCATTTAACATTAAATACAGAAACCTCAAAAAAATAGTCTCTTTCCTTATTAAAGGAAATGGAAATAAAACTATGGTATCTTTATTTAATGGTAGTAAACACCAAATAATTAAGGAATATGAAGGATGATAAGATTTCTTGGAGACAATCACTTTGTATCTTAGTTTAGATTCTCCCAAATAATATAATGGACACTAGGAGAGAATGAGTATATTATAAGATAGTGAAAATATATACAATTTTTTCACACAAACAATAAGGATATAGATGATTTATAGAGAGAGAGATAGATTTAAGAGGAATTTAGTGTGTTTGTGTTGAATATTGGATTAGCAAGAGAGTTGATGTGTCATTGAGTTATTTTACAAGGCCACCCAAGGTCTCTATTTATATACTTTAAAAGATTTATTAATGTTTTGGAATCCTTGAGGGGTTATTTTTTTAAAGACATATTCATTCAATTTATTTTTAACATAGTAAATACAGTCTTCTTATTAGCCTACTCAATACCATTGGGTACTTGGTTTCCTCCACCTGGTAGCTGGTGGGTTCCCTGGATGTAGGTTCTTATTGTCTACTACCACTATCTAGTTAGTTCTCTGTAACATGTTATCCAGTGGTATCCTAGAGAGCTCATGATTATAATTCATCATCACTAGCTAGCCAGTGATCCTCCCTGGGGTAGCTGGTGGGATTCTACTATATGGGGAAGCAGTATAACAAACCATCAGTTGGATAGTGTCACTGAATTAACTAGAAAGTTGTTCTTATTTCCTATCACTTCAAAAATTTCCTTCTCCACTTACTTCAACATACCACCATAAAACTTATAACCTTATTCTAATAATTCTAAACAACCTTTAACACATGATCAATGTTCTTTCAATGAGTTATATTATAAGGTTTTTAACCTAGATACATATCACTTAAATGAAAATATTAAACACTTTAAGAGTATTTGTGATTATTAAATTCAAAGAACAATGAGAATCATAATAGCCTCCCTGTTTTGGTGATCACAAACACTAGAATAATAATTAAAAAAGTATATAAAGGGAAAGAGTTATCGTGATATCTAGATACTAATATTTTCTCACTCTTTGAAAAATAAATAATATTTCTCCCCCATTTTACACAACAGAACATTTTACAAAACTAGGAAACCAAATTTTCACAACATAATATTCTATAAAACACAAAACAAAAAACACTAAAAATTATTTCCCTTTTAGATTATAAAAAAGAGTTAAAACATGGTTTAAAATCTATGTTTATTATCATTAATGATATTTTGATAGAGACAAAAAATAATGTTTTGAAAATATTTTTACAAACATGAAATATTTTAAAAAAAGATAACTTCAATAAAGAGTAAGAAAAAATTAAATAAATAATTTTTTAAAAAAACAATATTATATATTAACTAAAAATTCCATAAATGTTTTTGAAAAATATGAATATATTTTTTTGAAAAAAAAAATTGTTTTTGGAAATTTATTTTGGAAATTGATTTTGAAAAGAAAAATGTCTCTTTTTATATCATTTTAGTATTAAAAATTTTATAACCCCCTTAATTAGTGCATGAGGAGAGTTTAAAATTATCATATTCAATAAAGATATACTAAAATAAAGAGATAAAATACTTAAAAAATAAATATTTTTTAAAATTAATTCCATTATTATGGTTTAAAAATGGTTATTAATAAACAATAGAAAATTCCTTGAGAGTGTCAAAATAGTTATATATTAAAGTCTCACTCGCCATTCCTAGGATATAGAAAGGGTTAAAATTCCAATTAACACTTTTCTATATAAATCCCTAGGAAAATATATGCGAGAACCACATCCACTTGTTCATATCTAGGAAGTAATTATTTTCTTCAAGTATTATACTCATTTTACTTTTATAAAATTATAAAAAGTGTTGAAAACATTTTATTAATTTGAAATCCATTTCAGAAAAAAAAATTAAAACAAATTGTAAAATTATAAATATTTTTATTTGATTAAGGATATGTATCTCAAGTTAATCATACCCAAATCACCATTGATAAAGTTAAAGTGATCATGTGGAATGAGTTTAGTGAAGATATCGGAAATTTGAAGGTTCGTGAAAAAAAATTAAGAACAAAATCACCTTTTTTAAATTAATCCCATAGAAAATGGTGTCTCATGTTAATATGAATTGTACAATAGTGTTTCATAGGATTTTTAGAAAAAAAAATTGCACTAGTTTTGTCACATGTGTTATAGATTAAAGAATATGTTATCCCAAATTCAAAAAAAATTATGTTTTATCCCTATAACTTGGGTACAACAAATCCAAGAATTTATTTATTCTACTTAGTGTAACACCCCAGGTAAATAAAAAATATGAAATTTTTATATTTATCCATATTTCTGAATAAAATATTAATATTACTTTAAAGGGGATTCTATGCTCGATGGCGTACCCAATACGCAACAACGAGTTTCTTGGGAATCTTACGTTGCACTCTAATAATAAAATAATATTATTTTAAATGGTAGTTAATGCCTAGCCGTTGTAATGGCGAGAATGAACAGAACTAACTACAAAATGATTATATATGTTTTTCAAATATTTTTACTCTTTACAATAAATGATAGAGGATTAAAAATGCGAATGAATCCAATTTTAAGTGTAGACAGTCTAATATTCTTTAAAGGGTCGATTAACCGCCTTTTGATGGAGAACCGATTTTAAATCCACTTTTTGACAATTTTATGTGTTATATTTGAAAAAATAAATTTCTTATTTATAATCGGGACATCAAAATTTACTTTGTGTAAATTTTTGGTATTTTTCCAAAGAAGTTCAATTTTTAATGAATAGTGAAAATGTTGTATTTTAATTCAAAACCTATTTTTAATCTAATTTATTTATATGATTAGATTATATTTTTAATTGGTTTTAAAGTTTAAATAGAATATATTTTTACCATTTAATCCAATGGTGGTCATTTTAATTAATATCACTTCAAGATTGTACATAAACGAGTGTCAATCTTTTGAAAGATATTGTTTCATAAAAACACGCTATTTGTTTTAACAGCGGGATTTAATTATAAAATTAATTAATGAAACTTATATGTTATGAATTTGGTAAAATAGACATCATTTTTGAATTCGGAATATCAAATATAGATTAGGGTGAATTTTTGGTATTTTTCTGAAAAACATCAATTTTTGATGAATAGTGAAACCACAAAGTGGTGGTTACAAAATTTGATTTTTCGTTTAAATGGGAATTTACCACTTCTCTGATTTGAATTTCAAAAATCCAATTTAAATGATTTTAATTGTTAAGTAAAATGTGGTTCAATGGGATGAAAATAATTTTTGATGAAAAGTAACTTTTAAGTTTTATTAATCGCGATTAAAGGTAATTAGTGTGATTTAAGGTAAAAATGATATTATAATAAAATTAAAATATCTTGACACTTGTCCTAACCCTATTGGATGAGTTATGGCCGACCCAGACAACCCATGGGTCTATTTTTGGTACCCCATGGAGCCACTTGGGTTTGATAATGACATTTATGCCTTTTATTTAAAGTTAAAATAAAAATGTCACAAACATGATTTGTTTTACTAAAACAATTTTTACATGAGGTTATACAAGTCAGAATTTTGACTATAAATATTCATTGGAAATATAAAAAGATTTAATACATCATAGTATTTTTTTTATAATTTTTAGACATTAAATAAATTAAATTCATTATGACATCATGATGATGCAGCGATGACCTCATTATTTAACGATTTAAATAAAATGGAAAGATAATGCAAAATCTAGGAACTACACATGTCAAAAACCTATTGGATGGATGGATTTAGAACCCTTATCACCTTATCATCGAAACACATCAATGTGGGACCATTAAAATCAGAAATCCATTTGAATATAAAGTAACATTTTATACTTTTCCAAGAGTGCCCCTCCTCTCCTCTTATAAAAGGCCCCCACCTCTACCACCTTACCCACACCTCTCAAGCCTTTGGTTCGGCCAAGATCTGATCATTTTGTCTCTCCACATCCCTCTACTCATCCTAGAAGCCTTAACTTAGGCAGGAATCTCTTCAAGAAACCCTTTTGGTTCAAACCAAAGGAAGTTAACCTATTTTAAGGTAACGTCTTCACTTGTGCTCTTTTGTTTTATTTTGCTTCTCCAACCCCCTAAACTCTTTTTAATAATTTCTTTTGTAACAACTCCAGTATCTTAAATATACTAGGATGTTGTTATAATAAGGATTCGAGCTACACTTACACACACCTTCATCTAATGGTTAAAGAACATACTATTTCTGTGGATGACGAATTTCTGCCTCATAAAACGATGATTGTTCAACACTCATATAACACCTTCAAAGGTGGCCATTAAGATGTCACTATGTTTATATATGATATATAATATTTTTATGTTTTACTTAAGCTTCTTTATTTTTCATTTGTGGAATAACATTATTGTAGAGACCCGTATCTTGACTTACATGGACATTAAATTACATTTGCGGAATACTTAGTACATAACAAAAACACACACACAAGGATCGTAATAGTTTAGTGTCTTTGGAAACTCGGAACGTAATCTTCTAATCGTGGTGAAAGCTCTTCAACATCTCCTATAAAGATCTTCCCTTTTTTTTAGCTAAAACCTTTCTTTATATCCTGGGGAAAAGAAAACATAAAAGGGTGAGCTCAAATGCTCAGTAAGGGTAAACAAAAGAAATATCAATCACATCGTATTCATAAGAACATAACATTTTGGAAATCTTAACCTGCAAAAGAGAGCATAATTTCATAACATGGGATAAATCATGGCAGTGAAATGTAATCACAATAATCATAACTTAAAACATGAAACTTTGTGGCATTCACACATAATCATAGAGAATCATTTCTTGTTAGTCATGACTCATTGCCAAGACTATCTTAGTGGACAAAGTCCCTTTCTGAATCGAGTAACCCTCGTTTCAGTCCTGTTTCACTGAACCGGTATAACCTACCGTTCCAGCCCTGTCTATCTCATGAGATATAAAATCTTTACCCAATGCATTGGAGGGAGATATAGGTCCCACCCATCTCATAATGATACCATTCTTATGTGTGCCACAAAATCATAAAACATACATCATAGCATAACCCATGTAATAAAAATGGGATTCTTAAACAACATGACATCATAAAACCATTCATATAAGATAAAGGAATTCATAAAAATATTTCCATCACAACATAATCAAATCCATGTAATAATAGGGATAAAAACAGAACCCTTTTATTATCTTAGATGGAAAATAATTTTGATAAAATACTTGAACTTCATTCTTGAGGAAAATATCCTTTCTTCTTCAAAAACATTTTTTCCTTTCATAACATGTCATACAACTTTAAAATAAAATAAGTTGATTAAAAATAAACTTGAAAACTTGTAAAGTATGTTTCTTGGAAATAATGTTTTAAAAATCCATTCATGCCGTATAAGTTAAAAAAACATTCTTCGTACTTTTGTCGGAAAAGTCAAAAAGTACCTCGTATGACAAAAGATTCCTTTCATAGATATTACTAAAAACTCACCGAAGGGTAAAAATGGATTTAAACAATTGTAGGTGGATGGAAATAATATTACATATTGATGAAACATGGATGTGGATGATAAAATACACCCCAGTAAATACTTACGAATAAACAATCTCGGATAAAAATGAGATTGTGATATTTCCCTTACCTTAGGTCCGATTTGCTTCGTATGTGTCCGAACGTCCTGTATAATGATTTAAATAATTTCATTGACTTATTACAGAATCATATTCATTGTTATGATATAATATATGGTTCACTTATGACATTATATTACCCGTTCTTTTGTAAATTCCATGTTAAAGAAGCATTTTGGGTAAAATCGTTTCATTTATCGTAGGTGTTTTGACTTGTTGTTCTTGACATTATTATTACTTATATCATGATTTACTTACTTCCAGAATATAAAATATGATTTATATATCATATATATTCAGTATATATATATACATAATAGATAGATAAATGAAATGAAAAACACCGTTCATGGAGACGGTAGTCCGTACGTACGCATGAACGCTGTTTTCCTTTCCTTATTGTCTTGAATGGAAGTAAGTAGATGACATATATATATATATACATAAATCCAGTAGCTTTATAATGTCATATATCTCATTATTATTTCTTATATATACTTTATAATCATTCGTAAATGGTTAACATGGAGAATGAATCTCATCACGTCGTGGAGACGGTAGTCCGTACGTACGCACGAGCGATGATATCATTTCCATAAATATTGAATTGAATTGGAGTGGATTATACAATATATCAGAATCAATATGATGTTGTAATAACTATGTATAGTTATTATTTACACCATTATACCCATCCATGTAAGGTGGTGGTGGAAAATAGATTACACCACGGCGTGGAGACGGTATTCCGTACGTACGCACGCGCGGTGATTTCTTTTTCCATAGGATGGATAGATGGTGAAATAGGGTTGTTTCATACTTATAATAACATATCAGTATATTAGTGATACTGATTTTATTACTTCATAATGAAACAACCTAAGAAGAAGAAGTGGAAGAAGAAATAAAGATGAAAGAATTGGTAATGGTAATTACCTCTTCATTGAAGCGCCTCTTCGAGACCTCCTCTTAGGGCACTAAAATTGGTCTTTGAGGAAGACCAGAACCTCTAGGATGTTTCTAGGGAAGTGGAGAAGAGATTTTTTCAGGGTTTGGCCGAGCTTGAGTGCTCAAATTGGTGTGAGGATGAGGGGGAGGATGTGTCCTTTTATAAGGGAGGAGAGGGGCACCTTAGGAATATCTCAAAATATTATTTTATATTAAAGTAAAAATCGGTTTATAATGGCTCCAAAGGGTATTATTTCGAAGCTAAGGTGGGGATGGGTCGAAATCCTATCAACCAATAGGATTTAGACAAGTTTAGGGTATTATTTTAACCTTATCAATTAGATTTAACTCTAAGTTAAATAATTTAACTTTTACCATGTCTTTTTGTTTTCTTTCACTATATGGTTAATACACTTACTATATCATGCCAAACGAACCCCAAATTGTTTATTATTAATATATATATCCTTATCTAAGTCATTTGGCCGAACCTTAGATTTTTAGGAATAAAATAACAATTAGTAATATAAAATTTGATTTAAAAACTATTTTGTGTCAATTTTGACACTATTTGATATATGATTTTTGTGAAAGTCATAACAGAATTATATGTTCGAACCAAGTTGATTAAATCAACACTAATATATCATAGTAACCTAGAAAATTAGTTTAATTCATAAAAAGTCTTAAATTACATTTATTTTGGTATTTATATTATCAATTATGTCAATATTTCATTAATAAGATAATTACTGCATCATCTTTGTGTCATAAATATATTAAATTATTTGATGTCTAAAAATTAAAAATAAAATACCATCATGTAGGAAATCTTTTTAGCTTTCTAATGAATATTTACAATCGAATTTATCTTATGTATAACCCTATATTAAAAATGATTTACTTATTAAACTTTGATTTTAACTATTTTAACCCTTCTTTAAATAAATTAATAATAAATGTCCTAATCTAATCCAAGTGGGCCTAAATGGTCGTATTTTATTCCTAAGTTTGTTTTTGGTCGAATTACACTTGTACAATAGAATTAGGACATGTGTTAGGGTAATATTAATATCATATTTACCCTTAGTTACCCTATTTTCTATTAACCGCGGTAAAAAAGGTAAAAAATTACTATTCACCAAAAAATTATTTTTATCTCATTGAACCACATTTTACTTACTGACATCAACCGTGTCTGTCGGATTTTTGAAATTCCATTCACAGAAGCGGTAAAATTAAGTTTTATGCAAAATTCAGTTTTTAACCTACCACTTAGTGGTTTTATTATTCATCAAAAATTGAAAGTTTTCAGAAAAATACCAAAATTTCACCCTAGGCTAATTTCGATATTCTGAGTCCAAAAATGAAGTCCATTTTGAAAAATAAAATTTATAAAATTTCAAAAAGTGGTTATTACTATTCATAACGGCTAGTTTTAATAATATTTTAATAGCATATCGTTGTTTAGTGAAACTCGGTGTTGCGTATTACACACGCTATCGAGGAAGGTCGCGATTGCGTGTAATGCAAAGCAAGTCAAGGATGCGTATTGTGCAAGCTCCTTTTGGTGTAGCGTACAACACAAGACATTAATAAAATTAAAAAGAATAGTTTTCATAAAATCTCGGGCTGTTACATTCTACCCCCCTTAAAATGAATTTCGCCCTCGAAATTCGTCGGGGTTATAAATAGTTTACTATTCGAAAGTTTCTTTAATAGAAACCCACATCGTAAAAAAGAATACCAAAACCAATCTTTAAAAACAAAAGTATGAAACGTAACGGTTACCCAAATAAACCAATCACTGGGTTTCCACATATGTGAAAATATGGATATGGAAGAGAAATCTAACCATCATGTTCTGATGGAGAGTGGTAGAGAACATGGCTATGGAAAAGACAGTAATCACAAATCCATAGATTTGTGATGATATAAGGTACCATCTGATTCATCAGGTATAAGATCACTAGGACAACATTTTTGGTTTTCAAGATCATTTCCCTAAAGTTGAAAATTTGAATTAGAATAAATACTTACTTTATTTTGGTACAATCTCACTGTTGTTCGTGCCTTGAAAAATTTCCACTTCATCTCTTAAATAAATGAAGTTGAATTTGTTATTTGTGGAGTGTTAGTAGATCATGTGATAGAACGACGGGTCATTCCATCTGTCTCAAACAAAAGGTTAGCAGAAATTATATACATAAGTCGATCTATAGTGAGATTAATCATATATGGTTCCTAAAATGGACTTATACCTCATATATCATACTGATTAATATAATAAAACTAGTTTCTACTAAACAGGGACTTCCTGTAGGCCAGTGGTAGGCGATAAAGGCCAGTCGCACTTCGGTTGTGGGTTCGATTCCCACAGCCTTGTCTGAAGCGATGGGCTGTCGCCAGTCCTACAGGTTGTCCTTTTTCTAAAACTACATTACTATAACATCCCATCAATAATATCAAAAATCTTTTATCCTTAAACAATACTAACTTATGTCTAACATAATCCATTCTAATCTTTAGGCTTATCCATAATACTGCAGTCCACTCTCCTAACATAGTGAAAACGATTACCAGAGATTTAATACTGTCGTTGATCCCCATATATCATAAGATATGTTTCGCTGGTCACATTCCAGACATTCAAAGTCCTTAATCATGTATTATCTTGAATACCCATTGAACCTTAATGAAAGCATGAATGCAGTTACCAAAATCCTAAAAATTCTATATACTCAAACCATGATATCACTTAGTCCTTATATCAATCATGAGCTCATGAATACTGTCAAATATTTCATTTTCTCGTTTTCCCTTCATTATGCGCATATCATTATTTTTCCAAAAATATCTCAATCACTTTCCATGGTTATTGGTACCATAAAATTATTGAAAACCACAATAGACCAATACATAAATATTCCAATACTCCATGATACAACATTATTTTGGAATCCTATTACATAAACAATTATTCATTCCACCACATCATTGTCATATTCAACATCGCCAATAGTGATCGCATGTGACTTCCCTTTGTCCTTTGCCTTAAGCGGTTTCTCATGTTGATCATCACTAACCCTTGGATTAGGGCATTTATTTGCATAATGCCCCATTTCCTTGCACTTGAAGCATTGAAGTGTTGGTGATGTGTTCTCTGCATTGTTTGCTTTATTCACATCATTAGAATCACTTTTTCCACTACTTCGACACTCAGCTACTCGATGACCTTCTTTTCCACACTTAAAGCATTTTCTAGTCCCTTTAAAACAATCTCCACCATGCTTCTTTCCACACTTTGTGCATAAGGAAACATTCATCTTCTTTTCACCGTTATTCTGAGATTTCTCCTTGAATTCCATCTTTCGTTTCTTGTCAAAACCATGATATGGATATGTAACACCAACTTCCATTTCTACCTTGACAGCACAACACACAATTTCTTCATAGCTACTGAAGTCTCTTATAGCTAATGCCCTTCGAAGACTTGGTTTTAAGCCACTGAAAAATCGATCAACTTTACTTTCAGGTTGGATGATAATGCCAGATGCATACCTTGCAAGTCTTGTAAAATTTGCTTCGTATATACCAACAGATTCATCATCCTTTTGCTTCAGCTCAAGAAACTCCTTTTCCATCTTTGTTCGAAGAATACAAGGGAAGTACTTACTGAAAAACAAGTTCTTGAACTCGTCCCATTCCATGGACTCAATTTCATCTCTTTGCCTCGTATTCTTGATAAGATTCCACCATTGATCAGCTTCACCTTCCAAACGATATACTGCTAAGATGACTTTATCATGTTCAGAACATTGAAGAACTGAAAATATCTTTTCAGTGGTACTGATCCATTGTTCAGAAACAAGTGGATCGGTAGTCCCACTGAAAGAAGGTGGACGTTGCCTCATGAAGGACTCAATAGAATATTGTTCCCTTCTCTGCTCATTTGGAAGTCCAGAATGATTCATAGCTTGTGTAAGTATAGAAATAAGATTTTGTACTCCATCTCCCATAACATTTGTTTGTTCAGGAGGGCAATCATTGCATTGTCCATTGCATTGATCAACACGGTTCCTTCGGGTTCCAGCCATCGTCTAAAACCCAAAAAGAATAGTGTGAGAGGCAAAAATCATGCTAGGGAAAACAACATAATAAAGGGGGAGTACCTTCAATATCTAACATCTTAGGTTTAATTCTATGATCGTTAGCATAGTTCTAGTACTATAACCTATACGTATACTTAACCTTAGGTACATCCCTATACATACCTTAGAAATATCTCTAGGGATCTCACTAAAGTTCTCGCATCCTAGTTTCCAAAGGTTGACTAAACCTTTCCTCTGATACCAACTGTAGAGACCCGTATCTTGACTTACATGGACATTACATTACATTTGCGGAATACTTAGTACATAACAAAAACACACACACAAGGATCGTAATAGTTTAGTGTCTTTGGAAACTCGGAACGTAATCTTCTAATCGTGGTGAAAGATCTTCAACATCTCCTATAAAGATCTTCCCTTTTTTTAGCTAAAACCTTTCTTTATATCCTGGGGAAAAGAAAACATAAAAGGGTGAGCTCAAATGCTCAGTAAGGGTAAACAAAAGAAATATCAATCACATCGTATTCATAAGAACATAACATTTTGGAAATCTTAACCTGCAAAAGAGAGCATAATTTCATAACATGGGATAAATCATGGCAGTGAAATGTAATCACAATAATCATAACTTAAAACATGAAACTTTGTGGCATTCACACATAATCATAGATAATCATTTCTTGTTAGTCATGACTCATTTCCAAGACTATCTTAGTGGACAAAGTCCCTTTCTGAATCGAGTAACCCTCGTTTCAGTCCTGTTTCACTGAACCGGTATAACCTACCGTTCCAGCCCTGTCTATCTCATGAGATATAAAATCTTTACCCAATGAATTGGAGGGAGATATAGGTCCCACCCATCTCATAATGATACCATTCTTATGTGTGCCACAAAATCATAAAACATACATCATAGCATAACCCATGTAATAAAAATGGGATTCTTAAACAACATGACATCATAAAACCATTCATATAAGATAAAGGAATTCATAAAAATATTTCCATCACAACATAATCAAATCCTTGTAATAATAGGGATAAAAACAGAACCCTTTTATTATCTTAGATGGAAAATAATTTTGATAAAATACTTGAACTTCATTCTTGAGGAAAATATCCTTTCTTCTTCAAAAACATTTTTTCCTTTCATAACATGTCATACAACTTTAAAATAAAAGAAGTTGATTAAAAATAAACTTGAAAATTTGTAAAGGAAGTTTCTTGGAAATAATGTTTTAAAAATCCATTCATGCCGTATAAGTTAAAAAAAACATTCTTCGTACTTTTGTCGGAAAAGTCAAAAAGTACCTCGTATGACAAAAGATTCCTTTCATAGATATTACTAAAAACTCACCGAAGGGTAAAAATGGATTTAAACAATTGTAGGTGGATGGAAATAATATTACATATTGATGAAACATGGATGTGGATGATAAAATACACCCCAGTAAATACTTACGAATAAACAATCTCGGATAAAAATGAGATTGTGATATTTCCCTTACCTTAGGTCCGATTTGCTTCGTATGTGTCCGAACGTCCTGTATAATGATTTACATAATGTCATTGACTTATTACAGAATCATATTCATTGTTATGATATCATATATGGTTCACTTATGACATTATATTACCCGTTCTTTTGTAAATTCCATGTTAAAGAAGCGTTTTGGGTAAAATCGTTTCATTTATCGTAGGTGTTTTGACTTGTTGTTCTTGACATTATTATTACTTATATCATGATTTACTTACTTCCAGAATATAAAATATGATTTATATATCATATATATTCAGTATATATATATATACATAATAGATAGATAAATGAAATGAAAAACACCGTTCATGGAGACGGTAGTCCGTACGTACGCATGAACGCTGTTTTCCTTTCCTTATTGTCTTGAATGGAAGTAAGTAGATGACATATATATATATATACATAAATCCAGTAGCTTTATAATGTCATATATTTCATTATTATTTCTTATATATACTTTATAATCATTCTTAAATGGTTAACATGGAGAATGAATCTCATCACGTCGTGGAGACGGTAGTCCGTACGTACGCACGAGCGATGATATCATTTCCATAAATATTGAATTGAATTGGAGTGGATTATACAATATATCAGAATCAATATGATGTTGTAATAACTATGTATAGTTATTATTTACACCATTATACCCATCCATGTAAGGTGGTGGTGGAAAATAGATTACACCACGGCGTGGAGACGGTATTCCGTACGTACGCACGCGCGGTGATTTCTTTTTCCATAGGATGGATAGATGGTGAAATAGGGTTGTTTCATACTTATAATAACATATCATTATATGAGTGATACTGATTTTATTACTTCATAATGAAACAACCTAAGAAGAAGAAGTGGAAGAAGAAATAAAGATGAAAGAATTGGTAACGGTAATTACCTCTTCTTTGAAGCGCCTCTTCGAGACCTCCTCTTAGGGCACTAAAATTGGTCTTTGAGGAAGACCAGAACCTCTAGGATGTTGCTAGGGAAGTGGAGAAGAGATTTTTTCAGGGGTTGGCCGAGCTTGAGTGCTCAAATTGGTGTGAGGATGAGGGGGAGGATGTGTCCTTTTATAAGGGAGGAGAGGGGCACCTTAGGAATATCTCAAAATATTATTTTATATTAAAGTAAAAATCGGTTTATAATGGCTCCAAAGGGTTTTATTTCGAAGCTAAGGTGGGGATGGGTCGAAATCCTATCAACCAATAGGATTTAGACAAGTTTAGGGTATTATTTTAACCTTATCAATTAGATTTAACTCTAAGTTAAATAATTTAACTTTTACCATGTCTTTTTGTTTTCTTTCACTATATGGTTAATACACTTACTATATCATGCCAAACGAACCCCAAATTGTTTATTATTAATATATATATCCTTATCTAAGTCATTTGGCCGAACCTTAGATTTTTAGGAATAAAATAACAATTAGTAATATAATATTTGATTTAAAACTATTTTGTGTCAATTTTGACACTATTTGATATATGATTTTTGTGAAAGTCATAACAGAATTATATGTTCGAACCAAGTTGATTAAATCAACACTAATATATCATAGTAACCTATAAAATTAGTGTAATTCATAAAAAGTCTTAAATTACATTTATTTTGGTATTTATATTATCAATTATGTCAATATTTCATTAATAAGATAATTACTGCATCATCTTTGTGTCATAAATATATTAAATTATTTGATCTCTAAAAATTAAAAATAAAATACCATCATGTAGGAAATCTTTTTAGATTTCTAATGAATATTTACAATCGAATTTATCTTATGTATAACCCCATATTAAAAATGATTTACTTATTAAACTTTGATTTTAACTATTTTAACCCTTCTTTAAATAAATTAATAATAAATGTCCTAATCTAATCCAAGTGGGCCTAAATGGTCGTATTTTATTCCTAAGTTTGTTTTTGGTCGAATTACACTTGTCCAATAGAATTAGGACATGTGTTAGGGTAATATTAATATCATATTTACCCTTAGTTACCCTATTTTCTATTAACCGCGGTAAAAAAGGTAAAAAGTTACTATTCACCAAAAAATTATTTTTATCTCATTGAACCACATTTTACTTACTGACATCAACCGTGTCTGTCGGATTTTTGAAATTCCATTCACAGAAGCGGTAAAATTAAGTTTTATGCAAAATTCAGTTTTTAACCTATCACTTAGTGGTTTTACTATTCATCAAAAATTGAAAGTTTTCAGAAAAATACCAAAATTTCACCCTAGGCTAATTTCGATATTCTGAGTCCAAAAATGAAGTCCATTTTGAAAAATAAAATTTATAAAATTTCAAAAAGTGGTTATTACTATTCATAACGGCTAGTTTTAATAATATTTTAATAGCATATCGTTGTTTAGTGAAACTCGGTATTGCGTATTACACATGCTATCAAGGAAGGTCGCGATTGCGTGTAATGCAAGGCAAGTCAAGGATGTGTATTGTGCAAGCTCCTTTTGGTGTAGTGTACAACACAAGACATTAATAAAATTAAAAAGAATAGTTTTCATAAAATCTCGGGCCGTTACATTCTACCCCCCTTAAAATGAATTTCGCCCTCGAAATTCGTCGGGGTTATAAATAGTTTACTATTCGAAAGTTTCTTTAATAAAAACCCACATCGTAAAAAAGAATACCAAAACCAATCTTTAAAAACAAAAGTATGAAACGTAACGGTTACCCAAATAAACCAATCACTGGGTTTCCACATATGTGAAAATATGGATATGGAAGAGAAATCTAACCATCATGTTCTGATGGAGAGTGGTAGAGAACATGGCTATGGAAAAGCCAGTAATCACAAATCCATATATTTGTAATGATATAAGGTACCATCTGATTCATCAGGTATAAGATCACTAGGACAACATTTTTGGTTTTCAAGATCATTTCCCTAAAGTTGAAAATTTGAATTAGAATAAATACTTACTTTATTTTGGTACAATCTCACTGTTGTTCGTGCCTTGAAAAATTTCCACTTCATCTCTTAAACAAATGAAGTTGAATTTGTTATTTGTGGAGTGTTAGCAGATCATGTGATAGAACGATGGGTCATTCCATCTGTCTCAAACAAAAGGTTAGCAGAAATTATATACATAAGTCGATCTATAGTGAGATTAATCATATATGGTTCCTAAAATGGACTTATACCTCATATATCATACTGCTTAATGTAATAAAACTAGTTTCTACTAAACAGGGACTTCCTATAGGCCAGTGGTAGGCGATAAAGGCCAGTCGCACTTCGGTTGTGGGTTCGATTCCCACAGCCTTGTCCGAAGCGATGGGTTGTCGCCAGTCCTGCAGGTTGTCCTTTTTCTAAAACTACATTACTATAACATCCCATCAATAATATCAAAAATCTTTTATCCTTAAACAATACTAACTTATGTCTAACATAATCCATTCTAATCTTTAGGCTTATCCATAATACTACAGTCCACTCTCCTAACATAGTGAAAACGATTACCAGAGATTTAATACTGTCGTTGATCCCCATATATCATAAGATATGTTTCGCTGGTCACATTCCAGACATTCAAAGTCCTTAATCATGTATTCTCTTGAATACCCATTGAACCTTAATGAAAGCATGAATGCAGTTACCAAAATCCTAAAAATTCTATATACTCAAACCATGATATCACTTAGTCCTTATATCAATCATGAGCTCATGAATACTGTCAAATATTTCATTTTCTCGTTTTCCCTTCATTATGCGCATATCATTATTTTTCCAAAAATATCTCAATCACTTTCCATGGTTATTGGTACCATAAAATTATTGAAAACCACAATAGACCAATACATAAATATTCCAATACTCCATGATACAACATTAATTTGGAATCCTATTACATAAACAATTATTCATTCCACCACATCGTTGTCATATTCAACATCGCCAATAGTGATCGCATGTGACTTCCCTTTGTCCTTTGCCTTAAGCGGTTGCTCATGTTGATCATCACTAACCCTTGGATTAGGGCATTTATTTGCATAATGCCCCATTTCCTTGCACTTGAAGCATTGAAGTGTTGGTGATGTGTTCTCTGCATTGTTTGCTTTATTCACATCATTAGAATCACTTTTTACATTACTTCGACACTCAGCTACTCGATGACCTTCTTTTCCACACTTAAAGCATTTTATAGTCCCTTTAAAACAATATCCACCATGCTTCTTTCCACACTTTGTGCATAAGGAAACATTCATCTTCTTTTCACCATTATTCTGAGATTTCTCCTTGAATTCCATCTTTCGTTTCTTGTCAAAACCATGATATGGATATGTAACAACAACTTCCATTTCTACCTTGACAGCACAACACACAATTTCTTCATAGCTACTGAAGTCTCTTATAGCTAATGCCCTTCGAAGACTTGGTTTTAAGCCACTGAAAAATCGATCAACTTTACTTTCAGGTTGGATGATAATGCCAGATGCATACCTTGCAAGTCTTGTAAAATTTGCTTCGTATATACCAACAGATTCATCATCCTTCTGCTTCAGCTCAAGAAACTCCTTTTCCATCTTTGTTCGAAGAATACGAGGGAAGTACTTACTGAAAAACAAGTTCTTGAACTCGTCCCATTCCATGGACTCAATTTCATCTCTTTGCCTCGTATTCTTGATAAGATTCCACCATTGATCAGCTTCACCTTCCAAACGATATACTGCTAAGATGACTTTATCATGTTCAGAACATTGAAGAACTGAAAATATCTTTTCAGTGGTACTGATCCATTGTTCAGCAACAAGTGGATCGGTAGTCCCACTGAAAGAAGGTGGATGTTGCCTCATGAAGGACTCAATAGAATATTGTTCCCTTCTCTGCTCATTTGGAAGTCCAGAATGATTCATAGCTTTTGTAAGTATAGCAATAATATTTTTTACTCCATCTCCCATAACATTTGTTTGTTCAGGAGGGAAATCATTGCATTGTCCATTGCATTGATCAACATGGTTCCTTCGGGTTCCAGCCATCGTCTAAAACCCAAAAAGAATAGTGTGAGAGGCAAAAATCATGCTAGGGAAAACAACATAATAAAGGGGGAGTACCTTCAATATCTAACATCTTAGGTTTAATTCTATGATCGTTAGCGTAGTTATAGTACTATAACCTATACGTATACTTAACCTTAGGTACATCCCTACACATACCTTAGAAATATCTCTAGGGATATCACTAAAGTTCTCGCATCCTAGTTTCCAAAGGTTGACTAAACCTTTCCTCTGATACCAACTGTAGAGACCCGTATCTTGACTTACATGGACATTACATTACATTTGCGGAATACTTAGTACATAACAAAAACACACACACAAGGATCGTAATAGTTTAGTGTCTTTGGAAACTCGGAACGTAATCTTCTAATCGTGGTGAAAGATCTTCAACATCTCCTATAAAGATCTTCCCTTTTTTTAGCTAAAACCTTTCTTTATATCCTGGGGAAAAGAAAACATAAAAGGGTGAGCTCAAATGCTCAGTAAGGGTAAACAAAAGAAATATCAATCACATCGTATTCATAAGAACATAACATTTTGGAAATCTTAACCTGCAAAAGAGAGCATAATTTCATAACATGGGATAAATCATGGCAGTGAAATGTAATCACAATAATCATAACTTAAAACATGAAACTTTGTGGCATTCACACATAATCATAGATAATCATTTCTTGTTAGTCATGACTCATTGCCAAGACTATCTTAGTGGACAAAGTCCCTTTCTGAATCGAGTAACCCTCGTTTCAGTCCTGTTTCACTGAACCGGTATAACCTACCGTTCCAGCCCTGTCTATCTCATGAGATATAAAATCTTTACCCAATGCATTGGAGGGAGATATAGGTCCCACCCATCTTATAATGATACCATTCTTATGTGTGCCACAAAATCATAAAACATACATCATAGCATAACCCATGTAATAAAAATGGGATTCTTAAACAACATGACATCATAAAACCATTCATATAAGATAAAGGAATTCATAAAAATATTTCCATCACAACATAATCAAATCCATGTAATAATAGGGATAAAAAAACATAACCCTTTTATTATCTTAGATGGAAAATAATTTTGATAAAATACTTGAACTTCATTCTTGAGGAAAATATCCTTTCTTCTTCAAAAACATTTTTTCCTTTCATAACATGTCATACAACTTTAAAATAAAAGAAGTTGATTAAAAATAAACTTGAAAACTTGTAAAGGAAGTTTCTTGGAAATAATGTTTTAAAAATCCATTCATGCCGTATAAGTTAAAAAAAACATTCTTCGTACTTTTGTCGGAAAAGTCAAAAAGTACCTCGTATGACAAAAGATTCCTTTCATAGATATTACTAAAAACTCACCGAAGGGTAAAAATGGATTTAAACAATTGTAGGTGGATGGAAATAATATTACATATTGATGAAACATGGATGTGGATGATAAAATACACCCCAGTAAATACTTACGAATAAACAATCTCGGATAAAAATGAGATTGTGATATTTCCCTTACCTTAGGTCCGATTTGCTTCGTATGTGTCCGAACGTCCTGTATAATGATTTAAATAATTTCATTTACTTATTACAGAATCATATTCATTGTTATGATATCATATATGGTTCACTTATGACATTATATTACCCGTTCTTTTGTAAATTCCATGTTAAAGAAGCGTTTTGGGTAAAATCGTTTCATTTATCGTAGGTGTTTTGACTTGTTGTTCTTGACATTATTATTACTTATATCATGATTTACTTACTTCCAGATTATAAAATATGATTTATATATCATATATATTCAGTATATATATATACATAATAGATAGATAAATGAAATGAAAAACACCGTTCATGGAGACGGTAGTCCGTACGTACGCATGAACGCTGTTTTCCTTTCCTTATTGTCTTGAATGGAAGTAAGTAGATGACATATATATATATATATATACATAAATCCAGTAGCTTTATAATGTCATATATTTCATTATTATTTCTTATATATACTTTATAATCATTCTTAAATGGTTAACATGGAGAATGAATCTCATCACGTCGTGGAGACGGTAGTCCGTACGTACGCACGAGCGATGATATCATTTCCATAAATATTGAATTGAATTGGAGTGGATTATAAAATATATCAGAATCAATATGATGTTGTAATAACTATGTATAGTTATTATTTACACCATTATACCCATCCATGTAAGGTGGTGGTGGAAAATAGATTACACCACGGCGTGGAGACGGTATTCCGTACGTACGCACGCGCTGTGATTTCTTTTTCCGTAGGATGGATAGATGGTGAAATAGGGTTGTTTCATACTTATAATAACATATCAGTATATGAGTGATACTGATTTTATTACTTCATAATGAAACAACCTAAGAAGAAGAAGTGGAAGAAGAAATAAAGATGAAAGAATTGGTAACGGTAATTACCTCTTCTTTGAAGCGCCTCTTCGAGACCTCCTCTTAGGGCACTAAAATTGGTCTTTGAGGAAGACCAGAACCTCTAGGATGTTGCTAGGGAAGTGGAGAAGAGATTTTTTCAGGGGTTGGCCGAGCTTGATTTCTCAAATTGGTGTGAGGAGGAGGGGGAGGATGTGTCCTTTTATAAGGGAGGAGAGGGGCACCTTAGAAATATCTCAAAATATTATTTTATATTAAAGTCAAAATCGGTTTATAATGGCTCAAAAGGGTCTTATTTCGAAGCTAAGGTGGGGATGGGTCGAAATCCTATCAACCAATAGGATTTAGACAAGTTTAGGGTATTATTTTAACCTTATCAATTAGATTTAACTCTAAGTTAAATAATTTAACTTTTACCATGTCTTTTTGTTTTCTTTCACTATATGGTTAATACACTTACTATATCATTCCAAACGAACCCCAAATTGTTTATTATTAATATATATATCCTTATCTAAGTCATTTGGCCGAACCTTAGATTTTTAGGAATAAAATAACAATTAGTAATATAATATTTGATTTAAAAACTATTTTGTGTCAATTTTGACACTATTTGATATATGATTTTTGTGAAAGTCATAACAGAATTATATGTTCGAACCAAGTTGATTAAATCAACACTAATATATCATAGTAACCTATAAAATTAGTGGAATTCATAAAAAGTCTTGAATTACATTTATTTTGGTATTTATATTATCAATTATGTCAATATTTCATTAATAAGATAATTACTGCATCATCTTTGTGTCATAAATATATTAAATTATTTGATGTCTAAAAATTAAAAATAAAATACCATCATGTAGGAAATCGTTTTAGCTTTCTAATGAATATTTACAATCGAATTTATCTTATGTATAACCCCATATTAAAAATGATTTACTTATTAAACTTTGATTTTAACTATTTTAACCCTTCTTTAAATAAATTAATAATAAATGTCCTAATCTAATCCAAGTGGGCCTAAATGGTCATATTTTATTCCTAAGTTTGTTTTTGGTCGAATTACACTTGTCCAATAGAATTAGGAAATGTTTTAGGGTAATATTAATATCATATTTACCCTTAGTTTCCCTATTTACTATTAACCGCGGTAAAAAAGGTAAAAAGTTACTGTTCACCAAAAAATTATTTTTATCTCATTGAACCACATTTTACTTACTGACATCAACCGTGTCTGTAGGATTTTTGCAATTCCATTCACAGAAGCGGTAAAATTAAGTTTTATGCAAAATTCAGTTTTTAACCTACCACTTAGTGGTTTTACTATTCATCAAAAATTGAAAGTTTTCAGAAAAATACCAAAATTTCACCCTAGGCTAATTTCGATATTCTGAGTCCAAAAATGAAGTCCATTTTGAAAAATAAAATTTATAAAATTTCAAAAAGTGGTTATTACTATTCATAACGGCTAGTTTTAATAATATTTTAATAGCATATCTTTGTTTAGTGAAACTCGGTATTGCGTATTACACACGCTATCGAGGAAGGTCGCGATTGCGTGTAATGAAAAGCAAGTCAACGATGCGTATTGTGCAAGCTCCTTTTGGTGTAGCGTACAACACAAGATATTAATAAAATTAAAAAGAATAGTTTTCATAAAATCTCGGACTGTTACAATTATGGCTTCCATTATGGGTGTACGCGATATCTTCCTTTTAGGAAGTGCGGACTACCGCCCCCTCAAAGTGATTTGATTCGTTAATGCCATATGTGGGATGTATAAAGGATGGATTTAAAGTTATTATATATGATGTTATACTGGAATTATAATATACCTTTATATCATTATTTTTTTCTTTCCATTAAAGTATGAGATAGAAATGAAAGTAGCGTTCATGCGTACGTACGGCTTACCGTCTCCATGAACGGTGCATTTCATTTCTTATCCTAAAATGTAATGTACTATTATAAGTACATATAATGGATATATATTATGTATGATACATCTAAAGGATGAATATAATTCTGGAATTAAAAATATACACATCTCTCATTTAGTTTTAATTCCATTAATATGACATAGAAATGAAAGTAGCGTTCATGCGTACGTACAGCTTACCGTCTCCATGAACGGTGCATTTCATTTCTTACCTCTAAATGATTATGTAACATTATAAATACATGTATCTGCGGGATATATATGATATATATGATATCAAAATCAGGAATGTCATTCTGGATATAAAGAACCTTTGACCACACGAACAACATGTAATTGTAAGAAGTCCACTTTTGACTTAAGAACCAAATATCGACAAAACAAACATTATTAACTTAAATGATTACATAATGTTTATAACATGTAAATAATTGATATAAAAGGAATAATGAACTTGAAAAAGGTTATTAAGCAAGTATAAATTAACTCAAGTTTATTATTCAGGACGTTAAAGAACGATCGAGTCAAGTCGGACCCGAGGTAAGGGATCCTACTCCTCTCTTTCTTTTTAAGTACGCTCTTTTATGTAATTCCTTTTAAATATCGTCTTTCTTGTTATTGGGATGTTATTTTATATTACTCTTACTGTAATTTTTATTTTCATATGATGAGATACCTTATTCTCTCTCATTAATCCATTTTGGAAGTTTTGAGTGGCGCTGTTAGGCTGCCGAATTTTCGTAAGAGATCTAACCTCTCTCTTTCTTTTTAAGTACTCTCCTTTATGTCACTTCTTTTAAGATCCTCTTTGTTATGTTGGGGGATGTTCTTTTATATTCCTCTTTCTATAAACTTTATGTTAATATGATGAGATACCCTATTTGATCTCATAAATCCATTTTTGTAAGTTTTATGTGGTGTCGTTAGGCTGCCGAGTTTTCGTAAGGGATTTTTCATCTCACTTTTATTCCTGTGAGATTTATGCAACATTTGCCACAATTTCCTTTGAGTGGTGTATGTACTGCCCATTATTTTACTCATTGTGTAATATAATTTCATTTATGAGTATTTACATCAATGTTGTATTGTCCTTATTTCACGGGGTGTATGTTTCGAAAGATACCCATGTCGGTAAGGGAACCTTTCACCCTCCTCTTTTTAAAAGACTTCTTTTGTTATGTCTTTTAATTCACATACTATTATGTTGGGATATGTTCTTATATATCCTTATTGATTTAAATTTTATTTCCATGTGATGAGATACCCTTTTTATCTCTCATCAACTAATTATCTGAATTTTGTAGTGACGCCATTAGGCTGTCAAATTTTTGCAAGGGAAATTCTTAACCCAAATTTGATTCTTTGGGATAAACTTTTACTCCTTGAATATGACGTTCTATGAATATGTGTGAATAACCACTGATTGTTTTACACTTAATATCCACTTATATTTGGTGTATTCATTTGTCACACATAATTATGTAATTGATTTATCCTTAAACCAAGGATACCGTCTTTGTAAGGGACTTCGTCTCAATCTCCTTCCATTGAAGCATATTTCGTTTTATACACAACTTTCTTTTATACGGTGTATAAACCCCTTTGACTTTTACTTTTATACAAAAGGAATCTTTTTCTACGAAGCGTTTTACTAAACGAAAAAAAAAGGAATGTTTCTTTTAACGTACGCGGTGACAACGACCTTTTCCGCCGCCGCGAGTATTATTTGATCTTTGGCTTCCTCAACAAGCCGTAATGTTTTTAAAATAAAATAAATACCATATACTATTTTATGTATTTTGGTATTGAAAATGGTTTTGATAAATGATTCTATTATGTCAATATATTTAAATGATATATTGTGATTGAAATGTGGAAATGCTATCATTCCTTTATATTGGTTTTATGTGTTATAATTTTATAATGGTACTTGGACATATTACGGGTGGTTACGTGATAAACCATATGACGGGTGGTACTGTGAATACCAGTACGGGTGGTTATGTTATAACATCCAATGCATTGGGTATGGAAGTCGGCCGTATGTCTATTCCATTAAGTATGTATGGAAGTTGGTCGAATGGCTATTCCATTAAGTGATATGTGTGGAAGTTGACCTTATGGTTATTCCACTTAAGTATGTTTATGTCCCAAGTTACCTTTATATGTTATGTGATATTTATATGGGTTTTATGGTAATCTTTTGGTTACATAAGGGTAAGTAATGAACTTTCATTCAGTGAAGAGTTTTTACTACTTCGAAAAGGTGAAAAGTATTACTTTGATAAAGTATACATGGTTTACTTGTTGTTTTGAAAAACTAACAGTTTTCATTCTTTGTATATCCCTTACTGAGCTTTTTATGCTCATCCCAAGTTTTTGAAATGTTTTTCACAGGACTTAACGTGGAATAGGGTCAAGGATGGGATCAAGGGAAAGTCATGCAACCTAAAACATGGAACTGGACATGTTTTTTTTAAGAGTTTTTATTTTATGGAAACTTAGTAAAAGTTTCTACTTTGTAATCTTTTGAGATGTAATAGTTATGTCCTAATTCTCTAAAACTCTAAACCTGAAAATATCCTCAATGTAAATTATTCATTTAATTCAATTTTAAGTAAGGTTTAAGGTCGGGGCCTTATAGTTGGTATCAGAGGTCGGTTTAGATAACTTTAGATGTTAGGGTATTCTTTAAGCATAAGTGGCATTACCATAAATGTTAGGATTTCAGAAAGAGTCCTAGTTTTAGATAAAGTGAATGAGTAATTATATCTTAGTGTTTATCTTCCTCAATAATACATGATGGTTTTGTTGATATACTCACACTGACCTTTTTGGTTTTAGTAAATGGCTGGATCTAGCAGGCACCAAAGTAACAGTGGATGTGAAGGAAACTGTGACAGTTTTCTGAGTGAGCAACTGAATGATATGGGAGCTGCAATGAGAACTCTTGTGTATATCCTCAACCAACTATCTGAAGTCATGATTGACCACCTAAACCTTGGTAATTTCTATAAGGCATCATATATGAGAGAAAAAAATCCTTACAGAACTGCAGGTAATAATCATAAAGGTAAGTGTGTTCAAAAACCTATGTGTCAAAGATGTGGAAAGAAACACCTAGGAAAATGTTTCAAAGGGACAGAAATATGCTATAGATGTGGAAATGAAGGTCATAAATCAAGAACCTTCCATGGAAAAAGGAAGCATCCAGTTGACTCGAGGAAAGGGAAAGAAGTTCTTTCTGAGGGATCAATTGAATGTTTTAAATGTGGTGTGCATGGTCATTATGCAAACACATGTCCTATGAAGAAGTTTTGGGAATGGGATCACCAAGATCATACAAATATTCATTTACCAATACCTAATGCCATTCCGATTGAGGATGAAGAAACTGAAAATGACCAATCAAAGGTATGGATTATTTCTTAACTTTTGTTTTCCTATTTTGGAATCTTAGGATATGATTCATGATTTTGTTTGTAGGAATAAAGTATTTCAGAATAAGTTGGAAAGGAATGGTTAATAGATCATGAAGAATGTTGAATGAGTAAGAAGTCAACATATAAGGGCTTCAAGAGTTATGGTGAAATTCTTAAGAGTATTAAGTCTCTTTTGATGATGGGGTAAATTAGAAGACTTTTTATAGTATGTGTAACACTGATGTTTGATATATGAATATTTTATTCAAAGAATAGTAATCTGTTATTTTGTGGACATAGTTATAAAGAACCATTTGGGTTTATATGATCCTTACTTTTGAGGTAATTATGGGTTATTATATGTAATAATGGAAAGTGAAAGTCATGAGATAAAATTGAGGTTAAATTACATTATGGTTATTTTTTAAGATTTTATCTCGTTATTGGGGAATGTTTTAAGAATTATGTAGTTTTGGAAAAAGGACAACACGCAGACCGTGTGACAACCCGTCGCATCGGACAAAGCTTCGGGAATCGAACCCACAACCAAAGTGCAATGGGTATTTATCGCCTACCACTGGACTACGTGAAGTCCCTGGTTAGTATGACTTATTATCTTTAGTTAGGTGACTTTATGAATTAAGAGTAATTTGATTTTGGGTTTTTATGAAAATGATTAACTTATCATGGAGGATATATGATTAGGTTAATTACTTTTCAATGCAAGACTTTAGGAGCAACTGGTGTTTTTTTTGGAGATAAATGTTACGACTTAACTTGGAAGACTATGTGACTAAATCCTTAAAATATTTGGGATTCAATCTTAGTTTGGTTTACTTTGAAGAATTTTATGGACAAATTGTTTATCGAATGGTCCTCATTGAACTTTGGGTTTTGTTGGGCAAATTTTGGAGATTAAGAATAGATTTTCTTTTTATAAAAGGTTATCCTTTTCTGGATTATCTGATCTTGTACTAACCTTTTTGGTTTTGGTTTTGGTTAGAGTCTAAAGACATGGGAAGTATATAGTTCTCTTTTGTGGATTAGGTGATTCTCTAGAAATTGACTATAGTACTCTTAATGCAAACAAGTCTTCCTAAATACTCGTCTTTTGGAGAAAATATGAGTTTGATTAAGGAATATAGTAAAATTTGAAAGTCTACATGACAAGTAAGTATGTTTCATTATGATTTAGTTAAGCTCAAAAATAAATTCCTCAATGAAAAGTAACTTAAAACAAAAATGTTGTCTGTTAACTTTTCCTACTGGGAATCAAATACTGTTTAACCCATCACATGTTTGTGATTTTCTTATGGTTAACTTTCTCCTAGACATGTTTACTATCACTCTCTATCAGAACATGACCCTTTGTTTTTTCCTCCATGTCCATATTTTCATACTTGGAATCCTAGTATGCGTTAACTCGGGTGACCTCTGTACTTATCTTTCTTTATTTTAAAGTGATTGTTTTACCGACTCTTGTTCCAATGTGGGACTTTCAAGGATGTTTCCAAGCTCAATTTTAAAATTGCGAGGACGCAATTCCCAAAAGGGGGAAAGGATGTAACACCCCAGGTAAATAAAGAATATGACATTTTTATATTTATCCATATTTGTGAATAAAATATTAATATTACTTTAAATGGGATTCTATGCTCGATGGCGTACCCAATACGCAACAACGAGTTTCTTGGGAATCTTACGTTGCACTCTAATAATAAAATAATATTATTTTAAATGGTAGTTAATGCCTAGCCGTTGTAATGGCGGGAATGAACAGAATTAACTAAAAAATGATTATATATGTTTGTCAAATATTTTTACTCTTTACAATAAATTATAGAGGATTAAAAATGCGAATGAATCCAATTTTAAGCGTAGACAATCTAATATTCTTTAAAAGGTCGATTAACCACCTTTTGATGGCGAACCTCTTTTAAATCCACTTTTTGACAATTTTATGTGTTATATTTGACAAAATAAAATTCTTCTTTATAATCGGAACATCAAAATTTACTTTGTGTAAATTTTTGGTATTTTTCTGAAAAAGTTCAATTTTTAATGAATAGTGAAAAATGTTGTATTTTAATTAAAAACCTCTTTTTAATATAATTTATTTATATGATTAGATTATATTTTTAATTGGTTTTAAAGTGTAAATAGAATATATTTTTACCATTTAATCCAATGGTGGTCATTGTAATTAATATCACTTTAAGATTGGACATAAACGAGTGTCAATCTTTTGAAAGATATTGTTTCATAAAAACACTCTATTTGTTTTAACAGCGGGATTTAATTATAAAATTAATTAATGAAACTTCTATGTTATGAATCTGGTAAAATAGAAATCATTTTTTAATTCGGAATATCAAATATATCTTAGGGTGAATTTTTGGTATTTTTCTAAAAAACATCAATTTTTGATGAATAGTGAAACCACAAAGTGGTGGTTACAAAATTTGATTTTTCGTTTAAATGGGACTTTACCACTTCTGCGATTTGAATTTCAAAAATCCAATTTAAATTATTTTAATTGTTAAGTAAAATGTGGTACAATGGGATGAAAATAATTTTTGATGAAAAGTAACTTTTAAGTTTTATTAATCGCGATTAAAGGTAATTAGTATGATTTAAGGTAAAAATGATATTATAATAAAATGAAAATTTCTTGAAACTTGTCCTAACCCTATTTTATGAGTTATGGCCGACCAATACAACCCATGGGTCGATTTTTGGTACCCCATGGAGCCACTTGGGTTTGATAATGACATTTATGCCTTTTATTTAAAGTTAAAATAAAAATGTCACAAACATGATTTGTTTTACTAAATAAATTTTTACATGTGGTTATACAAGTCAGAATTTTGACTATAAATATTCATTGGAAATATAAAAATATTTCCTACATCATATTATTTTTTTTATAATTTTTAGACATTAAATAAATTAAATTCTTTATGACATCATGATGATGCAGCGATGACCTCATTATTTAACGATTTAAATAAAATGGAAAGATAATGCAAAATCTAGGACCTAAACATGTAAAAAACCTATTGGATGGGTGTATTTCGAACCCTTATCACCTTATCCTCGAAACACATCAATGTGGGACCATTAAAATCCGAAAACCATTTGAAAATAAAGTAACATTTTATACTTTTCCAAGAGTGCCCCTCCTCTCCTCTTATAAAAGGCCCCCACCTCTACAACCTTACCCACACCTCTCAAGCCTTTGGTTCGGCCAAGCTCTGATCCTTTTGTCTCTAAAAATCCCTCTCCTCATCCTAGAAGCCTTAACTTAGGCAGTAATCTCTTCAAGAAACCCTTTTGGTTCAAACCAAAGGGAGATACCCTATTTTAATGTAACGTCTTCACTTGTGCTCTTTTGTTTTATTTTGCTTCTCCAACCCCCTAAACTCTTTTTATTCATTTCTTTTGTAACAACTCCAATATCTTCAATATACTAGGATGTTGTTATAATAAGTATTTGAGATAAACTTACACACACCTTCATCTAATGGTTAAAGAACGTATTGTTTCTATGGATGGAGATTTTCTGCCTCACGAAACGATGATTGTTCAACACTCATATAACACCTTCAAAGGTGGCCATTAAGATGTCAATATGTTTATATATGATATATAATATTTTTATGTTTTACTTAAGCTTCTGTATTTTTCATTTGTGGCATACCTTTATGGCTTCCATTATGGGTATACGTGATATCTTCATTTTAGGAAGTGCGGACTACTGCCCCCTCAAAGTGATTTGATTCGTTAATGTCATGTGTGGGATGTATAAAGGATGGATTTAAAGTTATTATATATGATGTTATACTGGAATTATAATATACCTTTATATCATTATTGTTTTATTTCCATTAAAGTATCAGATAAAAATGAAAGTAGCGTTCATGCGTACGTACTGCTTACCGTCTCCATGAACGGTGCATTTCATTTCTTATCCTCAAATGTAATGTACTATTATAAGTACATATAATGGATATATATGATGTATGATACATATAAAGGATGAATATAATTCTGTAATTAAAAATATACACATCTCTCATTTAGTTTTAATTCCATTAATATGACATAGAAATGAAAGTATCGTTCATGCGTACATACGGCTTACCGTCTCCATGAACGGTGCATTTCATTTCTTACCTCTAAATGATTATGTAATATTATAAATACATGTATATGATGGATATATATTATATATATTATATCCAAATTAGGAATGTCATTCTGGATATAAAGAACCTTTGACCACACGAAAAACATGTAATTGTAAGAAGTCCACTTTTGACTTAAGAACCAAATATCGACAAAACAAACATTATTAACTTAAATGATTACATAATGTTTATAACATGTCAATAATTGATATAAAAGGAATAATGAACTTGAAAAAGGTTTTTAATCAATTAGAAATTAACTCAAGTTTATTATTCAGGACGTTAAAGAACGATCGAGTCAAGTCGGACCCGAGGTAAGGGATCCTACTCCTCTCTTTCTTTTTAAGTACGTTGTTTTATGTCATTCCTTTTAAAGATAATCTTTCTTGTTATTGGGATGTTATTTTATATTACTCTTACTGTAATTTTTATTTTCATATGATGAGAGACCCTATTCTCTCTCATCAATCCATTTTGGAAGTTTTGAGTGGTGCTGTTAGGCTGCCGAATTTTCGTAAGAGATCTAACCTCTCTCTTTCTTTTTAAGTACTCTCCTTTATGTCACTTCTTTTAAGCTCCTCTTTGTTATGTTGGGGGATGTTCTTTTGTATTCCTCTTTCTACAAACTTTATGTTAATAGGATGAGATACCCTATTTGATCTCATCAATCCATTTCTGTAAGTTTTATGTGGCGCCGTTAGGCTGCCGAGTTTTCGTAAGGGATTTTTCATCTCACTTTTATTCCCGTGATATTTATGCTACATTTGCCACAATTTCCTTTGAGTGGTGTATGTACTGCCCATTATTTTACACATTGTGTAATATACTTTCATTTATGAGTATTTACATCAGTGTTGTATTGTCCTTCTTTCACGGGGTGTATGTTTCGAAAGATACCCATGTCGGTAAGGGAACCTTTCACCCTCCTCTTTTTAAAAGACTTCTTTTGTTATGTCTTTTAATTCACATACTATTATGTTGGTATATGTTATTCTATATCCTTATTTATTTAAATTTTATTTCCATGTGATGAGATACCCTTTTTAACTCTCATCAACTCATTCTCTGAATTTTGTAGCGACGCCATTAGGCTGTCAAATTTTTGCAAGGGAACTTCTTAACCCAAATTTGGTTCTTTGGGATAAACTTATACTCCTTGAATATGTCGTTATATGAATATGTGTGAATAACCTATGATTATTTTACACTTAATATCCACTTATATTTGGTGTATTCGTTTGTCACACATAATTATGTAATTGATTTATCCTTAAACCAAGGATACCGTCTTTGTAAGGGACTTCATCTCAATCTCCTTTCATTGAGGCATATTTCGTTTTATACACAACTTTATTTTATACGGTGTATAAACCCCTTTGACTTTTACTTTTATACAAAAGGAATCTTTTTATATGAAGCGTTTTACTAAACGACAAAAAGGAATGTTTCTTTTAACGTATGCGGTGACAACGACCTTTTCTGCCGCCGCGAGTATTATTTGATCTTTGGCTTCCTCAACAAGCCGTAATGTTTTTAAAATAAAATAAATACCATATACTATTTTATGTATTTTGGTATTGAAAATGGTTTTGATAAATGATTCTATTATTTCAATATATTTAAATGATATATTGTGATTGAAATGTGGAAATGTTATCATTACTTTATATTGGTTTTATGTGTTATAATTTTATAATGGTACTTGGACATATTACGGGTGGTTACGTGATAAATCATATGACGGGTGGTGTCGTGAATACCAGGATGGGTGGTTACGTTATAACCTCTAATGCATTGGGTATGGAAGTCGGTCGTATGGCTATTCCATTAAGTATGTATGGAAGTTGGCCGAATGGCTATTCCATTAATTGATATGTGTGGAAGTCGACCTTATGGTTATTCCACTTAAGTATGTTTATGTCCCAAGTTACCTTTATATGTTATGTGATATTTATATGGGTTTTATGGTAATCTTTTGGTTACATAAGGGTAAGTAATGAACTTTTATTCAGTGAAGATTTTTTACTACTTCGAAAAGGTGAAAAGTATTACTTTGATAAAGTATACATGGTTTACTTGTTGTTTTGAAAAACTAACAGTTTTCATTCTTTGTGTATCCCTTACTGAGCTATTTATGCTCATCCCAAGTTTTTGAAATGTTTTTCACAGGACTTAACGTGGAATAGGGTCAAGGATGGGATCAAGGGAAAGTCATGCAACCAAAACATGGAACTGGACATGTTTTTTTAAGAGTTTTTATTTTATGGAAACTTAGTATAAGTTTCTACTTTGTAATCTTTTGAGATGTAATAGTTATGTCCTAATTCTCTAAAACTATAAACCTGAAAAGATCCTCAATGTTAATTATTCATTTAATTCAATTTTAAGTACGATTTAAGGTCGGGGCCTTATACTTAGATTATATAAAGAGTAATAGAATTTGGATTCTTACTAATATAGACGATAATGGATTTTCCTAGTATTTGAAAAGTTTCAATGGTAATTTTCCTATCTAATTAGAATCCTCTAAAATAAAATTCATAAAAACAAGAAAGTTCAAAAGAGGTTTCTATAAAATAAAATAATTTAAGGTTTTCAATTTCTTTCAAAAAATAGAAAATTATTCTTGAGTGATTTAAAATAAAATTCTTTTAGATCGGACTAAAAGTGAGAACAAATGTATACACTGAACATGATGTATGGATGGGTCAGAGTCAGGTAAAGTAGAATTCCAATTGTATGTAAATAAATATTGTTGTCAATAGATTTACCAGCTTCATCAAACATCATCTTACTTGTTGTACCCATGGGTGTTCTAATTTCATGATAATGATTCATATAAAACATATTTAGATATTAATTACAATATTTAATTTGGTTTTAAAATGTTCCATTTTAATTTGTGGAAACCTTTAAACCATAGAAGAATTTATGTTCTCTTATACAACTCATTTAAAACACTTTATTCATTAAATAGGAATATTAATTAAAAATAGTCTCCTTATTTAATCTTAAAATAACACTATCATCATAAATTTGAATGATGAAAAAATGATTTTAAATATTTTTAAGAAAAATGGTGGAATCGTGTTTTCTTATTTTTAAATCATTTGATAAAATAAAATTATTTAACCTTTAATACAAAGCATAAGGGGATTGTTTTAAACTATATAGATATTTAGTTAATTTAAAAAAATTATGATTTATGATTTTTAAAATTGGGTGGTTAGTCCAAAAAACATTTTTTGAGATAAAATATTTTAGAAAAGAACTTTTTAAATCAATTTGAAATAATTTGAAATTAAAATGAGTAGATAATTTCAACAATATTCCAATAGATTTGATATTATATATATAATAAAAGGTTTCACCATAATAAATATATTCTTCTTGACTGTATCCTTTAGTAATAATTTTATCCTTGTTATGGATAACATATATTTTTTCATCAAGTTTGTTTTGAAAAACCTACATAGTTCCAATAATATGATGAATATTTGGATGTTTCATGAGAGTCTAAATGTTTTTCATTTCAAATTAGTTCAATTCATCTTACATAGAGAGTATCCAATTTTCTTCATTAATAGAATCATTAATGGAATGATTTTTAATGTGGGAGATAAAATATTAATTCTCAACCTCATTTAGTACTGACCTTCTACTATGAGATCTGAATTGAAATTCTATGATAACTTTCTCAAGAGAATGGTCTTTAGATTGAATCCAAGGCTTGGGTTAAGGAGAGGATGATGATTCCAAATAATTTTAAATTTATTTGAAATATTAAGTTTTAGTAAGGGTTAAACTATGTATTTTAACATCATCATCACTTTTTTGATGTGATTTAGAAGGATTCTCATTGAATTTGATGTGAATTGACTCTTTTAGGGTATTAGTCCTCTTATTAAACACTTAGAAGGGTTTACTTGAGTTCAAGTACCCAATTGTATCTTATTCATTGTATTTTGGCTGAAAATATCCTAGATTATCATTGGTGTTAAGTATAATACATTTACAATGGAAGACTCTAAAGAAGTAAACAGTTGAAATTTTACCTTTCTAAAGTTCAGGGTGGGTTTTTCCGATGATGAGTCTTATGAGGACACCATTAATGATAAAACAAGAGGTATTGACCAAATTCAACCAAAAAAAATTATGAAGATAAAAAATATTTATAATAGTCCTATACATTTCTCATAGGGCCTTATTTCATCATGAAATATCTTCATTTTGTTGAGAAGTTTTGGGAGAATAAAAGGATTGATGATAACCTTGAGAAGAAAAAAAACATCAAAGCCTTTGTTATAAAATTTTCCACCATGGTCACATATAAGGTAAAAGTGTTTATAGTCATTTTATTTTCTTAATTACATTAAAACAATTATAATGAAATTACAAGACAAATTCTTATGAGCTAATAAGAATTGTTATGTAAATATAGTAAAGTCGTCGATAACTAAAAAGGTGTAATTTTTACCACTAATACAGGTAACTTGAGTGATTCTAAAAATATCAAGGTGGAATAGTTCCATATAATGAGAAGAGGGTACAATGTTTTTAACTTGTTATATAAAACATTAATAAACTATAGTTTTTGGTACCCATATCTTAGGTCCACTTAAGTTAGAAAATAAAAATTTTGGAATCCATGCTTGTTTGGAGAAAGTTTTTCCATTTTAAAAGTATTAATAAATATGGATTCTTTATTTTTAATTATGTCTATAATTTTTACAATTTCATTCATAAACTTGGTGGACAACCATTTATTCAATAATTACAAAATATATCTTTAAAAATTTCCTTTACAAAAGTATTCCTTTTACAATTATTTGGAAAACTAAATTGTTTTTAAAAACCAAAATCATATTGATTTTTAATAGTTTTTTGAGAACCAAAAATCTTATTTAGATTTTTACCCCCTTGAGTAAGATGATAAAGATATTTTTTAAGATATTTAATTTGAAATTCAAATATTTTAACATTTGTTTTATCTTTTAATTTTAAATCTAAATCCTATTTTTATTATAAACGTTAATCTTTTTTTTAAACAAAGATTATTTATATTTCTAACATTGAATTTTTAGATAACAATAAAAAATTCATTTTTAAATTAATTTTTACAGTTGATAGTATTTTCATAATTTAATTAATAGGTAGAAGAAGTGTAATATTAAGAAGAGTAATAACTAGAATAAGTGGAATTTACTTCATCACATACCTCATCATTGGTTGTTAAGAACTTGATAATTTCATCACTTAATTCATATATTGAAATAGATTCCTTGAGAGTGATATAATTCAAGACCTTAAAATATTTATTACCTTTATTCTTATCTTTTGACTTTTTATTATTATAGAGACTATATAGTTTTATGTGTCCATTCATTTTCAAACTAAATCAATTTACTTAAAATTATTGATTTTCATTTCTGATGTTCCAATTGGATCTATTATTTCTCCTGTAATTATTCATTATCTTATTAAATTTCTATTTTTAGGGTCACTTTCAAATGAGTCATCATTATTTGACTTGAAATAAAGTTTTATTTTTGTTTCCTTGACCACATTATATTACTTTTTAATTTTCCTTCTCATTGTAATCTTATATGTCATGATAGAATCATTGAGTTCATCAACCGCTTTATTTTTCATGTTTTTAACTTTATGGATTGTGGTTAGATTAGGCTCCCAATTACTGTGTGATCCCCAAATTATTTTCTATACTAACATTTTTCTATAAATATAATCACTAGTAAATTTTCTACCATTAAAAATATCATAAAATCAAGTATACATTTTAGTGATATATTCTCTAGGATGCATAGATAAACTCTCAAAGTCTTGTCTAAACATATCTAAATGGATACCATTGAATTTGTAAGTTCCTTAATTATTTACATCTAAAAGCTTCCAAATTTCATGAGCTATATTTTATATAAATTTATAATTAAATTAATTTTTTTCTAATCCATAAATCATGGCACTCATAGATTTACCATTTAATTCAAAAGCAGAAATATCATACAGGGTCCATTTATCTTCTTTCTCATTTCTAATAGTATACCCTTACACAAAATTATTACAAATATGATAAACATATATATCTATGAAAATTAAATATGATATTTTTCTGATAACAATAATTAATACCATAAAAAAATAGAGCATTACAAAATTATTTCCCTTCCATACCCCCATGATTGTTTGAAAAAATCATTTAATAAAAAAGATATTTATTTGAAAACTAGTTAATGATTTTTAGAAATAAACTTTGAAACAATTTTTAAATAAATAAATTTTAAAATCATAAACCCTCTAATGAAAAATATTGGCCAGTGATGAATTAATTTCAAGAGGGGATGAATTAACCATTAAAATTTTAAAGGAAAATAATACATGTTTAAAAAGTTTTAATTAAAATAAATAATAACATAAACAAAATAATAAAAGTTTGAAATAACAATAATATAATCATATATAAGAATATAATAATAAAAATCAAAAATCAATTATTTAAGCATTTATGTGATTCATGAATAAAAATTATTAGGTGGTTAATCATTAATTTTATGATTCAAAAATTAAAGAATATTTGAAAGTGATAAATAAATGAAATTGTGGAAAGTAACTGATATAACATATTTAGTAAGGAGGTTAGGAAATAGCTCTTGAAAATATCCCCTAAATATACCACCCCAATTGCTTGAGGATTTCATATATGAGTCTACTAGATGTATTGGTAGAAAAGATACCAAAACTATCCATTTATTTTTAAGTTATAGTATGAAACCAGATACAATAGAAACTAGATCATTAACATTAAAGATAAAAACCTCAAAAGAAATAGTTTAATTCCTTTTTTATGTAAAATTAAAGAAAATAGTGGTCCCTTTATTTAATGGTAGTAAGCACCAAAATGAAGAATAAAAAGAATGGATGAGAAGATTGTTAGGATTCAATTACTTTGTAGATTAGTCTTCATTCTCTAAATTAATATTATGAACACTATAAAATAATGAGAATATTATAATGGAGTGAAAAGATATAAAATTTATTCACACACTCTAGAAGGAGATAGAGTATTTAGAAAAGGAGAACTTTGAGGGAAATTGAGCATGTTGGATTTGAATATTGGATGAACAGGAAATTCATTTTATTATTGATTTATTTTCTAAGTCCACTCGAGGTCCTTATTTATATTCTATAAAAGATTCAGTAATGTTATGTAATACATCAAGGGAATTAATTTGAATATTAACGTGTTTAATTTATTTTTACCACATTTAATTTTGTCCTCATATTATCCTGCTCGATGCCACCGAGTGCCCGGTAGCATCCACTGGGTACCCAGCAAATTCCATCAGGTAGTCAGTGGGCTCTATTGAAGTAGGTGTTTACTTTCTACTACCACAAGTTGTTCATCACACCTCTACTAGTTATCTAGTTTCCCCTAGAGATTTAATTCTAATTATCTATCAACACATGTTAGCTGGTGCTCCTCCATCGGGTAGCTAATGGGGTTTTGCTACATGGGGAAGGAGTTGTGCATGTCATAGGTTGGATGGTGGAACTACACCATCTAGCCAGTACTACCTATGTCCATGCACTTCAAAACTTTCCTTCTCTACATCCTTAAATATACCTCCCTTAAACTTATAGTATTCTTTCAAGTATTCTAAACATCCTTTAACACATGTTCAAGGCTCCTTCAAGGAGTAATATTATGATGTTTTCAACCTAGATAAACATTACATAAATGAAAATATTAAACACTTTAAGAGTATTTATTATCATTAAAATATATTAATGGTGAGAATAAAAATAGTTTCATTACATTCATTTTCCTATAAATTAAAATCTAATGAGTAACAATTAATATTCATTTTTAATTTTAAAGAAACTCTTTTTATTTTAAAATATTATTCTTCATATATATTTGTTTTCAATTCTAATTTGTATTTCAATAAAGATACAATAAGAAAATCAAGTGATTATTATTTAAAATTATTGCTTTTATCATTTTATACATTATTAATGTGCCATTTCTCAGGTATATCTCTTAAAACTATTTCAATTGAAACTGTATTATGAATATATTCTCCTAATTATTTCATTACACTTAAAATTATAGTAAAAATATTAAATATTTGATTAAAATTTTCATTTTCACCCTTTTTAAAATCTTGATATTATTTACTTAATTTACTAATAATAGTTTGAATTAATTTATCAAAACAACAATGATTTTTTTTACAATATTATACACATATTATGTGTGGTTTAAAATGTTGAAATGTGACTGAATATATTTTGGTTAATAGGAAAACAAATTATGTTCTTGATTTTATGATTAAGAACATATTTCAAAGAATTAGCACTAGTAAGAGTATTAGGATCAGCCTCATGGAGTTTGTAAGGTTTTTTGCCATGGTTTTCCATTGGTTAATACTTATCAATTAAATATATGAATCCATATGAACATGTTAATATCCATAATCATTACCATTGAAAAATGATTGTCTTTTTATATTGTAACCATTATTAGAACTTGTCCTGCCATCTCAAATATATTTTCTCATTTGATGATTGAGTCTAAGAAAAAAGTTACTAATAAAAAAATATATAACACGGTGTTAGTAATACTCTCAATGTCTATTCTTTGATACCAATTGTTTAGTCCTGATTTCAAGATGATTGATTATTCAAGATAGAGATGAATTAACCTCTTAAAAAATTTAATATTATCAAAATTAATTAAATATACATTGGAGAATAAAATATTAACAAAAAAATTACAGTATTTTATATTAAAGTGATCTTATATCTACTATTAACAATGTCAAAGGGAGAGTATAGAACCCTCTAATATAGTGACCTCACTTTTAAAAGAAATCACAACCTTTTACAACTGCATTTCTAATCCCTAGAATCATTAATGAAATCCCTCATTTTTCTCACATGTAGGCACAACCCCTAACCTAACTTTTTCTCACCAAGAAGAAAAACCTAGAAGCTTACTTTTGAAGTAGATAAATGACCAAAATTTCCTTAACTTTGGTAAGGAAAAACGAAATCCCCTACCTTTTACCGAATTTAGAACAACCCAGAATACCTTTTTGTAAGGGGTAGTATAACCTAGAAAATAAGTTCTTAATTTTGTTTACAAAATCATAAACCAAAAATAATGTACATAAAAAGGATAAAATAATTAATAACCATAAAAATTTGTTAAACAAGAATGTTTCATTATTAAAGAATCAGTGATCTATGTTGGTAGTAAAGTATCAGAATGGTATAGAAAATCCAAGTGTATTTCAATGATGATTGCTAATGTGTATATCATAGTATAATTTTTAATATAATCACCCTCTATGATTCCCTATTTCAACACTAGTTCAATAAAATCATTTTTATATAATTTTATTATACACAACATATTCAAACATTGTGAACTATTGAAATTAAAATTTTCCTCAAACATCTATTGTGTGTAAAACTAATGAACTACATCAAAGTTGTTTGGTGTAGCTTTCCAAAAAAATTATTCATGTGTATTCTTAATTAAGTGTTCATGAAATAATATATTCTCATATATAATCTATAAACAATAATAGGATTTATAGTGGAACTCATTAGAAAATTTAATATAGGTGTAAATATTATATAATAAGAAATATTAAATTTCTTGGAACATAAAACATGTGATAAGGACTATTCATGTTTAAAATATTTCAAATTTGAAATTCATGAATTTCCAAGAAAACATATTGAAAATAAAACACATTTATTCCTTGAAAATTTAGTTCAATTTGGTATAAAATACTTTGATATTTATTGTATGTAATCAAAAAATAAATTTGTAATTATTAAATAATTAAAATGAGGAATATATATATATATATATATATATATAATATTCGCTAAAACTATATATGGAAAATATATAAAATATAGAATATGTTAAATTATATAAAAAAATTAAGGAATTTGTATACATAATTTTTGTTCAAGAATCATTTTCTGTAATCATGAAAGTGTGTAACCATCATTTTTTCATACTGCAAAAACATGATTTTTGTATAAGCATCATTATTCTATAAGTATAAATTTATATAAAAATAATTTTATTATGGGGGTAAATATCATATTATGTCCTATGTAAACATAATATTGCATTTCATAAAAATCATTCTTGTGTTTTATAAGCATCATGTTGTGCTATGTTGCCATAATTTTATGCAGTGTAATTATTTATTTTGGTTTTATATAAATATCATTCTTTTACAATGAAAGAATCATTCCTTTGTGAAACTTAAACTTTGTAAAAACCATAAGGATAATTTTTTATGGATTAAAATACATAAGGATTATTTATAAAATAATAAATATTGATCTTAAAACCATAAGTATGATTTAATAAATAAGTAATGTTGGGAGAATTTATAATGATTTAACTATGAAAGGTTCAGTGTATGAGTTATAACACAACTAATTATAAAATATATTTTTCTTCAAAATCAGTTCATAAGACATAAAAAATGAAGAAAAAACAAAAAAAATAACATAAATAAAAATATTTTCTTCGAAATAAAGTTTTAGCTAAAAACACATTTCGTCACTCATGTTAGAGGGAATAAAAAAATAATTTTTGAATTTATCAAAACATAAATTATTAAAATCTATATTTTTAATTATCAAAATAATAATTTATTGATGTGGAAAGAAACCACGAAAAAAAATACTTCATATTTTCTATCCTTGAACTTCTACAAGTTCAACATTTCTCCCACAAACTCCATGATCGATAAATTCTATCTCAAGGAATGTAGAAAATTGGCCCACAAACTGTAATACTATAATATTTGTAAATATAATTTTTCCTAAACTACTACTATGATTAATAGATTTGTCTACATGAGTCACCAAGGTAAAATGAGTTGATATATATTTATTACTAATAAAATTTATGAATAATAAAACCTGTAGTAAAAAATAATATTTCAATCAATTATAAATTCATAGATAATATGATTTGGAAGATAGAATGTTTTCAAAAGGGAATTTTGTAATAAAATTATCTTTCTTTATATATTTTATTTTCAATTTAAAGATGAATTTATAAATTTTATAATTTTAATTTTTTTTAAACTAACTTCATTTTTGAGTTCATCGTATCAAAATTATCTTCATACAAAGTTTTTGAATTTTTATAAAATAATTTTTCTATAAGTGAATAGTGGAAGAACAGTTTTTACTTAAATTATAGAATTTATGAATATATCAATAATTATATGATAAAAACTTATAAAATAGTTTTCATTATCAAATATTCATTAAAGGAGTAAAACTATACATTTATAAATACCATTATTAATTTAGAAACTCTGTTTTTAATATTTTATTAACTCAAGAAATAATTTCTAAAAAAAAGAAAGTGTTTTTGTCTTTAATTTTAATTAAATACTACTTTGCTAAAATTTAATAAAATAGAACCCCTATTGTAGGGTTTTTTGAGTTCTTATATGGTTAATCTCATCATATTCCTTCGTTTGTCTTCATATGAGGAGGTTTGGTGGTGAATTCGTGCTATAGGTCTTCACAGATAGATATAGTGGTTGATCCATCCACAAATATTTACTGAATAATTCTTCCATATACACTTCTACTTGAAATAATTCTTCATCATCTTCAATTTTACCTTATTATATTGATATGAATCCTTTCCCATCCACTCGGTCCTCCAGTCTTATGGTGATGGTGGTGGTGGTGTCATCGTGTTGCTTGTCCGCAGTCAATGTCGAATGTCTCAAGATATAGTTTATTCATATAATTGGGTGCCTTAATCATTTCTATTGTCAGTTTCATTTTGATGGATTTTTTGTGGCTAAACGCTGCAATATGGGTAAGTTGGTGTTCTGGTGACTCTCTTGAGCAGTAATGTTCGACGTATTTTATTCCCTCATGTTATATTACTCAGTGTCCAGGCTGCAGATCTATTTTCAAACATTAGTTGGGGTTATGTGGATATAGTGACCTTTATGGATGGGGATGGTAGCTTGCGTATATGGTTTATATTGGATAGGGATGACATCTTCTTTTATTTTTTGGAATTTTTTGGGAAGGTCATTTAGTGCATGGTTGTGGTTGAAGTTGTGTTTCCATCGTCACTAATCTCATTTAATCTGAAGTTGTATTGATATTATTTTTTCTTTAGGCGTGTATCATGGATTCTACACTAATTATAAGGATTTTTGTATTGTTGGGTTCTAATGTATTTGTGATAATTAGTTCTTATCTTGTTGAATTTGGTTGTGTTATAATATTTTACAGGTGTCGCTGGGTGGGCAGCCTAGATGGAGGGATGTGTATGTTAACACCCATCATCAACCATTTATCCTCTATCTTGTTTGATAGTTGGGAACTCTTCCATTGAAATTTTTCATAGAGTTTTCAGTCTAGATTTTTGTTTCATCGGGTTGACAGATAGGTGGTTTCCTTACTACTTTGTCGGGTGGGTGGATCAAATGAGATATAGGTGTGCTAACACCTATCATTCATTCCTCCTGCCACTTTACAGTATGGGTTGGAGGGGTGATCTGCCAAATTGTGTTGACTAAATTATTATGAGGGTATGAAGTATTTTCTTTGATTGATTCATCTATTTCATTATCTAGTGAAGGTGGTGACAATAATTTTTTTATACTTTACTTTACATTTTATTCCCTCTGATTATTCAGGACCATATTAGAACCTATGGGTCAAGTTTATTAAAGGAAGTCGTGCCTATATGTCTTGTATGGGTTCCCTCTTTTCCCATTTCTAAAAAGGGGTTTTTTATTTTTTTTGTTCAATAAAGAGGGATTTCCCTCAACTTATTAAAAAATCATAAAAAATAAAAAACACTAATAATTTTATCCTACACAAAAAATTAAGCATAAAAATACATTTTTTCTAAAAATTGATTTTTACGCGTTACAAGAACTAATGTTAAAATTAATATTTATTACATGTATAAATTTTATTTATTAGAATTGATTTAATATTTGGAATCATTAGATCCAAATTATTTAATATGAATCATTTTATTTTATTTAATGAAAAATTAATTTGTTAGGTAAAAACTATTTATTGTGATAAAAGTTAAAAGGGATAAAAGGGTTAACCTAAGGGGTAAAGGGTGAAAAATGTTTTAAAAAATGTTTCCAATTGATTGGTTAAGTTTTTTCCATAAAAAAATATATCTTCACTCCATTATTGTCTATTTTTTAGTCTTCTTGACATGTAAAACTTTTTCTCTCTTTAAATTAACATGAAATATTTACAAAAATGTCATTCGCACCACTTATAAAAGGGGTATATCCCCACCCCTTCATGATCACTACCATATTCTGGTTTACTCATGAAATTATTACTTATTTCCTTAAAATAGAACCCCATTTAACTTATATAGTCTTATGTGCATAATATTTTTTTCCTAAGTCCTTCCTTTCAAATGATCCCTCTGAGGGAAAACTCAAAGTTCTAAATCTAAGTACTAAATTTTTCCTAACATTATTTATTTTATATCTTGAACTTTAAAATATTTTTTTCCAAATATTATATGATTAATTTAGTATTTATAGTATACAAAAAAAATTTATTTTATGGTAATTATAATTAACCTCCTTTCTCTTTTTATGTTATTACAAATGTAAATGGCATCCATGTGTTTGTGAGCACTACCGCCTCTACAATGTAACAAATTTAATTTTTCATATAGTTTATTTCTTATTTTTCAAACATTAGTAAAATAAAATTCAATACCTTAAGAATTTATAACCAATATATTTGTGATTCTTTAAAAATTATATTATTACAAATGGAACCACTTTCATGACCATAATAATCCATTGATTATGCTACATTAATTTTTTGGTCAGTCTAACCACCTACTTGAATAATGATATAAAATAATGTCTTGGATGAATATAACAATGTAATTACTAATAATATATGATATAAATAATTAAATAATGATTTTGTTTTTCTCTAATGGTAACATTAATATTAAACTCATTAATTTACATACCAACGTGTATTCGTTAAAAAACACTGAAACATATTCATCATTGATTTCATCATTAAGGATAGTAACCAAAAATCCTATAAAATTAAATTATAATGTTATAAATTTTTAAAAATATTTAACTATAGTAAATTTTATGATCAAGTGATGTTTAAATTTGGGATAATAATGAATAACAACATCTATATTTAGAAACTAGTTTAAAATGATCGAGATAACTCACATCTGATATTAAAAATATATAATTACAAACTAATAAAAATTTAGAGATTATTTATAAATGAAGTTTATAAAAGTTTATAGATACGAATGTGGTTCTGAAATAGGTGATTAAGATATTTATTTTTTTTGTACTGTAGATTAAGTCACTTTAGTAGAAGTTGAGAACTAAAGGAGTTCTTTGTATAAAATTTAATTTCTTGTGACATATTTCTTATTATAGATAATGATATCTTTTATATGATGTGATTACTACCTAATGAATGTATTTTTTTCATATTAATTAAATTAATGGGGTTTGAAGATCCATATCAAGTTGTTTCTTTAAATGTCCTTTTATTAAAATGATACCAAATTCATAAGGGTTTTTTAATTCAACTCCCTTCATTAGGTTATATGCTTCTTCATGAAATTATTTCTTCCAAGATTAGTTTCTTCCACACAAAAAATTTATTTTATGGCACATTCCCTTTATAATTAGAGAAAATGAAAATTTTTATTCAAACCTTCCTCCTTGATTAATTTATTCTCCAAAAAAGTTTATCATTATTGTGAATAATTATCATCCTATTTAAGAAATATTTCACCTCCTAGTCCATATTTTCATTTCTAACCAATGTTATACTTTATATTTGTAAACCCAATTATGTGTTATCTCATATGACCTTTATATTTTTCTCTACTTTTCAAAAGGATTTTTTGATACTATTTTTAAGATATGGGTTTCAACAAATTTATTTTAATATATTTAATAAAATTATTTTCATCCTTTCAAAACCAAAGGTTTTATCTTCCACTCCATATTTCCATTTTATAGCCTTTATGTCTTTTAAAATCTCTATTTTTAAATATATTTTTTAAAATTAAATGTTTTCAAAATATTTTCACTTCAAATTTTTGAATTCTTTGTGTCATTTTCAAGGCTTTATTATTGATATTTATTTATAAATTTTTATTTTGGGAATGTCTTCTTTTAATTATTTCAAAAGTAAAATTTTTTAAAGTGATGCATAATTTTTTTCATTTTGTAACATTATTAAGACGTTTTTTTAAATAATATTTTAATATTCACTTCAATTTCAATTTTAACTCTAAAATATTTAGATCATATGTAGTTCTATTTTATGAATATCTTTCTAAATTCCATTATAAAAAAATTAATTTTGTGTGTTTCAATTTTTTGTATCAACTAATCTACTTTTGATATCACATTATGTGATGCCATTTAGAAATGATATGAAACCCATTTTATTTACATGGGTTCTTCAATTTATTATATTGGGTAGATTTTTCATGCGAAACACATGTGTATGGATTAAAATTATGAGATGGTTTGTGTATGATAAATCCTTGAGATGGTTTTGGTTTGATATAGCCTTGAGACTGTTTGGGTTTGATAAAGAACTAATATAGTTTGGGTCCATTAAATCACTCTAATGCATTGTGTATACTTTCATATCTCCTAAAATATTTAATCATTGACATACTTAGATTCTTTCACAATATAAATCATGTAAATACTATGATTTTTTAGCAACATATAGGGGGGACATAATTGTATTTGTTTACAATATTAAAGTGTGAACATACATGTATTTTTTAACAACTTGAAGTTGGAGAGGAGCCTCTGAGCGGCAGCGCTTTACCCTCCTTGCGGCGCTAGGGTTTTGGCATCCGGTTTTTTCCCCTCCTCTCCTCCTCTCCTCTAGTGTCCATGTGGTTCGGTGTCAGCGCCCCTCGTCTCAGCGTGACGGTGTGTGAGGCTTCTGGTGCTCTCAACTCGGCGTCATCTCCCCTCATCTCAGCGCAAGCGCTTTTCGGTTCTTTCGGCTTCGTCTGCCCAGGCAAGGATCCTTACGCGTCTCAGAGGCCAAAGTCAACATGGCGGGAAATGGATTTGGATATGGTGGGTGAAGGAGTCTCGACTGGCATTTTTTCGGTGTCAGATCCGAATTTGATGTCGGCGGGCGAAGGTGTTCTGATCTGTTCCGGTATGGCTTGGCGTCAGTCCTAGAGTGAAGCAGAGGGGAGGGGGACATCCTGGTTCTGGCTTCCAGCAGCCCTGTGCTCTTCTTGCAGGTCTGAATCCAGTGATTTCCCCTCTTGGTTGAATGCTTTGACATTGTGGTTCTGTTGATGTGTGGTGGCTGAATCGTTCCTTTCCATGTGTTTTCTCTCCTATCTTTTGTTGTTTGCTTGCACTGGATTCCGTTGAGGGTGTGCCTGGAGTCCCGTTCTGAGTGGATCCAAGCCCCGAGAGGCGTTTCTAATTCAGAACAGCCCAGATCCCTTCATCAGTGATGTCCTTTTGATGTGGCACTAAGACATCCAGTTTTAGGTGATGATGGTATGGCACTGCATTTGTTGGTTCGCCTTCCGATTGATTTGGTAACTACAGTGGTGGGTAGTGGGATGCGCAGTGAGGTTTGTCCTATTTGGTGTCTTGGTTGAGGGTGGATCATGAATTGTTTTGTGTTGATGATGTTATTTTCCGTCATGTTAGTTGTTTTTTCTTGAACTCTTGTACCATGGTGGTTTGGTTGTTTTAATATATTGATGTCATGTCGGGTTCCCCTTCATCCCTTAAAAGGGGGTTTATGCTTTAATAAAAATTTAATTTTTAGTCAGTTAACAACTTGAATTGTTATCATGATTGGGTTTTTTCACAATATGATATTTTCATATACTTATGTAATGTTCATTTGTTATACTTTTTGGATAATGATTATTGTCTCTTTATTTTTCACTCTTATAGTCTGTTATATGTTTTTTCATTTGATTTTATATGTCTATCTATCATGCCTTATAGAAAAATCTTATTATTCTGTGTTATTTAAATAATATATTTATCCTCTATTTATGTTTTCTCATATTATTTTGATCTACCCCATGATGGAGTGTTAATGATTTTTCCCTTTCTTAGTGTTTGATCTCAAACCCTTCTTAGGTTTCCCTTACCTACATTATAAATATCAGAATAAATTATTATAATTCTAGAATAGAGCCTAGTGTGGTTATATTTTGGATACATTTTCACAAGTATCATAAAATGAGTCACTTGTTTAGCTAATACTCGAAGACACTAATCCTTTTGACCTTTGAATTTTGTGATTATTTGTAATATTTAATGTTCAAATTATTGAAAAATAAGTATGTTTATCTTATAATATATCACCTTGTATCAAAAACAATGTTTATAGAATGTTTTCTAGAACCAGATCTGAGAGTGTGGGTCAAGGGATCCTCCAATTTTATCATAGTAGTGTTTATTTATTTTTGTTGATTAGTTTATTTATTTTTAGGATTAAGATCAAATAAATTTAGTAAAAACCATTTAGATAATTCTATTTATAGGATAACATATTTATGTTTTTGTAAAGTATAGAGTATGTTATCCTTTTAGAAATTTCATCCATGTATAGATACTAGCAATTGGATGAAGCTATGGCACAGAAGAACCTAGTGGTAATCACCCTAAAAAGGGATGTTTGAGTATCAACTTGATCTTCACATAGTGCATGATGAGTGGGAATATGACTGGACACCTTGATAAACAAACTCTGGGGGATATTCTTTGGTTGATCATATTCTATTTATGATCTATTATGAAGGTTTTCAATGCATATTTTTTGGTATGGTTATAGAACCTAATAATAGATAGATAGTAAATAATATAGATTTAAACCTAGACATTTATGTCATTTATGATTTATCCATTTTATCTTAATAGTTTTTATTTTTAAATTAATTGTTATTATCTTCAAATTTTCTTTATTTAAGTAATTTATATATCATAGAGAAACCAATTTAACAATGGATGTGATGGGAAATGTTGTTATTGTCCAAATGAGAAACCAAACGGGATAGAAGAAAGGGTATAAAATATTATGGAAATCCTAACTCAACTCTAAAAAGCTATTAATAATAATGAAATCCATGTTTAGATCCTAAATTCACCAAGGAAGAAGCAACTTGATATCAATCCCATTATGTATCAACTACCACCCTCCTTTAGTGGCTCTTCCAACCCACTAATTGCATAATAGTATGTTAATTAATTAGAGATTATATTTTTTATTATCCTATGCTTGGGCAATGAGAAGATTATTTTATCTACTTAATGTATAGGATGTGTAATTAAAAAATGGTCTAATATTATTAATGATGTGACTCTTATGTAAGAAGTTGGATCAATGGGATGGTAGGAGTTAAAGAAAATATTATTCACCAAATAATTTCCTCAAACTCTTCACACAAAAATGGAGTGATAATTCCTATATTTAAAAAAAGGAGGATGAATCCATTAGAACATATGTGTTTAACTTCATGAGACTCACAACACAAGCTTCTAGTTTTATAACTTACCCTGAATATAATATTTAATGATTCTATAGTTGCCTAAAACAAATTATTTGAAATAAATTAACCATAAGAGACTTTGGTATATATGAGGAATTTGTTTAATGTACACATAAGGTGTAGAATGAAAATAGATACTCATACTATTTTTGAGATAAGAAAAATAAGATATATCTTTATGAAAACACAAATTAAATATATTAAGGTGGAATGAAATTATTATCACCTATATAAAAACAAATATGGGGGGAGTCACTAAGGAAACATATTGAAAGGAACCATGAAAATTTTCAAGTGTGGGAAGTGTTGGAGTTGGTGCCCTAGGACTCATTGTTTGTACTTTTATTACATAAATATTTTATGTATTAAATATTAATAAATATTCTTATTACATATTTTTTGTTTCTCTATATGAATCTAATGAATTAATTTCCTAGAGTATATGTCACATTGATAAGGTTATAGAAGTTTCTCGATGTGATGAGAACCTTGATATGCTATAATGATATTCTAAAATAATTTTCTATAGTTGGATAACATATTATGATGGGACACATAGTATATACATTGTAAAGTGTGTGTATTGCTAAGAATATTAGGATTATTCTCATGAAGTTCTCACTTGTTAATATCCATGATGGAAGATTATGAGAATATACCCGCTAGTAGAAATTATGCATGTTTTTGGGTCATTGTATATTCCTATCTATGAGCATGTGTGATGGTCCTTAGACTTTAATTTTATTTTTACTGTATGTCACAACTCGCATACTTAGATGTATTTTGTAAACCATGATGATAACAATTCATGTAAAATTGATACATTGGGTGTGTTAAGAGTGACCTGACAATAAAGAATAAGTCGATGAAGGATTTTTCCCTTCCATATTTTTGGAAGCTGATTTCTCAGCCCTTTGATTGGAATAGAACTGTCACATTAAATTCCATTTCCATGGTGTAACGACGTGTTTATTTTAGATAGTTAAAGAAAGACATATTGAGCATATAGGTTGGTGACACGACTCTGCAACCTGCTTGGTGATATATTGTGAAAAAGGGATTCTATTACATAGTGACTGTTAGTATGTTATTTTTGATGTTGCAACATTAAGTTCTTTCTCTTGGGTTCCTTGACCCGTTGTTAAACAGTAATATTGTATTTTAAGTAAGTCCACCTAATGCGAATGAGAAAGAATCCTACAGGGTCGCACACTAAGTGTTTCTATTGATCTTGATTAAATTCTATTTGAGTTTAATTAATGGATTAAATATTATTCTCAAGTTTGATGAATAATTTTATTCTTGTTATATTGATCGTATAAATTAAATAATTATTTATTCTCTAGCATGTGATAAAATATTTATTTTTTTTATTGAATATTTTAATAAATATTTATTCCCTAGGTTTTGAAAAAAATATTTATTTATGAATAAAATATTTATTCGGTTTTCCAATAAATTATAGAGGATTTTGAATTGGCCAAGACTGAGTCTATTGAAAAATATTAATTAAGAAGACCAGTATACATTATTTTTTATTTCGTAAGTTGGAATGCGCCATAAAATAATAATTATATAGTTATTATTATTATATGAAATGGGATTTATTAAAGTTAATAAATTTTATTTAAGGTATGGTATGTAATTAAATAACATTTCAAATTAAATCCCAACTCTATAAATAGACAGTTGTGTTTATTGTGTGCAACATCCAAGAATTGAGAATAGATAATTCTTGAACACAATTAATTCTCTCTCAACTCATCATAATATCTACCTATCAAGAATGATAAATGTAAGAGAGATTTATTTAATATTGATGAATGGGTGATCAAGAACGAACAACACAGGACATTCAACTCTCCGCACTAGCACCTGGATAATGACCGGTGTTTCTCGAAGATCATAGGAGCACATGTGAATCACCGCTAGAGGGATTATATCGGTGGATCCTCACAGTGCAATAAAGGTAATCTGAAAGGGTCTTTTCAGACAATCAACATTCACCAATGAAAAAAGTTCGTAAGCCCATGTATTTATTTATTTAGATATTAAATTAATTAATTTTAAATTTGACATGCAAGATCCTCGCTCTTGGTTTTGAGCAATGATTATTAAAAGAAATTTTAATATATCTCACACCTCTACACACTTCCGTTGTGCCTGAAACCAACAAGTGGTATTAGAGTTGTCATGTTAAATTTATAATTATTTATTTGATTATTTATTTATACATAATTGTGGTTAGATATTCATTTCTTGTTATTTGTTCTTTAATACTATTTGAATTAACATGTTATCGACATATTAATCATGTTTGTTCATTATTTCATTTTATTAAAGGTTAAGAACAAATAAAAAATGATTGGAGATGTCATCGTGAAGTTCCAAATCATTGGATGGTAAAATGAGGTTACACAGTGTGTGACCGAAGCACACAACATATACCCATGATCATTGTATCTAGATCCACAGAGAAATTAATTACATGTGGTACTTTTATTACACAATGCGTGTTTACTGGGCCAACCTGGCACATGGAAAGTGGATATAGGGTGTGTAGCTAAAATGTACACACCGTACAGTCTGGCCGAGTTAACACACCAAAGTCCCATGCGTGTAACTTGGATATACGGCAACCCACGTTCATGGCTTGTAGTTTCATGTAAATGTCGTGTAGTCTCCCATTAATGGAAAAAATTAAAATTACATTAAATTTCATAATTACATCATTAAAACCTTGTTTTATTGATTGTAACATCATTGTGTGTTTAACAATTTAATAATGGTTTAAAATAATTTTAAATTCTCAACTAATTTATTGTAAGTAATATTTCATTATTGGTTGTGCCATTTATTTTCCATGAATTTCATTAATGATGGGTATCTCTAAAAAAGATCGGATGATCATTAAGATAAAAGGTAATTAATTAATGAATTTATTAATTAATTAATGTAAGTGTGTCTATCTTAAATATAAAAAAAAGAACTGATAAATAAATGAATGTTATTCATTTACTTTTTCATATTCTTTGTATTTATGACCATTCGTGAGATTGACCAATACCTATGTATATGTTGGATGTTTTAATTTAATTTAATGCATGAGTTTTTAATCATTTAATATTAAATTAAATGATGGAATGTGAGTTATTCCTCCCTCCATTATTATGTAATACCTACAGGTCCAACGATATTTGTGTAATCCCCTTTAACCAATCCTTTGGATCCCCTCACCTGCATGTGAGTAATAAATATTTTTAATTAATAAAGCATCCCAAGGCGCATGGAGGTGGTTCAAGATGGAACCATAATTATTCCAACCCAAGTGATACATAGGTGGATAGGTGGAATGTTGTAACTCATGCCAGGACCAGAAATAGGAGTTATTTTCCCTAGGTTAAAGGTTGATTTAATGTCCTCTCATTAAATAAACCATTATATAAAGCTCATGAATGGGTCATTTAATTATTTATTTATATCTATAAAATTATTTATTTTATGTATTCAAGGTAGAAATCACATAAATAAATGAATTGATGTGAAAATATAGAAATTAAATAAATGAATTATGTGTAAATATTTTATCCAAACATGGATAATTAGTTAAGTAAAATCCACTTAATATTAAAAATATGTGTAAAGGATAAAACAAGATAAAAATTATGAATAATAAATTAAAATCACTCAATTAAATATTAATTTAGATTAATCCTTCTAATAGTTGATTGGGAATGAAACCATAGAACTAAGTGTAGTACATGGACAGAATCTGGACACTTAGTTTTATCAGGGAGTTCTCATGATAGATTTGGGTTAACTTAACCAAAATTGTATTGAGTTTAATGGCCAAAGTTTTTTAAATATAAATTTGGAGATAGGTGTTGAGAAAATCCAAGTTAGGATTTTGGGATAGGGGGATATACTCAATAGATCAAAGATATTAAAGTCCACAGTTCTCAAGACTCCCTACCTAATTACTTTATTATGGTTTTCATGGAAAAAATTTTAGATCATTAATAAAAGTAGTGGGGATCCTTGCCACAAGAATGTTAAAATAACTATAGATTTTGAGTTCAATGGTGAGGGATAATGATACTTGATAAAATAGTGGGAGATTTAATAAATTAATTAATTAAAATATTTAATTTATTATATCTCACTTATTTTGTAATCAATAAAATTACTAATAATACACTCATTTTAATTGTATAATTAAATGAAATGTTCATCATACACACTATCCCAATGATCAATATTGTATAAATATAACCTCCTAACTGGTAGTAACTTCCAGGAGTGGTTTAGACACCTTCATGTTATGCTATGCCACGAATGGAAATCTTACATGCTAGAATCTTCAATGCCAAATATGCCTGCTAAATAGGCGAGTGATGAAGAGTTCCTTGTCTATGAAAAAAAAATTGAGTGACTCATTCGACATTCAATGTTTTATGATTTTATCTATGTCTAGTGAAATAATGAATTCTCACAAAAACATGGATGCATATATCATGTTTAAGCACCTCTGTGGTCTTTACCAAGATAGATCTAGATAGGAATGGTTTGAGATTTCCTAGGAGATATTTCATAGAAATCTTGTAGAGGATTCCCAGCAGGGCCTCACATAGTCAATCTCATTGGATACATTGAGTGCTTAGAGGTTCTAATGTTTAAACTCCCAAAAGAACTTAGTACTGGCCTCATTCTGGCATCACTCCCTTAGATATTCTACGATTTTGTTGTGAATTTTAATAGGAAAAACATTCAGAATTCTCTGCCAAATCTTCTTACTCTTCTTCTCTAAGTAGATATGGTTATGAACTGTGAAAACCTTCTATCCTTATGATGAAAAATGGAAAGGTAAAGTGAAAATATTTAAGACCAAATCTTATTCACACCCTTCCAAGAAGAGGAAGATCAAGGGGAAAGTAAGGTAATGGGATGCTATAAATTTTTCATGTGGTAAAAAGGGACACTAGAAGAAAAAATGCACCCAGCCAAAGAAGAAAGGGGAAGCTTCAGGTGAACTCATTATTGAGTGAAATTATATATTTCTAAAAATTGGGTATTAGATATAGCTTGTGGTGCTCACATTTGTATTAAAATACAGGAACCAAGTTGATAAAAAAATATTGACCGAGGAGAGATAGATCTTAGAGTATTAAACGGAAAAAAACTTTTAGTTGTAGCTATCGGGGACTACCACCTCACACTGCCAACCAAAATTATCTTAGTTTTAAATGGTTTTTATTATGTGCCTTCAGTTACAAAAAAACATTATTTCTCTATCCAAAATTGATATAGATGGATTTTTTTTCAAATTTGGGAATAAATTTTGATTCTTTTATAATGATAGTATTTCTTATGGTAAGGCACATTTAAATAATTATCTTCATGTGTTTGATTATATGAACCAGATAATGGAAATTGATAATGAAGTAATTTTACATGACTCGTACCACACCCAACTTTGGAATCACTAGCTAGGACATGTAAATGAAAAGATCTTGACTAAACTAAAACAAGATATATATTTAGATTCTTTTGAACTAAAACCACTTGGTTTATGTCACACATGTTTATAAGGAAAAATGACCAAATCCCCATTTAGTGGGAAAGGTTAAAGGGATAAAGAGCTTCTCAAATTAGTTCATATATATGCATGTGGACCATTTCCTATTAAAGTAAGGGGAGGGTACTCATACTTCGTAACTTCTACTAATGATTTTAATTGATATCGATATGTATAATTAATGATATATAAGTCAGATTCTTTTTATAAATTCAAAGAATATGAGAAAGAAATTTAGAACCAACTTGGTAAGAAGATTAAGAAACTTTACTCAAACCATGGTGGAGAATATATTAATCAACTATTCGAGATCAAATTGAGCAGAATAGTAACTTGCCTGCCCATATTGCTCAAATTGTTAATTCTTATGATTTCATTAACTCTGAGGATATCATGGTTTGGGAACCAAGTGAAAATGTAATGCTTGACTCTAAAGAATTTTACAATCATTTAATACAGGGAAACACTTCCAATGTTGTTCAGCAATTCAAAAGATGGGTTCAGCCCTCTCAGTTTACTCTTCTTTGGAGAATTCACCTGCAAAAACTGCCAGTGGACATTAATCTTCATAAGGTTGGTATCTCTCTATGCTCTAAATGTTACTTGTGCCATCAACATAGAGATGACTTGGATCACTTATTCCTCTCTTGTGAAACTACTGCTTCACTCTGGATCATTATATTTGATCTCTTTGGCATCTCAATATCACAAACTAATAGCATTGCAGATTTTCTGCACTTAATTTCAGCAATACAGTGTTCCAAGAAGATTCATTCTTTATTTCTTGTTTCTTTTTCTGAAACTTTTCACACTATATGGACAAGCATAAAGAAAAGTATGCATGAAAATTCCACATTTAATCACAATGTTTCCCTTTCAAATATTCTCTCAGCGACTCGATATTCAAATCAGTTCCACACTGAATAATGTCATAATTCTATCAAAGACTTTGCTGTCTTGAGGAGGCTTCATCTGTTAGGTAATTTTCCTAAACCCATGGGTAATATGGAAATTTTTTGGACTCCCCCTTTGCAGGTTGGATCAAATGTAACCTGGATGGTGCTTCTAAAGGCAATCCTGGACCCGTTGGATATGGTATTGTCTTTCGTGATCACAACAGTGATTTAATTGATGGATTATATGGTCCTTGTGGTCACTCTACTGCCATTGAAGATGAAATGATGGAATTAATTAAAGAAGTATAGATTGATCATCAAAGAAATTGGAATGATCTCTGGTTTGAAAGTGATTCTTCTACTATTTTCCATGTTGTTTGGAAAAATCAGATCCATCTTGCCTGGAATCTTACATTGAAATGGATCAAATGTCTTGATACTATTTCTTCAAAGAACTTCATCATCACACATGTTTACCGTGAATCCAACTCTCTTGATGATAAACTTGAAAATCAAGTTATTTCTGAAGACTCGGGTGTGCATTTGACCACTATTGATGAGGAGCTGCTTTATATTCTTACTAGAGACAAATGTAAAATCCCCTCATTCAGACTCTTGTAATTTGTTTTGCTTAATTGAAGCTTTAATGCTTGCTTTTCTAAAATATATATATATATATTAATCAAGACTTATTTGATTATCTATGGGAGTTTGGTATTTTATCTCAAATCACTCCGCCTTATACACCTCAGTGGAATAGTGTAAGTGAAAGGAGGAACCGCACATGATTGGACATGGTAAAATCAATGATGAGTCATGTGAGTCTTCCATTATTATTTTGTGGATACGTGCTACAAATAGAAGTATATGTACTAAACCCAGTGCCAACTAAAGAAACAAATTTTATACCATACCAATTATGGAATGTAAAAAAACATGTGTTGTATTGCTTGCATGTGTGGGGTTGCAAAGCCTTTGTTAATGCCTCTTCAAGTAAAAAGCTTACACCCTAAGGAATAAAGTGTATCTTTATAGGATATCCCAAAGAAAAAAAGGGATACTAACTATTAAATTTTCATAAAAAAAGGTTGGGGTTGACATATGTCTCACATTTATTAAGGAGGATCTTATCTCTAAACAATATGGTGGGAGTGAGATAGACATCGATGAAGTCCAGGATCAAGATACACAAGAGCTGGCATAGGAATAACTTCCACAAAGTCCCATGGAAGAATAAATTTTTCTAGAGATATAATTACTGTGTATGAGTACTAGATAGGTTATAAAACCATAAAGGTATGGTTTTCATGTCATAGAGGATGGTGACTAGTTATTAATTGATAATAATGATCATCTAACAAACAAGGAAGAATAAAGTAGCACAGATGTTGCCAAGTGGAAAGAATACATGAATTTTTAAAATGGATTCCATGTACAAAAACCAAGTCTGGATTTTGGTAGACCCTAAAGTAGATGTAAATACCATTGGATACAAATGGGTATTCTATAAGACACTAGATATAGAAGCATAATTTAGTACCTATAAGGCATGTTTGGTTGCAAAAGGGTTTAAACAGCGTCAAGACATTGATTATGATAAAACGTTTTCACCATCTATAGTGTTGAAATCCAATAGGATTCTACTTTCAATTATGGCTTTCCATGATTATGAGAGTTGTAAAATGGATTTAAAAATAGCCTTCCTTAACAGGAACCTTCAGGAATAATTCTATATGACACAACCCGAAGGGTTTTTTACAACAAGGTATGAAAGTTGAAAAGATCCATTTATGGATTAAATAAAGAATCTAGGTCATGGAACATTCATTTTAATGAGGCCATAATAGAATTTGGTTTCATTAAGAACGAATATGATCCATGTGTCTATAAATAGTTTAGTGAGAGTGTAGTCATTTTCTTAATAGTATATGTTGATGACATATTACCCATTGAAAATGAAATACCAGCCTTACAGTCTATTAAGGCATGGTTGAATAAATGATTCTCTATAAAGGACTTGGGAGAGGTAGCATATATTTTTTGGATCAAGATCCATCGTGATAGATCCAATAGGTTTCTCAGCCTAAGTCAATGTATATAAATTTAAATGATACTGAAGAGATTCGGTATGGAAAAATCCAAGAGGGGATTGTTGCCAGTGTCACATGGAATTCATCTTTCCCGGAAAATGTGTCCTCATACACATGATAAAATAAACAGAATGAAAAGGATTCCATATGCATCAGCGATTGGGTAAGTCATGTATACTATTCTATGTACTAGGCTAGATTTTTCCTATGCATTAAGTATGGTATGAAGATATCAAACTTATCTATGTGACCGTCATTGGATGGTAGTTAAGACTATCCTTAAGTATTTGAGGCATATTGAACATATGTTTCTATTTTATGGAGAATATGAGAAACTATTCATCAAAGGAAATGTAGATTCTAGTTTTAAAACTGATCAAGATGACATGAAGTCACAAACAGGATACATATTCACCTTGAATTGAGGTGTTGTGAGCTAGAATAGATCAAAGCAAGATGTGGTCATAGATTCTATATCATATTTTGAGTATATAGGGGCTTCTGAAGTAGCTAAAGAAGCGTTATGGATGCACAAATTCATCCAAGAGATTGATATGATACCTATTAGTAAAGATCATATCACACTATATTGTGATAATACTATAGTGGTGGATCTTGCAAAATATCCAAGGTCACATCAGTGGACAAAACACATACTTTGGAAGTATCATCTCATGATGGATTTTTTCTTAGATAGTTGAAGTTTCAGTGTGTAGTATTTCCATGGAAGACAATGTGGATGACCCCTTAACTAAATACTTTACTTAGTAAAAACATGACTATCATGAGAGGTCTAGAGAACTGAAGGTCGTAGGCAGTTGGCTCTAGTCTAAGTGGGATTTTTTGGAGTTGGTGTACTAGGATCAACTATTTGTACTTTGATTATAAAAATATTCAATGTATTGAATATTAATAATACTTATTATTTCATATTGTTTGTTGTTCTCCATGACTCTAATGTTATAATATCCTAGATTATATGTCACATTGATAAGGTCATAGCAATTCCATCCTATAATGAGAACCTTGATATGCTATGAAGATATTCTCAAATAATGTTTGTGGTTAGATAACATATTATGATGGGACATATAGTATATAGAATGTCATGTGTGAGTATTCATAAGCATATGAGTCTTCTCATGGACTTTAGACTTGGTAATCTTCAAGATGGGGGATTATGAGAATAGACTCACCAATAGGAATTCTTCATGTTTTGGTGTCATCAGATATTCCTATCTATGAGCATGTGTGATGGTCCTTAGTCTTTAAGATTTTTATTAATGCATGTCACAACTCACGTACTCAGATGTATTTTGTAAACCATGATGATAATAGTTCAAGGAAAAGTTGGATATGTTGGGTACGTCATGAGTGACATGTCATTAATGAATAAGTTGAGGAAGGATTTATCCCTTACATATTTATGGAAGATGATATCTTCACCCTTTAATTGGAATAGAACCGTCACATTAAATTCCATGGACATGGTGTAACAAAATGTTTATTTCAAATAGTCAAGGAAAGACATATCGAGCATATAGGTTGGTGACACGAATGTGAATCCTTCTTGATGAGATATTGTCAAAAAAGGATTATATTACATAGTGATAATTCGTATGTGGTTGTCGATAATGAGACAATAAGTTCATTCTCTTAATGTCAGGAACCACCTTCACTAAGATGAGGAAAGGGATAGAAAATTGTCTGACCCTTCCTTCTTCAAGTTTAAGGAGATATAATGACCCCTGAGTCCAACCATCAATAGTACTTAGAGTGTCGATTAGTACCAAGGGTATAGAATCTCACGTAAAATGGAAGGAATTGCCCTTTTTATTCAATAAGATAGAGAGATAAGATGTTAAATCCCAAAAAACTCCAAAAACTAAAAGTAAAGGTAAATTCAAAATCTATTACCATATGAATGTCAAAAAAATTGATACAAATTATAAGAAAACTCTATTGTAAAGTACCAAAATAAAAGAAAACATCAACGAAAATTGTCCCAATGTCTGATCTAGTAAGGTCCCACATAGTCCTCGAAGTCCTACTGGAAACCTGAAAGTGGTTTTATATACATAGGGTGAGTATAAAGGTATACTCAGTAGGGAAACCAAAATCTCTCGTACACAAGTGGGGGGGCATTCTAATGCCCCGTGAGAAAGTAGAGGTAACCAAAACACGTAGCAAGGAAAACTATCCACCCAACCTCACCAAGGCACACTCCCCAAATAATGCAAGTTAGGTAAGATAATAGTAATAGAACATTGATATTTGGGTACCCTTCACTTCTTTCCCACTTGTTATTGAAGACATCATACACATCATACCTCCCCCGCCATTTTCACTGCAGTCCCACTACCGCCCCAACAAAAATCTTATGGGCCACCACAACCATGCATCCCGCCCGCAGACACTGAGTCCACCACAACCATATGTAACCATGCTCGCAAACACCTGGGATCCAATAATCATACGTAACCATTCCCATAAACATCTGGTAAAGAACAATCATATGTAACCATGCCCATATACACCTAGGCTAGAATAACCACTACAACGTCGAAAGACACTTGGGCCTCATCCCAAAGACACTTGATAAACAAACCTGCCCACACACACCTGGTCTAACCACCACAACATAGCCTTGCCGAATATTCTTGGGCTATAATGGACCTCAATCTGTCACATCCTACCTGAATATTCTTGGGCTAACTGGGAGAGGGAGCAAAAAAGGTTCTAATAACTAGTCACTCGTAGGAATGTTGGGAAAAACACCATCCCCCATGAAATGGGGGTGTTTGGAATGAAGTGCTAAATGTGGGTGGGGTGATCATAAGAAACACAAGAAATAAATTTATACATAGAGATAAATAATCACTCGTCCCAACCTAAGGGTTCTGAAACCAACAACAATCCCACACGCGACCACTTTTAATGCTACCACTACATGTGAAAATACACCACAACCACAATCAGAACACAACCCACTTCTAGAAAATAGTTTCCCCATCGAACTCATTATTATTATCATGTTCAAGTGATTGCATTAAAAAAATAATTTTCCACTACCAGGCAACTAACAAACACAACCACAATCCAAACAACACTAAAGAAGAAAACACCCAAGAAACAATTTAATCATTCACACCCTGTTCTCTTGTAAAGTCACAACAAAAAAAGGATATGTGAGATCCCTCAAAGTATTAGAACCAAACCAATACCTAACATACTGCTCCACACATCCTCATATTCAAAAACCAACAACCCCTCAACCAGTGGTTCCATTCCCAACCACATCACCCCACAAAGCATTGATTAGGACAAACATGAATATCATTAGAATAGAGCAAGGAAGTTTCTAGATTCATCCAACACCATTCATTACATTATTTATTTCAGTTTCGTTAACCAACGTGATCACACAAGGATTATTATTCATTGGGAATATATTTAATCAAATGAGTTTACGTGATTAACCAGTTTCCATATTATATCCATTCAATCACAGGATTATCTAGAAAAACAAAGGTTCATTAGTCCACAATAAAGGACCACCAATGACAACGATTTTTAGTGGGTATAATCCCATAAAATCTACAACATAAAAATGAAGATAAAAATACTACAACATCATCATCATCAACCACACCCATTTATTCCTTAAAATTTTTCTTATTATCTTCATTAAGGTTTGGTTTCATCTACCTCCCAAGGGAAAAAATTATCACACCCACCCCACAAGATGCAAAGTAAATAGAGATGAAGGAAAACCCCTACTTGGATGATAAACGATCTAATTTTTCTCCTAGCACCAAGAACTAGGGATGTGAGACTTGTAGAGGAAGAACTCGAGGGCTTCAAGGATGAGCAGGAAGAGCTCCATCACGGGTGAATGATTCATCTTCAGAGAAAGTATCTAGGTGTACTTAGAGAACAGAAAGGAATTATGAATAGAGGATCTTAGATTAAGAAGAGGCCAGATCCTAAAATCAAGAGATTATTTCGAAGTACTTGAAGTCATATCGTAGATTGACCACGTGTTTGGGCAGTTTCACACATCAGGATTAATTTTTATTTACTAATTCTCCTTAGAGATGGTGGAGATAAAGGCTGTGATTTAATATATATCTTCTAAATAGAGAGAAACTACATAACAAGGGTGAAGATAAAAAGTAGGGGAAGGAGTGACACCAAGGAAAAAGGCCACACTTTTTGGTAACTAAAGATTCTCCCAACTCTTGGGGATTTGAAAAATATTTTACTAGATTTAAATAGCTTTCAAAAAAGTATTAAAACACTTTTACATCAAAAGATGTTTCATAGGAGAGAATTTGGAAAAACTCAAGAAATTGGAAAAAAGGAAAAAATTGGCAATGGGGGGGAGACACTATAATAGTGCCACCATAACAGTGCCACCATAATGGTGCCACTGGTTCGGTGATACACCATAAGTAGTGTCTTCATTTTGGTGTGTGACCGTGACGGTGCGATTGTGACGGTGTGACTGTGACGGTGCCACCGTAACAGTGGCACCAGTACTGGTGTCACTGTAACAGTGCCACCATTTTGGTGCAACCGTTTGGTGGAACCGAGTTTTTGGAAAACTCCTGGGAAAGAATCCATGTGACCCCTAAAACACTACCAACACTAGATTTTCAAAAATGAATGGTTTGGGAAAATTGGGTTATTACATCAGATACCCGTCAAACTATTCTCATCCTCGATAATTCAAGAGTAAACTTGAAGAAAAGAGAGGGGTCTAAACAACCACCCCGTAAGATACCTCTAAGAGACAAACCACCCTAGAGTTTCTCAAAATCCAAAACAAACCTTGATATCTAGGAACACCTCTCCCTAATATATCTCCTGAACAACTACAGTTACACTACCTCTCTTCTCCTCCAAGTGACCACACAAACATATAAAGGGAACACCGTCCACACTCACTGATTAGGGAGTCTCCTTTCCCATGTCAAGATACTATCCTCTTTGGGTGGCACTGACTCACCCACATGGGTTTAATCACATCAATTTCAATGCATCTTGATTAGGGACCAGATCCTACCCTCCCCATAATGGGGACTTTTCACACATTTAGAGAATAAGGAAAACAACCCATCTTATAAAAAACAAGGTTAATCATTACATCATAGAAAAGTAAAAGGAAAACAAAAAACCAAAAATCAAAATAGATCTGAGTTACTAGGAATGCATTTGTGCCTCCCATTCCCAGGTACTCTCCTCAAGAACACCATGACTCTACAACACATGAACCAAGGGAATGGTCTTCCCACAAAGCACCTTCTCCTCACGATCCTCGATCCTCACCGATCGCTCTACGAATGTCACATCTTCCTCATTATCCAGTTCTCCCTAGTCGAGGATTTTTGAATCATCGTGTAGATATTGATGGAACTGAGACACATAGAAGATGTCGTGGACCCTCTATAGCGGCGGTGGTAGCTCTAGATGATAAAACACTTCATCGACCCATCGCAACACCTCAAAGGGGCTGACTAACCTAGGATAAATCTTACTCCCCCTATCGAACCTCTGTTTTTCACGCCAAGGGGAGACCTTTAAGAACATATGGTCCCCAACCTCAAAATCCAAGGGTCTCCTCCTATGATTGGCATACAACTTCTGCCAGTCTTGAGCCACCTTCATCCTCTCATGCACAAGTTGAACCTTCTCCATTATGCTCTGCACTACCTATGGGCCAAGAATGCTTGCCTCCCTAACCTCATCCTAGCACACAGGTGAGTGACGCGACCTTCCATACAAGGATTTATACGGATCCATGATAATGGTAGAGTGACAACTATTTTTTTAAGAAAACTCTACTAGAGGAAAGTGTCAAACCCACGATCCTATGAAGTCCAGAACACATTCTCGCACCATATCTTCCAACATCTAGATGGTTCTCTCCGTTTGCCCATCTGTATGATGGTGGAAAGAGGTACTAAGGAGAATCTGGGTTCCAAAATCGCGTTGTAATACCCTATAGACTCATGAAGTAAAGCGTGTATCCTAATCTAAAATGATGATTCTAGGAACTCCGTTTAGCCTCACAACTTCACCAATGTATTTCTGTTCTAAGGTATCTACTGCGCTCGACTCCTTAATTGCTAATAAGTGAGCTGATGTCATCAACCGATCCACCACTATCAAGACGTCATTGTAGCCTCCTTAATATATAGGTAGTTGTGTGATGAAATCCATTGAGGCATCATCCCACTTCCACTCAGTCTCATCAAAGGGCTGCAACAGACCGCCCAGAACACGGTGCTCAGTCTTCACCTACAGTCACACAAGTCACTTTTCCACAAACTCTGCCACTTCCCACATCACTCTAGGCCACCAAAACTGCTCCCTCAGGCCTTATTACATCTTGGAAACTTTTAGGTGTACCGATAGGGGGGAGTTATGGAACTTATGGAGAACTCCCTCACACATCGTCTCTGGGAAAAACAACCTCCCGCAGAAAATCATCTAATTCTAACCATCTTCCAACCATCCCTCCAAAGCATCACCCTGGATAAAATGATCATGCATCACTTCAGCCTCTATGTCCCCCCACTGGGACTCCTCCACCTGTTGTACAAAGGAAGACTGCACTGTCATATGAAACAGGCAGCATCTACCATCCTCCACCCTCATGCTCAGATGTAAAGAAACCAACTCCTCAATTACTTTCAAATCATCTGCAGACTCCCGAACCACATCCTTCTATGAATTCCTACTCAAGGAATTGGCCACCACATTTCATTTTCCTGAGGTGTAGGAGATATCGAAGTTGTAGTCCTAGAGAAACTCCATCCACCTCCACTACTACAAGTTCAGGTCTCGCTGGGAGAAGACATACCTCAAGCTCTTGTGATATGTAAAGACCATGAAGAGTTCCCCAATGAAGAAATTCCACCACAACTTCAGTGAAAACACCAATTCTACAAGCACTAGGTCATGGGTGGAATAGTTACATTCATGTTAATGAACCTGTCTAGGCCCATAAGAGATCACTCCCCACTGCTGCATCAGCACACACCCCAAGCCTAGTCCAGAAACATCACAGAACACTTCAAACATTACCCCTTCCCCTATAAACCTCAACATTGGGGAACTAACCAGATTCCCCTTCAAATAATTGAATGCTTCTAAGCACTTCTCACTCCATACAAAATCATGGTCTTTTCTAGTCAAGGTTGCCAAAGTTTCTACAACTATAGAGAATTCGGGCATGAACCTCCGGTAGTAACCTGCCAGCCCTAAGAAACTATGAACCTCTACCACATTCTTGGGTGTTTCCTAAGAAACAACCACCTAGATCTTCGATGATTCCACTGCTATTTCCTACTAAGACACTACATTTCCAAGGAATTTTACCTCTCATATACAGAACTTACACTTGGACAACTTCCCACAGAGCCGGTGGTGTCGGAGGACCTCCAAAACTATCTTCATATGCTCAGAATGATCCTCATATGATCTTTAGTAGATCAGGATGTCTTCTATGAACACGGCCACAAATTGGTCTAAATACTCACAGAAAACAGTTTTCATGAGCCCCATGAACATAGCTGGTCCATTTGTAATGCTAAACATCATGACCACAAACTCAAATTTCCCATATCTTCACCTGAAGGAAGTCTTTGAGATGTCACTCTCCTTCACTCTTAACTGGTGATATCCATACCTCAGGTCGATCTTAGAGAACCATTATGCCCCCTTCAACTGATCAAAAATGTTATCGATCCTCGAAAGGGGGTAATGATTCTTGACCATAACCTGATTTTATCTCTGGTAGTCTATACACAGTCAGAGACCACCATCTACCTTATTTGCAAGAAATACTGGAGCACCCCATGGATATGCACTTATTTTAATAAAACCCTTCTTCATCAAGTCATCTATCTGAATCCGCAACTCTCGCAACTCAGAAGGTGACATCTGATAGGGAGCCACTAAAATCGGACGATCACCGGGCTGTAAGTCTATTCTGAACTCAAAATCATAATGAGGGGGTAGAGTCGCAACTACTTCAGGGAAGACGTCCAGAAACTTAATAACAATCCGTGTAACTTCCACCATCTCTAAGTCTATTAACTCCATTAACACCCAGTCTAACATGGAAAAAGGGCTCCACTTTTCGACTTCCCTCTTGGAAACCTCTCTCTCCAACAAAAGCTACACATTGGTCGCCCACGTCTGAGAACACAACCCTTCTCTGAAATCATTCAATAACAGCGTGCACAGAAAGCAGACAGTCGATACCCATGATGATATTGTATGGTTGTATTTGCAGCAAAAAGAGATCCCCATTGGATTGATGCAGCCCTAACATCAGTCTATATCTTCTACAAATATCAAACAGGCTAGTCTGAACTCCAACTGGCGTACTTAGCACCAGGGGAATGGAGAGTCTCTCTAAGTCTAGACCCAAGTCATGGGATAGACCAGGTGAAAAAATGAGTGTGAAGATCCTAAATCAAACAAGGCAGAGGCAGGATTGATAAAAAAACCAATCGTACCTCGAACAACCTATGTCCCTACTGGAACTGCTGCCTCTATGGAATGAAATTTCCCACGCCTATCTCCTTTTCCTCTCAGTTGTTGACTGCCTCACTGACCACACCCTGGTCGAGGTCCCTAAGTATCGCCCTAAGGTTGGCCTCCTCCCACAACATCTACTCTTGGAGGAGTGGGAGCTCACTGTCCCTGTTGTTGCTGCTGAAAAGTTCTGGCCAGAAACTGTTTCTGCTGAGGTGGGAGCTGAACCATCCCACCCCTATTGTACTGAACTCAGTCTGGGCATTGATTCAGAATATGTCCATGGGTTCCACAGATAAAGATCCTCATTCTTGGGCCCATATAGAAAGGGTGAGTACATGGAGATTGAAATTGAAACTACTGAGGCATGCTCCGCGCCAGCTGAAACCTGGAAGGCCTTGATGCTGGAGTCCTGCAGCTAACATCCTTCCCCTTTGACAAAATAAACAAGATACCCTCATGTGGAACACATCCCAGCATGTTCATCCTCTCCACCACTTCATCCTTCTTCTGAACCTCCAGGTATGTCGGAAGAGTTAAGGGGGTAACCACATACTGAAGGGAGGGTCAGAGTGCATCCTCTAAGCATCTTTCCCACGACTCCTCATCCTGGAAGAGGTCTGGAGTGAAACAAAGTAGATCCTTGAACTTTATCCCCAACTCCCTAACCATCATACTCCCTTTCTTGAGGGATATCTACTCTTTTCTCTTTTCATCCTTCATCATGGAAGAAAGGAATTCCGCCCGGAACTCCTTAAAGTCAGTCCAAAAAACCTCAGCTTCCCACTTCTCCCCGAGATAGAGCGCCCAACACTAATGCGCTTCTCCTCATATCTAGCTCACATCCAGAGGAACCCAGTACTCTATTGGATCTTGGATCAAGCTAAAAACTATCACCAGCTCCTCGATCCAACTCTCCATCTCTATTTCTAAGATGATGCTCTCATACTTCCTGAGGGTCTTACACTAAAGTGAATGAAGCGTCTTCTTCCATGGGTTATCCTCATACTCTCGATCAGCCCTCTGTTGATCATCCATATTAGCATACTGGTCCTCAACATCCCGTACTACTCATGGACATCATCTGGGTTCCATAGCTGCAAGGTAAACAAGGAATTCCAAAGACCGAGTAGTGTATAATATCCCTTTTAAATTTTACTTAAACTTTTTATTTGTTTTAATTTCCCAAAACAACCAAAACACACAAGAACACAAGTCATTATGATGCATGTACCATTCCTAGGGTCTCTACTCTGCAATCAGTGTAGCCTCACTTGGTCATTTGGTAGGTCCGGAGTCCTTGCATCGGATCATGGGGGGCCCTAAAATCCCATGTCCAAGCTGGTCTTCCCTATCCTATTTCACACACAAATATTTACTGACACTATTTCCCTACCATCCTGTGAAATCCTCACAATGCCTAACCCGAAATCCATCTTGTCTCTCAACCATAACCTTTGATACCATTATTTCATGACCAACCTTCACCAGGATGGGGAAGGGGACAGAAAACTACCAGACCCTTCCTTCTTCAAGTTAAAGGATAGATAATGCCCCCCGATTCTTGCCTTCAATAGGCCCCAGATTGGTGACTAACACCAAGGGTATATAATATCACATAAATAGAAGGCATTACCCTTTTTATTTAATAAGATCAGGAGATAAGATGGTAAATCCCAAAAAACTCCAAAAACTGAAAGTAATAGTAAAGCCAAAATCCATTCCCATATGCATGTCCAAAAAAGATAAATTGATACAAAGTACAAGAAAACTCCAGAGGAAAGTACCAAAAGAAAAGAAAACAGCAACGACAATTGTCCCAATATCCGAGCTAGTAAGGTCTCGCATGGTCCTCAAATTCCTCTTGGAAACTTGAAAGTAGTTTTATATATTTAGGGTGAGTATACGGGTATACTCATTAGGTAAACCAAAATCTCTCGTGAACAATTAGGGAGGCATTTTAATGCCCCGTGAGAAACTAGAGGTAACCAAAACACCTAGTAAGGAAAACTATCCACCTAGCCTCACCAACGTGCACTCCTCAAATAACGCAAGTCAGGTAAAATAATAGTAATAGCACATCAATATTTGGGTACCCCACACCGCTTTCCCACTGGTTATTGAAGAAATCCTACACATCAGACCTCCCCCTCCATTTTCACTATAGTCCCACTATTGCCCCAACAACAACCTTATGGGACACCACAATCACGCATCCCTCCCGTAGACACCTGGGCCACCACAACCATATATAACCACGCCCACAGAAACTTGGGCCGAAACAATCATACGTAACCATGATCATAGACACCTGGACCAGAAAAATCATACGTAACCACACCCGCAGACACCTAGCCCAGAACAACCACTGCCATGACTGAAGACACATCGGCCTCATCCTGAAGACACTTTTGAAACAAACCTTCCCACACACACCTGGTACAACCACCACAACATACCCTACCCGAAGAGTCTTGGGATATAATGGACATCAGGCCATCACAGCATACTTGAAGAGTCTTGGGATAATTGATAAAGGGAGCATAAAAGGAGCTAATAACTAGCCACTCATAGGAATGTTGGTAAAAACACCCTCCCCCTTGAAATGGGGGTGTTCAGCATGAAGTTCTCAACATGGGTGGGGTGTGCATAAGAAACACAATAAATAAATTTATAAATATAGATAAACAATAAATCATCCCAACCTAAGGGTTTCAAAAACAACAACAAGCCCACATGTGACCACTTTTGCTGCTACCACTACATGCGTAAATATACCACAACCACAACTAGAACACAACCCACTTCTAGAAAACAATTTCCCCATCGAACCCATTCTTTTTATCATTTTCAAGTGATTCCATTAAAAAAATAATTCTCCACCACTGAGAAACTAACATACAAAACCACAAGCCAAACAACACTAAGGAAGAAAATATCCAAGCATCAATTTAAGCATTCACACCCGGTTATCTTGTAAAGTCACAACAACAAAATGGATCTGTGAGATCCCTCAAAGTACTGGAACCAAAAAAATCCCCAACATACCTCTCCACACGGACTCAAATTCTCAAACCAACATCCCCTCAACCAGAGGTTATATTCCCAACCATATCACCCCACAAAGCATCGATCATGAAAAACATGCATATCACCATAATAGAGTAAGAAAGTTTCCAGATTCATCCCACACAATTATTTACATTCTTTCTTTTAGTTCGGTTAATTGGTGTGATCACACTGGGATTATTATTCATCGGTCATCTATTTAATCAACTGAGTTTTCATGATTAACTAGTTTCCATATTATATCCATTCAATCATAGGGTTATCCAGAAAAAACTGAGGTTCATTAGTACGCAATAAATGACCACCAACGACCACAATTTTTAGTGGGAATAATACCATAAAATCTACAACATAAAAACAAAGATAAAAATAATCCAAAAACATCATCATCACCCACACCCATTCATTCATTAAAATACCTCTTATTATCTTTGTCAAGGTTTGGTTTCATCTACCACCCAAAAAAAACATTATCACACCCACCCCGCAAGATACACAGTAAAGAGAGATAAAGGAAACCCTCTACTTGGATGATCAATGATCAAAGTTTTGTCCTGGCGCCAAGAATTGGGGATGCGTGACTTGCAGGGGAAGAACATGAGGACTTCAAGGATGAATGGGAAGAGCTCTAGCATGGGTGCATGATTCGTCTCTGGAATAAGTCTCTAGGGGTACTTAGAGAATAGAAAGGAATTATGAAGAGAGGATCTCAGCTTAAGAAGATTCCATATCCTAAAATCAAGAGATGATTTTGAAGTACATGAAGTCATATTGTGGTTTGACCATGTGTTTGGGCGGTTTCACACATTAGGATTAATTTTTATTTAATAATTCTCCTTAGAGACAGTGCAGATAACGAATTTGAGTTAATAGATATATTCTAAAGAGAGAGAAACCATGTAACAGAGGTGAAGCTGGAATGTAGGGGAAGGTGTGACACTAAGGAAGAAGGCCACACATATTGGTAACTGAAGAGTCACCTAACTCTTAGGGGTTTAAAACATATTTTACTGGATTTAAATGGCTTTAAAAAAATATTAAAACACTTTTGCGTCAAAAGACACGTTACTAGGGAGAAACTGGAAAAACTCAGGAAACTGGAAAAAAAGGAAAAAACTAGAAAATTGGGGGAGACATTGTAATGGTGCCACCATAACGGTCCCACCAGTTCAGTGATACATCGTATGTGGTTCCTTCATTTCGATGTGTGCTTGTAACAGTGTGACCATGACGGTGTGACCATAACAGTGCCACTGTTTCGTAGGAATCATTTGGTAGAACTGAGTTTTTAGAAAACTCCCAGGAAAGAAGCTATGTGACCCCTAAGAATACTACCAACACTTGATTTTCACAAAGGAGGGTTCAAGAAAACCGGGTTATTACACTTGGGTTCCTTGACCCCTTATTAGATAGTAATATTGGACTTTAGGCAATCCTATCTAATGACAACGAGAAAGAATCCTAGAGGGTCACACACTAAGTGTTTCAGTTGATCTCGATTAAATTCTATTTAAGTTTAATTAATAGAATAAATATTATTTTCAAATCAGAGGAATAATTTTATTCAAATTATATTGATCACAAAAATTAAATAAATATTTATTCACCTGCATGTGAATAAAATATTTATTTTATTTATTGAATATTTTAATAAATATTTATTTTCTAGATTGTAAGTAAAATATTTATTTATAAATAAAATTTTTATTCAGTTTTTCAATAAATGATAGTGGAGTTTGAATGGACCAAGACCGAGTTCGTTGAAAAATATTAATTAACAAGACTGTTATATAATATTTGTTATTGGAAAAGTTGGTTTGTGCCACAAAATAATAATTATATAAATATTATTATGCAGCATGGTATTTTTTTGAAGGTAATAAATGTTATTTAATGGCTGGTATGAAATTAAATAATATTTTAACAAAAATACAACCTCTATAAATAGGAGGCTATGTCTATTGTGTTTAACATACAAAAATTGAGAATAGAGAATTATTGTACACAATGAATTCTTTCTCAACTCCTCTTAATCTCTCTCTATCTCAAGAACAATAAGTGCAAGAGAAATTTATTCAAGACTAAAGAATGAGTGATCAAGAATGAACAATTCAAGACATTTGACTCATCATGCTAGCACCTGGAGATCTAGTGGTGTTTCTTGGAGATCATAGGATCACGTGTGGATCACCGCTAGAGGGATTATATACTTGGATCTTCACAGTGCAACTAAGGTAATCTGAAAGGGTCTTTTAGATGATCAAAATTCACCAATGAAGAAATTTCCTAAAATGATGTATTTTTTGAGAAAAATGAGCACAAAGGCTCTTATATTGAGAAAAGTAAAATATTACACAAGATGTAATGATGGCATTTTACATTTCTCCCATGTAAGAAGAGGGACCATGTCATTTGGAATAGTATTGATATGGATTCTCCTTTCTTCCAACACCCCTTTATTGGAAAGTCCATCTGCAATGTAATTTGCCTCCCGAAAGGTGTGTGTGATGAAGTAGTTCAAGGAATAGATCTTGTCAATGTAGTTTATCCACTTACTTGCCAGTTTCCATGATAGCCTTGTCTGACCCATCCTAATTGCATGAACCACCGTGGTCGAGTCACACTCAAACCAAATTTTGTTCTAGTGTCATTGGAAAATGATGACCACCGTGCTGATAAATTCCATCATTTTAGATATTAAATAAATTAATTTTAAATTTGGCATGTAATATCCTCATTCTTAGTTTCAGAACACGATTATTAAAAGCAATTTTAATATATCACCCACCTATGAATGCTTCTGATATGCCTAAAACCAACATGAAGGATGGACATCAATCTCATAATTATTGATCTGGAAAAAATTGGCTAATTACTAAAAATGAGGAAGATATGGTTCTAACTAATGTTATACCCACACTTTAATGCTTTAAATTCATGGATTTTGGGTATTATGAAAAAAATACCCCAACCCAATGGCTAACAAGGATATAGGAATCAGAAACCTCCTTAACTAAGGGAAAATGGAAAATGTTATGCAATAACCACTATTTAGGTGGACCATGATACTGAAGTGGTTTAAGGAATACTTATCCTGCCCTTAGTATTTTTCAATTTTTTATTTCCACCCTATGAGGCATAGGATGTTTTAAAATAGAATCAAATCAACAAGACATTGATTTGATATTATTAAGAAAAAATATATTATTATTGTTTCAAATTTTTTGTTTTATGGAATATGTTTCATGAAAATCTTAGTATCCCTATTTTATAATAATTCTTTGTGATTTTGAAAATTTATTCACTATCTCTACATAAAATCCATAGTAATCAAAAAAAATAGGGAAATCACATTTCATATTTCAAACCAGCCTATGATCATATATCAGTGATGGGATGAATATAATATCTCTTAGAAAACTAATTCTATTATAGGATTTATGATATTTTATCATGAGGTATGTTTAGGTAAAATGTTTGGAGAAAAACTCAATATTAGGAATGACATATTCTGAGGGAAAAGGGTTAAATTTCCTAAGTTATAAAAATAACTCTATAAATTATATCATGATTCATTTTTATCTCTTATATACCCTTGGCTAGTTTCACTATTAAGTGATAATTAAAATTATGTTCAGGTTATTTGAGGGGTTTAGAATGTAACACCTTGTGATTTGGGTACATATTTGTTTCTAAATTAATACTATCTTCGATAACTTGATCCACATGAAAAATAAAACTAAATCAATCCATGTCATATTTAATATTAATAAAATTTATTAATAATAAAAGATTTAGTAAATAAAAATATTTTAATTGATTAGAAATAGATACAAAATATGATTAATAATACTTAATGTTTTTTAAATGGAATTTTTCCATAACATAAATTTTCATTATATATTATACTTTCATTTAAAGCTTGAATTTATAAATTTTAAAATTTATTTATTCTAATATGAAGTCCATTTTTGAAGTTATAATATAAAAATTGGTATATTTTAGGTTTTTGTGATTTTTATGAAATAAGATATTTTTTAAGTGAATGGTGAAAATACAGTATTTACTAAAATTTTAGTGTTTATAAATACATTAAGAAGTATGTATAACATAATAAAATATTTTTCATGATAAAATATGTATTTTAGGAGTAAAAATAAAGATTTTTAAATACTATTATAAATTTATAAAACCCATTTTTATCATTTTTTTAACTTAAGTAATATTTTCCAATAAAATAAATTGTTTTCTCCTTTTCATTTAATTAAATAATTTTTTTTATAATATTTGGTTTTTGTTTTATATTAAATATATATAAATTTTATTTGTTTTATAATAAATAAATTTATATTATCAAAATCAAAAACAATGATAATATTATCCTGTACATAAATTATATGTTAAAAAATACACTTTCTATAAATGGGATTTTATGCGTTACTTACGCTAATGTTAAAATTAATATTTATCATGCATATAAATTTTATTTTATAAATTAGATTTTATATTTTGAATCATTAGGTACAATTTATTTAATAATTTTCATTTTAATTTTATTCCAAATAAAGTAATTACTTAGTTAAAAACTAATTACCACTATAGAATCCAAAAGGGGTAAAAGGGTTAACCTAAACGGTAAAGGTCCCAGCATGTTAAAAACATATTTATAACTTATTGTTTGAGGTTTTTCTTAACCAAAAAATATATCCACTAAATTATTTTCCTTTTTGGAGTCTTCTTGACATTTAAAACACATTCCCTCTTTATATTAAGATAAAATATTTACAAAAATGCATTCTTACTGCTTATAAAAGAGGTATCTCACCACCCTTTCAAGGACACTCTAAATTTTCAGTTTCCTAATGAAAATATTTCCAATTTCATTCCCCTAGTATCATATTTTACTTATTTAAGCTTATTTATACCATATTTTTTTCTTAGTCCTCCCTTTCTAAGGAGACCTTTAAGGAAAAACTCAAAGTTCTCAAAGTAAGTACTAAATTTTTCCTAATGTTGTATCTTTTATAAATTTTCCTTTCAAATATATTATTATAGATATTATATTATTAATTAATTATTTATATTATAGTTAATATTTTTATATTTTGGGAAAAATCATAAACCACCTTACCCTTTTTCCATTAAGAATAACGAAAATTTCCTCAGTGTGTTTGTGCGGACTACCGCCTGTATAAAGTAATGTATTTAATTTATCATCTAGATTATTTATTAGTCATTAAAATATCTCAAAATATGATTAAACACATTTAAAATATATAAATTTTATAATCATTCTTCTATAATAATGTTATTATTCCAAAATAAACTACTTTAATAACCATACTCATCCATTAATTATGATATGTTCATTTTTAGGTCGGTCTAACAACTTACTTGAATGGTGATATAAAATAATATCATGGATGACTATTAGAACTTAATAAATGAAAATATATGATATAAATAAGTGAATAATTATTATACTTTTTTCTCAAATGGTAACATTAATATTAAACTCATTAATTCAGATACTAATGTACATTCATTAAAAATCACTGAAACGTGCCCATCACTGATTTTATATTTAAGGATAGTAAAAAAAAATCCCACTGAATGAAACTATAACACTATAAATAATTATAAATCTTCAATTATAGTACCTTTGATTCTCTGGGAATGATTAAATTTGGGATAATTATGAATAACAACACCTCTAATATGAAACTATTTCAAAATGATCAAGAATACTCACACCCGATATTAAAAATTGATAATAAATAACTAGTATACATGTAGTACATAATTATAAATGAATTTTATAAAGGGATATATTTATGAATATTTTTATTAAATAGGATATTAATATAGTTATTCTTTAATATAAGATATTAAAAAACTATAGTGGAAGTCAAGAAATAAGGTAAAGGTTTCTCTGTCTCAAATTTAATTTCATGAGAAATATTTCTTATTATGCACCATGATATCTATGATTTGGTGTGATTACTACATAATTAATTTGTCATTAAATATTCATGAAAGTAATGGTGTTTTAATAGTTATATCATATTCATAAATTAAATGTAATTTGATACAAATTATATCAAAATTGTAATGGTTTTTCTTAACTCAACACACTTTATTGGGTTATAATGCTTCTTCTTGAACTTAATAATTCGTAGATTTTTTTCCTACACACTAAGATTTTATTTTAGGGTACTTTATATTTCACTATAGGTAAAATGAAACTATTTATTCAAATATTCCTTGTAATACCCTATAATTCCATGAATTTTATTTAAAATTAATTGGGATTACTTCGAGACCAGGCACTAAGACGACATGTAATTCTGAGGCCTGAAGTGGCTAGTACATATTTTTGACCTTTTTTAGGTTCGTTAAATAATTGTGAGAGAAAGTTTTTCTAACTTTTAAACCAGTTCCTGGATTAAAAATCTGAGGGCACAGTTGAACTCAGAGCATCAGGATTCACCTAGGAAGTGCCTAACATTGGCCGTCACTGACCAATAGTAGAAGTTAGTTTTTGGTCGTAAATAAAATAATTAAGTAATAATTATTTTATTTTAAAATCCTTATAAATACTAATCAGTAACTTGGATTAGAAACCAAAGAGTACCATTGAGTTTGTGAGGGCGTGTTTCCCTTAGGTAAAGCTTAACCTCGACCAGCGTGGGTTGAGGGTGAAAGATGTTTTTTGGAACTTTTTTTAAGAAAATAAAAAAGGTGTGCATGCGCGGTTTTGGAAACTTCTAAATGGATGAAAGGATTGAAAATATGAGGGCATCATTACATCTAGAACGGTGACATTACCTAAGAATGGACCTAACCTGGACCATCACGGGTCGAGGTAAAAAGTTAATTTTCGGACATTTTAAGAAAAAATAAGATAAACTTAAAAAGTTTATTTTATTCAAAAGAATTATTTCACTGCAATGAAGCGATGAGATGACTGTTTCATTCCATAAATGAAATAGTGTAGAAACTATTTAACTAAATCATAACAAATACGTTTTTTCATAAATGAAACAACATAATGACGCGATGACACATCGTAATAGAAATGCTACAATGCATTTCTCTTATAATGAGATAACGGATTGGAGAATCGGAGATGGAATTTCTATGATGGACAGTGAAGGATTCTCTCTAATGAAGAATGTCAGTGAATCGGAAATTGGAAACAATTCCTTGGATAAAAATTCTAGTACTGGAGATCAATGAATGCCAACAGCTTTGAATAGATTGAAACCAATGACAAACCTTCTCCATGTAGGGGTTTCTTTGATTTTAATTCCTTTTCTTGTTCTTTATTCTAAAACAACAAATGCGGATCAACCCATGAATAGGCTAATCCATGGATTTATTGTTCTTGCGGGAGGGTGTTTTTATCAGGGTTTTTCTTTGGGATAAATTTTGATAGAACTTCAATATCCTTCCCCATATTTTAAAACCACTAATGCGGAGGGTGTGGGCTGACACGAACAAGGCCTAAACCCCTCCACCTTTTTCGTTCTTCATGGATGAACTTTCAAGTTGATTGTAAAGAGTTTTTGAGGCCTTGAAAGGGAAGGTAGCACTCCATGGAGGCTAGAGTCATAGACAACATGAAGAACAGACCACTGGAGAGGACCTGGTGGTCTAAGAAAGGATCCGCGGGTGGGTGGAAGTGCGCCGCGACAGCGCGCCGAGGAAGGTCGTGGTCGGCTCGGTCCGCGGTAGTGTGGCAGAAGTTGCCAGAAGTGGGTCAGTGGCTAGCGGTGGCGGACGCGGCCACATAGTCGCATTGGTGGAGTGGCTCACACTGTGAAGTTCATGGTTCTTCACTGGAAAGTGGTCCAGCGACCGCATGCGGGACACCAGGGTCGGCCGACTTTAGCTGGTCGTGACGCATAGGAACCAAATGCCTTCTGGCGTCCAGGATGGAGGGGACCAGTTGGGTGGTCTGGCTAGACTGATGCATGTAAACCTATTTGTGGTGCGTCTCGGGCTGGATTTAGTCGGCCCGCTGTAGTGGGCCAAGCCGACATGGTAGAACTGGGCTGCTGGGCAGCCCGGATTGGGAACAACTGGCCTACCTGTTGCGGGCTGGGCTGGATAAATCTGGGTCGCTGGTCAACACGGCAGGCTGGACCCATGGCCGAACCGAGCCGGGTCCGGCAAGGCCCAATGGGCTTGGCCCAATGGCTAGGTCGAACTGGGATCCAAACTGGGTCAGTTCAGGCTGGTCGAACTGGGTCAGGGCATGTGAGGCCCCCAAACCGGGTTGGTCAGGATGGTCTGACCGGGTCGGGCTGGGCCCAAACGTAATCGTCCCCTATTTTCTAAAACGCCAATAACTTACAGAGAAAGAATAAGATTGACAGGTTTTTTGTGGTGTTGGAACCCCTACAACAAGGTGGTTCTTTTGGAATACTATAAGGAGATTTCCATGGAATTTGAAACCTAATGAATGGATTGAGGAGTGGTTTCTCCCGGAATCAAGTGCACTACGTGCAGGAATCCCACAGCTAACTGAGACTCGAAGACTACTGAAAAGGGACCCTATAAGTATTAGCTATGATACCCCAGTGGGAAGAGGCTCTATGTGACCCAATAAGCCCATGGTGGGGAGCGGCTCTTTGTGACCCTGCAGACACAAGGTACTCGTTAGGGATGAGTACCTCAATACGATGGCCAAAGTGGGAAATGGCTCTGTGTGACCCGGCAGGCCCACGGTGGGGAGCGGCTCTATGTGACCCATCATACCCATGTTACTCATCAAGGATAATCACCATAGTATTCCAAGACTAGTGTTAAGTAGCTATGTGTGACCTGGAATGCCCATAGTGGGGAGTGGCACTGTGTGGCCCAGTATACCCATGGGCCCAAGTTGTTCAGTTTTGTGACTGATGGTCTTTCTTTCTATACTTTAGATTATACCTACGCGAGCTAACTCTTGGTGTACTTAGTATAATTGGTATACTCTCTTCATTTGTGTACTTAGTGTACTTGGTGTACTCTCCTTAGTGGTGTACTTGGTGTACTTGGTGTACTTGGTGTACTCACCTCAGTGGTGTACTTAGTGTACTTGGTGTACTCTCCTCAATGGTGTACTTAGTGTACTTGGTGTACTCTCCTCAGTGGTGTACTTAATGTACTTGGGGTACTCCCCTCAGTGGTGTACTTAGTGTACTTGGTGTACTCTCCTCAGTGGTGTACTTCGTGTACTTGGTGTACTCTCCACAATGGTGTACTTAGTGTACTTGGTGTACTCTCATCATTGGTTTACTGACAGTACCTTGTGCATACTCTCCTTTGTGGCCTTTCCTTTTTGGTTTGGGGTCCCTACTGAGTATTGTGTTCCTCACCCCTGCACGGGATTCACCCGCACATGTTGTATCCCATGCAGGTGATAGATGCTTCGATGGAGACCTTGGTGGTCCAGGACCAAGTTGTGGTCAGTGATATGGGATGGACAGGTGTACTACTACGGCTACAGGAAGCTACCCTTCACCTACCCTTCAGGTAGGATCTCGAGTGGATGGATCAAGGAAGATTTAATTTCCTTTGTGGTTTTGGGATTATATTCTAGACCCTTTGTACTTTCCTTTGTGGTTTTGGGATTTTATTCTAGTTTCTTTGTGCTTTCAGTTTATATTGTACTCTCTGTAGTTGTCTCGGTGACAATTTTGGTTTACTTCCAGTTTATTTTCAATAGTTTGGGCTTTGTGTGTATGCACAGGTTTAAAGAAAAATTCCTTCCCTTTTTGGGATATGCCTATTCGATGCTATTCTCCATCCCCTAGCCTATGAAAGGCGGGCTTGGGGTAGTCATGGAATGGTCCCTAGGGTATGGGTCATGAAAAGTGGTATCAGAGGTGTTCGGTTCTACCATAAGAACTAAGAGTCTGTAAATTTTGATGGGGCAACATTGTTAAGTGTTTCAAGTTAGGCTTTCAAGCTAAGGAGTCTAGTGTTAGTGCGGCGGCCGACATATCCATACACCAGAACCCTGAATTCTATTTTCTGACTCGGTACATGAAAAAATTGGTTGTATGCATCTTTGAGTGTTTTCTCATGATATTTCTGAGTCAGATTCAGCTCGCTGGGTATAATCTATTAATCATGATTCATCTTGATCTCTTTCAAGATGCCTCTATTCAGACATCCATCTAGGATTCCAATGTGTGTCCATGAGGATGGTCCATAGAGTTATGGGTCTTTAGTACATGGATTGTTTCCTGATATGGAACCTTTGGGTGGTGTCCCATCTTTACCACTGCCTATTGGTCAGCAGTTACTACCAGTGCTACCGGTAGAGGATGCATGTAGGCTTAGTGCCTTACACAATTTTCAGTGATAGATACCCCTCAAGTTCTGAGGTGATCCCGACTCACAAGAGGCTAAGGACTGGCTTGAGGTGGTAACTAAGTTTTCTGTCTAGTCAGAGCACCATTAGATCAGATGGTGGTCCTAGTAGTGATCCTTCTACGTGGCTCGGTAGGGCAATGGTGGTGTTTAGATTACCTGATCTTACAATGAGGTGAATTTTCTGTGGATAGATCTTGAGAACCTTTCTCATAGAATAGTATATTTCCATAAAAGCTAAGGGTTATTTGTGCCCAAGAGAATCTACATCTTCAGAAGGATGACATGTCGGTACCTAAGTATTCATCGAGGCGTACCAAACTTTCCAAGTACTCGATGAATACGATATGATCAGTACTTCAGGGCTCAGACCTCTGTGCAAGATGTGTTTAGGGACATATGATATAGAACTATTACTTGGTGCATTCCTACTTATACTAGGGTGCTAGGGAGAACATTTGTGGTTGAAATTCCTTTGGCTGAGCTGATATAGAAAGTGGATGTCAGTAGTGGGAAATCATAAAGTCGCCATCAGTCTCAGAGACATGGATGTGTGAGATGTTCTTAAAAGAGGTCCCAAGATAGGGGATCTACAGATCATGGGTCATAGGGTGAGTCCAATTTTCCAAAAAATAAGGATTTTCAAGAGATGGTAGGGGACATCTTTCTAGAGATTTTACATCCCATCGTGCTGACAGTGAAATGGTGGATGGGCCACTAGGTCAGAGACAATGACAGGAATAGATTAAATCTTCAGGGCAGAAAATGTGGAAGAGGAGTTGGGAGAGAAGCATGAGGTGGTATAAATTTCATCATGTTAAAACCACCTTTATAATGTGGTCCACACCAGTTTCAAGGAGCTAGAGGACAAAGGAAGGGGTAGCTGCATGCATCCATCCTTACCCATGTAGCAGTGGGTGTTTTGAGTTTTCAGTTCCCTACAGTGGTGGACGAGTACAAAGACGTCTTTACAAAGGATATTCCAAGACTACCTCCTTGCAGAGAGGTATATTTATTCATTTATTTATACCTTGGGATAACATTGATGTCTACACCTTCATATCAGATGGCTCCCATAGAGCTTTGGGAGCTGAGGGTACAGTTAGAGGACTTTCAGAGGAAGGGGTTCGTAAGGCCCAGCATTTCACCAGGGTCATCCCCAGTGTTTTTTACCAAGAATTCAGATAGAATCTTGAGTCTATTCATGGACTTCTGACACCTGAACTAGGTGACCGTGAAGAATAAGTATCATCTACCAAATATTGATGACATCTTCGATCAGCTGAAGGGAGAGAGATGGTTCTCAAAGATGGACCTCAGATCAGGCCATCACCAGCTTCGATTGCGAGATGAGGACATCTCACAGATGGATTTTAGATGTCTCTATGTCCACTACAAGTACTTAGCGATGCTCTTTGGCATGAAGAACTCCCCAGTTGTGTTCATTGGACTCATGAAAAGGATATTCTAGCCATACCTAGACCGGTTTGTAGTGGTCTTCATTTATGACATCTTAGTGTATTCAGTGTCGGAGGAGGAGAACACAATACACCTGAGGATGGTTCTAGACACACTCTAGAAGCACTATCTTTACGGTAATCTCTATAAGTGTGAGTTATGGATACGAAAGGTCCACTTCCAATGACATGTCATCTCAGAAGCTGGAGTTGCGGTGGATCCAGAAAAGATCTAGGTGGTGATTTCTTGGGAGCCACCCAAGAGCATTACCAAGGTGCAGAGTTTCCTTGGGTTGTCTGGGTACTATTGGAGGTTTGTACCTGAATTATCTAAAGAGACAGCACCCATAACAGCATTAACAAAGAAGGTAAACCCCTTTTTGTGGACATAAATATGCCAATAGAGATTTCAGCAGCTGAGGCATAGCTTGACGAGTGCTCCTATCATGAGGCTTCCAGAGGAGGGCACCGACTACATGGTGTTCTGTGAGGCATTAGGAATCAGGCATGGTCATGTCCTGATATAGGGTAAAGTATTGATTACTTATGGATAACAAAAATTGAGATCGCATGAGTAGAACTATCCAAATCATGACCTTGATTTGGCAGCGGTAGTCTTCGCACTGAAGATGTGGCGACACTACCTTATGGGAGAACGATCCATTGTATACTCTAACAACAAGAGTCTCAAGTATATCTTTTTTAAAAAGGATCTGAATCTGAGACATCGATGTTGTCTAGTGTTTCTCCAGGACTATGACTTTGAGATAGTCGATACTCCTAGGAAGGGGAACGTGGTGGTAGACACTCTAAGCATGAGATTGAGTTCATAGCTACTGAACGAGGCCTCAGATCAGTTGGCCTCGCTTCAGATATCCTTTGTGGATAGAGATGAGGTAGCTTATCTTCAGTTGATGGTAATTTCCCCTCCACTCGTACATCGATTCAAGGAGGTGCAACTCAGAGATGCCAACTACGAGACCACACGTGACCAGATGTCCACAGGGCATGCCCCTGATGGATATTTGAAAGTTTGGGAGTACATCATCCTTTTCATAGAACACACCATAGTACCAATGGAATTGAAAGAGGAGGTGTTGAGAGAGTTCCATACATCCCCTTTTGGTGGTACATCTAGGTGAGGTGAAGATTTACCAGGACCTATGAAGTCCGTACTGGTGGTCGGGGATAAGGAAGGTAGTGGTAGAGTTTGTTTCCAGATGCCTCACTTGTCAGTAAGTGAAGGCTGGGAACCAAGTTCTAGCAGGTTTGACACAACCCCTCGGGGTACTGGAGTGGATGTGGGATAGAATATCGTTGGACTTAGTGATGAGTTTACCACGTATGTCCAGGAGACACAATACCATATGGGTTATCATTGACCGACTCACTAATTTGACCCACTTCCTAACTACCTAGAAGTGTAGTTTAGTAGAGGGCTTGGGATGCCTCTACGTGCTAGATATTTGATGACGGGGTGATTTTTTCAGAATTTTTAGTAGAGATCAAGGATCGATAGGAGAGGATCCTTCATGGATAGTCAATTCCTCTTGTGCATGTTCATTGGCAGTACGAGAATCTCCAGGAGAGCACATGGGAGAGGGAGGCTCAGATTCGTGCCCAATAACCCCTTTTGTTTGATTAGACCTTGTTTTGTCTTTCGAGGATTTAAATCCCTAAAAAGGGATTAATTTAATACCCCCATAATTCCATGAATTGTTTTTAAATTAAATGAAATTATTTCAAGACCAGTCTCTGAGATAGAACGTAATTCCGAGGACCGAAGTGGCCAGAATGTATTTTTGAACTTTTTTTAGGTTTATTAAATAATCGTGCAAGAATTTTTTCCTAAATTTTAAACTAGTACCTGGATTGAAAATTTGAGGGAACCATTGAAATCAGAGCATTGGGATTCTCTTATAAAGGGCCTAATATTGTCCGGTGCAGACCAACAGTGGAAGTTAGTTTTTGGCCGTAAATAAAATAATTAAGTAACAATTATTTTATTTACAAATACTTATAAATCCTAAACAATAACTCATATTATAAATTTTAGAGTACCATTGATCTCGTGAGGGCATTTTTCTCTTAGGTGGAGCTTAAACTTGATCGCCGTGACTTGAGGGTGAAAGGTAGTGTTTGGAAATTTTTTTAAGCAAATCAAAAGGACGTGTGTGTGTGGTTTTGGAAACTTCTAAACAGGTGCCTAGATTAAAAAATTGAGGGAACTGTTGCATCTAGAATGTAAAAATTACCTAATAATAGATCTAACCATGACTGGAACTAGTTGAGAGAAAAGGTTAATTTTTGAACGTTTTAATAAAAAATAAAATAAACATTAAAATTTTATTTCATTCGAAAGAATTGTTTGGCTACAACGTAGGGATGAGCCGACTATTTCATTCCATAAAAGAAACAGTGTAGATTCTCATTATCTAAAGCGTAACAGATATATTATTTCCTAAATGAAACAACATGACGACATGACGACGTATTGTAATAGAAACGCTACGACAAGTTTCTCTTATAATAAGATAACGGGTTAGAGAATCATAGATGGAATTTCTATGATGGGAAGTGAAGGATTTCTCTTCAAAGAAGAATGTTGGTGAATCATAAAGTGGCTAAGACACCTAGGAGAATGAATCTGGGACTGGAGATCGACGAATGCCAACATCTTTGAACAGATCAACACAAACGACAAACCTTATCCATGTAGAGGTTACTTTGATTTAATTCCTTTTCCTATTCTTCATTCTAAAACAACAAATGCTGATCAACCCACAAATAGGTCGATCCGTGGATCACATATTCTTGAAGGAGGTGGTTTTGATTAGGGTTTTTCTTCACGATAAATGTTTATAGAACTTTAATCTCCTTCCCCATGTTTTAAAAACTCAAACACAGAGGGTGCGAACCAACATGAACAAGGGTTGAGCCCCTACGCCTTGTTAATTATTCGTGGAAGAACCTATAAGTTGATGGTAATTAGTTTTTGAGGCCTTGGTAGGGAAGGTAGTACCCCATGGAGGCTAGAGGCACTGATGAGATGAAGAACGTACCCCCGGAGGGGACCCGGTGATCTGAGGAAAGAGTCGTCGGTGGTGGCCCACGGCGGTGGCCACGGGTGGGTGGAGGTGCACTGAGGAAGGTCATGGCTAGCTCAGGCAGCAGTAGTGTGGAAGGATCTATCGGTAGTAGGATGGTGACTATCAGTGGTAGACGCGGCACACGGAAGCGTCGGTGGAGCAGTCCACGTCAGTGGAGTGGCCCGTGTTAGTGGAGCAGCCTGCTCCGTGTGGGCCATGACACTTCGCTGGCACGCAGTCCAGTGACCACATGCAGGACCCCAGGGCTGGATGGATTCGTCTGACCATGATGAGTAGTGACTAGATGCCTTGTGGCATTCGTTCTGGAGGGGACCAGTCTGGTAGGCGGGTCGGACCGGGGCACGCAAACCAGGCCACAGCGCGGCCCGAGCTAGATTTAGTTGGCCTGCTGTAGTGGGTCGGGATGGAAGGGTAGAATTGGGCCGCTGGGCAGCCCGGTATGGGAAAACCCAGCCCACCTATTGTGGGCCAGGCATGATAAATTCGAGTCACTGGGTGACCCAGCGGGTTGGACCTATGGCCGAACCAGACTGGATCTAGAAAGGCCTAATGGGCCAGGTCCAGCGGCCATGCCGGACCGAGCCAGCCCAGACTCGAACTGAGTTAGGTCTGGCCTGTCGAACTAGGTTGGGGAATGTGTGGCCCATGGGTTGGATCATTCGGGATGGTCCGACTAGATCGGACCGAGCCCGAATGCAATCAGGTCCTGTTTCCAAAAACGCCAATAACTTACAAACTGGGGAACCGATTGATGGGCTGTTTGTAGAGTTAGAACCCTTGAGACAAGGAAGTTCTTTTGGAATAAACTAATTTGGTTTCCATGGAAGTTGAAATGTGAATAATGTCCTGAGGAGCATTTTCTCACGGAATTAAGTGCACTACATGCAGGAATTCAGTGGCTGACTGAGACCCAAAGACTGCTGACAAGAGACCCTATGTGGATTAGCTACAATGACCTAGTGGGAAGTGACTCTGTGTGACCTAGCAGACCCATGGTGGCGAGCGGTGTTGTGTGACCCGACAGACCCATGGTACTCATCAAGTATGAGTACCTCAGTATGATGGCCAAAGTGGGAAGCAGATCTGTGTGACCCGGTAGGCCCACGGTGGGGAACGGCTCTGTGTAACCTAGAATACCCATGGTACTCATTAGGGATGAGCACCACAGTAGTCCAGGACTAGTGGGAAGTGGCTCTATGTGACCTAGAAAGCCCATAGTGGGGAGCGGCTCTGTGTGACCCAGCATACCCACAGTACTCATCAAGGATGAGTACCACAACAGCCCAAGGTGTTTATTGTTATGACTGATGGTATTTCTTTCTATAAATTAGATTATACCTGTGTGATTTGACTCTTTGTGTACTTATTTTACATGGTGTACTCTCTTCAGTGGTGTACTTGGTGTACTCTCCTCAGTGGTGTACTTGGTGTACTTAGTACACTTGGTGTACTCACCTCAGTGGTGTACTTAGTGTACATGGTGAAGTCTCCTCACTAGTGTACGTAGTGTATTTGGTGTACTCTCCCCAGTGGTTTACTTAGTGTACTTTGTGTACTCTCCTTAGTGGTATAATTAGTGTACTTGGCGTACTCTCCTTAGTGGTGTACTTAGTGTACTTGGTGTACTCTCCTCAGTGGTGTACTAATAGTACCTTGTTTATACTCTCCTTTATGGTCTTTCCTTTGTGGTTTGGGCTCCCTACTGGATATTGTGTTACTCACCCTTGAACGGGCTTCACTCACATGTTTCGTGTCCCGTGCAGGTGATCGACACTTTGACAGAGATCTTGGTGGTCCAGGACTAGGTGGTGCTCAGTGAGACGGGACGAATAGGCGTACTACTATGGCTATAGGAAGATACCATTCACCTACCCTTCAGGTAGGGTATCGAACAGACAGATTATAGAATATGTACTTTCTTTTGTAGTTTTGGGCTTATATTCTGTCCCATTTTTACTTTCCTTTGTGGTTTTGGGCTTTTATTCTGGCCCCTTTGTACTTTAAGTTTATATTATACTCTTTATAGTTGTCTCAGTGACAGTTGTGGTTTAATTCTCTTTTACTTTTTGTAGTTTGATCTTTGTGCAAGTGTACATGTTTAAAGACAAATGTCTTCCATTTTTGGGATATTCTTATTCAGTGCTAGTATCCAGCCCCTGACCGATGGAAGCTGGGCTTGGGGTAGTCATGTAATGGGCCCTAGGGGATGGGTCATGACATTACTTCTCAATGAATTTCTTTCCCATAAAATGTGTATAATTGTTGAGAATAATTTTCATCCTCTTAAATGATGGTTTCCCCTCATTGCCCTTATTTTCTAAACATATTCTTATTTATATTTGAAACCCCAATTATGTGTTATGTCATGTGACCTTTATATTTCCCTTCTCTACAATTCAAATGGTTCTTCTTTAATCTTTTTATTATGTGGTTTTTCAACAAATATATTTCAAAATATTAAATAAGGCTTTCTATCCTTACAAAATAAAAGGTTTATCACCCACTAAACACTCTTTTTTGATAACCTTTATGTCTTTAGAATATCTATTATTTAAGTTTCTTTTCAAAAGTAAATGTTTTTAAAATGTTTAACTTCACATTTTTTAAATGTTTGTTTCTTTTTCAAGGCTTCATTATTGAAATGGATTTCTAAATATTGATTTTGAAAATGACTTCTTTTAAATCTACCAAAATTTATCTTTTCAAATGTAATGCATACTTATTATTATTTAAAATATGTTAAGTCATTTTTGTAATGAATCTATTATGTTTGTTTCCATTTTCCTCTTTTTCTCTAAAAATATTAGCTCCTATGGTGTTATTTTTTTATAAATTTCTTTCTAAATTCGATTATAAAAAAACTTATTTTAAAGGATTTAATTTTCTGTATCAACAGATATAATTTTAATATCATGTTATGAGATACCATCTGTAAATGATATACAATATATTTCCCTTCCATGGGTTCTTCATTTTATGGTATTTTATTTATTTTTAGTGTATAAAACATGTGTATGGATATCATTATGTGATGGTTTAGGTCTGATAAATCCCTAGGATGGTTTAGTTCTATTAAATCCTTCTAATGCATTAGCTGAATTTTTAGGATGAATCATAGAGATACATAGATTTCTTCACAATATAAATGGTGGAAATACTAGTAATTGTTTGAAAAATAAATGGTGGAAATTGTTATATTTGGTCATAAAATTTTAGGGTGGAAAAACATGGATTGTTTCGCCACTTTAAGGGTGTCCATGATTGGGTTTACTCATAGTATGATATTTTCAAGTACTTACGTTATGCACATTTTTTATACTTTAGGTGCCATGATTATTGTCCCTTGATTTCACACTCTTATGACATGTTATGTGTTTATTCATTTGAATTTATGTGGCCTTTAATCATGCCAGTAGACAAATTTTATTATTACATGTTATTTTAATAAGATATTTCTCCCCTACTTTTGTTTTTTCATATGTTTATGATATAACTCTTGATCACCTAATGATGATTTTTTCCCTAAATCAACGTTTAAGATCACCCATTTCTTATGTTACCCTTCCCCGGGTTATGAAGATAAGTATAACTTATGAGAAGTCTATAAGGATATCTATTGTGGTTAAATTATGGATAAATGTTCACAAGTATCATAAAATAAGTCTCTTATATAGCTGGTCATCAAAGATACTAAACCTTATGTTCTCTGGATTGTGTGATTATTTGTGATATGTAGTGTTCAAATTATTGAAAAATATGTATGTATATATTGTGACATCTCACCTTGTATCAAATCTAGTGTTTTAGAGAAGTGTTTTTACACTAGATTCGAGAGTGCGGGTCTGGGGAAACTCATTTGGTATTATATAAGGTTTAAGTTATTTTTGGTGATTAGTTAAGTTATTTTTGACTATTAAGATAAGATAACTTTAGTGAAAATGCTAGAGATAAGTCTAAGTATATGATAATATCATTAAGTTTTCATAATTTAGGTCATATGTGGTTCTCCTATAAATTACATCCTTATCTAAATATTGGAAAGTGGATGTAGTTGTGGAAGGGATATACCTATTTGTAATAGCCCCAAAAAAGGCTAGTTGAGTATCAACTCAATCTTCACTTAGTAAAAAATGTGTAGACCTATGATTGTAAACCTAGATATACACTCCTAATAGATATGATTTGGTTGATTATATGCTCTGTAAAAACCATTCTGAAGGATTTGATCACATATTTATTATATGGTTATATAAACTAATAGAGGATAGACAATGAATAACCTAGATTGAAACCTGAAAATTGTATGTCCTTTGTGATTTATCCCTTTTATATTAACAGTTTCCCTTTTATATTAATTATTCTTATCTTAAACTTTTATTTATTCAATTAATGGATGAAGCAAGGAGAAACCAAGTTAACAATGGATGTGATGGGCAATGAGGTGATTATCGCAATGAGTAACCAAACAAGATGGGAGTAGGGGTAAAAAAATCTTATGGTAATACTGAATCAACATTCCCTAATTATTAATAATAGCATAACCCATATTGAGCTCTTGAATGATCTAACGAATAATAAACCTGCTTCGAGTCCTTTTTTTGTCAATGAACACCCTCATTTAGTGGGTATTCCAACCCATTAATTGTTGAATGATGGATTAAAAAATTGAGTTGATATTTTCTATTCTCCAATTCTTAGACCATGAGAATGTTATTTTAGATATTTTCCATCTATAAGGTGAGGAAGACAAATTGTGGAATCTTATTAAGAATATGAATCAAATTGAGAATGTTGTATCAATGGTATGGGAGAAGTTTATGAAAATATTCTTCACTAAATATTTTCCTAAAAAAAATTTCAAGAAAATGGAGTGAGAATTACTATAGATAAAACAGTAGGAGAAAGAATAAATTGGAACTTCTAAGGCTAAATTTAGAAGAATTTTAAAGTACTCCTCCATTTTTATTACTAACCCTGAAAGTAAGATCAAATGATTTTTTAGAGGACTAAAACCAATTATTCTAAATTAATTAGACATAAGAGACTTTGGTCTCAATAAATAAGTTATTTGGTGTGCACTTGAGGTAGAAATGGAAACTAGAGACTCTAAATATTCTAGAGATAAGAAAAGGAATATGGATAAAAGGAATCAAAAACCTATTAAACCAAGAGGAAATAGAATATATTATGTAATCATCACTATTTAAGTGGACCATAATAATGGATTATTTTAAGTAACATGTATCCTCTACTTAAGATTTGTGGATGTCTTAATTCCACCCTAGTATTCCTATGATTTTTTTCTAAGAGAATAAAATAAATACCCCAATAATTTGATATTATCATGGAAATTCATTTATTTTTGAATCCTAAGTTTAGGTTTATGGAATATAATTCATGAAAGTATTAGTATCCCTTATTTGGATGAATTTTATTTGATTTTGGAAATATACTGGTTATATCCACAAAGAATACAAAGTAATCAACAAAATAGGGAAATCACATTTCATATTTAAAATCATTATTTGGTCGTCTATCAGTAAAAGGAATAATATGATCTCTCTTGAAAACTAATATTATTATAAGAGTTATGATACCTAATAATTATGTATTTTTATCCCAAACTATTAGACAAAAACACAATGTTTGTATTGACCTATTTTGAGGGAAAAGAGATATGATTTCCAAGTTTGTTGATTTCACTCTATTAATTATATCATAATTCATGTCTATCTCTTAAATACTATTATTTAGTTTTAATAGTATGTTATAATTAAAATTTTTAGGATACAATTTATTTAAGGGGTTGAATGTGATTCCCTAAGATTTTGGACCATATTTATTTTCTAAATTCATATTATGTTCAATAGATTCCTCCACACACAATACTGAACTAAAATGAGGTGCGATGTATTTTTTTTATTAAGAAATTTTGAAAATAACAAAACCCCTTATAAATAAAAATATTTTAATCAATTATACATCCATGAAAAATATTATTAAGGACACATTATATTTTTAAAAGGGAATTTTTCAATAAAATCAGTTTTCTTTATATATTGTATTTTCATTCAAAGGCTAAATTTATAAATTTTGGGATGTTAATTTTTTAAATTGAAAATAATTTTTGAATTATAAATGTAAAAAAAATATTAGGATGAATTTTTGGGATTTTTCTGAAATAATTGATTTTTAGTTGAATAGTGAGAAATATAGTTTTTACTAAAATCATGGTGTTTATGACTTTATTAAGAAGTAAGTATAAATTAAAAACATATAAAACATTTTAAATAATAAAATATTTATTTAAGGAGTAAAAATATAAATTTATTAATACTATTATGAATTTATAAAACCCATGTTTAACATTATATTAACTTTAGTATTATTTTCTAATAAAATAAATTGTTTTTGTCTTTTCTTTTAATCAAATATTATTTTACGAAATTTGGGTTTTTAATTTTTATTAAAAAGATGTAAATTTATTTTTTTATAAACCAATTTATATCATCAAAATAAAATTATATTTATAATTTTACCATATGCATAAATTTTAATCTTAAAAATACACTTTTTCTAAAAACATTTTTTTACGTGTTAAATATGCGAAAGTTAAAATTAATCTTACTTACACAAAGAAATTGTATATGATAAAAAATATTTCATATTCTTAATCATTAGGTTTATATTTTTTAATAGGGCTCATTTTATTTTTATTCATAAAATATTAATTACTTTGGTGAAAAACTAGTTACCCCAGTAAAAGCCAAATAGGGTAAGAGGGTTAACCTAAGGGTTAAATGGACAACATGCTAAAAATTGTTTATAATTGAATTTTTGAGGTTTGGATAAAAAAAACATATTTTCACTCCCTTATTTTCTATTATAAAGTCTTCATGACATGTTAAACATGTTCTCTCTTTATGTTAAGATGAAATATTTACAAAAATGTCAATCTCAACACTTATAAAATGTTCCTCTCACCACCCCTTTAAAACAAATCCCAAATTTCAGTTTCCTCTTGAAAATACACCATCATTACTTCCCCTATAAAATTTTATCACTTAATTATGATTCTGGACACATTATTTTATCCTTATTCCTCTATTTCCAAGGACTCCTCTAAGGAAAAAATCAATGTTCTCAATGTAAGTATTAATGTTTCCCTAACATTGTTTCTTTTTTGTACTTACATATCAAATATATTTTCACAATATTATATGATTAGTTTAGTACTTATATTATGCCAAACTGTTTATATTTTGGTAATAATAATTAGCTACCTTTCCACATTTCCATTAAGAAAAACAAAAACATCATATGCGTGTTTGTGAAAACTACCACCTCCAAAAAGTAATTTATTTCATTTTTTATCTAGTTTCTCTATTATTTATTAAAATAACATAAAATATGATTCAAAAACTTAAAAATATCAAAATAATATCAATATTTTTATGTAATAATTATATTATTCTAAATGAAACCACATTCATACCATACTCATCCATTAGTTATGCTATATTCATGTTTGGGTCAGCCAAACCACATATTTAAACAATTAAATAGAATAATATCATGGATGACTATGAGGACTTAATTAATGAAAATATATGATATAAATAAGTAAATAATTATATTATTTTTTTGGAATGGGAATATTAATATTAAACTCTTTAATTATGATACCATCATCGGGTCGTTAAAAATCACTAAAACATGCTCATCCCTGATTTCATCTTTAAGGATCATAACAAAAAATATCTTAGAATGAAATTTTAACAAAATAAATAATTATATATAAAAAATTACATTATCTTATATGATCATGGAATAATTAACTTTGGTATAAGAATGAAAAACAACACTATTATTATTAAACTAGTTCAAAATTATCAATATTACTCACACTCAGTACTGAAAATAGATAATAAATAAAAAAATATAAATGTATAAAATAATTATAATTAAGTATATAAAAGTTTATAGATATAAATAATTTTAGGAAATAGGTTATTAAAATTTTTATTTCTTTTATACAAGAGATTAAAACACTTTAGTAGAATTCAGGAATTAATTAAAGGGTTCTTTGTCTCAAATATAATTTCTTGAGACATATTTCTTATTATGTGCCATGATATATTTGATATGATTTTATTACTTCCTAATTAATTTATTTTTCCATATTAAATAAATTCATGGTGTTTAAGGAACCATATAATATTCTTTTTTTAAATGGAATTCAATTCAAAAGATACCAAAGTTTTAAGGTTTTTTATTGACTCAACTCCTTTAATTGGGTTTTAATGCTTCATCGTGAGGTTATTTCTTCCAATAATTATTTCATCTACCGTATGATTTTATTTAATCATACCTTCTCTTTTTATCTATGTAAAATAAAACTTTTGATTCATATATTCCTCTTTAATGAGTTTATTCCCCATAAAAAGTATATTATTATTGAGAATAATTATAATCTTCTTTAATAAAGGTTTCCCCTATTTGACCATATCTCCCTTTCCCACTAATGTTCTCCTTTATATTTGGTAACCCAACTATGTGTTTTCTCATGTAACATTAATATTTCTATTCTCCAGTTTTAAAAAGTATGTTTTATTACTATTTTTATGATGTGGTTTTTTAAAAAAGTTTTTTCAAAATATTAAACAAATGGTTTTAGATCCTTTCAAAATCAAAGGTTGTATCTTCCCCTACATATTCCTTATTGATATCAATTATGTCTTTTAAAATCTCTCTTATTGAAGATCCTATTTAAAATTAAAATAAAATTAAAAAAATCACATCACATTTTTTAAACCTTTTTGTATTTTTCAAGGTATTTTTATTGAAATTTCTTTCTAAATATTGATTTTATAAATGCATTGTTTTCAATATTTGAAAATTTTTATTTTCAAGAGTGATGCATAACTTATTCTTTTCATGAAAATGTTATGATATTTTTTAAATAATCTTTAAGGTTTGATTCAATTTTACTCTTTAACTCTAAAAGATTTATCTCTTATGAAGTTATGTTTTATGAATCGATTTTAAATTCCTTTATAAAAAAAATAATTTTGTGTGATTAATTTTAAGATATCAACCGATATCCTTTTGATATAACATTATTTGTTACCATTTATAAATAATAATAAACCCATTTTATTTATATGGTTCCTTCACATTATGATATTGGGTTAATTTTGTTTGTGGAACACATGTTTATGGATTATCGTTATGAGAATGTTTGGCTCTGAGAAATACCTAAGATATTTTGGGCCCATTAAATCCCCTCCAATGAAATGTATAATGTTTTATATATCATGAGATAATGAATCATGGACATACTTGGATTTTTTCACAACTTAAAGTGTGTAAATACTTGAATGTTTCCACAACTTACAGGGTGGAAATTCTTGGATTTTTTTAAAAACTTAAAGGGTATACATACTTAGACTTGTTCACACCTTAAATTATGATCATGATTGGGTTTTCTCACAATATGATATTTTTATGTACTTATGTTTTGTACTTTTTATACTTCATGGATTTTGATTATTGTCTCAGGATTTTTCACTATAATTCCATGGTATATTCTTTTTCATTTGAGTTTATATAGAATTCTATTATATCTTATAGATAACTCTTATTATTCTATGTTCTTTTAATAAGATATTTCTCTCGTGATCAAGTTTTATCACAGTCTATTGATCTAACCCTTGATGACATGTTGATGATTTTTTCCCTTAATGGTCATTTGAGATCACCCCTTTCTTATGTTTCCCTTCCCTAGGTTATTAAGTTGGATATAACTTAGGATAATTATAGAAGGGATTCAATTATGGTTCAATTATAGATAAATATTCACAAGTATCATAAAATAAGTTTCTTATGAAATAGATATTAAAAAAACTAAACGTCCCATTCTTTAGATTGTGTGATTATTTGTGATACTTGATTTTCAAATTATTGAAAGTTATGTATGTTTAGCTTGGGATATCTCACCCTATATAAAAGATAGTATTTAAATAAATTGATTTTAATTCCATATATAAGAGTATGTGTCTAGGGTTCCTTAAAAACACTATGTATTTATTAGTATTATATAAATAATATCTCTTAGTTTATTTTGGATAACAAGAAGATAATCAATTGTTAGATTTAGATTCATTCTTATCAAAATCCAATATTTATATGAATTCTTCACATCCCAAAAATATTCATATTAGATAGGATAATATGTTTTTCATACCATATCTCACACAGTGTATTTTTGGTTATTTTAGATGGAATTTAGTTTAGTAGATATGTAGTAATCTTTAAAGCATAACCTTGGAATGAAATAGTAAGGTCACATTAAATCTTCATTGATCGAACAATGTCCAAAAATGTATGATTCCTCCTCTTAGATACTCTATTCCACTATGTTGTCCTAAGAGGAGTGAGTTAAGTAACTATTCCACAATTTCTTAGATGATCTATAAATTATTAGATCAAGTATTCAGCACCTTGATCTAATCATAGGATCTTAATACTTTTTCCCAATTGATTTTTTATTTTTTTATTAAAATCTTTGAACTTTTGATAATTTTTATACTTGTGTATCATTAGAAAAAAAAATACATACTTACTAAAGTCATCAGTAAAAGTAAATAAGTACATAAAAACACCACTTACTTTATTACTCAATGGTTCATATACATAACTATGTAGGAGGTTCAATGATTGATCACTAATGAGTTCTTTAGACTATATAGACCCCCCCTATATGTGTGTTTGTGCTACATGATACCTATATTGAGACCATATTTGATTCTTGATCACAAGTGTGTGTTTCAACATCTATATCCTGTGAGACCATGTTTAAGGATTTATCACATGTGTGTGTGTGTGTCCCATCAGACCAAGTTTGATGATTCAACACATGTGTGTGTGTCCCATGAAACCATGTTTGATGAATGATCGCATGTGTTTGTGGGTGGATCATGTGATACCCATAAGTAATGATTGATTCCATGAGTATGCTTATGTAGCTTGTTATATCATGATGATAATATGTATATGTTTGTTTTTACTAAATTGTATTGATTATATGATATGTTTATACTAAATTCCCATGATTATATGACTATTCCTTTATATTATTAAGAATGTTGTGTGTAATTACATTTCATTTGGAGGTATTCTTATGGTATTCAATGATGGGTGGACCATCCTGATATGACTACCCCTTGGAGGGGATCCACACGTCTTACAATGACAATGAAAATGGACCTGGATAGAGTGCATGGGCATGATGGCCTTGTGTATTGACCCAAAACTCGATCCCTTAAGGATTCTAAGTAACATGTTCACAAGCTATCCCTGTGGCCCGACCCGAAACTTGATTCCTTAAGGATACTAAATAACTTGTTCACTAGAAATGTGTCTAGTTCATGTCCACTTATAAAATAATTTGATTATCCTTTCATATTTGATATGAATTAGGAATGATTGAGGTTCATGGTGGATTAGTAAGTGCATAACCGCTATATATATGGTTGTTTTTTGGTTAATTGTTCATTTGTGATTATCTGAAATGTTTTCATAGTTATGTATTTCATATTTACTTTTTTTGATATTATCACATGAATGTTCACTACATTAACCAATTGAGTACTAGAACACATTATTTTTGTAATAATAAGTTGTACTCACACCCTGTTGGGGTGGCCATGTCACTTGGTTAGCTGAGTAACCCTCGGTTATTACAGGTACATATTGGACTGAGGCCCAATTTTGATTGTTGAGTGGGATAACTCACTACAATTATGGAGACCTCAAGGAGGTGAGGATTATATTTTTTTTCATATAGTCTTTGTACCTATTATTTTTTTCTATGAATTATATGTTATAATCTTAGAGGGGTCAGCATACTTGTATTTCAGTGATAATAGATGAGTCAATTATTTCAATATTCATTCATTGTATATGTTATGATTATTGTTTTTACACGTAATTTAATTGTATATTACAACATGTTTGGTTATTTATCTATTATTTTATTATTTGTTTGAGGTTATAGTCTTCCCATGAAACACTTTAAACCATCACTGGTAGCTTTTAGCCTCTAACATACTGGGAAGTCTTCCAAAGGACATATGACACTATGTAACAACACCAACTCTAATAACCCAGAGCTAGTGTGTTCATTATTACATTGGTACAAGATAAACGATATCACATCACCAAGGATTGATTAGTTTAGTAGTCTTGAATAACTAGATACAATCATGCTTCCCATTTTAAATTGGAAATAAAATATAAAAATGGTGAATGTAAATATTCTTCATCCTTGAACATATTCATCAATTACTTATTAATACACTAGAGAAAAGGAAAAAATAAGGGTGAGCTTAAATTATTAGTAACGATTACATATAATGGAATCTATTGGGAGTAAATAAAACATAATCAATATAGAAATGTAAATAATTATAAAAAAATCCATTTAATCAATAACTTCATCACAGAATGAATTTATGGATAATATCAAGGAAATAATCTCATGTATAATAATAATTGAATTCTTAATAAAGGAAATGAATATTATTGGATATCATGATCTCATACATCATGATATCTTTACCATCAAGGCCTTGTTCCATGATAGAAAATGATCTGTCTCATGAGACCTATTGATACATCAAGATGATATCTAGAATTGGGACCCACCTATCACTACATTTTTTTCATAAAAGTTTTAGGCACAAAGGCATATTTATTTAAAAGAGTAAATAAAATAAAAGATTCAGGAGGAGCATACAAAACAACATAAAAACAAAAAACATCAACCCATTTCTGAGTGGATACTCATACTGTGAGGAGTGATGCGTCCACACCTATTGTGAGGGTGACGACCCCTTCTCTAGGTTTTTACCTGCACCCCTGAACCATCGTTTTCATCCAAGTGTTTAGAAACAACACCAACCTTCATGGAAGTAGCTCCATCCATTCCATTACTTTTCTTCCAATCATTATCCCTATTATACAAAGCAAGGAGTTCAAACAAATTATGAATACACGCATTCCGATTTACCTTAGACAACTAGGTTTGAGAAGTGATGTTGCTTGATGTAGATCTAGTTTCTCCCGATTTAGATTTAATTCCAGATTCCAAAAATCCTCCTTTGGCAGCATCATTTACAGTAGGTTATACTCCAATAGTATCAATAATTTTCCCCTTGCTACTATGCATTTCACCACTATAGTTTTTAACAAACAAATAAGATTCCCTTAATACACTAGAGGGTTGTCCATATTTATAGCCTTGCATGCTCTTACCAGGAGTTTCAGTAATCACTACAAGAAACTTCATCCCACTAGGGGTATTTCTCAGTGACTTTCTCGCATGGTATATTCCCATATAGGAGGACATGGGAGAAGTCTATGGAAGATCCTGAGTCACCTGATTAGAGGGAAGTACCTCATCCTATTTAACCAATTCCTGATGAACCATGTTGTCACTAAATAAAGAGGAAGTGATTTTAATAGAAGTGTTGGTAGGGAGAGTCTTGACCGCATCTGTAGAAGGTTGAATTCCCTCCTTATGTGAAAATATTTGTTTTCCTTGATTTTGTTGAGATAAACCTTATTTAAGAGAAGTGGAAGAAGAACGAGTGTTAACATTAGGAGCACACTTCAAATGAGATGGTGAATTAGCCAATTCCAAATTAGTTCCTCTATTCAAAGATCCTATCAAGCCATCCAATTTCTTTGAGGAGGAAGGAAAGTCTACATAAGTATACATGAGGTGGGATTGATCAGGCCTTTGGTCCTTCTTTGATATTGTAATGTCTCTCTTTCCTTACCCTTTATACTCTTAGAATTCACCATGATTTTCTCTTGCCAAAAATTAAAATCAGCTTTCATTTGAGCAGAATGATCCATGTCCTCTTGACTATCAACTGACACCATTTCCTCCTTGATTGATATGCCCATATAGAGCATGTCTTTAAAAGAAACTTCCTTCAAAATAGCATTGAAAATTTTACCTTTAACCACCCTCTACTCCTCATCCTCAATGTCTGCCCAATTACAGTGGGGTTTACTAATCTTTTGAATAGTTACAACAGCATCAGGATCTTTAAGAGCTATAATACCATCTTTTATTGAGATATCATTGGTATCTAATTTACTAGAGGCGTTATCGGGTTTAATATCATTGCCTTGATCTTTAATGAAATCATATTTCACTATTTTGGAGTCTGGCACTATGTTAGTGGTAGGCATCACCGGTTTTATAAATCTATGATAGTGTTACGGATCATGTACTTTGGTTTGGAAATTAGAACACACTGAATCCCGTCTGCATGTCTCATTTAAAAGACCTATAATACAATAGTTCATACAAAAAGGATTTGTTTTCTCATATTCAATCCTAAGATAAATTTCATCTTGCGGTGTGGATAGAACCACCTTGTATATTATTATAGAACTTAGTTCTACCTCTACCAAGACGCGTACAAAGTGCCCATAAGTGAGCGACTCAGTGGAATTATCCATTATTATAGGTATACCAATGGCACATAATAAATCAAATAGTATCTCATCCTGTCATAAGACCCAATTAAGTCCATAAATTCTGACCCATACCTATGCGCAGGTATCCTTGAAGTCATATAGCTTGAAATTAAGCTTCTAATCATGAATGCATAGTATTCTTGGTGTGATATTGATAGATCCAATGCTATATTCCCAACTCTTTAGTTCCATAGAGGGAAAACGTATGTGAAAAAATCCTCTTCCAAGTGATACACATTTGAAGTCCGTAGGTCCCCAAATTTCCACTAAACAAGAAATGAAATCAGTGATATTCAATGGTTTTGAACCTTTCATCAGAAAAATTTTAGAAATGATTGAGTATTTTTATAAATCAAGTTGAGTTGAGATAACATCATCTATGGCAGAAACATGCATAGTTGACCCCTTTCTTATGATGCGATGAAGTGCCTGATTCACGAGAGGAACAAAGGATCCTCCAGAAAAACCTAAGAAAGAGGAGAGTTGCTTCGAAACATTGCCTCTATCAGTATTGGATGATTTTTCAGACTTATTCCATGATTTTCATCGAAGGATTTCTGATAGAGGCTTCTCAGATGCAATAGGGAAACTTCTTCGGGAGGTAGATATCGTCACCTCTCCCTTTCCTCCATCCTCTTAAATTAATATTCTTATCCACCTATCACTACATCTTTAATGCATTACTCATATAATGAATGGTAAATTTAATTTATAAATAATATTATTTATCAAAAAATATCTATATTGAGTAAAGAATACATAATATTAAGAATTTCCTAGCCAATAAAATAACATTCATAGTAAAACACCTTATGTGGAAATGGTGTATGGTTTAGGAAATAAGAATATCCATAGAAAATATAATATAGATATTTAAGTGATATGAAATTTTCAATAGAAGATAATCACCTGAAAGTTAATGTTTAAAGATAAAGTTCATAAAAAATTAATAAGAGATCAATTCATTAGAAATATAGGTTTTTTAATAAAATTATGTATTTTGGATAATAAAATAAAATATAAGTTAAACATTAAAATAAGTTTTCATTAAATTTTTTTATTTTTAAAATCAATGAAAAAATTTATAAGTAACTAAATATCATAAAACGGTTATGATGGTGGAAAATTTGGTTAACACTGTATATGTTAAAACGAAAACATTACTTTAGAAATTTTATAAAGAATTTCAAAGCGTGAACCTTTTGGAAAACATAATAAATATTCCATTAAAACCTTGTAAAAATTCAAGGATAAAATTAAAATTAATTAATTAATAATTTTAGAAAATAAAAATAAATTTTTTAAAACAATTTTTAAAAATATGGACATGGGAGAAAAATGTACCTGGTCAAAAGAGAAATAAAATTGGATTTTATTTTATACATATAATTGCTTTATTCAAGTTCCAAATATGGGAAAAGTTGTAAAAAAGTATCTAAAATCCATAAATATTAAGATAATAATAAAATATATTTGTTTTATAGATTATAATATTCTTTTATTGAAAATAAGAGAAACCCCAAAAAAATTAAGATTGTAATATAAATTATTACCTCTTTGGTAAATTTTAAATTATAACCCCTTAAAAGAAAAATATTGAATTTGAAACATTAATAATCATGAATAAATTTATATTTAGGTTGAAACTTCAATGGGAAAGTATATACACCACATAAAAATAAATAGGTTTATAATACCAAATATGTCTTAATAGAGTGAAAATTGAAACAAAATCCCTTACCACAAGTTTCCACATTTTTGAACATGATTTAACCTCATGTATAATGGTTTTAAACTTTTTATTAATTTATAACAGAATCATATTCATATTTATAATATCATTTTTGATCCACTTATAACATCTTATTGCACATTTATCATCATCCCTTCATTATTGTTGTTGTTTCAGGTGCTAGCATCTTAGTTGTCACATGTATGTTTCATCACAGAGGTTCTGATTCATGAAAATATGTTATAGTTTAATTATATCCAAAATTATATGAATTTTATAAACATTATATTTAATTATTAGATACATTTTAATTATCAGTATTGAAAATTGGCCATGAAAATGAATTGCATCGATTCGTGGAGATGGTAGGTTGTACGTACGCATGAGAGATGTTATAATTTAATTAATCGTTGAAAAGAGTAAGGAATTAGATGTTTTATTAATTTTAAAGAAAAACTATTTTATCATAATTATCATATATATTCATTATTTACATCATTATGACTATCCATGTGAGTTGGTGATGGAAAACAAATTACATTAGTTCACGAGGCGGTGGTTCATCATACACATGATCAATGGTTTTGTTTCCCATTTAATAGAGAATGAGATGGATAAATATATATCCATAAACATAATAAAATATAATTATATGGGATATAATTGTGTTTTTATATTTTTATTCTTAAGACATAATAAATGGTGGTAAAATATGAAGTAAAAATAAAAATCGTTGTTAAGATGACTACCTTATCTTAAAGAAACCTCCTCTGAATATCTTATTAAGGACCCTATGGTAGGTATTTTGGGATGAAAAAAAACTATAGAACATGTATATGTATTTTTTGAAGAGATTTAATGAGTTTTTTTAAGATAAATGTCTCAATATGTGTTAATAAGTGAGGTAAAGATGTTCCCTTTTATAATTGGGATGAGCGACACACTTGTAATTTTTAAATGTTTTAAAATATTATTAAGTCACTTTCTTTGAAAAATATATCTAAAATGGATACTATTTTAAGGTGATGATGTTGAGGTATAAATACTACAAACTAATGAGTTGTAATCAATTGTTTAGGACATTTTAACCTATATCATTTTAGATTAACCTTGGTAAAGTCATTTTAACCTTAACTATGGTAATCAATTTTTATTGTTTTAACTTTTAATTATGGAAAAATATTAACGTGAACTTATTAAAAAATATTAATTATTATGATTATAAATATGGAATCCATTTTACCAAATTCAATTCATATAAGTGGCATAATTTAATTTTAAAATAAACTCACAAAACATGATGAAAAACGGTTTTTCAAGAAATGCATTTTCCATACATAAAATGATTTACATTAACTATTTGACTAGTAATAATTATAATATGGATTAAAATTAATATAGTTAGATATATAATATATAAATTTCATTTAAATAAATAATTATTAAATATTATTTTTATGAATTAAAATGGAAATACATTATTCATTTAAAAATAGTTTTCTGCAAAATATCTCATTTTACCTTGAAATGATCTTATCTTTATTTATATAAAATTGATAATAAATACATGGTTAATTATAAATATTATAAAACATTATTAAAAATAAAATGAGTAATAGTTAGATACTACATTTTTTATTATTTATAAAAGATTATTTCTAAGGGGAAATTTCAATAACTAGTTCTAGGATTATTTTGACCAAGTAAATTCAAAATCAATATTCAGCCAATCAAATTAGAATTATTTTGTAATGAAATTTTTAAAAAAATTATTTTATTATAGTATTATTAAATTATAATTCTCACTTACTCTAATTTAATCTCAGGTGTTACATTCTCCCTCCTTCAAAAATTATTCCTTGAAATTTTTGTGGATATTACTTTGTAAACAAATAAGGGTGGTTCTTCTTCATAACATCTTTAGGTTCCCATATTACTTTCTACATTTATGATTTCCCAATCAGTAATCCATATATCCAACCCATTCTAGTGTTTCAAATGGTCTAATATTCCCAGGTCTTGTTTTTTCTTTCTTACTGAACCTTATAATGCCCTTCTATGGAGATAATTTGAAAAAAACATAATCTCCTACTTGAAATTCAAAATATGTCCATTGGTTATCAATATAACTATTTTTATTGATTTGGGATGCTTTAATATGATTATGAATATTCTTTAACTTTTTCATTGCCTCATCAACAATTTTTGGTACTATAAGATTCCTTTCACTAAATTCATCCCAAAAATTTAGAGTATGATATATTTTTCCATATAATGCTTCATACAAGGATATTTGAATACTTGAATGGAAGCTATTGTTATAGGAAAACTCTATAAAAGGTAAATAATAATACCACATACCTTGAATGTGAAGTGAGTATGATATCAACATGTCCTCTAATGTTTGAATAGTATTTTCAGATTTCCCATCTGATTAAGGATGATAGGTGGTGCTCAAATAAATCCGAGTATTAAGAGCCTTCTGAATAAATTTCAAAAAATTTGATATAAATTTGGGATTATCTTATAGTGAGTAAAAGTACAGATTTGGTAATGTGTTCAATGATTCTCCATATTTCAACATTATTTCTAGGAATATTTGAAAATCCAAATACTACAAAACAAGCCTTTAACAGCGTTGGACTATATCAGCACTATAAAAAGAGTTAATAAGTATTATCTTTATCATTGCTAAAATAAGAGCCGATAAAGGGTACCTACTATCAGTGCTTTTTTTCTAGCATTGATAAAAGGAACCCTTTATCAGTGTGTTTTTTAGCATAAATAAATGAATCCTTTTTTCAGCACATTTTTTCTAGAACTGATAAAGGGTTCCCTTTACCATTGCTTTTTTTAGCACTAATAAAGGAATCTTTTATCAGTGCTTTTTTACCGTAGAAAAAAGTCCGAATAAAATTAAATAATTAAAAAATAAAAAAAATTCCTAAAAAATATTAAAAAATTTATTAATTAAATAATTATTGACAAAAATGAATAAATTGATTATACTATATATAAATTATAAATAGTATATATTAAATATATAGATATATGTAAAATGAAAATTAAAAAAAATAAAAAATAAAAAAAAGTAAATTGAGAAAAATATTAAACATTTTATTAACTAAATAATTATTGATAATGTTAATAAATAGTAAATTATAAATGTATAAGAATTTATATAAATATGATTTATATAATACAAAATATTTATGATTTATAAGAAATAGTAATATATTTATTGAATAATGGTTTATAATTAAAAATTATTATGAATTAAAAATACTAACTAATTTCATCGAGTAATGGACATAATTTAATGTCATTTGATTTTTCTATTTAACATAGATCAAATGTATTATATTGATTTCACATATATGTAATTAATTCATTTTTATATATATACACACACACAAATATTTTTTGGGGAATTAAATCAATTATCATTGTTTATTTTATATTTTTTTTACTATGTTTTAATGTTTCCAATATATATTCATCTTTATTTCAATATATATCCATTTTTTAATGATTTATATTTAATTAATCAAGATTATCCAATTTCTCAATATTGTTAAAGTGTACTCATTTTTAATTATTCAATTTTACTCATTTTTAACATGCATGTACTCAATATTAAATATTCATTAATAATGTTAAAAATATATTTGTAAAAAATATTTATAAATAAATATATTTATAAATGTATATTTACTATTTTATACATTTATAATTATAAATAAATAAATAATATTTTTTAAAAAAATATTTATGTAATTATAAATAAATAATTATTTATATTTAAATAATTATAAATTTATTTAAATAATGAATATATTTACTATATTTATATTTATATTTATATTTTAAATATATATATAATGATATAAATATTATTTTTTAGAAAAGTATTTATATAATTATAAATATATAATTATACATTCAAAAAATTATAAAATTATTATTTTATAAAAAGTACTATCATAATTATTATAATTATATATAATAATTATACTTTTTTAAGTATTATTTTTAAAAAAAGTGTTATAAGTATTTATGAACACTTTTTTTAGCGCTGATAAATCTCTATCTTTATCGGTGCTAAAAAAGGTGCTGATAAAGATTCATTTTATCAGTGCTTATTAACTTAGCACTGATAAAAGGATTTTTATCAGTGCGTTTTTTGGAAGCACTAATAAAAATGTCCTGGTCTATTTTAAGAACCCTAACCATTGCGAACTAGTTTATGGTATCTGAAGCTCTCTATAGAAGCCACATGCTGCTAGTGCTCCTTGTTGTCAAATCCAAGCTTGAATCTAGGCTAGAATCAAGGCTCCAACTATTCTAAGGATCAAATCCAAGGCTCTAATGATTCAAGGGTCAAACTAAACCAAGGCTCAAGCTAAATCCAAGTTTTTCAATTTCTCTAATTTCCTTGGTTATCCATTAAACTTTCTCATCCCACATCCATGTATCCCAACAACTCTAGTTGAACTATCCTATAATTAAACAACCCAAAATTCATTTTTTAGATATATTGGATTATCGTCTTTCTTGATAGCATGTGGCTCTCCTTGGGACGACATTGGTATTGTGCAACTTGAAATATATCAAACCAAATATTGGTTAATGTTGTTGTGAGTTATAATAGGATCCTAATACCTATATTTCATGTCATCTACCTCTTTGCACTTGTCAAATTTTAAAAAATTCATCCATATAGAGGTCGATGTTGTCATTGGTTCAGAATATTCCATTAAAAATCACTTAGGAACCTATTTTTCATATTTGGATTGAGAAATTAATGTGTTATTATTTACTCAATTCACCTATAAACCAAGAAAAATGTTTCAGCAATCATAGACATCTCGATATCATACCTCATATAATCTACAAAAAAATTGCATTGTGATTTTTCTAATCCTAAAATATTATATATTTTACATATATGATTACCAACATCCTTTGTTCATTCTCCTTCTTGATGTAGAGGTTGTGATCAACTCTACCTCAATAAAAACCAAGCTTTCTTTGGTATCGATCCAACCTTAAATATCATGTCCTTGATGATTTCTTTATCTTATACAAATAATTTTTTAACTGGAACACCTTTCTCTCATTTTTATATATAATAAACCCATATGGTTTCTCCATGTATACACCCCCTTAATATCTCCATTTAAGAACATAAATTTGACATCCATTTGGAATACTTTTAACAACATTTGCACAGAAATAGTCAAAAATAAAATAGTTTCTAACTGGGCTATAGGAGTAAATTTATCATAAATATAAATTCCCTTGATCTAGGAGTTCCCCTAGCACACTATACATTATTTATTTTGATCCACTTTTCCTTGGTCAATGAGTTTATTACTGAACACCCACTTGGTTCGAATAACAATTCAATATTCTAGACTAGGAATGATTTCCCATGTCACATTTTTCTTATTTGGATCAATCTCCTCATGCATAGATTTGACCCAATTATTATCCTTATCATCCTCTCCAAATGATTTAGGCTCTACTTAGGAAAATAATGAGGTTTTTTGTAAAGACTTACTTCGTTAAGTTTTCACCAATATTGTGAGATCACTAATGAAATTTTATTCATTTCTTTCAACTTTGCTTGTATTTCTTGCAATTGATAATCCCTCTTCATTTTCCTCACTATAAACGTCTTATTTTGAGTCTACCTCATCCTCATGTGCTCCCCCAATACTACTCAATACAAAATTAATTTCCTATGATGTTTTGTCGTTATTTTAATTATTAAAAACCTCCCCATTCTAATTAGTAAAAAATATCTATCAATTTTATCTCTTCATCATAAAAAACATCTAAACCCGCACTTTTTAAGTTAGTATTTAATTCTATCATTATATAATATGATCAATTTTTCACTACCACAAATCAATTTCCTCTTACAAACACAATTACCATAAATTTTTACTAACCCCAAATCAAAAAATGGGTCATCTAGTTTTCTATACCTTTATAAAAATATATAAATCTTTGAAATGGTAACCCACTCATTAATACTTCTTAAAATTAACTTCATTTATTTCATCACACATCTAATAAACACTATGTATGTTTTAATTTAATCCATCTAAAAATAGAACATTCATTAACATTTCCTTTTTTTTACACCCTTAGTAATCTTTGATTACCATCCATGTAATTTTCAAAAATGGGAGGCATTGCCCCTTCTATATAACACAGTGAAGTACAATTTTCATCCTCATCAGTTTCATCTCCTAAAAAGTTATTATTTCAATTTTTTACTTGGGACTCATTCCCCACCTCTTTTATTTTTTTGTACTAATCTGAGTAGTATTCATCATATGGATGACTATTACTTTAAGTATTTCAAGCAACATAGGTTTATGTCCACAAGAGATGGAGGATGAGTTCCAAATAATAAAATTCAATGATAATTGTTTGGAAGATGATCTGATGGGGATGAAAAATTTATATAAGTTTCACCTTTATATAAATTTATAGGATAACACTTATCATAGTGTAGTAATTATTTTCTTAAATTCAATTACCCATTTTCTTCAAAGAATAATGAAATTATTTGAAACAATCAAATGTTGAGTTTCCTTTATTATAATTATCTATAACTTTCAAATTTTATAATGAATATCTTATGTGTATTTATTTATTTATTGTAAAAAATAAATATTTTATAAACCCAATAGGATATCTTTACTTTCTCTCAGATGATTCAAAAATTCAATCCAATGTATATTATTTTCTCTTAATCCTCCTCACGCATAGATTGATTGTTTGGTGAGATCTATTTGTGTTTTTTTATCATCATTATTGCTTTACTATTGTCACACCCCTATGGTCAACAATTTTTGCATAGTAAAATCATTATCCATAGAATTAATGTATTGTTTCATATTTATGTTCAATTTATTTCTTTTTAGTATTACTAATATAATAATTGTTTTCTTGTACCAATGGATTATTTTATTAGAGTTGGGGGTTTGTTCAAATCTGGTCATTATTGTGATAGATTGGACTTTGATCCTGTAACTGAGATAATAACAACAAGGAAATACATCAAGAATTCATACAACCATCAGGAAAAGGTGAATTCCTGCTACTTATTTAATTAATTTTTTCATCATTTAATCTACTATTTGTAAGTTAATTTCCTTATCATTTTTATCTAATAATTATTTAGTTTTGTTCATATATTTTTTAGGAAGTCATGTTTTTCTTTAAACTATCTACAATAAGCCACAAAAGAGATAAAATGATTCTTTCTACCAATTTTTCCATGTATTCCATTTTTATTTTACTTATTTATCAAACTTCCAACACTACATATTGATTTGATGTTGTTAGCCAAAAAACCTTTTTCAGTGTTGAAATCAAGAAGAGTATAGAAAGCTCATGAACCCATTGTAGTGACTTCTCATGATAAAATGGGCACATGAGCTTCCTATGCTCTTCTGAATTTCAGCAATAAGAAACAAATTCAGCTAAGAACATCAAGTCAATATGTGTATTGTCAGTTTGACATATAAATACAATGTAAATGTTTTAAAATCTGAATTTAGGAATTTTTTTAGACTTTAGGACGTGTAGTAATCATCTGCACCTCAATATGACACATGGTGTGACCAATATGACTCCAAGTTCTTCTTTTTGTTTAAAATTGAAATTAATTTTAGTAAAAAGGACAACTGACATAATAAAAACCAATAAAACATATTTCTATTATTTTGATTCTTTAGTCAAATGATCCATAAGTCATTCGGTACATGTAGTAATCATACACACCTCAATTTGAAACACGGTGTGACCATTATAACTCAATGTGTTTGTTATTAGTTTCAAATCAACAGTTTAGTTCAAAAAAATCACTTGCTAAAAATAGATAAAACACACTCATATTTTATTAATAATTTATTAAATAGATTCCTAAGTCATTTATGTCTTTTAGGAATAATTCTCACATCAAACTGATACATGGTGTGGTCAGTATGAGTCAAAGTGTGTGTTTCCAGTTTAAAATTATATTTTAAAAAAAAGTGACATACCTAAACTAAGGAAATACTTTTGAATTTTTTAAATCCTTTAGTAAAATGACCCATAAGTCATTTTATATTTTCAAGATTCATCCACACCTCAATCTGATTAATGGTGTGACCTATATGACTCTAAGTGAATCATTTTATTTAAAATTGAAATCAATTTTAATAAAAATGAAAACTGACCTACTAAAAACCAAGAAAACACATCCAAATTATTTTGATACTTTTTTTAAATGATTCATAAGTAATTTTTGACATTTAAGAATCATCTTTACCTCAATCTGATACAAGATGTTCCTGGTATGACTCAATGTGTCCATTATCAGTTTAAAATTAATAGTTTAGTTCAAAAAATGCCACTCACTAAAAACTGAGAAAATGGGCTTTAATTTTCTTGATGATTTATGAGATCAATTAATAAGTAATTTTTGAAAAATATTAATTTTTCTCACATAAAACTGATACACTATGTGATCGGTATGAGTCAAAGTGCATGTTTCTAGTTTAAAATGAAGTTTTAGTAAAAAAAAATAAGTGACATATTCAAAACCGATTAAACACATTCGGATTGTTTTGATACTTTATGAAAATGATCCATAAGAAAATTGGGATGTGTATAAATTATCCTTACCTAAATCCAATGCATGGTGTGACCTATATGACTCCAACTAAGTCTTTTTATTTAAAATTGACATCAATTTTAGTAAAAAGGAAAACTAACCTACTCAAAATTGATCAAAAACATTTATATTGTTTTGATACTTTGGTAAAATGATCTATAAGTCATTTTTGATGTTTAGGAGTTAGCCTCACATCAATCCAATTCATGTTGTGATCGGTATGACTCCAATTGTGTCTTTTTATTTAAAATTGGCATCAATTTTAGTAAAAAGGACTACTGACCTACTCGAAACTAAGAAAATTCATTTATATTGTTTTGATACTTTCAAAAAATGATCCACAAGTCATTTTTTGACATGTAGGAATCAGTCTCACCTCAATTTGATGCATGTTGTGACCGGTATGACTCCAAGGGAATCTTTTTATTTAAAATTGACATCAATTTTAGTAAAAAGGATAATTAACTTGCTCAAAATTGATCAAACATGATCATGTTGTTTTAATAATTCAGAAAAAAATATTCATAAGTCATTTTTGACATGTAAAAACTATCCACACCTTAATCTGATGTACAATGTGCGTGATATGACTCAATGTGTCTGTTATCAGTTTAAAATTGATATTTTAGTTCAAAAAGTGTCACTCACTAAAACTAAGATAACACGCTTGGATTTTCTTGATAATTTATTAAAATGATTTATAATTCATTTTTTATGCGTGTAAATTGGTATCACATCAAACCAACACGTTATGTGACCAGTATGAGTCAAAGTGTGTGATTCCAATTTAAAATGACATTTTAGTAAAAAGACAAGTGATGTACTCAAAACTGGGAAACACATTCATATTATTCTGATACTTTAGGAAAATGATCCATAATTCATTTGAGATGTGTATAAATCATTTTTATCTCAATATTATGCACAGTGTGACTGATATGACTCAGAGTGAATTTTTCAATATATAAGTGTCATTTTAGTTTAAAACACACATCACATTGACAAAACCGATCAAACAAGCCTATATTGTTTTCTCATCATTCTATATTCTCTTACTTAATTAATTTACTTATCATTTTCATCTTATAATTATTTAGCTATTTTTCACAGAGATAGTTCCAGAAGACAAATAAGAAATGGTGTGATGTGAAAGAATCAAACACAACTCAAACCGATACACAGTGTTCCTGATATGACTCAAAGTTGAGTTTAAAATTAACACTTTTTGTTAATTTATTTCTTTATCTTATTACTAACATAATAATTATTTTCTTATATAGGTTTGTTTTTTTCTCGAGGAAGGGTTAGGATCAAAATACAAAGGAAGACTATTGTTATTGAATGTATGTAATAATTTGTACTTATGTAATTGTATAAATTATTCGAAAGGGATAAAGGTACAAAAATGGTGGATGATCCCATAAGGGGATCTGTGACACTATGGTTTACCCCTATCGCCACCTTTATCTTCTCCATCTCAGGCCGGTGGTGTTCTCTCCTTGGCTTTCCTATTCGGAAACTTGTGGCATGCGGCTCGTGACAAGGTGGACTCAATCTCCCCTAAGATTACATTGTTGCATGCCTCCTCCTTACTCTATCCCCAAACTTGATAGGGATTTTCTTGGTGATGCGGTGACGGTTTGTAGTTGAGTCCCATTTATGTGGGTTATAGCCTCATTTCAGTGTCAACTATTGGTGCATTGGGAGATTCACTATAGGTTTTGAGTGCGGTTTGGAGGTGGCAACGGTATTGCGGGTTTGGCTTGCAGCGTGACCATCTTTTCAGCGTGTTGGTGTTTGGGTGGTTGGCTAAGGTGATGGATTTAAACCCTTGAGATATTGATTCAAGTTAAGTTTTTGGATGCGAATTGTTGTGAGGCTTATGGTGTGCTGCGTGATTCTTCTGTTTTGAATATTATTGTCATAAACCTATTCTATTCATGATTTCATTCTGGTTGAAGAATTTGTTGTGAATCTGCATATATTTCTCTAGTTGGTCTACGATTTTGGAAGATTGTAACATAGTTCTTGAATCTCTGGGCTTGGATGAATCCAATGACTCTTACCCAATGAGTTTCTCTATGGGAAAGAAAAAGTGAAATGCAATGGAACCTTAAAATGATGAATGATTTAATGTCTCTAGGGGTTTAATTAGAGAAGCTATGAATGAACATATGGAGTCTGAAAATTGAGGTTGCATTAAGGTTCTTGTTTGATTGTTGAATTTTGGATATGTTTGTAACCAGCACACTACATGGATCTACTTCAGATGAGGATCAGAGTAGGAAGCTTTCTCCTAAGCATCCCTTTCATATTTGGATGTTTGAGAGGGTATGGCTCTTCCATCGGTACCATGTCCATGCAATCTTTCACAGGAAAGTTAGCCGAGCAGTTATACGATGGTGAAAGCTTTTCATCATGATTCCGTTTCTAGGGAGGGGTGGATCCTGTAGTCTTGATCTGGGTTATCATATTTCACGGTTTTAATTGGTTGTAATTTTTGGATCTTGTGGTTTCTCACTTTTCTTCAAAAGTGTTTTGATAATAAAAAAGTTAATTTTCAGTCAGTTAGTAATTCTAAAAAACAATGTTTGAAATGTCTATAATATAGTGTTTTTTATTTTATTTGTTTTGTAAATTTTATTTTATTTAAATTCTATATTCATACTTGATTTTTATGATTTTGTGTTCTTTTAGTGCTTTGGTGTGCTATTACAGCACACTACACTGGTATTATTATAAGGCCCCAGCCTTAAACCTTACTTAATCTTGAGTTATTACAAGATTACACATTGAGGATCTTTTCGGGTTTAGAGTTTTAGAGAATTAGATCATAAAACTTGCATTACATTTCACATATAAACAAAGTGGTTACATAAAGATAGTATTCTTCATTCCCATCAAAGGAAACATATTTAAAATAAAACATGGATTATTTCTTGACACTTCCTTGACACTATTATCATATCATGTACCTTTCCCTTGACTTGTGAAAAACATTTCAAAAAAAACTTGGGATGAGCATAAAAAGCTCAGTATGGGTTAAAAAAACATGGAAAGGAAACATGAGTTCATATATACATAAGAATGAAATCATACTTTACCCATAAAACATAGGCACTTTAACATAGCTCATAAAACCATTAATAAATCATAGGAATCATAAGACATAAAGGTAACTTGAGGCATTCATAACATTCTTACGTAGGGAGTAACCCTCTTGGTTACGTTTGGAATACCCATCACAGTATATTCCCTAAAATCTCTTCGGAGAAACCTTAACGTTTCACTCCTTCGCGTTACCCAATTCATTGGAGATCTATAACGGGCTCACTCGCCCTTAGTTTATCACGGAACCACCCGTCTTCATAATAATGCCCAAGAACCATAACATAATCATATCACATAAAACATGCATAAAGGAAACATAAAATTTCCACATTTCAATCACGAGATATCAATACAACACATTGATATAATAAAAACATTATGAAAACCATTTTCAATACCAAAGTACAACATGGTATTTATTTTTCGTTTTAAAAAAAGGTATGGCTTGTAGAGGAAGCTGAAACTCAAATAACGGTCACGACGGCGGAGAAGTTGTTGTCGCCGCATACGTACGACAAAAACATTCCCTTTTGTCGTTTAGTAAACGCTTCGTATAAAAAATATTCCTTTTGAATAAACGTAAAAGTCAAAGGGGTTTATACACTGTATAAAAGAAAGTTGTGTATAAAATAAAATATTCCTCAATGAAAGGATATTGAGACGAAGTCCCATACCTCGTATCTGACTTGACCCGACTGTTCTTTAATCTCCTGAATAATAAACTTGAGTTAATATCTACTTTCTTATGAATCTTTTTCAAGTTCATTATTCCTTTTATACCATGTTATGAACATCATGTAATCAGTTAAGTTAATAATGTTCATTTTGTCGGTATTTGGTTCTTAAGTCAAAAATAGACTTATTACACTTACATGTTGTTAATTTGGTCAAAGTTTCATTATATCCAGAATGTTATTCATGATTTAGATATCATATATGTCATATATATCTAGTACATGCATGCATTTATAATATTACATAATCATTTAGAGGTAATAAATGAAATGCACCGTTCATGGAGACGGTAAGCCGTACGTACGCATGAACGCTACATTCATTTCTATTTCGTATTTTATAGAATGGAAGAATAATGATATAAAAGTATATTATAATTCCAGTATAATATCACATATAATATCATAGTTCCACCCTTTATATGTCCCACATATGGTATTTAACGAATCAAATCACTTTGAGGGGGCGGTATTCCGCACTTCCTAAAATGAAGATATCGTGTTTACCCATAATGGAAACCATAAAGGTATGCCCAAAATGAAAAAAAACAGAATCTTAAGGAAAACATAAACATATTATATATAAAAATAGTGACATCACAATGGCCACCTTTGAAGGTGTTAAATGAGTATTGAACAATCATCGTTTCGGGAGGCAGAATTTCGCCATCCACGGAAACCGTATGTTCTTTAACCATTTGATGCAGTTGTGTGAGATTGTAGCTCAAATAAATCTTATAACAACATCCTATTATATTGAATATACTGTTGTTGTTACAAAGTAAGTAAATAAAAAGAGTTTAGGGGGTTGGAGAAGCAAAATAAAACAAATGAACATGAGAGAATGAATTACCTTTAAAAGTGTATCTCCTTTTGATTTGAGTCTAAAGGCTTCCTTTGAAAGGATTCTACCCAAAGGGAATCCTATAGGATGAGGAGAGGGATGTGGAGAGAGTAAATGGGCAGGGGTTGGCCGAGCCAAAGGCTTGAGTAGTGTGTGAAATGAGGTAGAGGTGGGGGCCTTTTATAAGAGGAGAGGAGGGGCACTTTTGGAAAGTAAAGAAATATTACTTTATTTGAAAATGTGTTTTGGTTTCAAAAGGTCCCACATTGATATAATTAGTGGATAAGGTGATAAGGGTTCGAAATCCACTCATCCAATTGGTTTTTTCCATGTGTAGTTCATAGATTTTACATTGTCTTTCCATTTTATTTAAATCGTCAAATAATGATGTCATCGCTGCATCATTATTATGTCATAAATAATTTAATTTATTTAATGTCTAAAAATCATAAAAAAAAATACTATGATGTAGGAAATCCTTTTATATTTCCAATGACTATTTATAATAAAATATCTGATCTTTATAACCCCATGTAACAATTGTTTTCGTAAAACATATTATGTTTGTGTCATTTTTACTTTTACATTAAATAAAAAGTTATTTATGTCATTTCCCAACCAAAATGTCTCCATGGGGTCCCCAAGTTGACCCATGGCTTGTCTTGGTCGACCATGACACAACCAATAAGGTTGGGACATGTGTCTAGGTCATTTCATATTATTAAAGCATTATTTATACCTTAAACTACACTAATTACCACTAATCGCGATTAAAAACTTAATAAGTTACTATTCACCAAAAAATTATTTTAATCTCATTCAACCAAATTTTACTTCTTAATGACAACCATGTATGTCAAATTTTCAAAATTCAATACACATTAGTGGTAAACTTTCATTTAACTGAAAAATCAGTTTGCTTGATTACCACTTAGTGGTTTCACTATTCATCAAAAATTGAAGTTTTTCAGAAAATTACCAAAAATTCACCCTAAGCTATATTTGATATTCCGAATTCAAAAATGAAGTCCATTTTACAAAATTCAAATCATATAAGTCACATTAATTAATTCAGTAATTAATTCCCGCTGCCAGAGCAAATAGCGTGTTTTTACAAAACAATAAGTATCAAAATATTGACACCAGTTTAAGTCTAATTTTAAAGTGAAATTGATTCCAATGACCACCATTGGATAAAATGGTAAATATATATTCATATTACACATTAAGACCAATTCAAAAGATAATATAATAATATAAATAAATTAGATTAAAAAGCAGTTTTGATGTAAAATGCAGTATTTTTCACTATTCATTAAAAAATGAACATTGTCAGAAAAATACCAAAAATTAACACAAGGTAAATTTTGATGTCCCAATCATAAAGAATAAGTTTATTTTGACAAACATAGTTTATAAAATTTTCAAAATATAGATTCAAAAATGGTTTGCCATCAAAAGGCAGTAAAACAATCTTTTAAGAATATTAGTGTATTCCATGCATAAGATTGTATTTATTTTCATTTTAAGCCTCTACAACACTATATTAATCATTAATAGACATAGATAAAAATATGTATTATTCATTACTTACTTGGGATGTTACATCCTTCCCCCCTTTAGAAAATTGCGTCCCCACAATTTATTTACTTATCAAATAAATGAGGGTACTTATCCCTCATTGCATTTTCAGATTCCCATGTTGCCTCTTCAATCATGTGGTTTTTCCACAAAACCTTTACCTGCTTAATCACCTTATTCCGTAACACTTTCTCCCTATGGTCAAGAATCTGGACCGGTTGTTCCTCATAAGATAGGTTCTCTTCCAGCTGAACTACCTCTGGACTCAAAACATGAGATGGATCTGGCATATACTTTCTCAACATCGAAACGTGAAAAACATTGTGTACCTGAGATAAAAATGGAGGTAAAGCCACTCGGTATGCAACTGATCCAACTCTCTCCAGAATTTCGTATGGTCCAACAAACCTTGGACTCAACTTTCCTTTCTTACCAAATCTCATCATGCTTTTCCAAGGAGAAACCTTGAGAAAAACATGATCACCTACCTCGAAAGATAGATCCTTCCTCTGGTTATCCGCATAACTCTTCTGCCTGCTCTGAGGTGTTCTCATGTGTTTCTGAATCAGCTGAACTTTTTCTGCCATCTCTTCTACCAATTCTGGTCCCATCAACTTTCTTTCACCCACTTCATCCCAGAAATCTGGAGTTCGACACCGCTTCCCATATAATGCCTGAAATGGTGCCATCTGTATACTGGAATGAAAACTGTTATTATATGAAAACTCAACCAGATAAAGATGTTGGTCCCAACTTCCCTGATAATCCATAGAACAAGCTCGTAGCATATCCTCCAATGTCTGAATTGTTCGTTCTGACTGCCCATCTGATTGAGGATGAAAAGTTGTACTAAAATTTAATTCAGTACCCAATGACTTCTGAAGGCCTTCCAAAAGTTATAAGTAAACCTGGGATCACGATCTGATACAATGGAGAGAGGAACTCCATGTAACCTGACTATCTCTTTAAGATACAAACGGGAAAGTTGATCAAGAGAGAAAGTATCTCGTATAGCAAGGAAATGAGCAGATTTGGTCAAGCGATCAACAACAACCCAGATTGCATTATTACCTCGAGATGTCTTCGGTAATCCAACAACAAAGTCCATGGATATATTCTCCCATTACCACTCTGGCACTGGTAAAGGCTGAAGCATCCCTTTCGGTAACTGTCGCTCTGCTTTAACCTGCTGACAAGTCAAACACTTCACAGTAAAATCAGCAATATCTCTTTTCATTCCATCCCACCAGTAATACTCCCGCAGATCTCTATACATCTTAGTACTGCCCTGATGAACTGAAAACGGATAACTATGAGCTTCACATAACAACTCTCTCTTCAACTGTGAATCACAAGGCACACACAATCTCTTCCCAAATCTCAAAACGCAATCATTATCAATGTCGAATTCAGGCAACTTACCTTTCTGAACCAGCTCTACCTTTTTCTGCAACTCACTATCTTGCTTCTGTGCTTGCTTGATTTTATCTGATAGAGATGATCTCACTGATACCTGAAACAAAACAGAAGGACTCCCTGCACCAACAACTTCTATGCCAAAGTTCACCAAATCCTTAACCAAAGGATCACGTTCCAAACGCAACATTGTTAATGAAGCATTACTTTTTCGACTCAAAGCATCAGCCACTTTATTTGCTTTTCCCGGATGGTAATGAATTGTACAATCATAATCTTTGATTAATTCCAGCCATCTCCTTTGTCTCATGTTTAACTCTTTTTGAGTGAATATATACTTTAAACTTTTGTGATCGGTATATATTTCACACTTTACTCCATACAAATGATGCCTCCAAATTTTTAAAGCAAAAACAACAGCAGCTAATTCCAAATCATGTGTAGGGTAATTTACCTCATGAGTTTTCAACTGTCGTGAAGCATAAGAAATTACCTGATCATTCTGCATTAGGACGCAACCAAGTCCTTTCAATGAAGCATCACTGTATATAACAAACTCATCATTCCTGGAAGGTAGTGCCAAAACTGGAGCATTCACCAATCTTCTTTTCAATTCCTGAAAACAATCATCACATTCTTTTGTCCAGATAAACTTAACACCCTTCCGAGTTAGCTTAGTCATTGGACTAGATAACCGTGAAAAAATTCTAACAAACCTTCGGTAATAGCCCGACGAACCAAGGAAGCTACGAATCTCGGTTACATTTGTGGTTCTTGGCCATTCTTCCACAACTTTTGTTTTTACAGGATCAACAGTTATTCCATCTTTAGAAACAATGTGACCAAGGAAAGAAATTTGTTGCAACCAAAACTCACACTTGATGAATTTCCCATACAGTTTCTTTTCTTTTAAGGTTTTCAAGATAACCCTTAAATGTTTTTCATGCTCCTCTTTACTTTTAGAAAACACCAAAATATCATCAATGAAAACCACCACAAACTTATCCAAGAACTCATGGAAAATTCTATTCATTAAGTCCATGAATACAGCAGGTGCATTGGTTAGCCCAAAAGGCATTACTACAAATTCATAATGGCCATATCTCGTACGGAACGCGGTCTTCGGAATATCTTCCTCCTTTACCTTCAGCTGATGGTACCCCGATTTCAGGTCAATCTTTGAAAAAAACTGAGCTCCCTGGAGCTGATCAAACAAATCATCGATATGAGGCAAAGGATATTTGTTCTTAACTGTGATATTATTCAAGGCTCTATAATCAATGAAAAGTCTCATAGAACCATCTTTCTTTTTAACAAATAAAACAGGAGCACCCCATGGTGATGTGCTAGGTCTAATGAAACCTTTCTCTAGTAAATCTTGCAATTGCTCCTTCAACTCTAAAAGTTAAATTTGTGCCATTCGATAAGGGGGTTTTGAAATTGGCTTAGCATCAGGAACTAAGTCAACAGTAAACTCAACTTCCCAATCTGGTATTATTCCAGGAAACTCATCAGGAAAAACATCAGGATACTCATTTACCACTGGCACATCATTAATCTGAACAGTTCCTTTATTTTCAATGACGTGTGCAAGGTAACATTCATTTCCATCTTTTACAAGTTTCTCGGCCTCTTGATATGTTATCAAAAGTAAGGGTTCATTCCTGTAAACAAACTGAAAGTCTTTCTGAAAAGAAACTTCTTTAGCTCTACAGTCAATCTTAGCATGGTAAATAGAGAGCCAATTCATACCCAGGATAACATCAAACTCTACTAGAGGTAGAACAATAAGGTTTGCAAGTAGGTTCTTTCCACAGATAAGGATAGGAAGATTCTTATAAATTCTTTTTTCCTCGACACTTCCCCCAGGTGTTTTTACCAAAATTTCAGGAGTCATTTCTTGAGATGTTATTCCCATTTTACTAGAAAAGGTTTCAGAGATGAAAGAATGTGTAGACCCCGAATCAAACAACACACTGGCATAATCTGAAAAAACAAACAAAGTACCTGATACAACTTCATTTGATGGCCCGACATCTGCTGAAGTAGTTGCAAAGGATTTCACCACCCCTTTCTGCTTGTAGTCTAACTGCTTCCCATCACTCAAGCTTCTTGTCGGACACTCGTTTTCATAGTGACCCATCTCATTGCACTTATAACATTTCACTAACTGTAAATCAAATTTTTTCTTACCTTCACCTTGATCCTTTTAAGTGCAATCACGAGCCTTATGTCCCATCTTACCACATCAGTAGCACTTCCCAGAATTCAGAAGACATTCCCCAGCATTCCTTTTGCGACATTTATCACAAACTGGAAACTTAGTTCTCTTACCATCATACTTTTTTGAAGAATTCTTACCTTTCTCCTGCCACCTCGGTCTCTTCTTCTGCTAGTTGTTATAGAAAACTTGGTCATCGGCAAACTCCATTTCCACCTTCTCAGCACATCGAACAAGATTTTCATAATTTTTAAACTCACGAGAAGCTAAAGCCCTTCGATATTTTGGCTTTAATACTGAGTAAAAACAATTTATTTTACTATCAAGGTCCCAGATAAAATTTGGAGCATACCTTTCCAATCGAGTGAACCTTTCTTCATAGGCAGCCACTGAGTCTTCCTCTTGCCTCAATTCCAAGAATTGCTTTTCCATCCTAAGTCGAACAGCCTTAGGAAAATAATCCTCAAGAAACATACCTTTGAATTCATCCCAGTCAAGAGCATCAATCTCATCGGCGTCCCTGATATTTTTAACCATAGACCACCACTGATCTGCTTCACCCTCCAAACGGTAAATAGCATGACTAACCTTTTGATTGTCTGAACACCCCATGACATCAAAAATATTCTCCAGTGCTTTAATACACCCTTCAGCTAGCACAGGGTCAGATTATCCTCTGAATGATGGTGGATGTTGCCTCATGAAATGTTCCACCACTGACATGTTCCTATGCGGTTGATCTGGATGATCTCGTGCATGGATACCACCGCCATTTATCGCTTGAGTCAACTGCGCCATTACTGCAACAAACTATTCAGTTCCAATTCCGACCATTTCTGGATGCTGATTCAGAAGGTTATTTCCTTATGTATGCCTTCCTAGCACTACTTCCCTGTTTCCTATGCAGAAAACCATTCTGAACAAACAAGTCTTAGATGAAGCAACATGGTAATCTTTAAATGCTATATCATTTCGAAAAAAAAAATATTTTTGGATAATCATTTAATAGAATTATAACTCCTAAAGTTATCTAAACCGACCTTTGATACCAACTATAAGGCCCCAGCCTTAAACCTTACTTAATCTTGAGTTATTACAAGATTACACATTGAGGATCTTTTCGGGTTTAGAGTTTTAGAGAATTAGATCATAAAACTTGCATTACATTCCATATATAAACAAAGTGGTTACATAAAGATAGTATTCTTCATTCCCATCAAAGGAAACATATTTAAAATAAAACATGGATTATTTCTTGACACTTCCTTGACACTATCATCATATCATGTACCTTTCCCTTGACCTGTGAAAAACATTTCAAAAAAAACTTGGGATGAGCATAAAAAGCTCAGTATGGGTTAAAAAAACATAGAAAGGAAACATGAGTTCATATATACATAAGAATGAAATCATACTTTACCCATAAAACATAGGCACTTTAACATACCTCATAAAATCATGAATAAATCATAGGAATCATAAGACATAAAGGTAACTTGAGGCATTCATAACATTCTTACGTAGGGAGTAACCCTCTTGGTTACATTTGGAATACCCATCACAGTATATTACCTAAAATCTCTTCGGAGAAACCTTAACGTTTCACTCCTTCGTGTTACCCAATGCATTGGAGAGCTATAACGGTCTCACCCGCCCTTAGTTTATCACGGAACCACCCGTCTTCATAATAATGCCCAAGAACCATAACATAATCATATCACATAAAACATGCATAAAGGAAACATAACATTTCCACATTTCAATCACGAGATATCAATACAACACATTGATATAATAAAAACATTATGAAAACCATTTTCAATACCAAATTACAACATGGTATTTATTTTTCGTTTTAAAAAAAAGGTATGGCTTGTAGAGGAAGCCGAAACTCAAATAACGGTCACGACGGCGGAGAAGTCGTTGTCGCCGCATACGTACGACAAAAACATTCCCTTTTGTCGTTTAGTAAATGCTTCGTATAAAAAAGATTCCTTTTTAATAAACGTAAAAGTCAAAGGGGTTTATACACCATATAAAAGAAAGTTGTGTATAAAATAAAATATGCCTCAATGAAAGGAGATTGAGACGAAGTCCCATACCTCATATCTGACTTGACCCGACCATTCTTTAATCTCCTGAATAATAAACTTGAGTTAATCTCTACTTTCTTATGAATCTTTTTCAAGTTCATTATTCCTTTTATACCATGTTATGAACATCATGTAATCAGTTAAGTTAATAATGTTCATTTTGTCGGTATTTGGTTCTTAAGTCAAAAATAGACTTATTACACTTACATGTTGTTAATTTGGTCAAAGGTTCATTATATCCAGAATGGTATTCATGATTTAGATATCATATATTTCATATATATCTAGTACATGCATGCATTTATAATATTACATAATCATTTAGAGGTAAGAAATGAAATGCACCGTTCATGGAGACGGTAAGCCGTACGTACGCATGAACGCTACTTTCATTTCTATTTTGTATTTTATAGAATGGAATCATAATTATATAAAGGTATATTATAATTCCAGTATAATATCATATATAATATCATAGTTCCACCCTTTATATGTCCCACATATGGTATTTAACGAATCAAATCACTTTGAGGGGGCGGTAGTCCGCACTTCCTAAAATGAAGATATCGTGTTTACCCATAATGGAAACCATAAAGGTATGCCCAAAATTAAAAAAAACAGAAGCTTAAGGAAAACATAAACATATTATATATAAAAATAGTGACATCATAATGGCCACCTTTGAAGGTGTTAAATGAGTATTGAACAATCATCGTTTCGGGAGGTAGAATTTCGCCATCCACGGAAACCGTATGTTCTTTAACCATTTGATGCAGTTGTGTGAGAGTGTAGCTCAAATAAATCTTATAACAACATCCTAGTATATTTAAGATACTGGTGTTGTTACAAAGGAAGTAAATAAAAAGAGTTTAGGGGGTTGGAGAAGCAAAATAAAACAAATGAACATGAGAGAATGAATTACCTTTAAAAGTGTATCTCCTTTTGATTTGAGTCTAAAGGCTTCCTTTGAAAGGATTCTGCCCAAATTTAATCCTCTAGGATGAGGAGAGGGATTTGGAGAGAGTAAATGGGCAGGGGTTGGCCGAGACAAAGGCTTGAGTAGTGTGTGAAATGAGGTAGAGGTGGGGGCCTTTTATAAGAGGAGAGGAGGGGCACTTTTGGAAAGTAAAGAAATATTACTTTATTTGAAAATGTGTTTCGGTTTCAAAAGGTCCCACATTGATATAATTCGTGGATAAGGTGATAAGGGTTCTAAATCCACTCATCCAATTGGTTTTGGCCATGTGTAGTTCATAGATTTTACATTGTCTTTCCATTTTATTTAAATCGTCAAATAATGATGTCATCGCTGCATCATTATTATGTCATAAATATTTAATTTATTTAATGTCTAAAAATAAAAAAAATACTATGATGTAGGAAATCTTTTTATCTTTACAATGACTATTTATAATCAAATATCTGATCTTTATAACCCCATGTAAAAATTGTTTTCGTAAAACATATTATGTTTGTGTCATTTTTACTTTTACATTAAATAAAAAGTTATTTATGTCATTTCCCAACCAAAATGTCTCCATGGGGTCCCCAAGTTGACCCATGGCTTGTCTTGGTCGGCCATGAAACAACCAATAAGGTTGGGACATGTGTATAGGTCATTTCATATTATTAAAGCATTATTTATACCTTAAACTACACTAATTACCACTAATCGCGATTAAAAACTTAATAAGTTACTATTCACCAAAAATTATTTTAATCTCATTGAACCACATTTTACTTCTTAATGAAAACCATGTATGTCGGATTTTCAAAATTCAATACACATTAGTGGTAAACATTCATTTAACTGAAAAATCAGTTTGCTTGATTACCACTTAGTGGTTTCACTATTCATCAAAAATTGAAGTTTTTCAGAAAATTACCAAAAATTCACCCGAATCTATATTTGATATTCCGAATTCAAAAATGAAGTCCATTTTAAAAAATTCAAATCATATAAGTCACATTAATTAATTCAATAATTAATTCCCGCTGCCAGAGCAAATAGCGTGTTTTTACAAAACAATAAGTATTAAAATATTGACACCAGTTTAAGTCTAATTTTAAAGTGAAATTGATTCCAATGACCACCATTGGATAAAATCGTAAATATATATTCATATTACACATTAAGACCAATTCAAAAGATAATATAATCATATAAATAAATTAGATTAAAAAGCAGTTTTGATGTAAAATGCAGTATTTTTCACTATTCATTAAAAAATGAACATTGTCAGAAAAATACCAAAAATTCACACAAGGTAAATTTTGATGTCCCAATCATAAAGAATAAGTTTATTTTGACAAACATAGTGTATAAAATTGTCAAAATATAGATTCAAAAATGGTTTTCCATCAAAAGGCAGTAAAACAATCTTTTAAGAATATTAGTGTATTCCATGCATAATATTGTATTTATTTTCATTTTAAGCCTCTACAACACTATATTAATCATTAATAGACATAGATAAAAATATCTATTATTCATTACTTACTTGGGATGTTACAATTATAGTTTGTTGTTGTAGAATACTAAAATATTCCTCTTTATCAGTGCTTTTAAAACCACTGATAAAAGACTATGGATTTTAATCTCGGTCCAGTAGTCAGTGCTTCTCTAGCACTGATAAATTCCATTTTTAGAGTTGTTAAAGGCCAATTTTATAGTAGTGTCTAGTGAAAAATTCTATAGTAATGTCATCCTATTTCCATATAAAAATAGGTATAGGTTACATGAATCCTCTAAGATATTATCTCTCATCCTTCACCTATTGAAAAACCAAAAATCTTGATGCATAGTTAATATTTCCCCACTTCATATTATCCCACAAAAAATGTTCCCTCAAACAAATATACATCTCGGTGCTACCAAGGTGTTTAGATAAATTTTATCTATGAACATTATCCAATAATTACATTTTCAGATCAAGTATAGATGGAACACATAGTGTATTTATAAATTTTAGAATTCCATATTAATATATGAATTCTACCAATTTCTCATCATTTATGATTTTAAATTTGTTTTGAAAATTCTCATCATCAGGCTGAGAAATTTTTATCTTTTCCAATAAATATTATTTAGTAATAATTTGAAATGGTTGTTATGTTTCCACTTCCTTAATATTTCCCATATCCATCATTACTAAATCTATGATCATATTTTCCTCATCGATCCTCATTTTGGTCAGAACTACATGATCTTTTCTACTCAATGAATCCACTACATTATTTTCCTTCAATGGGTGGTATTGTATTGAGAAATCATAATCATTGAGTATCTCAAACCGTCATCTTTGAGTCATGTTGAAATATTTCTATGAAAATATATATTTTATACTCTTATTATCAATGTATATCTCATATATTTATCTTTAGAGATAATGTCTCTATATCTTCAAAGCATGGATTATGGCTGCCAACTCAAGATCATGAGTTGGATAGTTCTATTCATGAGTCTTTAACTACCTTGATGCATAGGCAATAACTTTATCATTATGTATAAGGACACAACCAAGTTCCTTCATTGATGCATCATTATATATCCCAAATCCATCATTTCATTATGGTAGAGTCAATATCAAATCATTAACTAATCTTCTCTTTAATTATTCAAAACATTATTCCAATTCCTTTTTTATGTAAACTTAAACCCATTACATGTATGCATAGTTATCAGGTTATCTAATCAAAAAAATGAACAAATTTCCAATATTAACCTTTCAAACCAATGAAACTACATAACTCAGTTATATTTTTGGGTATAGTATTTTCTTTGACAGCCTTTTTCTTCATAAGGTCAACTGAGATTCCATCCTTGTAGAAAATATGGACATGAAAAGAAAATTTCTAATGATAGAATTTTCACTTTCTAAATTTATCATATAACTCTTTTCCTCTAATTTTTGCAATAATTACCCATAAGTAATTCTTAGGCTCATCATATCTATTAAAATATACCAATATATCATAAATAAATACCACAACAAAATTTTAAAGATATTCTTTAAATACTCTATTCATTAGATCCGTAAGAATAGAGGGTGAATTAGTCAATCCAAATGAAATTATTGTAAAAAAATAATGTCCATACCTTATACAAAATCTGGTCTTCTGAATATCTTCCTTATTTACTCGCAATTGATGATACCAAGAATGAAGGTCAATCTTTGAAAAATATTGATCTATATTAAGTTGATAAAATAAGTCATCAATGTGATGCATGGGATAATTTTTCTTTATCATAATAACATTGATTTCCCTATAATCAATTCAAAGTCTCATTAATCCATCTTTCTTCATGATGATAATAATAGGGGATCCCTAAGGTGAAATAATCAGCTATATGAATCCATTATTAAATAACACTTCTATATATTTCTTTAACTCTATTAATTCTATAGTGTCCATTCTATATGGAGTTGTTGATGTATTTCTTTCATTAGGGACTAAATTAATGGAAAATCAACTTCATATGTTGGGGTATATTCAAGTAATTCCTTAAAAAACATCAATATATTCCTATAAAATAGACACATCCTCAATTAAAATATTACCTTTTCCATCCATATATTGTGTCTTAACTTATTCAATAGTAATATTTTTTAGAAGATCTGTTGGGGGTGGATCTAAACATGACCTAGATGATGAAATCTTCCCTATAAATATTGGAATTTCATACCCTCATTACAAATCATAATTTCATTATATTTAAAATAAATAGTTTACACTATTTTGTAATCTAGTTCATACAAAGAATTATATCAAATTCAACCATAGTTATAATAATAAATTCTAAAAATATAGCATTTTTATGTTTCATAATGGGAATTTACTGACACGTCCTTGTTGTTGTGAGATTTCCACTTGGATTTTTTACTAAAAACTTCCTTCTTAAGGTGCTAGGGAAGTATCTAATTCTATTGGAAAACATGGAATATATAAAAGAGTGTGAAGATCCATAATCAAATAAAACATTATCTAAATTTGAGACAGTTATTATTGTACTTGTCACCAAATATTTAGGAACATCAACCTCAGCTGTAATGATCATATAATCCTAGTCGTCTCCCCTTAGACTCTTATATAGTAAGTTCCCTTGACACTTAATACATTGGATAGAATAAGGCTACAATTCATTATAGTTTAAGAAATATATAGTTGTGGTGCCTTTATTTCACTTACATTCATTATCCATATGACCCTTGTCTATGCACTTGTAACAAACTCTCATGCCCTTTAAGAATTTTAGAGGATGATTCTTCCCAAAATTTTACATAATAGATATTTCTTTATTCCATTCTTTTTCTTTTATGGTTTACCTTTTTTAGTTCATTGTTGATCTTGTATTCTCTTCATATCCCTTAAATTTAAAGGATATAGAAAATTCCTTCACTATTTTGATGGAACATAATACTATTTCATTATATGATGAAACATTTTAACAAATTAGTGACCTTTAGAGGCTTGGTATATTCCCTTAAAAGAAATTTCCATTCATACATTCTGAATTACATAAGTAATTTTTAGTATACCTAGAAAATCTTATAAAGGTATCATCATACTCCACCACACTTTCTTCTTCATTTTTCTTTAAGCTGGTAAACTTTCTCTTTATTTCAGTTCATTTATCATGAGGGAATTATTTTTCAATGAAAGTTACTTTAACAGCTTTCCATTCCATATGTTCTATTTATTATTCCTACCTAGTATTATAGATCAATGACCACTGTTGGTCAACATTTTCTTTAAGAAAATATATTACTAATATGACCTTTTCCCTTTAATAACATCCCAAGGCTAGAAATAACTTTTTAGGGGAATTAATCCATTTCTTAGCTACCAATGGATTAGTAGTTTCATTAAAATATATAGGCTTTAGTTGTATGAAATGATCCAATATTAGTGTATCATTTTATGGAATATCATTTTGTTCTATATATTAAATGTTATTATTAATATCATGTGTTATCATCCCTAATTTATCAATGATTTTCTTAGATATAACACCAGTTAAATTGTCTTGGTCATTAGGGAAATTTCTACATTTCCCAATAGTATTGATACCATTATTACTATCATGTGCCATTTTTGAACAATAAAATATTTTTTATTATCTTATAACATTATTAATTCTAAATCAAAATATATAATTATAAATTTAGTTTCACACTTAACATAAATTGAAAATTTATGCTTGTTTTTCTCAAAAACATAAACTTGGTTTCTTTCGAAATATCTTTAAATCATAAAAATATTTTCAAATATTTTATAATGGTTTGTAAAGAAAATGTAAATTGACACAATGATTTCCCCCATGAGTGTAAAACCTATTACATAGTAATGTCTCATTCACCATACAACGGAATTATGGTCAAGATATACTTTATTAACTCTTATAAAAGTGATTACCCCTATATGAATCTATCCCAAAACCAAGTCCACTTTTAGTATTCAAACATTGATGTATTTCTAGGAAAACCATATAATATCTACCTTACCAAATATTTATAATATTATCCTGTGATTAGACATATTATAAAATCATTTTATAGTGTTATTTTCCATTATCTATGTTTTCCTAAATCTAGTTCTCAGGTTTTCTACTAAACTTCCTTTAATACCAATTATAACAGCTCCAAAATCAGTAACCTAGTGATGGAATATTATTATTCACATTGGTTAAAGATACAAGGGATCAAATCAAAAAGGATCAATCAATTTTTAGTCTTAAAGAACCAAAAATAATCATGCTTCCCATTTTACATTGGAAATAAAATATTAAAATATAGTGAAAGTAAACATTTTGAATCCTTAAACTATAAAAATATTTATTCTTTAATTCCTAGGGAAAGTAAAAAAATAAGGGTGAGATAAAATGATAATTAAGGTTTAATTATAGTGGAAGTTATCATAATTAAACAAGGAATAGTCAATATGTAAAGGTAAATTATTAAAAAAACATTCCATTTAATTAATAACTTGATCATGGAATGAATCCATGTATAATATCAATGTAATAATCTCATGAATAAAAATAACTATATTATCACTGAAATAAATGCATAATTTTGGACTTCATAATCTCATATATCATAATATATTTACCATCTAGGACGGGTTTCAAGATAGTTTAATTGGTGGGTAGGTATACACCAAAAAAATTAATAATTTTGGCCAATAAATTTGTCACATGAATCTGGTTGATTCATTGAGGGGGTATCTATAACTGGGACTCACCCATCACAGCATGTTAAATTCATTCCTCGTATATTAATTGATCAATTTATTTTATAAACAACATTTCCTATCTATAAATAATTTTATTTAATAAATAATATGACATATTAAGATTTCCAAAGTTAATCAAATAACATTCACAGTAAAACATCATATGAAGAAATGGTATATGGTGTAAGAAATAAACATATTCATGATAATATATATATATATATATATATATTTAATATGTAATTTATAATGAAATATTTTCATAATAAAGTGAATTTTTTTACAAAAAATTAATTACCACACAATTAATAATAGATCGATTCATTAAAAATTTAGACTTTGAAACAAATTCATGTATTTTGGAGAATAAAAGAAAATGGAAGGAAAACATTAAAATAAGTTTTCTTTAAAGGGTTTTATTTTTTGAACCATTAAAAACTTTTATAAGGAAAGAAATTTCATAAAACAATTATGGTGGTAGGAAACACCCTTAACATCATATACATTAACAATAAAACATTCTGTTTAGATTTTTATAAAGAAAGATGAAAATGAACCTTTCAGAAAAAAATAGAAAGATTCCTTTAAAACCTAAAAAAAGTCAAGTATAACATAAAATTACCATAATAAAAAATTATAAAATAAAACATACTTTTTTAAAACATTTTTGAAAAATGTAAACAAGGAATAAAAATATACCCTATCAAAAGAGAAATAAGATCCACATTTCTTTTAAGCATTTCATTGCTTATTTTAAGTTCCAAATAAGTTAAATGTTGGAAGAAAATATGTAAAATAATTAAATAATACTAGAAAAATAAAATAGATAGATTTTATATATTATAATATTCTTTAATGAAAATAAGAGAAATCCCAAAAAATTGAGTTTTCCAAAAAATCTTACCTCTTTGATAACTTTTAAATTGTAACACCTTGAAACAATAAGTTTGAATGGAAACTTTAAAACCCATGAATAAATATATATTCATTTTAAATACATCAAATGGTTCTTATATAAACCACGTAATAATAAATAGGTGGATAATACCAAATATATCTCAATGGAGTGGAAATTGAGATGAAATCTCATACCTCGCGCTTCTACTATGTTCAATGCAATTTAACCTATTGTATAATGGTTTTAAACCTATCATTAATTTACAAAAAACCATTTTTATATTTATAATATCATATATTATCCACTTATAACATATTATCACCCATTTATTGATAATATTTCATTATTATTATTGTTTTGGGTGTTAACTACCAAGTTTTCTCGTGTATGTTTCATCCTGGATGTTCTGGTTCTTTCACATAGTGTAGAATCCTATTAATATTTTCAGGTACTCCTCAACCCCTCTTTTGATCATTCTTTGGTTGGGTCTCGTTTAGGGGTGCTTCGAGTAAAATTTTGTAAATTTTGAAGGGATCTTGGGTTATTCACATTTGGTGCACGGTTTTCCCAAACGGTGCACCTTGTAAGTGAAAATCGTGCAAAATCAAGAAGTGAGGGTTTTCACAGTTAGCACATGGTTTTTCAAACCACATGCCCACCAAGGAGAAACTATCCCAAAAAATCATTCATGTGTCTTTTAATTAATCTGAAATTTCTTTTAAAAATTATTGAACCCCTATTTATTCCCTCGCATGACCCTAAATCGGGATTGTGCATACCCCTAGGCCATTGGATCTCTCTAAGATCCATTTTAGCTTCTCCAAACCCTCTACAAGGTATATTTAATCTAGGAGATCATTATTTGATCCCTTCCTAATAATAATTTTTTCCATATTCCTTTTCTTCTGCTCTCTTCTTCTCTCCTCCCTAGGGTTTGTTAGATATCCATGTTATTGGAGGATCTAATACTCATTGTTTTAGATCTTGAATCTAGGTTTAATTCTTGGATATCCTTTTTTGACATTCTTTGTTGGAGTTTCCCATTACGGGCATTGTTTTTTTTATCCCATGATCTACAGTTGGTGGTTCCATCTATTGTTGGACAATTGATTTAACCCTAAATTATTTGTTTAAATTTAATTGATTGATTTAAATTAAATTGATTTCAATGTTTTAATTAAAAAACTAATTCCATTAATTTGGGGATTTGAATTTTATTTTTCATAAAATTGGGAAAACCCCCAATTCCATTGAATTTGGGTGTGTTTGAGGAATTTGATGGAATATTGTGAAATTTAATTATGGAATTTAAATTGTGAAATTGATTTTTGAAATTTATTTAAAATTTGTATTTGAGAAAAAATAGATTAAATTTTATTGATTTAAACCCATTGGTTTTATCTTGGAAAAATGCATTATTTTCTTAAAACCCCCATTTTGGATTTTAAATGGAAATTAACATATTGAAAAGTGAAATGAATTAAATTTATTTTAAAATAGTTTTGAAATAAATTTCCCATTATTTATTATTGTTTGATCATATTAAATTCTTGGTAGTTAATGAATTATTAGGGACAAACATGCTAGGATGGGAATACCCTAGAAATAGATTAATGCTTTACAACTCTAACATAAAATTATTGGAAGATCTCATCCCCAGTGGGATGTTGGTTAGTCTTTTTTGGCCAGTGTTAGAGAAATGTGTGTGCACATTGCCATTATCATCATATGAGTTTGTGAGGATCCCATAACCTAGAACTATTTTACCTCTTGTAATATGACCATGTTTATCCTTTGTGATTATTTTGATATATATTCCATTGTTTTTAAACTATTTTACAAATGCATTTCGAATTTATATAAAGTGTTTTATATAAAATATTTATTAAGATATTGTTTGAAATATTTCCAATAATTTAAATGTAAAGCATGATTTGATTTAAATATTATTTTAAACTGTCAAGGTTGGTTATTTAAATTTGAAAGATTTATTTGGTTAATAATTATTATCATCTTATTATGGAATACTTTGTGATACCCTACTGTGCTTTTATCTTACACCCTACCTATGACTTTGGGAATTTGTATATTTCCTCCTTCCAAGTTTGAGTAAGGGGAAATCCCCACTTTTATGTGTTAGTTACTATTTATCTTTGATCCTTGAGATTCTTTTTATGTTGGGACATAGATTTTTTATCCTATTTTATAGTACTTATAGTTGTACTTTGTGTTGTTTATACCTATTTTAATTCTAGTACAATTATCTCTATGGAGTTTTCTTTTGTGAATACATACTTGTATCTCTCGTTTCCATTGTGTTTGTGGAAAATTCATTCCCACTTTCATATTGTTTGATTTTGGGTTCTAGTTGTCAACCCATGGGGATTAGAAACACCCTTTAAGACATGTCAGGACTAGCTCGGGTATTAGAGTACAAGGGTATATAAGATAGTTTATGAAAAATCGGTATCAAAGGTACAGGTTAAGTATATTTTCTTGATGTCACTATGTATTTGTGTAATATTTTCAGTGCATAAAAGGTAGATGTGATTGAGTGCCTATCCAACTTTCACCATTATGAAGATTACGTCACCATGGGTGGTTTGGGAAAAACATCTTGATGATTATATCTAGTATTCTTCCTACTTTTGATTCGAATAGATTAAAATCCAAATCTTGTTTGTTTATCCATTGGGTTTAATTTCCCTTTTTCTCTATTTGAGAGTTAATATGATGTCTTCAATGTTTTCTACCGATATTTTTTAGAATCATGCCTCTAAAAAGATGTGTGGATCGGATCTAGGAGGAATCTATTGAAGAACCTCAGTGATCAAATCCTCTCATGGATCGAAATCTAGTTGAGGTTATCATGTGTGTTGCCTAAGCTCTGCGACATAAACCTGTACCTTTTCTAATTTAGGCTCTAGTTGTGTAACCTCAAAGGGATGTTTTACAAAATCATTCCCATAAGTTTCTTTACTAAAATCCACTAGCATTCCAAGGCTCTAATAATCCTCAACTGGCTAAGTATTAGTTGAAGGATATTGATCTTCTATTTGAGTTATTGGAGATGATGTAAGAAATCAAGGTGAAATGTTCCACCTATAAGCTATAGGGGCCTAGTAGGAGATAGTGGGACATGATGGTGATGGTGAAGAATCATGGGGTATTAGAGTGGAGATACTTGAAATTTATTTTCATTGAATAGTTCCATCCAGAGTCTATGGTGCTGGCTATGGATTTAGAGTTATTCAAACTCAAGTAATATGAAAATACTGTGACAGAATATGCAAATATATTTGTTGATCTTGTGTAGTTTTCACTTGAGATTGTATCGAATGAGAAGATGAAGACTCAACTATTTGATATGGGACTTAAATATAATATTCATTGTTAGGTTTTCTTGCTAAATATTCCTCCTTATATCAATATACTAGATAGAATATTGATTCTTTTAATAGACTTAGCTAGTAATTTGGGGTTGACAGGAGTTCCTTTTTCCCCTAGTGGTAGTGTGAGTTCCTTTAAAGGAAATAATAAAGTGTGATTATTATTATAGTATTTATTGACAGTAGGGTTATTCTAGACCTTCTACGGAAGAGGCCCTTTGATTTGTTACCATTGTGGAAAACTTGGGCATTCGAAATAGGTTTTCACTAAGGAACCCAAGATATGTGGTTTCTGCGATGTTCAAGTCACTTTTAGAAGTTATTTTATGTCTATTATAATCTACATAGTGGAATGGGATCATCAGTACCTACTAAAACTATAGTGAAATCATATGCTTCCTGAAAAAGGGGGTTCCAGCCATAGGAATCTGAAATTAAGCTTCTTCACATAGTGGAAGAGTATCTAGAGGAAGAATATATGGGTCCATTGACTGTGATAGGTACCATCACTATCGCTTCATTATTAGTGACTACTTTATTTGATATCGATGCATATCATTTATTTATTTCAACCCATATTTTTAATCTTCTTAATCTTACTATGGAGATTTTATCTTATGTGTTGAATATTACTATGCCCCTTGGAATGAAGAGAGGGTGGGATATTCATAGTCCTTCTTATGTTTTCTCATTATTAGATATCGATCTTTCTTGAAGTTTTTTGGTTCTCAACATGAAACCTCTTGACATCATTTAAAGGATGGATTGGGTTGTTGTAAATAAATCCCTAATTTATTGTTATCTTCAATGGGTATTCCTTACTGCACTCGATGGGGTGTGTCGTGTCTTTTAGGTAGAGTGGGGCCCGAGGTTAATTAAATCCAAACCTTATTATACAGATTTGAGGAAAGTAATATTAGTATTTTCATTTTTCCTAGAGTGGGAATCTTTTAGCGGTGATCTTCCTCCAGTTTTTATTGAGTTCCCCGACATTTTTCCTTCTGAATTCCATGGTTTTCCACTAGTAAGGGAGGTATATTTTTCTATCAACTTATTTTTCGGTACTCAACCAGTGTTTGTTCCTTCATAATGCATAGAACTAGATTAAATTCAAGATTTTAAGTCTTAGTTGGATTATATTTTAGAGAAAGGCTTCATACGCCTAAGTGTGTCACCTTGGGGGGTGCTTATTCTCTTTGCTAAGAAAGTTGATGGGTCACATCAACTTTTTGGTGATTACTAAAAACTCAATGGAGTTACAGTAAAGAACAAGTATCTATTTCCATGGATTGATGACTTTTTTGACTAGTTGAAATGGGTGAAGTGGTTCTCTATGATTTATCTTCAATCTGGTTATCATCAATTGAGAATAAAATAATCTGACATTTAGAAAACCGCCTTTAGGAGTAGGTATGGTCATTATGAGCAACTTTTCATGACATTTGTTCTAACCAATGTTCCTTTAATATTTATAGATTTAATGAATAGGATTTTCCATGAGTATCTTGATACTTTCGTGGTAGTATTTTGTGGATGAAATCCTTGTTTACTCTAAGTATGAGGAGGATCGTGTGCACCATCTGGGAGAAATTCTAGAATTATTGAGAAATAATCAACTTTATTCCAAGGTATAAAAATGAGATATCTATATTTGGGAAGTTAAGTTATTGATACACATGGTATCATAACATGGTATTTCAATTGATCCTAAAAATGCGAAAACTGTTATGACATGGGAGAAACCACAAAATGTTTTCAAGGTTCAGAGCTTCTTGAGTTTAGCTAGATATTATCATCAGTTTGTAAAGTACTTCTCAAAGTAGGCTTCTATGATGACTGATCTAACTTAGAATGGAGTAAATTTTTATTGGGATGAGAAATGTCATAGTTCTTTTGTTAATTTTAAATTTATTTTAACTACTGCACTGGTGTTGAATCTTTCAGAGTCTGGGTAGGTCTATTTTGTATTTCTTGATGCATTAGGTTTAGGTTTGGGTTGAATTATTATGTAGGGTGATCATTTAATTGATTATTGATCTCTTAAGCTTAATATTCATGAGAATAATTATCCAAACCATGACCTTGAACATGTATTTGTGATTCATGCACTTAATAATTGGTGGCATTAACGTTTTTGGAAAATGTTTTACCATATATTCTAAACAAAATAACTTGAGTTATATCATCTCTCAAAAAGATCTAAATCTCCACTAGAGGCATTGGGTAGAGTAACTTCAATATTTTTACTTTAACACGACCTATACCTCATGGAAATGGAATTTCATCATACATTTTTTTAGTAGGAAACTTCCAACCCATACCAAAAAATAATCAACAAAGGAGTGGAACTTAACAGTTCTTTTTGCACAGTTCCATATTTTAGTTAGAGAATTAGGGGATGAGGCAATTTTTAAGAGTGTTCGTTTAACCTAATATCTTCTCAAGATTATTATTTAGGAACAACATCTTGATGATGATATCTGTAGCAATAGAGACTCTCCTTATGGTGGGGAAACCGTTGTTGACTGGTCATTCTCTATGGAGGTAATTCTTGTTTCCTGTAAGGAAGACCGTGATGGGGAATTCTCATAATTCCTAGTGGTAAGTGAACCCAAAAACCATGAATATGTTCTATGACATGCGGTAACGATTCCAGTGGCTAGGTATGATATGGGAAATTACTAATTTTGTCTCTCGTTTTAATACATGCCAACAGGTTAAGGATGATCACCAGAGAACTTTAGGTTTGTTTCATCTATATTCAATTCCAACTTGAAAGTGGGATGAGATCTCAATGGAATTTTTTTTTTGGGTTTTCACATACCCAGATAAAGAAGAATTTGATATGGGTTGTGATTGATAGGATGAAATAATATGATCACTTTATACCCATTCATTATACAACCAAATTTGAAAAGTTGGGAAATATCTATGTGAAAGATATTGTTCATTTTCATAGAGTTCCATCAACTATAGTATTTGATAGAGATCCCTAATTTACTTATCTCTTTTGTAGAGGCCTTTAAGAGGCACTGGGATCCCAAATTTTTTAAGTATGGCATACCATATATAGTCGGATGGATAGATATAAAGAGCTATAAATATTTCATATGATATTCTTTGTACCTAAATTATCAACTTTAGTGGATCTTGGGATGACCATTTAGGGCTGGTTGAGTTTTTGTATAACAATAGTTACCATTCCATGATCAGAATAGATCCTTTTGAGGCCTTGTATTGTTAGAATTTTAAATCCCTATTATGTTGGTTAGAGATTGGTAAAATTTCCTTGGTTGGGATTATCTTGGTTCAAGATATGATAGAAAATATTTCGCTGATTAATCATAGAATTTTGACATCACATATCTGGTATAAGTCTTGCACTGATCATCATCATAGAACATTGGAATTTTAAGTTGGTGACCCGGTATTCCTGAAAGTTTCACCTCAGTTGGGTCATTGATGGCTTGGGAGGAAATGGAAACTCGATCCACACTTTGTGGGACCTTTTTTGGTTGTTGAGTAGGTGGGTAAATTTGATTACCATTTATAACTTCTTCCATAGTTGACATTTATGGATAACATGTTCCATATATCTCAGGTCCAAAAGTATATTTCTGATCCATATCATGTTCTAAGCTAGAGTGATCATGACATTGAACCTAATTTATCTATGACTAAAAATCCAGTTAGTATGGTTGATTTTTAAACCAAGGTACTTCATGGGAGTATGGTACCTTTTTTTTTGAGTGATATGGAAGCATGGTTCTCATACTCATGATACTTGGGAGATGGAGGCATTGATGAGAGAGCAGTGTCCTCATCTTTTTGACATTAAAGCTTCTTAATAGGCTTCCTAGGGACAGAAAGTTTCTATGCTGGGGATGTTATAGTATCCTTTTTTTAGGTACTCCTCAACCCCTCAATTCATCATGATTTTATTGGGTTTTTTTCGGGGTGATTTGGAAAAAAATTTAAAAATTTTGAAGGGATCTTGGTTTTTTCATGGTTGGCACATGGTTTTCCCAAACTGTCCACCCTACAATTGAAAACCATGGAAACCCAGGAAGTGAGGGTTTTCAAAGTTGGTGCACGATTTAAAAAGATATTCTCCCACCAAGGAGAAACCTTGTAACCCCACCAGAAGGGGAACATTTCTAGGGAGTACAGTTTGAAAAATCATGACACCCTGCCTAGGAAACTATGTGTGCGTCTTTTAATTAATTTGAAAATTATTTTAAAAATTCACAAACTCCTATTTCATCTCCCATTGGACCCTAAATTGGTATTGGATGTCCCCTTAGGTCATCAGAGCTCTCAAGGAACCATTTTGGATCCTCCAAACCCTCTTCAAGGTGGATCAATGCTAAGTAATTATCATTTGATCCCTTCCCATTAAGAATTTTCCCCCATTCCTTCTCCCCCGCTCTCTTCTTCTCTCCTCCCTAGGGTTTGTTAGATATCTGTGTTGTTGGAGGATCTAATACCCATTGTTTTAGACCTTGAATATAGGTTTTATTCTCGGATCTCCTTTGCTGACATTCTTCATTGGAGTTTCCTATTGTGGGTGTTGTATTTCATGATCCCATGATCTAAAGTAGGTGGTTATTTCTATGATTTTCCGATTCATTTAACCCAAAATATATTTCTCTAATTTTAATTTCTTTATTTAAATTAAATTTATTTCAATTGGTTTAGTAAAAAATCATTTCCATTAAGTTGTGGATTTGAATTTTATTTGGCATAAAATTGGGGAAAATGCCCTAATTCCATTAAATTGTGGTGTTTTGTAGAATTTGATGGAATATTATGAAATTGAATTGTGGAATTTCAATTGTAAAATTAAATTTTGGAATTGATTTCAAATTTATATTTGAGAAAAATTGCTTAAATTTTTTTGATAGAAACGTATTGGTTTTATCTTGGAAAAGGAAATTATTTGATTAAAATCCCATTTGGTTTTTAAATGTAAATTGACATATTGAAATGGGAAATGGGTTAAATATATTTTAAATAGTTTTGAAATAAATTTCCCATTATTTATTGTTTTTTGAGAACGTGAAATCATAGGTAGTTAGTGAGTTATTAGGGAAAAACATGCTAGGATGGGAATGCCCTAGCAAAGGATTAACATTTTACAACTCTAACATAAACTTATTGGAAGATCTTATCCCCAATGGGATGTTGGTTAGTCGTCTTTGGACAGTGTCAAAGAGATGAGTTTTTACATTTTCATTATCATCATATGAGTGTGTGAGGATCCAATAAACTGGAACTATCTTACCTCTTAGAAGATGACCATGTTTCTCCTTTGTGATTATTTTTATATATATGCCACTATTTGTAAACTGTTTTACAAATACCTTGTGAATTTATATAAAATGTTTTATATGAAATATTTAATAATCTATTGTTTGAAATATTTTTTATCAATTGAAATATAAATCATGATTTTTTTTAAATATGATTTTGAACTGCCAAGACTATTTATTTAAAATTAAAATCTTTATTTGGTTAATCATTATTGGTATCTTATTATGGAATCCTTAGTGAGATACTACTATCTTTTAGCTCACACCGTAAATGTTCCTTTGGGTGTTTGTAGATTTCCTCATTCTAGGTTAGAGAAAGTGTAAAGAACCACTTGGAGGTGGTAATTACTATAGGTCTTTATTATTTGGTCTACTATTTCCATTGGGACTTGGTTTGTTTATCCTTTTTTCTAGTTCTTGTAGTTGTACTTTGGGTTGTTTATACCTATTTGAATTTTGGTACAATTCTATCTATAGAGTTTTATTTCGTGCATACTAACTTTTGTTTCTTTATTTCATTGTGTTAATGGAAAATTTATTCCCACTTTCATATTTTTTATGCCAAGTTCTTGTCATCAACCAATAGGGATCGGGAATTCCCTTTGGACCATGTCAGGACTAGATCTAGTATCAAAGTACCTGGGTATCCAGGATTGTTCAAGACTCATAGGTTATAGTTTCATCATATCCATAATTATATTAATGTTATAAATATCATATTTATTTATTAGATACTTTTTTATAATTATTTAATAAATTTGGTCATGGAAAATGAATTGCATAGCTTCATGGAGACGGTAGGTCATACGTACACATAAAAAATGTTATTATTTCCTTAATGGGTGAAAGGGTAAGTAATTAAATGATATTTTAAGTTTTAAAAAATCAATATTATTTAATAGGTATAATATATATTCATTATTTCTATAATTATGACTATACATTTGAGGCGATGACAAGAAATAATTTTCATGGGTTCATAGGGTGGTAGTCTGATGTACACCCGAGCGATGGATTTGTCTCTCAGTTGATGAAGAAGGATATAGATAAATATTATTACATAAAAATAATATAATATCAATAAATTTTAGATATTTATTTTATTATATTATAATTTTTAGGACATAATTAAAGGTTGTAAAAGATGAAGTAAAAAAGAAAGAGCTTCGTTAAGATGATTACCTTCTCTTAGAGAAACCTCCTTTGGATCTCTTCTTATGGACCTTGGGTTGGAATTTTGGGAAGACAAGAACATCTAAAAAGTGTATAAGGATATTAGGGAGATATTTAGAGGTGGTTTTCAAGCTAAATGGCTCAAGAGTTTTGAATAAGTGAGGTAAGGATGTTCCCTTTTATAATTGAGGTGAGTGGCACACTTGTAATTTTTCAAAGTTTTAAAATATTATTAAGTCACTTTCTTGGAAAAGTAGATCCAAAATGACTCATATTCAAAGTTAATAACGGTAATGTAAAAATATATACAACCAATTTGGTTTAATAAATTTTTTAGGATATTTTAACTATTATCTTTTTAGATTTACCCCTAATAAACCAATTTTGACCTTAACTATAGTGATCAATTTTTATTTTTTTACTATTAATTATAAAAAAAATTAAGTTGAAATTATTACCTAACATTAATTATTATGATTCCAAATATATTATACATTTTATCAAATTCAATTCATATAAGTGGCATAATTTAATTTAATAATAAACCCATAGAACGTGAAGAAAACGGTTTTTCAAGAAATGAATTTTTCAAGCGTAAGATGATATTACATTAACAATATAACTAGTAATCACAATTATTTAGATTTAAATACATATATTTAGATATATAATATATAAATTTTATTTAAATAATTCATTATTAAATATTATTTTAATTAATTAAAATTGAAATATGTTATGCATTTAAAAATAGTTCCCTAAAAAATATCCATTTTTATATCCAAATGATCTTATCTTTATTTCTATTAAATTGATAATAAATTTATACTTAAATATACATATTCTAATAAATTATTATAAATAAATTGAGGAATATTTAAATACTACTTTTTAAATTATTCATAAAAGCTTATTTCTAAGGGAAAATTTTAAAAACTCATTCTAGGATTATATTGACCTAGTAAGTTAAAAATTGGTATTCATCCTATAAAATTATAATTTTTTTTCCATAAAATATTAAAATATTCATTGTGTTATAGTTTTATTAAAATAGTATTTTCACTTACTATAATTGAAATTTGGGTGTTACACACTCTGGCTTGAACCCGGTGATTCGGGTTAGGGTGTTGCAAAATGGTATGAGATGAGTCTTATTTTCCTGATATAAGTAGTTTTTAGCACATGAGCCTTAGCCCAGTTGGTAAAGACTTTGCAAGTGAATCTGGGAGACCCGGGATCAAATATAGGCAAATAAATTATTTCGGGGGTCCTGTAGCAGTATTGTAGCAGGTACTATAGCAGTACTGTGGCAGGTATTGTGGCAGGTACTGTAGCGGGAACTGTGCAGTGCTGTAGCAAGTACTGTAGAGGAACTATAGCAGGTACTATTTGGCACTGTAGCATCCAGGAATATGCCCCCGTTTGGGCCTTCAGGCCACCGATTTGTTCCCCGAGTCCTTTAAGGCCTTCAGGCCACCCAGGACTTTGGGTCAGTAAGGCCTTCGGGCCACCTCAAGGCCTTTGGGGCACCTTAAGTGCAGATGCAAATTAGATGACCTACGAGGAACAAGATCTACAAGGAGGATGAGCAAGGAGCTTTCACCATATCAGGAGATAAATGGATTTCAAGAATGGGAGGGTATGGCACCTGCCATCGGGACAAGCCTGTGCATGCACGGGAATGCCTAGCCGAACAGCCATGAGAAGGTGGAGAGCTGATTTCATGATGAAGATGTTGGGGAAGAGCAATTCCAAGTAGTTAGTCTGGGTTGTATGTAATTTTTTAAGCCTACGGGCAAATTAATTCCACTAAGGCCTACGGGTCATGTAATACTTACGCCTACGGGCCTTGTAAGGGTTCCACCACACCCCTTGAAAGGTGGATTATCAAAAATCAATAAAAAAATTAAGGCCTTCGGGCCATTGGAGGAGGAGTTTTTAGATAGGAAACATATGAATGTATTGGGTTTATGATGAAACTTTTCCCAGTGCATTGTAAACACCTTTATCAAGGGAAGACTTGGTTACTGGGGAATTGGATTGGAGTTCTTGTTTTATGATGTTATGGTAGTATTATTTCACTTCATGTGACACACATTGATTTTGAGGTTTATGATTTCATATGGATCTGGATCTTGTCCATATTATAAATAATCATCACATTCACCATATTCATCGTGTAGATTTCACAAGAAATATATGTTTCTTGTGTGTGATTGTACTAATGATGGAGGACTCATCTACTATAGTTTCAAAAACTTTTATTTTGTTTTCACATATTATTTATTGATGAAAATCAATTTGGTTGAACTCCTATGCATGTATAATTATGATAAATAGTCATGTGAGACTATGTTTTGGTTCACCTGGATGATTAAAACAGTGATAATAATGACAATTCAGTCCCTCTATGCACAAGTGATGCAGTGTACCTTGTTAGGTCATTGTTGGGAATTAATTTCATTAGTAAGAATCTTATGTGAGTGGTAACTAGATAATTCCAATTAAATTAAATTGAAAACTATAGAATATGTGTAATTATCTATATAGTATCTAGTGACATACTATTTAACCAAGCTTGGTATCTTTCCGCCCAATGTTGATAGTCTAAGGGTGAAGATATCATGGCATGATTGTAGAGATATCACTAGGTTACATTTCATGAGTTTTGTCCCATAGTAAGATTGTGTTATGGGTTATTTGGAAGACCCTTGTGGCCTTGGATATGAGACTCTGGTTACTAGTAAGTCGGTGACTCCTACTAATCATGAGTAACCCAAGTGAGAGTATCTTTGTGTAAAGGTATAGTTAAGGTTAGTGTCGGAGGGGATTATTTCATTGATGAAATTCCATTTTCATGTGAATAAACTTAGGATGTCTTAGAGAAATATTTTTAGAGTTTCCTTGTAACCTTGGATTATAGAGCACCTTAAGTGTTAGTACTCATGACGTGAGGTTTGTATTGAAAGGTGAGATATTTCAGGCACCAAACCTTATTAGTTATGATCCTGCCTTTGAAGTTTCATTGAGAACATAAGTTTATGTATTTTCTTATAAATTGAAAGTTGAGTAGAGGTCAAACATATGGTTGATCCAGGAATGATGCAGTTTCTCGATGTTAAAAGGGAGAATTGAGGGTTCTCATTTTGGTGGATATGGTGTATTGTAGATTGTGGAGAGCTAAAGAGGTGTGTGTGTGGTGTGGTGTGGTTTGGGGAGGTTTATAACTCATGGTAAATCACTATTTATTGATAAAAGGCATGTTTTTATCATTATTTTCTAGTAAATCCTTGATTTGATAGTGTTCATGTTCATAGTTAATAGTAGATTTAGTTGAATCAGTAGAAACAGTGTGGTGAGAAGACCATTGACAATGTTTCTAGTTCTATTGATGATCCCTGAAGAGATACTAGTGGTTGGTCACTGAAGGATTTAGTTCAGGTTCACCCTTAGAGTTAGATACATGAATATTTGTGTAAATATTTTAGGTCTTGGAATCCTAAAGGGTTTTGAGTGTGGATATGTCTCCATGGTGGAAGACAACATCAATAATAGATGGGGGGTATTGTTGTGCAGTCAACCCAATTTTTTCATTATTGTGGATTTTTTGGTTTGGTTTAGTAGTTTTTATGAGGTGATGAGACCCATTAGGGACATAGGTTGTAACACACACATATAATTTTGTAGGATGTAGTTTAAATCGAGAGTGGATCATTGAATATAGTAAACTGTGTTCTATGTAAACAATTTGTGTGCAGTTCTTGGTGATTTTCTTAGAAATCATGTGTGAATGTTTGGTTACATTTAGTCATTGTTTTTTGTGATGAAAAAATCATGGTCCATGTAGACCGATGTAATTGTTGTTAGGATACAATAAGGATACTTTTATGGTTTATATCATCAATTTGATCATAATTAGAATGAATCACTTTTGGAAACGGTCTTGGACTAGTGTAAACTAGATGTTTGGTGGTCATGGTGACTCTATAAGACTGATTGTGATAGACCTAAGAGTACCAATTTTCATGTTTAATACTTGAGGTTTGTTCCATATGTTGTGTTAGATGGATACTGGATGTGGGCATCCAAATAAGAGTAGTTTTTTTGAAATCTGAGATTCAGTCGAATCGATGGTGTGTTAATACACAGATGGAGCCTTATGGATGGTGCGAGTGGTTGGTGAACCAACTAGGTAAATTGATTAAATTTTCTTCAAACTTTAGTAAGGATGTCAGATCAATTTAATGATTCCTCTAAGGCTTAATTCATCACAGTCTCTAACTTAATGGAGTTTCAGTCAGTGGTCTAAGTAACTTTTTAGGAAATCATCCAAGAAAAAAATTGACTGGTGTTTTCACATGAATATAGATGTGGTGGGGTGTAACTAAATTGATCTCATCATATTAGGTATGAAATAGGTTTTTAATAATCTTTCATGTCCTTTATAAAATTTCAACATTTTTTGTTTTTGTTAGTTGGTAAATACTGATTGGTTTAGCTCATAACCAGAAATGAGGTTTGGGTATTGACTCTTAACCCATGCTTTTTGTTTGATCGAGCATGATGGAATTGAACCACTCTAAGTGTGTCACTAGACTGTTAGAATATTATTATATATAGAGATTCCTATGGTGATTATTACTCTCGTTCCTTAATATGAATTATTTAAATACACCATGGTGTGTCGAGTTAGAAGGATACGATGATCGTGGTCTCAATGTTGGTTGAAAAAAATATTTGGATTGGCTTATGATGTTCATTCTTGGATCCATACTAGAAGAGTGTGATTATTATGTGCAAATGAGTGCAGCCTTGGGTTATGGGTTGGTTTTTTAGGATGGAATATAGAGAAATCCTTATTGATGATCATAGAGATAGATCGGCAGGCGTGATTCTCATATTATCCCAACTTCTCAATGATAATAATCACTATGGTGGGTAGATTGTAATGACCATAGTCATTATGGGTTATAATTTTATAGGTAATTTGAAATTTTTTACTGGTGGATGTCATGTTCAGAGAATCGAGTGATTAATTGATATTATTAAAGTTTAAACATCTTAAAGAGGTATTTTGAGATTAGAAGACAGATTAGCAGACAACTCGAGGCTTGGGAGATAAATGGGGGAATCCTGGAGTAACTAGGGCTGTTGTAATAGCCACAACCTATTTGGTGGGGAAAATAATAGCCATGATACCCATCAATACTCATTACCCATCCAGTGATCCTACACCAGGTGGTCGGTGGACCCTGGACTGCTAGCCGATGGGGCACATTGGTTAGAAAATTAATAAAGGCATTTTTGTTCTTTTTGTGACTATATACACCTCAAGATTTATTTTCCTAACATGAATTTTTGAGGTCTATTTATTCATGAAACTCTCGTATATACCCTCCATGAGTTCCCATTTATCTAGGGTGGATCTATGTATGAAATTTTGGAAAATCCACGAAATATCCTTCATTCTTCATCGATCTTGGCCTATTACTTCCTCATGTGGTGGTGGATCATTATGTCATTCATCATGGATATTTCCACTTTGAATGTCTTGCCCATTGAGATCCTTTGATGTCTCACTTCCCTTTGGATACTATTTATCTTGATCATCTTAGTCATATACTATCCTTTGGTTTGATTTTATCTAGATATTTGGATGACAATTACACCAATTCTTGGTGAATTTTTTCAATAATGATGGGGATTTGGGTTAGTAAGGATAGAGGATATCCTCTGATTATAAAAATGTGTTGTTGATTGTAATTTCATTTAATGTAAGTCCCTTGGTGATCCATTATTTTATTTTTATCCTATTTGAGTTATATCAACCCCCATATAATGAAATTGAATTGGGCCTTTTGTATGCCTTAAAATTGGGAGTATGAAGTGAGTGGATGAACTCTATTGGATGATGTTGCGGATAACTTATGTTTCTTGGTTGAATTATTCTATAGGTTCCAATTTAATTATATTAAATTGGAATTTTTTTATCTTGAGATGGGGTTTTAATCAAGGAAAAATTTCATAAGGGTGTTACGGACCTTCCATGGATGGTTGGTCATGATTCCTGCTAGGTAGTGATACCGAGTAAGTCCTTAAGAAATAATTACATTAAACTTTGGTTTTATTTTCCTTATAATCAGTTAATTCATTTTAATTTAGTTATAATTAATTAATTTGGAATGCTCAGGAGTGAGTTAGGTCCTCATGGTGATCGATGGAGGCCTAATATACTTGGATGACTCAGAAAAATTTGTTGGTATTTTCTTGGATGGGTGTTGGAACCATGTTGAGGTAGGTAGTACCATGTAATCTACCCAATGGTATTATGTGTGGTTTATTGGCATGTGACATGAGGTTATACACCATGGGAGAAAGACCTTTAATTCATCAATGTGTTATGAATATCAAGTAATGGTTAATTAGCTAATGATTCTCAAGTCTTAACTAATTAAAGGAACCTTGCCTAATGTAACTTAACAAAGTGTCAAGATACAAAATGTACCCTTGTTCACTAGAATGATGTTGGCCATCGATGACCAAGTATTGATCACTAATGAGTTCCTTAAACTATGTGGACCCTACCTAGATGTTTGGTTGTGCTACATGAGACCTATAGCATGTGATACCATGTTTTATGCTTGATCACATGTGTGTGTGTGTGTGGCTCATGATATCATGTTTGATGCTTGATCACATGTGTGTGTGCGTGTGTAGCCTGTCAGACCATGTTTTATTCTTGAACATATGTGCATCTATGTGCATCTCATGAGATCATATTTGATGAATAATCACATGTGTGTGTGTAGCTTGTGGGACCCATTTATGATGCTTGATTCCATGATTATGCTTATATAGCTTGTTATACCATGTTTAAAGATGATCACAAGTATTTTTATATTGATACTAAATTCTCATGATGATATTCCATTTTCTTATTTTATATGAATATCCTTGTTGTGTATAATTACCCTACCTTTAGAGATATTGTTTTGGTATTAGATGATAGGTGGACCTTAGTGATGTGATTTTCACTTGAAGAGGATGTGCATGGAATCAAAGATGATGAGGGTAGATTTGGAAACATGGCAGGGGCAGGATGAAATTATGGCCTGACTTGAAACTTAATTCCTTGAGGATTCTAAGTAATATGTTTAGAAATAGGACTTGTGACCCAACCTCAAACTCAATGATTTTTGGATTCTAAGTTACATGTTCACTGGACTTATGGCCCAACCTGAAACTCAATTCCTTGAGAATACTGAGTAACTTTTTTACCAGATTTGTGGATAATAATCAATCAGTTATGAAATAATTTGATTATCCTTATAGAATTGAGCTAAAGAAGGTATGGCTAGGGTTCATGGAGGCCTATTAATAACATGACCACTTAGCATATGGTTGTTTGTTTCTAACTTGTTTATTGGTAATTACATACTATGTTTTCATAATTATTTATTGCATTTTTACTTTATATTGAGCTTATCATAATCATGTACATAGAATTTACCGATTAGGTATTAGACCACATTGGTAGTGTCCCACTGAGTAATACTCACACACTGATTAGAAAACCATGACACTTGGGTACCTGATAAACACTCACTTGTTACAGGTACAGGTTGGGCCGAGGCATGATTTTGATTATTAATTGGGATAGATCACTATGAGTCTATAAACTGGGAGGTGGTAAGGCTTGGAGTTGGTTACAGAGCCTCTTTTTACCTTTTATTCTTTTTCTATCATGTATATGTGATTGACCCAGTGGGCGATTAGTTTCCTTGTATTTTAATTATGACAGATGAGTCTATTATTTATGTATTCATTCATTAAAAATGGTATGATTATTGTTTTTTCTCATACTATTATTTTTATTGTTACATGTTTGGTTATTAATATTTTATTTTACCCTATGATTGAGGGTTTAGTCTTCCCATTATCCACTTTTGACCCTCTCTACTAGTTGGCAGCCTCTAGAATATGGGGAGGTGTGCCTGAGGTCATGTGAAACATCATATTGAACCTGATGATTCGGGTCAGGTGTTACACAAAGATAGGTGTGATTATAATCAACCTTTACCTCATCATTCTAAATATTATGAATATAAATTGTCTATATCAGGAATTTATAAACATCTTATCATATTCAAAACACTATAAAAAATCTCATTTATATATATAGAACACCCTTTTTACTTAATAGTGAATGAAAATACCTTCTTTCTCAATCAAATCGCAGAAATTAAATTTGTATTTATGGAAGGAACATAATAGTAATTGTCCAATTCTATGATTAATTCACTTGGTAATGTCATATCAAAAGTGTTAACCTCTAATATAGTAACTCTAACTCCATTACAGACATGAAGATATACATCACACTTTTTTAATTCCCTTCCACCTCTGAGTCTATGTTTGTTATCAAAAATGTGTTATGCACACCTAGTATCCAATACCCATGAGTAAGAGTTATTGAAATTGACATCTATAAAATTAACATTTGGATGCTAATAATTCTTTTTTTCTTTGAAAACTATTCTCTAACATAGATTCAAATTCTAAACTATTTTATAATTTATTCATATTAATTATGATGATATGATTATCATGAAATAATATATAATATACAATAAATAAATATATATGGTTGAGTATCATATTTTATATCTTTTCTTAAAGGACTTTTATTGAATGTATTCCAATTAAAAATAATGAACTCATATATTATATGTATTTGGTGATCCAAGATACATATTTCACTAATTAATGATTCTTATTTTCTATTCCTCTTACCACATATTTCTTTATGTAATGAAACATCTCAATCACAATAATTGTGATTCTTGGATTGTTGAGTGAGAAACCCTTTTCCCAGATTCGTTATATGAAAAAACTCAACTCTATGCATCTTTTATCCTAACTCATAGTGTTTCTCAGATAAATTTCACACAAATATCACAATGGGATTTGGTTACTTTTAATTTAGGGTTATCCATTTCCACCATTCCTTACACAAGATAATTTATGGGCACCATACAATGGAAGAACTTACTTGGTTAAATGATCGAGGTCTTGGCATGTGCTTCTATGGAAGGAATCACACTGATAAAACACTATTTTATTTAATATTTTATTAAAAATAAATTATATAATTTCCTCACATTGTGTTAAATATGTTTAATTAGAAAGTATTTTGGATTAGATCATTCATTTGAATATTTGATGAAAATTCCAGTTTTACCCTTTATAGTTCATTGTAGTATTTCGAAACTAAATATTTTTATATTTATTATTTGAATTTGAAATTTTGTAAAAGTGTTAATAACTGAATTATATACAACTTTTATTCAGGGCACTAGAGCTAAAGAGTGCATTTGGTTGTTTAAAATGGGCCATTAAGTCAAAGTTGGGCTGGACTCTCCAGAATGGAGAATCTTCTGTATTTCGGACATAACTCCTTCATATGGGCCTGGATTAAGTCCAAATATTTAGAGGATATAGAGGAACCCTATCCTAACATATTATCCTGATGGAAGGCCAGACAATTCATGTGTTTTGGTGGTCAAATGGTTGGATCAAGTTGGAATAAAATATTTGGCCGAATTTCCACATTCACACTTGAAACCACTTGTAACCTCTCCTCCCCTCCCCTCTATAAATTGGAGTTTTTCTCATTTGTAGGGGTTGGGACGTGAATTTAAAAGTTTAGGGCAGATGATAATTGGATCCACTCTAATTCTCCAACCATTTCAATAAGGGTATCTCTTGAAGAAAGGATCCCTTCGACGAAGCCTTCTTCTTCTCCTTCAAGTTGTAATGATTTTGTTTGTGTAATAAACTTCTTTGTTCTTCTTTTATTTCTTCTCTTTTCTTCTGTTTGGTTTAAATTTATTCTTCTCTTAATCTTCCTAATTTGTTCTGGAATTCTTGAGTATAATCTTTATTGGTTTATATCCATTATAAACCTTTGCACATGCAAAACGCTTCTACGATGATTACGCCACCCATGGAAGAGTAGTTATTTTTAGTAATCGATCGACCTCTATCTTTCTTAATTAATTTATTTTGAATCAATGAGCTTATTTAATTCACATAATATGATCCATGAAATGTGTTTTTAAATTACAAGAAACTAAGCAAGCAATTTAACAATTAATACAAAACACGCGAGGTTGAGATTTTGTGTAAATTGTGAGAGCGCGATCTTAATCGGTAATACAAGACCACATGGGATAAATTTGTAGAGTTAAAATATAATCCCTAAACACAATTAATCATCATTTCCAGAATGGATATATTCTATAATTAACCACTGACCATAAGCTATCCTTAGAACAACAATCAAAGTCGGGTGTTGCGATTGTGTGTTCCGAAGCTAGCCTAGGGTTTAAGTAATTTCATCTTTGTGGTTAAGTTAACTCTCGTAGGGTTAGAGGGATAACAAATTATGGGATAATAATTAAGTGGATATTGATTTTATTGATAATTATTAATAAGTTAATGAAGAGGTAGAGTTAGATCTATTACGCCTTTTAAAATAGATTTCTAAAAAAACATCTTCTTGTTGTGTCATTTTAATCGAAATTCATTTCAAAACAAAAAACAAAACAATATACAATATTCTTCTAGAAAACTTCTTATAGATTCATAAACTATAACAAACCCCAATCCTTTAAATTAGTTTTTTTATTCTATTCTATTTTATTTTTTTTATAATACCTTTAATAAGTTGTTAAATTCACTTCCTCCTTCGAGAGACGACCTTGGTCAGCCACTCTGTTCCACCTAAATACCGCAAAATCACACTAATCATTTGAGGGCACCCACGACAACGCTCTTTCAAATTAACGCCATTGTCGGGGAGGAAAGTAATTTATTCAACCATTTAGAGGTATCTCTTTTATTTTTCATTTTATTATTTTCTTCACCCCTCTCTTTCATCTTTCCCCTTTATCAAGTTTTCATTTTTTTAATCCTCTTATTTTCTTTTTGGACCATCAACTCAAACTTATCATTTTTATTTTACTATGGTCCACTTCTTTTCTTTTCATTTTTATTTGATTTATGACATGAACTAATCCTAAATATCTCTTAGATCTTGACCCTGAGATTGAACGTAGACTTAGGGCTTGAATCATACATTCTCAGTCTACGGGAAGTTTCAATATTCAACCAGTTGGTGAATTCCTCTCTTCTGGAAACATTGAAATTGGAAGCAATTCAAATTCAAATATAAAAGAGGAACCAATGGCTGGAAATAATGGAAATGAGCTAAACATAACCATTCAATAATTGGCTGCACCTGATATTAACTATCAACCAAATTGTATTGCATACCCAAATCTCGAATCAGACTTTGAACTAAAATCTGGGTTAATTCACTTACTTCCAAAGTTTCATGTCTTATCTGGTGAGGATCCCAATAAACATTTGAAATAATTTAATGTGGTTTTCTCAACCCTAAAACCTAGAAATGTTTCTGAAGATCAAATCAAATTAAGAGCATTCCCATTTTCACTTGATGGAGTTGCAAAGGATTGGATGTACTATTTACAACCTGAAGATGTAACATGTTGGAACGATTTGAAACATCTTTTCTTGCAGAGATTTTTTCCAACATAGAGGACCAATTCCATTCGTAAGAAGATCTCAGGGATTAACCAAGCACAATGGGAGTTAATGTATGAGTATTGGGAGTGATTCAAGAAGTTGTGTGCAAGCTTCCCATATCACCAAATCAGTGAGCAATTACTCATTCAGTACTTTTATGAAGGAATCACACCTATAGAGAGAAGCATGGTGTATGCTGTAGCTGGAGTAGCATTGGTGGAAAAGACACCAGTAGCTGCACGAGCATTGATCGACAAGATGGCACAAAACTCCCAACAATTTGGCGATCGAGGTACACCACATGTCAGGGGAGTACACCAGGTAAGTCCTTCTTCTCTTGAAAGTCATTTGATTGATACAAAGTTAGAAGAATTGACTACTATGGTGAGGCAGATTTCTTTGGCTCAAAAGACATCCCAACCCACTCCTTCAAGGCCTTGTGGCATTTGCACTGATACAAGCCATCCAACTGACTGTTGCCCCCAACTACAAGAAACAGAAGATTGTGCAATAGTATTCCCAGGGCGACCATTTTAGCAGCAAAAACAACCATATCCCCAAAATAAGTTTGATTCATTTGCTCCAATATACAACCAAGGGTGGAAAGATCAACCGGGCATGAGGTATGGCTCTGGACAACAACAAAGGCCACCCTTTCAACAAAACTTCCAGCAGCCTCTGCCTTACCAGCAGGGTTTCCAACAACCCCAAAGGAGATTTGAAGCCCAATCATCAGTAAGCCAGCAATAAGGGAATCCCCCACCCAAGGTAGATTCTAAAACTGATGACCTTTTGAAGCAAATTGTTCCTAATCAACAGAATGAGCTAAAGAGTCAAGGTTCGGAGCTTAGGGAGTTGAAGACTCAAATGAGCCAGATTTCCATCGCCCTCCATGAACTTTTGAGTAAGAATTATTGAAATCTACCTTACCAACCCACTCCAAATCCAAAGGGGAATGTTAGTGCCATCACATTGAGAAGTGGGAAGAAAATGAACAATACATCTGTACCTACAATTCCACCGGGATTCACATCTACTCCAGAGAAGCCGCAATCCATACCAACTGATGAGAAATCCAAGGAGAAAGATAAAGGTAAGAAAAATATTGATTATGTTCCTCCTAAACCCCTTCTTTTTCCAAATAGGGTTGTTCAAAACAAGAAGATGTCTGAAGAAGCAATGAAAAATGAGGTTTTGGACACATTTAAGCATGTGGAGATCAACATTCCTCTACTTGAAGCCATTAAGAAAATACCAAGGTATGCCAAATTCTTAAAAGAACTTTGCACCAATCGAAGAGGGCTCAAGGGAAATGAGAGGATCAACCTTGGAAGGAATGTCACAGCACTCATTACACCAACTCTAGCAATGCCAACAAAGTGTAAGGATCCCAAGACATTCACCATTCCATGTACCATAGGGGAGTTGCACTTCTCTAATGTTCTTTGTGATTTAGGAGCTTCAATAAATGTGATGCCTCACTCTGTATTCTCTTCCTTTCAGGTTGGTGAGTTGATGCCAACAAGAGTAGTGGTGCAGTTGACAAATGGAGCTACAGCATATCCAGTGGGAGTCCTTGAGGATGTACTTGTCCGGGTAAGAGACATGATCTTCCCAGCAGATTTCTACGTGCTTATCATGGAGGAAGATCAGGTAAGTTCTCGTGCTCCCATAATATTAGGTAGACCCTTCCTCAAAACTGCAAAAACTATCATAAATGTCAATGAAGGTACACTTTCCATGGAGTTTGGAGATGAAGTCGTGATATTTAATGTTATGGATTCCATGAAGTACCCCTCAGAGGATCACTCTGCATTTGTTATCTCCCATTTTGAACCACCAAATAAAAACTCCATGGAATTTGATTGTCCTATGCTTAGGGATATTATGAGTATTGGTTCTAGTTTGATGTCTAAGATCACTTTCACACATGTTTCCGATACACAATCCTCTCTTGGATTTGATTTTGATGCAGATTCATATTCTGATTTTGATCATGTTCACTCTGATTATGACATGGCTGTTGAGTATGCTGATGGATTTGATGCTTTATTCTCTGATTTTGATGATGTCTATTCTGATAATGATGCTCTTTGTGCACATATTTTAGTTCCTTCAATGTATTCATCCATACTACACCCTCCTTCATTAGAACTCAATCCATTGCCACCAAATCTGAAATACTCATACTTGTTGAGTGGTGAGATTTTACCCATTATCATTACTAACAATATCCCTTTTGAACATGAAGAAAAGATTTTGAATATTTTTAGGGAGAACATCAGGGCGATTGGGTGGACCTTGGTTGACATATCAGGTATTAGCCCCTCCATTTGCATGCATAGGATTCTCTTGGAGGATGGGGCTAAACCAGTGAAACAGCCACAAAGGAGACTCAATCCCACCCTCCTAGAAGTTGTTAAAAATGAAGTTGAGAAATTACTCGAGGTAGGTATAATCTATCCCATTTCAGATTCTCAGTGGGTAATTCCTATTCAGGTTGTTCCTAAGAAAAGTGGTGTTACTATTGTTAAAAATGGGAAAGATGAGTTAGTTCCAATGAGGGTGCAAAACAGTTGGCGTGTGTGTATTGATTATAGGAAACTAAATCATTCCACTCGCAAGGACCATTTCCCCCTCCCATTTATTGATCAGATGCTTGAGAGACTAGCTGGGAAAACACACTATTGTTTCTTGCATTGATTTTCTGGATATTTTCAGGTTCCTATAGCTCCGGAGGACCAGGAGAAGACGACATTCACCTGCCCATTCGGTACCTTTTCTTACCGAAGGATGCCATTTGGACTTTGCAATGCCCCAGGTACCTTCCAGAGATGCATGGTGAGTATTTTTTCTGATTTTATTGAGACCTTCATGGAGGTATTTATGAAAGATTTTACAATGTATGGGTCATAATTTGATGAATGTCTAAGTAGTTTGGGAAAGGTGTTGAATCGTTGTATTGAGAAGAATCTGGTCCTGAACTTTGAAAAGTGTCATTTTATGGTAGAGCATGGCATTGTCTTAGGGAATGTAGTGTCAAAACATGGGATAGAGGTTGATAGATCTAAGGTAGACATTATTTCATCCTTACCCTATCCTTCTTGTGTGCGTGATGTTAGATCTTTCCTAGGGTATGCAGGATTTTATCGGCGCTTCATCAAAAATTTTAGTAAGATCGCTCTTCCTATGTCACGATTACTTCAAAAAGATTCTGATTTTGTGTTTGATGATTCTTATAGGACTTCCTTTGATGATATAAAGAAGTTTCTGACCACTCCACCTATCATACATCCCCCACGGTGGGAGATTCCTTTTGAGCTTATGTGTGATGCCTCCAACTTCGCGGTTGGAGTTGTCTTATCTCAGAGGGTGGAGGGACGTTCACATGTGATCGCCTATGCATCGAGGACACTAGATTCAGCCCAATCAAACTACACAACCACGCAAAAAGAGTTTCTTGCTGTCATATTTGCTTTAGATAAATTCTGTTCATATTTATTGGGCTCTAAAGTAGTTGTTTTTTTTTACCATGCAGCTTTGAGGTACCTCTTAAAGAATCCATATGCAAAGCCATGACTTATCCGTTGGATGCTCCTTCTTCATGAATTTGATATTGAGATAAAGGACAAGAAGGGATCAGACAATTTGGTGGCAGACCACATGAGTAGGATTAATCACACACTAGAGGATGACACTTTGGACCAGGTACCACTTTGGGACACTTTCCCCGATGAGCATATCTATACCATCTCAGGTACGCATCCTTGGTATGATGATTTAGTTAATTACATTGTTTCCTCTGAAATCCCAGCAAATTTGAAGAAGCATCGAGTCCAAAAATTAAAAAGTGATTCTAGGTATTATGTGTGGGATGATCCTTACCTCTGGTGCATGTGTAGTGACCAAGTCATTAGGAGGTGTGTTCCCGATCATGAGTTTGAGTCTGTTTTGCATTTCTGTCATACACTTGCTTGTGGTGGACACTTTGGACCCCAACGGACAGCTAGGAAGGTTTTGGACTCTGGATTATATTGGCCTAGCTTTTTCCATGATGCCCATGTGTTTTGTAAGTCATGCTTTCATTTCCAACACACTGGGAATATTTCTAGGAGACATGAAATGCCCCAACAACCCATACTATTCTGTGAGATTTTTGATGTATGGGGCATTGATTTTATGGTTCCTTTTCCTAGTTCATTTGGATTTTTGTATATTTTGGTTTTTGTTAATTATGTGAGTAAATGGGTGGAGGCCAAGGCCACCAGGACTGACGATTCTCATGTTGTTGTGGACTTTGTCAAAGCACAGATTTTTTGCAGGTTTGGAGTACCAAAGGCCATCATCAGTGACCAAGGGACACGCTTTTGCAATTGGAATTTTTCTTCCCTCCTTAGAAAGTATGGGCTGACACACAAAACATCAACACCATACCACCCCCAAACAAATGGCTAGGTTGAGGTTTCAAATCGTGAGTTGAAACAAATATTGGAGAAAACCGTGCAGCCAAATAGGAAGGATTGGAGCAAGCGCTTGGATGATGCATTGTGGGCTTATAGGACAACATACAAGACCCCCATTGGTATGTCCCCATTTCGGATTTTTTTTGGGAAAACATGTCATCTCCCAGTGGAAGTCGAGCATCAGGCATATTGGGCTATAAAGAAATGCAACATGGAATTGGCCCAAGCAGGAATTTAAAGAAAGTTGCAAATTCAAGAGCTTAAGGAGATTTGACTGGCATCATATGAGAACTCAAGGCTCTATAAGGAAATATCAAAATCAGTTCATGATAAAATGATCCAGAAAAGGGAGTTTCATGTTGGAGAGAAAGTCTTACTCTACAGTTCACGACTGAAGTTGATGCCTGGTAAGTTGCGTTCCAGATGGTTAGGTCATTATATTGTATCTAATTTTTTTCCTTATGGTACAGTGGAGATCACACAAGGGGACACTGGAAGGAGCTTTACCTTCAATGGGAAACGTTTGAAGAGATACATTGAGGGACTTCCTACTAATGCAGTGGATTTTATCACACTGCATGACCCCATCATCACTTGAGCACATCAGGTTGTTCCTAACCCTTTCAATTTTATATTATTTGTCCTATTTAAAAATTATGCATTTCATGTGCATATATCATCTCATGGGTTCGCATTGAGGAAAATGAAATATTTTAAGTGTGGGGGAGGGAACCTTTTAGTTTAGTAATTTCAATTGTTTTCCTGTTTAAAAAAAACCAAAAAAATTGTGTGTTTTTCAAATTTTGTGTGTTTATTTTACAATTTTCTGTGTTTCTTTTGAAACTTTTGAGCTGAAATGATTCTTATCACCATTTTTAAATCCATATCAAAAAATGAAACAATTTACCCCTTGAAACTAAGCTTAAATGAATGCTGATATGACTTTGTTTCAAGTTCAAATATTTAGTAATTTCAAGTAAACTGAATTTTGAATCTCATGCCACATCTCACTATCTTTATATTTGAAATCACTTTCTTGTGGGGCTTATAAACCATTATTTTCATATTCTTTACATTCACCTCACTTCTTGAGAGAACCAAACCATGCTTGATTTAACCAGAATTTGATCTATTCCTGTCAAAACTTGAGGGTTTGAGGTACTTATGTTTAAATGATTGAGGCATTTGTTTGGTATTAAAGCCCCTATTTCAAAGAATCCTTTTTTATAATGGACTAACTTGAATATTTAATCCTATTATCCCTTAGAATCCATGCAGAGCCTGTTAGGTTAGCCACATTACAAGCCAATTTTCCCTATCCAACTAACTCTTGAAGTGAAATTGCATAATCTAGTAGAGCTTAAGTGTGGGGGAATCTACCTTGTGTTGTGCCACCATATTCTGTGATACATTGGGTGGAAAATTAAATTCTGAAGAGATGTGTTTTCTACTGAATAAAGTCATTATATTGAAATTTGTGCCTTTTCTGGAGCTTTCATGACAAGTGAAGTTGTGCCTTTTCTGGAGCTTCTAATTGAGGTGGAAAGTTGTGCCCATCTGGAGCTTTCAAGAAAATCATGTTTGAGAAGATTGAAATTTTTGATACTGAAATGATTAATGGTGTAAACCTTTCATGAATTTTCATGATGATGGAGCTGAATTGATACTATGGGGATTGAGGAGAAGACCATATTTAAGTAAAAATTAGATTAATACAATTTTTCTTCAAAAAGAGTCAAGCCCTCCTCATTCAGCCTCAGAATTTTTCACATCTAAATCCTACCAACCGAAAGCCACAGAACAACCCTGAAAAGTCCTCATGATAAACATATGTCCTTGACTCACATCGGGTAGCGATGTAGGAATCTATCAAGCCTATGGTGACCCTTGTATGAGTTTGGATGAGAAAGACATTGCAAAAAAAATAACATTTGTGTGATAAGAGAAAATTCAAGTGAGGTAAGTGTTTTGTGCATGGGAGGATAAATAAAGTGAAAATATATTGAATTATATAAATTAAGAACTTTAAATAATGGTTTTTTATGAGGCATGATATCTTTTGTTTCTTGGTGTGTAATTTTTTGATCTCAAGGATATGTGTTTTAAAATTGGTTTTGATTTGATATTGATGTTTACTTGATATGAGGTTCTGCTCAGGAGTGCAAAAGGGTAAGTGTGGGGGAGTTGATAAAACACTATTTTATTGAATATTTTATTTATAATAAATGATATAATTTCCTCACATTTTGTTAAATATGTTTAATTAGAAATTATTTGGGATTAGATCATTCATTTGAATATTTGATGAAAATTCAAGTTTTACCCTTTATAGTTCACTGTAGTATTTTGAAGATAAATATTTTTATATTTATTATTTGAATTTGATTTTTTTAACAGTTCTCCTAACTTAATTATCTACAACTTTTATTCATTACACTAGAGCTAAAGAGTGCATTTGGTTGTTGCAAATGGGCCATGAAGTCAAAGTTGGACTGGACTCTCCAGAATGGAGAAGCTTCTGTATTTTAGAGATAACTCTTTCATATATGCCTGGATTAAGCCCAAATATTTAGAGGAGATAGAGGACCCATATTCACACATATTATCCTTATGAAAGGCTGGCTAATTCACGCGTTTTGGTGGTCAAATGGGCGGTGCAAGTTGGAATAAAATATTTGGCCGAATTTCCACATTCACACTTGAAACCACTTGTAACCTCTCCTCCCCTCCCCTCTATAAATTGGAGTTTTTCTCATTTTAAGGGTTTGAGACGTGCATTGGGAAGTTGAGGGCAGAGGAGAAGTGGATACACTCTAATTATCTAACCATTTCAATAAGGGTAGCTCTTGAAGAAAGGATCCCTTCGACGAAGCCTTCTTCTTCTCCTTCATGTTGTAATGATTTTGTTTGTGTAATAAACTTCTTTGTTCTTATTTTATTTCTTATCTTTTATTCTGTTTGGTTTAAATTTCTTCTTCTCTTAATCTTACTAATTGGGTTTTAATTCTTGAGTAGAAGCGTTATTGGGTTATACCCATTATAAACCTTTGCACATGCAAAACGCTTCTACGATGATTACGCCGCCCATGAAAGAGTAGTTCTTTTTAGTAATCGATCGACCTCTATCTTTCTTCATTCATTTATTTTGAATCAATGAGCTACTGTAATTCACATAATATGATCCATGAATTTTGTTTTTAAATTACAAGAAACTAATCAAGCAATTGAACAATTAATACAAAACACGTGAGGTCGAGATTTTGTGTAAATTGTGAGAGCGCGATCTTAATCGGTAATACAAGACCACACAGGATAAATTTGTAGAGTTCAAATATAATACCTAAACACAATTCATCATCATTTCCAGACTGGATATGTGCTCTAATTAACCACTTACCATAAGATATCCTTAGAACAATAATCAAAGCAGGGTGTTGCGATTGCGTGTTCCGAAGCTAGCCTAGGGTTTAAGTAATTTCATCTTTGTGGTTAAGTTAACTCTTGTAGGGTTTGAGGGATAACAAATTAGGGGATCATAATTAAGTGGATATTGATTTAAATTATAATTATTAATAAGTGAATGAAGAGGTATAGTTAGATCGATTACTCATTTTAAAATAGAATTCTAAAAAAACATCTTCTTGTTGTGTCATTTTAATCGAAATTCATTTCAAAACAAAAAACAAAAAAATATACAATCTTCTTCCAGCAAACTTCTTCTAGATTCATAAACTATAACAAACCCCAATCCTTTAAAGTAGTATTTTTATTCTATTCTATTTTATTTTTTTTAGAATACCTTTAATAAGTTTTTTAAATTCACTTCCTCCTTTGAGAGACGACCTTGGTCAGCCACTCTACTGCACCTAAGTACCCCAAAATCACACTAATCATTTGAGGGCGCCCACGACAATGCTCTTTCACACACGCTTATTATTTTAAGGGTTTTATTAAAAGTATCATTAATTTAATATAAATCACATATATATTAAACCCATTACATATCATGAAATCAATATTATCTCAAGTTTTTTATTCCTCTTGTATATGAATGCTTTTAATGATTTAGATTTAGAATATTTATTCCATACACTCGATTAATTTTTTTACAAAAAATTAATGTGTAACTCTTTACACAACCTACATGTTTGTGTTAATCACTCAAAAAGTATAATACAAAAATATTCATACATATCTAAATACATCTCATGTGTAAGGTATACAAAATCTACATATAAATTCATAAAGTTATATGATATTGGTAGTGTATATATGAGTAAGCTCAGAGAAAAATATAGTCAACCCATCACCGTTCTATTATAAGGAATAAACATATAGGGTGATGGCTATTTAAACTCCAATTCCCTATCCCTATGGAAACTATACTCAATGGATAACTCAATTCATGATATCTCTAAAACCTAATATATAAAAACTATATTCAATAACCATTCTTAAGCATGTTACTCTAAAAAACTGAGGTTAGGGTTGATGAAAAAAATAAATATTATTATATCACAACTAGTATGTAATGCGGGTCTCTATCTCTAAGAATCAGTTTAGCATATAAATATAAGCATGCACATTATTCACATTCTATAAAAAATTTAAAAACTTGAATAATATAAAGGAATAAAAAAATGAGTAGGCAATTTATCTATTTTTCAAAAACATGAGATACTAAGATAAGATTTTGAAATTTAATCTTGGAATGAAAAATCCTATTATACATAGCCATATATATATAATTTATAAACTATTTAAAAATTAAAGTAAATTTATTAAAATATAATTTTTTGTATTTTTTTATGTATATTGTATTTTATGATTGGTAATCTTACTATCAATCATAAAATATAACTCATACTTGAGAGAGGAATTTTTTTGTGTCAATAATAGTTTACAATAGAGGTTTAAATACATTATATGATTGAATCAGTACTTTTTGAATCATATAACCCCAATCAAATTTTATGATTCAACGAATATCATATTTACACTACAATACCATATTTTTCAAGAACTCAAGATTATATTGTATTTTATGATATCTTATATTGTATGATACACCATAGTTAAAATTCGTGAGTTTTTTTACATAGTGTACCTTATGATAAGGGATATCCATACACTATAGGTGCTCAAAAAATGATTTCAATATATCATATTATATGATATCGGTGTAAATTATTTTTGATATGTAATTTATTTAAAAACTAGTAGATTTTACATGTTCAATAATTTTAGAATAGGGATATGATGCCACTGATGGGTTTTATGGGAGAATATAATGAACTTTTATAGTAGAAAGAAACCTAAACAATACTCAATATATCTTCAAGGATAAAATTTCATTGTATTTATTAAGAACTATGTGTACCTAAAATTTATTAGAATTGACCTATATATTTTTCATTGATGGAGTAGGCCTGATAATAATCATTAAAGAATCAAGATATAGCTTCCTACCTCTAAGGGGATTACATCATTCAAAGAATTCCTAAATGCTTATTGAGGATCTTGTAGAAATGAAGGTGTGCTAGCACCTTCACCAAGTGAAAAACTGAGATTTTGGTAAAAGAGATATCCTTTGTTAGAATTCAACATGAGGTTATATAAAATAGGATGGAAATATTCCCTTTATATATTTATTCTTCACATTATTCATCTAATTAAGAGCATTATCCATCTCAAACACAATGAGTTTTATGTCGTGGAACTTTTCCATTACTTCTTGTTGGGATTTCTTCACTGAATTACATTAATTAATAATGATCAAGCCATTAATAATATATCTCATGGATTATAACTAATTAAAACCTATGCATGGGTGATGTGTATACATGCGATATCCCATGAAGTTATATCATAGTACATATCATACTATATGATATTGGAGGTAGAGGCATGCTATACCTATCTTACAATTCATGTATATATTTTATGCTACAATATCCATCTCATTGATATTGTAGACTATGATCTAGGTTTATTGTAATATATGATACACCTTATTTAATTGCATATCCAATAAAAACATATAAATAAATAATAAAATAATCATTAAATGAGTTTAACATATACATGTGATACAAAATAATAAATAATTATAAGGATGGAAATAAATGATTTCTTATTGATGGGATGCATAATATTGGACATCATAATTGAATCATCAATTCTTTTTCCAATACATCATAATCATACCATTAGTGTTTTGTGCCAAGACATCATACACAATAGGGAAGATGTACACCAAATACCCCTAAAAAAGTGTGTATCAAGATACCCATTTTTGTATCAAGGGGATATATAATTATAGACATCACTCATTATATAATAAGACAAATGCATCCATCTCATGAAAAAAATTAGCTAATAATACATGGAATAATGTTCAAATGAACCATTTACATACACATATCTTAGTATTCATTACATGTATATATAAAACTAATTGGTATATGGATTTTAAAAGTTTATCTAGTAAATTTAAATACATTTAAATCTAGTTTAATATCTATAAATATAGTTAGAATTGTAGTATATTTATAATGTGAAGGAAAGTATCCATGATAATGGTGTAGTGGTGTGGGATACTTTCACCATTTATAGGCATTAAATGCAATTGTTAGAGACCAAAAATTGACAAAAAATCCCTCTTAGAAAAAATAAGTTGATGATATATAAATATTTTGTCTTTATAATAGATTATAAGGGTGTAAATAGTAATTTCATATTCACAATACAATCTTGGATTTATAATAATGAAACATAAAATCATTATATATGGAAATGTAAATGAATTCAAAGGGATTTCCTAAGATAAATGAAGATAAAGGTATGGAAACACTTACCTTGATATGTCACTTCCCATAGCATAAGAATGATCTTATAATATCTATAAGATTCTATTCTCTTTAATAAGAAGTTTGGATTAGGGTTTGTGTCCCATTACAACACTAAGTCTCCAAAGAAAATATCTTAAAACTAACTTTCAACATAAAAATATAGATATAGTTTGAAATCCTTATCCACCCAAGTCACTTTTATAAGATTCATGAGATGGAAAATGGATAAGGATTAAGATAAATGGTTTTTGAGTGGAGATATATTAAAGGATGTGTGGGTATTTATAACAACTGAGGGATAATTGTTTATTAAATTATAAACATAGGCCTTGGAGTTTTGGTTGTGGAAAATAGAAAAATATTAGCTTTCTAATGGTTTTAAAATATGTTATTTGACATTTATAAACTATTTTATGAATTTTACAATTTTAAGAAACAAAGTTTCTTAAATTATTTTATTTTCAATATGGGGATGACATTTATTAATAGATAATTTTTTTAAATATCCAAATTTATTTTAGGCATTGGAAACATCTCTATAAGATTGGAAAATTAATTTCATTTTTAAATACATTTTTTTATAATTTATTTATTTATTTTTTATTTAAACCCTTTATATTATTTATTTAATCATTTTTACATAATAATGAATTTATAATTCCTACCATATACACATACTATATTTTTACTATTCACTCAAAATTCAACTATCCTAGAAAAATCTCAAAAAATCACTATTGGATAATTTATATGTATTGATTCCAAATTTGAATCCCTTTTTGTGAAATTAATTTTCTATATATTACAATGGTAATTATTAAATTAATCTCTTAGCATATTTTTAAGCCATATATTTGGCACTATAAATTTAATAACTCATTTGTAAGGAATATGTATATTATTGCATTATAATTCATTAATTAAATTACATTATTTATATTTATTAATTATGATTTTTTTTATTTTATCAGATATGTATTAAAAAAATTTACATTACTATTACAATGTTCATATTCAATATTACAACATTTTGATTCCAAATGGTTTTTTTCCAATGGTCATAATTATCTTCCTATAAACTCAATTCATTCTTAACTCTAAAATCATTCAACCCATTCTCATGGTTTCTAGAATTTCTATTAATTTTATTGTTTTTTATTCATAATTTCAATGTATCTTATATATTTGTAATTATTTTTAGAGTATGATCCTTTATATTCCATGATTATGGTGATGCCTTGTATTTTTTAGTGTTCTATGTCACTAGTTATGACAGTTACTATGAAGGTAACATTATAGTTTTGTGTTGTTCCATTGTAATGAAATAATAAAATGTGCATTGTGAAATTGCTATTATAATTCATTGTTTATTTACTATAACAAAATCTTGGGTATTACATGTTTAATAGAGAACACACAAGTTATTCAAATTCTAGATATCATATAGGAAATCATGAATGGAATAAAAAAATGTGGTTGAAAAGGTGTAAGGTAATTGAGACCATTTTTATAAGGTTTTTTCTCAGTTAATGGGTTCATTGCCTCACAATAATCAAGTTATTTATAAGCTACACACTATTGATTTTTTCTCCCAAATAAATTGATTTCATACACTGGGATGTGGTACTAAACAACCTTCTAGATTATGATAAGGAAATAATTGATGATTTTTCATTGATCACGAGACTCAAACTCATATATGAATGTTATTTTTTTATATTTTTTCATAATTTTAAATATTTAAATTTACTCTATTTTAACAAACATATATTAAAAAATATATATTACATTGATTTTTATAGGCTATCATATTTGAAAAACATAATTTAATTAACTATTGATGATTAAATTGTAATATATAAAATTTATCTCTATTAAAATATTATTACAAAAACAATTTTACACATTAGATTTTACTTTTTGCTATGTTTTCAATTTAATTTTAGGTTTGGGATAGCATTTGAGTCAAACTATTATATTTTTTTTACCTTTTATTTTATTGGGATTCAGCTCATAGGTTGCTCGGGTTTCCATTAAATTGATTAAATTATATTTTATAATAATCAAAAAAATATTACTAGAGAGAAAATAAATACATATTTACAATAAAATCACAATAAATGATTAAAAATACTCCACTGTTTCATAAAAATCAATCACTTATCTGATCATTTATATTCGATGAGAAAGGATCATTCAAAAATCTCACACCAAAAAAGATCAAAATTATCCAAAATTGAATTAAATTAGTGATTTTCATATATAGATGAAAATTTCATTAAAAATAAAAGAATTAAAAATTAGGTTTTATTAATCATCAAACATTAGGAAGATGGTTTTTGTTTCATTTTTTAACAATATGAATGAATTTTTCATGAATCTAACTTTCGAGATGATCAAAATCAATAAAAGTAAATCCTTATAAAATCTTATACATAATAACATTCTATTCACACTAAAATTATATAAAAAATTATTTGTATGAGATCTATTTCTTATCAAACTTAAAAAAGGACATTTCGGTCACTTTTTACCATTAAGAATATATATTTATCAGATACCTTAGGAGGCCAGAATCAAAAAATCTATCTTTTTAATAAAAATGATCATTTATTATGGTATATTTACAATAAAATGAGTAGGAATAATCTAAAATATCATTCATCTCTCAAAAAATTATAAAAATGGCCATTTGTTCATTTTTAAATTGTAGGATTAAAATATAAATAAATTTGATATTGGGATGTTTTCATTTCTTGGTTTCTTTGTTATTTCTTAAGTGAGTCACATTTATATGAATATTATTCATGTCTTTGGTAGAGATCTAAGAGGGTGAGAAGAATGAAATAGGAGAGGATGATGACACCTCATAAAATAATAAAAAGGATGGTGGGGAGAGTATCCCAACCACCCCAAGATTCCAATCCATGTAAGATATAATGTACAAATCCCAACACTGATCCTACCAAGGATTATCACATGCTCACTCATTTAGTAACCATATGATGATAGCACATAATCAAAACTGGTATTATTCATGGGTGACTTTCTCAAGAACCCGCTACTTGTATTTGAGGATGATCAAAATAATTTCGATGTAATTGGGAATAAATATCTCTTTTACCTCTTCTTTCCATTTAAGGATTGAACCGGCTAAGGTTGATTTGGAAATAGGTGGAAGCATCAATTTTACAAGATATCTCTCAAAATCTCTCATATTTTAGGATGATCAAAACCATTTTGTTGTTTTTGGACATAAGGATCTATTTCCCTACTGCTTTTCATCTAAAGATATGATATTAGATGAAAAAGGAGGGAAAATACCTACTTCCCAAGGATGAAAAACCTTGTTCACCTGATGAAATTATGTGGAGGGCCTCTTTCTTTTGGGAGTCTTCAGGCAATGTTCTGAATATGAATCAGTGATGATGAGTTTCACTGGTGGTGACGCGCCATCCAGATGAATAGACCTATGGTATCAGATTCATCGACATTGGGTGGGGAAACTAACCAAGAAGTGGTGGGTTGACAATGATTTTGGGTTGAATAGATATGGTGATACAGTGAAGGTTAGTGATGGTGATCAGGAGTAGGAAACATCGGTATGTAAAAGTCAGTCATTGAAGATGGACGAGTGTTAACCAGGGATGATATAGGGAGCAGGGCAGTGTTGGGAGATGGAAATGGAGTCATCATGTGGTGAGTAGGTTATGAGATCCCAATGATGAAAAGTCTATGGGGATGAAGACATAGGCCCAATGGTAGGGATGGAAATTTGGAGCTTGAAGTTACAACCTCATAATTACAACCTCGGAATGATGGAAATGACCTCAGAGTGTAGGGAGATTATGATGACATTAGGACTTGGGGTGAATACTCAAACAGGGTTGTAAGCTGGAAATAAACTTAGGGCATGGGATATTATTACTTGTGACTCTGGATGCTTGGGATATAGGATTAAAGAACATCGGTCCCTAATGGAGATGATAGCAATAATAGAAGGTCCTCCTCTTAACAGTAGATGACTTGAGGCCCACCTCTTCGGTGGAGGTGGCCACAATTGAACTCCATGTGCGTGGATAAAGAAAGAAGGACTCTATCAACGCTAGATAAACCCAATGTTTTATTGGGTTATCATTATAGTATCTTGAGACCTTAAAATAATACTATGTTTGATAGTGTATGCAACATCCAACATCGAGCATAAGCGAACCATGAAAATTTATTATTTAAATATGATCGTTATTACCTAGTCTTTGAATTGGTGAATATGAATAGGAATAAACACATTAAAAAATATATATAAAGTTCATAATAAATAAAAAAATTTGATTAATTCTTAGTAAATAAACACTCAATTTTTAGTAAAGTCATTTTATTTTTCAAAAAATATGTTTTCTTCATAAATGATTTTTATTGATTTTTGAGAGAAAATAATATAATTAATTTGACCAATTTAAGAAAATTTATTTTATAAAATTATATTCATTTTTAAAATCATCATATAAAAACTATCTTAGTATGAATTTTTGGGGTTTTTCAGAAAGGATTCATTTTCCAGTGAATAGTGAAAATACTGCTCTTTATTGAAAACTGTATTTTTGTTTCAAGAATGTACAAAGTTTAATTTTTTTTAAGATGGTAAAAAATTAAAATTATATCTATTATATTATAAAGAACCCAATTATGGCCATTTAAAAAAAATGTGGTAGAATTTGGAATAAAAAATTTATAATTAAAAAGTTATTTTTCTGAAAAACTGTTTTCCATTGTGTTTTGTACTTTTATCTTAAATTAATTTCTGCCACTTCTAGGAATTGAATCCTGAAAAATGAATTCCATATTTTTAATCATTAGGTCTAAATTTGGTAAATAGGTCCCTTTTATTATGAATAGTAACCTAAATAAATTTATGTCACCTTGGTAAAGGTAATTTGGGTAATTTGGGTTAGAAAAAATATGATGAAGACTAAATAATGATCCTAACACTTGAAATAATTTTATTGGATTAGTATATCTCATCCATAAACATCCAAATGTTGAATATATGACCTTTTGTTTCCATTTTTCCATGATTTTGACCTTTATAATATGTTCTTTAAAGAAAAGTAAAAAATGTCATTCTCTTTATTTTATTAAATTTCAATTGTTGAAATAAGGATAGGTCTATTTTGTTATAATAATCATTTGAAAGATAAATGATTTATTATTATTATGGTAATTTATTTATAATTTTTAATTATGAAATAATTATCCTAAATGATTTTTCAATATCAATATATCATTTATTTATTTAATATAAAAATAAGATAAAATATTTTAAAAAAACAAAAAATATATATAATTCGAAAGAATTATTGTGTTCCATGAATTTTAAAGATAAACTAGTACTCCCCCCCCCCATGAAATTTTAGGTTATTTGATGTGTTTTTTTATTTTAAAAAGTAATGTGTTGATTGTGAATTAAAAAATTAAAAGAATAAATATAAAACATGAAATGAACTGTGGGGTATTATTTAAACACTAATAAAAAAATTGAAAATTTAGTTATGAAACAATGATATAAAGATATAGGATAAAAATTAAAGAATACCTAATTTAAAAATAGTTTTTAACTACTGTAGAAAAATTATTTCTAAAAGAAGCCGGAGAATCTAAATCATTCAACATTAATTTTAAAGTAGGAGAATCCAGTTTGAGATACATCGTAATTGTGAAATTATCACAATAGATTAAACTGCTAAAAAAATTAAAAGCGTCATTAATATATATAAAAAATAATATTATTTGACATTTCATGATATAAAATGAAATAATCCAACTCAAATTTTTCCTCGTGGAAAGAAAAATGAAATGGGATATCGATTGAAACTGTAGAAAAAAAATACAAGAAAATGGATTATAAAGAATCACATGATAATGACTAAAAACTATAAAAAATTATTCTGAATCTACCCTACATACAATACATAATAATAACTAATTACATTTTTTTAAATTGTATTTTAATATAATTGAACCAAAAAATAATAATATGAAACATCAATTGTTTTGTACGTTAATAAGATATATATTTTTCTTAAACTGTAAAAAAATGTACTAAATAAAATCTACAGTTTAATAAAATAGAGACATGTTATTTACATTTCATATTATATAAGGATAATAATATTTATAATTACTAATGAATTATAAAGGTTATGCAGCTGTTAAATGTATTTTTAAATGTATAGTGACATGAAATCTCTCCAATCAGTAAAATAAATAATATTTTGAATTCCCAATATGAAATAGATAATGTGATTATATTACGAATGTGAAACTAATGGTAGATTAATATAGATACATCACCCGGATGTAAAAATAGTTATTCTATCTTCTAAGAATTTATTTTATTTTTAATGGAGGTAGATGATATTTGAAATCGTACATCATTATTTGTAAGCTCTAAAAATGAAAATTTGTTCCATGACTTCCTATCAGGGTCATCTATATCATCAAAATCATTCAAATAATTATTTTTCACATATATGAAATAGATAATGTTCTTATAATAGTACTTGAAAATTTTCATATACCATAAAAACAGACAAATTGAAACAACATATTCAAACTATATTTTTTTTATTAAACATGTACATAAAAACATTCAAGAAAATTCAATTTCTACAAAATTTAGTAGTTTGAAATACCATAGAATTATTTCAAAGTATACATCACAAAGGATACTAAAGTCAAACATCATATTTTTGTTACTAAAAAAATACATAATAATAATTAATATAATTAATTTTTTATATAATTTTATAGTTTAAATGCCATATAATTATTGGAATGAATACATGAAAAAGGATACTGAATACAACTTAAAGTTGGTCTATACCAAATTCTAGATACCTAATACCATATTCATTTGGTTTGTACCAAATTATGTTCAAGTCATGGTAATCATACTCATTACTTACTGTAAATGAGTATTTAGAACTTATTATATAAAACATAGAGAGTTTATATTAAATGTAGTTAATAGTAATTAGAAGGCTTGAAATTGAAATCATATATTGAAAATAGATTTGACAGAAATGCAATTAAACTAAATATTGAAATATGTACCGAATGATTTCTAAGAAAATGAATATTACACAAAATTAGGTAGATTGAAAATTTATAGTAGTATAGGAAATTATATATTCCAAACTTTGTTTAATCTGAATTCCAATTGAAAATGTTCAATGTATATTATCCATAAAAAAGTAATACTTTATGGAAAAACTTCATGGTTACCTAAAAAAGGCAATTGTTTCCATACTATAATTTATATTGAAATTGAATATTCAAATTGTATATTGTGGTTATTAAACCAAGAAAAAATAATATGCAAGATAATTAATTTTGTACATTAATTGGAAATTAAAAATACCATTATAGTATTGGAAATCATACATGAAAATGGATACTAATTCCAACTTAAATAGGGTTTGTACCAAATTTTGGATAGCCAAAACCACAATCATGGGGCTTTGTACCATGTTAAGGTGAATTCCAGGGGATATAAAGAGTCATAAAGGCTTTTGATATTACATATATCTTAGAAATTATATAATTTATGGAAGGATAAATATTTAAAACTATATTATATGAATTATATAAAATATTATTATTATCTATCAAAAATAAATATGTAGTTAATATTTCAAATGCATGTGCAACCAAAAGAAACAATATTCAGAATCTAATGAAAAAATGGGATTATGATATAGTGAACTATCATTATATTAACTATATGTTGAAAATTGAAATAATTTTTTAAAAAATAAAGTCTACACTATGCAGGATTGCATTCTAATAAGATAAATCCAAATATATAAGTTATGTGAACAACAAATTTTGATTTATAGATCAAATCCTATGAAATTTAAAATTTTATTACTTAATTGATACTATATCGAATAATTTTGATTGAAACTACAAGTTTTTTAAAATATATTGCATATATTAATGTAAACATGTTATGAAAAATTTTTGAAGAAAATGAATTAACTATAAATACTAGGTGCATGCCACAGGGGTTCTAGTCTGGATAATTATACTCATAGATTCTACAACTCCACTGTTGTAACATGATATTCCAATAACTACATGCACCTGGTGAGAATTAAAAGATACCATAAAACTACTTAGTGTGGTTAGATCATTGAAAAATATATAAGAAAAAATGATTATTAATAACAAAACTACCTATATATAGTAAAAATATTTCTAAAAGTCCATGATAAACCCTTGAATTTCAAAAATGAATAAAATTCCATATATTATATTATCAAAGGCTTGGAGGTGGTCAAATATATTTCAATCTTAAATATACATTGATAGTAGAAATTATTTTCTTTAAAATATATGGTTCATTAGGGAGTATAAACTCATAATTCTTATAAATAATAGAGAACTGAGATTTAAGAATGGGTTTTCTATCAATCATTCAAATAAAGAATTATGAAATAAGTGGTTACCTGAATAGAACTTTATCTTGATTTAGAGGTAGTTTTTTATACAAACTGAATTACTTGTAGTCAAAAAGGATAAATGATATTCTTCCACTATGATCTATCGCTATTAATTTCATTCTAAATCTAAAGAGATAAAAAATAGTAATAAATCATAAAAAAATTAGTAATATAATTCTAGTTAATGTGATTCTCTTATATAAATTCAAGTAGTTTGAAACAATGGAGAATAACCTTTTAGATATGCATGATAGAGCCACATTGAATTTTTTATAGTAAATATTACCATTATGATGTTGTATATTATTCATAGAAGTTTTACATGATTCATAAGACTAATTTTAGTCTCTTTTTATTTTATTAATTTTTCCTATAGTTGAAAACCTTTTTTCCTATAAAAAAATATATATGAATGGTATTGTGAATAAATATATAAAAATTATATTATTCATTATAAATTAATATATAAATAGTAAAATATACTATGGTGGATGTAAATTTTGAAAGAAAATGGTAATGATAATGATATTTCTACTATTATTGAAAATATTAAATAGTGATTTAGGTATCATAAAACCATATACTTGAAATAAAATACTATAAGAAATAGTCAAAATTCTATTAAAATTTAAATAAAAATAGGGTAATATCGATAAGGACAACCATGGATTGATAACCGAGAAGTAAAATAGTTAGTTATAATATAAAAAATAAATTATAATAAAACAAATTCATTAAAAGGAATACATATATAACATATTCAAAATTACCTATCAGGAACTCTTCTGAAAAAATTATAGAGTCCGTATTATAATTTCATAGTGAACCTATCAAAAGGAGAGATCACGTGTAGTTAACATTTGTGTTTGGTGGTGTTTTTTCATTGTATTATTAAATTAATCACCCCACATACTTTCAAAACCCTATTAATGAAAAATATACATATATTTGAAAATTAATCAATAGGATAATTAATAAATATGGAATGAATATAGAATTTATATAGAAACTTAATACTGGAACACAATAATAAAAAGTGTGGGTTGTGTTTACCACCATATTTCCTAATTTTTTAATAGAACCATAAATACACACCACATTATGTCTAAGTGAACTGTAATTGATAATTAAGAAAATTAGTACATATTGATGAAAAAAAGGATGAATTGGTGAAAAAAATATTTTAAATAATTATTGTTATTAGACTTCAGTTCCTGATACATATAAATTTAGAAAATTTTATAACCTTCATATTTACAAACCTCTATATGATAAAAAGTTATTGTTTAAATATTGAGAAAATATTGTTAACAAATATGAACCTATATGAAAGAATATGAACCTATATATTTTAGTTAATGGGTATGAATAGATATAAATAAAAAATTGGAATATGAATCTATATATGAAATATATGAACAAATATATCCCTATATATTTAAATGGAATCATTTATTTTGTTAACAAATATGAACCTATATGAAAATATATGAAAAAATATGAATCTATATAAAAAAATTTGTTAACATAAAATTGTTGTTATACAATAAGGAACAAATATGAACCTATATATTTAAGTGATATTTTATTCATATGGAAACATAATGTGGGGATACAGCAATTAAAAGAGTGGGTTGTGTTTATTGTAATATTTCCTAATTGTTTCATCAAACCACAAATAAAAAAGTAAATTTCATCATAGGTGGGCAGTGTCACCAATATATAAGTGAACTAAAATTGATAAATAATAAAATCAATACATATTGAGGCAAAAGTATAAAAAGGTGGGAAAACATTTAAATTTTTCTTGTGTGTATTTTTGGATTTAGTGCCCTAGAACCAACTGATATGTACTTTATGATAACTTTTATTCATAGTTTTGAATATTAATAACTCCTTATCACATCATGATTGTTATTTTTCATAACACGGTATGTGATAATGTCTTAAAATTAGCTATCAGGGTGAAAGGTCATAGAAATTCCCCTTTATGATGAGAACCCAGAAGTTACATGATAGTATTATTAAATATATGTTTTAAATCCAGATTAAATCATTTTAGGGACACAAATGATTTATATTGTCAAGGATGGAGACTCATAGAACTTTAAGTCACCTTCTCATGGTATACACTCCAAGTAATATCTAGTGTATGATATTATGATAATGAGACCCACCAGTAGCAAATCCACATTTATATGTGTCATTGGATATTCCTATCCACAGACATGTGTATTGATCCTTATACTTTAAAATTATTATTAATGAGTATTATAAGTTTCTTACTTTGATGTATTTATGAAAATCATGATGAAATGTGTTCCTGCCAAGGTAGGATATGTTGGGCGCATCATGAGTAATATTGCATTAATTAATAATGAGAGAAATGATTTTTCCCTTTTATTATTTAATGGTAATTGATATATTGGGACCTTTTATAGAACTGATATAGCCTAAATGAATCCATTTCTATTATGTTCAATAGGAAAGTTTGATTTCCAAAAATTTAAAGAAAGAGGCATCGAGCATATAGGTTGATGGAACCAGCATGAAACCTTCTTGACTATAGATATCATTATAAAGGGATTATATTACACATTATGCATCCATATAATGTATTATTTCATTGCAGAATTAACTTATTTCTCTATGGGTGTCTTGTCATGTTATTAAATTCTAATCTTGGATGTAACATTCCCAACCCAAGATCCACTAAATCAGTGCCTCAAGTTGGGTCATCACATGACCCCAAGCACGCCTCCCCATATGTCAGAGGTTACCGACTAGCAGCGAGGGTCTAAAGGTCATGTGGGGGGACTATACTCTCTTTAACAGATTAAACCATAGTAGAGAACAAATATAATAGGGAAATCTACATAAAATAATAAATTAATATGCATAAATAACCATTTCCCATGCATGGGTATAAACTACAATGAACAGTAAATATGTCTTATCATGCTACAATACCTAGTGAACAAAACCCAAAATAAAGACAAATAGCAGAATCCCCAAAACAGTCCTGACTTCATGTCTGGAACCTCATCTACACACATCCCAAATCCAACTCACTTTCCAAGCATGGGGCCTTTTCCCTTTTCCTGACCTGCAACCATGAAATCTGTTTGGGTACCTAATGGTAGCCTGAACAGGATTTGATTACAACTCAGTAGGCCACCACCAATGGTGTCTACCAAATATCCAGTATAAAAAATAGTGCATGAATGTATGAAATAAATTAAAAGTATATAAAATACAATTTGGGGGCCACTATTTAACAATATTTACTTGACTATTACTAACCATAGTATCAAATTCATTATGTGTATCTTCTTCATTACTTAGTTTATCATCAACATGTAATCCATAGGTTATAAATTTACATAAATCACATAAGATTAATGGAATTTATCATTATTCATAGAGAATAAGTCAAGTAAATATCTCACTAGGGATAACACATCACAATATCACAATATCCTCACCTCGAAGCCTTATTTCCAATGGAATGAAACCATTAGGGGAATAGAGATATGTCCCCTTCCCTAACCCATGCATTATGGGTGGAGTTAGAGCATCAATCCAACTCAACCCGTGGGAGGATCCTCTACCCTTTATCCCACACCTCAAGCCATGTTCACATGCTTATTCATCCATTCATCACACACAAACCATATCACAACCAAACACAACCAATACATATCATAATCATAATCCAAAACAATCATTAAGTGAGCAAATATTATTCCATAACTCATTAACACATTTTCCATTTACATTACTTAACCCAAATCCCATTTTCATGCCTAACTAACTAAAAAGATTCAATATTTCCCTTAAATTGTCCCATTTCACATAATCATAAATTCCCTTATGAAATATAATTTAACATATTCTTCATTTCACATACCATTTCCAATGAACATATTCATTGATTCATATTCCCTACTCTCTTAGGCATTTCTAATGAACATACCATTTATGCGTCCTTCCAAAAAACCCTTTAATTCATTATCAAAAAAGACACATTACCAATATTCCATTTTCACATACACCAAATATATTAACATACTCAACAAGGGTTCTATGTTATCACACAATGACCTTGCACTTATTTAACTAATTTCTAGGTCCATGAACATCAACGCACCCCATAGGTGGCCCTAAATAGTTCAAATCATCCTCAATGCATTTCATGAGAACCATGAGGGTTTATACTTATCATTTAGACACCCATTTTATGAAACCTCACCAAGGGAATCAAAATCACAACAAGAGGTGACCAAGAACAAAACCAAACATGCACAAATATAAAACGAACTATGGGATATAACTTGTAGACCAACTACCTCAAATCCGTTGAAAAACTCACTCTCAATCGTAGCCTTAAATCCTGATTCAAACACCATTTTAAGCCTTAACCTTTATCTCACTAGAAAAAGGGAGTTTTAAAGATTTTAATGGAGATAAGAGAAAGATGAAAACCCTAAACCCAAAAGAGAAGTAAGAGAGGGACTAGACTTACCCAGAGCTTCAATCTGCAACCAATGCTACTCCAAACAACTTAGGATCAAAGTAGAGTAACATATTGGAATCTTGGGATTCTAGGGTTCATCACTAGGTTTTCAGGAGGTGAAATGGAGTATAATCTTGAGTTAGAACATAGAAAACCCAAGGTGGCAATTTTTTAATTTTTCTCAATTTTATGGGTCACATAGTTTACCCACATGGTTTACCAAACCATGCGCAAACCATGATTGATCCACTATCTAAGGGAATTTGGGTCGCATGGTTACCTAGGAAGCTCTGCATGGTTTAAAAATCATTCTCCAACCATGCGAGATTCCATTGTCCCAAATTTGATCCCACCTCATACGGTTTATTTAACTATGCATCAACTATGCACCTAGCACAGTTTGGCCCAGTTCTCCTTTCTTCTGTGTCCCAAACCCCCGGAACACCCCCAAGGTCCCTCAAACTCCCATGAAATTTATCATCAACCCAAATAAAGAGATTGAAACCAAAATTTTAAATAAATACATACCTTTATGTAGTCTGGGATCTTACATTGGACTTTAGGCTATTTTGCCTAATGCTACCACAAAATAGGCCTAGAGGGTCACACACTAAGTGTATCTAGAATCTAAATTAAATAATATATTATTATTTATTATTTAACAAGTTAAAAAAATATTATTCTCTCATGTGGTTTAATTATTATTCATGTTTTCTTGATCGCATATATTTTGTCACCAGTTATTCGATATAATATTATATGAGTTGAATATTTAATAAATATTTATTTTTTATTTAGTGAATATAATATTTATTTATTTATTAGAGAATAATGCAGTGATATTTATTTATTAAAATAAATGGTCATTATTCAAGGCCTGATAAATATTATGGAAGAATGGAGGACCGGGTTTAATGGTCTGGTGAGAAATAATATATATATTGAATCTTATTTGAATAAATAATATTTAATGTTAATTCACAAGTTAAGTGCATATTGAGAAATAATATTATTATTATTATTATTGAAATGGGGTTTTGTAGGGATTAACTAAATAATAAGGGTCACTTGTAAAATTATTTATTTCTAACCCTAGTAGGATATAAACCCAATTATATTATTTTTTAGGACAGTCAATTCATTTGTGTTGTACACAACAATAGCTAGAGAGAATATTCTCAATCCCTATAGAGATCCATATCCAAGAAAGATCCCAAGAATAGAGAGTAATATTTCTACACCATCCACTCTCAAGTCTATATAGATCAAGTAGAATCCTTTATAAGTGATTCTTGAGGCGATCAAAAGTGAACGACGCAAGTGTTGGGATCTACCGCACTAGAACCTAGAGATTCTTACAACAAAGTTTAGAGATTTATGGAACATGTTTGGATCACCATTAGAGGGAATCTTCCCTTGATTACTATAATGAAATTATGTTATAATATAGATATGTTTTTAGATCCATCAACAAAGAAATAATTTCATGTAAGGTGATTCTTTAATTGATTAAATTAATTCTAAATAATATGTGATGATCATGTGCTTGGGTCCAGCATTTTATCCCTTGCATATTTAATTTGATACCACTTTTAGGTTATGGTGACCGTGTAACTCATATACTACACAGCGTGTTTCCCATGTACAAGTTGTGTACTCCAACTTTTTTTGTAGCATGATTACATGTCAAGTCCCTTGGCATGTTTTGCGGATAGATGATGAGAAAACATAAAAGTCGTGTAGCTCCAATGTACACATCGTGTACTTTTTCCAAATTATACATAATTAAAATTAATTTATTATACTATGCAAACCTTATCATCATGTACTTGTGTGTGGTCATTAATTTGATATGAAATTCCATGTGATGGGTTTTAATATATATATAAATGTTTAATTAATTTCTGCATAATGTTTGGATCTACATATCATGTATGAGTTGTATTATAATTATTACTCTACATGTATTGAAGCATAATACATGATTGAAAAATCATGTAATTTGTGTAATCATTAATTTTATAGTATACGTCTTGAAATTATGTGATAATTTATGTATTCCACATGTCACTAGAGTAAACAGTATATGAGTATAATATATGTTGGGTAGTTTGGATGGGTATTCACCATATTTACTCCAAGGTATATTTATGTACATAGTTAATATTAAATAAATTTATTTAATTTTTTTAAAATTATTATGGATGATAATCTCAAGTAAATTCAGATGTGAATTAAGATAAAATGACTAATTAATTAAAGAAGATAATTAATTGATTTGGGTAGGATTTATCTTAAATAAGAACGATTAGAATTTAATGCTAATTTTATTAAATGTGTAATTTTTTGGATGTTAATAGATGATCATGAGCTTAGATTAAGACCTTTTTATGCAATTGGTTTCATTTAATTTATTATTAAATTAAATTTTTGGTATGTGTGTCATCTCTCATCTCATTATGTAAGGGAATGTGTGCCCATGGTTTCTTTTATGTAAACCACTTCCCCTCACCTATGTGAGAGTAAAATAATATATAATGTATGGAGATCATAAGCTAGTGGAGGTGGTTCAAGTTTGGAGCTAAGGAAAAACCAATCCAAGAGAGATACATAGGTGGACATATGGAAAGTTGTAACACGAACCTTAATTGGTTTAAGGTGTTTTTTCCTTAGGTCAACAGTTTGTTTATCATCTGCTAGATAAAATAACCATTAGTAAAATCTCATGATCATACCACTTTATTGTTTTATTTCTATCAAGTTGCATGGTTATTTCATTATATATGTTTTTTCATGACCACATGTATTAATGAATTAACAAGCATTCAAGATAAAACTAAAATATATTGGATTGTGCATAAATATTATCTAAGACATGGTTAATCACTTACGTAAATCCACTAAATATTAAAAAGCATGTAATAAAGATAATAATTGAAAATTTACACATAAAATATAAAATCCCTCAATTATAAATATTAAGTTGGTATATCCTTCCACTACTTTAGTTAAAATCAAACCACAGTTCAAGGTGTTTGACCAGCCAAAGTTGGGGTGCTTTCAATTATCGAGGAATTCTAACTTGTTTTTTTAAGTTAACCTAACTTAGTTCACATCAAGGATTAACTATAAATGAATTACTTTGTGTAACTAATAGGAAAGGGTTTAAAAAATATAATATAAGGATTTTAGGATTGGTGAGTTCACTCAACTGGTCAAGGAACTGTCCTCCCTTACTTTTCTCTAGCTTCCAAGTCCATTTCTCCTTCCTAGGTCAGTTTTGTGATATAGTTTCCAAGGAATTTTTGGGTTGTATTTTTGGGGGAGATAGGGTGTTTCAATAGGTGATACTTATGGTGGAATCTTCCCTTTATATGGGTTCTCTCAATGATGGTTATACATTTTTGTTTCATCCTATGTTAGATGGAAATGGCGGTGCGATCAATTTTTTCTGGTTCGTGGGTTCTTCTTATGATGATTTTCCAATGTATTTCATTAGTGTACTGGTGATTTTGTTATGGAGAAGCTAATGTTGTCCATCATTCATGTCAGTCACTGTGTGTTGGTGAGATGTGAGGGACATCCTGTTTGGCTCAGGGCTCGAGGTTCCAAATTCATGTGAGGTTCGATATATTCAGTAGATCAAGGCGGTGTGATTGTGATTCGTTCATGATTTTCATATTGATATCTGAATTTTGAAAGGAACTCATTATGATGTGAATTAATGTGGTTTATAAGTAAACGATTCATGGTAGTGATTGAAGGAGATTTGTTCAAGGAAGAGACATGCAGTTACAGGGTCAATGTTCTAGGATCGAGGCTCAATCCACATGCAGGATGGTTATTCAGTTTTAAAATTTAAAATTTTAATTTTGGTATTTGAATTCTTAATTTGGGTGGTGGTTTGTAATGGGATGGTTTGGTTATGTGGGTTCCCACTTCACCTTTTAAAATTTATTTGAAAATAACAAAAAAAAAAGTCAGGTTATGGGAGAAGGGGAATATAGATCCTTTCCACTAGAATGTCAAAGCAATAGGATATTCTGAATCCAATTGTGAGGGTTATTGGGTTTTGATAAAATAGTGGGAGATTAATAAATATAATATTTATTTATTTATCTAAATTTTACCACATAAAGTAAAAAATATCTATTCATATTACTTGTATAAAAATAATAAAAAATGACTTCAAACCTATCATTTTGATCCGTACTTAAGAAGGATAACCTTCTCATCATCACAAATTTGATGGAAAAGGCATTTTCACATTATCCTACACCATGTAAGGAAATTGTATGTTCTAGAAGAACCTATTCCTGATGCACCTGGTAATGAGGCATGTGAGGAAGAATTATCTCTCTATGATAAACATTTTAACGATGCTATAGATCTTCAATGTTTCATGTTATCATCCATGACCAATAATCCTTGGCAGAAACATGAGGGCATGTATGTGTACAATATGATGTCTCACCTTCAGGGTCTCTATTGAGAGAAGGTGAGATAATAGAGATACAAGATCTCCAATTCTTTGTTTATAACTAAACTTGGAGATTCTGTGCTAGATGAACCTCATATAGTCAATATTGTTGGATACATTGAATGGATATATATCCTAGGGGTCAAATTATCATATAAGTTGTGCATAGATCTCATACTTTCCTCACTACCCAAGACCTTCTCAAGTTTTGTTGTTAATTATAACATGTGAAATAATGAGAAGATTATTTCAAGACTTCTTACTTTGATTCTCCAAGTGGATAAGGATATGGGGCATGAAAAACTTGTGATTCTTATGGTGAATAAGAAAAGGAAGAACAAGTAGAAGGGTCCCAAGACTCATAACAAGTCTAAATCTCATGAGCACCATCCTTATAAGAAGAAGAAGATACAAAGTTAGGGTAAGGAAAAGGAGGCATTATATTTTTCATGTGTCAAGCAAGGCCACTAGAAGAATAACTACACCTAGAAGAAAGGTAAATATAAAGGTTCATTTGTTATCAAGTTTAATATTTAAATATCTACACATTGGGTATTATATACAACTTGTGGTGCTCACATATGTATCCAAATGTAATAACCAAGTAGATTTTGAAATATTTATAGAGGATAGGTGGATTTTCAAGCTTCCAATGGTGAGAGACTAACTGCTCTAGCAATTGGTGACTACCACCTTTCATTGAAAATGGGAATGATATTGGTTTTAAGGGATTTTTATTATGTACCAACTATTACCAAGAACATAATTTATGTGTCATGCCTAGATACAGATGGTTTTTTCTTAAATTTTGGAAATAAAAGTTGTTTCTTTTATAAAGACAGCATATGTTATGGTGTGACACATTTAAATAACATTCTTTATGTATTAATTTATGAAGAAAAAAATTTATTGTCAATAGATAATGAATCATGTCCACATGACTCATATAACACCCAACAATTGGATCACCATCTTGGTCATGTAAACAAGAAGCGTTTAAAAAATCTATGTCAAGATGGTTATTTAGACTCTTATAAGATAAAACCACTTGAAAGATTTCATGCTTGTTTACAAGAAAAAAAGACCAAACTTCTATTTAGTAGACAAGGTGAAAGGGCTATAGAGATTCTAGGATTGGTACACACTGATGTGTACGGACCATTTCTAGTAGAAGCTAGAGGTGGGTATTCTTAATTTATAACTTTTACAGATGACTTGAGTAGATATGGATATGTCTACTTGATAAGGTATAAGTCTGAGTCGTTTGAGACATTCAAATAATTCAAGAATGAAGTATAGAATCAAATTGTAAAGAATATAAAGAATCTTTGATCATATCGATATGGTTAATATATTAACCAAGAGTTTATCAACTTTCTATAGAATTTTGGGATTATATCACAACTCACTCCACCTTACACACAATAGTGGAATGGTGTTAGTGAAAGAAGGAACCAAACCTTGTTAGACATGCTAAGGTTGATGATGAGTCGTGTAAATATTCCATTATCATTTTTGGGATATGCATTAAAAATTGTGACATATAAATTAAACCAAGTTCTAACCAAAGTGCAAAATGGAATTCCCTTAAAGTTATGAAGTGGAAAGAAACATGTTTTTTTATATACATGTGTATAGGGTTGTGAGGAATTTATTAAGGCCTTATCAAGTACCGAACTAGCACCTCTGGTAAAAAATTGTATCTTATAGAGTATCCTACGGAAACAAAGGGATACTTATTATACAACCACTTAGAAAAGAAAGTGATTGTCACCAGACAAGATGTATTTATTGAGAGGGAGCACATCCTCAAAAGGGATAATGGGGGAAAGATTGAATTTGGTGAAGTTGATTCTCAATATACATTATAGTTGGTAAAGTAAAATATTATATAGGTCCCCATGGAAGAAGTATTTCCTAAAACAAAATTATTATGTAGGATCACAAGAGAGGTAAGAGAACTAGAGAGATGGTTTTCTAGTCACTAAAGATGGTAAATCATTATTGTTTGATAATTATGAACTTATATCCTATACAGAAGTGGTAGAGAGATCATAAGTTGCACGATGGAAATAAGTTTTGAATTTTAAAATGGATTCCATATATCAGAACCAAGTTTGGGTTCTGTTCGATGCACCAATTGATGTAAATACTATAGGGTGAAATTGGGTATTCAAGATAAAACTACTCATAGAAGGTAAAGTAAATACCTATAAATCAAGGCTACTGGATAAAGGTTTTAAACAGCCTTAAATAATTGACTAAGATAAAACCATTTCACCAGTTTCCATGTTTAAATCCATCATAATTATACTTACTATAGTAGCTTACCATAACGATGATATTTGGTAGATGGACTTCAAAACTGATTTCTTTAATGTGAAACTTTAGGAAGATGTCTATATGATACAACTAGAAGTTTTTGGGACTCCAAGTGATTCTAAAAATATTTTCAAGTTGAGTAGATCCATTTATGGATGGAATAAAGCATCTAGGTCATGGAATATTTGATTCAATGAAGCTATAAAATAATTTGGTTTCATTAAGAATGAATGTGATCCATGTGTTTACAAGAGATTTAGTGGGAATGTGGTCGTTATCCTAGTAGTATATATTGAAAAATGTTACTTATTATAAATGGCATACCAGTATTACAGTATATTAAGAAAAATTTAAATAAGTTTTTCTCCATGAAGAACTTAGGTGAGGTAGAATATATTAAAGGGATCAAGATCATTCATGGTAAATCCAAGAGGATACTTAGACTAAGTCAAAGTACATACATTGAACAGATACTGAAGAGATTTAGTATGGAATAATCCAATATGGGATTGGTTATAGTGTCGCATGGTATATATATTTCTAAGAAAATGTGTCCTCGGATACAATAGTAGAAAGAGATAATGAGTAATATCCTATACACTTTAGTGATAGGATCAATCATGTAAGTCATGTTATGTACTAAACTTGATGTCTCCTATGCATTGAGTATGGTAGGTAAATATCAAAAAGATCCATGATAATAGTATTGGTCTATTACTAGGGTTATCCTAAAGTATCTGAGAATAACTAAGGATATGTTCCCGGTGTATGTACGATATGAGTAGCTAGTCATCAGGGGTTATATTGATGCTAGTTTTAAAACAAATCAGAATGATCTAAATTCGTAGTAAGGATATATTTTCTGACTCAACAGAGGACCTGTGAGCTGGAAGAGTTCAAAACATCTAGTAGTCACTGATTATATAGCAAAGTACAAGTATATATCATATTTTGATGTAGCCAAGGATGTTTGGATAAAAAACTTTGTCCAGGAGCTTGTTGTGGTACCTAGAAGTAAATACCCTATCGCATTGTATTTTGATAATACTATAGTGGTGGCTCTTGTGAAAGAGACAAGGTCACATCAACTAAAAAATCACATGCTTCTAAAGAATCACCTCTTGAGGTATTTTATCAAAGGGGTTAAGTTACAGTAAATATAGTTCCCGCATATGAAAATGTAGTGGAACCCTTGACTAAAGTCTTACCTCAACAGAATAATGAGTATCATGTGGGAGATAGCAAACTGAATGTTGTTAGTAGTTGGCTCTAGTGAAAGTGGGAGTTTATTAGAGTTGGTTCCCTAGAACAAACTTTGGTGTACTTTATGATAACCTGTATTCATAGTTTTTAATATTAAAAAACTCCTTATCATGTCATGATTTTACTCATGCATGACATGGTATGTGATAATGTCTTAAGAGTAGTTGTCACACCGAAAGGTCATAGAAGTTCCTCGTTGTGATGAGAACCCAGAAGGGCCGCAATAATATTCTTAGATATATGTTCTATATCCATATGAAATCATTTTAGGGACACAAGTGATTCTGGCTATCAGGTGTGGTTACTCATAGGACTTTGAGTCACCTTCTCATGGTGTATACCCTTGGTAATATCTAGTGTAGGATATTATGAGGATGAGACCTGCCGGTAGGAAATCTACATTTATACATGCCATTGGATGCTCCTATCTACAGACATGTGTATTTATCCTTAGACTTTAAGATTATTATTAATGGGTATTATAATTCACATACTTTTATATATTGACAAAAACCATGGTAACATGTGTTCGTGGGGAGGTAGGATATATTAGGTGCGTCATGAGTAATATTACATTAATGAATAATGTGAGAAGTGATATTTCTCTTATACTCATTAACAGAAGTTGATATCTCAAGATCTTTGATGGAAATGATATATCCAAAATAAATCCATGTCCATGGTGTTCAATAGGAAAGTTCAATTTCCAGAAAGTCAAAGAAAGAGACATCGAGCATATGGTTGATGGAACTAGTATGCAACCCACTTGATTAGAGATATATATCATGATAAAGGGATTATATTACACAATAATCATATGTATGAGGTATTATTTTATTATGGATTTAACTTCTTTCTCTATGGGTGCTTTATCATGTTGCTATATGCTAACCTTATACTTTAGGCCACTTCACCTAATGCCACTGAGAAAGAGGCCTCGTGGGTCACACACTAAGTGTATCTAGAATCTCATTTAAATAATATATTATTATTTATTATTTAACAAGTTGAATAAATATTATTTCTACATGTGGTTTAATTATTATTCATGTTTTATTGATCACATATATTTCGTCACCGGTTATTTGAGACAATATTATGTGATCAGAATATTTAATAAATATTTATTTACTATTTAGTGAATATAATATTTATTTATTTATTGAATAATAATGCAATGATATTTATTTATCAAAATAAATAGTCATTATTCAAGGCTCGATAAGTATTATGGAGGAATAGAAGATCGATTTTAATGGTTTGGTGAGAAATAATATATATATTGAATATTATTTAAATAAATAATATTCAATTTTAATTCACAAGTTAAGAACATGTCGATAAATATTTTTATTATTATTATTGAAATGGGGTTCTACAGAGATTATATAAATAATAAGTGGTACTTGTGAAATTATTTTTTCTAACCCTAGTGGTATATAAACCCAATTATATTATTTTTCAGGATATCCAAACATTTGTGTTCTACATAATGATAGCCGGAGAGAATCCTCTCAGGCCCTAGAGAGCTCCCTCTCTAAGATCATTTCCAAGAACGAAGAGCAATATTCCTCCACCATCCACTCTCAAGTTTAGAGAAATCAAGGAGAATCCTTTGGAAGTGATTCTCGAGGTGATAAAAAGTGAACAACGCAAGCATTAGGATCTGTCGTGGTAGCACCCAGAGATTCATATGGTGACATTCAGAGATTTGTAGAACATGGGTGGATCACCGCTAGAGGGAATATTCCCTTAATTCTTATAAAACAATGATGGTACGACGTAAATACATTATCAAATCCATCAATAAAGAAATAATTACATGCAAGGTAATTATTTAATTGCTTAAACTAATTATAAATAATATGTGATGATCCTGTGCTTGGTTCTATAATTTTATCTCATGTCTATTTTATTTGATTCAATTCTATTGATCATGGAATTCATCATCATGTAAATCTTGAATTAATCATTGATCATGACAAAAAAAAAAGTTGGGTATGACTTATTGCATGCTTTCGCTATGCCCAGAACGTACATGTATAAGACATATTATATGAATTATTACAGGAATATTCTCTATATACCAATATTTATGCATTTTATGTGTCAACAAAAATTTCTACAAGTATAAATAAATATTAGGTAAAAATATTAATATTAAACATTATTTCCTGATACAAATAAGTTATAAAAAATATTCAAAAATTCATATATACAGACCTGATACATATAAGTTACAAAAAAAATATTCAAACGTGCATATTTATAAAAATGTACATTATAAGAAATTACTGCTAAAAAAAGAACAAATATTATAAACAAATATGAACTGATATAATTCAGTTCCTCATAAATATAAATTAAAAATAAATATTCAAACCTGAAAATTTGCTGATATGTACATTACAATAAATTACAGTTAAAAAAGAACAAATGTTATTCATAAATATGAACTAATATATTTTAGTTCATGATATATATAAGTTACAAAAATATTCAAACCTGGATATTTAAAAACTTGTACATTAGAATAAATTATTGTTAAAAATGAACATATATTTTTAACAAATATGAATTTATATATTCAAGTTAAAAAATATTAATAGATACAAACAAAGAAGTAAAATATGAATCTATATATAAAAAATAAAAAAAATAGATCCCTAAAACATTTAAATTTGACTCGTATGTATAACACATATAATATGTATTATTTCCTAAATTTTATACATATTCTAAAATATATTCATTTTGTGTGTTATCAACAATTTATGCAAGAATAAATTATTATTAGTCCATAAAATAGTTATTATTAAACTTCAATTATTGATATATATATATGTTAAAAAAATATTCAAACCTATATATTTACAGAATTTATACATATAAGTTACAAAAAAATATTCAAACCTGCATATTTATAGACATGTACATTAGAATAAATTAATGTTAAAAAAATAAAAATATTGTTAACAAATAAGAACTGGTATATTTTAGTTCCTCATACATATAATTTTTTTAAAAAAATATTAAAAATTTAAAATTTAAAAACATGTAAAATAGAATAAATTCCCATTAAAAAATAAAAAAATGTTAAAAAAATATGAACTAATATATTTCAATTCTCGATACATAAGGTACAAAATAATTTTTAACTTAAATATTTAAAAACCAATAAATAAGAATAAAATACTGTTAAAAATGAACATATATTGTTAAAAAATATGAATTGATATATACCAGTTAACAGATATGGATAGATATGAACAAAGAAATTTAATATGAATCTCTATAAAAAAGTTAAACAAATATATCCCAAAAACAACATCAATAAAATTTCATAATGATGTAAAAACTATTTCATTACTTCTCAAATAGATCAGTTAAACATTTCTTAAATGGCATGAGGAGAACATACTATAACGTGATTAAACACTATTTCGGCATCTCTGAATCACTAACATACTGGTTAAAATGACAGTAGTGAAGAATAAAACATTGAATGAATTATAATCTAGAAAACTATGAAATTCAATAACATACCTCTATATATAGTAGTGAGACTTAATCCATGAATAAACCTACTATGAATAACCATGAAGTTCAAACTTTCATATTTAAAGACATGTACATCAGAAAAATTAGTTAAAAAAGAATAAAATGTTATTAAAAAATATAAACCAATATATTTCAGTTCTTGGTACATATAAGTTATAAATAATATTCAAACCTAAATATTTACAAACTTATACATTAGAATAAATTACTGTTAAAAATAAACAAATATAGTTAATAAATATGAACATATATATTCCTGTTAACAAATATGAATGGATATGAACAAATAATTAGAATATGAATATTTATATAAAAAATTTTAAATAAATATACCCCTCAAAGAAATTCAATAAAATTATAGAATTTTGTGACAACAACTATTTCATTACTGCACAAATAGATTGGTTAAACACTGCTTAAATGGCATGAGGAGAACATATTGTAACATGAATGAATCGTTCCAGAAAATTTTTCAAGAACTGATAGAAATTAAGGGAAGAGGATAATCAAAATTACATGTTTGGAGAAGGTCCAATAGTGTGAGAGGAGGAGATGACCTTATTAAGTAATTTTCACAACTTAGGGAATGTGGAAAATGGAAGAGAGAGAGATCAAAAAATCCCTACATGATATAGAGGTTATAGATCTAAAATAGGGCAGGGTGGTTATGGACATTAATTGAAATAAACTCTACCCAACATAAGAAATCATATGTCAATGTATGGATATGGGATCGATGAAGCAATATAGAGGATTGGGGCTTGAAGGAACCCTTATTGAAGAAGGGGAAAGTGCCAGAGTTGAGGAGGTGGGGACATCAATATAGAGGGTTTTAAGAAGGGGTAGGGGAATGGGTACTGGGGGAGAAGAGGGAAAAAATAAGATCTTAAGATGGTGACATGAAGAGTGGGAATCATAAATAGGAACCATGGGAGAAGAGGGGATCCTGATAGAAAGAGAGGGTTAGTGGGGAAGGGGAAAGGAGATGGGAAACAGACTACGGTGGAGTTAACTTGTGGACTTGGATCAACACTCTACTATGAATAATAGATATAAAATTTTATTAATTTGTTAAATTATTATATTTTAAATCCCTATTTTTCTTGATGTATTTTAATTAAAATTAAATAAATAATGTTAAAATAACATTAATGATATTTTATAATAAATAATATTTTATTAAATGATTTAAAATTCATAAAAATATTATATTCGGACAAATTGGATATGGTTTCAATAATCAACAATAGTCCATTTATGGGTCATTTTTCATTTTATTATTATATTATTAACCCTTAAAGGGTGGAAAACATTAATATTGTGGTAATTGTCAAAAGGGTTAATAGGGGTTAAAACTAAAAGACAATAGTGAAAACATACCCAAAACTTTTAAAAAATTTATTGGATGCAAGGATTTAAACTTATCATAATCTAATCTTAAAATTATGTCAATTTCTAGTGATTTTGAAATTAAAAATAATTTATATTAATTTATTTAGTTAAGAAATTCAAAGAATGTACCTCCCCTAAATTATAAAAGGATACCTCTCCTTTATCTTATTTACACAATTTTGAGCCATCTAGATTGACGAAAACCTTCCCATTCCTCTTCTAAATATTCTTATACAAGTTCTAAATGTTCTTTAACTTTTAAAATATGATCCCTAGGTCCCTTAAAAATAGATATAAGGGAAGTCTACTGAAGAAGAGGTAATCATCTTTACCAACTCTTTCAAGTTTATTTCTTATTCTACATCCTCATAATGTGTTGTGAAGATCATAAAATAACAAATCTAGTATCATAAATATACTTAAATGTTTTTATTATTATGGTAAAATCATATTCTATCTTTTTTACATCCTATTAAAAGAAAAAAACATCACTTATGCGTACATACAGCTTACCGCCTCCACATAGTGGTGTAATTCATTTTTCATCATCACTTTACTTAGATGGTTATAAAGATTAAATTAATGAGTATATATGATATTTAGAAAATAAATATGTTTCTAAAATTATAATATCATATATATCTTCTTACCATACAATCCATTGGAAAAAAAAATAACGTCACTCGTGTGTACGTGTGGTCAACCACCTCCACGAAGCGATGTGATATATTTTCCATTTACACTTTATGTGGATGGTAATATAGACATATTTAATGATTATATATGATATATATGATATAATAATTATTATTTAAATATTTATTATTATTCAACTTTCTTTAATTACGTCTGTCAAAAAGTGAAAATAGTGTTCATGTGTACGTATGGTCTATCGTCTCCATGATCAGTGTAATTAATTTTTCTATCTCTATCTTTTATGGATGAATCTAAAATTATATAAATGGAATATATATATAATAATTATACAATGAATAATATTTTTTATATTATATAACCATAATAAAATTTTAAGGATTGAAACTACCTAATCAATACATACATTAAAAACGAAGCAGTTTACAACTGAAATGATGATAATAATAAAATATTGTTAACAAAAAAGTAATAAAAAGTTATAAATGGATAATATATGATATTTTAGATATGTATAATATTATTTAATATAATTAATATAAAACTAAATTTATTATATATGAGGTTAAATCATGTTCAACTAAAGGGAAACGTGAGGTAAGGGATTTCATCTCAATTTCCACTCCATTGATACATATTTGGTATTATAAACCAATTTAATATATGTGGTTTATATAATAAACCTTTGAGGTATTTAACATTAATATATATTTATTCATTATTATTAATGATTCAATTGAAATTACTCTTTCAAGAGTAATGTTTAAATGAAAATATGATCTTATTTCTCTTCTTGATCGGGTATATTTTTCTCCCATATCCATAGTTTTTGAAATTGTTTTATGAAAATCATTTTTAGTTACACAAATTATTTATAAGTATATTTTAATTAATCCATTAATTTATACATAGTATTAAAGGAATATTTATAATGTTTTCCTGAAATGGTTCGTTTTCAACTTTCTTTAGAAAAAATTCAAAAGGAATGTTTTTTAACTTATATTGTGTTAACAGACATTCCTACTACCTTAACCGTTTTATTCCCTTTATATTATTCTATAATATTTCAATGATTTTGAAAATTAATCTATTTATGAAAATATATTCTCTTCATTTTCTTCTATTCTTTAAAAGAATTGATTTTATTATAAAATCTACTTTTCTAAAGGTTGCCTCTTATATCTTTATTAATTTTTTGGGTATTAACTTCTTATTCAAACATTTAATTTATTGTAATAATTGAACATTACATTTTTGTTAAATATCCATATTATTTGTATCATATATATGATTATTTCCTAAATCGTATACTATTTTAAATATGATGTTTTACATTGGATTTTATTTAATTGATTGGGTAAAAACTCTGATAAATATATATATTTTTACACAATATGAATAATTATTGATAATTCATATTGTTCATGAATTAAATAGATCATTTGATATATAAGGAATCAGTGATAGGTGGGGTCCTGAATTATATAGCCCCCTGATGCATGGATAGGTCTCATGAGACAAATCAGTAATCTCACATTAAATGCATTTTTGGTGTATGCCTACCCTTATTTTTAAACTATCTTGGTACATATCTTTGATAGTAGAGATATAATGATGTCTAAGAATGTTATATACAATATTAAGTATTTCCTTCATTGAGAATTTAGTTATTATTATCCATGATATTACTACATTGATATTATCTATGGATTCATTTCATGCTCAATTATTGATTAAATGTCATGTGTTTTTAATTATATAACTTTTGATATTGATTATGTATTATTTACTCATGATTGATTCTATTGTTAATAACCATTACTAATCATATGATCTCACCATTTTATTTTTTTTCTTTCCCCTAGGATAAGAAGAAGTATATTATGAATAATATCAATAATGAAAAAAAATATGCTTTATATTTTATATTTCAAATGTAATATTATAATCATGTATGTATATAGTTATTTAATACTATTAAACTATTTGGACCTTTAGGATGCAATTACTTATATCAAATGCCATCATAATAAATAAGACACCAGCTATGGGTTATTGGATTTGGGGTTGTTACAGTTCGTACCAGATAAAGTTTAGTAAAAACCTTGAGAACTAGATTTTAAATAAACATGGATAACATGATAATTATGATATTCCCTTATAGTATTTGAGAACATTTAATATTATAGATATTTTACTTTATGTCTCAATATTCATGATGATAATGATCTAAATCAGTGTGTGCCATTATTTAATGATGGTTCCTAATGGAAGAAAGGGAATTAACACCTATAGACAATGTAGATATTTACTTATTGAGCAAGCTAATACATGTATTATTGAAAATAAGCTAACCATGACCATATTAGGGCATATTAATTAGGTTATGATGAATAACCTTGATCAAATGGAGAAACCTATTATTCCACAATGTGATTATCCTGTGTTGGATCGCTTCATATGATAAAATCCTTCATCTTTTAGTGGAAATATTAATCCATTGGTAGTTGAGCAATGGATTAACTCTCTAGAAAAGGTATTCCAAGATTTGAGACATGGTGAAAGTGAAAAGGTTATTTTGGCAGTTTATTTTTTGAATAGAGATATAGATCAATGGTGGTTATTAATCCAAAACACTAGAGGATGAAGAAATATATATCATGGAATGGAGAAATTTTAAAGTAATTTTATTTGATAAATAATTACCTCAAAAATAGTGAGCTAAAATAGAGAGAAAGTTCCACACTTTAAAGAATTAGGAAGAATAAAGTGTGGACAAATATGAGGCTAACTTCACATGATTAGCCTGGTATGCTTTAGGCTATATACATAATCTGTAAATAAATATTAACCATTTCTTTTATGGGATTAAGATGAGTATATAAAGGTCACTATTTTCTCAAATATTTTCCTTGTATGATGATATATTATCGAGTGCCATTAATATATTGAAGGAATTTTCTAGATCCTATATATTCAAGGGAAATTAAGAAAAAAAGAGGATAGATTAACACCATGAAAAAGGGAAGGGTTCAAATAATATTAAGAGAACCAATAAATTTTTATCATATAAAAATTTTGGAAAGAAACATCCAGGAAAATGGTTGAAGGGTATGGAAGTTTATTATAAGTGGGGATATAAGGTTCCTTAGGATGATGAATGTAAGGGGAAGAAAGATACCACTATTATCCATTGCTTCAACTATAAATAAATAGGGAATTATTCAAACCAATAGCATATTCATCAAGGAATCTGCCTAGAATATTCCAAGGGGAGACGGACAAGAATATTAGATCACTACAGATGAGGTTGAAGTTTCCAGTGATATGATGGAGGGTACATTAATCATAGCCTCAAATTTATCTAATTATTTATTTGATCCTGGATCTTCACACTCTTTAATATCTTCCCTATATGCCATGAAAACTATATATTTCCCTAAAACCTTAATAAGGGGGTTTTTAGTAGAAACTCTTAGTGGGAATCTCACTAAAAAAATTATTTTTAAATCATTCACCATTATTACACATAAATATTCCCTGTTTTCAAACTTGATTATTATACCTATGGTTGATTTTGATATAATCCTTGGTATAGATTATATTTCAAAATATAATGAAAATTTTTATTAAAATTTGTAGTAAATCACAATTCATGATGAGAATGTGGAATTACTTATCTTTATAGGGGAGAATTCATCATATGTGTCATGTCTTGATCCACCACTAGTAGCTCTTCTAAATGAGATTCTTGGGGATGAAGATCATATACAATATATATAAGAAAAAGGTGATCTTCATATTGAGAATGTACATATTATTTTAGAATATATTTATGTATCTCCTGAGGTATTAACTAAATATTATAGTAACCATAGCCTTTTACACATATCATTACATGATTTTAAGCATAATTAAACTTCAAATTACAAGCTAAGGATCGTAAAGTCTAGTGTCTTGGAAGACTAGTTACATAAAACATAAAACATGGAATGAAAGAAAAAAATTCATTATTTAATATTCATAAATATCTCATAATTTTCATTGTGCTCATACATATTCATAGGATAACCTGGGGATAACATGAACAAAGGGATGAGCTAAAAATCCTAGTAAGGGAATAAGAATAATAATAAATCTTTAGCACATGGTTTAGAAGGCATGGAATAATGATACAAAAAGGTATAGAACATATAAAATCATAACATATAAACATGTGATCATATAAACATGGATTAATAATAATTTGGAAGCAACATAAAGCATGAATTTAGCATGATTCAAGGCTTGTTCCACATAGAGGATCACAATTCAAGGTTAACCACCAAGACGGTTGCACATGGTAGCACGAGTCAAGGCTAACCGCCAAGACTGTTGCACATAATGTCTCATGAGACACAAATTTATCCAATTAATTGTTGCACTATCTAGGAACACCCATCTTAACATGTTCATGAATATTTTTTCCACATAAATAGTCATACATAATTAATCATATATAATCAATCATACATAAACATAAGGGTACTCGTGGAAAGAAATGGGTATCATTATCATGTCATAAAGCGTAATAATTGAGTGTATCATAAAAGTGTCCATGAAAGAAAAGAATTAAAAAAATGGTCATTTATAAGGTAAAATATGTGTATATCATGGTAAGTAATGTCAAACATAAGTGATAACATATAAGGGGAGTATTTAAGAAATTTTAGCATTAAAATATTTTAGTGCGGTTTTAAGGAAAATACTAAAGAGAATTTAAAATAGAAAAGGGAATAATATTTTATATAAAACCATAATTGAATCAATTATTTTTTAATAATAAAAATACAAATTTTATAAAAAAATGGTTTCTTAAAAAAGATGATAGAGTTCATTTGAAATTGGGAAGGAATCTGGAAAGTTCCCTTAAAACGGGTTTTTTTTAGAGAAGTATTGAGGAGGGAACCACTTAAAAACATGTATATCCCTAAAATATAATGATTAATGGACCATGATACATGATTTTTAAGCATTTAAAAATCATTTATAATATGTACACAAAAAGAAAAAGATAACTTTATTTGGTTAAAAAGAAATATGTAACAACTGAAAGGAGTAATGGAGGTTCAGGTAAAATCGCTTACCTTAAGTCTAAAGGTGTCCTTCGCGTGATTTTAATGTCATGGGTAACCTAATTAAATTCATTAATTAATATTTAAATAAAATATCCTTCATTTAAATTATTTATTATAGCCTTATTAAGTTCATTTATGACCTTTTCTATGGGTTAATAGGTTCAATTTCATTGTTTGGAAGCGTTTGTTTCCTTGGTTTTCATGATTGGTTTACTTATATACATGTAAGGATAAACATGTAGGATGAGAATGGTTATACAAAATTGAAGTTTTATTTTATTATTGAACATACAGAATATTATATGGTTATAAAATTCATTTTTTTATTTTTAGTGAAGATGAATCATTATATAAAACTTTAGTGATAACTGTTTTGGTTAATTGGCAGTTTTTAATCACAACAAACACATTTTGCTATATAAATTAATATCATGTGTACAAAAGATTACAGAACCTTAAATTATAAATATTACATATATTAGAGTTTCTTTCAACCATAAAAATGGTTTCATGACCATAATTGAAGATGGTAATAGAAATTGAAAACTCGTCGTCCTTGAATGTGATAAATTAACACATCTCGGATGGTGTTTTCATTTCTATTATAAAAGGAGGGGGAAAGGAGATATGATGATTAATTATTAAATTATCATTAAAAATTATATTACATGTTAGGTACTAGAGTTATAATAACATTTGTATGAAAGGAGGTGAGGAAATAAAAAGAAAAAAGGAAGTTGAAAGAAAATAAAAGAAATGAAAAGAGGAATTTACCTCTTGAATATAACTTCCTTGAGAACCTCTGTAGGGAAGACGATTTGGTCTTTTGAAGATAACAAGGGATTATGGACTTGGTATTGGGTATTAGGGAGATATTTGAGCATAATTTAGACAATACATAAGGCTTGAGAGGATTGAAGAGAAGAGGTAAAGAGGGGTGGTATTTATAGTGGAGGAGATGAGGGGTTTCCTATTGTTTTAATCATTAGTTTAATATTTTTTCTCAAGAATATGAATAGTATTGATTATTGTGACCAAAAAAATTAAATAGTGCATGTTAGTTTGAACCAAAGTTTATTTACATCATCCGTGACTCAATCATGATGCAGAAATTCATTTATTTAGCATTTATCGTAAATTATCGTATTTTACTATTCACCAAAAATTCAAGTATTTTAGAAAAATACCAAAAAATAACCCTAAACATTTTTCGATGTGAATAATCCAAAAATGAACTCCATTTTTCAAAAATAGTTTTATAAATATGAGAAATTTAAGTTTTAATTAAAATCATAATTTACTTTAAAAATACAAATTTTAAAAATAAAACTAGTTTTCTAACACTTTGAAAAATTAATTAAGGTCTCATAAAATTATCTTATAATCATAAGTAATCAAAATAATTATTTAGGAATACATTTTATGAAAATAAATTTTCTTTTAATTTATTAAATTAAATGGATAGTTGTAATTAAATATACATGACTTACAAAAATACCAACACTTTATTAATAATTTATAAAATATCTATTTACTTATACTATGATATAATTATACCATATTGTCACTTATAAGATGGATAAATTTTATTTCTGATTTCATTGGTGATATTACTATTACATTGTCTGGTTTACTATTCATAAGGGTCACATTACTATTCCAAAGGTCAAGTTACTATTTCATCGGTATACGTTCCTTAAATTCTAGAGATACCTTTTATTTTACTCATTATTAATTTATAAGGTTTGTATTGTGTTCTATATGTAATATTATATTATTATACTATAATACATAATTATAAGAAGGGGATTCCATTGATAAAACATTAGGTTGTTACATTCTTCCCCCCTTATGAAATTTCACCCTCATAATTTTGTCTTACATTCTAAACCGTAAATAGGTGTGGGTAATTTTCCTTTATTGATTCATCCAATTCCCATTGCATCTTCGTACTTATGGTTCTGCCATAGTACTTTGACCAGGTGAGTATTCTTGTTACATAAAACTTTATCTCTATGATCCAAGATATTTACTGGATGCTCCTCTTAAGAAATATCATTCTCAAACTACACCACCTATAAAGATAATACATTTGAAGGATCTAGTATTCACTTTCTTAACAGGGATACGTAGAATACATCATGAACTTTAGACATGGTAGTTAGAAGTGCTAGTAGATAGTCCACAATTCCAACACGATCAAGAATCTTGAAGGTGTAAATGTACCTAGGACTTAGCTTTCCTTGATTCCCAAACCTCGTGGCCTTCTTCCATAGAGATATGAATAGGAATACCATGTCTCCAAATTTGAACTCAAGGTCCCATCGAAGATTGTATTCTTAACTCTTTTATTGACTTTGGGATCTCTTGATGTGTTACTGAATGGTTTTCACCTTCTCTACTATTTCTTTAACCATTTTAGGTCCTAGCAGCTTATGCTCACTGACTTCATCTCAGCACACCAGTGTTCTGCACCTTGTCCCATAAAGTCCTTCATATAGTTCCATTCAGATGCTGGAGTGGAAACTATTATTATAAGAGAATTAGACTAGTGTTAGATGTTGTTCATATCCTCCTTTGAAGTCCATATAACATGCTCTCAAAATGTCCTCCAATGTCTGAATAGTTTGCTCATATTGGCCATCAGTTTGAGGATGATAGGTTGTGTTGAAGTTCAGTTTGGTGCTTAGAGTATGCTGGAGATTTTTCCAGAACTTTGAGGTGAATCTTAGATCTTGATCGGATACAATAGATAGTGGTACTCTATGTAGTCTTACCACTTCTTTGATATATATCTTTTCAAGTTTATCCAATGATAAGTCCTCTCAAATTGTGATAAAGTGAGATGTCTTTGTAAGACAATTCACAATGACCCATATAGCATTGTTTCATCTAGATTTCCATTGAAGTCCAGTGAAAATTCCATGGTGATGTTCTCCCACTTCCATGTTGGTATGGATAGTGGTTGAACCATCCCCTTATAATTTTTTCTTTCAGCCTTAACTTGTTGACATACCAAGCACTTTGATGTATATTAAGAAATCTCCTTCTTCATATTGTCCCACTAAAAGTTATTTTAAAGATCTCGATACATATTTGTGCTCCCTTGGTGAATATAGAAGGTTGAACTATGTGCATCATTCAGAAGATTCTTATTTATATCTGTATCGGATGGTGTACATAATTGTGACCCAAATATTAAAACTCCTTTGTCATTAATCTTTAACTCATAGGATTTCCCATTTCTGATAGCTTCCACCCTTTTCTGAATTTTCACATCATTTCTTTGAGAATCCTTTATTTTCTCCATAAGGGATGGTTGAGCAATCATTTTAGAGAGGATTGATGATGTTTCTCCCTTAATGATTCTCATTTCCATCCTCTATAAATCTAAGAATATTGGATCCTTTTCAATTCTCATCATTGATAAAGATGCAGGATCCTTTATACTTAGAGAATCTTCCACCTTATTTGCCTTACTAGGATGGTAGTGGATTGAGAAATCACAATCCTTGATGATCTCAAACCAACTTTGTTGGTTCATATTAAGATCCTTTTTTGTGAATATATATTTTAGACTCTTGTGATCATTATATATCTCACACTTCTCCCCATAGAGATAATGCCGCCATATTTTCAAATAAAAGATCACAGCTACCAACTTCAGATCATGTGTAGGATAGTTTTGCTCATGGGTTTTTAGCTACCTTAAGGCGTAAACTATAACTTTATCATTTTTCATTAGCACATATCCTAATACTTTATTTAAAGCATCATTATACACTACAAAGAGTTCTCCACTTATTGTGAGTGTGAGTACTGGCATGGTGATAAGCCTCTTTTTGAGCTCCTTAAATCCTTCCTCACATTCTTGAGTCCATAAAAACTTCACTCCATTTAGTTTCAGCTTGTTCATTAGGTTTGAAAATCATGAGAAGTTCTTCACAAATCATAGATAATACCCTAATATACCCAGAAATGTGTGGATATTCATTATATATGTTGGAATAGGCCACTCTTCAATTGTCTTTATCTTGTAAGGGTCTATAAATATCCCTTTGTTGGTGATTACATGCCCCAATAATGATACTTCCTCCATCTAGAACTCAAATTTATTATACTTTCCATAAAGTTTCTCCCTTCAAAAATTCATCAGCACAGTATTCAAATTATCCTCATTTTTCTCCTTTCTCTTGCAATAAATAATAATATCATCAATAAAGACTACCACAAATTTTTTGAGGTAATCTCTAAATACTTTATTCATTAAATCCATGAATATTTCTGGATCATTAGTGAGTTTTAAGGGCATCACTATGAACTCATAGTTCCCATACCTTGTTTAAAAGGCAGTCTTGGGAATATCTTCCTTCCTCGTCTTTAATTGGTGATATCCCAACTGAAGGTCCACCTTAGAGAAATAACTAACCCCATATAGTTGATCGAACAAGTCATTTATTTGAGGTAAGGATACTTGTTCTTTATTGTGATTTTATTAAACTCACTAATATTAATGCATAGGTGAATTGATTCATCCTTCTTTTTAACAAAGAGGACTAGTGCACCCCATGGTAAAGCACTCAGGCATATAAAACCCTTCTCTAGATTCTCCTGTAACTGCTTCTTCAGCTCTTCCAGCTCAACGGTGTCCATTCTATAAGGTGTCTTTGATATAGGTAGGTATCCAAGAATAATTTCAATTGAGAACTCAACCTATCAATCAGGAGGAAGACCAGGAAATTCTTTAGGGAATACATCAATGTAATCACTCATGATGGGCATGTCTTTAAGAAGTATCATCTCCTTTGTCTCAACCATTTGATCTAGACATGCTTTCTCATAAGTTAATAATATACACACTTGAGAAAATGATTCTAAAGAAGATTCATCTTCCTCCTTACACTTGTAAATAATTTGAGGATGCTTTGGGATGTGAAGAGTGATCTCCCTTTCTTGACAGTTGATGTTGGATTTGTATAAAGATAGCCAATCCATGCCCGAGATAACATAAAACACCAATAAAAGAAGTATGATTAGATTTTTTGGGAGGTTTAGTCCACAAATTTTAACTGGGGAGGATTTATATACTTTGGATTAAATGATTGACTCATTCTCTATTCTCACAGATAACTCAGCCTCCAAATTTTGAGGTGGTGTTTTAATAGTTATACTAAAATTGAAAGATATGAAAGAATGAATAAAACTAAAATCAAATAGTACATTCTCTATTCTTGAATGAATAACTAGTGTACCTATCACCGCATCTTTGTTCGGCTCCACCTCAGCAATAGTGATAGCATAAGCCCTTGTTTCCTTGGAGGTTGTTGTTGATTTCCTCAAACAACCCTTGGCTTAGGGAAATTGTTCTCATAATTACCATGATCCTTGAAGTTGTAAAACTACACTATAGCCTGAGTGTTTATCTAAACCTTCCTTTATTATTCTACATTAGTGGTAATCTTTATATCCCTTCATCGGTTTTTAGACAGATGTCCCATTCTTCCACATTTGAAGCAATTCCTAGTTCCCTTTAGACAGTTCATGGGATGCTTCTTCCCATAATTTTTACATGTGGGATATTTGATCTTCTTTCTATCATGGGATTTATTTTATGAACCACCCATATTAGATTCCATTTTCCACTTTTTTTCACTAGTCCCACGAGACCACTATGAGTCTCTGATCTCCATTTCAACCTTGAGGGAACAACAGAAAGTCTATTCATAACTATCAAATTCATGAATCACCAACACTTTTTGTAGACTCAGGTTTAGTCCTCTAAAGAAGTGAACCACCTTGATTTCAGTGTTCATGACAAAGTTAAAGGTGTATATTGAAATCCTTGTGAAGTTTTCTTCATACACCCCGATGGACTCATCTTCCTTCTACTTAATTCTGAGGAAATATCTTTCCATATTGAGATAGAGGGTTCAGGGAAAATATTTATTGAAAAACATTTTCTTGTATTCCTCCAAATCTAGTGAATCAATTTCCTCTTGGGACTTTGTATTCTGGATTAGTTTCTACCACTGATCACCTTCCCCATCAAAATGATAGACCTCCATTACAACTTTCTCTTATTCTAAGCAATTGATGATAGAGAATATCTTTTCAATGGAGTTAATTCACTGTTCTGTGAGGAGGGGATTGGAAGATCCACTAAACATGGTAGGCCTTTTCCACATGAAGGATTTGATGGAAACTTTCTCTTTCCTTAGAGGAGGAGGGTGTTCCACATGATTCAAGTTATTATTCATAACTTAATCCAGCTAATCAAGTACTATCATAAAGTTTTGAGCACCCATTCTCATCATATTAGTCATATCATTTGGGAAATCATCACATTTCCTATCACATTGACTGTTAGCACATGTTCTTCTATTTACCTCAATTAACTAAGAAAAATAATTTACAATTATATGGTTTGAATACTTAGATAATAAGTATAAATAATGAAACTTTCAAACATAAAAGGAAAATCTCTTAAAGTAAAAGTATATCCTAACTTGTGATTCCCTAGGTTTCAATCTAGGTTATCCATGATCTATTTACTCACATTTATTCGTATGGGTTCCTTTTTTTATTCCCTTAATAATTTTTTGTACTAATCATATGAATTCACCAAATCATATCTCTTGAGAGTGTCAAAATAAGAGTGCATCAAGGATAATTGTCGTGCACAAGTTCCCATTCAAGTCTAGCTAAAAGAGGTGTTTTTGGGTTTTACACCTAGATATATCTATGCCATATCCACATGCACTTCTTTTTATCTAGACAGTGATGTATTTTCTTGATAAACCACTTACTCTATACTTACCAAAATTTTGGTATGTGTTCTTATACTTAGTCTAATCCCTGAGTTTCTTACTAAATTACTCTATTCCTAATCTCCAAAAATAACTAGACCATCCTCTAATACAAACTATAGAAACCCTATCCTTTTATACATATCATTACATGATTTTAAGTATAATTAAACTTCAAATTATAATCCAAGGATCATAAATTCTAGTGTCTTGGAAGAATAGGTACATAAAACATAAAACATGGAACTAAATAAAACATTTCATTATTTAATATTCAAAAATATCTCCTAACTTTCATTGTACTCATACATATTCATAGGATAACCTGGGGATAACATGAACAAAGGGATGAGATAAAAATCTCGGTAAGGGAATAAGAATAATAATAAAGCTTTAGAACATGGGTTAGAAGGCATGGCATAATGATATAAAAAGGCATGGAACATGTGAAATAATAACATATAAACATGGTATCATATAAATATGGAGTCATAATAATGTGGAAGAAACATAAATTATTACTTTAGAACAAGACAAGGCTCGTTGCACATAGAGGAACACAAGTCAAGGTTAACCACCAAGACTGTTCCACATGGTAGCACGAGTCAAGGCTAACTGCCAAGACTGTTGCACATAATGTCTCATGAGACTCAACTTTACCCAATGAATTGGAGCACTATTTGGGTGCACCCATCTTAACTTGTTCATGAATATGTTTCCATATAAAGAGTCATATATAATCAATCATACATAAACATAAGGGTACTCATGGAAAGAAATGGGTATCATTGTCATGTCATAAAGCGTAATAAATGAGTGTATCATACAAGTGTCACTACAAGAGAATCGTTGTTTAGCGGCAGTTATTTTTGCATTTAGCGGAGGTTTAAACCACCGCTACATGGTTTGGCGGCGGTTTATGTAAACTGCCACCTAATACGGCGTCGCCAATCTATTAGCGGCGGTTATTTCCGTTTCATGGCAGTTTAAGGAAAGCGTCGTAGCTGCCTCATTTCGTGACAGTTTTATTGAGTTTTGTGGCGGTTTTTACGAGCCCTTAACATCAGTTTATTCGTGGTGGTTATAACCGCCACGAATAAAATCAAATACCACAGCCATAATACCACCGATGAAGTCACGAGAACCGCTGCAGAATGAGAACCTACGATGCGACTATGTAGCGGCGGTTAAAACCGCCACGAAATGTAATTTTTTTTACATTTCGTGGCGTTTATCACCGTTTAGTGGCGGTTTAAACCGCCGCCAATGTACATTTTGTGGCGATTTAAACCGCCGCTAAAAGCTGACCAGAAAAAAAATTACTCCCGCTGCACCACTGCCCTGAAAGACAAATCAAACCAGAAATACCATATTGTACATACCAACAGAAAACAAGAAACATCAACCTAGGAAATCGGTATAGAATAAATTGAAAAAAAAATAAGTAAGCATTGACATGCTATATAATAATGAACCATATTGTACATACCAACATACAACAAGAAACATAAACCTAAGAAATCAGTATAGAATAAATTAAAAAAAATATGATAGAATCAACTATAAAACATAGGTCCATTATTTGACTACTCTCCAAACATACATCTAGCCAATCCTTCTTGATCCCCCATAATATATATCACTTCAAAATGAAACATTAGATCTACATGTGTGTCGGTGTTCCCATATAGGGAGTGAGTGTAAAACACTGTTAGATTTACCATGTGTGGGCCTCCTACTTGGTTTAATACCCCAAATATACCATCACCACACACATCTATTATACCATGTGTCTTAGAGAATCTCGTGTGTTAGCCTCACTCAATACCTTATTGTGCACTTTTATGTAACACAACTAATATTCTATTAACTTATTTCTTAAAAAAATCATGATACACAAAAACATTATGTTCTATTTGATCATAATTTAAAATAATTATTGAGATACATTATAGTAATCACCTTGTAAACCTGGTAGGATGACTCTAAAATTCATTACACATGTCATTTCAACATAATTTTAATCTAGGATGAATCATGTCACATTACCTTAAAATTCATGCCTTCAATTATATTGTATTTTATTCCTCTTAACTAGGATACAATATATTCCCCTCTGAGGTTCAATCCCAACATCAAGAAACATGCTATTATTCTTATGTGATAAGAATAATATAAATCACTTTTACAAAATACCATAGTTAAATACTCTAGTATTAGATTCTTTATATAGTCCTTAATTTTAGATACCCCTCCTAGTATCACAATATCATATCCACCTTCAAGTTGTATTCCCCAGCCTCTTAAGCATTCATCCATTATCATCATACCAACATATATGATATTGAAAACAATATATGGTCCCTCTAATAGGTGTAATCCACAACCATACCTTCTCCAAATTAGTCATTGAAGACCAAGATGAAACTGAAATGGAAACTCATGATAAATTCAAACACTATCTATTTCTAGTTACCTTTCACAAAGTGTTCCCCTTCACAAAAAGTTAATATTCTTGAAATATTTATATTTAAATTTAACATAAATGGTATTATGTATCCCACTAATAATTAATAAACTATGTGTGTTATGATTCTATTTATAGAGATTCATATGATGCTCATCGTATGGGCCTGATCCCAACAATGTAAACACCTACAACCTCTTTGTATGGTGAAAAATGAATAATTTTCTTAACTATGTGGCCTTAAACAAATGAATCAAAAACATGTATTATATATATGATTAACCTAAAAATCATATATTTTCATATCTACATAGATTCAGAGAAATCATAGGAATAGGGTTAACTCATTAAACACTATTATTTTGATATTATTCATTAAAAAATCATAAATCTATAAGGGAATCCAATAATTCAAATGATTCCACCAAAAGAATATTTGATGATCCCAAAATCTCACACTCGACTACCAATTCAAACACAGGCCTAAATGGAATGATGTATACCACACTCGAGAAATCAAGACATAAAAAAGAAACATTAGAAATCAATAAAACGCATAAAAGGAAACATGAGAAATCAAGGAAATTTTAGGACATGAAAATTTTTGGTGGAAACTATGTTCCAAAAATGTTACATATACAAACCAACTGTTCCCATATTTGTTCAACACATGAAAAATACAACTAGTCATGGTCCGATGATGCACTGTCACCCTCGCCACCTTCATCACCACTTTCTGTTGTCACCTGTAAGAACATTATATTGAAAATTAAATACGGTTGCATATTTATATTAAAACTTAAAACCAATTAAAATTAGAAAACTAAATGATTTTGATTTTTTGTGATTTACCTGCATACCACCAGTCGATGCACTACCACCAGGGGCATATCTGCTCATATGCTAACATATTTCAATCAACTCTTTCTGCAAAGCAGATATCTGATCCCCCTGCTGGTGAACTATGTTTCGTAGAGAAAAAATCTATTTCTGAACATCTCCGGGTATGGGATGACTAAATCCAGGAGTAGATGCAGATGCCATCCCCGGTGGCCTGCTAAAAACCTCAGATGGTACGGGTCCCAAACCCATCCCGTGCACTCTACCAGGATGCTCCTTCCCAAGGACTTTAGCAACCGGGTCATCCTGGGAGACTGAGTAGGACTGCACAAGATTGGCATCCCATAGTTCTTTAATTTTTACCTATAAATCAAATATCTATTTTTTTAACACAGTAAAAACTGATAATAAGTTATTATAATAAAAAATTGACTTCATACCCCAACTTCTTCAGAAGTCTCATTAACAAAACTTCCATCTGATTTATTGTGAACATCCAACCATAGTTCAGTTCGGGATTCTTCGTGTCCTAAACTTTCTGACTGCATTAAGACAAGATAAATCAACAATTTAATATATTAAACTGATAATACTGTCTTATAATATTTAAACTAATTAAAAGATTACCAATGTCGTTCATCTTTTAGAAAATCTTTTTTAGCCCGCAGTGTGAGGGATGACTTGCTTAGCCCGGTTTGATGCATTCTATCCTGAGAGATCCTGAAATAAATAAAATGCAATTTAATAGTAATGTATTAAATGTCATGTCTACTTCATATACATATATAAATGTAAAATGATGATAATATAATAATATATATTTCAATACCATCTGCTTCTCATCACGATGTCTGTCAACAAAAACTTTCCACTGTTCTTTCGGTACCCCACTGGGTAGCTTCTCATACATTTGTTGCACAGTCAATGAGTTATCATTGACATCACACCACAGTCTCCATTTGAAATCTTTCCATTTCTTACCTAGATTTTTCAACATCCACTTCCGTGATATCATATCAGCAACTGTAAAGTGGAAGAACATATGTATACAGAAATTAATTTTGAACATATTAGTAACATGACATTCAATTAAACCATAATGTAATAAATTTACCTTTATTTGAGAATCAAAAACTTCATTTTTCCATCTTGGAGGCATATGTCTCCAATCATCATATGAAAAAGGAATGGAAATGGGCTCCACTGCCATCTGGCCTAGAATATGGCCAAGTAACCCCGCGGCGTCATCCGTCGAGATCCCATAAGAATCAAATGGCATGACTATATTTTTTCCAGTCATATTCCAAACATCTTCACTTTTTATGTTTTTCTCCATGGTTTCACTTTTGTAATCTTCAATGAGAAAACAATTAGTATAAACAAAATGAAATAAATTTATTTAATTAAAATTTGTACTTATGATAGTGACACTCCAGTATGCCTGTGATAAACTGGAAGGGGCGTGTCGCTACCCCACTGCTGAGGCTCCTGAAGAGGGATTTGATGACTCACCCTCTAATGGGACATCCAAAGATGGTGTGAGAGATGGTGCAGGGGGAGATGGTGTAGGGGTGTAGGCATCCGGTGCCTCAGATGTCGTGGGGAGGGAGCCATATGGATCGTCATCTATCGCAGAACTAGATGAAATAGTGTACTGCTTCCTCCTTGGAATTCCTGTCATTTAATCAAATAAAATTAAGTTCAGAATATATATTTCAAAAAAATTATGCAGAAAAAAAAATTAAAAATGATAATAGATGCCCAGTACTAACATACAAAATATATATAACAATGATAATGAATGACTGCAGAAATAAAACAAGTTGTTGTTGAATAAATAAATAATTGTACATACAATCATTTTCCCCTTCAATCATGTTGGTTTTATGCTCTATTGCTTCATCCACTTCATTCATCCTTGCTAGACAAATATTTTCAATATCATGATGGACAAATAATTTTACTTCCTGTTGTTGGTTAAATTCAATTTACGAGGTCAAATTATCCACTTCATCACCCATATCATACAAATATATTTTTATTACGTGAGAAACTACACTACACCCTTCATCAACAACATAATTCACATAATATACCATTTTTTCTTGCGATCCTAAGATATATGGATCATGCAGTTCACGATCACCAACATCCATCAAGCGAGAGAAGTTCACAGAAGTAAATTTCAAGGAATCTCTTTTAAAACCTCTGATAATATCGACCCATTTTCATTTGAATAAAACAACAGAAAAATTTATGTGGTAGTTTAATTCAATAATATCATGCAGCTTTCCGTAGTATTCCACTTCAGCAAATGTAAATATACCACTATTCTGTGTTTTCAAACCCACTTCTCGATCGACTGTACAAAATCTAAAGTCATTCAGATTATAAGCGTCAAACTTTCTAACTTGTTTTAGAGGACCTCTAGCAAGAAACCTCAAATCTTATGACACCTATGCTCGAGTATCAGTATTCATGATCTGAAAAAAGAAATATAATTTATTATATTTAAAAAATATATGTGTCAAACTAATATTCGTACTTATTGCAATATTTATGAACTTACACGTCGTGCAAACCATTCTACAAGATCTTTATTAACAGCTTTCTTTATATCTTTCTCATTTCGTGTTCGGCCTCTCATTCATCTCATTGTTTGTATCCTAAACTCTTCAATAAATAGATCTGCAATTTCACTATTCATCATCACATATTTATGTGCCTGTAATAATTCCAATTCAGTTAGTGTCACATTTGAGGTCCTCCCAACCGATCGGCCAATAGCAGGAAATATTTTGGATTTCTGATGTATTTGAGATTGAGTCGATGTGTCGTCAACATGTCCAACTCGATTAAATCTTGACTCAATATCATCCAAGTATCGAGAACAAAAGGTAAGACACTCCTTAGCCAAATAGCCTTCAGCAATAGAGCCTTCTGGTTGAGCTTTATTTCTCACGTATGATTTAAAATGCCCAAGATATCTGTGAAATAAAATAAACATAATTATGAATTTAATTAAGTACCAAAAATTGTTTACTTAACTAAAAAACATATAAATAAAGTACCTCTCTATTGGATACATCCATCGATAATGAACGGGGCCTCCTAATTTAGCTTCCTCAACCAAATGCACAGTTAAATGCATCATTACAGTAAAAAATGACGGAGGAAAGATCATCTTCATTGTACAAAGGGTCAATACAAACCTCTCCTGGAGGTTGTCAAGTTGAAATGGATGTAGATATTTCTCACATAGTTGTCTGAAAAATGTGCAGAATTGGAGTACAACAGCAGTAATTTTTTCAGGTAATAATGTATGCAATGCCAATGGTAGTAACTGTTGAAACAAAATATGTGAATCGTGACTTTTCAATCCATGTAACTTACGATTCTTCAAGTCAACACACCTCGAGATGTTACATGAATACCCATAAGATACCTTAAAATTATTTAAAAATCAAAGGAATGTATCTTTATCCCTATTTTTCATTGCAAAAATTTCCGGAGGATACTTTTCATTCTCATCTGGCCAGAGATTGCGTTTTATGTTCATTGATTGTAAGTCTTTGTGAGAATTGAGAAGATCCTTCGACTTTCCATGCTCATTAAGCAATGTGAAAATAAAATTTCCACAGACATTCTTCTAAATATGCATCACATCAAGATTATGCCACAACAAATTAAATTCCCAATACGGAAGTTTGAAGAATATACTTTTTTTCTTCCATTGTCTCATTCTGATTTCACTTGACGATGCACTTCGGACCCATTTTACGATATCATTCAAATGATGAACCTTCCCAAATTCTGTTTCAACATTTTCAAGCTATTTCAATATTTCATAACCAGTTAACAACTTTGGAGGTGGTCTACGATCAATGGAACCATTAAATTTTGATCTGTTCAGCCGAAATCTATGAGATGCATCGAGAAATCTTCAATGACACAAGAAGCACCATTTTCTAATGTGAGGTAGTCGTTTGGGCTCAAAATCAAGTTATAAACGGGACAATCCAAACCCGTGTAAGTGTTCCAACCAGATAAATTCCCAAGCCCAGGGAAGTCACTAATGGTCCACATTAAAGCAGCATGCATTTTGAACATTGTTTTAGAAGAAACATCAAATGTCTCAACACCATTGCTCCATAACTCCTGCAATTCGTCAATCAAAGGCTGAAAGTATACATCAATATCATTTCCAGACATTTTTTTTCTAGGAATAATCATCGAAAGGATAAAATATGTTTGTTTTATACACATCCACGGAGTCAGATTATAAGGGATCAAAATAACTAGCCAAATGCTATAACTGGTACTCAAAGTCCCAAATGGGTTGAATCCATCAGCAGCCAATCCCAATCGAATATTCCTAGGATCAGCTGAGATCTCTAGATGTAATGAATCAAATGTCTTCCATGATTGGGAATCTCGTGGATGTCTCATTAACTCATCATTGTTATTATCTACAGAATGCCACTTCATGTATTCAGCGGTTTTCGATGATATGAATAATCTTTGCAATTGAGGCTTCAAAGGAAAGTAATGCAAAACCTTTACAGGTGTGTTCCTTTTCTTCTTCTCCATGAAATTATGTTCATTCATACTTCCAACATCACCCTTTTCCTTCCATCTAGAAGAAGAAAATTTCTTGCAATTCTGTCTACTTGAATCCTCTCCCCAATAAAGCATACAATCATTGGGACATGCATGTATTTTGGTATAATTCAGACCAATCTTGTTAGAAACTTTTTTCATATCATAAAAATATTCTGGGATTTTTGCTTCATGAAATGCATCACAAATCAATTCCAATATCATAGACATTGCCTTATTTGTAATTCCACATAGAAATTTGATATGGTACAACTTCAGTAGAAATGAAAGATTTTAATATTTCAAACACCCACTATACAACTCTTGATTTCCATCGTCAACTAAATCATGAAACTCATTTTCCTCAGTGAAGTTTTCTCTTCCATTTGGCTCCACAGAATCAAGAGGAGGATCCAATGATATGTTACAATCTTGATCTGCATGTGTTACAGTCTCAAAAATATCACTTTTCATGTTTCAATTTGTAGCACCCTCTTCTAGTTGTTCTGATATGTTTGGATGCTGATAGTGGTGTCTTGCAGTGCTGAATGCATCATTTATGAGGTTTTGCATTTCATTTTCCATTGTCGATGAACTTGGGACCTCATTATGTGGATTAACATCAGTTCTAAATCTTTCTGTAATGTTCGATTCGCCATGCCAAATCCAACACAAATATTGACCAGGTAATTGCTTCAGTATTAAATTTTCATAAACTTCATCTCTCTTCAACCATGTTCTAAATTTACATTTAGGACATGGAAATTTTATTCTCCCTTCAACAGGTCGATTAGAAATTGAAAATTCTAAAAACTCATTCAAACCTTTAACATATTGAGGTGTGTTCCTCGGTAATATGATCCAGCTTTTATCCATGTATATCACAATGTGCCTACACAATAAAAAAAACACATAGTTACTACTAAATAGAGAAATAGATTCATATATACGATAGTGTAAGATTACAGAAACATAATATAATAAAGATGATCCCCTGAGTTAGATATGAACCCTCTAGTGTTTGGGATAGGGGAAGTTTCTTTGGTAAAGAGAAACAGTGTGCTAACAACATGGTAGCTACTTTACCATGAAAACCAAAGCACATTGTTAATTTGGAATAACCCCAACCTAAGTTCTCTATAGAGTCTTCATATAAGACTCTAATATCGAATAAATCTATTATAAATAATGTTTAGGGAAAACCTTATGATGCTTACTAAACTTAACACATTGTTAATTTGGAGTGGCAAGAACCATGTGAGGGATGGTAGTCTTTAGGCATGATAAGTGGTGGTGTTCATGGAAATGAATGATGAAATAACTTGGGAGATTGGGTTTTGAGGTTCTACGAACCTTGTGTGGATTGAATTCCTAGACCTATCTTTGGTGTATTCACATAGAAAAGAGTGGTGGTGTGACTTGAGGGTGATTTGGATCATATATGTGTTAGTGCTCATGAGTAGAGAATTATGGTTAAATGGGACAATCGAGGATCTGACCATGGAGTTGAACTAAGAGTCAGATTCAGACTTCGGTGTGGGCATTGAACATTTTTGTTATTCCTTGAGTTTTAAGGCATCGTGGTCGGGATATGGTAGCGCATTGGTGGGTGGGATTGAGCACCTTTGGTATAATTCATCTAGATAAGGACTTACTAGTGTTGTTGCATAAAAATTGATGTGGTAAGGTGGAGACCACATCAGAAATGGAGTTCAAGATGCGGCTGATGTGGTTTGGGGATCAAACTAGGGTATTTGAAGAATAGTTTATGTGTCTGGGCTTGGTGTTTGGAGTTTCATAGTAGAATAGTATTGGGAATTTGGAGATGAAATGTGAGGTGTTGGTACTATCATCCAGGACAACATAATAAGATAATTAGAATCACATAGGTGGAAATAGATCCTAGAAGGAATTATCTCTAAACATTATATTCAGGAACTTGGAAGAATTATATTCATCCAAACCACTACAATAAGTTAGAATAAATTCAATACCATTCACTTCAACATAGAAAATAAATTTATGCAAAGTAAAGGGATGCTATGCTTGAGTAACACATGTTTAATGGACTCCATGATCGAGTATCAAAAGTATAAGGAACTCCATACCTAAGTGTCATAATTCATTATAGTCAAGTAGGCCTTATAAATAAATAGGTTATCCATTTCAAAAAATAATTAAAAATATAAAGATACATATTCAATGAAAGTGATTACTTTCATCCAAGACTATATATATTAATGAAAAAATCATCTAGTTTGGATAACATATAGAGAAATAAAATACAAATAAAATTTAAATACAAAATAAACCTAGTTGAACTATATCACAATAAAGTTTCCCAAAAAAGTCACAACCATATTCACAACTCAAAACATCTCCATGTGATCCCCGAAAAGTCACAACATTCCAATGTCCATTAATGGAACAAGAGGAAACAAATGACTAGAAATCACAATCTTGGAATTAGAATGAAAAGATAGAAGTTACACACACACATGAATGTGTATGAAAAGTGTGATATAAATAGTTCTAGAAATATTTCACCATATATTCTTTGTAATTCATTTTATAAAAAAGATTCAAAAATACTTATTTTTTATAGAACTCTACCTAGGATTTTTCCAAACCAAATTATAATGATGAAAATGAGAAAATAGAGGAAGAGGTAATTGTGAAGGAATAAGAGGGCCTAAGATGAAGGAATAGACAAGAATCAAGGTCAAATCATGATGAAAACACCATGGATAAGAGAGAACCAGTAGAAGAGGAGGTGTGAGGCATTGGGTTATTGGTTAGGGGTCATGAACCACACAAGAGGGACACGGGTAGGCATAGTGAATTATTGTTAGGTGTATGTGAGGATACAATTAGAGGCTGATGATGAATATTAATGGATGAGAGTATGTGGTGTCCACCTTGGGTGCAGTTTCATTACACAATGAGTGGAGATTGATAGTGGGGGAGACCTGGTTTTGGGGTCTTCTTCATCTCATTATTACTGTTGTAGTGAACGTCATAACATGTCGATAAACATTTTATCCCTAATATACATATATATAATACACCCATTTACACCCATTTACAAACTTCGTTTATATATATATACACATATATATATGAATTACATAACTTGTATAATATATACATATATATATATATGTTGCACCCACTTACATCACTTGAAGCAATTAGTCATAGAGTTTGAAATGTAATACTTAAATATACTTATATATGTTTATGTATGACGAACATGAAATCACATGCATATATTTATATGAATTTAAATTCTAAAAAAATAAATTTGGGAATCACTTATGTATAAAAAATGGAATTTGAGATGAATATATATATATATAATTCCTCTAACAAAATTATAAATTCATGAATTAAAGTTTTTAAAATAAAAGTAATCACTTACTTTGGAACATCAAAACATGATAAAATATAATTCCCTAAATAGAACTCAATTATAAGAAGATAAATTTTTAAGGACAAACTAAACCCTATCTTCTAATTCTCAAAACTTGATTTAGAGAAACATTAACATAAGACATAAATTATAAAAATGAAATGATCCCTTAAAATAAGTTTTAGCACAATAGTAAATATTAAATCCCTTACATTATATTTCCTAAACTTAACTAAAACATAATTCAAATACATTAAATGATCCCTTATATAAAATAAGGTCCACAATCCAAAATATAAATTGTATAAAAAATATATGTTACAACAAATGAATATAATTTTACTAAACATAATTATTTACTGCAAAATTAAAATTCATTACACAATCAAGTTTTGACCAAATCAATTCCTTATTGCAGACCATAGCTTTGATAAATACAATTCATTACTTATTGGAAATCAAAAACCCATAATTTGAAATTAAAATTTCACCCTTACTTGATATGCTGGAACAAAACAGGAGCTGTTGCAGACTCCAAAACAAAACAAATGGACTGCAAAAGGCTGAGACAAAGAAACATGAAAAACACTGAAATTAGTTGAAATAGAAATGAACAAAACAACGAATGAAGATTCGGGCACCTACTCTATACAAGTTCTTGAGTGATTTTTAACTCAACCTACAAGAAAATTACTAGAATTCAAACCTTAGGGTTTTTATAGGTCATTGGGGTCGTGGTGTCATTGGGGTAATGGGGTCATGGGGTCTCCAGGGTCGTGGGGGGTCGGGGTCGCCGGGGTCGCCGGGGTCGCGGGGTCGCCGGATTCGTGGGGTCATCGGGGTCGCGGGGTCGCCGGGGTCGCAGGGGGCTAGGGTTTCAGGGGAAGTGGGAGTCGCGGGGTAGCGGGGTGAGAAGAGGGGTCGGGGTGGGGGGGAAGGGTCGGCGCTGTAAAAAAAACAAATGTTTCGTGGCGGTTTATTATAAACCACCGTGAAACCTTTTTTAAAAAAGGTTTAGCGGTGTTTATGTTGTAGTATGTCCATGAAAGAAAGTAATTAAAACATAAATGTTCATTCATAAGTGAAAATAAGCATATATCATGGTAAGTGATGTCAAATAGAAGTGACAACATGTAAGGATAGTATTTAATAAATTTTACCATTAAAAATTTTAGTGTGATTTTAAGGAAAATACTAAAGGGCATTTAAAATAGAAAAGGGAATAATATTGTATATAAACCCATAAGTGAACCAAGATGGTTTTACTAATAAAAAATGGATTTTAGCAAAATAATGGTTCCTTAAAACATATTATAGAGTGCACTTGAAATTGGGAAAGAATTCGAAAAGTTCCCTTAAAATGGGTTTGTTTTTCGAGAAGTATTGAGGAGGGAATCACTTAAAAACATGTATATCCCCAAAAGTGAATGATGAATGGACCTTGATACATGATTTTATATAATGTACACATAATTTAGAATATGTACATAAAAATAACATATAATTTCATTTGGGTAAAAAGAAATATAGAGCAACCCGAAGGAATAATGGAGGTTCGGGTAGAATCTCATACCTTAAGTCTGAAGGTGTCCTTCACGTGATCTTAATGTCATGGGTAACCAAATTAAATTAATTAATTAATATTTATAGAACCTATAATTAATTTAACTATTTTATTATAACCTTATTAATTTCATTCATGACCTTTTTGATAGCTTAAGAAGTTCAATTTCATTGTTTGGAAGTGTTTGTTTCCTTGGTTTTCATGATTGGTTTACTTATATAAATGTAAGGATAAAAATGTAGGATGAGAATGGTTTTCTAGAATTGTATTTGTATGTTATTATTTAAAATACATAATATTACATGGTTATAAAATTCATTTGGTTATTTGGAGTTAATATGAATCATTATATACAACTTTAATGATAAACATTTTGGTTAATTGGCGATTTTTAATCACAATGAACACATTTTGTTTTATAAATTAATATCATGTGCACAAAAGATTACAGAACCTTAAATTAGACATATTAAATATATAATAGTCTGTTTTAACCATCAAAATGTTTTCATGACCATAATTTAAAATGTTAATAGAAATTGAAAACTCGTCGTCCTTGAATGTGATAAATTAACACATCTCAGATGGTGTTTTCATTTATATTATAAAAGGAAGGGGAAAGGAGAGATGATGATGAATTATTACATTATCATAAAAAAAATAGTACATTTAAGGTAATGGATTTATCATAACATTTGGATGAAATTTTGTGAGGAAATAAAAATAAATAAAGGAACTTGAGTGAAAATAAAAGAAATGAATAGAGGAATTTGCCTCTTGAATATAAATTCCTTGAGAACCTCTTTAGGTAAGATGATTTAGTTATTTGAAGAGACCAAGGGCTGTTGGACGTGGGATAGACGATTAGGGAGATATTTGAGTAGAATTTAGATAAGGAACAATGCTTGATAGGAGTAAAGAGAAGAGGTAAAGAGGGGTGGTATTTATAATGGTGGAGAGGATGGGTTTCCCATTATTTTAATCATTAGTTTAATATTTTTTCTCAAGAATATGAATTGTTGGGAAAAAATCCCTCAAGGTAACATTGCATTATTTTTGGGTTGATTGTGTTTGTTGACAAAGTAGGTTTTCATGGATATTTGTCGAGTTCCCAATAAGTTGTTGACAATACTTGTTGACAAAGAAAGATGAAAAAGGAAATAACGATCTAGAGGCGGTACAAAAGAGCAGTACAATGTGGCTCTGTTTCCCAGTGTTTGCCAAATTTTTGGGGTCCAAAATTTGGAGTTTGGTGAGCATCGCGAAAAGTGGATTTCCATGAAGATCATATTTTTTATATGGCAAAGGCATGAGTTTCACGAAGATGGGATGTATGGAATGGATTTCACGAAGGCCAGAAAAATGGAGGCGGTGATGCTTCGCGATTACGTCAAAGCTTCACGAACGGCAGAGTTGAAGCGCATCGCAGCGATGAAGGGCTTCGCGAGGGAGCTTTGTGGCAAAGGCGCGAAGGAATGTTGATGATAATGCTCCGTGATTATGACGAGCTCCGCGAACAGAAAATTGTCGTAGTGCTTCGCGATTTGGACAGAATTCCAACGGAAACTTCAGAGCTTCGCGATTGGCGATGACGTGGCGTTGACTTCACGCAGAAGGGCCGAGGGTCGGTGGAATCACCTATAAATAGAGTCTGACCCCCTCGAGAGAAGTAGAGAGAATTTTTATAGAAAATCCTTTGCTCTCGATTTGCGAAGGTGGTTCACGGAGCCAGTGTGCTTCGCGAAAGAGGTGCTTCGCGGTGGCTATTATAGCTCCGCGAAACCTGCGAGCTCCGCATTGGCTTAGTAAGCTTCGTGAGGGATGTTTCTTTGTGACGGATTGAGCTTCTCAAAAGTGCTTCGCGAAAAGGCAGGAGCTTCGTGAAGGCTTGTTTGAGCTTCGCGAAATTGGGAGCTTCGCGAAGTAGGGTGCTTTGCGAAGGCGTTTCCAAAAGGAATTACCCAGTGTTCAAAGTCAATGAGGCATTCATCAGTGGATGAAAGTTGGACTTTAACAGAGCATCTATCTACAGTTGAAGATTCATTCTTTCATGCAAATGAAGAGACCTACAGGTCTATAAACTGTGATTTGATTCCCTTCTAGAGTAGTGATCTTAGGAAGAGGAAGAAGGTGATCCTCTCCACCGGCAGTGATCCAGAGAGAGAGAAACAAGGAGTGACCCTTGGGAAAGCAGTGAGCTGACCCTAAACTTTGTAAAGGCAGTGAGCCTGGGCATAGAAGTGATCTAGCCCGAACATTGTAATCCACAGCTAGTGAAGTTTAGTGGAATTGGTACGACCGGAAACTTGTCGGTGTATTATCCTTGGACGTAGCCCTTTGCGGTGAACCAAGTAAAATTGGCGTGTCTTGTGCATGATTTACTTTCTATTTACTTTGTGCAACAGGAAAGGGAGAGAAGGGTGTTTTTCTTAACAGTGAAACAAGATCAGAACGGGCGTTAATTTTAAATTAGTCATAATCTGATTCACCCCCCCCCCCTCTCAGGGTATTCAGCCTTGTGGACCTAACAATTGGTATCAGAGGGAAAGATTGACAGTTGTTCTTCTCTCAAATGGAGGTCACTAATCATAGAGGGATTCCGATCTTCGACGGATGTAATTTTCAGATATGGAATAATCGGATGCAACACTATTTTCGATCTTTGGGAAGGGATGTGTTTTCAGCAGCTATGCATGGTATCACAGCTGATATTACTAGTGGTGCATTATCAGAAGCTGAGAATAAAGAGTTGGATGATGATTCCAAAGAAATCAATGCCTTAGGGGGAGCCCTTTCCAATCCCATATATACAAAGGTGATGTCATGAAAAACATCACATGCCATGTGGGAAAATCTCTTGAATATTTATGAAGGGGATACAAAAGTCAGAGAGGCCAAGCTGCAAGTGTTGTGGAACAAGTATGAAGATCTAAGAATGAACCCGAATGAGTCTGTTGATGAATTCTTTGACAGGGTAAATCCTGTGGTAGAAGATATGCAGGGTCTTGGAGAAATTATCAAAGATATAAAAATTGTGAAGCGCATATTGAGAAAACTTCCACCTCAGTTCAATCCAAAAGTTTCTGTTTTGGAAGATAAAGACCCAAAAGAACTGACATTGGATAACCTGCACAGCACTCTTGTTGCATATGAAATGAGAAACGATGATAACGAGACTGTGGAAAAGGGAAAATCCAAAGAGGTGGCATTCAAGGCCATGAAGAAACTCACCATTGAAGATTCTAATGAAGAAGAAGAGATAGATAAGGTGATGTCATTCCTTTCTTCAAATCTGCAAAGAGGAAGAGGAAAGTTTAAAGGTAAACTTCCATTAGCATGCTTTCGATGTGGAAAGGTTGGTCATCTTGCGGCAAGATGCCCCAAGAAATTTCAAGATAACGATGATGATGATGATGAAGATGAAATTCCCAAGAAGAAGACTTCAGCGTTTGTGAAAGGGAAGAAGCAATTCAAGAGAAATTTCTTCAAGAAAAAGAATCTCCTTTCACAAGAAATTGAAAGTTCAGAGGAGTCTGAGGATAGAGAGGTTGAGGAAATAGAAAATTGCAGAGATCGTGGCATAAATTCCTTGGTGGCGATTGTTGGTAGTTCTCAAAGAAAGGAAGAATATAACGCTGAAGAAGAAGAAGAAATTGAAGGGAGAGTTGATATGGAAGCCGAATTAGAAGCAGCTCTTGAGGAGATAGACGTTTGGAGAGCCAAAACGAAGAAAGCCAATAAAGTGGTTCGTGATGCCAAACTCTATATGCAACAACAGGATGAAGAAAATTCTGAGCTATTAGAAGAAATTGAAAGACTAAAATCCTCAATACCAGATAGCTCAGAAAATATTGTTGAGTATAAGCTTAAAATTGAGGAACAAAAGAAGGAAATTGATTGTTTGACTAACATAGGAAAGGAGCAGGTCAGACGTATCAAAGACCTTGAAGAAGAAGTGGTTAGTCTGTGACGAAAAATGAAGGATCAAGAAAAACTCTTGACCCCCAATGTGATATCAGAAAAGCAGGCCATTCAGAAGACTGAGAAGATGAAAGAGGAGGCTCATAGTTCAGTAGGAGTGAAGCATCAAGAAAGCTCAAATGCTAAGGTTGATTCAGGGCTTAATCAGAAACAAAAATCTGTGGCAGCTGAAGTCAGACCGCAAGCACCCATCCCGAGATTGAAGGTGGATTTGGGCACAAAGCTGAATCAGAATATTCAGAGATCCCAAGGGGAAACTCATAGTGCTGAAGTAACACGAAGAAATTCACCTTATATCAGGTGTTATTGTTTTGGAAAGATGGGACATTCACAGTATGTATGTTCCATAGACAAAAGATATCGAAGGGAACACGAACAGAGATGGTAGCCAAACAGTGAACGGTTTTCCAGAACATATTTCGAAGGACACTGTTTTTGGTGCGGAGGATTTGGGCACATGGCTAGGTATTGTACTTCGACCATTCAGAGAAATGTGCCAAAGAAGAATCAAAACGTTCGCAAGCAGCAGATCAATAAACCGACGGGTGAGTTAAAAATGCAGAATAGATTTGCGGCTTTGCAAGATGAGGTCGGTCCATCATACTCTGAGAAAGAACATAAGTCTCAATCCATGCCGAGTGTGAAAGAAAAAGTATGTACCAAGAAGAAGAAAAATGAGAAGTCCGTGGTAGTGGAGATTTCCCTTAAAGCATCAGATCGATCTGGTGTGTGGATCCTTGACAGTGGTTGCACATCCCACATGACGGGTAATAAGGATCTTGTTACAGGAATCAAATATGACAAAGATGGAGTTGTAAAATTTCGAAATGATGAAGGCCTAAAGATTGTTGGCTCAGGGAAAGCCAGGTTTAGGGGTAAAGAGATGAGACGTGTTGATGTCTTGGTAGTAGAGGGTCTTAGTCATAACTTACTCAGTGTCAGTCAACTATGTGACTCTGGGCACTCTATTCGATTTACCAAGAAGTTGTGTGTTGTGAAAGGAAAAGATGGAGTAGCTGTTCTGCAGGGAAAAAGGTCAAAGGGAAATCTCTACCTTGTAGGTGGGGAAGAAGATACATGTATTTTATCCGGAGATGAAGAAAACCAGCTGTGGCATAAGCGACTTGGTCATTTATGTCAACCATCTATGGAGGATCTCGTAAAGTGTGATGCTGCTAGAGACCATCCCAAACTATCACGTGATCGCACTCATACGTGTGATGCTTGCCAACAAGGGAAGATCATCAGAAAGACATACAGGTCAAAGGAACAGAAATCAACTAGAGTGCTCGAACTGATTCATGCTGATGTATGTGGACCTATCTCACCATGAGCTATAAATGGGCAAAGGTACTATGTTCTTTTCATTGATGATTACAGCATAATGGCCTGGGTATTTTTCATTACCCATAAGACAGAGGTGTTTAGTTGCATAAAACAGTACAAGAGGGAGTCAGAAAAGATGCTTGGGCATAAAATTTTGAAGTTCCATACAGATAACGGTACAGAATTCACAAACAGTCATGTGGAAGAGTATCTCGAGAAACACGGGATAAGGCATCAAGTTTCATCAGTAAGAACTCCCCAACAGAATGGAGTGGTTGAAAGGAGAAATAGGATCATAAAAAACATGGCTAGAATGATGCTTATTGATAAAGACCTGCCAGATAAATTTTGTAAGGAAGCAGTTTTGACATCGGTCTATGTTTCGAACAGGTCTTTGTTGTGTCCGAAGTAGGGGAAGACTCTGTATGAACTGTGGTACGGAAAGAAGCCAACGCTGAAATACTTTTGAATCTTTGGAAGTAAGTGTTTCATTCTCAACAAAGAAAATCACAGGAAGTTTGAGGCACGAGGAGATGAGGGGGTATTCCTTGGCTACTCAGGGAAGAGCAAAGCATATAAATGTTTCAACAAAAGGCTGGGAAAAATCATTGAGAGCAATGATGTCACTATAGTTGAAAGTGAACAGAATACTCAACGATCCAGTGAACATTTCCAGGATGAAAGTGATGATGAGGTAAGCAACCCAGGGGGAGCAGAAGTGGAAGAAGCTGACTCAGAAGAAGATACTGATGATGAACAAGAAAGTGTCAAGTCTGTTTCTGCAAGGAAGCCAAAGAGTCGAGCTGAAATTGATAGGCAGAATATCATTGGTGATCAGACATCTCCAGTTCAGACTCGAAGAATGAAATCATTACAGCAAACATCGTTTTTATCTCAAGTGGAGCTGAAATGTTTTTCCGATGCAGCTGAAGATGAAAATTGGGTTCATGCTATGAATGAAGAGCTTGATCAGATTGAGAAGAACCAGACATGGGAGATTGTTTCGAGGCCAGAAGACAAGAATGTCATTGGGACTAAATGGGTTTATCGCAACAAGATGAATAAAGATGGCACAGTGATTTGGAACAAAGCACGACTAGTGTTCAAGGGATACTCCCAGATAGAGGGAATAGATGTTGATGAGACATTTTCACCGGTTGCAAGGCTGGAGACAATCAGATTATTTTTGGCCATAGCAGTGCAAAGAAAGTTTAAAGTGTTCCAGATGGATGTCAAATCCGCATTCTTGAATGGTGTTCTGGAAGAGGAGGTGTATATTGAGCAGCCAGATGGTTTTCTCATTCATGAGGATGAGAAAAAAGTTTACAGGCTGAAGAAGGCATTGTATGGGCTGAAACAAGCACCAAGGGCATGGTACTCAAGGCTTGATCAGTACTTGAAGAAGCTTGGTTTCCAGTGTGGAGGAGTTGATTACAACCTCTATTTCAGCAATGAAAATAATCAAAGGATGATGGTTCTAGTGTATGTCGATGACATAATTTTTGGTGGATCAGATGAAGCTTAGTGCAGACAGTTTTCCGAATTCATGAAAAATGAGTTTGAAATGTCAATGATTGGAGATCTAACGTTTTTCCTTGGTCTACAGGTGACACAAGTAAGGAATAGAACTTTTATTTCTCAATCCAAATATGCCAATGAGGTTTTAAGAAGGTTTGGAATGGATAATTCCAAGGAGATGAAGACTCTGGTTTCCACCCGGATGAAATTATCAAAAGATGAAGATGGGAAGGCAGTTAATATCACAGAATACAGGAAAATTATTGGACGTTTGTTGTACTTGACTGCAACAAGTCCAGATATTGTTTTCGCCACATGCCAAGCAGCGAGATATCAGAGTAATCCCAAAGAAAGCCACATGATTGCAGTGAAAATAATACTTCGATATATTCAGGGCACGGTGGATTTCATCTTGACATATACTGACAAATATCAGACAGAGTTATTGGGATATACTGATGCAGACTGGGCCGGTTCAGCAGATGATAGAAAATCAACGTCAGGTGGTGCATTCTATCTTGGTGGATTGTGTATTTCTTGGCTAAGCAAGAAGCAAGATTGCATTTCATTGAGCACCGCAGAAGCTGAGTATATTGCGGCCACTCAAGCATGCACACAGTTATTGTGGATGAAGCAGCAGCTTGAAGATATGGGAGTTGAAGTGAAGTCTCCGATCAGAATCCAGTGTGATAACTCAAGTGCTATAAATCTCAACAAAAATCTCGTCCATTACTCAAGGACAAAGAACATTGAGATCAAATATCATTTTATCAAGGAGAAGGTGGAGCAAGGGATTGTGAAGTTAGATTATGTGCCTACAGAGTTACAGGTTGCAGATATTCTGACAAAGGCCATACCCAAGGAAGCATTCAAAAGGAATCGACTGGCTCTGGGAGTTCAGTCGATTCCCCTCACTTAAAAGTGTGTGGATGTGTAAACCCCTCCCCCCTCTCCCCGAGGTATGATGTGTTTTTCCCTAATGTGCTGATGTGTTCTCTAATCTGTTACAGACTGTAAAGGAGTGACCTTTGGGTTCGTTGACAAAGGGGGAGAAAATAGTGATGGTTCAAGGGGGAGATAGTGTGGCTATTTGAGAAATCATGACAGATACGGGGAGAAGCTGACCAGTGGAGCAGCCAGATAGGGGGAGAAATGAGAAAGGGGGAGATTTTTTAAATCTGACGATGCTAGAAGTGATCGATCAAAGAATAGATATCACGACAACAGAGGATCGTGATAAAAGAAGAACAGTAGTGTTGGAATGGTGAGAGAAGGTTTCCAGCTATCATCAATTGGGATCAGTGTGGTTCAACAATTGGTATCAATTTAAGAATTGGTATCATGTTGGAATTGACAATTGGTGTTTGACATGAAGTGATTCATTGATGAACTTTTCATACTACTCTTGTTTCTCATGCTGAGCATTGATCATGTGGGCTTAGAGTACGTGTTAAGTGAATCCTTGAACGTCATCAGAATCGCAAGAGGCGAATGGTGGTAGCGGCTGGAATAAGACTCAGTGAGGTATCAACGTGCAGAAAATATTTCTGAGGAGAGTTATGAAGAATTGTCAACAAACCCAAAGGGGGATATTGTTGGAAAAAATACATCAAGGTAACATTGCAGTATTTTTGGGTTGATTGTGTTTGTTGACAAAGTAGGTTTTCATGGATATTTGTCGAGTTCCCAAGAAGTTGTTGACAATCCTTGTTGACAAAGAACGATGACAAAGGAAAGGACGATCTAGAGGCGGTACAAAAGAGCAGTACAAGGTGGCGCCGTTTCCCAGTGTTTTCCAAATTTTTGGGGTCCAAAATTTGGAGTTTGGTGAGCATCGCGAAAAGTTGATTTCCATGAAGATCATATTTTTTATATGGAAAAGGCATGAGTTTCGTGAAGATGGGATGTATGGATTGGATTTCGCGAAGGCCAGAAAAATAGAGGCGGTGATGCTTTGCGATTACATCAAATCTTCGTGAATGGAAGAGTTGAAGCGCATCGCGGCGATGAAGGGCTTCACGAGGGAGCTTCGCGAGGGAGCTTCGCGGCGAAGGCGCGAAGGAATGTTGACGGTAATGCTCCACGATTACGACGACCTCCGCGAACGGAAAATTGCAGTAGTGATTCGCGATTTGGACACAATTCCAACGGAAACTTCGGAGCTTCACGATTGGCGATGACGTGGAGTTGACTTCACGCAGAAGGGCCGAGGGTCGGTGGAATCGCCTATAAATAGAGGTCGACCCCCTCGAGAGAAGTAGATAGAATTTTCAGAGAAAATCCTTTGCTCTCGATTTGTGAAGGTGGTTCGCGGAGCCAGTGTGCTTCGCGAAAGAGGTGCTTCGCGGCGGATATTGTAGCTACGCGAAACCTGCGAGCTCCGCGTTGGCTTAGTAAGCTTCGCGAGGGACATTGCTTTGCGATGGCTTGAGATTCGCGAAAGTGCTTCGCGAAATTTCTTCGCGAAAAGGCAGGAGCTTCGCGAAGGCTTGTTTGAGCTTGGCGAAATTGGAAGCTTCGCGAAGTAGGGTGCTTTGCGAAGGCATTTTCAAAAGGAATTGCCCAGTGTTCAGAGGCAAAGAGGCATTCATCAGTGGATGAAAGTTGGACTTTAACAGAGTATCTATCTACAGTTGAAGATGTATTCTTTCATGCAAATAAAGAGACCTACAGGTCTATAAACTGTGAGTTGATTCCCTTCTAGAGCAGTGAGCTTAGGAAGAGGAAGAAGGTGATCCTCTCCACCGGCAGTGAGCTAGAGAGAGAGAAACTGGGAGTGACCCTTGGGAAAGCAGTGAGCTGACCCTAAACTTTGTAAAGGTAGTGAGTCTGGGCATAGAAGTGATCTAGCCCAAACATTGTAATCCACAGCTAGTGAAGTTTAGTGGAATTGGTACGACCGGCAACTTTTCGGCGTATTCTCCTTGGACGTAGCCCTTTGCGGTGAACCAAGTAAAATTGGCGTGTCCTGTGCATACTTTACTTTCTGTTTACTTTGTGCAACAGGAAAGGGAGAGAAGAGTGTTTTTCTTAACAGCGAAACAAGATCAGAACGGACGTTAATTTTAAATTAGTCATACCCTGATTCACCCCCCCCCCCCCTCTCAGGGTATTCAGCCTTGTGGACCTAACATGAATAGTCTTGATTATTATGACCAAAAAATGTAAAGAGTACATGTGAGTTCGAAACAATATCCATTTACATCATCCATGACTCAATCATGATGTAGAAATTCATTTATTTAGCATTTATCGTAAATTATCGTATTTTACTAGTCACCAAAAATTCAAGTATTTTAGAAAAATCCCAAAAATTCACCCTAACCATTTTTCAATGTGTAGAATAAAAAAATGAATTCCATTTTTAAAAAATAATTTTCTAAATATGATAAATTTAATTTTTAATTAAAATCATAATTTACTTGAAAAATACAAATTTTAAAATTAAAATTTCTGTTCTAAAACTTTGAAAAATTAATTAAGGTATCATAAAAATATATTATAATCATAATTCAACAAAATAATTATTTATTGATACATTTTATGAAAATAAATTTTCTTTTAATTTATTAAATTAAATGGAAAATTGTAATTAAATATACATGACTTACAAAAATACCGACACTTTATTAATAATTTTTAAAATGTCTATTTACTTATACTATGATATAATTATACCATATTTTCACTTATAATATGGATAAATTTTATTTATTATTTCATTGGTGAGGTTACTATTACATTGGTTGGTTTACTATTCATAAGTGTTATATTATTATTCCAAAGGTCAAGTTATTATTTCATCAGTATACATTCCTTAACTTCTAGAGATACCTTTTATTTTACTCATTATTCATTTATAAGGTTTTTATTTTGTTCTATTTGTAATATTATATGATTATACTATAAGTCATAATTATAAGAAGGGAATTCTATTGATAAAACATTGGTTTGTTACAAATATCCACAATAGCATGAAGTTGAGTTTTACATTGATTTAATCCCAAATGAAAGAAATTTATCAAATACTCCCTATAGGATGGGATTTATAGAACTAGTAGAGGTAAAGAAACAACTAGAGGAGTATTGTGGTAAGGGATTTATACTCCCTATTATTTCACCATGGGAAGCCCTTTTTCTGTTCATTAATAAGAAATATGGATTTATGAGGTTTTGTATTGATTATAGGGAAATCAATTATATTATGATAAAGAACAAGTATCCTCTATCTCCCATTGATGACTTATTAGATCAATGACATGGAGCAAATTATTTTTTAAAAGAATGAAATTAGTTCTGGGTATCATCAATTATGAGTACACTAGTAGAAATAGTGGCTTCAACGTCAAAACTATGACATCGGTTTCTTATAAATCGATGAAAAATATGTTTGCGGACACTTTTTGGTGTTGATTTTAACAAAAATTTATTCCAAAAATAGCCATCAAAATAATTTATATCATCGGTTTATGCGAAAAATCACTACCAAAACCATTTTAAAAAAACCTTAGATCATGAAATTCTCATTTTTGGATCTACAAAAGACTTTTTATCTCGACTCGTGATGACTCTGAAGGCCATCTACTGATCTTCAATGACCATTGTTCTTGAGTTTCTTTGTTTTTTATCATCATTTCATGATCATTGGTATCAATTATTCATCTTATATCTTTGTTTCACCATCCATGAAAGTATTTTTTCTTTGAAAACTATTTTTCAATGGACCATCAACCACGGTTTCATTTTATTTCTTGTTCTTGTTTATTGTTTTTTTTTTACAAACATTTTTGTTAGATCTTGCAGTTTTTATTCTTCCAACGAATTTGAGGGAGAAAATTCAGATTGCAGATCAATTTTCCTTCTTGAACTCTGAATTTTGTAAGTTATTTTTTTAATTTTAAAGAAAAATTATATATCATTTAATTATAATTTTGAGTTATTGTTTGTATGTAGTCGATTGTTAATTAAAAATATTGTTTTTAAAGTTTGTTTATTTTGATAACTTTTTTATTTAATGAAATTATCAAATTGTTTTTTCAAAAATTATATATACATATTTATAAGTGTGTATATATATGAATAGAATTTAGTAGCTATGATATTTTTTATTTTTTATTCTAACCAAATTATGTACATTTGGATCAGCATGACACACATCATGCAAAATAAATACCTTTAGTAGATTATTTTTTTATTTTATTTCTAATAATCATTGATATTTCCTATCTGATTACCAATCATTTTTATTGATTGTTTTTATGTTTAAAATTTATCTATTTATATATATATATATATATAAATGTTTATATGTTTTAATATATTCACCAATTATATTAATATTGAAATATCGGGTATTGAATGGATCATAATTGGATAGATTTATGAAGAATCACTGGTGAATATGAAAAGGGAGTTGATGATTTCCTAAGATTTTATAAACAAAATATTAAAAACGTAGATTTTATTTTATATCCATGTGTGAAGTTTTTGAATATGAGAAAGTTAAATTCTATAGAAATAAAGGATCATATCATTTTCTATGGTTTTATCCTTAATTATACATGTTTTATATATCATGGTGAAAGAGGTGAAAATTCAATATCTAATGTTGATGACAATAGACATAATAAAATAGAGGATCATATTAAAGAATTAATTCATGATTTAGGTGTTAAAACCATAAAAAACATTAACTTTTGAATGATTTTATGAAGATTCTAAGAAACCATTATTCTCAGGTTATAGTAAATATACTGTGTTATCAGTAGTTTTGAGATTAATTAACTTGAATGAAAAAAATGTGTGGAGTGATAAAATTTTCTCTAACTTACTTGATATTTTAAAATAGATACTTTCATAAGGCAATGGTCTTCTAGATTCCAATTATGAGGTGAAGAAAATATTATACCCAATGGGATTGGGGTATAAAAAGATGCATGTTTTCCCCAATGATTGTGTGTTGTATAGGAAAGAATATGAATATTTATCAAATTTTTTTACATGTGGGAAATCACGGTATAAGATGGATAAAAAATCTAACTTAGATTCATTCTCAGGTATTAGCATCTAACCTCATGCTAAATCAATTTTTCACTTTATAATAATTCCATCCAATAATTCCTTCATATAATTCTAATTATTCAATTGTGATTCATTCTCAGGTACCAGAATCAAATATCCTACTAAATAAATTTGGTACCTTCCGATAATTCCTTGTTTGAAGTGTCTATTTAAAAATTCAATTGATGAAAAAATGTTAAGATGACATTCAGATGAGTGCATATCTAATGGTAACTTATATCACCCTGATTATTTACCACAGTGGAAGATATTTTATAAACAATTTCATGATTTTGGAAGTGAAGTTAGAAATATCATAATAGGATTGTGTACTAATAGAATGAATCCATATCAGATCCTAAGTATCCAACATAGTTCATGGCCTATTTTTCAGTAGTTTACAACTTTTCCCCCACATATATGTATGAAGAAAAAATATTTTATTATGATATTGATGATTTATGGACTAAAATAGTTGAAAAATGATATTGATGTGTATCTTTCTCCATTTATTGATGAATTAAAACTTCTATGGGAGATAGGTGTTAAATTTTTCAATACATATAAGAAATAGTATTTTATTTGTCATGCTATGATAATTTTCACTATATATTATTTTCCTGCATATAGAAACTTATATGGATATAGTGTTAAGGGACATAAATCATGTCCAATTTTTAAAGAAGAGACTTAATATTATCAATTGAAAAATGAAAGAAAGATATTGTACATGGGACATTGAATATTTTTTTGAATTAAAAATCCTTATCATAGATTGAAGAAAGAATTTAACGGTTTAAAGTAATACAATATTCCCCCACAACCATTTTCAGTTGAATAATATTCTGATAGGTTAAAAAATATTGATTTGACATTTGGAAAGAAAAGAAGTTATGGTTTTCAAAAAAACATCTAGAAGAAATAGTCTATATTTTTTGAACTGCCTTATTGGATATTTTTAGAGATAAAACATTACATTGATGTGATTCAGGTTGAGAAAAACATATGTGATGGTTTTATTGAAACTTTTTTTGACATAAAAGGAAAGATAAAATGTGAATTTCATGCTAGATTGGACTTGATATCAATGGGAATACATTTGGATTTAGCTCCCACTATGAAAGGAAACAGAACATATTTACCTTTGGCTTGCCACACATTAAGAAAGATTGATATGATGAATTTTTTTCAGTGTCTTCATGATATTAAAGTACCCTGTGGTAATCCTTCAAATGTGAAGAATTTGGTGTTGTTGAATGATTTCAAATTAATAGGTATGAAATCTCATGATTTTCATGTATTGATGAAACAACTTCTACCAGTCATATTTTGTGGTATATTGCTGACAGCTATCAGAAATACTATCATCAGGTTATGTAATTTTTTCAAATCCATTTTTAACAAATTTGTTGATCCAAATTTGTTAGATGTGTTAGAGAATGAAGTTACTCTTGTACTTTTTCAACTAGAAATATATTTCCCACCTATGTTTCTTGATATAATGGTTCATCTTCTGATTCATTTGGTGTGTAAGATAATAATATGTAGGCCTGTTTATTTATGATGGAAGTATCATTTTGAAAGATATGTGAAAATTTTGAAGGGATATGTTGAAAATCATTATTGACCAGAGGCTTCTATTGTTCAAAAATATGTATCGGAAGAGGTGATTGAGTTCTATACTGATTATTTGTATGAAGTAGAGCATATTGGTCTCCATATATCTCAACATATGATATTTTATAGTGAAGGTATAGGTATTTGAGGCTTAAAGGTAAATTTCATTCCATGTGATGAAGTGATGAATGTGTATTTATACATTTTGAACAACACAAATGAGGTTCAATCATATATATCGCCACATATTATTGAATTGAGGTTATGATATTCGAAAACAAATGAAAAGTGGATGATTATTAAGCATAAAAAGACATTTGTTTCATGGTTTAAAGAGAAATTCATCACAAATATATTTGTATCAAAAACATTGAAATAGTTTTTAGGGGACTATATCTTAATGTGATCACATGGTATGGTTTTTATATTAATGGGTACACATTTTACACAAAAAAAAGTTGGATGAAAAGAGTACTGTTTAAAATAACGGTGGGATGGTCATCGCTAAAGTACTTCATTCTTTTAGTACAAAGGATAAAACACCAATTTATGCAATAACACCATATTTTGGAGTTCTTGAATACATATGGGAAATTAATTATATTTAAATTCAAGTCATTGTGTTTAAGTGTAATTGGTTTGAAAGTAATAGTGGTGTGAAACATGATAAATATGGGTTTAAACTAGTTGATTTGAAAATATTTAGTTGCAATGAGGATCCATTTATCATGGAGACACATGAAAAAAAAATATTTTATTTTATTCATATGTCGAATGATCAGTGGTCTGTCATTTTGCAAGGGAAAAGAATCCATTTGGCTGATGAGGATGATGATGATGTTATTGATTTATATGAGGCTTCTTCATCTATTACACAATTTCTAGATAACACTGACTATAACGCAGACATAGTGCATGCAGTATGAAATTATCATGCTGAAGATATATTTGAAAACACTAAATTACTCTCCTAATTAATCTGGTAAATATTTACATTATATTTCTTTTTTAAAATTTATATGTGTAAAACTGTATTTTTTAATAACTATTGGCTATTTAATTTTATATATTTGATTATTTATATTATTTTTTGTGTTAAATTTTGATATTCCACAGTTATGGTTAAACATTTTTTCATTGAAATGCCTGAAATACATTATTATATTTGGTTAAATTTATATATATGGGAACACTTTTACGTACATATTTCTATTTTCCTATTTTCTAATTATTCACTTGTCTAATAATATATAGGTACACAAGAATTTTATTACATTTACCTGTTTTAATGACAGATATGGATACATTGATAGAGGAACATGTACCGATGTAGTTGTCTTTTTTTATATTATTAAATATCCAATAATATAGTTATTTAATGAAAGAAAACTTTTAATTTAAAAAAAAATAATTACAGGGATACTGATGAGACTTTAGCAGCGGTGTCTTATGCTTTTAATATTTAAAAATAAATTTCTTGAGTTGGTAAACATGGAATTACATGTTTACCAAAACTATCACTTGCTCATGGATATGAGCGATTACATGTTAGTTTTAATGATGATAATAATGCAACTGGACCAAATCAAATGAAGTTTATCAGCTATATCACCATGCAGAGCTGTTGGAGGATTAACATTTTATATCCTGATTGGAATTACATTATGAAGATGGTGATAGATCATATTTGGGAGGCCATAATGGTAACATATCTCAATTGATTTATTTTATCTCATTTTTTGAATATGATATATTTTAAATGACTAATATTTATTTTATTCAATTATAGATGACATTCAATTTTGAAGAAGAAAAAGAAATTAAGAAAATATGTCTTTCTTTAGTGGTGGTTCGATGGAGATATTTCAAAACAAAGTTGACAAAAAATTATGTTTTTGGAAAGAAACAAAATGAAAACTCATGCCTCAAGTATGAGTTTTTATATGAAGATACATGGAAGAAATTTGTTTCCAGCCGACATGATAAAGCATTTCTGGTATGATAATTATATTATATTGTAAATTTTCTTATGTATATACTTAATTACTTATTAGTTAATTTTTTATATAATAGGCCTCCAGTAAATCTCATCAAGACATCCAGCTACAGAATGTATACCCTTGTACTTTATCACATGGAGGGTATTATTTATTAGAGTAAAAAATTATTGAGTAAAAGTTTGAAGCATTAAGAGCTCAGTCTACTAGTGGTTCTGATGAGGTCCAGTTTGGTCCTCCATCTCCCACCACCCTCCATAAAAATGTAAAAGAGCGAGATGAAGAAAAAATTAAAAGTATCTTATAGAGAAAGATAAGTAAGTATATGAAATAATTGTAAGTAAAAAAATTATTTTTCATGAATTTTTGTATTTTATAAATTAACAACACTAATATAAAATTCTTTATTTTTCATTTCAGGATGAACTTCAAGATAAATCAACACAGGGAAATTTTATCTCTAAGGGTAGGATGGACATCCTATCCACTACTTTAAGAAATCCAGAACACCCCAACCTGATAAGAGAATATGAGGATGGTGTTAGTATTCGTAAAAAAATTTATATAAAAGTAAGCAATCAAGAGACCTATAAATAGAATCCTTAATAAATGAGCTGAAAGATACGAAACAGTCCATGGGTGATCAAATTCAATAAGTTGTGCAAGCTATGTTAGAATAATTGACGAGACAGTCATAGTCTATACAACCTTCTTAACCTTCCCAGCCTTTTTAGCCGGTATCACAGCCTGTACTGCCCGCCCAGATAGACCATCCTACCCAAATTTCCTACTCATACCATCCACCTCCTCACTTGGACCCAACCTTATACAGTGAGTTGTGTACTAGAGATCCTCATGTATATATTGTATCATTCAGAGTTGTTCATTTTCTTAGGGATTATGTACATCACCAGACTATGCAAATGGGTCAGGTTAGAGTATTATTACATGATATTATTGATCCTAATACTCTACTACCATTTCCTACTAAGGATGTTACCAGATTTGGGGATTGTATGGGTCATTTTTTACTTTGTCCAACTAGCCTTTTTTATTATCTTTCATACGAGGTATGCATTTTTTAATATTAATTAAATCTAATTGAAAATTAATTATAATGTTTTCTAAAATTTAACTTATATAGAAGTATCTAAAATCAAAAGAAATGTAACAAAGGAAACAAAAGGTTTAGAAACAAACAATTGTAGATCCTTCTGATAATTCTGATGGTATAAAAATATTATCTCAGGCTTCTTCTTCCTTAGGTAATATCTATGAGTTTCGGATGATGTTTTATATATGTGGAAGATATTATCCATTGAGAATATTCAGAAAAGATATCATGGATCTGATTTATTTTGAAGAGCTCGGTGTGCCTATGTTGCAGTTGTTTTCCATATAAGTAAATTGATGTTTATGTTTCTATTTCTTTAATTAAAGATGGTTTAAATTGACTAACTATATTAAATTTTTAAGTAGGTTTCTACATATATTTCTTATTCAAAATGAGATCACAGGTGTTTGTGGTTTTATATATATAGAATTCATTTCAACAGTTGAGAAATATTTGAAGACTTTTGATAGAGTTACTTATATATGTGAGAGATTATTAAAGACAAAGATTGGTTGTTGGTTTTTTTCCATTTCTTGATGGGTAAAACACAAACATAATTATGAAATAATGTTCATTATAATTTCATTAATTGTGAACATTTTTTATTGTAGGGGGAATTAGATGTTAGGTGTATTCTGCCTAATTGAATGCATATTATATTGGTTTTTATCTTTATTAGGTGATGTTCATAAAAAATTTACCACGTTGTTAGACAAGTAAGTTTTCTTCTTTTTTATAAGTTAATTATCTTTAATTATTATTGTTTATACATGTATTATTAGTTGATATATATGAAAATTAATTTCATGGGAAAAATTTAACAATGATCACTTGTCAATAAAGAACCCAAATGAAATCCAATATGTAAAAGTAATGGTAATTATTTTTTATATTATATATTATTTTGATTTTTGATATATATATATATATTGGTTTTTATTATCAATTTAATGTTTTATAACTGCAGTGTCATCATCAACAAGAAAATATGGAATGTGGTTATTATGTTCTACGATTCATGTATGAGATAATCACAACTATATTAAGGAATAAATTTTATATGCTTAGTTATATTAATTATTTTATATTTTATGTCATAGTATTTTGTTTTTTAATTTTATATCATTAAATGTTATTGTAGACATTCAATGATGTTGAGTCGTATACGAATGATGAACTTACCCATCTTTAATCTTTATTTGTCAACTATTTGTTAATTATGATTATGATTTAAGGTATGTATCTTCTAATTTTTAGGATTAATATTACATTTTTCCTAATAACAAGTGTTTAAAAACTAATTCTTTTATTATAATAGGTGTTTAAACCTAATGATCTCAAAATAATTCTTCAACAAATGCTAATGATTATGTTATAAATTATCAGGTATGAGTTTTTTAATTATAGTTTATAATATAATTAGGTAGATAATGTTTTTTTAATTAAGTTGTTAAATTGTGTTTGTTTTTATAGATTTTTACTCTATGATACATGTTGTTTGATTGTTGTATATTGTGTTTTCTATTACAGGAATTCTGATATTTTTTGGGCGTGATATTTATAATTTTATAAAAAAATTATCTTTCAGCATCAGTTTTTATAAAAAAATACGTCGAGACCTTAAAAAAATACAAAAGGTTTCGGTTTCAGTTTTTCTATAAATTGATACTGAAAATTTTTTTCTTCGCCACTTTCTTTTAGAAACTAACATCAGAAAATAGTCTGAGACAAATTTTCGACATCGATTTTAACCAAAACCAACATTGAATGTGCTTTTCGACATCGGTTTTGGTTAAAACCGACACTGAAAACATGGCCTAAATTTTAAAAAATTGAGTTTTGACATTAGTTTTTAGAAAAACGACATTGAAGCCATTATTTTTAACATAAACTAAATAAATATTAGTTAAAAACTGATGTTAAAATTGAAAAAAAACCTACATTAGAACATGTTTTTTCACTATTGGTAAAGAATGAAGATATTCCAAAGACATCATTTCAAACTAGGTATAGATATTACAAGTTTACAGTAATGTCATTTGGATTGACTAATACGCCCTTTATTTTAATGGATCTATGAATAGAGTATTCATGGAATATCTTGATAATTTTTTTTGTTATTTATTGATGATATCTTTGTATACTCTAAAATCCATGAGGATCATGAGAATCACATGTAGGTCATTCATGAGATTATTAAAAGAAAAGTGTTATATGGGAAATTTAGAAAGTGTGAATTATGGTTTCAAAAAGTTTCTTTTCATGGAAATATTTTCTATAAATATTGAATTTTAGTTGATATTTTGAATAAAAATGATATCAAATAATGGGTGACACCAACAAATAGAACTAAGGTATGAAATTTCATTGGTTTTGTAGTTTATTATTAGTGATTTGTTCAAAAAAACACAACTGGATAACCTATTAACCAAATATACACGTAAAGGGGTTAAGTTCATATGGATAAAGTAATGTGAATAATGTTTTGAATAATTGAAAAAGATGTTGGTGAATGCTTTGATTTTGACTCTACCATTAGGAAATGATGGATTTTTGATATATAGATGATGCATCAAATAAGGGGCTTGGTTGTGTCCTTATGCTGAATAATAAAGTTATTACCTATGAATCAAGGAAATTAAAGACTCGTGAACAAAACTATCCAACTCATGATCTTGAGTTGGCATCAGTAATCATTGTATAGAATATATGGAGACATTATCTCTATGGTGAAATGTGTGAGATATACATAGATCATAAGAGTTTGAAATACAACTTTTCATAGAAAGAGATCAACATGAGGAAAATATGATGTCTTGAGCTACTCAATGATTAGGATTTATTAATACACTACCACCTAGGAAAGTCAAATAAGGTATTGGATGCATTGAGTAGGAAATATCATAGAGTCCTAACCAAAATGAGGTTTGAGAGGGATCTTATGTTTATGGATTTAGTGGGATGTATCTTAGAATTATTAAGTAAGTAGAAACATTAATCCTTTTTCTAATGATGGTCAAACCATCTTTACTAGAAAATATAAAAATTTCGTGGCCTAGTGATAAGAATTTTCAAAAGAAAATTAAAGTTTTGAATGATGGGAAATTAGAAGAATTTTTATATAAAGATAGAGTTCTAAAATTTGGAAAGTGGTTATGTGTTCCATCAATACCTAACCTAAAAAGGGAAATATTAGATGATGTTCATAACATTAATTTCTCTATACAACCTGGAATCACTAAGATGTATAGATATTTGAAGAAACATTTTTGGGGGTATTATATGAAAGAGGAAATTGTTGATTATGTGTCCATATGTTTGGTTTTTGAATAAGTGAATGATGAGAGAAAGTATCCTACAGAAGTCAAGAAAACCCTACCCATTCCTATGTGGAAATGGGATGACATTACTATATAATTTGTAACTATATTACCAAATAATCCTAGAAATAATGATACAATATGGGTTATTGTTGATCACCTTACCAAATCTATACATTTCTTTGATATAATAGAAGATTTACCTCTTGATTGCCTTGCACGACTCTATATTAATGAAGTTATAAGACTTCATGGAACACATTGTTCAATTGTTTATGATCATGATCCACGATTTAAAACAAAATTCTAGAAAATTATTTAGATGTCTCTTAATATTGAGCTTCATTTGAGCATTGCATATCATCCTCAAACTGACGGTAAGTCTAAATGGACTATTCATACATTGGAAGACATGTTGAGTTCATACTCACTTGATTGAAAATTAATTTTTTTTTATTAACATAACCCCCTTTTAAGGGGTGAGGGGGAACCCAACGAGACATCACAGACTTAAAGACATAAATCGTGCCCCAAAATTTCAAAAAACCATCAACAACTAGATCAATACAATAAAGAAAAGATCCTCCCCGGCATCAAAAACGTTACGTCCAGCTTCCACCTTCTTATCGCTACTCGGCAAGATATCTTGTGCAGAGCTGCATGGGCCTGGTACTGATGAAAAAATCCATACCCTCTCAAACATTCAAATCCATATAGTGATGGTATGGGGAAAAATTCCTACTCTGAACCTCATTGGAATTAACACCTTGAAGAAGGTCTAGTTGCAAAGGCCCTTGAACACATACCATAGGTCAATATGAACCATCACAAAACTCATTAAAAAATCCATAAAATAGTCATTCAAAAAATCATCAACAACTTAATCAGAAACCCAGTTGCCATAATCGTCAGAAGAAGACAGCCCCGCTGCAATAAAACCAGAGGATCCCTTCAAAACCATAGCTTCAGACAAGCAACCCGAAGAAACCAGACACTCCTAGATGTGAGAATCCATGCCAATTCCTCCTGGGGATGAAATACCCAAAAACCACACCAAAGTAGCATCACCAAATAGGGGAACCATTATTTACCTTTGGTAGTGTATTCCTATAACAATATCTTCTAGTTAAGTATTCAAATGGCATCTTATAAATCATTATATGGAAAGAGATGATGTACTCCAAATTTTTTAGAAGAAGTTGGTGAAATAAAGCTTGTGGGTATAGAACTTTTTGAGGAGATAACAATAATGGTAAAGACTATTCAGACTCATATTACATTATATCAAAGTAGAAAAAAGATTTATGTCAATACCTAAAATAAATATTTGGAATTTCAAGTGAGATATCATGTTTTTCGGAATATATCTCCGTGGAAGGGTGTTATAAGGTTTGGTAAAAATATAAAATTGATCCATAGGTACATCAGACCTTTTGAAATTATGGAATGAATTTTAATTGTGGCTTGCCAATTGGAAATGCCACCAAGCCTCCCTAAATTACATTATGTGTTCCATATCTCATTGCTAAGGAAGTATATGCCAGACCCAACATATATGATCACTGATAAAGAAATCAAACTGGAAACTAATATATCTTAATATTAATAGCCTTCCAAATTCTTGACACTAGAGAGAAAGTGTCAAGGAATCAGATGACTCGACTGGTAAAGGTACTTTGGATGAATTATAAAATAGAGTAAGCAATGTGGGAACCTGAGGATGTTATAAAGAAGAACCACACTAATTTTTTTAGAAGTTAGTGTCCATGAAAATTTTGAGGAACAAATTTTTTTAGGATAAAAGAATGTAATATCCTGAGATTTTAAAAGAACACTATGTTTGATAGTGTATACAACACGCAACACCAAGCATAAACGAACCACAAAAAATTATTATTTAAATATGACCATTATAACCTAGCCATTGAATAAGAAAATATGAATAGGAATAACCACATTATGAAATATATATAAATTTTAAACTCAATAAAAATTTATTGATTAATTATTTGGAAATAAACACTCAATTTTTAGTAAAGTCGTTTTATTCTTCAAAAAATATGTTTTGTTCAAAAATGATTTTTATTGTATTTTGTGAAAAAATAATATAATTAATTTTTTCACTTTTATAAATTTTATTTGATAAAATGAACTTAATTTTTTAAATTATAAAATCAAAACTATCTAAGGATTAATTTTTGGGATTTTTCTGAAAAATATTGATTTTTCAGTGAATAGTAAAAATACTACTCCTTATCAAAAACTATATTTTTGTTTCAAGCATGTATAAAGTTACATTTTATTTTAAGATTGTTACAAGTTAAAAATAGTTGTATTATATTATCAATAACCTTTTTAAATTTATTTAAATAAATTTTACAACTAAATTTGGTATCAAAACATTTTTTATACTTAAAAAATCATTTTTCAGAAAAATTGTTTTTCATTGCATTTTGTGTTTTTATCTTAAATAAATTAATGCCACTTATAGGAATTGAATCATGAAAAATGGATATAATATTTAGAATAATGATGTCCAAATTTGGTAAATATTTACTTTTATTATTAATATTAACCTTAGTAATTTTATGTCACCTCAGTAAGGTAAATTTGGTAATTTATGTTAAAAGAAATATGATAAGGACTAAAAAATTATTGTAACATTTTCCATAATTTTATTAGATAAGTATATATCATACATAAATATAAATATGTCTAATATATGACCTTTTGTTTCCATTTGGTGATGACTTAGACCTTTATAATATTTTATGTAAAGAAAAGTCAAAAATGTCATTCTCATTGTTTTATTAACTATAAATTATTGAAATATGGATAAAAAGAAAGTATGTTTGGTTATAAATACTAATTTTAAATATAAAAAGATTTATTTTTATCATGATAATTTATTTACAATTATTAGTGATGAAATAATTAACTGAAATGCTTGTGCAATGTCGACTCAACATTTATTTAATTAATAGAAAAATAATAGAAATGATATTAAAAATACTAAAAATAATATAATTTGAAATAATTATTGTGTCCCAAGAATTTTTTAGATAATTATAACATTTTAGTAATGTTTTAATGTATTTTATTCAAAATCCCTCATTTTATTGATTTATTTAATGTCAAATTAAATGAATAGTGTTAAAATGATATTAATTGTATTTTATAATAAATAATATTTTATTAAATGATATAAAATCCATAAAAACTTAAAATTGGTCAAATTAATGGGATATGGTTTTAAAAATCATCTATGATCCATTTATTGGTCGTTTTTCATTTTATATTTACATTATTAACCCTTAAACGGTATACAACTTTAATATTATGGTAATTGTCAAAAGGGTTAATGGGGGGTTAAAACTAAAAGATAAGGGTGAAAACATAACCAAAACATGTACAGATTTTATTGGATGAGATTATTTCAACTTATACTCATATTTTATTTGAATTATATCAATTTGGTTCCATTTGGGAAATAAAACTATGTTATATTAACTTAATACTTTAAGAAATTTCAAGAAAGCCCCTCCCCTCAATTATAAAAGGACGTATCTCCTTTCACTTATTTACACCACTATGAGCCATATATCTAGACCAAACCCTACCCATTCCACTTATAAATATCCATATTCATGTTTTATAGGTTATTTCCCTTCCAAAAGACCAACCCTAGGACCCATGAGAAGAGATCTAAAGAAAGTCTACCGAAAAAGAGGTAATCATCTTTACCGACTCTTTTAAATTTATTTCTTCTTGTACTTCATATTAAGGTGTTTTATCCATCATAAAATAGTAACTCTAATATAATAAATATACTGATATATTATTATGATTATGGTATGGTCACACCCTGACCTCAAGAATTTAATTATTTTGATTATTTTAACTATTTTAAAAAAAAATCCTCATTTTTTATTTTAGGCTGGTGCACAGGCACTACAGAGTTAGCAGTAACTGTGCGGTCGGCCCAGGTGACCGTGTGGCTTCCCAATACTTAAAATAGATAAATTTTATGGAAATAAAATAAAGTAAATGTTTAAACCATAATAATAATAATAATAATATTGTAGATAATAATATTATCATTATTAAAATTGTTACTAATATTATTATTATTAAATTGTTATTAATATTATTATTATTAAAAATGAAACAAAAATTATTATTATTATTATTAGTAGTAATTTATTTTTAAAAGGGTTTTTTTTAATTAAACCCTAACACTCCCCCTTCTACCTTCCCTACCACATAGTACAACCCCCCCCCTCCATTTCACCATGAGCATCTTCCCTTACCTTGTGTGAACCTCTTCTCCAGCCACCCTACTCCCTCGCCACCTCTCCCCTCTCCGGCCGGACCTCCCCCTTATGTCACCTCCCTCTCCACTAGTTGACCTCCATGGCGCACTGCTCTCCTCTGACCGACTTCTCCAGCATTCGGCCCTCCTCTGGACAACCTCCCCATCATGCAGCTTTCTTCTGGCCGACCTCTATGGTATGAAACCCTCCTCCATCTGACATCCTCTATGCATGACCCCCCCCCCCCCCCCCACTCTGGTGAGCTTCCTTGGTTTTCTTTAGGGGTTTATTCCCATGGTTGAACCCTAGGGTTTCGAGTATGGTGTTTTTTTATTTTTCTCGTTGTTTAGGGTGTGCGGATTGGTCTTTGGGATGTTCACTCCCTCCTCTGAGAGTTTTGTCGCATTCTCACATCAGCAAGGTAGGTGATTCCATTTTTTTCCTTTCCGATTTACTCTATTGATGCTTTTGTATTTTTAATTACAATAAAAATGTGATTTTCATACTTGTTGTGTATTTACTTAGGTTTGTGTGGAGTTTTTATGTTGAAAAAAAATTGGTGGAAGTGTTTTTCTAAGGGTTTATACCTATATGTTTTATAGTGGTGTACGTGATGTGTTTGATTAAAATGGTTATTGTTCTTTTTTAAAATAAATTGAGAACTTACAATAATGTTTGACCCTAGTTTCATTTTATATCATGATTTTGATTTGTAATTGGGTAATTTCCTTATGCCTAAACCTTTAAGTTGAATTCCATAGTTTCTTGATTGTTTTAAGAATATGTTTTATATTTATGTCGTATATGTATAAGCTGTGAAATCTAGTTGTGATTACTAAAAATGGTTATGCATTTGTTTTTCACAAATTATATAAGTTTCCAACATGTGTTTTTTTATTGATATATTCTTGTTTTGGAAAAATTAATTGGTTGTTTAATTAGGTTTTTAGAAGGTTTTTCATGCATTTGGTTTTAAGATGGATTTTTCATGAGGCATTGGGTGTGATTTATGTGCAAACCCTGATTGAGTCATTTAATAGTATTTATAAATTGGGAAAGAGGTTTATTAAATTGAGTGTGATATGTGAAACATATTTTAGAAGGTTTTTATGTGAGTTTAATTTTTAAATAGAGTTTTTGGTGTTTTTCATGGACTTTTGGAAAGTACCATTGGATGTTGGCACATCCATGGGTGCATGGAGTGCACACATGGATGAGCATTCAAATGAAGATGGTACTTTAAAAATAGTGTTTTCCTTTAACATTGTTTCACTTAAATGTTTTTTTGGTTTTTGAATCTTACCTTGATTCCCTTCTTTGGATTAATTTTATTTTAGGGATTCATGGTGTTTTTGAGTCCTGGGGATTTATGGTAGGGAGTTGCGATCGGTTTCGAAGGCGTGCATGAATATTCCCAGGTATGGATATATATAAATATATATCTTATGTGTGTGTGTTACCTTATGGAACGGGGAACATGTGCATCGATTTAAGTATATATATATATATATATATATATATATATGGAAGTTTGTGCGTGCGAGCGGGTTGCTGCTTGAGTTAGAAATCTTTGGCTTGGCCATACTTTGAGGTAGGATTTCCCATGCACTTTCCGTTTTAATTTAAGATTCATTAGTTTCTTTCTTTTCACACCCTCTTTGATTTATAAATATGAATATATGAGACTTTTATTATATTTTTTGTTGTGCAATTAGTGTTATAAGGCTTGTTTTGTGATAACTGAATTGTCTTGGTAAATAGCACACACCAAGTGTTCGGTTAAATGCCCGGTTGGGTTTTATGGGTAATTTAGGATGTAAAATGCATGGTTTAGATTTATATATGTATTGGAAAGATTAAAAATGGTGTTTGGGGTTCCTTTTATGGGTTTCCCTTGTGTTTTTGGTTTTTATAAATATATGAATGTTGGTTTTTAAGGTGTTTTGGCATGTGTCACCAATAAATGGCATTTTTGACACTTTTATAAGAAATGGTTTGTTTTCAAGGTGTAATAGAAATATTTTAAGGAGTTTTTTTAAATGGTTTTGAAATGTAAAATGGTGTGTTTAAACCTCTTTTGGAAAGATGAATTTTATGTTTGATAAAAAATGGTTTTGTGAAATGTTTAAAGGCTCGTTTAGCAACTTTGTGAAATTGATAAAAATATTTATTATGAAAACCTCCATTGGATGTTTCTCGTGCATTTTCTATATATAATGGATGGTATGTCCTTTCTGTGTAATCCTTGTGATCCATTATCAGGGTTCCTCAGTGAGAAATCTTTGTGTTCTATTTGTTCTAATGCATGAGATCGGTCCTTGGGGTGGCTCGGGGTGAAGCCAATGGTGAACTATTATTATTATATATTTGTGATTGGATGCTCGGTTATCATTGGTTGGATCACCCCTATTATATACATGAGACATGGGAACCTGGCGTATTGAGAGAATTATTTAAGAACGATTGCTACACTTGCAGTTGACATACTGACCAGTGGCCAATAGTATGTGGATATATCTAGGTTTATTGCTATGGGATTGAACCCCTCAGTCTGTCCTGAGTTAGGGTGGCTGAGCATTTTGTGTGTTTTTGATTTTATCATGTGTGGTATGCTACAGGGGATGGGGTCTCATGTATTAGTGCATTCTGGATTATTCTTGATCTCCTGGGTTCACCTATGTCTATTACCTCTTAGTTTCTTGCAGTAATTAATGTGATACTTGTATGTATAGTTTCATTTCCCTTGTTATGTAAATATTGTTGTGATTTCTTGTGTAGTGTTTACTTGGAAGTAATGTGTTGGTTTCTAAAATCTTTTGAAAAAGGTTTTAAAGTCAAAGTTTTTTATAATCTTTCTTTCCATCAAAAAAATGAAAGCATCACTTCCCTTTCAAAAATGTTAACGATGCACTAATAGAATGAACTTGGTTTTGGAAATGAATAAGGGTGGTGAGTTGTATTTTGTTTTGAGTAAAATGAGTATAAAAGCATACTTTGATATATTGTAGTTCAAACTTGAAGATTAATGTTTATTTTATTTTAAAGGGAGTGTATTGGTAATAGTTTATCGAGCTAGCCTACTGATTTTTAATACTCACGCCTATAGTTTATCTTTGTTTTTAGCTTTAGGTGCTGCCTCTTTCTTGGATTTGGTCGTCATAGTGCGACATTGGTTTGAGGTTAATGGTGACCCATAGGGTCATATAGAGGTATATAAAATTTTATTTTCTCACCACTGCTATTTTTCATTTTCATTCTTCAGTTTTTATTTATTTGTCTTTAATTTATGGGTCAAATCATTCCCATCTATTTAATTTTGATATACGGCACTAGTTTCTTACCCGTGGGGATTGGGAATACCCTTCAGGCCATGCCACAGGCCCGTTCGGGTGACCGATTCAGTGTTGACCCAGGTTGGTTCATGGAAAAATGTTATCAGATGAGGCCCTTGTTATTTGGGGTGTCTGGTAGATAGAGATTAGGACCGTCGGGACTCGAGAGGTAGGTTGTGGGCTGGTGTCTGATCACCACCACTCATGATAAGACCTGAGTTACCAGGGATAGTCCTATAATTGAGTCTTTTGTCTTTGTTTTGTATTGAGGGATACAACGGAGGCAAGCCAGTGTTACATCATGATTTCACATAGAGTAGTGACCCATGTGGAGTTTAAGTACATGGTTTAAGCTTCTCTTAGTTGTTTATGCTTACTTGGGGCATGGATCGCTACCATGTCGTCGAGTTAATCATAATTACTAGTTCCTCATTCTATAATTTTGGTGCAATTTGTGGTTCACTTTGGTTTTGGTTGGTGTAAATGTGTTTTTGAAAATGAAAAGGGTTTTTTAAATGAAGATGTTTTCTTTTAAATGAATTTACATTGGTAAAATGGGTTCTAAAATTGGAATTGTTTTGATATGATAATTTGGTAAATGTTTGGATTTTCTAAGAAAATGTATTGGGTGCGGCCCTTAATACTCTTTATGAATAATTTAACATGTGAGAGTATGTGTGTGGAAAGTGTGTGTTGGTACGTACAGATGGGAATGGATGAACACGTGTGCAACGGTTCATAGGATTCCTTGGGTGTATATTTGAAACTAAAGGCTTGGATTTTTTTTAAAGTGATTTTCAGAAGGGAAAATAGTTTCATAAATTGGTTTTTGTTTTATAATGTGGGTTTTTTTAGTGAAAGGTGGTTTTGTGTTTGGAAAGTGGCTTGAAATAGGATGGTTTTGAAAATCAAATTGGAAATTTGATTTTTGAAAAGATATGATTTTTGGTTTTGTTGGAATGTTTTTGGTTCTCAAGCCTATTGATTTGGTTTGAGGAGTTTCTTTTGGTTTTACTCTAGTTTGATGCTGGTTTTAGTTTGTGTATTTCGTGTTGTTCAGAATGTGATGCCCAGAAAGGTCCCTCCAAGTTCTAATGAGTCGTGCCCAGTTCCTGAGTTTTCTTGGATGTTTCTTATCTTTCACAGTGTTAGAGGTCTGTTAGAGGCAGGTATATAGATTGAAGAGGTAGTGCGTGTCTTCAGGGTGTTGAGAACTTTCGAGGCTATCAGGTTTTGTGCTATTTTGGAGTTTTTTGAGAGTCCATTTTTGGACCATTGGAAGTTGGTTGTCCCATATTCATTGGAAGTTTGGGTGACATGGGAAATGTATGAGGCCACCTTTTTCCGAGGGTCCATACCTGAGGAGGTGAAGTTAAGGAAGGTGGAAGAGTTGTGGGATATTCGGTAGGGTCAGTGATTAGTAAAATTTTACTTAGACCACTTTGAAGAGTTGGTTCCTGGGGTGCAGTTAGTGGTGGTTGGAAATCTGTCACCTCTTTTCATTCGTAAGGGTTACCTATATGGAAAGAAGTGTAGGCCAAAGGAACCTGTTCTTAAGTGTTTTTATAAGGGTTTATACTTATATGATTTATAGTGGTGTACATGAGGTGTTTGATTAAAATGGTTATTGTTTTTTTAAATAAATTGAGCACTTGCGATAAAGTTTAACCCTAGTTATATTTTATATCATGATTTTGATTTGTAATTGGTTTAGTTCCCTATGCCTAAACCTGTAAGTTTAATTCCATGGTTTCTTTATTGTTTTAAGAATATGTTTTATATTTATGTTGTATATGTATAATCTATGAAATCTGGTTATGATTACTAAAAATGGTTCTGAATTTTTTTTTTTTTTGCACAAATTATCTAAGTTTCCAGCATCATATTTTCTTGTTGATATATGCTTGTTTTGGAAAATTGAATTAGTTCTTTAATTGAGATTTTAAAAGGTTTTTAAAAGGGTTGTCAAGCTTTTGGTTTTAAGATGGATTTTTCATAAGGCATTAGGTGTGTTTTATGTGCGAACCCTGGTTGATACATTTAACAGTATTTATAAATAGTGCAAGAGGTTTGTTAAATTGGGTATGAGATGCGAAACATATTTTTGGAAGGTTTTTTATGTGAGTTTTATTTTTAAAGAGAGTTTTTGGTGTTTTCATGGACTTTTGGAAAGTACTATTAGATGTTGGCATATTCATGGGTGCGCGGAGTGCACACATGGATTGGCATTCAAATGAAGATAGTACTTTAAAAATAGTGTTTTCCTTTAACATTGTTTCTCTTAAATGTTTTGTTGGTTTTTGAATCATATCTTGATTCCCTTTTTTGGATTAATTTTATTTTAGGGATTCATGGTGTTTTTGAGTCCCGGGGATTTATGGTAGGGAGTTGTGATCGGTTTCGAAGGTGTGCACGTATATTCCTAAGTACGGATATGTATATATATATATATATATCTTATGTGTGTGTGTTCACTCATGGAACGGGGAACACGTGCATCGATTTAAGGATATATATATATGGAAGTGTGTGCATGCGAGTGGGCTGCTGCTTGAGTTAGAAAACGTTGGCTTGGCCATCCTTTGAGGTAGGATTCCCCATACACTTTCCTTTTTAATTTAAGATCCATTAGTTTCTTGATTTTCACACCCTCTTTGATTTATAAATATGAATATATTAGCCTTGGATTAGATTTTTTGGTGTGCAATTAGTGTTTTAAGCCTTATTTTGTGATAATTAGAATTGTCTTGGTAAATAGTGCACACCAAGTGTCGGGTTAAATGCCTGGTTGGCTTTTGTGGGTAATTTAGGAGGTAAAATGCATGGTTTAGATTTATATATGTATTGGAAAGATGAAAAATGGTGTTTGGGGTTCCTTTTATGGGTTTCCATTGTGGTTTTGGTTTTTATAAAGATATGAATGTTGGTTTTTAAGGTGTTTTGACATGTGTCACTGATAAATGGATCGTTTGGCGCTTTGTAAGAAATGGTTTGTTTTCAAGGTGTAATGTAAATATTTTAAGGAGTTTTTGCAAATGGTTTTAAAATAGAAAATGGTGTGTTTACACCTCTTTTTGAAAGATGGATTGTATGTTTGATAAAAAGTGATTTTGTGAAATGCTTAAATGCCTGTTTGGAAACTTTGTGAAATTAATAAAAGAATTTATTATGAAAACCTTCATTGGATTTTTTTCATTCCTTTTCTAAGTATAATGGATGGGATGTCCTCTTTGTGGAATCCTTTTGATCCATTATCATGATTCCTCGGTGGGAACTCTTTGTGTTCTATTTGTTCTAATGCGTGAGATCGGTCCTTGGGGTGGCTCGGGGTGAAGCCTGTTGTGAACTATTATTATTATATATTTGTGATTGGATGCTCGATTGGCATCAGTTGGCTCACCCCCTTTATATACATGAGACATGGGAACTTGGCATATTGAGATAATTATCTAAGAACGATTGTTGTACTAGTAGTTGACGTACTGACTAGTGGTCCATAGTAGGTGGATATATCTAGGTTTATTGTTATGGGATTGGGACCATCGGTCTGTCTTGAGTTAGGGTGGTTGAGAATTTAGGGAATTTTATATTTCATTGTGTGTGGCATGCTACCGGGGGTGAGGTCTCATGTACTATTACATTCTGGATTATTCTTGATCTCCTAGGTTCACTTATGTCTATTACCTCTTAGTTTCTTGTAGTAATTAATGTGATACTTGTATGTATATTTTCATTGCCCTTGTTATGTGAATATTGTGGTGCTTACTTGTGTAGTGTTTACTTGGAAGTGATGTGTTGGATTCTAAAAGCTTGTGACAAAATTTTAAAGTCAAAGTGTTTTATAATCTTTCTTGCCATCAAAAAAATGAAAGCATCACTTCCCTTTCAAAAATGTTAACGGCACACTAATAGAATGAACTTGGTTTTGGAAATGAATAAGGACAATGAGTTGTATTTTGTTTTGAGTAAAATGAGTAGAAAAGAATACTTTGATATATTGTAGTTAAAACTTAAAGATTGATGTTTATTTTATTTTAAAGTGCATTGGGAATAGTTTATTGGGCTAGCCTACTAAATTTTAATACTCACATCTATAGTTTATCTTTGTTTTTAGCTTCGAGTGTTGCCACTTGCTTGGATTCGGTCGTTGTAGTGAGACGTTAGTTTGAGGTCGGTGGTGACTCGTAAGGTCACATGGAGACATGTACAATTTTATTTTCTCTCCGTTGCTAGTTTTCATTTTCATTGTTCAGTTTTTATTTATTTGTCTTTCATTTATGGATCAAATCGTTCTCACCTATTTAATTTTGATGCTCGACACTAGTTGTCAGCCTGTGGGGATCGGGAACACCCTTCGATTCATGTCGCAAGACGGCTCGGGTAACTAGTTCAGTGTCGACCCAGATTGGTACGTGACAGGTACAACCATATTCCATCTCTTTTCCACCTTATGAAAAGTGAAAACATCACTCAGGTGTAGGTATGGCTAACCATCTCCACATAGCAGTATAATTTGTTTTTCATCACCACTTTACATGGGTGGTTATAAAGATGGAAATAATGAGTATATATGGTATATATGACATAAATATTATTCTGGGACTATAATATCATATATACCTTCTTACCATCCAATCCGTTAGAAAAACGATAATGTCACCTATGCATATGTGCGGACTACCACCTCCACAAAGCAATGTGATCCGTTTTTCATTTATGCTTTACATTAAGGTTAACAAAGATGGATTTTATGATTATATATGATATATATGATACAATAATGATTCTGGAAAGATTGATTATTATTCAAATTTCTTTCGTTGCATCTGTTGAAATGTGAAAACAGTGTTCATGTGTACGTACGACCTACCGTCTCTATAAACGGTGTAATTCATTTTTCTATCTCTATCTATTATGAATGACTCTTAATATATATATATATTGAATATATATGATAATTATACCATGAATAGAATTATGGAGATAATGGAACCATATTAAAAGTACAAGGACCAGAACTACCGAATCAAAAGATACATGAAAAACAAAGCAATGAACACCCAAAATAATGATAATAATAAAACATTGTTAACAAACAGGTAATAAAATGTTATAAATGGGTCATATGTGATATTGTAGATATGTATATGGTTCTGGTATGTAATGATAATAAATCTAAATTTTTTATAATAAAGGTTAGAGCACGTTCAACTAAAGGAAAATGTGAGGCAAGGGATTTCATCTCAATTTCCCCACCATTGAGACATATTTAGTATTATGCACATATTTACATTATGTGGTGCATATACTATCCATTTGAGGTATTTAACATGAATATGTATTTATTCATGATGATTAATGAGTCAATTCGCGTAACACTTTCAATGGGAATGTTTAAAAGAAAAACCGTTCTTATTTATCTTCTTGATCGAGTATATTTTTCTCACATATCCATATTTTTCAAATTTATTTTATGAAAATCATTTTTATTTACACGAATGGTTTATAAGGATATTTTAAGTTATCCTTGATTTTTCACATTGTATGAAAGGGATATTTATAATGTTTTCCCAAAAGGGGTTTTTTCAACTTTCTCTACAAAAAGTCAATAGGAATGTTTTTTTAACTTATACGTCATTAACAGACTTTCCCACCACCATAATTGTTTTATGCTCTTTAGCTTCTTCTATATGATTTCAATGATTTTACAAAGGAAACTTAGTATGAAATCTTATTCACTACATTTTCTTCTATTTTTAAAAGAATTGATTTTACTACAAAATCTACTTTTCTAATGGTTACAACTCATCTCTATATTAATTTTGTGAATATTAATGTTTTCTTGAAACATTCACTTTCTTGTGACCATTGGACATTACATTTGTCTTAAATATCTATATTCTTTGTATCATGGATATTATTATTTTATAAATCATATACCATTGTACATATGATGTTTTACATTGAAATTTAATTAATTGATTGGGGAAAACCTTGATAAATCCATATTCTTTACTCATTATGGATAATTGTTAATAAGGCCTATTGTTCATTAATTAAATCGATCATTCGATATATGAGGAATGCATTGGACATGCAGTGATGGGTGGGGCTCGAAATTATATAGTTCCTCGATGCATTGATGGGTCTCATGAGACAAATTATAAAGCTAGCATTAAATGGGTTTTTGGTGTATATCTACCCATAGTTTTAAATTGTAAATTGTCTTAATAGAAGACTTTGATGGTAGAGATATCATGGTGTTTGATATCATGACGTCCAATATTAATCATTTCCTTCATTAAGAATTCAGTAATTATTATCCATGATATTACTGCATTGATATTATCCATGGATACATTCAATGCTCAGTTTTTTATTAAATGACATGTATTTCTAGTTATTTATTTCGTCATTTTGATTATGTCTTATTTACTCATGATAGCTTTTGATGTACATAACTCTTACAGAGCATCTGAGCTCACCATTTTATTTGTTTTCTTTTCCCCTGGATATAAAGTAGAATATTTTGAATAATGTCGAGGATGCAAGAATATTTTTATGGTGCATATTTTACATTTCCAATGTCATATGGGAATCATGTATGTATATGGTTCTTCAATACTACTAAATTATTTGGTCCTTTGGAATGTGATTACTTGTATCTAACACCAATTTAATAAAGAAAATAACGTCTCTAGGTTGCTAAAGTTGGGACTGTTACAAGCAGCATGTGATGTGGTCTAGAATACATCTGTAGGAAGAGCCAGATCGTGTCGCGATAGGAATAGTCGGGTTTAGGTGCATCTAAGCATGCAGGAACAACATGCAACGAGATTGGATGTCCGACAGGAAAGGTGTGACCAGATGACGGCAGGGCCATGCGGGATGGTCGGAGGAGGGGTTGGACAACCAGATCTTTTCCATGTGAGATTCATTTTCAATTTGTCAGCATTGCAATAATAATATATTAATAAGAATAATAATACATAAATAATAACAAATGATTAAAATACAACTAGATATGATAAAATATCATTAATAAAAAATAAATAATATGATAAATAATAAAAATTAATAATATAATTTGTATAATTAATAATTAATATGACAACTAATATTTAATATTTAATAACTTAATTAATAATATAATTAATAATATGATTAATAATTATTAAGTAATTATGTTATTAATTAGTAAGTGTTAATAAGTAAATTATATTATTAATTATATTAATAACAAGTAATAATATAATTAATAATAAGTAATGACATGCCCCCAGGGGCGTAGTGTAGAGACCCAAAGTTTGACGCACATGGACATTACATTACTTTTGCGGAATACTTAGTACATAACAAAAACAGACACACAAGGACCGTAATAGTTTAGTGTCTTTGGAAACTTGGAACGTAATCTTCTAATCGTGGTGAAAGATCTTCAACATCTCCCATAAAGATCTTCCCCTTTTTTTCTTACCTAAAACCTTTCTTTATATCCTGGGGAAAAGAAAACATAAAAAGGGTGAGCTCAAATGCTCAGTAAGGGTAAGCATGGATAAAATAAAACAAACCATATACATTTGAACATAAAAACATGTACATAATGTTTAAACATCGAAATCTTGTGCAATGACATAAAACATGACAGTACGTAAGGCATAGATCAAAATAGAACATCAATCATGATAAAATAGCTTGTAAATAAAACTTGTAATTGTGGAAAAACATTAAGCACATGATATGATTTCCATAGTAGCCAAACCATTGCTGTCAAGACCATCTTAGTGGACAAAGTCCCTTTCTGAATCGAGTTCACTCCTCGTTCCAGTCTTGTATTACTGAACCGGATTAACTTACCATTTCAGCCATGTCTATCTCATGAGATATAAATCTTTACCCAATGCATTGGAGGGAGATATAGGTCACACCCATCTCATAATGAAATCATTCTTACTTGTGCCACAAAATAAACATACATCATTAATAATAACCCAACGAATAAAATGAGTGTCATAAACATCATCTCATCATCACATAATCCATATAAAAGAAATGGATATCATTTCATAATAAGAAAAGTGAAACCATGTAAATCATAGAGACACATATGAAATAATGTCATCTTAGATGAAAAATGGTTTTGATAAAACACTTGAAATGAATTCTTGAGGAAAATATCCTTTCTTCTTCAAAATCATTTTCTTTTCACAAAATGTCATGCAATTATAAAAGAAAAGGATTTTGTTGAAAATAGTAATGAAATATTTTGAAGGAAGCTTCATGAAAATAAGGCTTTATAAAACCGTAAAAAAATCCTTTCATGCCGTATAAGTTAAAAAAACATTTTTCTCGTACTTTTGCCAGAAAAGTCAAAAAGTACCTCGTAAAAAAAAGATTCTTTACATACCATGTAGTAAAAGTCAAAAATGGGTAAAAATGACTTTAAATATACATGAAACTATTTTTAGAAAATTGGGACAAGGATGATAAATATAACCCCAGTAAATACTTACGAATAAACAATCTCGGATAAGAACGAGATTGGAGTAGTTATCCCTTACCTTAGTTCTGATATGCTTCGTACGTATCCGAACCTCATGTATAATGATTTAAATAATGTCATTGACTTATTACAGAATCATATTCATTGTTATGATATCATATATGGTTCACTTATGACTTTATATTACCCGTTCTTTTGTAAATCCATGTTAAAGCAGCGTTTTGGGTAAAATTGTTTCATTTATCGTACGTGTTTCGACTTGTTGTTCTTGATATTATTACTTATATCCTGATTTCCTTAATTTCAGAATGTAAAACATGATTTATATATAATAAATATTCAGCATATACATATATATGATAGATTGATAAATGGAATGAAATACACCGTTCATGGAGACGGTAGGTCATACGTACGCATGAACGTTGTTTTCGTTTCCTTATTGAATTGAATGGAATTAAATAGATGACATACATATATATATACATAAATCCAGTAGCATTATTATGTCATATATTTCATGTTTACTTATTATATATACTTTATAATCATTCTTGAATTTTTAACATGGAAGATGAATCTCATCGCGTCGTGGAGACGGTAATCCGTACGTACGCACAAGCGATGATATCGTTCCCATATTTATTGAATGGAATTGGAGTGAATGATATAATATCTTAAAATCAGTATGATGTTATAATAATCATATGTAGATATTATTTACACCATTATACCCATCCAAGTAAGGTGGTGGTGGAAAAACATATTACACCACGGCGTGGAGACGGTATTCTGTACGTATGCACGCGTGGTGATTTCGTTTTCCGTAGGATGGATAGAAGGTGGAATAGGGTTGTTTCATATTTATAATAACATATCAGTATATGAGTGATATTGATGTTATTACTTCATAATGAAACAACTAAAGAAGAGGAAGTAGAAGAAGAAATAAATTTGAAAGAATCGGTAACGGATATTACCTCTTCTTCGATGCACCTTCTTTAAACTTCTTCTTAGGGCACTAGGGTTGGTCTTTTGAGAAGACCAGAACCTATATGATATAACTATAGAGGTTGAGAAGAGGAATTGGCAGGGTTTGGTCGAGCTTCAAGGCTCAAAAGGGTGTGAAGAGAAGTGGGAAGGGGTTCCCTTTTTATAAGGGAGGAGAGGGGCACCTTTGGAAATCTTAAAAATATTAATTTATAATAAATCTAACCCCACTTAAAAACCTCCAAAAATGACTCATTCGAATATTAGATGAGATAGGGTTGTAATCTCATCAACCAATAAAATTTAGACATGTAGGGAATTTATTTTAAACATTATCAACTTGATTTATCCTTATTTAATCTATTAAATTTTATTTTGGTAATAAGATTCTAAATTTTAAATTGTTATAAATAATTACTTATGTGCTGTGAATTATCCATAATTAGATAATTTATGACATTGTAGACTATATAAATTTCAATTTATAATTTTTAAATATTTTTGTGATTTTTAAACAATTTAATAATATGTTATTTTTATAAAATAACAAGTGTCAATTTTGACACTATTCATTTATTTGAATTTAAATAAAATTCACACAGATGATATATTCAAACTAAAATATTTAATAGGTTCCTAACATGTCATAGTAATCTAGAAAATTAGTGGAGCACATTAAATAGTTCATATAATATTTATTTTACTATTTGTAAAACCATTTATTTGATATTTCTCTTAATAAAATAATTACTACAACATTTTTGTATAATTATTAAATATACTTATTTGTTGCATAAAAATTAAAAATAAAATACTAGGATGAAGATATATCTTATATCTTTCATAAGAATACATTTAGTCGGATTTATCTTCTAAAACACCCAAATTTTAAAATGATATATTTATTAAATTATGAAGGTGACAACTTTGACATCATATAAAATAAAATAATATAAGTGTCATAATCACTTTTATAAGACTCCAAACGGTCATATATTCGGTCATTGGATGCTTATGGTGTATATATACACTACCAATAAGTTTTTCTTAGGTTTGTGAGCCCTTTAATATGTATTACTATTTCAATAAAAACAATATTATTGATTTTTTTACTAAATAAATAATGTTTGCATCATTAATGTATAAGCTAATAAGTTAATTAAATAACTCTTAAAAATTACAAATAAATTACCATGATAAAGAAAAAAAATAGCTTTCAAATGAGTATTTATAACCGAATTTATATTCTGTATAACCTTATATTAAAAATACTTTAATTATTAAAGTTTGAGTGAGACATATTTCACTTTTCATTAAATAAAATAAACTAAAGGTCTTAATCACATCCAAGTGGGTTCTAATGGATTCCATTTCGACCCAAATATGACTTAGGACGAAATATAATCATCCAATTGAATCAAGACAAGTGTTAGGGTAATTTTATAATATTATATTTACCCTTAATTACCCGATTTACCTTTAACGATTGTAAATAAAATTTACCGTAGTTATTATTCATAATACCCAAAAATAAAAAGTAGTCTATTAATATAATTTGGACTCACTGATTCCAAATATGGAATCCATTTTTCCAAATTCAATACACAGAAGTTGCAGAAATTAAATTAAAATTAATCTTGTTGTCGAAAGAAAATGGGTTTTTGTTTAAAACATTGCAAAAGATTGAATTGATTTAACCTACGAATTCAATGTAAAATCAATGTTAATGACATACATTATATTAAATGGTAAAAATATATTCTATTTATACTTTAAAACCATTCAATGTTATAATTTAACCATATAAATTATTACGATGAAAAAAGTTGTTTTTAATTAAAATATAGTGTGTTTTTACTATTTATTAAAATATGAAAGTTATCGGAAAAATATCAAAACTTTATCCAATGTAAATTTTTATATCCTGATTCAATAGAAGAAGTTTATTTTGTAAAATTTAACTTATAAACTTGTCGAAAATTATATTTAAAATGGGTGCGCTATCAAAAGGCGGCAAAACTGTATTTTTTGAAAAATACTTATTTTACCCAAAAAAAATATTTTGTTCTCATACCATGTTCTATAAAATGTGTAAGATGAATTATAATGTCATAAAATTTAAAATGTATTTACTACTGTTCATAACGGCTAGTTTATAATAATAATATAACCATATATCGCTGTTTAGTGAAACCCGATATTGCGTACAACACACGCTATCGAGGAAGATCGCGATTGCGTGTAATGCAAGCTAAATCAGGGTTGCGTGTAGTGCAAGACTCCTTTGTTGTTGCGTATAACAAAATACAACCATATTTCATTTAGACATTGAATATATATATATATATATATATATATATATATATACATACACACTCAATGTTGCGTAGAATAACAACTATCAAACAAACTTGAAATTGTGTGTAACACGATCCAAGAATAATGTTGCGTATACTGCAAGTTAATACGGTGTTGCGTATAGCGCAAGATAATCTTGGTGTAGCATACAACAGAAGATATGAAAGAAATTAAAAAATATATATATCTTATAAAATCTCGGGGTGTTACACGTAGTCTAGTGGTTACGCCTTTGAGGGGTCTCGCAAGAGGTCTCAAGATCGAGTCTCCCCAAATACTTGTAGGTCCAGTAGTTTCTTTGTTTCTTGGTAATCTTTTTCCCCCAAACTGTTGTAGTTATAATAATAAGTAATGACAGAATTACCAATTTATAATAAATATAATAATAACAAGTAATATAATTAATTATTAATAAAATTATTATTAATAATTAATAATATAATTAATAATTAATCATATGATTAATAATTAATAATATAATTAATTATTATTATGAATGACCAACAAAATTTGAAATTAATAATTAACAATATTATTAATATAATAATATTATTAATATAACAATATTATTAATATATTTATTATTTATTAATAATATGATTAATAATTAATAATGTAATTAATATTATAATTACTAATTAATACTACCCCCCCCCCCTGCGCTCGGCTAAGGTGGTAAGGGTGGGGAGGGGTTTAGGGCGTGGTCGCGGGGTCGCGGGGTCAAGTCCCTGGGTCAGCGGTCAGTGGTTTATCTGTATTTTCTTTGTTGTGTCTTGTGTCGCTTTCGCGATTGTACCCATTTTTTTTAAAATAATTAATACTAAATGATAATAAATAATTAACAGCATTGTTAATATAATAAATAATATGATTAATGACAAGTAACATGTTTTTTATACCTGTTAAGAGGGGGATGTTTGCCACCCACAGGAACCACATTATTCTGTAAGAGCCAAAGAACCATGTAACTGAGGAATGCAGACCTGACTTGGTTGGATCAGGGTTAAGAACTCTTATCTCAGTTCCAAAGCAAGGAGAGCATAACAAAGATGAGTTGGGTAGCACGACCATAATCAATCTTGCAACTAAAGAGCACCTCTGCCAAGGTAATAATGAAAATCTTTCAAAGTTTTAGGAGGAAATCATTAAACTAAGAGAAACACACAACATCCATGGAAAATGGGATGACATTGAAGATGATTCCCCCAAAAAGCTTTCATTTATTCAGGCATTGTCTAAAGGGAAAAAAGTTCTTGTGGACGATGAAAAATTCCAACCCGTGCCTCCACGAAAATCAAGACGTAGGAAAATTACTCATACCTTAAGCCAACTATGGTTACTAGGTCTCATGAACCCTTAGATTCGAAATTAGAATGGTATAATGATTATGATCCTTTCTGTCAGTTTGATTATGATTTTTGATGCATTCATGGCATGAGAGCATAACTGCTTGTATGACCCCATCCATCTTCATCTGTCTTCTCTTTTGCTTTTTGTTGAATGATAATGATGTTGAATGATAAAGAGGTGGACCAAATACTCAAGGTGCCTCTCCAAGGGAAGTCTTGAGGTTATTTTATAATAAATAATAAAAACCACATCAGACCACAAGTCTGATGTGGGACGCGAACTCCAACACTCTCCCTCAAGCTAGATGTACCTATCTTGAACATAACAAAAAACAGATCAAAGCAAGGAAAAAGAAAGCAATCAACAGACACTGCAAACACACCTCCTCAAGCTGGACATATCCAGCTTGATTACAAAATAAGACAAAATAAAGAAGATATAAAATGTCATGGTTGTTGCTCCCCCTCAAGAAGTTGATGGATGATGAGGCTAAAAAAGATTGGTTGTTAAGTCGCACAAGCGGTGCCGATCGACGGAGCGCTAGGAAAATCGCACAGACGGGTCAGTCATCAAAGGCGTCGGGAATGTAGCACTGGCGGTGTCGGATGAGGGAGTGTCAGGAATGTCGCACTAGCGGTGCCGGTCGACGAAGCGTTGGGAGAGTCGCACGGGGGGGGGGGGGGTCGTCGGAGGCACCGGGAAAGCCATAGTGGAGTGGGTTGCTACCGAAGAGGAGGTCGGAAAAGCTGGACACAGATGAAACCGGCGAGGAGGGCTGCCTTGCAAAGGAGCAGCAGACGAAGGAGATCCAATCGCGACCGACCAGATTTGGTCGAACGGGAGGGAGAGGGGGATGCCAGCGACGGGAGGGTGGTCGAGAAGCTGGGTCGCACGCAATACAGGGGCAACGCAGAAGGGTGGGCGGAGGCGACCGCACAGAAAGGCGTCGTGGGTGAGGGGTGGCCGGCGGGGAGTCTGCTAGGCAGGAGGTCGTCTGACGTGGATCCGACGGTGCGAGCGGGAGGGTTGCGCACAAGGGTTGCGCACAATGAGAAGCGGGGAAGCTCGCCCCGATCTAATCCCTCCAGCTCCTTCGCCCTTCTAGCGGCCCTCATTGGAACCCTAAGCTCTCATCAGCAGGGGCTGAGGCGTAGCAGGATTCGTTGCGCGTGGGAGCCGTCGACAGCGGAGAAGGAGGGGTCGTCGCCAGGAAAACCGCAGGAGCCGAAGGGGAGGAAGCCCGGACGAGGAACTAGCGACGAAAGTGGGCGCCCACAGAGGGGGGGAGGGGCGACGGCAGATAACGTATGGCTCGCTGGCCATGGAGGGTGTCACCCCCCACGAGGGAAAAAACACTGGAAACCCAGACGGAAAAAAAAAGTGGAAGGGCTCAAGCTAGGATTAGACCTTTGATAGCATGTTGAATGATAAAGAGGTGAACTAAATACCTAAGGTGTCTCTATGGGAGGCATTGAAGTTATTTTATAATGAATAATAAAGATCACATCAAACTAAAAGTATGACGTGGGACGCAGACTCCAACACTTTTAATAAAAAAAACTTTGTCTTTGCCATTTAAATATATATGTGTGTGTCTATATATATATATTATTATTAATTATATTATTTAATAATATAACTAATAGATAATAATATAATTATCAATTAATTAATAATATAATTAATTATCGTTAATTTTATTATTAATTTTTAAATATATTATTAATTAGTTAAAACAGACGGGTCAAACCCCGTCATTAAATAAAACAAAAACAGAGAGAAAGTAGATGAAGGGCTCACATAAACAAAACTCAAATTAGTAAGAACAACTGAAAAACACAATCAATAAAGCCCAGCAAAAACACATCACAACGATCCTCATAGTGAATAGGTTATAGTGAAGAGGTTATAGTGAAGAGGTTGGCCATATAAATCCATATGCACGCCAAGCCTTCCCATATATTGCTTTTGAGATTAGAGACTCATATTGTGATATCCCCCCCGACTCCCACTGCCCCTCCACCCAGACCCCCCACGCGGACGTCATCCACGTCACCAAGTTTTAGCCCTTTACCAGGAATTCTCATTGTCATTGATTTATGCCTCTTCAAAAGACACAATATCAACCAAAGTACTCTCATCTTGCTTGTCCTCGAGCACTCACAAAGTGAATGCCCCTCCATGGAGGTCTTTTTAGATGCAAGCAGCTCAAAGGATTTACGTCTGAGGATCTTACTGCACACTTGTGCAGTTGAGCCCTTCCCTGCCATTCCAGATCCTCAAGTAACAACATGTGCAAGGGCAGAACTAACAACATTAGCCTGAGAACCTTCAACTGCATCCATCATGGGAGTAATACTCCCTGAGGCCAATAGAGCCGTGATTGTAGGATAAGCCTCATTCGAAGCCATCATGCTAGTAGGGAGATCAACAGGCTTGGTAGCAGCCCGCTTCTCCTTATCTGTGTCAGAATTCAACTCAACTTATCCAGCAAATCGAACCCCATGATCCAATACAGTAGCGACCATCACGTTCACATTTTGAGAAACTTTCCTGGGTTTGAGTCTCATTAGAGTTTCAACATCTACATGCTGTATGCCTTTGTGAGCTATTGAAGCTATCACTTGTTCCTACTAAAGCTGATAATCAGAAAGCTCTTGTGTAGCAATTTCACTGGGAATTGACCATCCACTGACACATCATGGTCCTCAACCCCATTTTCCTTGTTGAGAGCATCCTTGAACGAAACCCCTGTATGAGAGCCCATCCCCTCATCCACAAATTCGACCAATGTCCTTTAGAGTTGCAAATTGGTGGGCATCCCTGCTGGATGAGATCTAATTGGAGAGACCCTCATCTCCTGCCTAGAAGCAGTTGCACCATCATATTCTCCTTGCACTATTGAAATCGCCAGAATAATGTTCTCAGAAGCAGACCCTCCCTTCAAGCCCTTCCCACAGCAGGAGCCTCCTGCTCAGAGTCATCAACATCACCATATCTAGCTAATTGGATCTCAACCTGCCCTCCAGCCTTAGGATTCACAGTATCTTTCTCCTTGTAAGAAGACTCCCCCAGCAGTTATCCCCTCAGCATCAACATTATCCTATAAAGCAGAACCCATTCCCAGGTTACCAGCTTAAACAACATCAAATCCACCCTACCCCTTGGTCTTTTGATTATCCTCAACAGTGTGTCCTTTTAAGAGATAAGAAGAACTAGTAATACATTTCCTATAATTGGTCGTAGAATACCCAATAACCTTGCAATCTGAGCAATAACTCAGGGGCCTCTCATATATAATCCTAAAGATTCAGATCATCCTAATGCTTGGAGAGAGCAACTTTCTCAATCAAAGACGAACTCAGATCCACCTCAACCAGAACATGGGAAAAATAACCATATAAAGCATGCTCAAACCACTTATCCATCTTAATAGGTACACCTATCGAAGATGCAATATCATGAAAAAATTTGGGGTGGAAAAGAATCCAGTTCTAACCATAAATTTCAACCCAGACCTGCGTAAAGGTGTTTTTAATCTCAAAGGGATTAAAACAAAAATTCCATTCTTGAATGCGAAGCAATCTAGGCTTAAGGTTAAGCAGACCGAAGCCCCATGTCATTTTTGATTCCTCATCCGGGAATAAAATGAGATAATAACCACGACCATTCCAATTAGAGGAACCCAACAAATAGACAAGCGATGTTCCAAATCATCAAATTTCCATGACTGTTGCCTTTTCTGAAGAACCATCTGAGCAATGAGGTGATGTTTTCATAACTCAAACTGCTCAAATATTCCCTCCTGTATTGCGTAAATACGACTAGTGCCTCCCTTTATGAGGATTCTACCTGAATCCATATCCTCAAACGAAGTACATAATAAACAATTCAAAGAATCAGAACCTTCACCGTTGTCGTTCTGTTGATTCTCATTCCTCTCAGCATTCGCCTTGCCCTTGTGAATACCAATCGAATCCACCACCAGCTTGAGATTATCCCCAACAAGTACCCTCTCAATCTCCTCAATATCATCCTGAGGAAAAGCCAGGTGATGATCAGAACCCTAATTGCCCCTTCAAACATGATGATTGCTGAAGAGTCGCCGCTCCTGAACCCCCATCCTCCTCTTGAAATATATTATTAATTAGTTAGACATATTAATTATAAATTAGTTTTACATTATTAATTATTAATAATTTATATTACTAAATATATTATTACTATACAAATATTATTATTAATTATATATTATTAAAAACAATATTTTAAATACTGTTGAAAATTTTGTTATATATATGTATATATAATAAAAATTAAAAAAAATATTTTTTTTAAAGAACCGAGGGACCCAATTTTTTTTTTTTTTTAAATCCCGTCGCTGAGCATCAAGAGCAAGCCTATATCCTGACTTCACCGTATAGGATCCAGAAGAATCGTTGCTTCAAAATAAACAGTCATGTCTCGCATCCTTCACACAGGGGATGCTAAGAATAATCCTCTTGTCCCTATCGTTGAACCATGAATTGATTTTATCCATACACCACCCAGTACCATGATCGCCAAACAAGCAACGAACATAAGCATTCTCAAAGCCAGGAAAGGCTGGAGAAGTAGCCCACATACCATCTTTGTCGATAAACTAGGGATCATTCCACATGTTAACTTTCGTACCATCACCAATCCTCCAACCTAACACTTTATTAAGGAAAATTCTTGATCCCCAAATACTTCTTCGTAGAAAGCTGGGGCGAGTACCAAGAGAAGAGTTCTGGAAAACCGAGTGGGGAAAATATTTTGCACGAAGAATCTGCGCACAGAGAGAAGATGGATGGATCAAAAGGCGCCAACCCTGTTTTGCCAAAAGAGCATCATTAAAGAGACGAAGATCCCAAAATCACATTTCGCCACCTGTTTTAGGGGTACAGAGCGACTTCCAATCAATCCAGTGTATTTTGTTTCTTCCATTATTGTGACCCCACCAGAAGTTAGCAATGCAGGAGTGGATTTGGTCAACAATCACTCCAAGAAGCTTAAACAGGGACATGATATAGCTAGGGATAGACTAGAGGGCGACTTTGATGAGTGTTTCCTTGCCCGCTTTAGAGATTCTTTTCGGCATCTAGCCTTGGATTTTTTTTCTATATTCTATCCACCGTAGAAGAGAAAATTTCTTTTTTTGATCGGTCGACAATCGTGGGAAGCCCAAGGTATTTGTTGTGCTCATCAACTAGTTGAATACCAGCAGTGAGACAAAGCTCTGCTCTCTTGGTAAGTGGTACTCCAGTGCTGAAAGATATTTCCGACTTGCCCTGATTGATCGCTTGTCCACATGCCCTTTCATAAAGGCGGATCACACGGCAGATTGCGAGACATTCATTATGGATAGCTCTAGAGAATAAAAGGCAGTCATCCACAAAGAAAAGATGCGACACGGGTGAGCTGGCCCGAAAAACATTTGCCCCATGAATCAAATTAGAGGAAGTTGTCAAGGAAACGAGGTTAGAAAAAACATCAACCACCAAGATGAAGAGAAAGGGGGAAAGGGGATCTGCCTGGCGAAGGCCTCAGGTGGGTGATAAGCCTTGGGTGAGACCACCATTAACATTAATTCGAAAAGAGACAGACAAAACACAGTGCATGATCATATCTGTCAATTTTGAGCAGAAACCCATTTTTGTCATAACGAACCGGAGAAAATGTCATTCCACTCTGTCATAAGCCTTGATCATATCCAGTTTCTAGGCCATAGTACCTCTTTTCGTGGTAGATCGTGTTTTCATGGAATGAAAAACTTCATGAGCCACAATAGCATTGTCTGTGATAAGCCTCTTTGCTACAAAGACACTTTGATTTTCAGAGATAATGGCAGGTAACCACAAGCGCAAACGATTGACCAAAATCTTTGAGAAGATCTTGTAGGAGAGGTTGCAAAGGCTAATAGGGGTTTCTTAATATTTGGGATGAGGGTAAGGATTGTCTCGTTAATAGAGATTGATTTCTCCATCCCAAATACCTTTCATTAGAGAGAAAATATCGGAGCCGAGAATGTGCCCGTATTGCTTGAAGAAAGGAGCATGAAAACCATCAGGACCTAGGGATTTTTTGGAATGGATATGTTTAAGAGCCTAAAGAATCTCATCATCTGAAAAATCTTTTGTGAGCTGGCGATTCATCTCATCGGTGATCACATGTTTAATGCATGACCCAACCTCAGAAGAAATGGAGGGATTTCCTGCATTATAAAGTTTTTGAAAATAACATGAAATAATATCGTGGATACCTTCAAGATTGGTCACAGTTCTACCATTAGGGTGAGAGAGACATGAAATATTGTTCTTGTGATGCCTAGTCGAAGCCTTCTAATGAAAGTATCGGGTGTTTCCATCCCCTTCTTTAATGCAGGTTTCACGTGCGTGCATTGCCCAGAAGCTTTCCTTAATGCGGAGAGCCACATCTAGTTCGCTTTGGATAACACTAATTCTGGAGAGGGTATCATCAGTTAGAGATTGGGCAAGTAGGGCGTTAAGTTGTATTTCTAAATAGCCACAATGCTTGTCAGGTTGACGAAACTTTTTATTGCTCCAAGACCTCATATTAGTAGTCACCTACTGGAGGTGAAGACCAATATTTGTGTTTCCACCCTTCCAAAAAGATTGGATGACTTCTTCACATTCACGGTCTTTTGTCCAGAAGCTTTCAAACCTGAAGGGTTTCCCAAATCTTGGGATGCAACTATTTTGAGAGAAATCAATCACAATAGGGCAGTGGTCCGAAAAATTTGGTGTCAGGTGAGACATATGGAACATATTGAACATGTTGGTCTATTCCGTCGATCCCATAAATCTGTCCAGACACTCTTAAATGTGTATGCATTCCGTGTTCCCCCGAAACCAGGTGAAGGGACTACCTACATAGCCCAAATCAACCAAATCTGACCTCGAGATGGCATCCCTGAAGCCTAACATTGAGTCAAAGGACCGACAAGCACCTCCTCGTTTTTCATTCTGGAGAAGAATCTCATTGAAATCACTGCCAAAGAGGATAGGTCCAGGCATTCCTCTTCGCAGTGAACAGAGAAGATCCTAGGATTTCCATTTATCATTTTGTGATGACCATCTGTAGAAACCCACAAATTTCTATAGTGGAGAGAGGTCGTCATGGATGGATGAAGCCACATGGTTCGAAGAGTACGAGATTATTCTAACGTCAACGTTATCTTTCCAAAGGAGGCACAATCCCCCTAAGTGGCCTTGGTGGGGGACCGGGAAGCAGCCCTGAAAGCCACATTTATATGCAATATCAATATTGTCTTTTTTTCCAGTATGGTTTCGGGCAAAAAAACCATATATGGTCAACTTTGTGTGCAATGACCCTGGAGCATCCAAACTATTCGTGGGTTGCCAAGCCCCCGACAGTTCCAACATAGGATTTTCATTACTCTAGGCGGGGTTGGGACATTCCTACCTCCGCCTCTGTAACATCAAAGAACTATCCATCACCTACTTTTTTCCACCTTTTTGGAAGGGTTTCAGTCAACTCATGAGTCTCCAATCGCCATTTATGCTCACTGGGCCTCACATTAATATGATCACCACCACTCTCTCCGTGATTCATCCTTTTCCACGTCCGATGGTTTGATGGACCTAATGATGTTATCCCAACCATATCAGTTTCGTCCTAGGAGGTGTTACTTGGAACAAAAGATCATGGGCCAGGAATAGGCTGTGGTGGTTCGATACACATTAGATGTGACTCAGTTCCTGGGTCTGGTGGTTTCTTATATTTTGACATCAATCCTAGTGGCGGTGAGACACTATCATTGTTATACACTAGAACCTAGCTTGAGATGATAGTCGATCATGCATTCTGACTCATGTGCTTTCCCCCTATTTTGACCATGACCATTTCATTGTACAAAGGCCCGTCTTTCGCTCACTATTCCACTTGATTGTCCTTAGAAAAATTCGGTGGTCCAAGCATGATGACCTTATTGTGTTCTGGTTCCGCCCGCTTAGAGAAATCCTTTTCTAGTCGGTCTCAATCCTTTTGTTTTTCCACTTTTGAGACGAATGATGGTCCTGTAGTTTTAGGGAGAAGCCAAGGGTTGTATTTCAAAATGATATTTCCTTGTTTAGTTTCCTTCTTCGAGTCACAAACTTTCTCTAGGTGACCAATACACCCACAATAAAAACAGAAAATTGGGAGCTTTTCAAACTCAAAAGATATCTAGGTGTTAAAGTCATCAATTGATAAGAACAAACCCCTCATTAGTGTCTATGTCACATCGACCAAGGCTCTGATCCACACCACAGGTCCCCAATGAATTGGATCAGATCGGTCCCAGTCCATGAATTTACCAATGTATTCTCAAATTTCCCACATAACACGTTCCATTCTACTATGAAATGGGATTACTTTGATTCATATCTAGAAAGGTGAACAAGTCAGGTTGATCTTCTGAATATCTTCCCCTCCTTTGAATTCATCCATGAGAATGAGTTGGTTATCAAACAACCATATCCTACCTTTGAGAACCTTTTCTTTATCTCCACCATTAAATAATTTTAAGTTAAGAAAACCCTCTCCTACTTCCCGTATGGAAACGCCATCCTCAAATCTCTATAAATTTTGTAGAGTGTTTTTAAGGCCCCCTGATTGAATGAACATTTTGCTAAAAATTTCCCAACCACCAGGATCATCATGTGATGGGATAGAAAGGCGTATTCATATTTTCATGTGGAAATCGATGCTTTCTCTTTATCATTCAATGAAAGGTTCTTCCATTGATTCACCAGGTCTGATTCCATGTCACAAACAAACACGGTTCTTATTTTTCCAAGGGTCAGATCCCATGCGTAGCCCTCCACGATCTCACCATTTTCACAAAAAAAATACCCAATGTGACCCTTTTGAAAATAAGGCCTTTGTGGACCATGGTCAAGCTCCCCTTCGTGGTTAGCCCCACTGTGATCCATACCTCAGGAGACCCTTCGTGCACAGCTCTACCACTAACCACCCCAAAGAGACCCCATGAAAACCTTGCCTCTGTGAACCTCACCAAAATTCAATATAGGTGTTTCACACCTCCGAATTCACCCTTCACGGATCGCAGCATCACGAACCACATAATCGGGAACCGTGCACACCACTCCCTTCGTAGGCTACACCACAAACTATAACAAATACTTCATTTTCGATCAAATCACTGAGATTGTGAGGAAGAACCCTTTGTGATCAGAACTCTGTGAACCACGCCTACGCGAGCCTCTCTTCCATCGGATGCACCCTTCAAAAAAACTCACCTCCGCAAGCCACACCCAACTATAATAAGGTTGTCGCGAACGACCAGATGTACCCTTCGCGAATCATTGCATTGCAAATTACACACCATGAACCGTGTGTGCACCTCCCTTCACTGGCCACCCTCAAACCTTGAAAATGTCTCTTTTTACAATAAAAAATATATAAATTCTTCAATGTCACACCGCGAACCAAGTTTGGGGTAATCGTCCTGGGTACGCCTCCGCGAACCGTAAAATCGATGGAATCCAGAGAATTGACCGTGTTCCCAAAGTGAACCAAAATTTTGCAAACCAAAAATGTGAACCACAAAAAGGCCCGCCAACCCGAATCCTCCACCACCAAAGTCAAGCACGAACCTCCTCTTCGTGAACTAGAATTGGGGTATCCATCCAAAACATGCTCCCACAAACTGTGTTCAACGCCCCTTCCATGAGTCCACCGTGAACCATTGGGAGGCGAAGAAATCAAGGGGTTTCTCGTGGGCCGCCCCTCATGAGAAGGGCCTCTGCCACCATAGAAGATGAAGAAGGAACTATCAGTTATCTCGTCGGATCGTCAGTCTGCGGGCCACAAATGGATTCCACAAATCACGAATAAAACAACTCATAATCTGGGGGGCACGAGCTGGACAGATCCGCAGGTCACAAATAGGAACCTAAACAAAAAACGCTCCTTCTAAGGAAGTGAAGATGGTCAAAAGACAGTGGAGATTCAAACCCTTATTGCAAGTCAGAGTCGTCATTTGAGGAAGAATCCACTGATGCTCATCGTGCAAAGGGACCCAAAACCCTAGAACAAGGGTGAAAAAAACTAGGGTGCGGGATCACCAAGCAGCGTGTGAGTACATCGCACCAGAGGTGAGGATTGGAGGGGAAGTTAAGGAGATTTTAACTAAAACAGGTGTTGTTCTGGAGAGATCGCCTCCATAAAAGGATCATAGAAGACCAGCCAACCCTAGGACCGCCTAGGAAGAAACTCTCACAGCAGGAGAGACTTTCTTATCGATCCCACCATTTTCTCAAGGATCAGATTCATATAACAAATCTCTAATCGACCAAGATCCCTAAATGAATTGGTGCATTTGGATGAGACTGTCGAGCGCCAAATGATTTGGCCCCCAGAGTACCCATATTTCTAAAAAAACTACACTCATTTGACTAAAAAAATCTCATTTATAAAATTTAGCCTCTTCAAGATGTTTCTCCTTAATGTGAGATTATAATACTCAATTTTTATTTTATTTTAAAAATAATTACTAAGATATGAAATTTTGAAAATTAATTACTAAACTCGTTAGGATGGGTGAAATTTGTCCAGACATTGTGATATCGAATTATGTATTTTTCGAGAAGGTGTTCATAAAAGCATAAAAAATTGCAATTAATCGAAGTTGAATACCATCTATTTTCATCCAGCTTGTGTAAACCATGTTCAAATAAGTCAAGTAAAATTTATAAAGGATGCATGAACATGACCCACCCATACTTTCCAAATACTATAAATAATTTTTCCAAATTATAATTTTTTTATATTTGTCTTTATTTTTTTTAGTTTGTTATATTAAATTATTAGGTTTATTGGATAGTTTATTGAACTAGTACTTTGTTTGGATGGTTAATTTAAATATTTATTTGTTTTATTTTTGGTGAATCTATTGATAATTAAATTTTAAATAATAATAATAATATATTTATTAAATAAAATATTTAAATAATAATAATTATTATAAATTTAGATTGGCTCGTGTATGTTTGGATTGTAAATGATTACTAGTTGAAGAGACCAATGTATGTTTGGATTTGTTTAACCTTTTATAGTTATATCTTGTAATAATTATTTTAAATTTTATTATTAATGATTGGGTTATCATCGTCCTATTCTATAATGTGAGGATCTATGTGCCCATGGTTAATTTTCAGATCACCATACCCTGGGTACTTGTCACACCCACGACATTAATTTTAGGTTCATTTTTCATTTATTTATTTATTTTATCATCATTTTTTTTGGGTTTTTATGTTTGAAAAATTTATGTTTTTGGAAAAAAAAGTGGGTGTCACGCGGTTAACATGTGATTAGGGATAACCATACAAAAACCAGGTAAAATAGGTTTGTAGTTTGATAGTTTGGATTCACACAGTTGGCATAAAGTTTACAAAACTATGAGGACCAACCATTCAAGTTCCTATGTGAGGCAGTGCTAACCTACACATTTGGAACGTGGTTCGAAAACCATGGGGCTAAACAGTGTGGTCTGCCCATAAATATAGAGATGTGATTTACCTAGTTTCCCTTCTGATTTTCAAAGCCTCTAACTCCATTTTTTCATACCTCACTTGACTCCCATATCCTTCCAACACACAAGATCTCCCTCCATCCTCCTCCATGGCTTGATTTATCATGGGGTTTTGGATATACTATTTAAGGAAACCTCAAGTAATTTATTTCTCCTCTTCATCTTTTCTTCCTTATTTATTGAGTTTATCTCTTCCCTAAGGACTTGGTGAACTAGGTCTAGGGTTTTTTTATTCTTATGGATTAGGTTTTGTTGTTTGTTGTTTATTCTTGCCTCTATAGGACCCCTCTTGACTTCATAGATGGATTTGCATCATAGAAGGAAGGTTTAACTGGGTTAATGATTGGTGGTTTCATGTCAAAATCTTGTCTTATAAGAAAATCATGCTTTCTATGTTTTCTAAAATATTTTTAATTAATTAAATCTATGCTATGTTAGTTTTGGTGGTTGATTATATGCCTTATGGTTGTTTTTAAATGTTTTACCCATGATTTGAGAAATAGAATGGTTTCCAAAGCATAATTTTAATTCAATAAATATGATTTTCTTGTTTTTTGTTTATAGTAAGCCTTTTGAAATGCAATGTGACATATTTGAAATGGAATTGGCACATGGGACCCCGATTTTCTAAGGGGGAAGACTAGTGTTAAGTATACCATTTGGATTATGCCACTTTAACTAACTTTACGAGACTTGGATGAAGGTTGTGGTATAATGGATGGGTGAAACCACTCTATTGGTACAAGGATGTACTCCTTAGTGTTTGGTTAGATGTGGTGTTGTGGGACGAGAAATTTCATACTGGTAGTCCAAGGCATAACCTCCTTAGTGGTTTTTGAACACACTTGTACTAAGCATTAGTTTACAAGATGACATGAGGAACTAGAGTGCCCATAACCTTAGATGACGTAGGGATCTACCATAGTGCATGATTATGGAAATTTTTAGTTTCATGGTTTTGAATTCCTTTAATAAATTATTTAATCTTATTACTTACTTTATTTCCTTTGAAAGTTAAATGTTTATTTTTACATGGATTATTTCAAACTAGCATACTTATGTTTATCTAACAAGGGTCACTCGTGGAACACTCAATGGGATCCTACTAGGCATGTTTTTTCCAACACCCTATAAAAACTCAATGGGTGTATATTTTTCTTGATTTGATAATTCTAGGTAAAGGCAAAGTGTTTTATGGTGTATTTTTTTTATAAGAGCTTGGGTTGATTATGGTGACATGGTGGGAGAATTATGTTTGAGTCACATTTAAGATAGGTAGATTTTTTGTGTATTTTTGGTTAGGTTCATTGATGTATCTTATATCACATACTCAGTATTCATCCCATATCTTTTGTATTTGGTTATATATATGGATCCTCTGTTAGATTCTCTTTTTGGATAATTTTGAATGATGTTTATGTTATGGTATATTTTGTCTCTTCTAGACTTCAAGTTATTTTTATATTATGAGTTATTTATAAATTATTGGGTTGTTATTTTACTCTTAGAGCATGACATACTAACTTATAGTAAGGTTAAGTTTGGTTCATGGAACAAACTCATATGATAGTTATTTTGGGTGAAACCATTCCCAAGGTGTGTTTCTTGATACCCAGGCATTGGTTTCCATCCCATGGGGATTATGAACACCCTTTAGGACCTAACACAAGATGGCTCGAGTGAATAGTTTTAGGGTGTCCCAAGTTGGTTCATGATAGTACCTCTCACATTCACATGAGTAACATTGAAAAAAATGGACATTCCATAAGAGGTGAGGTGGTTCAATTATATTTCAGAAGTTAATATAAACTTTGAGGGTTTCAAAGTGCATAACACTAATCCAAAGATAGTGGAAAAATTTAACCAGGAAATTCATATTCCATAGGATATTTCAATTCCTATTGGATTGAATAAATAAAAAAATAACAACATAAATTTTGTTTATTGATATAGTCTCTCTGTGCTCCTTGATAAAAGCTTGATATCTGTCAATAAGAAGTATCCAATGCACTCCTTCTTCTTAGGGTATCTACGAGTTATGTGAATATCCCAACGCTTGGGAAGGATTCCATTTTTACAATGATCAGTTAAAACCATGGACTTAGAGAGAGGTAGATAGAGAGAGAGGAAGAGAGCTTCAATAAAAGGCCCATATGTTATACTCATCATTCAAGAGCACATATAAGATCCTCTAGACTCATCATAGAAGTGCCCCTCATCCAAATAGATAAGAACATCACATGTAAATTATCTAGGTATGATCATACCCATCCTAAGTTTATTTAAATAAAGGTTTCATATGTCATACTCATCACATAAGAGGAAAATTATCAACATAGTTAAACCTTAAATGATTACTTAATCAACAACATACCCAAATAGCCCTTGAATATATTGTTATCCCATTAGGATTGGTGTAACTACACTGAGGGTGAATCAATGTGGAATTATTTTTAAACAATTAATGTTTTATTTATTTATACCTCTTCACTAGTTAGGTTAAATAGATATCACTCTCTTATTCTCTCTCATAGTTCCCATACATGAAATGATAAACATGAAGGTAAACAACAAGTCACATATTAATTCTTTAATGAGGTTTGCCTCTAATGTTAATGACTATATCCATGGTTTATGATGGTTTTTGTCCCACTCACACACTACCTCACTATTATTATCAAGATAAATCAAGGGCAAGGGTATATCCTTGAACCTGCATTCTTGGAATAAATGAGGTTACTGTTGAGTAAATTAATCCTTTGATTCCTTTGTTTTGATAATAATAATATAATTAATAAGAGAATTATTTAAATTGAATTTGGGTTTTAATTGTTTTTATTGGGCATAATGAATTTCAATTAAAATCTATTTCTTGAGGTTTTAGTTGAAACACAAAAATATAGAGAAATGAGGTATCATGTCAGATTACATTCACTGGATATAAGAGAACTGTAGTAGAACATGTTAATATCATTGGATGATGAATAACTTTTTTGTGTCCATATAAAGATGTGTTTGATGCTTATAGTATCATTACAACTAACCTCGAAGAATATGGATTCCGACCATTGAAGTTTCATCTATAAATAGGGCCACATATTTTTGGATTATAAGGATTTCATAAGATGAATTTCAATACTCTTAAATCTTTGGTTCATTTTGATGTTGTGCAAATTATTATTGTTTAGAGTGATTTTTATTAGTGTAATATTTAATTTCAATGTGTTTTATTAAGATATAATGTTATGTGAGTTTTTCACTATGAAGTTCTTATCTTTATCTATTGTATTAATTATAATTATAATCATTGAGATCAAGGTATTATGAAGATAGGAAGACAAAGGTTTAATTTATCATATGTGATTGAGGGATTATGGGGAAAGGAAGACAAAGATTCTTTTGGACAGGTTTATAGTTGAGGGATTCTGGGGATATGAAGAGAAGTTACCTAGATTAGGTTTATCAATATTTCTAACAAATTAGATTAAAAGTGTGATTTAGTAATAATATATTTTTATTTATTAATGATTGTAACCCTTACTCCAAAAATTGTTTTTAAATTTTTATATATTTAAAAATTATTGTGTATTCTTATATTTTTTAGATATTTTGAAATTATAACAAGATTAATTTTTAATGTTCATATTGATTTGGTTAGGTAATGTTATCTTTAAATAATTTTAATTTATACTACATTTAATTTTATAACTTGATAATTTTTTATTTAATTGGAATGTAGAATTTTTGATTAACTTACACATTGAGGTGGGTGAAAAATTTGAGCCAACTTTTTTACTAAAATCCACCCCCTCTTGTAGTTTTCCTACAATATTTTACTAGGAAAATACTTCGTATCCAAGTAGGTCACTACATTTGAGACATAATCTGTTTAATTTTTTTGATTTTCCAATGATTTATAGGAATCTTAGATCTCAGTTTCCTTAAAATAACAATATGGTATGGATTTTTTTAGTATTATAGGAATACATGTTGTATCTATTGATAATATAAATCCTAATCAACCACTAATTTTAAATGGAAATGATTATGACTATCAGTGTGTTTGAATGAAGACTTTTGTTATTAATATTGATATGTAGAATTATAATATTATGACTAGAAATTACAAAGTTTTGAAGAAGGATCTTACTAAGCTTACTAGAGACGAGAATCTTGAGTTTTGGGATAATTATAAATTGTGAAAAAATACATTGATGATGTGGAATATATATAGTAATATATATTCTTATGATGAAGAAAATAGAATTTGGTTGAATTTGGAGATTATGCACTTCATAACTTCCAATGTTATGGAAATCAGGAGAGGAATTCTATGAGAAAATTATCAATATTTTTATTTTATTACTGGAGAATCTCTTTGTAAAATTCATCAGAGGTTTATGACTATAGTAAATAGTTTACAATCCTTTTATGGGAAGTAATTATCAAATGACCAATTGGTTGAAAAAATTATTGATATACTTTTTAAGGAGTGGGAGTTTAAATGAATAGGGGTTGACGACACTAAGAATTTGAATAAGTGGAGTCTTGATGACTTAATTTTATCTCTTATGAAATATGAGGGTAGACTAAAAAAGAAGTTGAGATATAGAAGAGGAAGAGTGGAATAAAATTTTCATCTACCTCTGTTAATATTACCTATGACATTGTTAATGTGGAAGATAATGTTTTAAAGACTTATAAGGGAAAAAATTAAGCATCATTCAGATCATAGTGATTCTAATTATAATGAGAATTATTTTTCTCGACATGTGAGGAGAAGGATAAAATCATTGGAACTAATTACTTCCTATATGATCATAAAAAAATGGAAGGTAAAGACATGAGAAGAAAGATTCTTCTAATGTTACATGTTAGAAATGTCATAAGGTTAGTCATATAAGATCAGATTTTATAATATTTAAGTGGAAAGAAATAAAATCTATGAGATATTCTAAGAGAAACAAAATGAAATGTTTAAAGGTGTTAGACACTGGGAGAATAAGTGGTGGAGATAATACTTTAATAATTAATTGGTATAAATTTATTAGAGTCAAAATATTTTTGGATTCAATAAAAATATCCCTAAGGAAATTTTTTTTCTCATTTCTAAGGTAACTGTTGAATCTATCTCAAATTTAACATTGAATTCTAATTTTTCTTATACTTCAGATGATGATTACTAAAATTTAGCAGATGATGAACAATATGATTCATCATAAGATGAGGAAGATTTTAATACTTTTGAGGAAATTATAAGTTTTTGAATCTCATTGAAAAAGGAAAATAAAAAAGTTGAAAATTAATTGTGATTATGCTAAAGCTATACTTGCTAAAGAAAATAATACAATTTAAAAGCATACTTCCAAATTTTCAAAAATTTCATTAGAATTAGAGTCTAAGTCATGTTATAGTTTAACTATTTATGATCATAAATTATTTGTTAAACTAAAATTTGAATTAATTATTTTTGAAGTTTTTTTAATTTTACTTTTAGTGGGGAAAATATCAATAATTTGTATAAAAAATTGAATCCATACAAAAAAATATTATGTAATTATTTATAATTCTAGAAAATATATATTTTCAATAAAATTATTCTTTCCTAGGAGTGTAGAATTTTGAAAAAAATAAAAAGGGTAATTTGCAAGAAAAGACATTATTTTTTAAATAAAGTTAAATCTTTTGATTTTCATGAGGCTTTTATTTCTAATGATCTTGCAGCTATTCAATAAAAATGAGTTGGACAAATAAGGGTTCCCAATGTTTTATTTTCCAATTTTTCTAGATCTAAGAATGTAACACCCCAATATTTCACGATATGTTATCTTCAATATCTGGTGTTGCACACAACACCGACTTGGCTTGCATAACACACAATATTGAGTTTCTCTGAAACAAAACTTTGGTATTATAATTATTTGAATTTTATATTTATAAATTATCCATTAAATATAATTATATAAATGATAATAAATAATTTTTAAATGTTATTTATAATTTTTCACATAAATAAAACATATTTATAATGAAATGTATAAGTTTCGGTAAAATAGTTATATGTTTAGAAATACTATTTTCTTAAAGGAACTACCTTTTATGCCCTTTTGTGAACAATAATAAAATTAATTTTAGACACTGTTATAAATTTAATTTCGTAAAATAGACATCATTTTTTAATTTTTAATATCAAAATTACCTTAGGGTGAATTTTTGGTATTTTTCTGAAAACTTTTAATTTTTGATGAATAGAGAAAAACACTACATTATTGTTAAGAACCTGACTTTTTCATTTAAATAATTATTTTACTTTAAACTAATTTTAAAGTCACAATAGATAAATAATACATTTATTAACCCAATTTAGTTCATTGGAATAATTTTTAAAATAGAATTAGATATAAAAAATCACTGAACTTTTTTAACGTCTTTTTACCCGCCTTCTAGCCACATTTGCAGATTAGCATTAAACGTAATTTTACCGCTTCTGTGAATTAAATTTAAAAAAAAAAACAAACATGGTTGTAATCAGTATGAAAAATTTGGTATAATATGATCAAAATAATTTTTAGTGAATAAAATCTTTTGAATTTTATTTACCACAGTTAAAGGTAAAAAGGGTAATTAAAGGTAAAAATAATATTATAATAATATAAAATTACCCTAACACTTGTATTAATTTCATTGGATAAGTATTTTTAGACCCAAATAAATCTTAGGTCAGAAATATGATCTTTTTTATGCTACTTGTGTTAGATTAGGACATTTATTATATTTTATTTAAAGAAGAGTTAAATTGTCATATTCAAATTTTAATAACTATTTTATTTTTAATATGAGGTTATATAAGTGATATGTTCAAATATAAATAGTATTTATAAATACATTACATTTATATACATTATGATAATTTATTTATAATTTTTAGACATTAAATAGTTAAATTAAATGGTGACACAATGATGATGCAGTAATTGTTTAATTAATTGAGATTTCAAATAAATGATATTAAAAATATTAAAATAAATATAATTTTACTTAATTAATTACATAATTTTTTTATATATATAACATATACATGTTAGTGACATATTTGAATTATTGGTTCGAAGTTATCTTATTTTTTTGATATTTTTTAAAATTTAAATATTGAATAGTATTAAAATTGACATAAATGATACTTTAAAATAAATAATATTTTGTTAAATGATATAAAAGTAATAAAAATATAATTTTTAGAAAAAAACTTGTATAATGTCAAATATTTTATAAATTATCCAATTGGGGTTTGTTTCCCATTTTATATTAACTATACTAACCATATAGTGTAAAAATACAAGAAGACATGGTAAGAGTTAAACTATTTAACTAATGGTTAAATCCAAAAGATAAAGTTAATTTTATGATCTAAACATGTATAAAATTAATTTTTTATGGGATTTAGACCCATACTTATATTATACTCGTGATAAATTACTTTGGATTTATTTGAGACCAAAAATAAATTTATAATAAATTAATATTTTAATATTTTCCAAAAGTGCCCCTCACCTCTCTTATAAAAGGGAACTTCTCATTCTCTTTAATTCACACCTATAAATACATTTGGATTAGCCAAACCCTACCCAATTATCCTAAAAAATTCCCTCACTTCATCTTATAGGCCATACTTTGGGTAGAAAACCAACCTAAGGATTCCTTTTGTGCAAATCAAAAGGAGACACTCAAATAAGAGGTAATTGTTTTACCAATTCAATTCAATTTATTTTATTCTTATACTTCCTCTTCCTATGTTGTTTCCATAATAAATTAATATATAAAGTATCATATACATTCTGAGATGTTATTATGATTATGGGACAACCATATTTCTTCTTTTACCTATCCTATGAAAAACAATATCACCATGCGTGCGTACGTACGATATACAGTATCCACGTTGTGGTACAAATTGTTTTTCATTTATACTTTATTTTGATGGGTATAAAGATGAATATAAAGTATGTAAATAATAAATGTAACATTATATTTTTTCTTTAAAATTCATATTCTATCCAATTCCATATCATTTAACTATTGAATAAATTATATTGTCGCTCGTGCATATGTACAGTTTACCATATCCACGATGTGATGAGATTCATCTTCCATGTTCACCACCTATTTATTGTGTGAGGTGTATGTGATTACCCTATTATATTTAATATCATGAATACATTTATCATAATTTTATTTAAATATTCATTTGAATATATCAGACTTATGATTTAAATATTCAAAGTGGTAAGGGTTAATTTCGCAATCTCATTATCATCCATGATTGTTTATGTGTAAGTATTTATCAGGACATATTTATCATCCATGATATTTCTTAAAAAAAATTCAAAATTAATATTTTTAAGGTTTTATGTAATGGACTCTTTAACTAAAACATTGTTTTAAATGTTTTAAATATTTATTCTTCTAAATCTTTCTTATTAATGTCCATGTTTTCAAAATGGTTTTAAAGATTTATTTATATAGGCATAAATGTTTTAAAATGTTAATTCCTTTAAAAATTTTCAAAGTGATATGGGAAACTTTGATTCAAAAATATATTTCAAATTTCTTATTTTATAAATTATGATCCTTTTAATGTTTTCAAAGTAAAGAGGGATATTTCTCTCAAAGAGTTTTCATGGTTTTATTAGACCACTTTCATCTATGTCAACATCCTCTGTTGGATTTTATTCTTAATTGAGCATAATTTGTTATGATACAATGTTCCATATTGTATTGAAGGTTTTATGATATGTTTGACTGTAGATGTTCTATTTTTATACTATTCATGATTTATAGTTAAATTATTAACATTTTTTATGCTAGTTTTAATATGAATGTTTATGTTATGTTTCACCCTTTTCATATAAGGAATGCATTTGACTTAGTAAGTGATGGGTGGGACTTACTATAGCCCCTCGATTCATCATTAGGTCTCATGAGATGAAATTAGTTGGAAACAAACCCTTCACGTGTGTTTCTAATAAGTTTTAAATTTTCAGGAGGATAGATCTTGACACAAATCAGACGAGTTTCTACCCACATACTTAAACTATCATGAGGATAGATTATGAAAGTAGTTATCTTATCGAGAGGAGAGATATTGACACAAATTAGATGGGTTTCTACCCACAGAATTAAACTATCATGAAGATAGATCTTGAAAATAGCTATCTTGAGGATATATCTTGATAGTGCAGACATCCAATATTATGCATTCCCTCATTATGAGATTAGTTATTGATATTACATGTGATTATTATACTAGTATAATATCCATGTGAATATTAAAATGGAATTATTTGATTTATTCTTTCCATATTATGTTCAATTTTATTTTTAAAATTCTTTTGTTTCAATTTTATACTCTCCTTAAAAGTTTATACTTATTTATGAAAGCTTCTACTATATTGTTTACCCTTAATGAGAATCTAATATCACCCCTTCTTATGTTTTATTTTCCCATGATGCCAAGAAGTGTTTTATGATTGATATAAAGGGTTAAGCTATGAGAATAATGATGTTCTAAAAGGATTATTTATGTTGTATTTTATATTTGAAATTGCAATGTAAAGTTCATGTTTGTAATCTATTTTCCAAGGCTACTAAATTGATCGGTCCTTCAGGATTCGATTCCTTATGATCATGCCAATGTATTAAAATAATTCACCAACTCTTAGCTTCTAGGTTTGGGGAATTAAAGTTGGTATCAGAGGAAGATTATCAACAACCTTGGAAAATAGATTAAGAAAACATAGATTAGAAAACATAACCCTATGAATGACTTTGAGGATAAGTCTAAGTATATGATATCATTCATTAGATTTGGTAATGGATAACCTTTTTTAATCCTATGGACTTACGAATTTAGAAGAAAATGGCATCATTTAGAGATCCTATAAACGATTATTCATGACTATATCACTATGATTAGTGTTTCACTTTGTGCTTTGATTTTTGGTCAATGGTTATAATCAGCAAGGTTATACAAGTAAAAATTATATTGCTGATAATAAAGAAGCTAAAAAAGAGAAATGAGATGAAGGAGGTATTAAGGAATAAGATTTTGAATCATATTTAATGGTTTAAGAGTAAATTTGAATGATTAAGGTTATTTTGTATTTGGATTCAAGAATTATTACATCAATGGTTCTATGGTTATAATATTCATAAGATATATAAGGATTATAATGTAGTACTTCTTATTTAAGGATTTAGAAGCATAGGAGTTTTCATTAAGGATTTAAAGGTGATAAATATTTGATATGTGACAATAAGATCTACATTATGTTTTTTAGGGAATCAGATATTATGATTGATTTTGAAAATTTGGAAACATTTTTGGAAAGTGAATTTGGACAGAAGTATTTTGGAAAAGTCTTAAGGTTGGAATCGTATAAGTTGAACATTGGATATTATTGTTTAGGGTTTAAGTATGATTTATTAGATATTATGTGCTAACCTTTTTGGTTTTAATAGACAATTAAAATATGAATGAAATACTTATAGACTATATGATTCTTTAAAATTGCTTCATACATTAAGAATCATCTTGAATATCCATCTTCAGGTGAATAAAATGAAGTGAAAATAGATCCAATCACAACCAAAGGATAACATTGATACATGGAATGAAATTAAGTATTTTTTATTGAGTTCTTATCTGGATAGTAAAATAATCCCCTAAATTTAGGAAAAGGTATCTAAAAAAATGTGTTATCATAATAACTTAATTTTTTTTGAATCAATGATATCTTAAATCACCATAGATTGCCCTCAATTTTTCATTGGTTATTCACTTGTTTGTGATTGATGACCTCAATCAATCCCTATAAATATTTACATTTTACCTCTATGTAAATATCTCTAATTTACACTAATATTCTCCTATTCAAAATCCTAATTTGGTGGTGAATTTTTCATTTCCATTTCCCTCTTATTAAGAGTATATTTTATTAACCTTATTTTCGATGTGGGGTTTCCACAAAGGTAAATTCTAGTATCAACCTTTTATTTTTGAAGTGAAATTTTAAATTGTGAGGACACAATTTATTAAAGGAGGAGATAATTTAACACCCCAATATTTCATGGTATGTTATCTTTAATATCTTGTGTTTCACACAATACTAAATTGGCTTGCATAACATGTAAGATTGAGTTTCTACAAAACAACACTTTGGTATTATAATTGTTTAAATGTTATATTTATAACTTATCCATTAAGTATAATTATATGAATGGTAATAAATAATTTTTAAATGTTATTTATAATTTTTTCACATAAATAAAATGTATTTATAATGAAATGTATAAGTTTCGGTAAAATAGTTATATGTTTATAAATACTATTTTTTAAAGGAACTTCTTTTTAAATCCTTTTATGAACAATAAGAAAATTAATTTTAGACACTCTTATAGATTGAATTTGGTAAAATAGACTTCAATTTTGAATTCTAAATATCAAAATTATCTTAAGGTGATTTTTTGGTATTTTTCTGAAAACTTTCAATTTTTGATGAATAGTAAAAAAACACTGCATTATTGTTAAAAACTGACTTTTTCATTTAACTAATTATTTTAATTTAAATTAATTTTAAATTCACGATAGATAAATAATGTATATATTAACCCAATGTTGTTTAATAGAATCATTTTTATAATATAATTAGATATAAAAATTCATTGAACTTTTTTAACATCTTTTTACCCGCCTTTTAGCCACATTAGCATATTAGCATTAAACATAATTTTACCACTTCTGTTAATTAAATTTCAAAAAATGGACATACATGGTTGTAATCAGTATAAAAAATTTGGTCTAACAGGATCAAAATAATTTTTGGTGAATAGTAACTTTTGAATTTTTTTACCATGGTTAAAGGTAAATAGGGTAATTAAAGGTAAAAATAATATTATAATAATATAAAATTACCCTAACACTTGTACTAATTTCATTGGATAAGTATTTTTTAACCCAAATAAATCTTAGGTCATAAATATGATCCTTTTTAAGCAACTTTTGTTAGATTAGGACATTTATTATATTTTTTTAAGAAGAGTTAAAAATGTCATATTCAAATTTTAATAACTATTTTATTTTTAATATGATGTTATATAAGTGATATGGTTGACTATAAATAGTATTTACAAATAAAATAAATCTATCTACATCATGATAATTTATTTATAATTTTTAGACATTAAATAATTAAATTAAATGGTGACACAATGATGATGCATTAATTGTTTAATTAATTGTGATTTCAAATAAATGATATTAAAAATATTAAAATAAATATAATATTACTTAATTAATGATATCCAAAAATTTTATAGATATCATAGACATTTTATTGGAAAATTGGAATTATTGGTTCGAAGTTATCTTGTTGTTTTTATATTTTTAAAAATTCAAATATCAAATAGTACTAAAATTGAGATAAATGATAATTTAAAATAAATATATTTTATTAAATGACATAAAAGTCATAAAAATCTAAGTTTCGTCCAACTAACTTGTATAATTTCAAATATGTCATAAATGATTCAATTGGGGTATTTTTTTGTCATTTTATAGCAGCTATATTAACCCTATATTGTAAAAATATAAGGAGATACTGTAAGAGTTAAACTATTTAACTAAGGGTTAAATCCAAAATATAATGTTAATTTTATGACCTAAAATTTTATAAAATTCATTGGTTGAGGGTATTTATACACATCCTCATATTAAACTATAAATAAATCACTTTTGAGCTATTTGAAACTGAAAATCAATTTATAAATTAATATTTTAAGATTTTCCAAAAGTGCCCCTCACCTCTCTTATAAAAGGAAACTTATCATTATATTTAATTCACACCTCTAAATTCATTTGGCTCAGCCAAAAACTACCCACTTCTCCTACCAAATTCCCTCACTTCATCTTAGCAGCTATACTTTGGAAATAAATCCAATCTAAGGAGTCCTTTTGTGCAAATCAAAAAGAGACACTCGAAGAAGAGGTAATTGTTTTACCAATTCAATTTAATTTCTTTTCTTCTTCTAATTCCTCTTCAAATGTTGTTTCCATACTAAATTAATATCTCAATTATCATATATATTCTAATATGTTATTATGATTATGGGGAACCATATTCCTCTTTTTATCCATCTTACGAAAAACAATATCACCATGTGTGCGTACGTACGACTTACCACCCCCACATCATGGTGCAAATTGTTTTTAATTTATAATTTATTTTTATGGGTATATAAATGAATATAAAGTATGTAAAAAATTAATATAACATGACATTGTTTTTTTAAAATTAATATTCCATATAATTCTATGGCATTTAACCATTAAGGGAATTATACTGTCGCTCGTGCGTGCGTACGACTTACCGTCTCCACAACGTGATGAGATTAATCTTCCATGTTCACAACCTATTTCTTGTGTGAGGTGTATGTGTTTACCCTGTTATATTTAATATCATGAATAAATTTATCATCATTGTATTTAAATATTCATTTGAAGACACTGGACTTATGATTTAAATATTCAAAGTGGTAAGGGTTAATTTTGAAATCTCGTTATTATCCGAGATTTTTTATGTGTAAGTATTTACTGGGACATATTTATCATCCATGTACATTTTTCTTAAAAAAAAATTCAAATGTAATATTTTTAAGGTTTTATGTAATGGAATATTTAACTAAAACATTGTTTTAAATGTTTTAAAGATTTATTCTTCTAAAACTTTCTCATTTATGTCCATGTTTTCAAAATGGTTTTAAGGATTTATTTATATGAACATGAATGTTTTAAAATGTTAATTCCTTTTAAAAGATTCAAAGTGGTATGGTAAATTTTTATTCAAAAATATATTTTCAATGTCTTCTTTTATAAATTGTGTGCCTTTTAATGTTTTCAAAGTAAAAAAGGGATATTTCTCTCAAAGAGTTTTAATGATTTTATCCAATTACTTTCATCTACGTTAAAATATTATGTTAGATTTTGTGATTAATTGAGGATTATTTATTATTATAAAATCTTCCATATTGTATTTAAGGTTTTATGATATGTTTAGTTGTGGATGTGCTTTTTTTATACCATTAATGGTTTATGGTTAAAGTATTAACATTTCGTATGCTAGTTTTAATACAAATGTTTATGTTATGTTTCACCCTTTTAATATAAGGAATATATTTAACTTATTAAGTGATGGGTGGGGTCTTCTATATTCCCCCGATGCATCGGTAGGTATCATGAGATGAAATTACTTGGATACAAACCCTTCACATTTGTTTCTAAGCAGTTTTAAATTGTCAGGAGGATAGATCTCGACACAAATCAGATGGGTTTCTACCCACAGTCTGAAACTGTCATGGGGATAGATCATGATAGTAGTTATCTTGTTAGTAGGATAGATCCTGACACAAATCATATGGGTTTCTACCCACATAGCTAAAGTTTCGTGAGGATAGATTTTGACAATAGCTATCTTGAGGATATATCTTGAGAATGTAGACATATAACATTATGCATTCCCTCATTATGAGATTAGATATTGATATTATATGTGATTATTAGACTTGTATAATATCCATGTGAATGTTTAAATAACATTATTTGATTTATTATTTTCATATTATGTTCAATTTTATGTTTAAAAGGATTTTGTTTCAGTTTTATACTTTCCTTAAAAAGTTTATACTTATTTATGAAAGATTCTACCATATTTTTTACCTTTAGTGATAATCTGAGCTCACCCCTTTCTTACGTTTTATTTTCCTAGGATACCAAGAAGTGTTTTATGATTGATATTTAGGGTTAAGATAGGATAATAAAGGATTATTTATATTGTATTTTATATTTTCAAATTGTAATGTAAAGTTCATGTTTGTAATCTATTTTCCAAGATTGCTAAACTGATTGGTCCTTAGAGATTTGATTCCTTGTGATCATTCCAATGTATTAAAATAATGTACTGACTTTGGGATTCTGGGGTCGGGGTATTAAAAAGAGCTTGGGTACCAAGAACTTAGTTTTTTTAATTTCAAGAAAAGAGGTTGAGCACCATGAGCCGGAACAAGTGGTATATAACTAGTGGTTGTTCTCGATATATGATAAGAGAAATATCCAACATCCAAAACTTGAAAAATTTAAGTAGTGGATTAGTTTTATTTGGGAAAAATCATGGAGTGGATTAATTAGAATTAGAAATTCTTATTTTCTTGAAAAAATGTTAATTTCATATGTTTTGTATGTTTTAGGACTAAAGCACAACCTTATAAGCATTAGTCAACTACGTGTTGAGTTTTAACTTATGAACTTTAGGAATGAAAAATGTAATGTTCAATGTTTGGAAAGAACTTTTAATCTAACTTATGATAAGAAATAGAATGTATAAACTCTAGATCTAAAAGATCGTTGACACTAGAATTTACCTTGTTTAAGTGGAATTGAAGACCTATCATTTCTTTTTCATAGAAGGTTAGTTCACTTAAACTTTTAAACCATAGATATAATTTTGAGTAAAGGTCATGTTAGGGATATACCATAACATAATCTTAACTCTTACAGATTTTGTGATGATTTTCAATTTTTCAAGAAATATAAGACAAGAATTAAACTTGTTGGTGAAGTATCAACATCTAAAGCTTTACAGTTAGTGCATATTTATTTATTTGTTCCTACATAAACTTAGAGTATTAGTGGAAAACACTATGTATATATCAAATTTTATTTTTAGAAAATATTTACTTGGACCTATTTTATCACATAAAAATCTAAAGCTTTATTTTAGTTTAAAATTTTCTTACTTCTGTTATAAATGAGAAAAAACTACCTTTAATTATTATCTGGAGTGATCATAATGTGGAATTTGTAAATTCTGATTTTGAATATTTTTATAGTAATAAAGGTATTACTCATAACCTTTTTGCACCAAGAACACCAAAGAAAAATTCAATAGTTAAATGATAAAATAAAAATCATTAGGATATTAATAAAAAATTTCTAAGTGAATAATATATTGTTTGAAATTTTTAGGTTAAAACACTGAGTATTGTATACTATACTATAAATTATGGTTTAATTCATCCTCTTCTTAATATAACTATTTATCAGTTTTGGATTTGAAAAAAATAGAAACATTTATACTTCATATTCTTTTGGTGTAAAGTGTTCATTTTGAATATAAAATATTAACTTAATTAATTTGATCCCAAGGTTGATGAAGGTTTTTTTCTTGGTTATTCTATAACTAAGAAGAGATATTGAGTTTTTAATAAATGAACTATTATTTTTAAGGAAACAGTCCATGTAAAAATTAATAAAATCGATCATTTTGTTTTTTTTAAATGTGTGAAAGTTATTCCCCCATATAGTGATTATGAAGTTACTTATGTTATTTTACCAGAAGTTGAACCAAAACCATTGATATTAAATCGACCATAAGTTATGTTAATGGATTTATAGTATTCAAGACTACTTTAAAGAAAGATGTACAAACAATAGTTTAGGATGGTGTTACTTTTTTCCTAAAAACTTGTCAATATTAAGAATTCAAACCACATATAATATTGTAAGAACCCAGATTTTGAGCCTGTGAGACTTTGAAATTTTCTTGATGTTATTCCAGAGCAGGTCTTTCAGACGGCATGTGATTTCGAGCCCCGGTGTGTCCAGAATTAAATTTTAAGTGTGTTCACACTAGACACAACAAATAAACAGAATAACTCCTAAACGGTTGCTCAGATGGGAAAAATGAGGGCACCGTTGAGTCCAGAGCCCGCCGTTTACCCTATGAGGGGTGTAACTTTCTCGGGCGCAACCCTTATGTAGAAAAAACCACCATGGGTGTTTTCATAATTTAGTAGCCTCAGGCGTGAACTTTATAACTTCTGAACGGAGGCTCAGATTAAAATTCTGAGACCACTATTGCACTCATAATGTGGATTTTACCCTAGGAGCTGCTTATCCTCAACCCTATCAAGAGTTCGGGTACGAGCCTACTGGTGGGTGTTTAAACTTAATTAAATTTTAATTAAGTTCCCTACTTAAACACATCCACCCCCCTTCTTCCCCCTTGGAATTCCTTTGGTGAAAGCTCTCCCAAAAAAGAACCCCCACCTTCTTCAAGCTCCTCTCCCCACCTCTCCAAGGTGGTTGCGGATTTGGTGGATCATTTTTGAAGCAACGGGCTACGCCCTGCGAGGTAGGATCTTGCGTTTTCATTTTAAATCCCCGCATCTTCTTTGAACTCAATTTATAGCATTGAAATTCTGTTTAATTATCGAGCGTAGGACACATTTGAATAGGGATCTATCTGAGATTTCCAACAATTCTTTCAGATCAAATTTTCGAGTCCCAGGCTGTCTGGGGTGACCCCGGGAAGTTTTCCGGCCAAAACCCCTGTTTTCCGGTGATTCCAGGGCAGTCTGGCGGCTCCGAGCGGCGGCCCGGTGAGTCCCAGCGGCGGCGGCTCCTCGGGCGGTCCAGGACGACAGTGGCGTGGCGTGTCCTTAAGCGGTGGTGCAACGAGATGCGAGTGAGCGGCTGCGGGTGTCAGTGACGCATGCGGGAGGCCAGGGGCGCGGGCGGCCGGCTTTTCTGGTTGGCGTGCAGCGGGAGACCGAGGTCTTCGTGACCCCGAGAGCGGACCGGGACCCGCGAAATGCGTGTCCTGTGGAAAAGAGTCAGACCAGCTTAAGCCGGTCTGGGTGTAGCGGTTTGGACCGTGTGGTGAACCATGGGCTGTAGTGGACCGGGCGGTCCGGGCGACCAAGCCGCGGACCGCCGATCTAAAGGGGTGGACCGGCCGAACCGGTCCGGCCCACCCCGTCTCCGTCCATTGGTATTAAAACGCCTCTAAATCTCAAATCGGGTATCGAATTTGCTTGCTGTTTGCGGAAACGTGATCCTTGGATCGAGGCAAAGGTTTTGAGATGGTCTTGGGGATTTTTAATTCATGATACAGGGGGCTCAGTGGCGCAACATGCTCATTAAGTGTTATTTAACGCCCCATCTAGATTCTTGTTTCGGATGGCGTGAGCACATCCAGATTCAATTGTAGGCACCGTCAGTGGCGTTGTGACCCTAGTGTCGAGACGAAGTCATCCATGGTGGTTTCAGGCATTGAATCCAGAGTTAAGGTGTGGGCCCACAGGCCGTCATTCAAGCTGTGTGCAATGATTGCGACTTTTTCATCAGACATCCGTTTGGGGCAAATGAATAGTCATTTTGGCGTGTTTTTGAAAGAGCATCATGATGGTGCAGTTTTCCCGAACTTTTTCAGGACTGAGGTGTGGTCACCATGAGATGTCGTGTGGGCATAAAGCGTTGTGGTGTAACTTTTTCATCGGGAGTCCGTTTCAAGCGAGTAAATATTCTATCTCAAGTGTTTTTCCGCGAGGATTGAAACAGTTTAATCTATTTGGGAATGCAGAGCCTCATTTGATATATCATTAAATGTGGAAACATGAAAGGTCATTGGTCAGATTTTCCTTTGATGCACTTTGAACCAATGCACGATAGCGATGTTAGTGACGCCCAGTGATGGAACGGGCAGTGCAGAGTTATCAGACCAGTTCTAGGTTTACCCTCCAGTGGGGCTGGGAAGTGGGTTACCCACCAGCATATTAGGTTTTACCCCCCCAGTTGGGTTGGGCAGTGGGTTACCTATTGAACTTAGGGTTTACCCTTCAATGGGGTTGGGCAGTGGATTACCCATTAACCTTAGGGTTTACCCTCCTATGGGTATGGGCAATGGGTTACCCATTGACCTTAGGGTTTAGCCTCCAGCTGGGCTGGGCAATGGGTTAACCGAAGACCTCTTAGGGTTTACCCTCCAGCTGGGCTGGGTAGTGGATTACCCAATGACTTCTTTTAGACTCAACCCTTTTATGAGTCTAGTCAGTGAGTTTTCTCTATGATTACCGGAGTGGGACCCTTGGTTGTATGGCTCAGCGATGAGATAGCTTTGACGTGTGGGATATTTTGGCATCAGTGATGGATATCCTTAGAACCATTGGCGACTTTTCCTGGGATGATCTTGGAAATGGAGATCCCCTTACACTCTCTTTCAGGTTTCTTATTGAGCATATATATATATATACACCCTACTTTTGTTCCCACTCCTTAGGTTCAGTTACTCTCCTTCTAGGAGGGGCAAAGACACGTGGGGTATGCCACGTGATTTTCGTATCTAGCTCCTCTTTTTTGTACGAGTCTGCTTCCTTTCTCTTGTTGGGTTGAGCTGTACTCTATTTACTGTACTCTTTCATTATTCTTTGTTCTGTATATTGCTCACATATTTAGTGCCTCCTTTATTTCTCCCTCGAGATTTTGGGGCATCCTACTGAGTATATTTATACTCACCCCTGCTTGGGCTTTTCCCATACCGGTGTGCCTTTGCAGATGACAGACAGGTCGATCATGACTACGGAGGAGCGTAGAGGGCACATGAGCTTAGGCCCCGTACCGGGGTCACAGTAGAGTTTTCAAGTGTGGGACTCTCCAGTTGTTTAATTTTATTTACCTGTTGTCGGGTTGTGGCACCTTTCGGGTTGGGCGCATGTTTTTACCATTTTCTATTTGGTTTTATTGTCAGTACTTTTCAGCACTTTACTTGTTCTATTTTAGAGGTTGATGCATTCTTTGGTTGGGATACTATAGTCCATACTTTGGTTTCCCTTTCACTCTGCACTTCTGCATTGAGTGAGCTATGTGTGTGTGTATACATGTACTTAGGCAAAGGCCTCCCCGAGATTGATACACCTTTGGTGCTTATCTCCAGCCCCTGGCCTATGGAGGCAGTCTTGGGGTAGTTGTGACTCAAGACTGGTAGGGTCGAGTCATGACAAAGTGGTATCAAAGGATGATTCGTTCCTGGGGGCGCTGTTCGGACGTCCCTAAAAAGGAATTGGTTGGGATTTAGGGCAATAGTGTCAACGTGTCTCGAGAGTAGCTCTCAGGCTAGGGAGTCCAATGATGGTACAGAAATCCAATTTATCCATTCACCAGGACCCTGATAACCCACTTTTCGACTCGGCACGCTGAGACATTTGTTGCAGGGAACTTTGAAAAATGCATCTGGTAGTATTGAGTCTTTGACTTTCCTTTTTGATTCATCTCCCCTTTTTGATTACTGTTATATATATATGATCATCTGATCATGGTAATCCTTTATAATTTTCAAAATTCCCCCACGACAGCAGCCATCCAGGTTAACCTCTCCAGTTCGTGACGACGACCTGGCAAGCGATAAGGCATCAGTTCAGGGACCCTCACATGATCCCCTTCCACCCAGTGGTTCAGCAATTATAGTGACCCAGCCTTTTCTTACATTACTATTACATAATTTAAAAGATAAAAAACATAATAGTATTACACATAGAGGATACAAAGTTTTAGTGTATTGGGAAAACTAGGACCACAAATAACAAATACAATATCAAGCATAAACATTTATTTAATTTCTTCTTCTCTAGCTTCTTATTGTCACTTGTCCTCTCCTTAGTATATGTATCCACCTAAGGATATACATAAAAAGGGGTGAGATAGAATCCCAGTAAGAGGATAGATAAAAACAATATATCATGGGGTGATCATAATCATAACATAGGCAAAAGATCATGAACATGAGAGGAGCATAAATAAAAGACTTGAAATGTGGCAATGCATAAAAATGCAACATCATGTCTTAGTGGTTTAATACCACACATACTTGTGAACCAAGCTATCATCTTGTTCACACATCATTTCAAATTTACTCATGAGATTCATCACTTTACCCAATGCATTGGAGCGCTGTATAATTCCGCACACACCTGTCACATTTAAACATTCATATTGCGCTATATAATTTTGGGCGCACCCGTCACATCATAACATTATCATTTATCATGCATGCCACAATGAACATATAACATAAATGAACATAATGAACCCATGAAAATTAATGGGTTTCATCTCATAATAACACATTCATGAGCTTTGGGTTCCCAAAAGAAAGAGGGGATGACACACATGTTACAAGAGCCGTCCACTTTGAGTGAGAAGTAAAAGGGGTGTTCTTAAAAGAAGAGTTCTTTTGGAAACAACAAATTTGGACATAAAAACCAGTGACAAACATGTATATCCCAAAAAAGTAAAGTCAATGATGAAAAAATTATCTTTAAGGAGTAACCATATCAAAAATGGAGTGAAAGAGGGAGAACCTGAAGGAAGAAAATTTGGTTCGAGATTTCCCCTTACCTTGTACCTGAATGCTTCCTTCTCTTTAATGTCCTGTATAATGAAATTATATTCATTAATTAGAAATCCAGAACCATGTTTAAATTAATAGGGTTCATTCTGGTTTCATTATGTCATATTATGTTCCTTTGGATGACTTATAGAGTTTAAAAACATTGTTCCTGTATGTTCGTTTTTATGGTTTTTCTTGGGTGGTTCACTTGTATTCTTAAATTGAAGTTTGGGTAGAACATGAGTAAACATCCAGAAATGATATTACATGTCATTAATGATATGACAGGAGTTTTAATGATATTATAATGAATTATATTAGATCCATGTGGATGAATCATTTGATAAGAATTAAATGATGGTTATTTGGATCAATTTGGGCGGTTTTTGGATCACAACGAACTTGTTTTAACTTATCACTTAGTAATATGGACATAGGTTATTTCCATAACTTTAAATAGAACATAATACATATAACATATTCTGGTTCAACCATAAAAATTGTTTCATGACCAGATATGAAGGTAGAAATGGAAGAAGAAGGTATGTTGTTCTTGAATGTGATAAATTAACACCTCACAAACAACGTTCTCTTTAATAAAATAAAAGGAATATGGAAAGGGGGTTGGGTGATATAATATCCCATTATAATCATAAAATTACAGTATATGTATAATAATGGAGTTAAAATAAAATTTTGATGAAGATATGTGGGGAGAGATCAAGAAAGGAACTTGAACTTGAAAGGAAATTAAAGGAGAAGAGGGAGGGAAATTACCTCTCGAATCCTTCTCTTGAGAATCTCCTTAAGGGCCTAAGCTTGGTCTTTTGATGATACAAGAAGCTCTTGGGCGTGGGGGAGGGGATATGGGAGATTATTGGACAAATATTAGACAATGCTTGAAGCTTGAGAGGTGTGGTTTGGCAAGAGGAGGGGGAGGGCTTATTTATACACGAGGAGGGAGGTGTTTTTAGTATAAAATATTAAATAAAATAATATATCAAAAGTTAGACTTGTAATAGTAGTTTTTTGACATCATAAATCATATATTAATATAATATAATTCGTTTTAGGCTTTAATTATTCTTTATAATTCTAATTCATTAATTTATTAAAAGGAAAGTGAAAGAAAGAGAAAAAGACACTTTAAGAAATCACCTTTTGACTTTAGGCTTTGGAAAGTTCTTTTTAGGTTTGAGAATTGGATTTATTTTATTTTAAGGAACCATTTATGAAATTTAATATAATTTGGCCGAAACTAAAGTTCTAGAATGTTTATGTCATCATTACATCACTAATGATGCAATTTAGTATACACTGATTATGCGAAAAACTGTATTTTTTACTATTCACCTGAAAATTGAAGTATTTCAGAAAAAACCCAAAAATTTACCCCTACCATTTTTCGACGTGTAAAATCCAAAAATGAAGTCTATTTTTCAAAAATAATTTTCTAAATATTATTAATTTAATATTTAATTAAAATTATAATTTACTTAAAAAAACAATTTTTAAGATTAAAACTGATTTATAGTGCTTTCAAAAATTACGTAGGGTCTTATAAAATTATCTAAAAACTATAATATATTGATTAAATAATTTATGAATACATTTTAGGGAAATAAATATTCTTTTAAATTAATTAATTAATTATAATTAATTATTTATGACTTACAAAATACCAAAATGTTTACTAAGGTCAAATTGTCACTTTCAAAGATGTCTAAATTTTATTTAATTATTCATATGTAATGTTACTATTATGTTGGATGATTTACTATTCATAAGGGTCATATTACTATTCATAAGGGTATGTTACTATTCATAAGGGTAGGTCACTATTCACCAAAAATTATTTTTGTTTCATTAGACTCCAAAAATCATCTTGAACACAACTGTGTATGTCGGATTTTCAAAATTCCAAACATAGGAGTGAAAAAAATATTTTTAAAGGTCACTTATCACTTAGTAGTTTATTACATTTTTTTTTCATGTGATTTTATGACATGATTTATAAGAAGGGAATTTCCATTGAAAAACTTTGGGTCGTTACATTCTTCCCCCCTTATGAAATTTCGCCCCCGAAATTTCACTTTACACAAGCAGGTGAGGGTACTTCTCCTTCATTGCCTATTCTAGTTCCCAAGTTGCTTCCTCAAACTTATGTTTCCTCCACAAAACTTTGAGAAGATGGGTTGTCTTGTTGTGTAGAACCTTATCTCTTCGATCCAGAATCTTTATTGGCTGCTCCTCATAGGAGAGATCATCTTCCAGCTACACCACCTCTGAGTTTAGTACATGTGATGGGTCTGGTATGTACTTCCACAGTAGTGATACATTAAACAAATCATGAACTTGATCCATATTCGATGGAAGTGCTAGACGATAGGCCACGGCTCCTATGCGGTCAAGAATCTCAAAGGGGCCAATATACCTTGGTCTTAGCTTCCCTTTCTTCCCGAATCAAATGACTCTATTCCATGGAGATATTCGAAGAAAGACTTTATCTCCAACGTCGAACTCCAAGTCCCTTCGACGGTTGTCAGCATAACTCTTTTGTCGACTTTGAGCAGATTGATGTGTTTCTGGATGACTTGAACCTTCTCTGTCATCTCTTAAACAAGATCGGGTCCAAGTATCTTTCTTTCTCCAACTTCATCCCAACAGGTTGGAGTTCTACACCGCTTCCCATAAAGAGCTTCATATGGAGCCATCTGAATACTCGAGTGGAAGCTATTTTTGTATGAGAACTAATCCAATTGGAGATGCTGATCCCAACCACCTTTGAATTCTAGAGAGAAGGCTCTTAGAATATCTTTAAGCATCTGAATAGTCCTTTTAGACTGGCCATCAGTTTGGGGGTGATATGTCGTGCTGAAATTTAATTCAGTACTCAAATCATGTTGAAGGCTCCTCTAGAACTTAGATGTGAATCTTGGATCACGGTCAGAGACAATTGAGAGTGGAACACCGTGCAGTCTCACCACTTCCTTCACATATATCTTTGAAAGTTGTTCAAGCGAGAGGTCTTCCCGAATAGCGATAAAATGGGAAGTCTTGGTGAGTCGGTCAACCACAACCCATATCACATTATTTCCCTTTTACATCTTCGGGAGACCCGTGACAAAGTCCATAGTAACATTTTCCCATTTCCACATGGGTATAGGCAATGGCTGCATCATACCTTTGGACTTTTGTCGCTCAACTTTGACTTGCTGACATACCGAGCACCTTGATATATATTCCGCAATATCCTTCTTCATGTTATCCCACCAGAAGTGTTCTTAGAGATCACGATACATCTTGGTACTCCCAGGATGGATAGAGAAAGTTGAGCTATGTGCATTGTCCAATAACTCATTCTTTATCCCGGGTGATGAAGGCACACAAAGCTGCATTCCAAACCGAATCACACCATCATCGTCGATATGGAACTCTTGCAGCTTCCCTTCCTTTACTGCATTCACCCTCTTTTGTATCTCCACATAATCCCTTTGTGCTTCCTTAATGTTCTCTTGGATGGATGGTTGCGCAATCATTTGGGAAAGGTAGAATGTATCTCCTGCCCTTACGATTCCCAAATCCATCCTTTGCATATCCAAGAAGATATGGTCTTTCTCAATCCGCAGCATGGATAGAGTAGAATGTTCTTTTCTGCTTAGATCATCATCTACCTTGTTTTACTTTCCAGGATGATAGTTAATAGAGCAATCCTAATCCTTGATTAGCTCTAACCACCTCCTTTGACGCATGTTGAGATCCTTTTGTGTGAATATATACTTTATGCTCTTGTGGTCAGTGTATATGTCACACTTCTCGCCATAAAGGTAGTGCTGCAAGATTTTCAATGCAAAAATCATGGCTACCATCTCTAGATCATGCATCGGGTAGTTCTTCTCATGGATCTTCAACTGTCGTGAGGCGTAGGCTATCACATTATCATTTTTCATGAGTACACAACCCAAGCCTTTCTTTGAAGCATCACTGTATATCACAAAACTTTCTTCACTTTTCAGTAGTGTGAGTACAGGTGTAGTGATAAACCTTCTCTTTAGCTCCTTGAAGCTTCCCTCACATTATTCCGTCCAGACATAATTTACCCCTTTCCTTGTTAACTTAGTTAGCGGGCTTAACAATCGTGAGAAGTTTCTCCCAAAACTTTGGTAGTACCCAGCTAATCCAAGAAAACTACGGATTTCTGTGACACTAGAGGGTCTGGGCCATTCCTCAATCGCCTTTGTCTTTGAAGGATCCAAATAAATTCTCTCACTTGTGATCACATGTCCCAAGAACGTGAATTTATTCGTCCAAAAGTCACACTTGATGAACTTGGCGTATAACTTCTCCTTTCTCAATGTCTCCAACAAAAGTCTTAAATGTTCTTTATGTTCTTCCTTGCTCCTGGAGTAGATGAGAATATCATCAATAAACACTACCACAAATTTTTTGAGGTAATGTCTAAAGACTCTATTCATCAAATCCATGAAGATTGCAGGGGCATTAGTAAGTCCTAAGTGAATCACAAAAAACTCATAGTGCCCATACCTTGTACGGAAGGCAGTCTTCTGAATATCTTCCTTCTTCACCTTTACTTGATGATATTCAGAATGAAGATCCACCTTTGAGAAGTATTGAGCTCCTCTTAACTGGTCGAACAAGTCATCAATCCTTGGGAGAGGATACTTGTTCTTTATGGTGATCTTGTTAAGTTCCCAATAATCGATACACAACTGCATGGTTCCATCCTTTTTCTTCACAAAGAGCACTGGCTTACCCCAAGGTGATGCACTAGGGCGTATGAACCCTTTGTCCAGATGCTCTTGCAGCTATTTCTTTAACGCCTCTAGTTCGATAGGATCCATCCTATAGGGACACTTTGAGATAGGAGTAGCTCCAGGTATGAGTTCAATTGAGAAATCTACCTCACAATCCGGGGGAATTCTGGGAAACTCTTCAGGAAATACATCATCATATTCCCTCATGATGGGAATTTCCTCATGGTTGGAACTTTCCTTCGACTCAACCATTTGGGTGAGGTATGCTTCTTCATAGGGAATCAACACCCATGCCATTGAAGGACTTTTCAAAGGAGATTCATGATCTTCCTTGCATTTTTATAGGATCATGGTATGGATTGGAATATGAAAAGATATTTCCTTTTCCTGACAGTTGATATGTGCTCTATATAATGAGAGCCAGTCCATTCCCATTATAGCGTCGAATTACACCAAGGAAAGTATTACGAGATTTACCGGAATAATCTTCCCACATACGCCAATAAGAGAAGAGTCAAACACTTGGGTTTCAATGATTGCACCACTTAGTGTTTTTACAGATATCTCTACTTCAAGGTTTCGGGGCTTCAATTCTATAGTTCTAGAAAACTTGCAAGATATAAAGGAATGCGTATAACCAGAGTCAAATAAGAATTTTTCCATTATTGAGTGAATAGTAAGTGTACCTTGTACGACTTCATTATCATGCTACACCTCCGCAGTAGTAATGGAATAAGCCTTCCCTTCTTCCTTTGGCTTTGGTGGCTGCTGATGCTGATTACCCTCGAGAACTCGAGGTTTAGTGCACTGGTTTTCATAGTGCCCTAGCTCCCTATAGTTGTAGCATTGAACCATGAGTGGTTCTCTCCTTTCATCGGATACATTCTCCTTCATTTTCGTGTCTTTTCGACACTCTTGAGCATGGTGTCCTTCTTTCCCACACATGAAGCATTTCCCCATCCCTTTGAGGTAGTTCCCTTGGTGAAACTTCCCACATTTTTGGCATGTGGGTCATTGATTTTTCTTCTCACCTTTGTCATTAGATCCACCAGCTTGAAACTCCATCTTTCTTTTCTTATCACCATATCCATGGGACCATTCCCTAAACTCCATCTCCAATTTGAGAGCACACTAAACAACTTCTTCATAACCCCCAAAGTCTCTAATTGCAATAGCCTTTCGAAGGTGTGGTTTTAATCCACTAAAGAATCTATCAATTTTGCTATCATTGTTGATAACAAAACCCGAAGCATACCTTGCGAGCCTTGTGAAATTTGCTTCATAGGTTGTGACAAATTCTCCTTCTTTTTTCTTGAGCTATATGAATTATCTCTCCATCTTTGTGCAAAGAGTTCGTGGGAAATACTTATTAAGAAACATTATCTTAAAGTCTTCACATTCCTTCTCTTCAATTTCCTCCCTTGGCTTGGTGTTCTTAATCAAATCCCACCATTGATCAGCTTCTCCATCTAGAAGATAAACGGCTAGAGTCACCTTCTCCGTCTCAGAATAGTGAAGCACAAAAAAGATCTTTTCCATGGAGTTGACCCACTGTTCCGCAACTAGTGGATTGGAAGATCCACAAAATGTCGGTGGTCATTTCCACATAAAACATTCAATATCTAGTTGCTCCCTCTTTGTTAAAGGAGGATGTTCCCCATTATTATGGTTATTATTAATAACCTGAGATAATTGGGTAAGAATCGCCATGAAGTTTTGAACTCCACCTCCCAAATCATTAGGGATGTCGTTCGAGCAATCGTTGCATTGGCCCTCGCATGAGTTGTTGGCCTTATTTCTTCTGGTTCCCACCATTTTCTAAAATAGAAAAGGATAAAACAAAGAATAACTAAACAATTCATGAATAACTTACTAATTTAGACAATTATACCAAAAACATAACATATGGGATCCCTATGTAAATATTCTTGTGTGCATATTTGTACTTAGTCTCATGCTAGAGGTTTTCTCTAGGGTTTACTAATCCTAATTCCCAAAATAACTAAACCTTGCCTCTGATACCAACTATTGTGACCCAGCCTTTTCTTACATTAATATTACATCATTTCAAATATAAACAACATAATAGTATTACACATATAGTATCCAAAGGTTTAGTGTCTTGGGCAAACTAGGACCACACATAACAAATACAACATCAAGCATAAACATTTATTTAATTTCTTATTCTCTAGCTTCTTATTGGCACTTTTCCTCTCCTTAGTACATGTAGCCACCTGAGGATATACATCAAAATGGGTGAGCTAGAATCCTAGTAAGAGTATAGATAAAAACAATATATCATGGGGTGAGCATAATCATAACATAGGCAAAAGATCATGAACATGAGAGGAGCATAAATAAAAGACTTGAAATGTGGCAATGCATAAAAATGCAACATCATGTCTTAGTGGTTAACTACCACACATACTTGTGAACCATGATAGAATATTGTTCAAACATAATTTCACATTTACTCATGAGATTCATCACTTTACCCAATGCATTGGAGCACTGTATAATTCCGGGTGCACCCATCACATTTAAACATTCATATTGCGCTATATAATTCTGGGGGCACCCGTCACATCATAACACTATCATTTATCATGCATTCCACAATGAACATATAACATAAATGAATATAGTGAAACCATGAAAAAGAATGGGTTTCATCTCATAATAACACATTCATGAGCTTTGGGTTCCCAAAATAAATAGGGGATAACACACATGTTACAAGAACTGTCCACTTTGAGTGGGAAGTAAAAGGGGTGTTCTTAAAAGAAGAGTTCTTTTGGAAAACATTTTGTTGGAAATAAAAACCAGTGAAAAACATTTATATCCCAAAAAATTAAAGTAAATTATGAACAAATGATATTTAATGAGTAACCATATCAAAAATGGAGTGAAAGAGGGAGAACCCGAAGGAAGAAAATTGGGTTCGAGATTTCCCCTAACCTTGTACCCGAATGCTTCCTTCTCTTTAATGTCCTATATAATGACATTATATTCATTAATTATAAATAAAGAAACATGTGTACATTAATAGGGTTCATTATGGTTTCATTATTTCATATTATGTTCCTTTGTATGACTTATAGAGTTTAAAAACATTGTTCGGGGATGTTCGTTTTTATGGTTTTTCTTGGGTGGTTCACTTGTATTCTTAAATTGAAGTTTGGGTAGAACATGAGTAAACATACAGAAATGATATTACATGTCATTAATGATATTACAGGAGTTTGAATGATCTTATAATGAATTATATTAGATCCATGTGGATGAATCATTTGATAAGAATTGAATGATGGTTATTTGGGTCAATTTGGGCGGTTTTTGGATCACAACGAACTTGTTTTAACTTATCACTTAGTAATATGGACATAGGTTATTTCCAGAACTTTAAATAGAACATAATACATATAAAAGATTCTGGTTCAACCATAAAAATGGTTTCATGACCAGATCTGAAGGTAGAAATGGAAGAAGAAGGTATGTTGTTCTTGAAGGTGATAAATTAACACCTCACGAACAACGTTCTCTTTAATAAAATTAAAGGAAGAGGGAAAGTGGGTTGTGGGATATAATATCCTATTATAATCATAAAATTAAATTATATGTATAATACTAGAGTTAAAATACAATTTGGATTAAGATAGGTGGGGAGAGATCAAGAAAGGAACTTGAACTTGAAAGGAAATTAAAGGAGAAGAGGGAGGGAAATTACCTCTTGAATCCTTCTCTTGAGAACCTCCTTAAGGGCCTAAGCTTGGTATTTTGATGAGACAAGAAGCTCTTGGACATGGGTGGGGTGGATAGGGGAGATGATTGGGTATATATTAGACAATTATTGAAGCTTGAGAGGTGTGGTTTGGCAAGAGGAGGGGGAGGGCTTATTTATACATGAGGAGAGAGGTGTTTTTAGTATAAAATATTAAATAAAATAATATATCAAAAGTTAGACTTGTAATAGTAGTTTTTTGACATCTTAAATCATATATTAACATAATATAATTAATTTTAGGATTTAATTATTCTTTATAATTCGAATTCATTAATTTATTAAAAGGAAAGTGAAAGAAAGAGAAAAAGACACTTTAAGAAATCACCTTTTGACTTTAGGCTTTGGAAAGTTCTTGTTAGGTTTGAGAATTGGATTTATTGTATTTTAAGGAACCATTTATGAAATTTAATATAATTTGGCCGAAACTAATGTTCTAGAATGTTTATTTCATCATTACATCACTAATGATGCAATTTAGTATACACCGATTATGCGAAAAACTGTATTTTTTACTATTCACCTGAAAATTGAAGTATTTCAGAAAAAACCTAAAAATTTATCCCTACCATTTTTCGATGTGTAGAATCCAAAAATGAAGTCAATTTTTCAAAAATAATTTTCTAAATATTATTAATTTAATATTTAATTAAAATCATAATTTACTTAAAAATTTGTTTTTAAGATTAAAACTGATGTATAGTGCTTTCAAAAATTATGTAGGGTCTTATAAAATTATCTAAAAACTATAAGAAATTGATTCAATAATTTATGAATACATTTTAGGGAAATAAATATTCTTTTAAATTAATTAATTAATTATAATTAATTATTTATGACTTACAAAATACCAAAATGTTTACTAAGGTCAAATTGCCACTTTCAAAGATGTCTAAATTTTAATTAATTATTCATAGGTAATGTTACTCTTATGTTGGATGATTTACTATTCACTAGGGTCATATTACTATTCATAATGATATGTTACTATTCATAAGGGTAGGTCACTATTCACCAAAAATTATTTTTGTTTCATTAGACTCAAAAAATCATCTTGAACACAACCGTGTATGTCGAATTTTCGAAATTCCAAACACAGGAGTGACAAACTTATTTTTAAAGGTCACTTATCACTTAGTAGTTTATTATGTTTTGTTTTCATGTGATTTTATAACATAATTTATAAGAAGGGAATTTCCATTGAAAAGCTTTGGGTCATTACAATAGTAGCCCCTCCATCTGGAGATCGGTGGTTAGTACTAGTAGCACAGGCCGAGGTTGAGCACAGGCTGAGTGTGCTCCGAGACTTCCAGCATCAGCGGACGCAGAAGTTCCACGGGGACCCGGATTCCCAAGTAGTGGAAGACTATCTAGAGTCTGTGGACCGACTTTTTAGGATGGTGCGGACACCAGCGGACCAGATGGTAGCCCTGGCTGCCAGCCTTTTCCTCAGGACGGCCGGGCGTTGGTGGGGGTTGGTTACGCAGACCCACGACAAGTCGTCTTTCACGTAGGATAGCTTCTAGAAGCTCTTCCGAGAGGAGTACTCCCACTCTTATTTACGCTCCATTTGGATTCAGGAGATTCCGGAGCTAAAGTAGGGGGGATGATTGTGGCGTAGTACTCGGCTCGGTTTATCGATCTAACATGCTACTCACAGGATATGATCCGCGATAGTTACTTCCGGGCGCAGAAGTTTGAGTAGGGTCTTTTCAGGGAGATCCATGCTAGTGTAGTGACCCTATGAATCCCTACTTATTCCAGGGTTCTAGAGTGGGCGCTCATGACAGAGAGCTTCTTAGCTGAGGGATGCTAGCTAGCAGGGCCTGGAAGTGGCCGCTTCAGAGCAGAGTCTTTGGTAGCAGACAGGCAGTAGAGAGTAGAGACTCAGTCTAGGAGACCCTTCTGTGAGTAAACTCTGGGGTAGGGTCGTACACTTCAGTGGATCCGTAGAGCACTGGGGCAGTCGGGAGAGAGTCGGTGCTATGCTTATGATGGATGGTTTCACCTAGCATGGGACTGCCTGACCAGGCATACCGAGCAGTAGTGGTAGGCAGTGGGCGCACCGCAGTGGTAGAGGCAGCGCCGTGACCAGGGATCTCCCAAGCGAAGATATGGTGGTCCTCAGGGAGGTGGTTCATGCAGAGCAGCAAGACCTGGAGGTGGGAGATCCTTCCACCACCACCACCGGGTGGTCCACGCCAGGCTCAGGGAGCTAGTGGTAGGGGTCGCGGGCAACTTCGGGCTATGGGTGTTCGTGACCCCCCATCACACGAGATGGTCTGAGGTATGCTCTATGTTTACTCTATGCTTTCTTCGGTACTTGTAGACACAGGCTCCAACCACTCTTTTATATTGTTTCTTTTGGTATGGGAGTTGGAGATTCCAGTAGAGGCGCTAAAACATGTGCTTAGCCTCGAGGTTCCTATAGGAAGTACCTCGTTAGTGACCTTTGTTTGCAGACAAAGAGAACTATTGTTCGGAGGAGAGAGTTTCACATGGGACCTACTGGTCATCATGATGGAACCTTACGACGTCATCATGGGAATGGATTGGCTTTCTATGGTTCATGCCCAAATCGACTGTCGTCACAGATGAGTTAGATGTGTGCATTCTAATGGGACGAGGTTCACCATCCTGGGTGAGTGAGACCTTATGGCAGAGCAGACAAGTTCTTTGAGAAAGAGACCATGGCATTTTTCTCATCAGTTGGAAAGCATGGCTCTCAGAGTAGAAAATGCTACAGGCACTTGGATCCCTATCATTGTGGAGGACTACATGGACATCTTTCCCGAGGATGTCCTGGGACTACCTCCGAGGTGAGAGATGGAGTTCTGCATTGACTTGCAGCTAGGGACTTCCCTGATATCATGTGCGGCTTATCAGATGGCACCCATAGAGCTTCAGGAGCTACAAATTCAGTTGGACGACCTTTGTGATAAGGGATTCATCAGGCCCAGTGTGTCCCCCTGAGCAACTCTGGTTTTGTTTGTGAAGAAGGCAGATGATAACCTATAACTTTGTGTGGATTATCGTCACCTAAATCAGGCCACGATAAAGAACAAGTACCCTTTTCTGAGGATTGATGGCCTCTTCTACTAGTTTACAGGTGCGAAGTGGTTCTCTAAGATTGATCTTTGATCAGGCTACCACCAATCGAGGGTTCATGAGGATGATATCCCGAAGTTGGATTTCCATTGTCATTATGGGCATTACGAGTTTCTAGTGATGCCCTTTGGCATGACAAATGCCCCTTCCATCTTCATGGATTTGATGAACCAGATCTTCCAGCCGTACTTGGACCGGTTTGTGGTTGTCTTTATTGATGACATACTCATCTACTCTATGATAGAGGAGGAGCACGCAGAGCATTTGAGGATGGTCCTAGACTTACTCCGGGAGCACCAGCTGTATGGGAAGCTATCTAAGAGTCAGTTCTGGATTTACGAGGTTCACTTTCTGGGGCATGTCATTTCAGAATAGGTTTTAGTCATAGATCCCGCAAAGATAGAGGTAGTGCTTTCTTGGGATCCACCCAAGAATGTGTCTGAGGTGCGAAAATTCCTTGGTTTGGAAGGGTAATACAAGAGGTTTGTGGAAGACTTCTCTAGGATTACTTCCCCTTTGACCACATTGATGCAGAAGGGATGACCGTTCACCTGGACTGATCAGTTCCAGAGGGCCTTCGAGGAGTTGAGGTAGAGGCTGACTAGTGCTTCAGTGTTGAGACTGCTAGAGGAGGGTGTTGAGTTTGTGGTATACTGCGACGCATCAAGAGCTGGGCTCGGGTGCGTGGTGATGTAGCAGTGGACAGTGATTGCATATTGGTCAAGACAATTGAGGCCCTATGAGCAGAATTATGCGACTCAAAATTTGGAGCTGGCATCAGTGGTCTTCACCTTGAGGTTATAGAGACACTACCTTCTAGGTGAGCATTTTGTGGTCTACTCAGACCACCAGAGCCTCAAGTACATCTTCACTCAGAGGGATCTGAATCTGAGGCAGAGGTGCTGGATGGAGTTTCTACAAGAATATTATTTTGAGATAGTCTACACTCCAGGGAAGGGAAACGTAGTAGCAGATGCCCTTAGTAGGAAGTCTCAGGCTTGTCTAGTGCGGGAAACTTCAGAGTAGTTGACTTCCCTACATCTGACCTTGGTGGAGCAGGAGGGTACGACTTTTCTACAGTCGATGATGTTGACTCCTTTGATCCTTGAGCATGTGAGAGAGTCACAGCTTGGGGATGTCGACAGCGAGGTACTACGTGATCAGATATCCACAGGCGATGCACCCAATGGGTATTCTAAAGGAGGGAATCACGAGATCCTATTTCAGGTTAGAGCTGTAGTACCAGTGGAGATGCGGGAGGAGGTGATGTGGGAATTCCACAATTCTCCCTTGGTTGTCCATCCCGGTGTGGGGAAGATGTACAGAGACCTTCAACATCAGTTTTGGTGGTATAGCATGAAGCATAGCCTAGCTGAGTTCGTTTCTCGGTGTCTTACCTGTTAGCAGGTGAAGGCAGAGCATCAGGTTCTGGAAGGGTTGTTGCAGCCCCTTGATATCCCGGAGTGAAAGTGGGTTGGCATATCTATGGACCTCGTCACAGGGCTTCCGCACACAGTGAAGGTCCATGATTCCATTTGGGTGAAAGTGGACCGACTCACGAAGTCGGCACACTTCCTTGTCATCAGGGAGCAGAGCTCAGTGGAGAGTCTAGGGAAGCTGTACGTTCAGGAGATCGTTCGCCTTCATGGAGTACCCTCGAAGATCATCTCTGACCGTGACGCGTGGTTTATGTCGTGATTGTGGCGAGGCCTTTAGGAGGCATTCGGGACTCAACTGCAGATGAGTATATCTTTTCACCCCCAGACGGATGGGAAAGCCGAGCGCACTATCCAGGTGTTGGAGGATATGCTCAGGGTGTGTGTGTTAGACTTTTTCTAAGATGGGAGGATCACCGGACCTTGGTGGAGTTTGCATATAATAACAGTTACCACTCTACTATCGGCATGGAACCTTTTGAGGCCCTCTACGGGAGACCCTATAGGTCACTGTTGTGATGGATGGAGGTTGGGGAGACCTCCCTTGTGGGCCCAGAGTTGGTGCGCGCAATGACAAAGAAGGTGAAGGTCATTCATGAGCGGATGAGGACAGCTCAGAGCAGACAAAAGTCCTACGCAGACCGTCGTCACATGCCTTTGAAGTTCGATCAGGGGGACCATGTCTTTTTGAGATTCTCCCCGCGGCGTGGAACATGAAGGTTCAGCCAGGGAGGCAAGCTATCCCTAAGGTTCATCGGGCCTTTTGAGATCACGCACAGGGTTGGAGAGGTTGCCTATCATCTTGCTCTACCCCCATAGCTGGAGAGGGTGCATGATGTCTTCCACGTGTCGTAGTTGAGGAAATACGTGAACGACCCCATGCACATCATCGACTGGGGAGAGCTGGACATTGAGGATGGAGCCACCTTTGCGGAGTACCTGGTGAAGATTGAGGATCGGCAGGAGCAGACTCTGCGTGGATGGACCATTCCTTTGGTTCGAGTGTTGTGTAAACACGGGAGAGTGCAGAAGTGCACCTGGGAATGGGAGAGATAGATGCGAGCTCAGTATCCCAAGTTGTTTTTGTAGTTTTGTTTTTCGAGGATGAAAAACTTGAAGGAGGGAATGATTTAAGAACCCGGGTTTTGAGCCTGTGAGACTTTGAAATTTTCTTGATATTATTCCAGAGCAGGGATTTCAGACAGCATGTGATTCCAAGCCATGGTGTGGCCGAAATTAAATTTTAAGTGCGTTCACACTAAACATGCCAAATAAACATAATAACTCTTAAATGGTTGCTCAGATGGAAAAAATGAGGGTATCATTGAGTTTGGAGCATACCTTTTACCCTAGGAGAGGTGTAACTTTCGCGGATGCGTCCCTTCTATGGAAAACGCCACCAGGGGTGTTTTCGTAATTTAGCGGCCTCGGGCTTGAACTTTATAACTTCTGAACAGAGGATTAGATTAAAATTCTAAGACCACCTTTACACTCAGAATGTGGATTTTACCCTAGGAGCGGCTTAACCTCGACCCCATCAAGAGTTTGGGTACGGGCCTACTGGTGGGTGTTTAAACTTAATTAAATTTTAATTAAGTTCCCTACTTAAACACATCCACCCCCTTCTTCCGCCTTGGAATTACTATGGCGGAAGCTCTCCCAACAAAGAACCTCCACCTTCGTCAATCTACTCTCCCCATCTCTCTAAGGTGGTTGCGGCTCCAGCGGATCATTTGTGAAGCAGTAGGCTACACCCTGCGAGGTAGGATCTTGCGTTTTTATTTTAAATTCCCGCATCTTCTTTGAACTCAATTTATAGCATCTAAATGCTGTTTAATTATTGAGCGAAGGTCATATTTGAGTAGGGATCGATCCGATCTTTACGATGATTCTTTTGGATCAAATTTTTGAGTCTTGGCGTGTCTGGGGTGACCCCGGGAAGTTTTCTGGCCAAAACCCCTATTTTCCGATGGTTCCAGGGTGGTCCGGTGGCTTCGCGTGGCGGTCCGGCGAGTCCCGGCGACGACGGCTCCTCAGGAAGTACGGGACGGTGGCGGAACAATGGGTCCTCAGGCGGTGGTGCGGCTGGCTATGGGCGAGCAGTTGCAGGCGTCGGCGGCGCACGCGGGAGGCCAGGGGCGCGGGTCAGCCGGCTTTGTCGGTTGGCCTGCAGCGGGAGACTTGGGTCTTCGTGACCCCAGGAGCAGACCGGGACCCGTGAAACGCGGATCCCGTGGAAAAGAGACGGACCGTCTTAAGTCGGTCTGGGTGAAGTGGTGCGGCCCACACGGTGAACCGTGGGACATGGTGGACCGGGCGGTCTGGGCGGCCAAGCCACGGACTGCCGGTCTAAAGGGGTGGACCGGCCGAACCGGTCTGACCCACCCCGTCTCCGTCCATTGGAGTTAAAACACCTATAGCTCTCAAACCAGGTATCGGATTTGCGTTCCGTTTATGGAAACACGATACTTGGATCGATACAAAGGTTTTGATATGGTATTTGGGATTTTTAATTCTCGAGACGGGGGGCTCGGTGGCGCGACACGCCCGCTAAGTGTTATTTAGCACCTCACCGAGATTCTTGTTTCGAATGGCGCAAGCACATCCGGAGTCCGTTTTAGACGTCGTCAGTGGAGTTGGGACCCTAGAGTCGAGAAGAAGTCTTCCAGGGTAGTTTTAGGCATTGAAGCCAGAGTTGAGGCGTGGGCCCATGGGCTGTCATTCAAGCTGCGTGTCGCGTTTGTGACCTTTTCATCAGTTGTCCATTCAGGGAAAATGAATAATCGTTTTGGCATGTTTTTCCAAGAGAATCGGTATGGCACAGTTCGTCCAACCTTTTTCGGGACCGAGATGTGGGCCCCACGAGACACCGTGTGGGCATAAAGTAGTGTTGTGTAACTTTTTCGTCGGGAGTCCGTTTCAAGTGAGTAAATAGTCTATCTCGCGTGTTTTTCTACAAGGATTGAAATTGTGTAATATTTTTGGGTGTGCGGAGCCTCATTAGAGATCTCATTAAATGTGGAAACATAAAAGGGCATTGGTCTGAGGTTCCTTTGACGCACTCCGAACCAACGCATGATAGAGATGTTAGTGACACCTAGTGATGACACGGGTAGTACGGAGTTATCGGACCAGTTCCGGGTTTACCCTCCATTGGGGTTGGTCAGTGGGTTACCCACCAGCGTATCAGGGTTTACCCTCCAGTGGGGCTGGGCAGTGGTTTACCCATTGAACTTAGGGTTTTCCCTCCAGTGGGGCTGGGAAGTGGGTTACCCGTTGACCTTAGGGTTTACCCTCTAGCGGGGCTGGGCAGTGGGTTACCCGTTGACCATAGGGTTTACCCTCCAGCTGGTCTGGGCAATGGGTTACCCGACAACCTCTTAGGGTTTACCCTCCATCTGGGCTGGGCAATGGGTTACCCGAAAACTTATTTCAGACTCATCCCTTTTTATGAGGCTGTTCAGTGACTTTTCTCTATGATTACCAGAGCAGGACCCTTGGTTGTATGGCTCAGCGATGAGATAGCTTTGATGTGTAGGACATTTGGTCATCAGTGATGGATATCCTTAGAACTGTTGGGGACTTTTCCTAGGCTGAGCTTGGATATGGAGATCCACTTACACTCTCGTCTAGGTTTCTTGTTGATCATATATATATATATACACCCTAATTTTGTTCCCACTCCTTGGGTTCATTTACTCTCCTTCTAGGAGGGGTGAAGACGTATGGGCTATGCCACGTGCTTTTTGTGTCTAGCTCCTCTTGTTTGGACGAGTCTGCTTCCTTTCTCTTGTTGGGTTGATCTGCACTATATTTACTATACTCTTTCATTATTCTTTGTTCTGTCTACTGCTCACCTATTTAGTGCCTCCTTTGTTTCTCCCTCGAGATTTCAGGGCATCCTACTTAGTATCTTTATACTCACCTCTACTTGGGCTTTGCCCACACCTGGTGTGCCTTTTGCAAATGACGGACAGGTCGATCGTGACTACAGATGAGCATATAGGGAACATGATCTTGGGCCATATACTGGGGTCATAGTAGAGTTTTCAAGTGTGGGACTCTCCAATTGTTTACTTTTGTTTACCTATTGCCGGGTTGTGGCACCTTTCGGGTTGGGCACTTGTTTTTCCCTTTCTCTGTTTAGTTTTATTGTCATTACTTTTCAGCACTTTACTTGTTCTATTTTAGAGGTTGATGAATGCTTTGGTTGGAATACTGTAGTCCATACTTTGGTTTCCCTTTCACTCTGCACTTCTATATTTAGTGGGTTGTGTGTGTGTGTACAGGTACTTAGGCAAAGGCCTCCCTAAGATTGATACACCTTCGGCGCTTGCCGCCAGCCCCTGGCCTATGGAGGCGGGCTTGGGGTAGTTGCGACTCGAGACCGGTAGGGTCGGGTCGTGACAAATATCATTAGAGATGTAAGCCAACCGATTAAAACTAGACATTCCTTAATAAATAAATCTATGCATCATGAATTATTATATCAATTTGAACCTAAAATTACACTTGAATATTTAGGTGATTAAAGTTGGATAAGTGATATGTAAGAAGAGATTAATCAATTTGAATAGAATCATGTTTGAACCCCATTTGAGAAACCTAAATATCTTTAGTAAATATGAGTTAAATGGGTTTTTTGAAATAAGTGCAATGAAAATAGAAATATTTTAATGAATAAATAATACTTGTTGATAAGGATTATCTTTATGAATAAGTTATACACTAGGGGGAGAATTTTTCCTCAGTATCAAGATTTGAGTCCATCTGAATCATACTAGACTTCATAGAACATATGAATTATACTTTATTCTAAATGTATGTTAATTTTTTTCTTAATATAAATGTTAAGGGGGATGTTTATATTAAACAAACCCTTAGTTTTGAAGATGTTAAATTATAGGAACTTGTATATAAATTTACCAAAGCACTCTATATCCTCAAACAAGCCATGATAGCATGGTATGATATATTTAATTGATTATTACATCAAAATTATTTTCATAAGGGTATGACTACTTTTACTATTTTTATAGAGTGTTTTTACAAACACAATTATTTTTTAAATTGATGATGATGACATCATTTTTGGTTCAACTCAAAAATATCTTTCAAATTTGTTTTCTGAACTTCTAAAAAGGGAGTTTTAAATGAGCATGATAGGAGAGCTTAACATTTTACTTAGTTTTCAAATTACTCAGAAACCATAATGAAATATTTTAACATATAGTATATATTTATTAATTTTTCTTATAATTAATTTAGTATAAGTACTCTAGTAGGAACCTCTATAAAACTAGGTCTTAATGATTCAAGGAAACCATTGGAACAACAACATTATATAGGGATGATCAAAATATTACTATACCAAATAGCTAGTCAACCAATCATTGTATTTTTAGTGTGTTTATGTGGGAGATTCCAATAAAATAAAAAGAAATCACATTTAAAAGAGGACAAGAATATTTTCTGGTATATTAAAGGTACATCATGACTTGGTTTTTTATATTATTCTAGAAATTATTTTATACTCAAGAGTTACTTAGATGATGAATTTGGTGGCTGTAGGTTGGATATGAAAAGTACTTATAGAACAAGGAATTTTTTAGGTGAAACTTTAGTTTTTTCTTCTAACAAGAAGCAACAATGGATTCCACTCTCCACTACTGAAGCTGACTATGTGGAAGCTTGATGTTATTGTGCTTAAGTATCGTGGATGAAATAAACACTCATATATTTCAATTTTATTTTTACTCAAAATCGTATTCATTTTGGTAGCACAGTCACTATTTATTTTTCTAAAAAACCAACACAACACTTATATTCAATAGACATAGACATAAGACACCATTTCCTATGGGAGCACACACAAAAATGAGATAGTATTATTGAATTTAACGAAACTAGAGAATAAATTTTTTACATTTTCACTAAACCATTAAATTCTGATAGATTCAAATATACTATAGAGATGTTGGTAATAATAAATTTAAAATGATCTTTAATTTACTTCTTGTTTAACCTATCTCTTGACATTGAAAAACTCCTTGAAAAATAGTGAGGGCATTTCTTTAAGAAATGTTATAACTTTTTATACATATTTTCTTATTTCCTAGAGGCTTAATAAAACATTTATGTCACAAGAATTAAATTTAATGGGAGATAAATTTTAACTTGAACTTGATTAATATTTTGATCAAAGAATATTTTTTAGTTTTTCAAAGGTTTTTATCTTTAATACTATGGAAGATAATAATTTTCAATATGATTTTTTTGAACTATATTTAAATGGATAAGATCATTTGTAGGCATTATAAGATTACTTCTGTAAGGTTCAATCCATTTAATCTTATTCACTAATTTTTTATTCTTAACTTTTTTACTTCAATATCCAAATGAAATTATTGAATATTCAATGGGTGATATTTATAATAAAGTAGAGTGTGTTTAAAAATTAATTTTAATAAACTTATTTGTCTACCACTCTGGTTCAAAATTTTACCCTATTTTTGCTTCTTCTTGAAAATCACAAAATGGGAGAAATTTGTGAAAAGTTATATAATATTTTAATAGGGATAAACATGAGATAAATTGTATAAGTTTTTAGTTTTCCATAAAGCTGGAGAAATATTTTTTCTTTAATTATATATATCTTATCTTTTAATAATTATTTTTTTTAAAATATTTTGAGTAATGGGAAAGAATTTAATTTCATTATAACTTAGGAGTGTTTTTTTAAATTTATCCAAACTTTTAATTTTCCCATGATTCTTGTGTTTTTCAGAAAGGGGGATATTATTAAGTTAATGGCTAATTTTATTCCTTTATTTTGAATATTTAAATATACTTAATAATTACTAGAATTAACTTGAAGTTGTGTTTTTGTTTTTTTAGAATAAATTTCCTGTAAATTTATTTTAGTAGATTTTAGTTGAAATGTAAAAATATGAAAATTTGAGGTTTTATGTCAAAATATATTGAAAATATGTAAGATCACTATAGTGCCATGAGTTAATGTTATCAAAAGAAGAATATCATTTTTGTGTCTAAGAGAAGATGAAGATAGAGTTTTTAGTTCCATTACAACTAACCCCAGAGATTACAGATTCTTCCCATTTTAGTCTCATATATAAATATGATTAAAAATTCATGGATTTAACAAATATCATGAGATATATTTAAATATGATGAAGGAAATAATATAAAAACACCTTTAATAGTGGAAGAATTTAGCAGTTATATCAAAATGTGTTGGTAAAGTCCACATTTATCAGCGCTAAAAAAGCACTGATAAAGGACACACTTTATCAGTGTTTTTTTAGCGCTAAGAAAGGGTCACCTTTATCAGTGCTAAAAAAGCACTGATAAAGGACACACTTTATCAGTGTTTTTTTAGCGCTAAGAAAGGGTCACCTTTATCAGTGCTTTATTTTAGTGCTTATAAAGGTGACCCTTTATCAGTGATTTATTAGCATTGATAAAGGTCTATAATAAGATGAAATAATTAAACAAATAAAAAAATTAACAATTTCATTAATTAAATAATTATTTTAAAAAATGAGTAAATTGAATATACATACACACATATATATATATATATATATTAAAAATTAATAAATATTAAAAATTAAATATATATATATATGTAAAATGAATAAAATTAAATAATTAAAAAAATAAAAATTTGAAATGATTAAATTAAGAAAAATATTAAGCATTTTATTAATTAAATAATTATTGATAAAAATGAATAAATTTAATATACATATATATAGATTATAAATATTAATAAATAGCATGTATTAAATATAGATATATAAAATTAATATATTGTAATAATTAAACAAAAAAATTAAAAGTGAATAAATTAAAAAATCATTTAAAATTTTATTAATGAAATAATTATTAATAAAAAAGAATAAGTATAAGAGAACTAGCCTATACCTGAGTGGTACAAGCTCCTTCTTGGAATTAAAAAGACCCATGATTAAATCTGGGTGGGGGTGAATTTTTGAGTTTATATAGTAGTACTGTAGCAGTTACTGTAGTAGGTATTATTCGGTATTGTAGCAGTTGTAACTATTCATCTGATTTGGACCTTCGGGCCACCGGTTTGGGCTTACGGGTCTCAGGGCCTTTGGCCCACAAGGATTTCGGGCCACCAATGGCCTTAGGGTCACAAGGTTTTTAGTCCATAGAGATCAAGAAGCGGCTTGGGAAGACCACATAGGAGCAGGACCGGAAGAGGATTCAAGATAAAAGTAGCAACCACTGAGCAGAGCTAATTGGATTAGAATAATGAGAAGGTATGACAACTATCATTGGTACCAGGAATTGTGCATCTCTACACGGGGAAATTCTAGTTGATCAACCATGCGAGGTGGGGATCTAGGCGCCTTCATGATGCAGATGATGAGGAGGTGTTGTTTCAAGTGTGTTACGTCTTGGGGATTCAAAGGTCATGAATTGGGCCTTGTGTCTTGGGGCCTTCAGGTTATGTATAGGCCTTGTGCCTTATGCCTACGGGTCATGTAAGGGTTCCCCATCAACCCTTAAAAAGGGGGATCATCCAAAAATAAATAAAAATATAAGGCCTTTAGTCTTTCAGAATAAGTACAATATATATATATATCAATTATAAATAGTAATAAATAATATATATTAAATATAAATATATATAAAATGAATAAAATGTTAATTAAAAACATATTAATTTCTTGTTCATTTTTAATGTTGTTTGATTTTTCAATTTAACATATATCAAACGTTGTGTGTTACATTGATTTCACATACACAAACACACACACACACACACACACACACACACATATATGTAATTAATGCATTTTTATATACAAACACACACACAAATATATTTATGAAATATATAGAAACACATACACCTAATATTTATGTAATTTATTAAAATTTTAGTATATTTTAGAATTTTCATTATAACATGATACATTTAATATATTATGTTTTTAATTGGTCAATTTTATTTTTTTATTTTTAATATTATTACAGTTAGGGTATTCATTTTTAATATATTTTTTTATTTTTTATTTTATTTTGAATTTGATTATTTTCTATTATTTATTTATATATATTTATTTACTATGTTTTAGTATTTTTAATATATATATATATATATCCATATTTTTTAATAATTTATATTTAATTAATAAAACTTATCTATTTTTTTAATATTTTTAAAGTGTACCCATTTTAAATTATTTAATTTCACTCATTTTTAAAATGCATGTATTTAAGATTATACATCTACTAATAATATTAAAAATATATTTGTAAAAAAATATATTTATAAATGTATAGTTACTATATTTATAAATTTATAATTATTATGAATAAATAATAATAATTTTTTAAATAAGTATTTATATAATTATAAATAAATAATTATATATATTTAAATAATTATAAAATTATAATTAATTAATTTAAATAATTATAATTATAAATACTTTATCAGTGCTAAAATTTTAGTGTTGATAAAAGGAATATTTATCAGTGTTTTTTAGCACTGATAAAGATTGATCTTTATCAGCGCTAAAAAGGTGGTGTTAAAAAATATCTTTATCAGTGATAAAATGTTAGCGCTGATAAATATGTCTTTTATCAGTGCCTTTTTAGCACTGATAAATATCCCTTTTATCAGTGTTTATCAATTTAATGCTAATAAAATGGATATTTATCAGCACTTTTCTAAAAGCGCTGTTAAAAGTTTCCCCAGTCTATTTAAAAGAACCCTAACCATGACTCAGTCACTCATGATTTTCAAGCTCTCGTGGAACTCCTCTGCTACCAGTGAGATTCCTCTATATTCCTTTGGATGAATCAAGACTAGAATCCAATGTATGTTATTTTCTACTTTTCCTCTATCATTGTTTGATTTTTTGGGTTCCACATTTTTCTTTTTTTCACTATTCTTAACCATGATGAACCATTATCTCATCTCCTCACCACTAAAATACAACTAGTGGTTCTATTTCATATTTTTCCTCCATAGACACTTGTTTTGAAGAAATATAAGGATGTTTCCAGATGGTAAGGTTAGTTAACATGTGTGTATGGGCCTCTATGGATAAATAAAATAGATTTTTCACAACATGCTACTGAAAAGGTAATGTTACCTATATCCCTTAGCATTGACACAAGACTTTAGTGATTATGAAGTGTGTCTAAGATGATGTTCTAACCTGAATTGGGAACTATTTGGGTATACTAGGTCAAAAATGTTACAAAATGGAATCAGAGTGAAACTAGGGATATTGGTATTGATTATATCCAAAAGAAAAAACTTTTCAGGCCTAAGACGTAATCCATAAATATGTCTGGATAAAATAATTATGTTGGATACTTTAGTTACCATATAAAGTCTTGGTTGTTTTTTGTTTATTTTTTCCTTGACTTATCTTCTCGAGTCTCATGCCTCTTATTTAGGAGTTGATAGGTAGGAATCGATAAGAATATATGAAATGTCATGTTCTTATGTGTCTTTGTTTAATTTTTTTTTCTATAATAAATTATAAATTTATATTAATAGAAACATGAATAATAAATAAATATCATATTATTATTTACTTATTAGTGACGATTAGATTTATATAACTTATTAATTGATTGATTTTATTTAATAACCCCCTTATCGATACTATTAGTTAGTTTTTTCATACTTATATTTAAAAGAATGCTTCTAACATCTTTTAAATTATATTTAAAGTATGAAAAGGCCTATTAAAAAGTAAATTAATGAGAGAGAGGGATAGGGGGTTCACATTTAATATAGATTGTTTTGTGCCTATTTTTGAAAGATTATTGTTTTTTGGAAGGGTAAAATTATGTGAATCTCTACATTAATATAGAATATGTCACCACTCTAACCCCTAGATGTCCATATGAAGGATTCAATGAACATCCTCATTGTGTTATAACTTATATTGATCCTTGTGTCTTAGAGGTAATTTTAGATCTTCTTCAAGCCATGTGGTATAATTTTCAATGATGGGAACATATATTATCTATGGTTCTTCTAAGATTTTATGGTAATATGTAATAATAATAAATTTCGGATTTTATTGAATATATTCATTTCATTTATAAGAGTAAAAAAATTCTAGATCAATACTAATCAGAAGTTAAAAAATTCACCCTTTAAAGGGATGTATGTTATTTGAGGGATATTATGGTGGATTAAAAAAATCCAAAATCATAAGGTGAGGAATGCTTGAGTAGACATGAGTGATGTCGAATGTAGGTGATGTGAGATTCATTTATTCAAGACTATTAGAGTGGAGGTATTCCAAATCCTCTTCAATTTAGGAGACTTTTTGAGTGATTCCATCAGTGTAGGTTTCTAGGACACTTTAATCCTTATTTCCACTTTGATGTGAAACAAATCTATTTATGTGGTTAGTTGGGGAACCTCCCATGGTCCTTTTGAGATATTATTCTAGGCAGGGTCATTAGATATTATTGGTAGATTATTTATGTCTGATTAGTCTATAAATGATGCTAGACATGGTTCTTCTATAGTGATAGGTACAATCCAAGTATATTATAATTTTTTTACTGTCTTAGGACATATAAGCTTCCTATTCTTTATTTATGAGTATCTTATATTTTATCTGGGATTGAGATCAGAACTTATTCATAATTTTATTAACATCAATATCATATATCATTAAACATATTGAAAAAAGATTAATCAGTGTCAATTTTATTTATGAGTATCTTATATATATATATATATATCTCCCTTACCTATACCTACACAATTCCACCCCTACTCTATAAACTCATTATAGCTTCATACGAGACCACTTCAAACTGCATCTCCATCCGTTGTTGTGAAAGTAGCATACAACACATAATATTCATAAGCAACATAAATAACTTTTCATAAAAAGGGACCATGGGTTTCACAAATAAGGTTTTATAAATAAGGATTCATTTTGGTAAGATATATATACAATAAAATACACTCCATGTATAAAAGTACACAATTGCATGCATCTTGTATGGAAATTTTTACTATCTTGAACATAGATATAATACTTCAATACTGCAGTATAACTAACCTTCACTACCTTTATTTACAACTATACTAAGATGCTTGATTTCCTTCCATCTCTTAATGATGTATTGGAATACCACTTTCAAACTAGACTTTATCCCACCATTGTGGTTCCAAAGTTCTTTGATGACATACCTCCTACTAAAATTGTATTCATTAATCTCCATCAAATCCACTTCCATGGCTTTGAATACCACATCTCCCAACTCATTCTTCAACTCTTTCATCCTTTCATCCTCCTCATTTACTACTTCCCGGGAACACAAAAAATGATACTTAAAAATTAATCAAAACATAATAAATGATTTTTTTGGTTTCTTGATATGCATTTTATTATACAACTAACTTGGTTACTTTTGACAACACTTCATCAAAAAATACTTTTATTTGAGTTCAGTCACATTGGATCCTATTATAACTCCACAATTAAGAATACTTGGAGGAGAATACTACTATAATGAGTCATATAATTTGAATATCGAATGTATTCCCCCCACAATTAGAAGAGCTATTTGGACCTATTTTCAGCTTCATCTTCAAGATACTTTCTCTTGGAATCTTCGAGAAATGGGTAGTTATCAAGCTCTACCATTTTCCTCACATCAATACCACCACAAGTTTGGGTCTCCTCTAAGCCCTACCAAAAAAAGAAACATTTTAGTGGAACTGGAAAACAATAAATATTTGTGATTGAAAGTAAATGACTGTGATTTTAATTCATGTGGATTTGAATATTCATTCCTTTATTTTTTTAATATAATATATTAGAATCCATAATTAAAATTTCATTTAAGTTATTTTTTAACCTGATTGGAAACTCTAATTTCATATCCTAAACAATTATTATTTCATTTTTTTGTTTGAGACTCATCCCCCATATATTATATGTTTATTGAACTACTTTGAATAGTATTCATCCAAAATGATGATGGGATGACATTTGGTTATAGTAGTTCAAGAAACATAGGTGTATGTCCACAAAAGATATGATATAAATATCAAACAATAAAATTCAATAATAACTATTCAGGAGGTATATCATCAAGGAAATTTTGAACCAAAATGATGGGAGGAAAGCTAGTTTGAAATAGGGAGTCCAATACATTATAAAGATATGGAAGACAATCAATGTTTGAGGACATATTAAAAGTGGACACAACACTTATCACTTAAGATAAGAGCCACTATGCAAGTATTTTAGGTGACTTATTGAAATAATTTTTTTCACCACTTGTATTGATAATTTAGAGCAATGATTCATTATTCATTTGGACATGTATGAATCAGTCACATTTCAAACTCATGCATGATGCCACCTGTATGGACCAAAGTGCGGGTTTCCAGTTTAAAATGACATTTTAGTAAAAAAACACAAATGGCATACTCAAAACTAAGAAAACAAATTATGGTTGTTTTTATACTTAATTAAAACAATAAATAATTCATTTGGGATGTGTAGAAGTCATATGCACCTCAATCTGATGCATGATGTGACTAATATGACTCCAAGTGCATCTTTTTATTCAAAATTGTCATTAATTTTAGTGGAAAAAACAACCGACATACTCAAAACTAATAAAACACATTAAAATTATTTTTTTACTTTATTAAAAAGATTTATAAGTAATTTTTTATGTGTAGGAATCAAAATTAACTCAATATGACACACAATTTGATCAGTATGCCTCTAAGTGCCCGTTATTAGTTTAAAATTGACATTTTAATACAAAACAATGTCACTCACTGAAAACTGAGAAAACACACACTTACTATAATAATAATTTGGTAAAATTATTCAAAATTAATTTATGAAATTTATGAATTAGTATCATGTCAAACCACACACAATTCCTCCTATATGGATCAAAGTGTATGTTTTCTGTTTAAAATGATATTTTAGTAAAAAAACACAAGTGGCATACTCAAAACTAAGGAAATGAATTATGATTATGTTGGTACTTTAGTAAAATGATAAATGAGTCATTTGGGATATTTAAATATAACAATCACCTCAATATGATGCACAGTGTGACCGGTATGACTCTAAGTGCCTCTTTTTATTCAAAATTGACATTAATTTTTGTGAGAGAGAAAAACTGACATACTCAAAACCAATAAAACACATTTATATTATTTTTATACTTTAGGAAAATGGTACATAAGTAATTTTTATGTGTATAAATCATCCGAACCTCAATCTGACCCATGGTGTGATTGGTATGACTCCAAGTGTCCGTTATGAGTTTAAAATTGACATTTTAATACAAAAAAATGTCACTCACTAAAAACTGAGAAAATATAATTAGATTGTCTTGATAATTTGGGGAAATGATTCATAATTCATTTTTGATGTGTATTAATTAATATCATGTCAAGCCAATACATTATGTCACATGTATGGATCAAAGTGAGTGTTTCCAGTTTAAAATGACATTTTAGTAAAAAAACACAAGCAATGTACTAAAAACTAAGGAAATGAATTATTATTGTTTTGATACTTTAGGAAAATGATACATGAGTCATTTGGTACATATATAAATCATACAAACCTCAATCTGATGCACAATGTGATCGGTATGACTTCAAGTGCATCTTTTTATTCAAAATTGACATTAATTTTAGTGAAAAAACAACTAACATACTCAAAACCAAGAAAATACATTCATATTGTTTTGGTACTTTAGAAAAACAATCCATAAGTCATTTTTTATGTGTAGTGATCATCTGCACCTAAATCTAATGTGTGGTGTGACTGGTATGACTCCAAGTGTCTGCTATCAGTTTATAATTTACATTTTAATACAAAAAAGTGTCACTCACTAAAAACAAAGAAAATGTGATCAAATTGTCTTTATAATTTTTTTAAATGATTAATAATTAATTTTTGATATTTATAAATCAATATCATTTCAAACACACATACGATACCACCAGTATGGCTCAAAGTGCATGTTTCCAGTTTAAAATGACATTTTAGTAAAAAAACATAAGTAGCCTTCTCAAAACCGAAGAAAAAAATCTGATTATTTTTATACTTTAGGAAAATGATACATGAGTCATTTGGGATGTTTATAAATCAGCCTAACCTCAATTTGACACATGGTGTGACTAGTATGAATCAAAGTGCATCTTTTTATTAAAAATTTACATTAATTTTAATGAAAAAAAATTACATACTCAAAATTTAGAAAACATATTTGGATTGTTTTGGAACTTAATAAACTTATACTATGTCATTTTTGACATTTAAAAATCATCCTCACCTTAATCTGACACACATTGTGATCGGTATGACTCTAAGTGTCCATTATGAGTTTATAATTGACATTTTAATACAAAAAGTGCTACTCACTGAAAGTTGATTAAATGCACTTGTATTGTCTTGATAATTTGGGAAAATTATTCATAATTCATTTTTGATGCGTATGAATTATGCTCATGTCAAACCCACACACAATGCCACTTGTATGTCTCAAAGTGTGTGTTTCCAGTTTAAAGTGACATTTTAGTAAAAAAACAAGCTTCATACTAAAAAATAAGGAAAAATATCATGATTGTTTTGATACTTTATGAAAATTATCCATGAGTAATTTGGGATGTTTAGAAATCATATACAAATCATTCTGAATGGTGTGACCAGTATGACTCCAAGTATGTCTTTTTATTCAAAATTGACATTAATTTTAGTGAAAAAAACAATTGACTTTCTCAAAACTAATAAAATACATTAATATTGTTTTGTTAATTTATTAAAATTATCCATAATAAATTTTTTATGTTTATTAATCATACACATCTCAATTCGACACACAATGTGATTGTTATGACTCTAAGTGTACGTTATCACTTTAAAATTGACATTTTAATACAAAAACAATGTTACTCACTGAAAACTAAAAAAACATGATTCGTATTGTATTGATAATTTAGTAAAATGATTCATAATTTATTTGTGATGTGTATGAATGATTCTCATGTCAAACCCATACACGATTCCACCTGTATGGATCAAAGTGCATATTTCTAGTTTAAAATGACATTTTAGTAAAAAAACACAAGTGGCGTACTCAAAACTGTTGAAATGCATTCTGATTATTTTCATACTTCATGAAAATGATACATGAGTCATTTGTGATGTGTATAAATTAGCCTCACCTCAATTTGACACACTGTGTGACTGATATGACTCCAAGTGAATCTTTTTATTCAAAATTGACATTAATTTTAGTGAAAAAAATAACTAACATACTCAAAACTGATCAAAAGAATTCAGATTATTTTAGTACTATAGGAAAATGATCCATAAGCCATTTGTGATGTGTAGGAAATATCCTCACCACAATTTTATGCATGGTGTTTTTGGTATGACTCTAAGTGCGTCTTTTTTTTTCAAAATTGACATTAATTTGAATAAAAAACAATTAACATACTCAAAACCAAGAAAACATATTTGAATTGCTTCGTTACTTTATGAAAATGATTCACAAGTCATTTTTTATGTGTAGGAATCAATAACACCTCAAGTTGAATCATAGTGTTACCAATATGACTCCAAATGCACATTTTTATTCAAAATTTATATTAATTTTGACAAAAAAAATCAACATACTATATAATAGTGTTTTTTATTGTATTTGTATTAGAAATTTTATTTCATTTAAATTCAGTATTTGTATCTTATTTTGGTAATTTATGTTGTTGTTTCTATTGATGTAGTGTGTTGTTACAACACATTGTACCTATTTCTGGTGTTGTAGTGTGTTGTAGCATCACACCATAATTTTTACCTTTATCAATGATACTAAATGCGCTGATAAAGATAGCATTTATTAGTTCTACTAAATGCACTAATAAAGATATCCTTTATCAATGATTGTATAAAAACCAATAAAGGAATATTTATCAGCACTAATAAAATCCTTGTCCTTTTAACTATGTTGAGGTATCAGTGCTTTTCTAGAAATGACAAAGGCCTATTCAAGCATTGTTAAAGGTGTGTTTTTTTAGTGAGGATTCTGATTATTTTGAAGTTCTATAACTCCTTGTTATTGATAGCACTTCTAATTTGTGTGATATTTCCTTTTTGGTCATTTTATTAAGAGATACCATTATGTAAATTATTTATTGTAATGTTCTTAGAATTTTCCATTATATTCATTTTAATTCTGATTGTTGAGATTGTGGGATTTTAGTGATAGAAATATAGAGGGTTACCTGATTCTGTATGATCGAGGGCTTCTTAGGATATTCCACCCTACCCCTTGGTCTTTCAATAATCCTCAAAAGTACATCCTTTTAAGATGTAAGAAGAACAAGTAATACATTTTCTATAATTTGATATAGAATACCCAATAATCTTATAGTCTAAGCAATGACTCAAGGGCCTCTCATATATAATTATAAGATTCATATCATCCTAATTCTTGGAGGGAGCAACTTTCTTAATTAATGAAGAACTCAGATCCACCTCAACCAGAACATGAGAAAAATAACCATATAAAGCATGCTGAGACCACTTATCCATCTTAATAGGTACACCTATCGAAGATGCATTATCATGAAAAATTTTGGGGTGGAAAAGAATCCATTTCTAACCATAAATTTGAACCCGTAGCTACATAAAGGTGTTTTTAATCTCAAAGGGATTAAAACAAAAATTCGATTCTTGAATGCGAAGCAATCTAGGATTGAGGTTAAGCATACATAATCCCCATGACCTCATTTTGGATTCCTCATCCGAGAATAAAATGTGATAATAACCATGACCAATTCGAATACATCTCCAATTATAGGAACCCAAAAAATACACAATTGATGTTATGAATCATCAAATTTCCATGGAAGTTGCTTTTTCTAAATAACTATCTGAGCAATGAGATAATGTTTTAATAACTAAAACTACTCAAATATTACCTCCTATCTTGCATAAATATGACTAGTGACTCCCTTTATGAGGATTCTATCTGAATACATGTCCTCAAACTAAGTAAATAACAAACGATTCAAAGAATCAGAACCTTCACCATTGTCATTTTATTGATTCTCATTCTTCTCAACATTCACCTTTCCCTTGTGAATACCAATTGAATCCACCACCACTTTGAGATTATCCCCAACAAGGACCCTCTAAATCTCCTCAATATCATTATGAGGAAGAGCCGGGTAATGATCACAACCCTAATCACCCCCCCAAACTTGATGATTGCTAAAGAGTCATCGCTCCTGAACCCCATCCTCCTCTTGAAATATATTATTAATTATTTATACATATTAACTATAAATTAGTTTTACATTATTAATTATTAATAAATTATATTATTAAATATATTATTATTATACAAATATTATTATTAATTATATATTAATAAAAAAATATTTTAAATACTGTTCAAAATTTTGTCTCATATATATATATAATTAAATAGAAATTAATTTGTTTAAAGGACTGAGAGCCCCAAATTAATTGGTTCACTTGGATGAGATTGTCGAGCACCAAATTATTTGGCACTAATAATACCCATATTTCTAAAAAAACTACAATCATTTGAATAAAAATCTCATTTATAAAATTTAGCCTCTTCAAGATATTTCTCTTTATTGTACGACTATAATACTCTATTTTTTATTTTATTTTTAAAATAATTTCTAAAATATGAATTTTTGAAAATTAATTACTAAATTAGTTAGGATGGGTGAACGTCATTTAGACACGGTGATATCAAATTATGTATTTTTGGAGAACATGTTCATACAAGATTAAAAAATATTAATTAATCAAAGTTGAAAACCATCTATTTCCCTTCAGCTTGTGTAAACCAAGTTCACATAAGTCAAGTAACATTTCTAAAGGATACATGAACACGACCCACACATACTTACCAAATCCTATAAATCCTTTTTCCAAATTATAAATTGTTTTTATATTTGTATTTATAATTTTTAGTTTGTTATATTTTATTATTATTTTTATTAGATAGTTTATCTAACTATTACTTTTTTCTAGATAGTTAATTTAAATATTCATCTATTTTATTTTTGGTTAATTTATTAATAATTAAATTTTAAATAATAATAATAAATTATTAATTAAAATATTTCAATAATAATAATAATAATAAATTTATATTTTCTTATGTATGTTTGGATTGTGAATGATTATTAGTTGAAGAGAACAATGTATGTTTGGATTTTTTTAACCTTTTATAGTTATAACTTATAATAATTATTTTCAATTTTATTATTAATGATCAGGTTATTATCATCCTCGGATATAATGTAATGATCTATGTGCCCATGGTAAATCTTTTTCATCACTATACCCTAGGTACTTATCACACCCATGGCATCACTTTTAGGACAATTTCTCATCTAATTATTTATTTTATCATTCTCTTTTTATTTTTGAGTCTTTTTGTTTGAAATTTTCATATTTTTTGAAAAACAATAGGCTTCACACAGTTAACACATGATTAGGGATAAACATGTGAAATAGGTTTTTAGTTTGATAGTTTAGATTCATATGGTTGGCATATAGTTTACGAAACTATGTGGACCAACCATGCAGGTGCTTATGTGAGGTAGTTCTCACCTGCACATTTGGCGCATAGTTTGAAAACCATGGGGCTAAACCATGTGGTCTATCCATAAATATAAAAATGAGACTTACCAAGTTTCCCTTATGATTTTCAAATCCTCTAACCCCATTTTTTCATGCCTCACTTGACTCCTATCTCCTTCCTACACACAAGATGTCTTTCCATATTCATCCTTAGCTTGATTTCTTGTGAGGGTTTGGATAGATTATTTAAAGAAACCTCAAGTATGTTGTTTCTATTCCTTACTCTTGATCTTTTATTCCTTATTTATTGATTTTATATCTTCCCTAAGGACTTGGTAACTTGGGTCTAGGGTTTTCTGATTCTTACAGATTGGGTTTTAATGTTTGTGGTTTATTCTTGCCTCTCTAAGATACCTATTGACTTACTAGATGGATTTACATAATTAGAGGAATTTTTAAATGGGTTAATGGTTGTTGGTTTCATGTAAAAACTCTTGTATGATGAGAAAATCACGCTTTCTATGTTTTCTAAAATATTTTTAATTAATTAAATCTATTCTATGTTAGTTTTGGTGGTTGATTATATGCATCACGGTTGTTTTTAAAAGTTTTCCCCATGATTTGAGAAATAGAATGGTTTCCAAAGAATAATTTTAATTTAATAAATATAGTTTTATTTTTTTTCTTCATGGGTAAGCCTTTTGAAATAGAATGTGACATATTTGAAATGGAATTCGCACATAGGACCCTGATTTTCTAGGGGAGGCTAGTGTTAAGTATACCATTTGGATTATGCCACTTTAACTAAATTTATGTGACTTGGATGAATTTTTTGGTGTCATGGATAGGTGACGACACTCTACCAGTCCAAGTAATGTACTCCTTAGTGTTTGATTAGATGTGGTGTTGTGGGATGGGTCATTCCATACCTCTAGGCCAAGGCATGACCTCCTTAGTGGTTTGTGCATACACTTGTATTAAGCATTAGTTTGCAATATGATATGAGGACCTAGAGTGTCCATAAACTTAGATGACTTAGGGATATACCATAGTGTATAATTATGTAAATTTTTAGTTTCATGGTTTTGAATTCCTTTAATAAATTATTTAATCTTGCTACTTTATTTATTTTATTTAAAATTTAAATGTTTACTTTCATATGGATTTTTTTAAACTATCATGCTTGTGTTTATATAACAAGGGTCACTAATGGGACACTCAGTGGGATCCTACTAGGCATGTTTTTTCAAAACCTTATAAATACTCAATGGGTGTATGTTGACCTTGATTTAATAATTCTAGGTAAAGAAAAATCATTGTATGGTATATTTTTTAGTATATCTTGGGTTTATTATGATGAAATGGTGGGAGCATTATGTTTGAGTCACATTGAAGATAGGTAGGATTTTTGTGTATTTTTGGTTAGGTTCATTAATGTATCTTGTATCACCTACTCAGTATCCATCCCGTCTATTTTGAATTTGGTTATATATATAGATCCTCCATTGGATTCTATTTTTGGATACTTTTGAATGATGTTTATGTTATGGTATATTGTGTCTATTATATAAATTATTGGGTTGTTATTATACTATTAGAGCATGACATGACAAGTTATGGTATGGCAAAGTTGGGTTCTTGGAATGGTCTAATATGAAAGTTATTTTGGGTGAAACCATTCTCAAGGTGTTTTTATTGATACCCAGGTACTGGTTTCCATCCCATGGTGATTAGGAACACCCTTTAGTCCATAACACAAACTGTATCAAGTTCCTGGTTTTAGGGTGGCCCAATTTGGTTCATGATATTACCCCTCATATACATGTGAGTAACATTATAAAAAATGTACATTTCATAAGAGGTGAGGTGGTTCAATTATATTGCAAAAGTTAATACAAACTTTGAGTGTTTCATAGTGCATAACACTAATATAATGATAGTGGAAAAAATTAACCAAAAAATGAATATTTCATAATACATTTCAATTCATATTAGACTGAATAAATAAAAAAATTACAACATAAATTTTGTTTATTGATCTAGTCTATCTGTGATCCTTAACACAAGCTTAATACCTCTATATAAGAAGTATCCAATGAGCTCCTTATTCTTAGGGTATCTACAAGCTATGTGAATCTCCCAACACTTGGGAAGAATTAAATTTTTCCAATGGTCATATAAAACCAAGGACTTAGATAGAGAGAGATATAGAGTAATGGAGCTTTAATAAAGGGCCCATATGTTATACTCATCATTAAATATCACATATAAGCTTCTCTAGACTCATCATACAAGTGACCCTCATTCAAATAGATAATAAAATCACACATATATTTCTAGTTATGACCATATCCTTCCTAATTTTATTTAAATCAAGGGCCTATATTTTATACTCATCACATAGGAGGAAAAATATCAACATAGTTAAACCTTAATTGATGACTTGATCAAAAACATACACAAACATCCTTTAAATATATTTATATCCCACTAGGATTGGTTAAACCACACTAAGGTTGAATCAATGTGGAATGATTTTTAAATAATTAATTTCTTCTTTATTTTTACGTCTTCACTAGTTAGGTTAAATGGATATCACTCGCTTCTTCTCTCACATAGTTCCCATACATGAAATGATAAACATTAAAGTAAACAACAAGGCACATATGAATTTTTTTAATGAGTTTCACCGATAATGTTAATGACAATATCCATGGTTTATGGTGGTTTTTTTCCCACTCACACACTTCCTCGCTATTATTATCAATATAAATCAAGGGAAAGTGTATATCCTTGAACCCATATTCTTGTAAAAAATGAGGTTACTCTTGAGTAAATGACTCCTTTGATTCCTTTGTTTTGATAATCATAATACAATTAATAAGAACATGATATAAATTTAATTTTGGTTTTAATTTTTTTTATTGGGGAGAATTAATTTCAAGTAAATCTATTTATGTAGGTTTTAGTTGAGCCTTAAAAATATAGAGAACTAAGGTTTCATGTCATATTACATTAACTAGATATAAGATAATTGTAGTAGAATAGGTTAATATCATCGGATGATGAATATATATTTTTTGTCCATATAAAGATGCATTTTTTACTTCTAGTTTCATTAAAAATAGCCTTAAATAATATGTATTCTGACCATTGAAGTTTAATATATAAATAGGACCACATATTTTGGATTATAATAATTTTATAAGATGAATTTCAATATTATGAAAGCTTTGGTTCATTTTTATGTTGTTAAAATTCTTATTGCTAAGAGTTATTTTGATCAGTGTAATATTTACTTTCAATGTGTTTTATTAAGAGATAATGTTATGTGAGTTTTTCATTATAAATTTCTTATCTTTATCTATTGTATTCATTCTAATTTTAATCATTGAGATTGAGGTATTTTGAAGATAGTAAGACAAAGGTTTAATTTATCCTGTTAGATTAAGGGATTATGGGGAAAGAAAGAAATATATTTCTTCAGATAGGTTTATATTCATGGGATTCTAGGGATATGAATAGAGGTTACCTAGATCAGGTTTATCAATCTTTTTAACATGTTAGATTAAAAGTGTTATTTGGTAATAATATCTTTTTGTTTCTTAATTATTATAATCCTTAATCTATTTTTTTAAATTGTGAGATATTTAGAAATTATTTCATATTATTATACTTTTTAGATATTGTGAAATTCCAACAAGATTAATTTTTGATGTTCATGCTGATTTGGTTAGGTAATGTTATCTTTCAATAATTTTTAATTTCTATTACATCTAGTTTTATAACTTGATAATTTTTTATTTTATTAGAATGCCAAATTTTTTTATCAACTTACATATTGAGGTGGATGAAAAATTTGAGCCGATTTTTTTACTACAATCCACCCCTTACTGTAGTTTTACTACAATATTTTACTAGGAAAACACTTTGTATCTGAGTAGGTCATTACATTTGAGACATAATATGTTTATTTGTTTTTATTTTACAATGATTTATTGAAATTTTGAATCTCGGTTTTCTTACAATTACAACATGGTAGGGAATTTTTTTTAGGATTATAGGAAAACATGTTATATATATTGATAATATAAATCCCAATAATCATCTAATTTTTTATTAAAATGATTATGAGTACCGGTGTGTTCAAATTAAGACTATTTTTTTAATACTAGTATGGTGAATTATTAGACGATGATTGGAAATTTAAAAAAAATTGAAGAAGGATCTTAATAAGTTTACCAGAGATGGGAATATTGAGTTTTGAAATAATTATAAAGTGTGAAATACTATATTATGTTTGATAATGTGGAATATATATAGTAATATATATTATTATGATATAGAAAATATAATTTGGTTGAAGTTGGAGATTACACACTTCAGAAGTTCCAATGTTATGGAAACTAGGAGAGTAATGCTATGAGAAAATCATCAATATTTTTATTTTATTACTAGTGAATATGTTTTTCAAATTCATCATAGGTTTATGACTATATTAAATAGTTTATAATCATTTTGTGGGAAGTAATTATTAGGTTACCAGTTGGTTGAAAAAATTATTGATATAATTTTGAAGGAGTGGGATTTTAAAAGAATTGGGATTGATGACAATAATAATTTGAATAAGTGGAGTCTTGATGACTTAATTAGATCTATTATGAAATCTGAGGTTAGATTGAAAATATATTTTGAGAGATATAATATCAAGAGTGTAATAACATTTGCATCTACCTCAGGTAATATTACTTATAGTGTTTTCAATGTTGAAGACAATGTTTCAAATACTTATAAGGAAAAAATAAGCATCATTACGATCATAGTGATTCTAATTATAGTGGGAATAATTTTTTCCAAAATATGAGTAGAAGATATAAAATAATTGCATCTAATTAATTCTTATATGATTGTCAGAAAAATGGAATTGAAAGACATGGGAAGAAAGATTCTTCTGATGTTACATGTTATAAATGTCATAAGGTTAGTTATATAAGACTAGATTGTATGATATTGAAGTGTAAAAATATAAAATCTATGAGATATTCTAATAGTAAAAAAATGAAATATTTAAAGGTGTTAGACACTGACAACACAAGTCTTAGTGACACTACTTTAATAATTAATTGGTATAAAGTGACTAGAGTTATAATATTTTTGGATTCTATGAAAATATCCCTAAAGATGATAAATTTCTCATTAATAAGGTAACTATTGAATATATATCAAATTTAACATTGAATTTTAATTTTTAATATACTTCATATGATGATTATTTAACTTCATTGGATGATGAAAAATATGATTCATAAAAATATGAGGAAGATTTTTATACTTTTAATAAAATTATAAGATTTTTTAAACACATTGAAAAAGGAAAATAAAAAATTTTAAAATTAACTATGATTATGATAAATATACACTTTCTAAAGAAAATGATACAATTTCAAAACATATTTCCAAATTTTCTAAAATTTTATCACAATTATAGTCTAATTCATGTTTTAGTTTAACTATTTGTAAGAATAAATTATTTGTTAAACTAATATTTTCATTATGTATTTTGATGATTTTTTTAATTTTACTTTTAGTGGGGAAAATATTAATAATTTTTATAAAAAATTGAATCTATCCAAAAAAATATAATTTAATTGGTTATACATATAGAAAATATATAATTTCAATCAAATAAATATAAATCTTTTTATTTTCATAAAGATTTTATTTCTAATGATCTTTCATCTATTCAATAAAAATGATTTGAAAAAATGAGGGTTACCAATGTTTTGTTTTCTAATTTTTCCAGACCTAAGAATGTTTGGGTACCAAGAACACATTTTTTTTAATTCATAAAAAGAGGTTGAGCACCAAGATCCAGAACAATTGGTATATAACTATTGGTTTTTCTTGGTATATGATAATATAAATTTATAACTTCAAAAAATTGAAAAATATAAGTGGTGGATGTGTTGGATTTGAGGAAAAATCATTGGGTGAATTAATAAGAATTAGTTATGTTTATTTTCATGATTTTTTTTAATTTCATATGTTTTTTATGTTTTAAGACTAAAGAACGACCTTATAAGCATTAGTCAGCTATGTGATGAGTTTTACCTTGTGAAATTTAGGAATGAAAATGTAATTTTCAAAGTTTGTAAAGAGAATGTATACACTCTGGATATAGAAGACTGTTGAAATGAGAATTTACATTATTTAAGTGAAATTGAAGACCTATCATTTTTTTCATATAAGGTTATTTCACTTCAACTTTTAAACCATAGATATAATTTTTAGGAAAGGTTATTTTAGGTATCTACCATAAAATAAGCTTAACTCTTACAGAGTTTATGATGCCTTTCAATTTGGTAAGTAGCATAAGACTAAACTTAAACTTTTTGGTGAAGTCACAACATCTAAATACTTATAGTTAGTGCATATTGATTTATTTGTTCCTATATAAACATGGATTATTAGTGGAAAAAACTATGTTTATTTCATATTTTATTGTTATAAAACATTTAGTTAGACCTATTTTATCGCACAAAAATATAAATCTTTCTTTTTGGTTCAAAATTTTTCTTACTTCTATTTGAAATGAGAAAAAACTACCTTTGATTACTATTTGGGGTGTTCATAGTGTTTAATTTATAAATTCTGATTTTGAATCTTTTTATAGTAATAAAGGTATTAATAATAAACTTTTTTCACTAAGAACACCTTAGAAAAATGCAATAGTTAAATGATGAAATAAAAATCATTAGGATATTATTCAAAATTTTATAAGTGAATAGTCTATTTTTTGAAATTATTAGGTTGAAGCACTGAGTACTATATATTATACAATAAATCATGGTTTACTTAATATTTTTCTTAATAAAACTATTTATGAGTTTTGGACTAGAAAAAAACTGAAACATTCATAATTCATATTCTTTTGGTGTAAAGTGTTCATTTTGAACACTAAGATCAACTTTATAAATTTGATCCCAAGGCTGATGAAGGTGTTTTTCTTGTTTATTACATAAATAGTAAGGCATGTTTAGTTTTTAATAAATAAACCACTATTGTTAAAGAAACAATCCATGTAAAATTTAATAAAATCGATCGTTTTGTTTTTTTAAAATGTGCGGAAGTTATTCCCCCATATAGAGGTTTTGAAGTTACTTCTATTAATTTACCAGAAGTTGAACCAAAACCATTGATATTAAATCAACAAGAAGTTATGTTAATGAATTTATTGTATTAAAAACTACTTCAATGTAAGATGTACAACCAATAGTTTAGGATGATGTTACATTTTTACCTAAAAACTACTCAATATTAAGAATTTAACCCACAAATAATGTCATTAGTGATGTAAGACAATAGATTAAAACTGGAAATTCCTTAATAAATAAATGTTTGCATCATGAATTATTATATCAATTTGAACCTAAAATGAAACTTGAATCCTTAGGTGATGAAAGTTTAAAAATTACCATGTGGTAATATCTTAATCAATTTGAATAGAATCATGTTTAGACCCCATTTGAGAAACCTAAATATCTTTAAGTAATATGAGTTAAATAGGGTTTTTGAAATAAGTGTGATAAAAATAGAACTATTTTAATTAATAAATAATGCTTGTTGATAAGGATTATCTTTATGAATAAGTTATACACTATAAAGAGAAATTGCCTCAGTATCAAGACTGGAGTCTATCTAAGTCATACTAGACTTTATAGAACATATGAATTGTACTTTATTCGAAATTTATGTTAAAAGTGTTTTTCTTAATGTAAATCTTAAAGAGGATGTTTATAGTTAAAAACCCCTTATTTTTGAAGATGTTAAATTATAGGAACTTTTATATAAATTTACCAAAGCACTCTATCACCTTAAATAATCCATGAGAGCATGGTATGATAGATTGAATGGATTTTTACATCAAAATTATCTTCTTAAGGGCATGACTACTCTTACTCTTTTTATAATGAGTGTTTTTACAAACACCATAATTTTTTAAACTGATGCTAATGACATCATTTTTGGTTCAACTAAAAAATCTCTTTAAAATTTGTTTTGAGAACTTCTTAAAAGTGAGTTTGAAATGAGCATGATAAGTGATCATATTTTCCTTAGTTTTCAAATTACTAAGAAACCATAATGAAATATTTTAATTAAATATAAATATTTTAATTAAATATAAATATAATTTTTATTACAATACATCTAGTATAAGTACTATAGTAGGAACCTCTATCAATCTAGATCTTAATGATTCCAAGAAACCATTGGATAAAAAAAATTATATAGGGATGATCAAAAGATTACTATACCAAATAGCTAATCAACAAATAATTATATTTTTAGTGTGTATAAATGGGAGATTCCAATAAAAGAAAAATGAATCACATTCAGAATAGGGTAAGAATATTTTTTTGCATCTTAATGGTGCATCATGACTTGATTTATTGTATTATACTAGAAATTATTTTATACTCAAGAGTTACTTAGATAATGAAATTGGTGGTTGTAGGTTATAAATAAAAAGTACTTTTAGAACATAGAATTTTCTCGGAGAACATTTAATTTTTTATTCCATCAATAAGTAACACTCTATTTCACTCTCCAATACTAAAGCTGACTATGTGGTAGCTTGATATTATTTTTCTTAAGTGTTGTGGATGAAATAGACACTCACAAATTTCAATTTTATTTTTACTTAAAATATAATTCATTTTGGTATCACTATCACTATTTATTTGTATAAAAACAAAAAAAAACACTTATATTAAATGAAAATAGATATAAGACACCATTTACTACGGGTCCACAAAAAGAAAGATATTATTCTTGACTTTAACAGAACTAGAGAATAATTTTTTGATATTTTCACTGAACCTTTAAATTCTGATAGATTCAAATATACTATACAGATGTTGGTAATGATAAATTTAAAATGATCTTCAATTCACTTCTTATTTAACCTATATTTTTACACTGAAAAAATACTTGAAAAATAGTAAGGAAATTTCTTTTAGAAATGTTATAACTTTTTATATAGATTTTATTATTTCCTAGAGGCTTTATAAAACATTTATTTCACAAGAATTAAATTTAATGGGAGATAAATTTTAACTTGAAAATGATTAATTTTTTTTATCAAAGAACATTTTTAGTTTTTCATAGGTTTATATCATTAATACTATGGAAGATAATAATTTACAATATGATTTTTTTAACTATCTTTAAATAGATAAGATCATTTGTAGGCATCAGAAGATGACTTTTGTAAGGTTCAATCCATTTAATCTTATTTATTTAATTTTTATTCTTTATTTTTTTACTTCAATATCCCAATAAAATTATTGAATATTAAAGGAGTGATATGTATAATAAAGTGGGGTGTGTTTAAAAAAATTAATTTTAATAGAACTTATTTGTTTACAACCCTAGTTCAAAATTTTCCCTAGTTTTTGCTTCTTCTTAAAAATCACAAAAGGGGAGAAATTTTTGAAAAGTTATATAAGATTTTAATATGGAGAAACATTAGATAAATTTTATAAGTTTTTAGTTTTCCATAAAGAAAGAGAAATATTTTTTTCTTTAATCCTATATATCTTATCTTTTAATAATGAGTTTTTTTAAAGATTGTGAGTAATAAGAAAGAAATTTATTTCATTAGAACTTACTAGGAGTGTTTTTTAAAATTTATTAAAACTTTTAATTTTCCCATGATTCTTTTCTTTTTAAAAAAGGGGGATATTATGGAGTTAACAAATAATTTCCTTCCTTTATTTAGAATATTTAAATACACTTAATTAGTACTAGAATTAACTTGAAGTTTTGTTTTTGTTTTTTTGCAGAATGAATTTCCTGTAAATTTATTTCCTTAGATTTTATTTGAAATGTAAAAATATCGAAAATTGAGGTTTTATGTCAGATTAAATTGAATATATGTAAGATCACTATAGTTCCACAATTTAATGTCATTAGAATAAGAATATCATTTTTTGTCTAACAGAAGATGGAGATAGAGTTTTTTATTCCATTATAACTAACCCCTAAGAATATAGATTCTGACCATTTTAGTTTTATCTATAAATAGGATTGCAACTTCATGGATTTAACTAATATCATAAGATAGATTTCAATATGGTAAAGGATTATAGTTATTTTGAAGTAGTGTAACTCCTTTTTTTAGAGCACTTATAATCTATTTAATATTTTCTTTCTGAGTGTTTTGTTCAGAGATAACATTATGTAAATTATTTATTACAATGTTCTTAGCATTTTCCATTGTATTAATTCTAATTACAATCATTGAAATAGATGGATTCTTGAGATAGAAAGATAGAGGGTTACCTGATTCTGCATGATCAAGGGCTTTTTAGGATATGAAGACTGAGCTTATTCTTATCAGCTTGATCAATGGATTTTAGAGATAGGAGGACAGATATACCATTCTATAAGACTACATTTGAGGGATTCTTGGGATAGGAAATAATGTTACCAGGGATCAGATTCATTGATCTTTCATACACTTTGGATTAAAAGCATAGTTTGGTAATAATATCCTTTTTAGATTTCAAGGATTGTAATCCTTCTTGGCCATATTTTTTTAAAATCTATTATATTTTGAATTTATACTTCATTTATATATTCTATGGATATTGTGAAATTCATCAAATATTGATTTTCTCTATACTTACTGATTTATTCAGGTAATGTTATCTTCTAACAGTTTTAATTTACACTTTATTTACTTTTATACTTTGTCAAATTTTGATTTAATTTAAAGATAAAATTTCCAATCATTACTCACCATAAGGTTGATGAAAATTAAGAGTTAATTTTTTATTATAATTTCAACCCTTTTTTTGTTTTCCTACCTTATTTTATTAGGAAAATAGTTACATGCAAGAACCGACTTTCTATCATCATACTCTATAACCAATGAGGTATTTATATTAAAATAATTGATTTGACTAACTCCATTAATGTATGATCTATAAGAATTAACAGTACTCTACTAGACTGAATGAATCTAATCTCAAACCTCAATCATGCACCAATCCTCCAGTATTCAACTTTTTCACAACAATCATAAGGGTTGTATCAATTCTCTTTGGTTCTTATGATATATATAATTATAAGATAATATTCCTAGTTTTTCTCTTTATAATGTATGATCTTGAAAATATAATATACATGATAGTTTCTCTATCTCTTCTATTTCTCTTCTTCAACACACAAGTTTTATCTTTCATAGTGTCATTGAATCTATTTTTTTCTTATAATCACTGAATATTTAGGGTAAAAACAATTTTACTCTCTTACCCCCTATTTTTTTATTCTTCTTCTTATTATTTATATCTATATCCTCTTAACAAAACAAATAAATATTTTTAAGTTTCATAAAATTGAATTCCCATTATATTAAACATCATGATCTTGTTAATATTATCAATAAAATCATGTGGGTATATTCCCTATGATTCATGGATTATTTAATTATTTTTTACTCCCTATGATCACATAATATTCTTTTTTTCTAATAGACTATATTGATTGATTTTCTACAAATACATAAGACCCTCATTTAAGATGGTCAAAAATATTCCTAAGAAATTCTCTAACTTTTGGTCTTATAGAATTATCTTGAAATATTTAAACATGCATATCCAAAAATAGTTTTAAAAAATTCTCACATTTTCCACTTTTAATTATACACAATTCTCATATTAAATCATTGATAAATCTCTATCAAAATCGTTATATTTTAGATTTTATGAATATATAAGCATCGTCACATTTAATTCTCTTTTATAACACTTATTTTATAAATATCACATTTTTTCAAATAGATAAACCTTACATATTCTTAGAAGCATCTTGTGTATGTTGTGGATGTTTTCATAAAACATTATGTGTCATCAATCATTCCTTCCATATGATCTAGAATAGATTTCATAATCTTAAATAAATATTACATATGCTCATGTAAATATGTTTTACCAGCCAGATGATCTAATATATTATATTAGATATGAAACTTTTCAAAATTTCACTCTACTTCATCTTATATATAACCTATGAAATATTACATATCAACTTATAAATATTTTATAATCTCACATATCATGATGTGGTATTTATTTTTCTGAATTTTAGTATGGTCCTTAACATATATCTTCTATTTTCATTAGGATATATTTCATATCACTAAGAAACAATTATGTACCATTTGGAAGATATTACTCATTAGAGTGAAACTCCTAGATTTACTTACATATCATCCAAAGAATTTTACATATCACAGAGATCTCTTATATTTATCGAAAATTATATTATGAGATAAATCATAAATACGTATTTCTCAATTCTTTAACTTTAACCCAGGAATCTAAAACATCTACAAGTAAGCTCAAAACCACATCAAAATTTATTTGGGTTTTTCTAGGCACTCTAATTCATCTTAAAATAACTCAAATGACTTTTGGAAACTATCATACAATTTCTAAATCTCTTTAACTTAATTTACAAATCCTTATCTCATATGAATAATCTAATGCAATATTTCATTAAATTCCCACCACCTCAATTTCTTTAGCTCCATATTAACCTCAACATCATCCATGTGACTTATATATAAAGAATATTTCATGAAAAGTAAACAAAAGAATGGTTCCTCATTACCTATATCCTCAATAACTCATCAACAAGATTCCTTATTCCTTTGCTACATGTGAATGAAACTCTAGTTAAATATTAAATTACCACACCACATATATCATTCTTTCTAATATATAAATGATGACAACAACTCGCTTCAAACTCCAAAATCTAAGATCAGATGTGTTCATCAATCTTTATATAACATGAAAAACTCAACATAAAAAAAACTCCTGGGTGCTTACTCATTAAATCCTTATCACATATGATTAGGTACTAAAAACTCTTTAGAATATTCTTTTATAAAAACATACTGACATCATGAATTATTGATAAAAAATGAAACAATTTTAAAATGGGTTAAAAAATATTCCCATGTGATTTTTTTCATTTCCCATATAGAAAATATATTTCAATATGTTCTCAATCATTTTTTTCTATCTTTTTTATCTCCCCCTTTTTGAAAATAAATGTAAATGATCAATAGTAAGGGGAAATCACACTCAAATCATGCTCTAGTCTTGACTAAAATATTAGTCTCCCCAGTATAGAAAGTTAAACCTAATTCAAAAAAGATAAGGATGACATCATATTTATTTAACCATGATGATATAAATTAACCAACTATAAGTATACATGAGCTAACTAAAATTAAAAAATTAATAGGGATTAATATTGACATCAATTTTTTCCTTAAATATCACAACATGTGTTAGAAAATAATATTTTTCTTTTCAGAGTCTATTCAAGAAGATATTCATACAATATTTTACATTCAACACAATAAACACATCAAAAAAAATTCTATCAAAATTATGTTTCTCCCATTTTATGTTATTTTTCTTCATAATTAACTCAAAACACTCACCCCTTTAAAAATATAATATATTTTGTAAAAACCTATTCCTTTCCAAGATATGAATTTCATAAGAAATTTGAATTTTTGGACACAGAGTGCTTATGAGGGGGTAAAATGGAAATTTACACTAGTAAATGATAGTACACATATTTTATATATAATATTTTTATCTTGAAATGGGGGTTTTACCCTTGGGATAAGATTTAGTGAGATTCCAATCCAGTTGATTTTTTTAGAATTTATTAATATTTATTTATTAATTATTAATTATCACTCTTATGGAAATACAGATATCTCCTAAATGGAGTCCTATATTTTAATTATTATTATTTTTGTTTGAGTAAAAAATTTGGGTTTTTACCTATGTGAGGTATAAAATAGATCTAGGTTCTTGGAATAGTAGAAGACCATTTTTAATGGGGTATTATAGTACTAGAAATAATACATGATAGTGGATATTGATTCTAACTTGAAGGGGTTTTTTACCAAATTATGGATAGCCAAAACAATAATAATAGGGGTTTGTACCAAGTTAAGGTGAAACCCATGGGGTATGAAGAGGAATGAAGGTTGTTGATACTGAATATCTCTTAGAAATTATACAATTCTTGAAGGATAAATATTTGAAACTATAATATCTAAATTCTATAAACTGTTTTTAGTGTCCATGAAAAATAAATATGTAGTTAATATTTATAGTGCATGTGAAAACTAAATTAAGCAATATCCATAATCTAATAAAAAATGGGATTAGGATATAGTGAACTATCATTATATTAACTATATATTGGATGGTGAAATAAATTTTTTAAAAATAGAGTATAGACTATGAAGGATTAAATGATAATAAGATAATTGAAAATATATTAGTTATGTGAATAATAAATTTTGATTTATGGATCAAATCATATGAAATTTAAAATTTTACTAACAAATTAATACTATATCGAATAAGTTTGGTTGAAATTTAATATTATTGAAAATATATTTCAATATTTATGTAAACATATTATGAACAATTTTTGGAGAAAATGAATAAACTATAAAGCCCAGGTGCATACCACAGGGGTTCCGGTTTGGATAATTGAACTCATAGATTCAACAAATCCACTATTGAAAAATGATGTTCCAATAACGACATGCACTTGTGGAGAATTAAAAGATTCCATAAAATAACTTAGTGTTGTTAGATTATTGAAAAATATATAAGAAAATATGATTATTAATAAAAATAATACCTAGATATAGTCAAAATATTTCTATAAGTCTATGAGAAGCCTTTGAATTTCATAAATAAACAAAATTCGATATGTCATATTATAAAAGGCTTGTCGGTGGTCTAATATATTGTAATATAAAATATACATTGATAGTGGAATTTTTTCTTCTTCAAAATATATAGTTCATGAGGGAATCAGAAATCATATATCTTATTCATAATAGAGAACTAAAATTTAATAATGAGTTGTATATCAGTCAGTCTAATAAAGAAACATTAAATAAGTAGTTACTTGAAGGTATATTTTTCTTTATTTATAGGCTGTTTTTTATACAAAATGCATCATATGTATGTCGAAAAAATTACTGATATTCTTCCACCATGGTCTATCACCATTAATTTCACTCAAAATATACAAAGACAAAAAATAGTAATAAATCATAAAAAATTATAAGAATGCTATTCTAGTTAATGTGATGCACCTGTATCCCTAAAGTAGTTCAAAACAACAGAGAATAACCTTTAAATTGTGTATTGTGGAGCTTCATTACAATTTTTATAGTAAATATTACCATCATGATGTTGTATATTCTTTATAGAAGTTCTACATAATTCATACGATCAATTTTAGGGGATTTAGATTTTCAAAATTTTTGTTATAGTTGAAAACCTTGTTGGATAGAAAAATCAATATATATGACCAGTATTGTGAATAAATATATAAACATTATAGTATTAATTTTAAATTAATATATAAATAGTACAATATACTATAGTGGATGCAAATTGTGAAAGAAAATGACAATGATAATGATATGTCCATTATTGTCGAAAATAGTAAGTAGTGATTTAGGTATCATAAAACCATATACTTGAAATAAAATACCAAAAGAAATAGTCAAACTTATATTAAAATAAAAATAAAATTAGTTTAATATTGATAAATACATGCATGGATTGATAACCGGGCAGTCAAATAGTTAGTTATAAGTTAAATAATACATTATAATAAAACAAATGCATTAAAAAGAATACATATATAACAGATTCAAAATTACCTATTAGGTACTATTCTGAAAAATTTAAGGAGTATATATTATAATTTCATAGTGAACCTATCAAAATTATAGATCACATGTAGTTAACATTCTTTTTTGTTGGTGTTTTTTCATTGTATTAGTAAATAAAACACCCCACATACTTTCAAAAACCCATTACTGAAAAATATATCTATATTTAATAATTAATATATAGGATAATTAATAAAGATGAAATGAATATATAATTAATATAAAAACATAATATTTTAATACAATAATAAAAAGTGTGGGTTGTGTTTACCACCATATTTAATAATTCTTTCATCGAAAAATAAATACATACCACATTATCTTTATAGGTGGGTGGAGTCACTGATATCTAAGTGAACTATAATTGATAAGTAAATGTTGATGAAAATGGATGAGGTGGTGAAAAAAACATGTTAAATAGTTATTGTTACTACACTTTATTTCTTGATACATATAAATATATAAAATATTATAACCTACATATTTACAATCCTATATATTAGAAAAAGTTACTGTTCAAATAGTGAAAAAAAATATTGTTAACAAATATGAACATGTATGAACAAATATGAACCTGTATATTTTAGTTAATGTATATAAATAGATATGAACAAAAAATTTAATATGAATCTTTATAAGAAAAATATGAACAAATATGACCCTATATATTCAAATGGAATCATTTATTTTGTTAACAAATATGAACCTGCATGAAAATATATGAAAAAATATGAACCTATATAAAAAATGTTGTTAACATAAAATTATTGTTATACAATAAGAAACAAATATAAACATATATATTTAAGTGATATAGTATTCATATGGAAACATAATTTGGGGACACAATAATTAAAACCGTGGGTTCTGTTTATTGTAATGTTTCCTAATTGTTTCATCCAACCACAAATGCTCATGGAAATATCATCATAGGTGGGTGGTGTCACCAATATCTAAGTGAACAATAATCGATAAATAAGAAAGTCAATATATATTGATGTAAAAGTATAAAGAGGTGGGAAAACATTAAAAATTTTCTTGTATTTATAACATATATAATATGAATTATTACCTAAATATTCTCTATATCCCAAAAGAAATTCATTTTATGTGTCAGAAACAATTTATGCAAGTAGAAATTAATATTAGGTCAAAAAAATTTGTTATAAAACATTATTCCTTGATACATATAAGTTATAAAAAATATTCAAAACTACATATTTACAAACCTGATAAATATAATTTAAAACAAATATTCAAACATGGATATTTATAAAAATCTACATTATAATAAATTACTTCTAAAAAAGAACAAATATTGTAAACAAATATGAACTGGTGTATTTTAGTTCCTTATAAATATAAGTTACAAAGAAATATTCAAACCTAAAAATTTAAATACATATACATTATAATAAATTACAGTTAAAAAAATAATAAATGTTATTAACAAATATGAACTAATATATTTCAGTTCATGATACATAGAAGTTACAAAAAATATTCAAACTTAAATATTTATAAATTTGTCCATTATAAGAAATTATTGTTACAATATAAACATATATTTTTAAAAAATATTAATCAATAGATTCCTATTATCTAATAATAATAGAAATGAACAAAGAAGTACAATATGAGTCTGTATATAAAAAAATATCCCTGAAACATTTAAATTTGGCATGTATGTATATAAAATATAATATGTATTATTACCAAAATATTCTCCATATTCAAAAAGATATGAATTTTGTGTGTCATCAACAATTTATGCTAGTATAAATTAGTATTAGTTCATAAAATTGTTTGTATTAAACTTTAGCTCCTAATACATATATGTTATAAAAAATATTCAAACCTACATATTTACAAAACTGATACATATAAGTTAAAAAAATATTCAAACCTACATATTTATAGACATGTACATTAGAATAAATTGCTATTAAAAAATAAGAAACATTGTTAACAAATATGAAATCAAATATTTTAGTTTTTGATACATATAATTTAAAAAAATTAAAAACCAGTATATTTAAAAACATGTAAAATAGAACAAAATAACTATTAAAAAGGAAAAAGATCTATTAAAAAATATGAACTGATATATTTTATTTTTTGATACATATAAGCTAAAAAAATATTCAAACCTGAATATTTACAGACCTATACACAAGAATACATTACTATTAAAAATAAATATATATTGTTAAAAATATAAATTGATATATAACAGTTAACAAATATGAATAGATATGAATAAAAAAGTACAATATGAATCTCTATAATTTTTTAAACAAATAGATCCCTTAAACAACATCAATAAAATTTTAAAATGATGTGACAATCATTTAATTACTCCTCAAATAAATCAATTAAACATTTCTTAAATGGAATGAGGAGAATATACCATAACATGAGTGAACATTATTTAAACATATCTAAATCAATAAACTACTGTCTAAAATGACATTAGTGAAGAATAAAACATTTAATGAATTCTAATCTAGAAAACTATGAAATTCAAGAACGTACCTCTATGTATAGTAGTGAGAACTAATCCATGAATGAACCTAATATGAATAACCATGAAGTCCAAAACTATATATTTATAGACATGTACATTATAAAAAATTATAGTTAAAAAAAGGATAAAATGTTTTTAATAAATATTAAATGATATATTTCAGTTCTTGGAACATATATTTTATAAAATTTTTTCAAACCTTAATATTTACAAACGAGTAAATTAGAAGAAATTACTATTAAAAATAAACAGATGTAGTTAAAAAATATGAACATATATATTCCTTTTAACAAGTATGAATAGATATGAACAAAGAATTATAATATGAATATGTATATAAAAATACATGAACAAATAGACCCCTAAAACAACCTCAATAAAATTACAGAATCATGTAATAACCATTTCATTACCCCTCAAATAGATCGGTTAAACACTACTTAAATGTAATGAGGAGAACATACCGTAATGTGAATGAATCATTCCAGAAAATTGTCAACAACCCACTAAAATTAAGGGAAGAGAACAATCAAAATTACATGCCCAAGGAAGTTCCATCAGTAGGATAGGAGGATATGACATTTTTAGGTAATCTGCATAACTTAGGGAACATGGAAAAAGGAAGAGAGAGATCAAAGAATCCATACCTGATAGAGAGGTTATGGATCTAAAATTGGGTAGGGTGGTTATGGATCTTAAATTAAATAAACCCTACCAAGTGTGATAAATTATATTTTTATGTAAGTATATGAGACCTATGAAGTAATACAAAAGAATTGGATCTTGACAGAACCCTTATTAAAGAAGGAGAAAGAGACAATGTAGAGGAGGTGGGGACATTGATACAGAGGGAGATAAATAGGGTGTAGGGTACAGAGGATTGGGGGAGAACAGATAAAAAATAAGAGCTTAATATGGTGACATGGAGAGAATGAGGAATAAACATGAACTATGGGAGAACATGGGAGCTTGATAGAAAGAGAGGGTTAGCGGGGAAAGGAAAAAGGGAGGGGAAACAAACTATGGAGGAGATGACTTATGGACTTGGAGCAACACTATTTACTATAAATAGTATATATACCATATTTTTAATGTGTTAAAGGATGATATTTGAAAAATAAATTTTTATTGATGTATTTAAAGACAAATTAAATGAATAATGTTAAAAATTACATTAATGAAATTTTATAATAAAAATATTTTATTAAATGATTTAAAATTCATAAAAATATTATATTCATCCAAATGAATTATATATGGTTATAAAAGAACAATGTTCCATTTATGGGCCATTTTTCATTTTATAATTACATTATTAACCCTTAAAGGGTTGATAATATCAATATTATGGTAATTGTAAAAAGGGTTAATGAGGGTTAAAACTAAAAGATAATGGTGAAAATGTAGTCAAAACATTTAAAAATTTTATTGGATGGGAGGATTTCAACTTATCATCATCTAAGATTCAAATTATATCAATTTTAAGTTATTTGGTATTGAGAAATAATTTATATTAATTTAACTGTTTAATAAATTCAAAGAATGGCCCTCCCCTCGATTATAAAATAACACACCTCCTTTCTCTTCTTTACACCACTTTGAGCCATCTATATCAACAAAAACCTAGATATTACTCTTATAAATATACTTATAATATTTATAAAGGTTATTTCCCTTCTAAAATACTATCCTTATATCCCTTAAGAACAGATCTGAGGGAATTCTGCTAAAGAAGAGGTAATCGTATTTACCGACTCTTTCAAGTTTATTTCTTCTTATACATACTCATAATGTGTTGTACACTTCATAAAATAATAAATATAGTATCATAAATATACTTATATATTATTATTATTATTATGGTACAACCATATTCTATTTATTTTCCATCCCATAAAAAGAAAAATCATCACTCATGCGTATGTATGACTACCGTCTCCATGTAGCAGTGTAATTTGTTTTTCATCACCAATTTACTTGGATGGTTTTAAAGATTAAACTAATGAGTATATATTATTCTTATGACATAAATATTATTACATAACTATTATATCATATATACATTCTTACCTTTCAATCCATTGGAAAACAATAATGTCGCTCGGGTGTACGCGAGGCCTACCACCTCCATGAAGCGATGTGATATATTTTTTATTTATGATTCACTTGGATGGTAATAAGGGTGAATTTAATGATTATATATGATATATATTATATAATTATTATTAATTCAAGATTAATTATTATTCATCTTTTTTCATTACATCCGTCGAAAAGTAAATATAGTGTTCATGCTTACGTACGACCTACCGTCTATATGATTGGTGTAACTCATTTTTCAATCTCTATAATTTATGGATAACTATGATTATCTATAAATGGAATATATATGATAATTATACCATGAATAATATTCTGGATATGATGTAACTATAAAAAAATTACAAGTATTGGAACTATCGAATCAAAACATACATTAAAAACGAAGCAGTTAACAACTGAAATAATGATGATGATAAAAATATTATTAACAAATGGTTAATAAAATGTTAGAAATGGATCATATATGATATTATAGAAATGTATATGATTCTATATTTTAATTAAAATAAATCTAAATTTATTATACATGAGGTTAAAGCACGTTTAACTAAAGGGAAACATGAGGTAGGGGATTTCATCTCAATTTTCACTCCATTGAGACATATTTGGTATTATGAACCTATTGAATTTATATGGTTCATATAATAAAACTTTGAGGTATTTAAAATTTATATCTATTTAATCATGATGAATAATGATTCAATTCATGTTACTCATTCAAGAGTAATGTTTAAATGAAAATCCGATCTTATTTATCTTCTTGATCAGGTATATTTTTCTCCCATATCCATAGTTTTCAAAATAATTTTATGAAAATAATTTTTATTTTAAAAAATAATTTATAAGGATATTTTGATTCATCATTGAATTTATACATAGTATGAAAGGAATATTTGTAATTTTTTCCTAAAATGGATTTTTTTCAACTTTCTTTTTGAAAAATTCAAAAGGAATGTTTTTTTAACTTATACAGTGTTAACAGACATTCCCACTACCATAACTATTTTATGACCTTTATCAACTTCTATAAGATTTCAATTATTTTGAAAAGTAATCTATTTATGAAAACATATTTGATTCACTTTCTTATTTTCTTAAATGAATTGATTTTATTACAAAATATACTTTTCTAATGGTTACCTCATATCTCTTGATTAATCTTGTGTATATTAACTTCATATTACAAGATTAAATTTCTTGTGATCATTTGACATTAAATTTTTGTTAAATATCCATTTTATTTTTATCAAGGATATGATTATTTCCTAAATCATATACCATTTTACATATGATGTTTTATATTGAATGTTATTTAATTGACTTGGGAAAATATAGATAAATCTGTATTATTTAATAAATATAGATAATTATTTATAAGGATTATTTTTCATAAATTAAATCGATCATTTTATGTATAAGGAATTAGTAATGGGTGGGGATCAGAATTATATAGCCCCTTAGTTCATCAACAGGTCTCATGGGAAAAATTAGTAACCAAACATTAAATGGGGTTTTTGGTGTATGCCTATTCGTAGTTTTAAATTATCTTGGCACATGGATTTGATGGTAAAGATATCATGATGTCTAAGACATTAAAATCCAATATTAATTATTTAATTCATTGTGAATTCATTTATTATTATCCATGAGATTTCTACATTGATATTATTCATGGATGAATTTCATGCTCAATTATTGATTAAATGGAATGTGTTTTCAGTTATATAACTTTTCATATTGATTATGTCTTATTTACTCATGATAGATTCTATTGTTTGTAACCCTTATTGAGTATCTAAGCTCACCCTTTTATTTGTTTTATTTTCCTTGGGATATGAAGAAGGTTATTATGAATAATTTGGAGGATGTGATAATGTTTTATGCTATGTATTTTATATTTCCAATGAAATATGGTAATCATGAATGTATCTAGTTATTTAAGACTACTAAACTATTTGTCCTTTGGGATGCAATTACTTGTATCCAGTTTCATAAAAATAAAGAAGATACCAATTAAGGGTTACTGAAGTTGGGGTTTTTATAGTTAGTGTCAGATCAAGTTTAGTAAAAACCTTGAGAACTATACTTTAAAGTAACATATCTAACCTGATAATTATCATAATCCATTATAGTATTTGATAACATTTACCATTATAGGGATTTTACTTTATGGATCAATATTCATGATGGTAATGAGCTAACTTGATGTGTTCCAATATTCAGTGGTGGATCCTAATAGAAGAAAGGGAATCACCACTCATATATAATGTTGATATTTCCTTACCGAGTAAGCCAATATTGCTAGTATTGGAATTGAGCTGATCATGACCATATAAGGAAAGCTTACTCAGGTTATGATCAATAACTGTTCCTGAATGTATGAACCTCTTATTCCGCAATGTGATTCTCCTATGTTGGATCATTTCATATGATAAAATCCTCCATCTTTTAGTGGTAATAATAATCCATTAGTAGATGATAAATGGATTAACTCTCTCAAAAAGGTATTCCAAGATTTGGTACATGATGAAAGTGAAAAGGTCATTTTGGCAGTGTATTATTTGAAAGGATATGCGGATCAATAGTGGTCATTGATCCAAAACACTAAATAAGATAAAGAAATATAAATCATGGAATGAATAACTTTTGAATTAATTTTTATTGATAAATAATTTCCTTGATAATAATGTGATAAAATGGAGAGAAAGTTTCTCACTTTATAGCATAAGGAAGATTAAACTGTGATGGAATATATGGAAAACTTCACATGAATATCCTATCATGGTTTATATTACACACATAATTTGGAAATCTAGATTTAGCATTTATTTGATGGGATTAAGATGAGTCTCCAAAGTTCACTAGTTTTTCAATCATTTAACTCATATAATGATATTATATTGAGTTTAATTAATATGGAGAAGGAATTTTATAGATCCTACATATTCAATGGAAATCATGATATGAATAGGATAGTTAAACACCAAGAAAAATGGAAGGGTCCAAGAAAGATAAAGAAAACCAATAAATCTCAATCATATGAAAATTATATATTGAAAAATCCAAGAAAATGACTTAATGGTATGTGAGTTTGTTACAATTGTAGAGATAAGGGTCATCTAGATAATGAATATAAGGGTAAGAAAGAGACTAGTACTATCCAATGATTCAAATTTAAAGAAACGGGGAATTATTCAAACCAATATCACAAGAATCAAGGGAATCTACCGTAGAAGAGACCAATGAGAGAAGGACAAGATTATGCGATCACTAAAACTAAGGTTGAAGTTTTTATTGGTGTAGTGGAAGATAATTTAATCAAAGCCTCAAATTTATCCAATTCTTTATTTTATTCTGGATCTCCACACTCTTCCATATCTACCTTGTATTCCATGAAAATTAGATATTTCTCTAACACTTTAATAAGGGAGTTGTCAAGTGAAACTCTTAGTGGGAATATCATTCCAAAAAGGATGTATCAATCAGTCCCCATTATTACACATAAATGTTCTCTATTTTCAAACTTAATTATTATACCTATGTTTAATTTTATATAATCCTTATTATAGATTGGATTTCGAAATATAATGCATAAATTTATTGAAAATAGTAGTAAATCATGAATCATTATGAGGATTTATAATTCATTATCTACAGAGGTGATACTTCATCATTTGAGTTATATCAATATCCACCCTGAGTAGCTCTTCTAAATGAGAATATTGTGGAATAAGATAATACACAATATACCTATGGAAAAGTTTTTCTTCATATTGAGAATGTACATATTTTGTGAGAATAAATTGATGTATTTCTTGAGGAATTGCCTGGATATCCACCATGGCATAAAGTTTAGTTTTCTATTGATTTAATCATTGATGAAAGAAATTTATCAAATGATCCCTATAGAATGGGCACTATGGAATTAACGATGATAAAGAAACATCAAGAGGAGTTGTGTGGTAATGGATTTATACTCCCTAGTGTTTCACTATGGGGAGCCCATCTTATGTTCATTAAGAAGAAAGATGGATCTATAAGGCTATGCATTGATTATAGGGAAATAAATTCTATTATGATAAAGGACATGTATCCTAGGTATCCCATTGATGACTTATTTGATAAACTACTTAGAGCTTAATATTTTTCAAATATTTACCTTGGTTTTGGGTGTCATCAATTGCAAGTACAGAAATGAGATATTCTGAATAAATTATTTTGAATGAGGTATGGACATTATGAGTTTACCATAATTCCATTTGGATTAACCAATGTACCCTCTATTTTAATGGATATATGAATATAATATTCAAGGAATATCTTGATATTTTTTTGTTTTATTTGTTGATGATATAATGGTTTAATCTAAAATCTATGAGGATCATGAGAATCACATGAGGATCATTCATCTTAAAAGAAAAGTGTTATATGGAAAATTAATTAAGTGTGGATTATGGATTCAGAAAGTTTCTTTTCATGTCTATGTTGTCTATAAGGATGGAATCTCATATGATCCTATGAAGAAAAAGTAAATCATGGATAACAACAATGAACATAACCGATCCATAGAGTTTCATTGGTTTGATAGTTTACTATTAATGATTTGTTCAAAATCTTTCATGATTGACTAACATGTTAACCAAGTATACACATAAATAGTTTAATTTTATATAGGAAAAGTAATGTGAATAATTTTTTGAATAATTTAAGAATAGGTTGGTGAATTCTATGATTTTTAATATACCATTAGAAAATGATGGATTTGTGATATACAATGATGCATTAAATAAGGGACTTGGTTGTATCCTTATTCTGAATGATAAAGTTATTTCATGTGCATCAAGGTAGTTAAAGAATCAAAAATAGAACTATCCAAATCATGAACATGAGTTGGAAGCCATTATCATTTCATAGAATATATAAAGACATTATCTTAATGGTAAAAAATGTGAGATACAACCAGATAATAAGAATCCGAAATACATCTTTTCATAGAAAGAGCTCAACATGAGTAAAATATGATGGCTTTATCTACTCAAGGATTAATATTTCTCAATACACTTCCACCTAAGGAATTCAAATAAGGTAGTGGATGAATTGAGAAGTAAATATCATGGATACCTAACCAAAATTAGTATTGAGAGGATATTATGTTCATGGATTTAGTAAAGATGGATCTGTGAATTATTAAGTAAGGGGAAACATTATTCCTTTTTCATATGTTTTCCAAACAATATTTATCGAAAATGATAAAAATTTCTCATCCTAGTGATAATAATTTACAAAATAAAATTAATTTTGTGATTGATAAGAAATTTTAAGACTTAAAATATGAAGATGGCATTCTAAAATTTGGAAAGAGGTAATATGTTTCATCAAAAATTAAGTTAAAAATGGAAATATTTGATGATGTCCATAACTCTAATTTCTCTATACAACAAAGAGGCACTAAGAAGTATAGAGATTTGAAGGAACATTTTTTGGGGGATTATATAAAGGGGTAAATTGATGATTATGCATCCAGATATTTGGTTTGTCAATAAGTTAAGCCCATGTGATAACATCTTATAGGATTCACGAAACCCCTACCCAATCCTATGTGGAAATGGTATGACATTACTATAGTATTTGTAACTATATTAATAAATACTCCATGAAATAGTGATATAATATGAGTTATTATTGAGAAATTTACCAAATATGCACATTTCCTTGATATAGGAGAAGATTTACCTCTTCATCACCTTGCACAACTCAATATTAATGAATTTGTAAGACTTAATGGTGAACCTAATTTAATTGAGTATGATCATGATCAATGATTTACATTGAAATTCTAGAAATTCTTCATAAGGATCTAGATATGGATCTTCATTTGAGCACTGCATATCATCCTTAAACTGACGGAAAATTAAAAATGACTATTCATACATTTTAAGACATGTTGAGGTCATGCTCACTTGATTTTCAAGATATATGGAGCCACTATTTATCTTTGGTTGAGATTTTCTATAACAATAGCTTCCATTCAAGTATTCAAATGGCATCATATGAAGAATTATATGGAAAGAGATTTAATACTCCAACTTTTTAGGAAGAAGTTGGTGGAAGATAACTTGTGGGTCCATAACTTTTCAAGGAGATAACGATAATGGTAATGACTATTTAGACTCATATTAAATCATCTTAAAGTAGGAAAAAGAGTTATGTTCATAACCAAAGGAAATATTTCTAATTTCAAGATAGAGATCATGTTTTCATGAACGTATCTACATGGAAGGGTGTTATAAGGTTTGGAAAAAAGAGAAAACTAAGCCCCAGGTATATCAAACCTTTTGAAATTATGAAAATAATTAGATATGTGAATTACCAATTTACAATGTCACCAAGCCTCTATAAATTACATGATGTGTTCCATATCTCATTGTTAAGGAAGTATATTCTAGACCAAGCATATATGATCACCTATGAAGAAATCAAACTGTAACATGATCTATATTACTATGAATAGGCTATCCAAATTCATGAAACTAGAGAAAAAGTGTTGAGGAATTAGATGAATAGACTGATAAAGGTAATTTTTAGAAATTATAAAATAGAGGAAGCAATGTGGGAGCCTAAGGATATTATAACGAAGAACCAACCTCATTTTTTAGATGGTAATATACATGAAAATTTTGAGGATGAAAATTTTGTAGGATGAAAAAATGTAATACCCCAATACTTTAAAAGAATACTTTGTTCGATAACATATACAACACATAACACAGAGCATAAGCAAACCATGAAAAATAATTATTTAAAAATAACCATTATAACTAAGCCATTTAATTGGATAATATGAATAGGAATAAACACATTATAATATATATATAAAGGTCATACTCAATAAAAATTTATTGATTAATTTTTATGAAATAAACACTCAATTTATATTAAAATCATTTTATTCTTAAAAAAATATTTTTTATTCAAAAATGATTATTTATTTATTTTTTTGAAAAAATAATATAGTTAATTTTTCCACTTTTATATATTTTATTTTATAAAATAAAGATCGTTTTTGAAATCATCATATCAAAATTAGCTGAGGGTGTTTTTTTTGGATTCTTCTAAGATGATAAATTTTCCAATGAATGGTGAAAAATACTACTCTTTATTGAAAATATTATTTTTGTTTCAAAAATGTAAAAAGTTACATTTTATTTTTAAGATTGTTTCAAAATAAAATTAGATATATTATATTATCAAAAATACCAATTAAATTTATTGAAATCAATTTTAAGGTTAAATTTTGTCATGAACCAAATCAGGTCGTCATCCAACCAACGCCCGACCCAACCCGCAGCAAGCCCCAAAGGGTGTTCCCGATCCCCATGGGCTGGCACAAGTTCTAGGGTATCAAAATAGAACATGAAAAAAATTTCCCTAAATAAATAAATATAAAACAAATAGCAAAATAAATCAAACCCAAATTAGAAGTCACTACCAAACAAGCCTTTAACCAAAAACCAGAAATTTAGTTACATATTTAAACTAAAAACCAAACAAGAACTAGCACTTGGTAGGGTGACCAAAAACCAACTCAAAAATCACCACTTGGAGAGAAGAAACCAACCTCAATCCATCTCCAAAACACCACACCAAGAATTCCACTAACAACTTGAACCACCACTCCCAAAAGTTAGACCCTTACCTGTATCATACATAATCAAATATACTTACACCCAAGAGTGTAAGTAGGGTGTGAGATAATTCCCAATAGGATTCCACTAAGAAAATATTCCATGTATAATAATTAAATAACAAAAACAGTTTCAAGTTTAACAGATGAAAAAAGATAAATATTTAAAAAAATTAATGAAACAGTTTTAAGGATACCAGTTTTAAAGAAAACAACTTAAATTAAAACACAAGCACTCAATTTTATGGTAACCTCAAATTCACACTGTGTGCTAATGATGAGGTAAAATTGATGAGGGAGCAAAAAATATGGGGGAGGCCTAAAATATACTAGTGATAAATGGGACGGTAGAACATCGCGTCTCGGTGAAGAGTGGTGTAGGGACCATAAAAACATGACCTCTCATGCACATGCCACTAGTAGGGAATGTGACCATAACCTAGTGGTCTCCAAATCAACATCCAAGAGTTTAGTTAGTATTGTATTCATTATTCCAGCTAAGTGAAACTGGGCTGAGGCCCTTCTGTGTCACTAGCACACTAGTCCGCCCACCTAGTACCCAGGATTCCCATTTGGAGCTCAATTAAATTACACATGTCACATAACATCTCTCTATAATTTTATTAACCAATAAAACATAACCTTCCCCATGTCACCACTTACACACACATGATGCCCATTTTTTAATGATGCCACCCCAAAACAGTTTGCAAAACCAATCCGCATCTTCCACATAATTTAATAGACCATTAAGAAATTATATAAAACAATTCCAAGTAAATTCATATAATTTTTACTCACAAAATTCACACAAAAAACCCCTTTTTAGAAAAATACACATTAACACCCTGTCATAATATAATTTTCATCTCTTTCTAAATTAAATAAATTAATTGTAAAACTATATAACCTAATCAAACGACTCGATGAGGGTTTCCTCAAAAATACACTTCGCATTAAACTAACATGTTAAAAAATGAAATCAAATCATGGTAAATTCTTTTAAAAACTGATTTCACACCCTAGTAAATAATAGAGGATCATGATAAACTAATCAAACAAGCAAAATAATTAATAATATAAAATTAAACTGAAATGTTAAAAAATAAAATAAAATCATGGTAAATTATTTAAAAAAACTGATTTCACACCCTAGTAAATAATAGAGGATTATGTTAAACTAATAAAACAATAAAAATAATTAATCAAATAAAATTAAACTAACATGTTACAAAATAAAATCAATGCATGTTAAATTATTTTCTTAATATTGATTTCACACCCAAATAAATAATTTAAGATTATGTTAAACTAATCAAACAAGAAAATGAATTAATCAAATAAAATTTATACATAGAACCACCTACCTCGATGTAGAAATTTTTTGGAAAAAAGTTTTGAAAAGACCATTGCACACCAACAACACATCAATCAACACAACTAAATCCTAAAATCAGGGAATCGAATTAATTAAACCACAATCGAATCAAACGCCACACCAAAACCCTAACCCGATAATCTACCAAAGGAAGAAAACACAAAACAAAGAGTAACACACCTATAGTGAGGGTGCAGAAGGACAACTGAGCAAGGGGGAAGGGATCCAGAGGTGTGTCATGCCGGAAAACTAGCCGGAGAAGGGAGGTGGCACGGGTTTAGTGTGAAACAGAGAGGGTGTAGGGCTACTATCTAGAGAGGGAGGAATGGGGGCATAGGGAGAGGCAGTTCGCCGAGAGGGAGGCTGCTGATCATGTGGGTGCATCCAAGGTGAGGAAAGGGGAGCGTCGGACCTCTGGAGCCCTTCCCCCTTACTCGGTTAGTCTTCTTCACCCTCATTGTAGTTGTGTTCCTCTTTGTTTGGTATTTTCTTCCATTGGTAGATTATTGGGTTAGGGTTTTTGTGTGGTATTTGATTCAATTATAGTGTAATTGACTCAATTCCTTGATTTTAGGGTTTAGTTGTGTTGATTGAGGTTTTGTTGGTGTGCGGTGGTCTTTGCACACCTTTTTTCAAAAAATTTCTACCCCGAGGTAGGTGGTTCCATGTATAAATAATATTTGATTAATTCATTTTCTTGTTTGATTAGTTAAACATAATCATCTATTGTTTATTTGGGTACGAAATCAATCATAAAAAATTAATTTAACATGTATTGATTTTATTTTGTAACATGTTATTTTAATTTTATTTGATTAATTATTTTTCTTGTTTGATTAGTTTAACATGATCCTTTATTATTTACTAGGGTGTGAAATTGGTTTTTAAAAGAATTTACCATGCTTTGATTTTATTTTGTAACATGTTAGTTTGATTTTATTTGATTAATTATTTTTTTGTTTGATTAATTTATCATGATACTCTATTATTTATTAAGGTGAGAAATTGGTTTTTAAAAGAATTTACCATGCTTTGATTTTATTTTGTAACATGTTAGTTTAATGGGAAGTGTGTTTTTTTAGGAAACCCTCATCGAGTCGTTTGATTGGGTTATCTAGTTGTGCAATTAATTTATTTAATTTATCAAGAGATGAAAGTTGTATTATGATGGGGTGTTGATGTATATTTTGTTAAAAAGGGGGGTTTTGTGTGAGTTTTTGTGAGTAAAAATTATGTGACTTCACTTGTAATTATTTTATAGAATTTATTAATGGTCTATTAAATGATGTGGACGATGCGGATTGGTTTTGAAAATTGTTTTATGGTGCGCATCGTTCTAAAATGGGCATCATGTGTGTGTAAGTGGTGACATGGAGAAGGTTATGTTTTATTGGTTAATATAATGAGAGGGATATGTTATGTGACATGTGTAATTTAATTGAGCACAAAATGGGAATCTTGTGTACTAGGTGGGCAGGCTGGGACTAGTGCACTAGTGACACGAAAGGGCCTTAGCCCAGTTTCACTTAGATGGACTAACAACTACAACACTAACTAAACTATTAGATGTTTATTTAGAGACCACTAGGTTATGTGTGTGTTCCCTACTAGTGGCTCATGCATGAGAATGCATGTTGATATAGTCCTTGCACCACTCTTCACCAAGAACCAGTGTTCTAGGTTCCCACTTCTCACTAGTATCTTTTGGCCCTCCCCCATATTTTGTGACCCCTCCTCACTTTTTTCTCACCGTCAGAACATGGTGTGACTTTGGAGTTACTATAAAAGTGAGTGTATGGGTGTGTTTTTACTTAAAGTTGGTATCCTTAAAACTATTTTATTAATTTTTTAAAGATTTATTATTTTTTTCCTATTAAACCTACAACTATTTTTGTTATTTAATTTTTATACATGGAATATTTTATTATTGGAATCCTGTTGGGTGTTATATCACACCCTATTTACACCCTTTTGTGTAAGTATATTTGATTATGTCTGACGCAGGTAAGGGTCCATCTTTTGGGAGTGGTGGTTCAGGTTGTTAGCGGACTTCTTGGCATGGTGTTGTGGAGATGGATTGAGGGTGGTTTACTCTCTCTAGGTGGAGGTTTTTGAGTTGGTTTTTGGTCACCCTACCAAGTGGTAGTGATTTTTTTGGTTTTCAATTTAAATATGTAACTAAATTTTTGGTTTTTGGTCAAAGGCTTGTTTGGTTGCAACTTCTAATTTGGGTTTGATTTTCTTTGTTGTTTTTTTGTATTTATTTATTCAGGTAAATCATTACCAAGTTCTATTTTGATACCCAAACACTTTTTCTAGACCATAGAGATCGAGAACCCCCTTCGGGCCTTGTTGCGGGCCGGTTCAGGCATCGGTTGGAAGGTGACTTGATTTGGTTCGTGACAAAATTTAACCGTAAAATTTATTTCAATAAATTTAATTGGTTTTTTTGATAATATAATATATCTAATTTTACCTTGAAACAATATTAAAATAAAATATAAATTTTTACATGTTTGAAACAAAAATACAATTTTCAATAAAGATTAGTATTTTTCACTATTAAATAGAAAATTAATATTTTTAGAAAAATCCAAAAAAAAATCACCCTCATCTAATTTTGATATGCTGATTTCAAAAATGATATTCATTTTATCAAATAAAATTTCTAAAAGTGGAACAATTAATTATATTATTTTTTCACAAAAATAAATAAAAAATCATTTTTGAACATTTTTTTGAGAATAAAATGATATTAATATAAATTGAGTGTTTATTTTCTAAGAATTAATCATTAAATTTTTATTGAGTATGACCTTTATATATATTTTATAATGTGTTTATTCCTATTCATGTTCTTCAATTCAATGGCTTGGTTATAATGGTCATATTTAAATAATTATTTTTCGTGGTTCGCTTATGCTCTGTGTTATGTATTTTATAGGTTATCGAACATAGTATTATTTTAAAGTATTTGGGTATTACATTCTTTCATCCTACAAAAATTTCATCCTCAAAATTTTCATGTATATTACCATCTAAAAAATGAGGTTGATTCTTCTTTATAACATCCTTAGGCTCCCACATCGCTTCCTCTATTTTATAATTTCTCTAAATTACCTTTGTCAATCGTGTCATCTGATTTCTTAACACTTTTTCTCTAGTTTCATGAATTTGGATATCCTATTCATAGTAATATAGATCATGTTTTAGATTTATTTCTTTATAGGTGATCAAATATTCTAGGTCTGGAATATACTTCCTTAGAAATGAAACATGGAACACATCATGTACTTTAGATAGACTTGATCACATTGTCAATTGGGAAACCACATATCCAATTATTTCCATAATTTCAAAAGGTCTGATGTACCTGGGACTCATTTTTTCCTTTTTTACAAACCTTATAACACCCTTACATGGATATATGTTCAAGAAAACATGATATCCCTCTTAAAATTGAAAATATTTCCTTTGGTTATCGTTATAATTCCTTTTCCTAATTTAAGATGATTTAATATGAGTCTAAATAATCATTACCATTATCATTATCTCCTCAAAAAGTTCTAAACCCACAAGTTATCTTCCACCAACTTCTTCCCAAAAAGTTGGATTATGAAATCTCTTTCCATATAATGCTTCATATGATGCCATTTTAATACTTGAATGGAATATATTATTCTAGGAATACTAAACCAAAGATAAATAGTGGCCCCATATATCTTGAAAGTCAATTGAGCATGACCTCAACATGTCTTAAAATGTATGAATAGTTCTTTTGAATTGCCTGTCAGTTTAAGGATGATATGCAGTTCTCGAATGAAGCTCAATATCCAGATCCTTCTAAATAATTTCTAGAAATTCGATGTAAATCATGGATCATGATCATACATAATTAAATGAGGTGCACCATTAAGTCTTACAAATTCATTAATATAGAGTTGTGTGAGGTTATCAAGAGGTAAATCTTATCCTATATTAAGGAAATGTGTAGATTTGGTAAGGTAGTCAACAATAACACATATTGTATCATTATTTCATGGAGTCTTTATAAATCTATTTACAAATACTATAGTAATGTCATACCAATTCCACATAGTAATGGGTAGGGGTTTCATGACTCCTATACGATGCTATCTCACAGGCTTCACTTATTGACAAACCAAATATCTGGGCACATAATCATCAATTTCCCCCATCATATAATACCAAAAAAAGGTTCCTTCAAATCTATATACTTTTTAGTGCCTCTTGGTTGTATAGATAAATTAGAGTTATGGACATCATTAAATATTTCCCTTTTAAACTTAGGTATTGATGGAATATATTACCTCTTTTCAAATTTCAGAATTCTATCTTCATATTTGAAGTCTTCCAATTTCCTATCATTCACAAAATTAATTTTATTTTGGAAATTATTATCACTAGGATGATAAATTTTTATCATTTTCAGTAAATATGGTTTAGAAAACATATGAAAAAGGATTAATGTTTCCCCTTATTTAATAATTCTCATATCCATATTTACTAAATCTATGAACATAATATCCCTCTCAATCCTCATTTTGGTCAGGTTTCCATGATCTTTCCATCTCAATGCATCCAATACCTTATTTGAATTCCCTGGGTGGTAGTGTATTGAGAAATCTTAGTCCTTGAGTAGATAAAGACATCATATTTTACTCATATTGAGATCTTTCTATGAAAAGATGTATTTTAGATTCTTATGATCATGGTATATCTCACATCTTTCACCATAAAGATAATGTCTCCATATAATATATGAAATGATTATAGATACCAACTCAATTTCATGATTTGGATAGTTCTATTTGTGATTATTTAACTACATTGATGCACAATAAATAACTTTATCATTCAGAATAAGGACACAACCAAGTCCCTTCTTTGATGCATCACTGTATATAAAAAATCCATCATTTCCTAATTGTATATTCAAAATCATATCATTCACCAAACTCTTATTCAATTATTCAAAACATTCTTCACGTTACTTTGTATATATGAAATTAAACTGTTTATGTGCATACTTGGTTAATAGGTTAGTCAATCGTGCAAAATTTTGAAAAAATACTTGATAGTAAACTATCAAACCAATGAAACTCCATAACTCAGTTATGTTCATTGGTTTTAGGCATTATTTGATTTCCTTTGTCTTTATAGGATCATATAAGATTCCATCCTTATAGACAATATATACATGAAAAGAAACTTTCTGAATCCATAATTCACACTTGATTAATTTTCCATATAACACTTTTCTTCTAAGATATATAATCCTCATGTGATTCTCATGATCCTCATAGATTTTAGAGTAAAACAATATATCATCAATAAACAACACAAGAAAAATATCAAGATATTCCTTGAATACTCTATTCATATATCCATTAAAATAGGGGGTGAATTGGTTAATCCAAATGGAATTATTGTAAACTCATAATGTCCATACCTTGTTCAAAATACTTTCTTCAGAATATCACTTTTCTTTACTTACAATTGATGACACCCAAAACCAAGATCAATCTTAGAAAAATATTAAGCTCCATGTATTTTATCAAATAAGTCATCAATGGGAGACATGGGATACATTTCCTTTATCATAATAGAATTTATTTCCCTATAATCAATGCATAGCCTCATAGATCCACCCATTCTATAGGGATCATTTGATAAAGTTCTTTCATCAAGGATTAAATCAATAGAAAACTCAACTTTATGCTATATTGGATATCCAGGTGATTCCTTAGGAAATACATTAATGTATTTTGACATAATATGTACATTATCAATATGAAAAAACCTTTTCCATATGTATATATTTTATTCTCTTTTTCCCCAAAATTCTCATTTAAAAGAGCTACTCGGGGTGGATCTTGATATAACTTAGATGATGAAGTATCCCCTTTATAGATAAGGAATTATACATCCTCATAATTAATCATGATTTACTACTCTTTGTAATAAATTTATGCATTATATTTTGAAATCCAATCTATAAAAAGGATTATATAAAAATTAAACATAGGTATAATAATCAAATTTGAAAATAGAGAACATTTATGTGCAATAATGGGGACTAATTGATAAATCCTTGTTACAATGAGATTACCACTAAGAGTTTAACCTGAAAACTCCCTTCTCATGGTGTTAGAGAAATATCTAATTTTCATGGAATACAAGGTAGATATGAAAGAGTGTGAAGATCTATAATTAAATAAATAATTGGATAAATTTGATTCTTTGATTAAAGTATCTTCCACCACACCAATGGAAACTTCAACCTTATTTGTAGTGATTACATAAGTTTGGCCTCCTCTCATTGGCCTATTCTATGGTAAATTCCCTTGATTATTGTGATATTGGTTTGAATAATGTCTTGTTTATTTAAATTTGAAGCATTGGACAATACTAGTATCTTTCTTACCCTTATATTCATTATCTAGATGACCCTTATCTCTGCACTTGTAACAAAATCCCATACCCTTAAGTCATTTTCTTGGATGTTTCTTTTCACAATTTTCATATGATAGAAATCGTTTGGTTTTCTTCATCTTTATTGAACCCTTATATATTTATTGGTGTTCAATTATCCTATTATTATCATGATTTCCCTTGAATATGTAGGATATATAAAACTCTTTATCCATATTAATGTAACTCGATATAATATTATCATATGAGTTAAATGTTTGAGAAACTAGTGAACTTTGGAGACTCATATTAATCCCATCAAATAAATGGTAAATCTAGATTTCCATATTATGTATGTAATCTAAACCATGCTAGGCTAATCATGTGAAGTTAGCCACATATTCCATCACACTTTCATCATTCTTATGTTATGAAGTAAGGAACTTTCTCTCCATTTTATTGCATTATTCTCAAGGGAAGTATTTATCAATGAATATTACTTTAAAATTTATTAATTCCATGATTTCTATTTCTTCATCCTCTTTGGTGTTTTGGATCAATTACCACCATTGATCCGCATATCCTTTCAAACAATACACTGCTAAAATGACCTTTTCACTTTCATCATGTCCCAAATCTTGGAATACCTTTTTGAGATAGTTAATATATTGCTCATCTACCAATGGATTATTATTACCACTAAAAGATGGAGTATTTTATCATATGAAATGATCCAACATAGTATAATCACATTACAAAACAATAGGTTCATACATTTAGGAAATGTTATTGATCATAACCTGAGTAAGATTACCTAATATGGTCATGATCATCTCAATTACAATACTAACTATATTAGATTACCCGGTAAAGAAATATTAACATTGTCTATGATTGTTGAATCCCTTTATTTATCATGAACCGTCCCCCAAGGCTCATGTCGTGACTACCCCAAGCCCACCTTCTGAAGGCTAGGGGTTGGCGACTAGCACTGAAGGCGTCAACCTGCAAGTTGGAGGCATTTTCCTAAGTACCTGTATGCACACACACACACCTAACTACATCCCAACACACTGAAAAGGGGAAACAAGTACCACTGAAACATGTTAAGTGAAAGTGCAACTAAAAGTAAGTGGGCCAGAATAAAAACCCAACAAGAACTGAAAATATTGAGTATAAAAAGGAAACTTAGATGGCCATCTATAGAAAACCCCACCTAATCGGGAGAGTAGTGAAGATACTGGAAGCCGAATTAGTATGTCATGTCTGCTCGGTCCTATTGGGCCCTGCCTAGTCCTAGGTCTCTAAGTCCACTGTCATAGTGTCCATCAGCCTCGTCTCCCTGAGCACCCATGTCGTAACGTCGGTCCTCTAAACCAGACACAACACGTGCGGTAAAAACCCATGCAGGAGTGAGTAACACAGTACTCAGTAGGGACCCCAAAACTAAAAAGGAAATAACACACAACAATTCCTCAAAGTAAAGCACGAAGCACAAGATAGCTCACACAAGGTATATTCTAGGGTAGTAATAGTAGAATCGTCAGTCACATCGTAAAACACCTCAAATACTAGAGAACTTCTCCTTTAGCGAGTAAAGTGGGCCTTCGAAGTCACAAAGAGGTGTTTCCCACTAACCTTGAACTGCTTATGTATTCCTCCCCCATCGCGTACCGTGGGTCGGAAAAGTCATAGAGAGGTGCACTAGTCATGGCCTACTGTGGTACTCATCCTAATCGTGTACTATGGGCCAAAAACTCACAAAGAGGTGTTTCCCACTGCGGGCCTTCCAAGTCACAAAGAGGTGCTTCCCACTAGGCCAAAAGTTAGCAGTTGTCAGGTCTCAACCAGTCGCAGGGTTCTGTACGTAGTGCGCTTGGGAGAACCGTTCCTCAATCCCTTCATTGCATATTGAATTCCACGAAATTCACCATAGAGTGTGCCAAAATATATGGATCATCAATATGTTCCCAATGCTGCAAACAGATCGTCCATCGAACACGCGGTTTGCAAGATACATGCGTTTAAGTAACCAGGGGACTAATTGTGACGAGACCCAGTTTGACCCAGTCAGACAGACCCGACCAACCCGGCCCGGGGGTCCCACATACCCTGGTTCATTAAGATGGACTTGACCCATTCTGGTGCAGGTCGAGGTCGGTCTGGTCTATCCTGGGCATTGGGTCAGGCTTAATAGGCCTCGCTGGACCTAGCTTGGTTGGCCGAGGGTCCAGATCGCCGAGTCGCCTGGAAACCCGGTCTAATCTGGCCCAGCCCGAAGAGGGCACAGGTCTAGCCCGGCCCAGTGATCCACTGGTCTGGCTCGCAGTGTGGTTCTGGCCCACTGGGGGTTCGTGCCCCATCCGGTCCACCTCACTGGACGTGGCCGGGAGCCGCGTCCATGCCCCGCGGGTCACAGTGGGGTGCCTCCTTCGCTGTGGTCAAGCAACTGTGGCCCGTCGCATGGGACGTAGCTTGGTGCCATGTCCAATTCCCTCTAACGTGGTCAAGTGACCGCGTCCGCTGCCTCCAACCGCCAGCCCAGCCGACGGCTTCTTCCAGTGCGCTGCAGCCCGATGAGCTGCGGCCCTTTGTCTGGTGTGCCGTCGTTGCGTGCCGCCTCCCACTTGAAGCCTCCACCGTGGACCACTGGGTCTGCACTGGTGGTTCGTTCTTCGTACCGCTTGGGCCTATGTTTTTTGGGGATCATCCTCTCTACCACGACGGTCTCAAAACTTCCTTGCTGTCGATTCGAAAGTTTGGCCATGAAGAACACCCACGACGGAGGGGATCAGGCCTTGTTTGTGTCGGACTGAGCCCTCCACATTAGAAGTTTAAAAAACAAGGGAGTTCTGGGGATTTTAATTTGAACAAAAAATATAATTAAATCCCGGATAAAGAAACCCCAACGAAGTCACCCTCCCACAAGAACGTACGGTCCTTGGATTAACCTGTTCGTGGGTTAATCCGCGTTCATCACTTAGAAATAATAATGGGGAAAATTTAAAATCAAAATAACCCCTACCTATTTTGACGTCTAATTCCATGATGTTCATCCTCAAGGTATTGAAGACGCCGACATCGCTTTCCAACTCTGATCTTCAAGAGGCGTCGAAGAAGATGAAGTTTCGCCAGCGTTTGTCGTTCTTTTCTGGGGTGGAAGTCCGTCAATGGTTCACCAGAGAATCCTACAAATTTCTAATCCATATTTCCCCTGTGCGTCAAACTATAAATAGGATCACATTGCAGCATTCCCATTATGATGTGACACCGCATCATTACAGTGTTTTATTTAAGAAACAACGTCGTTGTTTCGTGTCATTAAAGCGTTATTATGTTGCGAGTTTAACGAGCCATTAATGAGCCTCATTGATTTGCATCATCACCGCCATGTCGCTTCCCCACAACGTCGCCATCCTCCACTCAAAAGTGAGAAAGAAAATAAATTAATTCTTTTAAATTCTTTTATTATTACTTTTGAAAGTACGAAAAATAACTTTTCCGCTCAACCCTTGTCGTCTAAAGTTAATTCATTTCTAAGAGAATCTCGGCGTTCTGAATTAAAAGGTTCCCTCAGATTTTTAATCTGAGCAATGGTTCAAAATATAGAAAATATTTCTCGCACATTTACTAAATGTACCTTAAAAAAGTTTAAAATTCCATTCTGGGATCCCCGGACCTCGGAATCATGTACCATTGAAGTTTTTGGTCTCAAAATAATTCCATATAAATAAAAAAATTACACAGAAATTCCAAGACATTAAATTCTCCCCACCTTAGAGCTTTTGTCCCCAAAAGCCAAAACAATAACTAAACAAAAAGATGGAGGTACTGAGCACAAATCTGAGCCTCCCACTCCCATGTGCTTCCCTGGAGATTCTCGTGCTACCATCAGACGCACACTAGAGGAATCGAATGCCCACATAGGACCTGCTCATGTCGATTTTCTATCTCCACTGAGAACTCCACAAACGTCACCCCATCGTCAATGTCTAGCTTACCCCAGTCAATGACGTGCGATGGATCATGCACATACCTCCTCAGCTGCGACACATGGAAAACATCATGCACCCGGTTCATCTATAGGGGGAGAGGAAAGTGGTATGCCACCTCACCAACTCTGCTCAGGATCTCAAAAGGTCTTATTAACCTCGGAGATATCTTGCTACTCCAACCAAATCTCCACAATCCTCATCAGGGAGAGACCTGAAGGAACGCATGATATCTCTCCTCAAACTCCAAGGGTCTCTGTATCTTGTCGGCATAAGACTTCTTCCTACTCTGTGTAGTCCTCATCCACTCCTAGATGATCTATACCTTCTCACTGGTAGCCTGTATGAACTATGGACCCATGAGTGCCAACTCCCATGGGTCTTTCCAGCATATAGGTTATCTGTAAGGTCACTTGTAAAAGGCCTCAAATGGTGTCATGCCAATGATAGAGTGATATATGTTTTTGTATGCAAACTCCACCAGTGGAAGGTGGTCCTCCCAACTATGACTAAAATCTAGGACGCACGCACAAAGCATGTTCTCTAAGGTCTGTATGGTCTGTTCTGTCTGACCATCCAACTAGGGATGAAAAGTTGTGCTAAAATGTAGCTGCATCCTGAATGCCTTCTATAATCCCTTCCACAATAGGGATGTAAAGCTGGTGTCGCGATCTGAGATGATTGTCGAAGGCACCCCATGAAGCTGCACTCTCTCCTGTACGTAGAGGAATCCCAAGCCATCTACCAGTCCCTGCTCCCAAATTGGTAGGAAGTGAGCCGAATTGGTGAGTCGGTCAATGATCACCCAGATATAGTTGTGACCTCCAGATGTATGTGGTGACCCTGTCACAAAGTCCATCAAGATACTATCCCATTTCCAATCTAGTAACTTAAGTGGTTGAGTCAATCTTACTGGAACTTGGTGCTTGTCCTTCACTTACTGATAATTGAGGCATCGTGAAACGAACTTGGCCACTTCTTTCTTCATCCCCAGCCACCAGTACTGACACTGGAGGTCCTGGTACATATTTGACACCTCAGGATGTACTTCCAAGGGAGATGTATAAAACTCCCTCAACAACTCCTCCTGCAATGCCACTGGTACTAAGGTGTGCCCTATGAAAAGGATGACGTGCTCCCCACCTATTAAAAATCCCTTAGGAGACCGTCCTAAGGATAACTCAGCACGTCAGGCCTCACAGTCAACATCCACCAATTGTTCCTCCCTGAATCATCGTAAGAGTGATGGATTAGTAGTTATCTACTAAAGGTAAGATCCTCCACCATCATCCACAAAGGATATCTGTATCACAACTAACTGCTATATAGCCTCACTCAGTAGTTACAACTCGGTCCGCCTGTTTAGAACGTCTTCCAAAAAGTTCCCCTTTTTAAGAGTATAGACTATCTCAAAATCACAGTCCTGGAGGAACTCTAGCCATCATCATTGTATCAGGTTTAGGTCCTTCTGGGAGAAGATATACCTGACACTCTTGTGGTCGAAGTAAATGGTGAACCTATCACCCATCAAGTATTGACACCACATCTTCAAGTCAAAGACCACCCCTGCTAACTCTAGGTCATGGGTCGCTTAGTTCTACTCATGCTACCTCAACTGTCATGATCTGTAGGCAATAACCACTTGCTCCTACATCATGACACAACTAAGCTCGGTCCCTAATGCGTCATAGTAAACTACATACCCAACTCCCTCCTCTGGTAGTCTCAAGATGGGGGCACTAGTCAGTCTCCACCTCAGCTCCTGGAAACTCTGCTGGAATTTCTCCATCCACACGAAGGGTTTTCTCTTCTGTGTCAATGCCGATAAGGGTGCTGCTACCCTAGAAAAGTCGGGCATGAACCTACAATAGTAACCATACAACCCCAAGAAGCTTCGCACCTCATTCATGCTCCTGGGTGGCTCCCAATAAAGCATTTCCACTATCTTTTATGGATCTACTACAACTCTATCCTTCGAGATGATGTGTCCTAGGAAATGGACTTCCCGAATCCAAAACTGACACTTTGAGAATTTACCATAAATTTGGTGCTCTCAAAGTGTATCTAGGACTAACCGTAGGTGTACAACATGCTCCTCCTCTCATGTTGAGTACAAAAAGATTTTATTGATGAATACCACAACAAACCGGTCGAGGTGGGGATGAAATAACCTATTCATGAGGCCCATGAACACTACTGCAGCATTGGTCACGCCGAATGGTATCACCAGGAACTCATAATGGCTATATCGGCACATGAAGGTTGTCTTAGGTATATCCTCATCTCGTACACGAAGTTGGTGATAGCCTGATATGAGGTCTATCTTTGAGAACCAATTCACTCTCTTCAGTTGGTCAAAGAGGTCATCAATTCTTGGCAGTGGGTTATGTTCTTCATTGTCGCCTGGTTCAGGCACCGTAAGTCCATGCACAACCTCAAACTCTCATCTTCCTTCTTAGAAAAAAGCACCGAGGCTGCCCATGGTGAAATGCTAGGCCTTAAGAACCCCTTCTACTATAAGTCCTCCAGCTGTACCCTCAACTCGTGAAGCTCTACGGGAGCCATTCGATATGATGGTGTGGATATCGATGTCATACTGGGGTATAATTCAATACAAAAGTCTACCTCTCTACGAGGAGGTAGCCCTGGAACCTCATTAGTAAAAACATCCATGTACTCGTCCACCACTATAGGGAATCTTGAAATCCTCTCCTCTACTGCTCCCATGGTGAGGCTAGCCAACTGGTGAGTGATCGGTTGCACCCTCCTCCGAGAGAGTTTTCCTTACGCTGCAAGGGTTTCCTTCTCATCGGTGAAGGAAAACATGGTCCCATCTCCATGAACACACCACACTGTACACCTACAATAGTCGATATGAGCATGAATTGTGGATAACCAGTCCATACACAAGATGGCGTTATAAGACCTCAATGATACTACTAGGAGATCCCAGTCGAAGCTCTCTCCTCCTAGGGTAAGCTCACACTGCCAAAACCAGTGTGTAATCATCAAATCCCCTCTTGTAGGAGTCTCTAGCCATAAGGATCGAGCCAACGGCTCCACCAAAATCTATGAGCTCTGAATGAGAGTTGTGGAAAGGAAGGAGTGACTAGCACTTGTGTCTATAAGTAATGCATCTTGGGTGGAGAAGACACAGATCATATCTCATATCATCTCTAGAGCACCATGGTCATAAGCCTATAATGCCTATAGCTGAGATCTCCCCTGTCTGCCTGATCCCTGATGTCGGGGTGGACCACCTGGGGGTGGTGGCGGTAACACCTCAAACTGTCGCCCATCGCCTGTCAGTCGGCCAGCTCTCCTGCCACGTCTGCTACCCTACGGACCTCCTCACTTGAACCATTGTCGCTGCCTTGGCGACCCCTCGACCGTCTTCTGGTCATCTGTATGGTGGGTCGGGTAGTCACATGCTATGTGTCCCTACCCGTCACACGAGTAGCAAAGCCTGGCCCATGTCTGACTCCATCTGGCCTGGGAGCCTCACATTGTTGACCCTGAGTCCTAGGGTTATCCTCTGAAAGACCTGGCCTACTTGGTCCCACATGTGTGTTATCTGCTGCCTTCTGAAGACTGTGCCATCTAGGGTCTGCTGGTAGCTCTTGTTTTTGGCACATGATCTTCCAAGAAGCTCTCCATCAGATGGGATCGCTTCAGCACCCCATCCTGGGTAGGGATGCAGAGAGACACCACTGAATCCCTAATCTCCTACCTGAGTCCCTACTAAAAGGTTCGAGCCCTGAATAAAGAGTCTCACACCATATTTTTGGAGTAGCGGGAAAGCTTCGTGAATCTCACTAAGTACTCAGCCACCGTCATGTTGTCCTGCTTTAGGTGAAGTAGTTCCAGGATGCGCACAGAGCGCAAGGTCACAAGGGAAAAATCCTCCCAGAAAAGCCTCTTGAAGTCAACCCAAGTGAGGGTTGACTCATCGTGAGTCTAGATGGTCAAACTCTACCATATCCCTATTGATCCCTACAGAAGGCTCACTACCAAGATCGCCATCTGGTTAGGCGGTGTCCTCACTAAGCGGAAGACCCACGTCACAGCCTCCAGCCAGTCCTCAACGACTTGAGGATCTATCACTCCCCTGAATCTGGGAGATATCTTTCTCTGGAACTCATGTAGGACACTAAGCCTACGAACGTCCTCTACCAGAACTATCGGCAGTAGATAATGACCATCATGTGGTGATAGCACTGTTGCACCACTCGGTGGATCCATCTCTAGAAATGGTCCATGTACGGACGCCTCTTCGCTGGGCGGGTTATCCTCACGACCTCATATCAGGATCCTTGCTGTTCATCTATGTGGAGGCATCCTGAGATAGATCAAGATGTACCATGGTTAGAATATTATACCTAGTGAGATGACTCTTATTCAAAATAACGAGACACTTATTCAACTAGTGTTTTCATGTATTGAGCCGAAAATAGAATTCAAGGTCTTGGTGTATGGATATGTCGGTCGCTGCACCAACACTGGACTCTCCAAATCTAAAAGTTGAACTCGAAACACTTAACACTATTGCCCCAAAACAAAACACAGACTCCCGTTCTTTGAGGAGGAACTAACCACCATCTGATACCACTTAGTCATGACACGGGCCCTAAGGGACGGTTCGTGACATTCTTCCATTAGGATCCATCACTGAATAATGAAACACATCAAGTTGTCTCATTATCATCATGAATATTAATCCATAAAGTAAAATATCTATAATGGTAAATGTTATCAAATACTATAATAGATTATGATAATTTTCATGTTAGCTACGTTAAAGTATAGTTCTCAAGGTTTTTACTAAACTTGATCTGATACCAACTGTAAAAACCCCAACTCTAGTAACCCTTAACTGGCGCCTTCTATATTTCGATGGAACTGGATACAAGTAATTGCATCCCAAAGGACCAAATAGTTTAGTAGTCTTAAATAACTAGATACATACATGATTACCATATTTCATTGGAAATATAAAATACATAGCATAAAACATTATCGATTACTCCATATTATTCATAATAACCTTCTTCATATCCCAAGGAAAAGAAAAAAAATAAAAGGTTGAGCTCAGATACTCAATAAGGGTTACAAACAATAGAATCTATCATGAGTAAATAAGACATAATCAACATGGAAAGTTATATAACTGAAAACACATTCCATTTAATCAATAAATGAGCATGAAATTAATCCATGAATAATATCAATGTAGAAATATCATGGATAATAATAACTAAATTCTCAATGAATTAAATACTTAATATTGGATTTCAATGTCTCAAACATCATGATATCTTTACCATCAAATCCATGTGCCAAGATAATTTAAAACTATGGGTAATCATACACAAAAAACCCATTTAATGTTAGGTTACTAATTTGACTCATGAGACCTGTTGATGAACCAAGGGGCTATATAATTATGAGCCCCACCCATCACTAATTCCTTATACATCAAATGATTGATTTAATTTTTGAAAAATATGCCTTATCAACAATTATCTGTATTTATTAATGAATATAGATTTATCTGGATTTTCCAAAGTCAATTAAATAAAATTAAATATAAAAAATCATATGTAAAATGGTATATGATTTAGGAAATAATCATATCCTTAAAAAAAAGAACATATATATTTTAAAAAAATGTAATGTTCAATGATCACAAGAAATTGAATCTCGTAATATGAAGTTAATATGAACAAGATTAATTAAGATATATGAGGTAACCATTAGAAAAGTAGATTTTGTAATAAAATCAATTTGTTTAAAAAAAGAAGAAAGTGAATCGAATATGTTTTCATAAATAAAAATAAAAAATAGTATTAGTAAAATAAAATAAAATCACCTACTTAAAATAACAATAACAATAATAATAATAATAACATTCTAGAAAAAAAACATTTTTATTATTAAACAATTCTTGATTTTATTTCATCTTCATTATTTTATTTAATACTCAATTTATTAATAAACTTTTTAATTAATTAATTAATTACCCATGCACAAGGTAGGACAAATGGTGATTTGACAAATCTAAATGGCATTGATAGTGCCCTACCCCTGCACTGGATGCTGACAATCCAATGAAACTCATTCATCAGCAAAACGCAAAAACTCAAGTTGGTACCCAACCTACATCTCAACAAGATAATTTTAAAGGCATATAAAAATTATGAGATAAAAAAAATTAAAAAAAATCATATTGTAGTGTGAAGTTCGGGTGTGACAATTCTCCGCACCATGAAAACTTTCTACCCTTAGAAAGTCAGCTTCAAGCATGATCAGAGAATAAAAATGGGTACTCCAACTCTACCCAAGACTTCCGCTCCCACGTCTCATGCTCATCATTCCCATGTTTCCAAAGGATGTGGATTAACGGAATGTAATTCCCACAAAGCACCTTCTCTTGGGAATCCACAATCCGCACTAGCCACTCAAACACTGATAAGTTGGGCTTTATCTCCAACTCTTCCTAGTTCAACACATGTGATGGATCTAGATTATACCTTTTCAATTGGGTGACATGAAATACATTATGAATCGATGTCAACTGAGAAGGCAAAGATAACCTATATGCCACCTTTACAATCCACTCAGTGATCTCAAAAGGTCTAAAATACCACAATGTCAGCTTTCCCTGCTTCCCCAACCAATGGTGACCCAAGTGAGAGTCCACCTTCAAGAACACTCGGTCACCCACTAAAAACTCAAGATCCTATCACCTCTGATCAATATAAGATTTTTGGTGACTCTTAGCTATCAATAAATGTTGCCTAATCAACTTGACTTTCTCAGACATCTCCTGCATAATGCTCGGTCCCAAGAGTGAGGTCTCACCTAACACATCCCAACATAAAGGATACCAACACGGCCAACCATAAAGTGCCTAGAAGGGTGCCATTTGAATAAAGGATTTGTAACTGTTATTATAAGAAAATTTAACCAATCCAAAAATGGTTATCCAATGAACCTCCAATGTATAAGAAATGCACAAAGAGAATGTCCTCTAGAATTCAATTTGATCACTCCATATGACCTTCTATTTGAGGATGGTATGTCGTGATCATTTTGATCTGTGATCCCAATGACCTTTAAAGGCCATCCCAAAATCGAGAGGTAAAGCGAGGATCTCTGTCTGAAATAATTATTGATGATATGCCATGAAGTCTAACCACCTCATGAATATAAAACTAGCCCAGCTTATCCACTTTAGTTGTATCTCAGCTCAGAATAAAGTGGGTTGATTTGGTCAAATGTTCAATCACTACCCAAATGGAATTACTTCCCCGAGATGTACGAGGAAATCAAATTATAAAGTCCATGGTGTCCTCATCTAACTTCTAGGTAGGAATGGGTAATGGCTGAAGCAAAACAAATGGTCTATGATGATCTTCTTTCACCTACTGAAATGTGTAGCATCTCGACACAAAGTCCACTATGTCTCATCTCATACCTGGCCACCAGAACTAGAGATAAACATCATAGTAAATTTTAGTAGACCCAGGATGGATGTCCCATTGAGACTGATGGCTATCCTGCATCACCACCTTCCTTAGAGACAGTGAAACCACTACGCGGAATGTGAAGCACAAGATCCCCTTGGGAGACAAAGACCACTCATGAGAAGTCTCTCCACCATGAAGAAATTTCATAGACCGTAGAAAAACATCATCACTTGGCTTCTCCCGCTGAATCAATTCCAGTAGAGCAGGATTCAACTGAATACTGGATAAGAATGTACCTTTGCTATGCTCATTGGTCTCCAGGTTCATCTGGGTAAAGAGTCTCATCAAAGTCCACTCATTTTTGAACTTCCTAAAATCCTGCATTGGTACCTTCCTACTCAAGGCGTCAGCCACCACATTACCCTTACCCGGGGTATATATAATATCAAAGTTGAACCCCTGCAGATACTTGATCCAACGACACTGCCTCAGATTAAGATCATTCTCTAAGAAGATGTAGTCTAGGCTCTTATGGTCAGATTAAACCAAAAATTTCTCCCCAAAGAGGTAATGACTCCAAGTCTTCAGGGCGTGCATCACTGCTACCAACTCTAGGTCATGAGTCGGGTAATTCTTCTCATGTGGTCGAAGTTGGAATAAACCATAAGCACTACATGATCATCCTGCATGAGTACACACCTGAGGCCCATACCTGAGGCATCACAATAAACCACATAACCCTTCCCAGACTCTAGTAAGATCAACATAGGTGTGGTATTCAACTGCCGCTTCAGCTCCTCAAAGGATTCCTGGCACTGTGGGCTCTACAAAAACTTCACCCCTTTTCATGTGAGTGCGGTCATAGAGGAAGAAAGCCACAAAAAATCCTGAAAAAACTTCTCGTAATAACCTAAAAGGCCAAGAAAACTCCTAATCTCAAACACATTCCTTGGTTTTTACCATGACATAACTGCACTGATCTTATCAGGATCCACTAAAACCCCTTGTTCTGAGATGACATAGCTCAAAAACTTCACCTCTCTAATCCAAAAAAGTGAACTTGGAAATATTCTCTTAAAAATGATGATTTTGCAGGGTTCCCAACACAATCCAAAAATAATTCTCATGCTCTTCCTCAGATCAAGAATAAACTAGGATGTTGTCCAAAAATTCCATAATAAAGGAGTCGAGATACTGGTGTAACACCCTATTCATGAGTCCCATAAAAACCACCAAAGAATTTTTCAATCTGAAAGGAATGACTAGATACTCAAAGTGGCCATACCTTCTTTGAAAATCCGTCTTCGAAATGTCTATTTCTCTCACCCTGAGTTGGTGGTAACCCGAACACAAGTCTATTTTGGAGAACCACTTTTCCACCTTCAGTTGGCCGAACAAATCATCAATCCGGGGAAAAGGGTATTTTTTTATGTTAACCTTATTCAACTTCCGATAATCAATGAAAAATCCAAGGGTTAAGTCGGCCTTCTTTACGAATAAGAATAGGGTGGACCAAGGAGAGATGCTCGGGTGAATGAACCCATTGGATTCCAAATCATCCAGCCGTATCTTTAATTCCCTCAATTCTGTGGGGGACATGAGATATGAGGTAAGAGATATAGGATGTGTTCTTGGCACCAACTCAATTGAGAATTCCACATCCCGCTCTAGGGGTAAGCCTAAAAAATAATCTAGAAATACCTCTAGAAACTCATCCACTATAGGAGGTAATCCAATCTAAGGAGTGTCACCATCTTCCTCCAGCACAAGCAATGATAATTGATAAGTGAGATTTCCCAACTCTAGAAGTGGAGGTCCCACGCAACCTGACCAAGGATATCATTACCCAAGAAATACCTGAGGACTCCTATCAGGTTCCATAAAACTAACTCATTGCTGATAGCAATCAATATGAACTTGGAAGCATACCATCCATTTCATGCCAAGAATTACATAAAAGCGGTCTATATCTGGGTCCATGAAATCCCACTTCATCTCAAATCCTGACATAGAAAGCGCACACGACAGACACATAAGGCCTTGCTCCCTCTTTTTCCACAACGGTGTTACCAAATCCATAAAAAATATCAAATTTAGGTTGGTAGGTTCAGTATATTCACAAGACGGACAAATATAAAGGAAACTAAATCACCAACATCAAATAAAACTACAACTATAGAAGATTAAATCAGGATGGTACCTCGAACAGTAGAACGTCCTGCATCAGATCCCACTAGTGCCTGATCCACAACATGCAGATGCCTGGTCCCTACCTGAGAATGATTGTTCACCTATGGCTTTGCCCTAATTTGGCTCTACCCAGAAGATGATTTGGTCCTGCGGCCATGACCACCAATCTGAGTTCCCATCATCCTGGTCAGATCTGACTTAATTGACACTCCCCTAGAATCCACAAATCCAGTCCTACTCTGGTAAGGTCATGTCACCCTACAAAAGCGCTGCACATTTCCCATAACTCCACATCAATAATAAGGCTTGGGGGGGGATATACAGGTCGTATGTGTCATGCCTTCCTGCATTGATGGTACACCACAGACCCTGCACTAGAAGCCCTATATGAATTCTTCCTGGGAGGGTGGCCTAAGCTACCACCACTCTTTTCCCTTTCTCATCACACTTCCTCTTTTTCTTGGATGAACCACCACTGGCAAACCCATACATATCCCCAAAGGAACTAGACCTGCCCTTGCAGTCAATATCCGCCACACAGGCTTAGTCAACCACCACATCATAAGTATTCAACTTGAACAGAAATACTTAAGAATAGATCTCTAGTCACAAACCATTTTCAAACCTTTGAGACTTCATCTGTTTGTTAGAGACTATTTCAGGCACATGCTGGACTAGCTCGACAAAGTGGTTGGCATCTTCCATCACTGAATGGTCCCCCTGAACAAGATCCACAAACTCTTGGGATATATAATACACTAAGACTTCAAGGCAATATTTGTCATTGAAGACCTCCTTGAAGTCCTTCTAGCTCATATTCTCATGCTTGCCAGCTTGGACCACTGAGTCCCACCACATTTTACTGGGACCTTCTAGTAGAAATGAAGCACATTTCACCCTAAACTCTTTAAGAGTGTCTAGAAATTCGAACATGCGTTGTACCTTCTAAAGCCATTCTTCTACTTCTTAAGGCTTTGTGATGCCTCAGAATGAAGGGGGTTTCTTCCTGGTAAATTTCTGGGCTTTGTCCTTTTTTGGCCTAGATTCCTCCTCTGACTGGAGCAGGGGTAGGCGCAGGAGTCACTCCTTTTCCTAGAGCCTGAAAAGCCCAGACTATAGCTTCCACCAACCTCTAATAAAGAGTAGAGGAAGAACTCTCTCTAGATTCCTCGTGTGGGTGTGTGTGAGATCTCCGGGGAGGCATGCTGCTGTAAGAAGAAACAGTCACAAAAATAACACCATTAATACATCATGTATGAAGAAAAATAAAATTTAATCAAGGAAAATGATCATCATTAAACCAAACATGAAAAATCAAAATCATTTCCAAACCACTTCCCCCCACCCGATGCCCATTCACAATCTACAACCTACACATCCCACTTGGAGGAGAAGTCAAACAAGCATTCTGACATTCCATGGTGACTCGAGTTTTATCACGAGGTGTGATGGAAAGGCATCCTACTCACAACTAGAACTTTGATCCCTGATAATCCTAGATTCTATCTAACCAGACTCATCCCAAATAAAATAACCAAATAGAAAAACATTCCCTCTGATACAATTTTTCCACAAACCAAATCGGGTCACCATCCAACCGACGTCTGACCCGACCCACAGTAAGGAACGAAGGGCGTTTCCAATCCCCATGGTCTAGAACAAGTTCCTGAGTATCAAAATAGAACTTGGGAATGATTTAACGGAATAAATAAATACAAAACAAATAGAAAAATAAATCAAACACAAATTAGAAGTCGCAACTAAATAAGACTTTAACCAAAAACTAGAAATTTACTTACATATTTAAACTAAAAACCAAACAAGAACTACCAATTGGTAGGGTGACCAAAAACCAACTAAAAAACTGCCACCTGGAGAGAGGACACCACCCTCGATCCATCTCCACAACACCACGCCAAGAAGTCCACTAACAACCTGAACCACCACTCCCCAAAGATGGATCCTTACCTATATCAGACATTATCAAATCTACTTACACCCAAGGGTGTAAGTAGGGTGTGAGCTAACGCCCAATAGGATTCTGATAAGAAAAGATTCCATGTATAAAAACTAAATAACAAAAATAGTTGGAGGTTTAATAGAATAAAAGAGATAAATCTTTAAAAAAATTAATGAAATTGTTTTAAGGCTACCAACTTTAAAGAAAAAAACTTAAATTATAACACTCACACACTCGCTTTTATAGTAACCCCAAAGTCACACCATGTGTCGAAGGTGAGTGAAAAGTGAGGAGGGAGCACAAAATATGGGGAAGGCCCAAAAGATACTAGCGATAAGTGGAAACCTAGAACATAATGTCTCGGTAAAGAGTGGTGCAGGGACCATAGAAACATGCATTCTCATGCATGAGCCACTAGTAGGGAACACGCCCATAACCTAGTGGTCTCCAAATCAACAACAAAGAGTTTAGTTAGTGTTGTGGTCGTTAGTCCAGCTAATTGAAACTGAGCCGAGGCCCTTCTGTGTCACTAGCTCACTAGTCCTAGTCCACCCACCTAGTACCTAGTCTTCCCATTTTGTGCTCAATTAAATTACACACGTCACATAACATATCTCTCTCATTCTATTAACCAATAAAACATAACCTTCCCCATGTCACCACTTACACAAACATGATTCCCATTTTGGAATGATGCACACCCCAAAATAGTTTTCAAAACTCATCTGCATCTTCCACATCATTTAATAGACCATTAAGAAATTATATAAAACAATTCCAAGTGAAGCCGTATAATTTTTACTCACAAAAACTCACACAAAAACCCAATTTTTAACAAAATACACATCAAAACCCCCATCATAATACAATTTGCAACTCTTTCTAAGTTAAATAAACTAATTGTACAACTAGATAACCCAATCAAATGAATCAATGAGGGTTTCCTCAAAAACACAATTCACATTAAACTAACATGTTACAAAATAAAATCAAATCATGGTAAATTATTTTAAAAAATGATTTCACACCCTATTAAATAATAGAGTATCATGCTAAACTAATCAAATAATCAAAATAATTAATTAAATAAAATTAAACTAACATGTTGCAAAATAAAATAAAATCATGGTAAATTCTTTTAAAAAACTAATTTTGCACCCTAGTAAACAATAGAGGATCGTGTTAAACTAATCAAACAAGAAAAATCATTAATAAAATAAAATTAAACTAACATGTTTCAAAATAAAATCAATGCATGTTAAATTATTATTTTTAGATTGATTTTGCACCCAAATAAATAATAGAAGATTTTGTTAAACTAATCAAACAAGCAAATGAATTAATAAAATAAAATTTATACACGAAACCACCTACCTCAATGTATAATTTTTTTGGAAAAAGGTATGAAAAGACCACCACATACCAACATCACCTCAATCAACACAAATAAACCCTTAAATGAAGGAATCAAATCAGTTACACCATAATCGAATCAAACACCACACTAAAACCCTAACCCGATAATCTATCAATGGAACAAAATACTAAACAAGGAGGAATGTACCTACGATGAGGGCGAGGAAGGAAAACTGAGCAATGGGGAAGGACTTCGAAGGTGCGCCATGCTGGAAAACTGGACGGAGAAGGGAGGTGGCATGGGTTCGGTGCGAAACGGAGAGGGAGGAAGGGAGGAATGGGCAAAGGTGGTTCGCTGGGAGGGAGGCCGCCAGTCAGGCAGGTGTAGCCAAGGTGAGGGGAAGGGGAGCAGCGACCAAGGAAGAGGCCAAGGGGAGCGGTGGGTTAGGGAAATGCATAGAGTGCAACGCATGACAGGAGAGAAGGATAAAGGAAGAGAGGAGAGAAAGAAAGAAAGAAAAGAAAGAAAAGAAAAAGGAAAGAAAGAAAAGAAAGAAACAAAAGAAAAGAAGAAATAAGAGGAAAGAGGAAATAAAAATAAAAATAAAAATAAATTAAAAAATAGATGGTGTAAAACCTAAAAATAATAATAAGAAAAATAAAAATAGTATTAGTAAAATAAAATAAAATCACCTACTTAAAATAATAATAATAATAATAATAACAACAATAAAATTCTACAAAATTATCATTATTATTATTAAACAATTCTTGATTTTCTTTCATCTTCCTTATTTTATTTTGCGATCAATTTATAAATAAAATTGTTGATTAATTAATTACCTGTGCACCGAGCAGTCCGCACGGTGATTCAATGAATCTAGATGGCTTCGATCATGCCATTCCCAAGCATCGGATGCTGACAAGCCAATGACGCTCATTCATCAGCAAAACGCAAAAACTCAAGTTGGGATCCAACCAATGACGGCCCGGAGAATTCTGTTTTCCCAGACCAACATTAAATTTTTTTTCCCTAAATACATTGAGATCTACAATAAACTAATAAAATTGATGCCCCTTTATTTGTATTTTTTTTCTTTCTTGTGTGTTACCCTAGCCCATGGGCTCTTTGGGATTTCCCTAGGGCCGGCCCTGGATCTAACCCACTTCTCAACAAGGCAATTTTAAAGGTAGATAAAAATTATGTGATAAAATAAAAATAAAAATAAAAATCATACAACATTGCGAAGTCCGGGTGTGACAAATTTGGCATCAAAACATTTTTTATACTTAAAAATTCATTTTTCTAGAATTTTTTTTTCATTGCATTTTGTGATTTTATCTTAAATTAATTCATGCCACTTATCAGAATTGAATCATGAAAAATAGACACCATATTTGGAATCAAGAGGTCTAAAATTTTTAAATAGGTCTCTTATATTATTAATATTAACCTTACTAATTTTAAGTCACCTTGATAAGGGTAAATTGAGTAATTTATGTTAAAAATAATATAACAAGGACTAAAAAATTATCGTATCACTTGCCATCATTTTATTGGATGAGTATTTCTCATCCATACACATCCATATGTCGAATATATGACCTTTTGTTTCCATTTGGCTATGATTTTAATATTTATAATATATTACGTAAATAAAAGTTGAAAATTTCATTCTCCTTGTTTTATTAACTATAAATTATTTAAATTGGGATAAAAAAAGGAATGTTTGGTTATAAATACTAATTTAAAATATAAAATATTTATTTTTATCAAGAAAATTTATTTATAATTTTTAGTGATAAAATAATTAACTGAAATTTTTGTGCAAAACCAACTCAACATTTGTTTAATTAATAGAAAAAATATAAATGATGTTAAAAATACTAAAAATAATATAATTTGAAATAATTATTATGCTACAAAAAATTTCAAGATAAATATAACATGTAAGTAATGTTTGAATGTATTTTATTATAATTCCCTCTTTTTCTTGATGTATATAATGTCAAATTAAATGAATAATGTTAAAATGATATTAATTATATTTTATAATAAATAATAATTTATTAAATGATATAAAATTTATAAAAAAATTAGATTTAGACCAATTAATTGGATATGATTTTAAAAATCATCCATGATCCATTTCTTGGTCATTTTTTATTTTATATTTACATTATTAACCCTTAAAGTGTATAAATTTTTTAATATTATGGTAATTGTAAAAAGGGTTAACAAAGGGTTAAAGCTAAAAAGATAAGGGTGAAAACATAACGAAGAATTGTCCAATTTTTATTGTATGGGAGTATTTTGACTTATAATCATCTTATATTTGAATTATATAAATTTGGATTCATTTGGGAAACAAAAATACATTATATTTGTAACGCCCTGACCCTAGTTACCTAGAGTCGGTGCATTATTACATAACATTGGCATGATCACAAGAAAGATCAAATCTCGAAAGACCGATTGGTTTAGTAGCCTTGGAAAACACTAGATATATTCATAAAGTTTTACATTACATCATAAAGTGAAAAACTAATACAACAACATATTGTCTCCATAGTCCACACTATTAAACCCTCATAATATCCCTGCAGGTCATTCATAATTTACTTCTTCACTTCCTGGGAAAAATAAAACATAGAAAAGGGGTGAGCTCAAATGCCCAGTAAGGATAACAATATAGCAGAAACTTTCATAAATAAGAATAAACATTTAAGACAATGTATAACTAAAACAAAATCCTTTTAAACTTGAACTTTCAACATAGTATGGCATAAATAAAATGAAATAATGCCATTTACTTATTCACATGGATATTCTACTAATCGAATAATCACATGCAAAATCAATAACCACTTTCATAATGATGGAATGCATACTGCCAGACTATCATAACCACATAGCCAAGGTCTCGTGCCAAGACTACAAATAAGATTTTGTCAAGGCCTTGTGCCAAGACACTAGTTTGTCTCATGAGACCTACCGATGCATCGAGGAGCTATAGCGGGCTCCACCCGTCACATATTAAGTCCAATGCATTCCCATATGAAAAGGTTTAAGCATAACATAAACATTCATATTAAAACTAGCATACGAAATGTCAATACTTTCACCATAAACTATGAATGGTATAAAAATAACACATACACAACCAAACATATCACAAAACCTTCAATACAATATAGAAGTTTTGTATCATAATAAATCAACTTCAAATAAGCGTAAAATCCATCAAAGGATGTTGACATAGATGAAATCAAAACTATTTTTAGAGAAATATCTCTTTCTATTTTTGAAATCATTTAAGAGTCATATATTTATAAAATAAAACATTTTCTTTGAAAATATTCTTATAATATTGTAAGGGAAGCTTCAATGATTTTATAACGGCGTAAAATAACCGCACCCGCCGTATAAGTTAAAAAAACATTCTTACCTTAATTCTATCGAAAAGGTTAAAAGCACCTTGTTTGGAAAATGATGGAAAGATTCCTTTATAAAAATATTATAAAAAGTAAAAAAAGGGTATAAATGACTTTAACCCATATTATTTTAAATAGTAATAATGTTTTGAAATACATTTCTAAGAAACATGGATGTGGATGATAAAGAGATCCCAGTAGATTATTACGTATAAACAACCTCGGATAATGAAGAGATTGTGAAATAACCCTTACCTTGTACTTTTCCTTGGTTGGGGTAGGTTAACCCCCTGTATAATAGTGAAATAATTGTTATTAAATTATACAATAATCATATGCATTCATATGATATCATATATGATCTTTTAACATTGCTTTGTTAATAATATCTTAGTATTATCGTTGTTTCAGGTGTTAACTTACTCGTTTTATTTTATATGTTTTGTTACGTAAGCCATGTTTTTAATGGATAGGTTGTATATTATTCATATCCAGAATGATATCAAGTCCTTAAACATAATTTTTAAATCATCAAATGATAATTATTCTTGAATGGATACGATGGAGAATGAATCTCATCGCGTTCGTGGAGACGGTAGTCCGTACGTACGCACGAGTGACGATATCATTCTTTTGATATTAAAATAATATTTAAATGGATGGTATATCATATATAAAGAATAATTAAAATGTTATATTTATTATTTACATGAGTTACACATCATTATTATACCCATCCAAATAATAATATATTGAATAACAATTACACCACGACGTGGACACGGTAAGCCGTACGTACGCACGTATGGTGACATGTTATTCAAATGGTGGATAGAATACTGAATATGGTTGTACCATATTTATAATAACATCACAGTATATATAAGATACTGGAGTTATTATTTTAGAATGGTAACAACAAAGGAAGAAGAAGTGGAAGAAGAAAGGAACTTGGAAAAGGTGGTGAAATCATTACCTCTTCTTCGGGTTCTTCCTTTTGATTTGATCAAAAGGGATTCTTAGGTTGGATTTCTGATCAAAATAAGGCCTCTAGGTTGTAGTGAAGGAAGTTGGGAGAGTATTTGGGCAGAGTTTGGTTGAACCAAAAGGCTTTTAAGGTGTGAAGAAATGAGAAGGAGGAGTGCCCTTTTATAAGAGGGGTGAGGGGCACCTTTGGAAAAGCTAGAAATATTAGTTTATAATAAATTCATATTAGGTTTATAATGGCTCCAATGTTGATTATTAAAAGTTTAAGGTGGGGATAGGTCTAAAACCATTCAACCAATATAATTTAGACAGGTTTGGGTACTTATATTAACCTTATCTTTAAGTATTAACTCTAAGTTAATTAGTTTCACTTTTACAATGTCTCTTTGTATTTTTATATTATATGGTTAATAAACTTACCATATACATCCAAGCGACCCCCAAGTGGTCCATTAATGAGACACCTATCATGATATAAGTCTCTTGGCCGAGCATTATATTTTTAGGAATTTAATACCAATTAATAATATAATATTTGTTTTAAAAACTCTTTTATGTCAATTTTGACACTATTCAATAGTTGATTTCTGTGAAACTCATAACAGATTGATTACTTCGAAAAAAGTCAATTGAATCAATCCTAATATATCATATTATCCTAGAAAATTAGTTTAATTCATTAAAAGTTTCATATTATATTTACTTGTGTATTTATAATATCAATTATTTTAATTTTTCACTATTATAGTAATTACTGCATCATCATTGTGTCATAATTAAATTAAATTATTTAATGTATAATTTTTTTAAATAAAATATAATTATTTATTAAATCTTTTTATATTTCTAATGAATATTTATAGTCGAAAATCCAACATATATAACCTTATGTAAAAATTGTTTTTTCTAAAAGATATATGCTTGTGTCATTTTTGTATTCATTTTAACTTAATTAAAATAAAGTGTCCCTATCACCTACAAGTGGCTCCATGGGGTCCCAAAATTGACCCAAAGATGCCCATGGTCGGACATGTATCCACCAATAAGGTTAGGACACGTTTTAGAGTAATTTTATTATTATTATAATATTATTTTTTAACCCTTATTTACCAGATTTACCCTTAACCATGGTAAATAAAATATTTACCGCAGTAATTATTCAAAATGTCTAAAAATAAAAGTTACCTATTTACACAATTTGAACATCATGATTCCAAATGTGGAATCCATTTTTCCAAATTCAAAACACATAAGTGGTGGAAATTAATTTAAAATTAATTCCCGTTGTTAAAACAAAAAGCATATTTTTAAGAGATAATAACTATCAAAAGATTGACACTTGTTTATGTCCGGTTTAATTGTAAAATTATGTCCAATGACCTAAATTATATTTAATGGTAAAAATATAGTCTAAATATAATTTAAAACCACTCAAATTAATAATTTATCACTATTAATTATTTTGATTAAAAAAGTTGTTTTTAATTAAAATTTAGTAATTTTCACTATTCATCAAAATATTAAAGTTATCCGAAAAGTACCAAAATTTCACCTTAGGCTAAATTCGATATTACGAATCCAAAAATGAAGTCCATATTGAAATATAAAATATATATAATTTCAAAAAGTAGGTATTACTATTTATAACGGCTAGTTTGATTGGTTGTGGTGTGTTAGAACTCGATGTTTCGTACAACACACGCTATCGCATTATTCAAAGAGAAGCGTACCGTAGAAGCTTGGGGTGTTACATTCTCCCCTCCAAATAATTTCGTCCTTGAAATTTCTAGAATACTTATCACATGAAAAGACTCGGGTGGTTCTTCATCATAATTTCCTCGGGTTCCCACTTTGCCTCTTCCATCTTATGGTTTCTCCACAAAACTTTTACCAGACGCGTCGCCCAGTTTCTCAGTACTTGTTCTCTTGTATCAAGAATCTTGATGGGATCTTCTCAATAAGATAGATCGGGTTCCAGTTCTAATTCCTCATAGGTGAGTACATGCGTTGGGTCAGGCATATATTTCCTCAATAGAGATACGTGGAACACATCGTGAACTTTGGAGAGACTTGGCGGCATTGCCAATTGGTAAGCTACAACCCCAATTCGTTCTAGAATTTTGAAAGGTCCGATGTACCTGGGACTCAATTTACCTTTCTTACCAAAACGTATGACTCCATTCCATGGAGATACCTTCAGGAAAACATGATCACTGACTTGAAATTCCAAATCCTTTCTTTAGTTATCGGCATAGCTCTTTTGCCTACTTTGAGCTGCTTTGATGTGATTTTGGATTACCTTTACCTTTTCCATCATTTCCTCCACCAGTTCTGGGCCTACAATTTTTCTTTCACCAACGTCATCCCAACAGGTTGGTGTACGACATCTCTTTCCATATAACTCTTCATATGGTGCCATCTGAATACTCGAATGGAAGCTATTGTTATAGGAAAATTCTACCAGAGTTAAATATTGATCCCACATACCCTGAAAGTCAAGTGAGAAGGATCTCAACATGTCTTCTAAGGTTTGAATAGTTTGTTCTGATTGTCTATCCATTTGAGGGTGGTAGGCAGTGCTCAAATAAAGTTCAGTATCCAGGGATTTCTGAAGACTCTTCCAGAATCTTGAAGTAAAACGGGGATCACGATCAGAAACAATCGATAGGGGTACTCCATGAAGTCTCACAACTTCATTAATATATAGTCTTTCTAGATGTTCCAGGGGTAGATCTTCTCTTATAGCAAGAAAATGTGCTGACTTGGTAAGACGATCAACAATAACCCATATTGCATCGTTCCTTCTAGGAGTCTTTGGTAGCCCCATGAAAAAATCCATCGTAATATTGTCCCATTTCCACTCCGGTATGGAAAGAGGTTGCATGACTCCTCCAGGCTATTGCCTTCCAGCTTTCATTTGTTGACAAACCATACATATTGACACAAAATCAGCAATCTCCCTCTTCATGTTGTCCCACCAAAAATGTTCCTTCAAATCTCTATACATTTCGGTGCTCTCAGGGTGTATAGAGAAATTGGAACTATGAGCATCATCCAGCAATTCCCTTTTTAGATTAGGTATATCGGGAACACAAAGTCTCTTTCCAAATTTCAAAATTCCATCTTCATACACAAAGTCTCTCATTCTCCCATCATTCACAGCTTTAATCTTCTTTTTAAATTCTTCATCATCGGTCTGAGAACTCTTAATACTTTCTAGTAAAGATGGTTTGGCAACCATTTGAAAAAGAATTGAGGTTTCTCCTTCCCAGGTTATTCCCATGTCCATCTTCACTAGATCCATGAAAATTGGATCCCTTTCAATTCTCATATTGTTCAAAACTCCATGGTCTTTTCTGCTCAAAGCATCTACCACCCTGTTTTCCTTCCCCGGGTGGTAGTGTATCATGCAATCTTAATCCTTGAGTAATTCAAGCCATCTCCTTTGCCTCATGTTGAGTTCTTTTTGTGAGAAAATATACTTCAAACTCTTGTGATCAGTATAAATCTCACATTTTTCACCATAGAGGTAGTGCCTCCATATATTCAAAGCAAAGATCACAACTGCTAACTCGAGATCATGAGTAGGATAGTTTTGTTCATGAATTTTCAACTGTCGTGATGTATAGGCAATAACCCTATCATTCTGCATAAGGACACAACCAAGTCCTTTCTTCGATACATCACTATAAATAATGAACCCATCATTCCCCGATGGTAGAGTCAAAATAGGAACATTGACAAATCTTCTCTTCAGTTCTTCGAAACATTCTTCACACTCTTTTGTCCAAACAAATTTAACCCCTTTACGTGTGAGCTTCGTTAATGGGTTAGCCAATCGGGAAAAATTCTGGACGAATCGTCGATAATAACCTGCTAAACCAATAAAACTACGTACCTCAGTTATACTTGTAGGTGCTGGCCATTCTTGGATTTCCTTGGTCTTAGAAGGATCAATAGATATTACATCTTTAGAGATAATATGGGCAATAAAAGAAATCTCCTGAAGCCAGAATTCACACTTACTAAACTTCCCATATAATTCATGTCTTCTCAGAGTCTTCAGGATAATGTGCAAGTGATTTTCATGATCTTCTTAGCTTTTGGAGTATACCAAGATATCATCAATAAATACCACCACAAATTCATCAAGATACTCCTTGAAAACTCTATTCATAAGATCCATGAATACAGAGGGTGCATTAGTCAATCCAAAAGGCATTATAGTAAAATCGTAATGCCCGTACCTGGTTCAAAATTCTAGGAAGTTCTTCTATACTAATCCTCAAAGTTCATCTTAGGTCTACATGCTCTAATCAGAGTTTATTTAAATCTAGCTTCCAAGGTTTGTACTAAACTTCCTCTGATACCAACTGTAACGCCCCGACCCTAGTTACCTAGAGTCAGTGTATTATTACATAACATTCGCATGATCACAAGAAAGATCAAATCTCAAAAGACCGATTGGTTTAGTAGCCTTGGAAAACACTAGATATATTCATAAAGTTTTACATTACATCATAAATTGAAAAACTACTACAAAAAAATATTGTCTCCATAGTCCACACTATTAACCCCTCATAATATCCCTGCAGGTCATTCATAATTTACTTCTTCACTTCCTGGAAAAAATAAAACATATAAAAGGGGTGAGCTCAAATGCCCAGTAAAGATAACAATATAGCGAAAACTTTCATAAATAAGAATAAACATTTAAGGAAATGTATAACTAAAACAAAAGCCTTTTAAACTTGAAATTTCAACATAGTATGGCATAAATAAAATGAAATAATGTCATTTACTTATTCACATGGATATTCTACTAATCTAATAATCACATGCAAAATCAATAACCACTTTCATAATGATGGAATGCATAATGCCAGACTATCATAACCACATAGCCAAGGCCTCGTGCTAAGACTACAAATAAGATTTTGTCAAGGCCTTGTGCCAAGACACTAGTTTGTCTCATGAGACCTACCGATGCATCGAGGAGCTATAGCGGGATCCACCTGTCACATATTAAGTCCAATGCATTCCCATATAAAAAGGTTTAAACATAACATAAACATTCGTATTAAAACTAGCATACGAAATGTCAATACTTTCACCATAAACTATGAATGGTATAAAAATAGCACATCCACAGTCAAACATATCACAAAACCTTCAATACAATATAGAAGTTTTGTATCATAATAAATCAACTTCAAATAAGCGTAAAATCCATCAAAGGATGTTGACATAGATGAAATCAAAACTCTTTTTAGATAAATATCTCTTTCTATTTTTGAAATCATTTAAGAGTTGTATATTTATAAAATAAAACATTTTCTTTGAAAATATTATTATAAGCTTGTAAGGGAAGCTTCGATGATTTTATAATGGCAGAAAATAACCGCACCCGCCGTATAAGTTAAAAAAACATTCTTACCTTAATTCTGTCGAAAAGGTTAAAAGCACCTTGTTTGGAAAATGATGGAAAGATTCCTTTATAAAAATCTTATAAAAAGTAAAAAAAAGGGTATAAATGACTTTAACCCATATTATTTTAAATAGTAATAATGTTTTTAAATACATTTTTAAGAAACATGGATGTGGATGATAAAGAGATCCCAATAGATTATTACGTATAAACAACCTCGGATAATGAAGAGATTGTGAAATAACCCTTACCTTGTACTTTTCCTTGGTTGGGGTAGGTTAACCCCCTGTATAATAGTGAAATAATTGTTATTAAATTATACAAGAATCATATGCATTCATATTATATCATATATGATCTTTTAACATTGCTCTGTTAATAATATCTTAGTATTATCATTGTTTCGGGTGTTAACTTACTCATTTTATTTTATATGTTTTTTACGTAATCCATGTTTCTAATGGATAGGTTGTATATTATTCATATTCAGAATGATATCAAGTCCTTAAACATCATTTTTAAATCATCAAATGATAATTATACTTGAATGGATACGATGGAGAATGAATCTCATCGCGTTCGTGGAGACGGTAGTCCGTACGTACGCACGAGCGACGATATCATTCTTTTGATATTAAAATAATATATAAATGGATGGTATATCATATATATAGAATCATTAAAATGTTATATTTATTATTTACATGAGTTACACATCATTATTATACCCATCCAAATAATAATATATTGAATAACAATTACACCATGACTTGGAGACGGTAAACCGTACGTACGCACGTATGGTGTCATGTTATTCAAAGGGTGGATAGAATACTGAATATGGTTGTACCATATTTATAATAACATCACAGTATATATAAGATACTAGAGTTATTATTTTAGAATGGTAACAACAAAGGAAGAAGAAGTGGAAGAAGAAAGGAACTTGGAAAAGGTGGTGAAATCATTACCTCTTCTTCGGGTTCTTCCTTTTGATTTGATCAAAAGGGCTCCTTAGGTTGGATTTATGATCAAACTAAGGCCTATAGGTTGTAGTGAGGGAAGTTGGGAGTGTATTTGGGCAGAGTTTGGCCGAACCAAAAGGCTTTGAAGGTGTGAAGAAATGAGAAGGAGGAGTGCCCTTTTATAAGAGGGGTGAGGGGCACCTTTGGAAAAGCTAGAAATATTAGTTTATAATAAATTCATATTCGGTTTATAATGGATACAATGTTGATTATTAAAATTTTAAGGTGGTTATAGGTCGAAAACCATTCAACAAATAGAATTTAGATAGGTTTGGGTACTTATATTAACCTTATCATTAAGTATTAACTCCAAGTTAATTAGTTTCACTTTTAAAATGTATCTTTGTATTTTTATATTATATGGTTAATAAACTTACCATATACATTTAAGAGACCCCAAAGTGGTCCATTAATGAGACACCTATCATGATATAAGTCTCTTGGCGAAGCCTTATATTTTTAGGAATTTAATACCAATTAATAATATAATATTTGTTTTAAAAACTCTTTTATGTCAATTTTTACACTATTCAATAGTTGATTTTTGTGAAACTCATAACAGATTGATTACTTCTAAAAAAGTCAATTGAATCAATAATAATATATGATATTATCCTAAAAAATTAGTTTAATTCATTAAAAGTTTCATATTATATTTATTTGGGTATTTATAATATCAATTATTTTAATTTTTCACTATTATAGTAATTACTGTATCATCATTGTGTCATAAATAAATTAAATTATTTAATGTCTAAAAATTATAAATAAAATATCATTATGTAGGAAATATTTTTAGATTTATAATGAATATTTATAGTCGAAAATCCAACATATATAACCCTATGTAAAAATTGTTTTGCTAAAAGATATATGCTTGTGTCATTTTTGTATTCATTTTAACTTAATTAAAATAAAGTGTCCCTATCACCTAAAAGTGGCTCCATGAGGTCCCAAAATTGACCCAAAGATGCCCATGGTCGGAAATGTATCCACCAATAAGGTTAGGACACGTTTTAGGGTAATTTGTTTATTATTATAATATGATTTTTTAACCCTTATTTATCAGATTTACCTTTAACCATGGTAAATAAAATATTTACCGCAGTAATTATTCAAAATGTCTAAAAATAAAAGTTACCTATTTACACAATTTGAACATCCTGATTCCAAATTTGGAATCCATTTTTCCAAATTCAAAACACATAAGTGGCAGAAATTAATTTAAAATTAATTCCCATTGTTAAAACAAAAAACATGTTTTTAAGAGATAATAACTATCAAAAGATTGGCACTTATTTATGTTTGGTTTAATTGTAAAATTATGTCCAATGACCAACATTATATTAAATGGTAAAAATATATTCTAAATATACTTTAAAACCACTCAAATTCATAATTTATCACTATTAATTATTTTTATTAAAAAAGTTGTTTTTAATTAAAATTTAGTAATTTTCACTATTCATCAAAATATTAAAGTTATCTGAAAAGTACCAAAATTTCACCTTAGGATAAATTCGATATTCCGAATCAAAAAATGAAGTCCATATTGAAATATAAAATATATATAATTTCAAAAAGTAGGTATTACTATTCATAACGGCTAGTTTGATTGGTTGTGGTGTGTTAGAACTCGGTGTTGCGTACAACACACGCTATCAAATTATTCAAAGAGAAGCGTACCGTAGAAGCTTGGGGTGTTACAATATTAATATAATATGTTTGGAAATTCCAAGAATGCCCCTCCCCTTAATTATAAAAGGACACCTCTCATTTAACTTCTTTACACCACTATGATCCATATACCTTGACCAAACCCTACTAATTCCTCTTATAAATATCCACATTAATTTTTTATATGTTCTTTCCCTTCCAAATGAACAACCCAAGGACCCATAATAAGAGATATAAAGGAATTCTACTAAAAAAGAGGTAATCATCTTTACAGACTCTTTCAAGTTTATTTCTTAATATACGAATATTAATGTGTTGTAGCCATAATAAAATAATAAATATAATAATATGTTGTTATGATTATAGAATAACCATATTCCATATCTTTTCTACCTTACAAAAAGCGAAAACATCACTCATTTGCAGGTACGGATTACTATCTCTCCATAGCGGTATAATTCGTTTTTCATCACCACTTTACATGGATGGTTATAAATATATAAATAATGACTAGATATGATATATATGATATAAATATTATTCCAAAAGTATAATATCATATATATCTTCTTACCATCCAATCTGTTGGAAAAAAGATAACGTCGCTCGTGCGCATGTGTGGACTACCACCTCTACGAAGCGATGTGATCTGTTTTTCATTTATTATTTACATGGATGGTAATAAGTATTAATTTAATGATAATATATTATATATATGATATAATAATTATTATCTAAATATTAATTATTATTCACCTTTCTTTCATTTTATCCGTCGAAATGTGAAAACAACGTTCATTAGTACGTACGGCCTACCGTCTCCCTGAATGTTGTAATTAATTCTTGTATCTATATATTTTATGGATGATTATATATATAAATATATATTGAATATATAAGATATTTATACCATGAATAAAATTTAGTAGGTTATGGAACCATAATAAAAGTAGAAGGAACAGAACTACCAGATCAAAAGATACATGAAAAAAGAAGTTATTACCACCCGAAATAAAAATAATAATAAAAAATTATTAACAAACAGGTAATAAAATGTAATAAGTGAATCATATATGATATTATAAATATGAATATGGTTCTAGTATATAATGATAATAAATCTAAATTTTAATATAACGAAGGTTAAAGTACGTTCAACTAAAGAAAAACTAAGGTAATTGATTTCATCTCAATTTCCACTCCATTGAGACATATTTGGTATTATGAACGTATTTAATTTATGTGGTGAATATACTTACCCTTTTAAGTATTTAAAATTAATATCTATTTATTCATAATGATTAATGATTCAATTCAAGCAACTCTTTCAAGAGGAATGTTTAAAAGAAAATCTGATCGTATTTCTCTTCTTGATCGGCTATATTTTTCTCATATATCCATATTTTTCAAATTTATTTTATGAAATTAATTTTTATTTACAAAAATTATTTATAATGATATTTTAAGTTATCCTTTAATTTTTACATGGTATGAAAGGAATATTTATAATTTTTTCTCAAAAGGTTTCATTTTCAACTTTATTTACAAAAAGTTGAAATGAATGTTTTTTAACTTATACAGCGTTAAGATACTTTCCCACCACCATAACCGTTTTACGCCCTTTAGCTTATTCTATATGATTTTAATGATTTTACAAAGGAAAATCTCTATGAAATATTATTCACTTTATTTTCTTCTATTTTTAAAAGAATTTATTTTACTACAAAATTTACTTTTCAAATTGTTACCACTCATATATTGATTAATTTTGTGGATATTAACTTTCTCTTAAAACATTAACTTTCTTATGATCATTGGACATTGTTGCTTCAGTGGTGGCATAGTGGTGAATGAGAGGGGAATAACCACATCGTTCTTTGGGAGGTATAGGGTTCGAATCCTAGGAGTCTGCTTTTAGGTAGAACCTCTCCATCTGGATCCACTCACCTTGTCGGGTCACCCGGTTCCTGACTGGGTGGAAAAAATGAGGTGCAACCCACCTGTACTGACAGATTGCTGTGTCAAACCATCACCGCTCGGGTTTTCACCCTCCGGGACGCTCTGCCATATCGACTGGCAATGACTCTTTCCCAGCTGAGGCTCTCTCCAAAGTGATCCCTTCGTGGGAAGGGGGTTTCCTGGTGTGGAGGGTTCGAAAAGGGCACACCTGGGAAATTCCTTTTTCCAAAAATAATTATGATCATTGGACATTACATTTGTGTTAAATATCTATATTCTTTGTATCATGGATATTATTATTTCCTAAATCATACACCATTGTGCATACAATGTTTTATATTTAAAGTTAATTAATTGAATGGGGAAAACTTTGATAAATCCATATTCTTTACTCAATATGTATAATTATTGATAAGGCCTATTATTCAGGAATTAAATCGATCATTCGATATATGAGAAATGCATTGGACATGCAGTGATGAGTGGATTTTGAAATTATATAATTTTTCGATGCATCGACATGTCTCATTTGTCAAATCAGTAAGTTATCCTTAAATGAGATATTGGTGTATGTCTACCCATAGTTTTAAACTGTCTTAGCACAAGGCTTTGATAGTAGAGATATCATGATGTCTAAGATCATGACAGACAATATTAAGCATTTACTTCATTGATAATTCAATAATTATTATCCATGATAGTACTGCATTGATATTATCCATGGATACATTTCACACTCACTTGTTGATTAAATTTAATATTTCAGTTATTTACCTTGTCATGATGTTTATGCCTTATTTATTCATGATAGCTTTAGATGCATGTAACCCTTATAGATAATTTGAGCCCACCCTTTTATTTGTTTTCTTTTCCCCGTGATATGAAGTAGGATATTTAGAATAATATCAAGGATGCGGTGATGTTTTTATGTTATGTGTTTTATATTCTCAATTTAATATGAGAATAATATATGAATATTGTTCTTAAAGACTACAAAACTATTCAATCCTTTGAGATGCGATTACTTGTATCTAGCACAAATTTAATAAAGAAGACACCAGCTCTGGATTATTGGTTTTGGGGTTGTTACAAGTAGTATTTGTGTGGGTGGTGCCTTATTTTTTGTTGTATTTGTACCCCGAAGTATCCAATATATATGCAACTGAGTTTTTTTTAAATTAAATAGGCATATGTTTTTTTTAAATGTAGGTTTATCGAGTGCTCTCAGCCCTTTTTTTAAAAAATATATATATTTTTTAATTTCTTTTTCATTGTATATATATAACAAAAAATTAAATAGTTTTTGTTTTTTGATTTTCAAAAAATATATTTTTTTAATTTTTCTTGTCATATATAAATATATATATACATAACATAAAATAAAATAGTATTTAAAATACTGTTTGTTTTCAAGATTACCAGCATTAATGAAATCTCAAAATATAACTAAAAACTTCACTCATGGCTCTTTTATAGAGAAAGGGACATTGGATTCCCTTATAGACTTTTCATGTGAGATTCAATTTCAATTTGTCTGTATGGAAATAATAATATATTATTAATAATAATACATAAATAATAGAAAACAATTAAAAATAAATTTGTTTATAATAAAATATTATTAAAAAAATAATTAATATTATAAATAATGAAAATTAATAATATAATTTATATAATTAATAATTAATATGAAAATTAATATTTAATATTTAACTTAATTAATAATATAATTAAAAATTAATAATATGAATAATTATTAATAAGTAAATATGTTATTAATTATTAATTGTTAATTAAAAAATTATATTATTTATTATTTATCATATTAATTATATTAATAATAATATTAATTTTAGAATTTTAATTATATTATTAATAAATAATTAGTAAATTATTAACTATTAATTTTATTGTTAATTATTAATTATTAATTGTATTATTAATTAATAATTAAAAATTAATAATAGAATATTATAAATAATAAAAAGTATCAATTAATAATTGTATTATTAATAAAAAGTAATAATATAATTAATAATAAGTAATAATTTAATTACAAATTTATAATGTAAATAATATTAACTAATAATATAATTAATAATTAACGGTAATTATTAATAATAAATAATCATATAATTAATAATTAATCATACAATTAATAAATAATATAATTAATTATTAATAATAAATGACTAACAGAATTTTATATTATTAATTAACAATATTATTAATATAAAAATATTATTAATATATTTATTATTTATTAATAATATGATTAATAATTAATATTTTATTTAATATTATAATTAATAATTCATACTAAATTAAATAAATAATGATTTAATAAATAATATGATTAATGTAATAATATAAATAATAATATGAAAAAAATTGATAGTTAAAAATATGATTAATAATTACGAATATAATTTATAATATCAATAGTTATATTAATTAATGTTAAGTATATTTTTAATTATATTATTTAATAATATAAATAATAGATAATAATATAATTATTGATTAATTAATAATATAATTAATTATCGTTAATAATTAAAGTAATTATTGATAATTTTATTATTAATTTTTAAATATGTTACTAATTAGTTGAAACAGACTGGCCCCGTTGTTAAAGAAAACAAAAAAAGAGAAAGAAGATGAAGATGAAGGGATCACATAAGCAAAACTACCCTCAGTCCAAAACAACTGAAAAACACAATCAACAAAGCCCACCAAAAACACATTATAAGGATCCGCATATGAGGAGGTTGGCCATATAAATCTATATACAGGCTAAGCCTTCGAAGATACTACTTCTGAGATCAAAGACTCATATTGTGATATCCTCTCCTTAAAAGACACAATATCAACCAATATCTTCTCATATTACTTGTCCACAAGCACTCATAGAGTGGATGTGCCCCTCCATAGAGGTGTTTTTATATTCAAGCAACTAGAGGAGTTATTTATGAGGACCTTATTGCACACTTGTGCAGTTGAACCCTTCCCTGCCATTCTAGATCCTCAAATGAAAACATATGCAAGGGAAGAACTAACAAAATTAGCCTGAGAACCTTCAACTGCATCCATTATGGAAGTAACACTCCCTGAGGCCAATGGAACCATGATTTTAGGATAATCCTCATTCAAATGGCGTTGTATAAAGCATAATATTGAAAGAGATTCCATACTCCAACTTTTTAAGAAGAATTTTGTGAAAGAAAACTTGTGGATCCATAACTTTTTGAGGATATAATGATAATAGTAAAGACTATTCAAGATCATATTAAAGTGGTTCAAAGTAGGAAAAAGATTTATACTGATAACCAAAGGAATGATTTGAAATTTAATGCGGAAGATCGTGTTTTTCTGAATGCATCTACATGGAAGGGTGTTATAATGTTTGGTAAAAAGGTAAAATTGAGCTCCATGTATAGTGGACCTTTTGAAATTTTGGAAATAATTGGAGTTGTGGCTTATCAATTGACAATGCCACCAAGCCTCACTAAAGTACATGATGTGTTCCATATCTCATTGCTAAGGAAGTATATGATAGACCCAACATAAATGCCACCTTAGAAGAAATAAAACTATAACATGATCTATATTACTATGAATAGTCTATCTAGATTCTTGACACTAGAGAGAAAGTGTTGAGGAATCGGATGACTCGATTGGTAAAGGTACTTTGGAGAAATCATAAAATAGATGAAGCAATATAAAAACATGGGGATGTTATAAATAAGAACCACCCTCATTTTTTATAAGGTAATATCCATGAAAAAATAGTGGATGTATTTTTTTAGAGTTAAAGAATTTAATATCCTAATACTTTAAAATAACATTATGTTCGATAGCGTATGCAACATGCAACATCGAGCATAATCGTACCACAAAAAAAAATATTATTTAAAAATGAATTTTATGACCTATCCATTGAATTGAAAAATATGAATAGGAATAAAAACATTATGAAATATATTTAAAGTTGATAATCAATACAAATTTGTTTATTAATTCTTAGGAAATAAACACTCAATTTTTAGTAAAGTCATTTTATTCCTCAAAATTGATTTTTGTTCAAAAATGATTTTTATTTCTTTTTGTGAAAAAATAATATAAATATTTTTTTCACTTTTAAAAATTATATTTGATAAAATTAACTGCATTTTTTAAATCATAAAATCATAATTAGTTGAGGGTGAATTTTTGGTATTTTTCTGAAAAGATTGATTTTCTAGTGAATAGTGAATAATACTGTTCTTTATTGAAAATTGTATTTTTATTTCAAGCATGTAAAAATTTACATTTTTGTTTTAAGATTTTTTGAAGGTATCATTAGATATATTATATTATAAATAACCTAATTAAGTTTACTAAAAGAAATTTTACGGTTAAATTTGGTATCAAAACATTTTTTATACTTAAAAAGTTATTTTTTCTGAAAATCTATTTTTCGTTGAATTTTGAGATTTTATCTTAAATTAATTCATGAAACTTATAGGAATCTAATCATGAAAAATGGATACCATATTTGAAAATTGGATGTCCAAATTTGGTAAATAATGCTCTTTTATTATTAATATTAATCTTAGTAATTTTATATTACCTCAAAAAGGGTAAATTGGGTAATTTATGATAAAAATAAATAATAAGGACTAAAAAATTATTGTAAAACTTACTGTAATTTTATTATATGAGTATATCTCATCCATAAACATCAAAATGTTTAATATATGACATTTTTTTCCATTTGTATATGGTTTTTATATTTATAATATTTTATATAAATAAAAGTCAAAAATGTCATTCTCCTTTTTTATTAACTATAAATTATTGAAATAGGGATAAAAAGAATGTATGTTTGGTTATAAATACTAATTTGAAATATAAAAGATTTATTTTTATCATGATAATTTATTTCTAATTTTTAGTGATGAAATAATTAGCTGAAATTCTTACGTAATGTCAACTCAACATTTATTTAATAAATAGTAAAATGATATAAATGATATTAAAAATACTAAATATAATATTATTTTAAAGAATTATTGTGTTCCACAAATTTTTTATATAAATATAATATGTTAGTAATTATTGAATGTATTTGATTTAAATTCCCTCTTTTTCTTTATGTATTTAATGTCAAATTAAATGAATAGTGTTAAAAATGATATTAATTATATTTTATAATAAATAATATTTTATTAAATGATATAAAATTTACAAAAAACTTAGATTTAGTAAAATAAATGGTATATGGTAGTAAAAATAATTCATGGTCCTGTTATTGGTCATTTTTTATTTTATATTTATTGGAGTTAGTGGCCTAGAACCAACTACTTTGTACATTATTCATTAATAAATAACTTATCATATCTTGACTTTTCTTCTACATTAAAATGCATGTGATAATGTCTTAAGGATAGTTGTTGCACCAAAGGGTCATAGAGGATCTCTACTATGATGAGAACTCAGAAGTGTCGTAACACTATTCTTGAATATATATTCTATGGACGGATGATGTTATTTGAGGGAAACAAATAATATAGGCCATTAGGTGTGAGGAATCATAAAACTTTGAGGTAACTTCTCATGTTGTATGCCCTTAGTAATATCCAGGAGGATATTATGAGAATGAGACTCGCCGGTAGGAAATCTACATTTCATAGTGTTATTGGATATTTCTATCTGCGGACATTTGTATTGGTCTTTAGACTTTAAGATTATTATTAATGGGTATTAAAACTCACGCAATTAGATGTACTGAAGAAAAATGTGATGAAACACTATTCATGGTGAGGTAATATATGTTGGGTGCATCATAAGTAATACTGTATTAATAGATAATGTGAGAAATGATTTGTCCCTTCTGTTCCATAACAAAAGTTGATATCTCATGCCCTTTGATGGAATTGATATAGCCTAAATAAATCCATGTCCATGGTAAGAAATGGGAAAGTTCAATTCTAGTAATTAAAATAAAGAATAATTGAGCACATGGGTTGATGACACTAGCATGCAACCCGCTTGATTCAAGATATCGAGACAAAAGGATTACATTACACAGTAAGCATTCGTATGAGGTAACACTTCATTACGGTGTTAACTTCTTTCTCTATGGGTTCCTGGGTGTGTTTCTAGACAATAACCTTAGACTTTAGGAAGGCTCCACCTAATTAAACTGAGAAAGAGGCCTAGAGGGTCACACACTAAGTGTGTCCAAGTATCTCGATTAAATATTCATTTAAAAAGTTGAATAAAGATTATTCTTGATTGTGCTTTAATAATTATTCAAGGATGCCTGATCGTATTTATTTTGACACTGGTTATTTGAGAGAATATATTTTGGGTGAAATAATATATTTATTAGTGAGTAATGTAGTGATATTTATTTAAGAAATAAATAGTCATTATTCAAGGTCTAATAAATGTTGTGGAGGAAATAAATAAAATGGAAAAACAAAAGTACATGCCATGTATATTAATATACATGCCATGTAGTTTTTCTAGGGATTTGTGAGAAATAATAATATTTATTTAATTAAATAATATTATGTGTAATTTTTTGGGCACATGTCAAGTAATAATAATAGTCAACTATTATTATTAGACATGGGGTCTTATTAAGAATTAAATGAAATGAATAAATGCTTTAGGGTAATTAATTCATTTATTATTCTAAGTAATTAAAATCTCAATTATATTATTCTCATTATACTAGCCATTTTTGTGGTTGTGCACAACAGATGTGGAAAAGCTCTCAAGCCAAGAGAGAATACTTTTTCCACCAAAAATGCTCTCAAGTTACGAGAGTGATCCACCTCCACCGAATCAAGGAGAGTGTTTTGGAAGCATCTATTTAGGAGATCGAAGGCGGAAATTGCAAGCAAAGGATCTTCTTCACTATCACTTGGAGATACCTTCGACGACATCTAGAGATATGTGGAGCACGTGTGGATCACCTCTAGAGGACGCCTACACTTGGATTCTACAATACAACGACGAATCACATCGGATCGTGACCGAAAGCATCAATAGAGAGAGAATTCCATCAAGGTAATTCTCATATTTTAATTAAATTAATGATAACCAACATATGATGATCCTCTCTATGGTTCATGGACTCTATCCCTTTATTTCGTTCTTTTTTCTATTCTGAAGATCCAGCGTTTTATTATCGTGACGGATCTTGGATTGATCGTTGTTAACGAAAAATATTAAAGTTGGGTACACCTATCAACGTGCGTCTGCTATGCTCGAAACCTACAAGTGGTATCATAGGGGTCATATCATTGATTATAATTATTTAGTTTTTCATTGATGATTTATGTATTTAATAATTTAGTTGTTTCAATTCATGTTAATCGTTCTGCAAATCTGAATCTAGAGATTTGTTCCTCCGCTTTTGTTTCTCATTCACTTTATAGAAATTCTTTTTTCTTTTAATTTTGATTAAAATAAAATAGAGGATCTCATTCGGAGGTGCCAAAACATCTTGGTCCTACAACACCAGAACACACAACATGTATTTGGCAGTACACGCTGTGTAGTCAAGGTTAAATGCATTGGAATGGTCTTCCAAACCAGGCAGTGTCATTAGATTTTATCTAAGTCTTTAAGAATTCATGTGTTGACCAAGAATAGGTGACATGTGATTTCCGGATTACACGCTGTGTGGCCCACTGGACACGACATGTAGTCCCTTCAGGTTAGGGTTGGACCGTGTACCCCGTACATAGATTTCCCGGATAGAGACCGTGTAACATGGAACTACACGACATGTGGCCCACTGGACACGTCGTGTACTCCAAATATTTCTAAATTGAATCTATATGCCATATCCCCAGGCATGTACTTCAGATGGACGGTGAACGAGAGTGCACATCATGTAGTCGGAACTACACATCGTGTACTCATCCAAATTACGCAGATTTATTAAAATTTATTATTATATTATACAAATCATTGAGACATGTAACATGGTGTGAGCATAAAGCTAAGGCACAACACATGATATGTGTTTTGTATATATGTGTTTAATTTAACATCTGTGTAATGTTCATTTCTACTCATTGGGTAGTTATGAACAGAAATTCATCAGTTTTCCTCCAAGGTACAAGTTATATAAAAAAATAATTTTAAATTAATTTATTTGCTTAAAATTATGATGGATGAGGATCTCAAGGAAATTCAAAAAAGGGTTTAAGATAAAAGGATTGATTAATTAAAGATAATTAATTTATTCAAGTGTGATTTATCTTAAAAAAGAATGATTAAAGAATTGAATGCTAGTTTTATTTATGTGTAAATATCGTTTCATTCATGAATGATCATGAGCTAAACCAGGACCTTGGTATGTGGATGGTTTCTTTTAATTTATTTATTTAAATTAATTTTTTTGGCCTGCAAGCCTTCTCCTCATTAATATGTAGGGAATGCGCACCCATGGTTTCTTTTATGTAAAATCCATTTTACCCCTCACCTTCATGTGAGATAAAAGCATATATAATGGATGGAACTCACAAGCCAGTGGAGGCGACTCAAGTTAGGAGCCAAGGTGAAACCAATCCTAAGAAGATACAAAGTTGGATAGGTAGAAATCTGTAAACACAAACCCAAAAATTTCATGGTGTTTCTCCCCTAGGTATTGGGACTAACCAATAGAAAAAGCTCATGATCATACCATTTATTTTATTTCTATCAGTTGCATGCTTTATTTATTGTGGGTGTATTGTCATGATCACACAATTAATAAATTAAACAAGCATGTAAGATGGAACTAAAATAAGACCGGTTTATGCATAAATGTTATCTTAGACATGGTAAATAACTTAAGTATATCCCATTTAATATTAACAAGCATGTAAGTAAGATAATAAAATAGAAATTTATGTATAAGGATAAAATCCCTCAAAGAAATATTAAGTCGGTATAGCCTTCAATAATCTTGGTTAAAATTGAACCATAGTTCAAAGTGCTTGACCAACCTTAGATGGGGTGATTTCAATTATCGAGGAATTATAATTCAAGATTTTGGGTTGAATTGACTTGGTTCACATCAAGGGTTGACTTTCACTGTAGGACTTGGTGTGACCAAGAGGAAAAGGTTGAGGAAATCCAAAAATAAAAGGATTTGAAGATTGGGGAGTCCACTCAGCAGATCAAGGAGCTATGAGTTAATACAGTTGGAATTCAGAATGCATACCTAAAACCTTTAAAGTTGCTTGAACAACCCTAGTTGGGGTAATACAAAGGGCAATATGGATCCTTACCACTAGAATATTCAGGCAACAGAATATTCCAAAGTCAATGGTGAGGGATATTGGATTTCGATAAAATAGTGGGAGACTAATAAGTATTAATTTATTTATTTGTCTCAGTTTTATCATGATAAATTATTAAACCTTTGCTCGTTTTAATTTTTATAAATGGAAAGAAAAATGACTTCAAACATATCATTGCAAACCATACTCGAGAAGAAAAACCTTCTCACCGACACCAATTTCTAGGAATGGCAGAGGAGTTTACGCGTCATCCTTCGCCACGAGAGGAAGTTATATGTGATAGAGGAACCTATTCCAGTTGAGCCTAGAAAAGAGGCTAGTGATGAGGAACTATCTATCTATATGAAACATATGGATGATGCCACAGATGTCCAATGTTTCGTGCTATCGGCCATGTCTAATGAGCTCTTGGAGCAACATGAAAACATGGACGTGTATAGCATGATGTCTCACCTTAAGGATATCTACCAAGAGAAGGTGAGATAGGAAAGATATGATATCTCTAATGCTTTGTTTACAACTAAGATCGGAGATTTTGTGCCAATTAGGCCTCATGTAGTCAAGCTTATTGGCTATATTGAATTCAAGGACATCTTAGGGATTAAGTTCCTAGATGAGTTGCTTACAGATTTCATCCTATTATCATTGCCCAAGACCTTCTATAGCTTCATTGTCAACTAAAACATGAGAAAAAAATGAGAAGAGTCTATTGGAACTTATGAACTTAATTATCTAAGTAGATAAGGACATGGGGCGTGACAAACCCGCAGTCCTTATAGTGAATAAGAAAAGTAAGGACAAGGCAAAGGGGTCAAGGATTCATAAACGATCTGAAGCCCCTGAGCATTGTCCCACCAAGAAGGGGAAGATCCAGAGGTAGGGAAAGGAACGGGAGGAGGTATGTTTTGAATGTGGAAATCTAGGCCACTGGAAGAGGAGCTGCACCCAGAAGTGTGGGGACATTAAAGGTGTGTTCGTTATCAAGTGTAATCTTTCCATTTATACACATTGGGTATTAGATACAGCTTGTGGGGCTCACATCTGTATTCAAATGTAGGAACCAAGTAGATTTAGAAATATTTCTAGAGGAGAGGTGGATCTTTGAGCTTCCAATGGTGCGAGGCTGGTTGCGTTGGCCATTAGCGATTACCATCTCTCCTTTCCAAATGAGATGCTTTTGGTTTTACATAATTGTTATTATGTGCCTAGTGTTACCAAGAACATAATTTTTGTATCATGTTTAGATATGGATGGATTTATTTTCAAGTTTGTAAATAAGGTTTGTTTCTTTTATAAGAACAATGTATGTTATGGTATGGCACATTTAAATAATGTTTTGTATGTATTAAATTATGAAAACCAAGTATTGGCAATTGATAACGAAACAAACTCACATGACTAATACATCACCCAGTTGTGGAATCACTATCTTGGTCATGTAAATGAGAAGCACTTGACAAATATCTACTAAGATGGTTGTTATACTCTACTAAGCTAAAACCACTTGATAGATGTCATGCTTGTTTACAAGGTAAAATGACCAAGCTGCCTTTCGGTGTACAGGGTGAAAGGGCCACAAAGATTCTAAGATTGGTGCACACGGATGTGTGTGGACCATTTCCAATAGAATCTAGAGGTTGATATGCTTACTTCATTACTTTTACTAATGATTTGAGTAGATATGGCTATGTCTACTTAATGATTTATAAGTCAGAGTCCTTAAAGAAATCTAAGGAATTCAAGAATGAAGTAGAGAATCATCTTGGTAAGAAGATAAATAAACTTCGATTAGATCGAGGTGGAGAATATCTGAACCAAGAGTTCATCGACCATTTACGGGAGTTTGAGATTCTATCTCAACTCACTCCTCCTTATACACCACAGTGGAATCGTGTTATTGAAAGGAGAAACCACGCCTTTTTGGACATAGTGAGGTCGATGACGAGTCATGCAGATCTTCTATTATCCTTTTGGGGATATGCATTACAAACTACAACATACACATTAAACTGAGTACCAACTAAGGTGGAAAATGGAATTCCCTCTGAGATATGGAATGAAAAAGAACCCATTTTGTCGCACATACATGCATGGGGATGCGAGACGTTTGTTAAGACCTTATCCGGAAACAAACTAGCACACTGGGGCATGAAGTGTATCTTTATACGATATCACAAGGAAACAAAAGGATATTACCTATATAACCCTTAAGACAAGAAAGTCATTGTTTCCAGACAAGCAGTCTTTCTTGAGAGGTAGAACATCCTCAAAAAGGATAGTGGGAGCAAGATTGAATTTGACGAAGTTGATGCTCAAGATACACAGGAGTTGGTATAGGAACAAGTTTCACAGGTCCCCGTAGAAGAGGTTCCAGAAACATAAGTACTGTATAGGAGCTCAAGAGAGGTAAGGGAACCAGAGAGATTTGGTTTCCTAGTCATTGAGGATGGTGAATCATTATTGTTGGACAATGATGAACCTATGTCCTAAAAGGAAGAAGTAGATATCTTAGAAGATGCAAGATGGATAGAAGCTATGAAATCTGAGATGGATTCTATGTATCATAACCAAGTCTAGGTTCTGGTCGATGAGTCAGTTGATGTAAATCATGTTGAATGAAAATGGGTATTCAAGAGAAATAAGGACATGGAAGGTAAAGTTAGCACCTATAAAGCAAGTCTAGTGGCTAAAGGATTCAGACAGCATCAAGTAATTGACTATGATGAAACCTTCTCACCAGTTTCTATGTTTAAATCTATAAGAATCATACTTACCATAACATCTTACCATGACTATGATATTTGGCAGATGGATGTCAAAACAACATTCCTTAATAGGAACCTTCAAGAAGATGTCTATATGACACAACCAAAAGGGTTTGTGACACCAGGTGAAACCAAACGGGTTTGAAAGTTGCATAAATCCATTTATGGATTAAAGAAATCATCTAGGTCATGGAACATTCGATTTGATGAATCCATAAAGGAATTTGGTTTCATTAAGAAAGAATGTGAGCCATGTGTTTATAAGTAGTTTAATTAGAATGTGTTTGTTATCCTAGTAGTATATGTTGATGACATATTACTTATTAGAAACGATGTACCAGTCTTACAGTTAGTTAAGGACTAGTTGAACAAGTGTTTCTCCATGAAGGAATTAGGTGAAGTAGCCTACATTCTAGGGATCAAGATCATTCATGATAGATACAAGAGGCTACTAGGACTAAGTCAGGGTACATACATTGACCAGATACTAAATAGATTTAGTATGGAACAATCCAAGAGGGAATTGGTTCCAGTGTCACATGGCCTACATCTTTCTAAGAGAATGTGTGCTCAGACACAACAGAAGAAAGATATGATGAGTAACATCTCATATGCTTCGGCTATAGGATCCATCATGTATGCCATGTTATGTACCAGGATTGATGTTGCCTATACACTAAGCATGGTAGGAAGATATCAAGGAGATCTAGGAGAACATCATTGGACTGTTGTTAAGACTATCCTTAAGTATCTGAGAAGAACTAAGGATATATTCCTAGTGTATATAGGAGACAAGGAGCTTGTCATCAGAGGGTCTGTTGATGCTAGTTTTCAAACAGATCAGAATGATCTGAAGTCACAGTCTAGATATGTTTTCTATCTCAATGAAGGAGTTGTGAGCTGGAAGAGTTCAAAGCATCCAGTTATCACTGATTCTACAGCGGAGTTCGAATATATAGCGGCTTCTGATGCAGCCAAGGAAGCCGTATGGATTCGGAAATTTGTCCAGGATCTTGATGTGCTGCCTAACAGTAAATATCCTATCACATTGTATTGTGATAATACTACAGCGGTGGATCTTGCAAAAGAACCAAGGTCACGTCAACGGAAAAAGCACATTATCCAGAAATATCACCTCTTGAGGAATTTATATAAAAGAGGTGAAGTTGTAGTGAGCAGAGTGTCCACATAAGAGAATATAGTAGACCCCATGAATAAAGGCCTATCTCAACAGAAGCATGAATATCATGTGAGAGCTAGTGGGTTAAAGGTTGTTAGTAGTTGGCTCTAGTCCAAGTGGGAATCTATTGGAGTTGGTGGCCTAGAACCAACTACTTTGTACTTTATTCATTAATAAATACCTTATCACATCTTGATTGTTATTCTACATGAAAATGCATGTGATAATGTCCTAAGGATAACTATTGCACCAAAGGGTCATAACAGATACCTACAATGATGAGAACCCGGAAGTGCCATAACACTATTCTTGAATATATATTCTATGGTCAAATGATGTTATTTGAGGGACACAAATAATATAGGCCATTAGGGGTAAGGAATCATAAAAATTTGAGGCACCTTCTCATAGTGTGCACCCTTGGTAATATCCAGGAGGATATTATGAGAACGAGACCTGCCAGTAGGAAATCCACATTTCATAGTGTCATTGGATGTTCATATCTGTGGACATGTGTATTGGTCCTTAGACTTTAAGATTATTATTAATGGGTATTACAACTCGCACACTTAGATCTACTGATGAAAATTGTGACGACACACTATTAGTAGTGAGGTAGGATATGTTGGGTGCATTGCGAGTAATACTGTATTAATAGATAATGCGAGAAAGGATTTGTCCCTTCTGTCCCATAATGGAAGTTGATATCTCAGACCCTTTGATGGAATTGATATAGCCTAAATGAATCCATGGACATGCTAGGGAATGTGCAAGTTCAATTCTGGTAAGTCAGAGAAAGAATAATCGAGCACATGGGTTGATGACACTCGCATGCAACCCTCTTGATTCGAGATATCGAGACAAAGGGATTACATTACACGGTAAGCGTTCGTAGGAGATGACACGTCGTTGTGGTGTTAACTTCTTTCTCTATGGGTGCCTTGGCGTGTTGTTAGACGCTAACCTTGGACTTTAGGTAGGCTCCGCCTAATGCCACTGAGAAAAAGGCTTAAAGGGTCACATAGTAAGTGTGTCTAAGCATCTCAGTTAAATATCCATTTAACAAGTTGAATAAAGATTATTCCCGATTTTGGTTTAATAATTATTCAAGGATTCCTGATCACATTTATTTTGACACTAGTTATTCAAGAGAATATATTATGGGTGAAATAATATATTTATTAGCGAGTAATGTAGTGATATTTATTTAATAAATAAATAGTCATTATTCAAGGTCTAATAAATGTGGTGGAGGAAATAAAAAAAATGGAAAAACAAAATTACATGTCGTGCAATTTTTCTAGGGATTTGTGAGAAATAATATTATTTATTTAATTAAATAATATCAGGTGTAATTCGCTTGGCGCATGTCAAGTAATAATAATAATTAACTATTATTATTAGACATGGGGTCTTACTAAGAATTAAATAAAAGGAATAAATTCTTTTAGGTAACTAATTCATTTATTATTCTAAGTAATTAAAATCTCAATTATATTATTCTCATTAGCCTAGCCATTTTTTGTGGTTGTGCACAACAGATCTGGAAAATCTCTCAAGCCAAGAGAGAATTCTTTTTCCACCAAGAACGCTCTCAAGTTGCAAGAGAGATCCTCCTCCACCAGATCAAGGTGGGCACTTTGAAAGTGGCTCTCTAGGTGATCGAAGGCGAACATCACAAGAGAAGGCACTTCTGTGCTATCACCCGAAGATCCCTTCAGCGACATCTGGAGATATGTGGAGCATGTGTGGATCACCGTTAGAGAAAGCCTACACTTGGCTTCCACAATGCAACAATAGATCACATTGGATCGTGACCAGAAACATCAACGGAGAGAGAATTTCATCAAGGTAATTATCATCTTTTAATTAAATTAATTATAACCAACATATGATGATCCTCTCTATGGTTCTGTGACTCTCTCCCTTTCTTTTGTTCTTCGTTCTATTCCAAAGATCCAGTATTTTATTATCGTGATGGATCTCGAATTGATCATTGTTAATGAAAAAATTAAAGTTGGGTACACCTATCCACGCGCTTCTGCTGCGCCTGGAACCTACATTATTTACATTATTAATCCTTAAATTGTATAAAACTTTAATATTATAATAATTGTCAAGAGGCTTAATGGGGGGTTAAAATGAAAAGTTAAGGATGAAAACATAAACAAAACTTGTCCTGGTTTTATTGGATGAGAGTATTTTAACTTATACTCATCTTAGATTTGAATTATATCAATTTGGTTCCATTTGGAAAAGAAAAATAAGTTATATTAATTTAATACTTTAAGAAATTTCAAGAATGTCTCTCCCCTCAATTATGAAAGGACACCGCTCTTTTCACTTCTTTACACCACTATGATCCATCTAGCTCAACTGACCCATACTCATTCCTCTTATAAATATCCATATTCATGTTCTATAGGTTCTTTCCCTTCTAAATGACCAACCCTAGGACCCATAATAAGAGATCTAAAGAAAGACTACCAAAAAATAGATGATCATCTTTACCAACTCTTTCAAGTTTATTTCTTCTTATACTTCTTATTAATGTGTTGTAGTCATCATAAAATAATAAATCTAATAAAATAAATATATTGTGATACTATTATGATTATGATACAACCATATTTTATCTCTTTTCCACCTAACGAAAAGTGAAAATATCATTCATGCATACGTACGGCTTACCATCTCCACATAGCGGTGTAATTCATTTTTCGTCACCACTTTACTTATATGTTTTTAAAGATGAAAATATTGATTATATATGATATTTTAGACATAAATATGATTCTCGAACTATAATATCATATATACCTCCTTACCATCCAATCTATTAGAAAAATGATAGTGACGCTTGTGTGTATGTGTGGACTATCACCCTCATGAAGCGATGTGATTTGTTTTTCATTTATGATTTACATGGATGGTAACAATGATGGATTTAATGATTATATGTGATATATATTATTCAATAATGAATCTGAAAAGATTAATTATTATTCATCATTATTTCATTTCATTCATCGAAATGTGAAAACAGTGCTCATGCATACGCGCGACCTACCATCTCCATGAACGATGTGATTCACTTTTATGTCTATCTTTTATGGATGAATTTAAATATCTATATATTGAATATATATGATATTTATACCATGAAAAAATTCTAGAGATGGTGGAATGATAATAAAAGTGAAAGGACCAGAACTACTAAATCAAAACATACATAAAAAACAAAGTAGTTAACACCCAAAATAATGATAATAAAAAAATGTTAACAAATATGTAATAAAATGTCATAAATGGATCACATATGATATTATAGATATGTATATTGTTCTGGTGTTTAATGATGCAAATCTAATTTTGTTATAATGAAGGTTAAACCACGTTCAACAAAAATGAAAACATGAGGTAAGATATTTCATCTCAATTTCTACTCCATTGAGACATATTTAGTATTATGCACATATTTACTTTATCTGATGTATATACTGCCCTGTTGAGGTATTTAACATGAATATATATTTATTCATGATGATTAATGATTCAATTCAATTAACTCACTCAAGAGGAATGTTTATAAGAAAATATGATCTTATTTATTTTCTTGATCTGGTATATTTTTCTCTCATATCCATATTTTTCAAATTTTTTTTATGAAAATAATTTTTAATTCACAAATGATTTATAAGTATATTTTAAGTTATCCTTTACTTTTTTACATGGTATGAAAGAAATATTTATAATTTTTTCCCAAAAGGGGTCGTTTTCAACTTTCTTTACAAAAAGTAAAAAGGAATGATTTTTTTAACTTACATGGTGGCAACAGACTTTCCCACCACCATAACCATTTTATTCCCTTCAGCTTCTTCTGTATGATTTTAAGGATTTTACAAAAGAAACTCAGTATGAAATCTTATTCACTTCATTTTCTACTATTTTTAAAAGAATTGATTTTACTTCAAAATCTACTTTTCTAATTGTCACCACTCATCTCTTGATTAATTTTGTGGATATTAACTTTCTCTTTAAACATTCACTTTCTTATGATCACTGGACATTACATTTGTGTTAAATATCTATATTTTTTATATCATAGATATTATTATTTCCTAAATCGTATACCATTGTACATACGGTGTTTTACAATGAAAGTTAATTAATTGAATGAGGAAAACCTTGATAAATCTATATTCTTTACTCAATAAGGATAATTATTGATAATACATGTTGTTCATAAATTAAATCGGTCATTCGATATATGAGGAATGCATTGGACATGCAGTGATGGGTGGGGCTCAAAATTATTTAGCTCCTTAATGCATCAATAGATCTCATTAAACAAATCTATAAGCTAGCATTAAATGAGTTTTTGGTGTATGTTTGTCCATAGTTTTAAGTTGTCTTAGCACAAGGCTTTGATGGTAGAGATATTATGGTGTCTGAGATCATGACGTCTAATATTAAGTATTTCCTTCATTGAGAATTTTTTTATTATTATCCATGAGATTGCTGCATTGATATTATTCATAGATGCATTTCATGCTTAGTTATTGATTAAATGACACATGTTTTCAGTTATTTACCTTACCATGTTGATTATGCCTTATTTACTCATAATAACTTTCAATGTACATAACCCTTACAAAGCATCGAGCTCACCTTTTTTAATTGTTTTTTCCCCAAGATATGAAGTATGATATTTTAAATAATATCAAGGATTCAAGAATGTTTTTATGATATGCATTGTATATTTGCAATGTAATATGAAAATCATGTATATATATGATTCTTCAAAACTATAAAACTATTTAGTCTTTTGAGACGTGATTACTTGTTTCTTGCACCAATTTAATAAAGAAGACATCATCTTTGGGTTGCTAAAGTTGGGGTTGTTACAAGCAGCATGTGATGCTGTCTGAAGGAAAATTGTGCCTAAATGAAGGGGGTTATTGGAGTGGTGATGAAAGGGGTTATAGGATGCAACAAGGGGGCTTACGGTCCATGTGATGACTGGCCTACAGGTTTTCCATGTTTATGTATGCCCCACCGTTCTTGGTGGGGTGGTAAGGGCTTGGGTGGGGTGAGGGGCAGGTCACGGGGTCAAGTCCCTGGACTTGCGATTTATTGTAATTTTCTTCTTTGTGTCGTGTGCCGCTTTCGCGGTTGTACCCAATTTTTTATATATATATAGTGGGTTAACGCTTAGGGGAGGTTATTAGACCGGCATGTTTGTGTTGGTGGTGTCTTATTTTTTGTTGTATTTATATGCCTAAGCATCCAATATATATACAGCTGGGATTTTTTTTAAAAGTAAATGTGCATAGGTTTTTTTAAAAAAAAAAATTGGGTTTGTTGAGTGTGGATTGATTTGGTGCTCAATAATCCTGCAAAGAGCACTAATTCATTTGGTGCTCTCAACCCTTAAAAAAAGATATTTGATTTTTTTTAATTTATATATTGTTATATATATATATATATATAACAAAATTTAAACAATATTTAAAATTTAATTTTCAATAAAAAAATTATTTTATTTTTACTTTTTTTGTTATATGTATATGTGTGTTTGTATATATATATATAACATAAATTTAAATAATATTTAAAATAATTTTTGTTTCCAAAATTACCAACATTAAAGTAATCCCAAAATATAACTAAAAACTTCGTTCACGACTCTCTTTTATAGAGAAAGGGACACTGACCTCCTTTATGGATTTTCCACATGAGATTCAATTTCAATTTGCATATATTAATAAGAACAATAATATATAAATAATAACTAATAATTAAAAATACAACTAGTTATAAAAAAATATCATTAGTAAAAAATAATTAATATTATAAATAATAATAATTAATAATATAATTTGTATAATTAATAATTAATATGTCAATTAATATTTAATATTTAATAACTTAATTAATAATACAATTAACAATTAATAATATGATTAATAATTAGTAAGTAATTATTTAATTAATTATTAATTGTTAATTAGTAAATTATATTACTAATATTATTAATTGTTAATTTTTAATTATATTATTAATAAATAATTATTAAATAATTAATTTTTAATTGTATTATTAATTATTAATTGTATTTTTAATTTAAATAATAATTAATAATTAATAATAGAATATTATAAATAATAAAAATTTTCAATTAATAATTGTATTATTAATAACAAGTAATAATATAATTAATAATAAGTAATAATATAATTAATAATTAACAATAATGATTAATAAAAATTAATAATATGATTAATAATTAATCGTATGATTAATAATTAATAATATAATTAATTATTAATAATAAATGACTAACAAAATTTGCAATTAATAATTAACAATATTATTAATATAACGATATTGTTAATATATTTATTATTCATTAATAATATAGTTAATAATTAATAATGTAATTAATATTATAATTAATAATTAATACTAAATAATAATATATAATTAACAACATTATTGATATGAATAATAATAATTAATAATATGATTAAGAATTACAAATATAATTTATAAACAATAATAATAAATTGTTATTGAACTCTTCCTCATTAAAGGACACAATATCAACCAAAGTCTTCTCATCTTACTTGTCCTGGAGCACTCACAGAGCAGATGTCCCCCTCCATGGAGGTGTTTTTAGATTCAAGCAACTCAAGAGAGTTATGTGTGAGAACCTTACTGCACACTTGTGCACTTGAGCCCCTGAATGCCCTTCTATGTCCTCAAGCAACAACATGTGCAAGGGCAGAACCAACAACATTAGCCTGAGAACCTTCAACTGCATCCAGCATGGAATAACAATCCCTGGGGCCAAAGGAGCCATGTTGGTAGGATAAGCCTCATTCGAAGCCATCATGCCAGTAGGAAGATCAACAGGCTTCGTAGCCCGCTTCTCCTTGTCTGTGCCAGAATTCACCTCAACCTGTCCAGAAAATTGAACCCCATGATCCAATACAGTAGGGACCATCATGTTCACATTTTGTGAAACTTTCCTGGGCTTGAGTCTCATTAGAGCTTCAACATCTACATGGTGCGTGCCTTTGTGAGCTATTGAAGCTACCAGTTGTTCCTACTGAAGCTGATAATCAGAAATCTCTTGTGTAGCAATTTCATGGGTGGATTGACCATCCAATGGCACATCATGGTCCTCAACACCATCTTCCTTGGTGAGAGCATCCTTGAAAAAAAACCCTGTATGAGAGTCCATCCCCTCATCCACAATTTCGACCAATGTCCTTTAGAGTTGGAAATTGGTGGGCATCCCTGCTGGATGAGATCTAATTGGAGAGACCCTCATCTACTGCCTAGAAGCAATTGCACCATCACATTCTCCTTGCAGTGTTGAAACAGCCAGAATAATGTTCCCAGAAGTAGACCCTCCCTTCAAGACCTTCCCAGAAGGAGCCTACTGCTCAGAGTCATCAAAATCACCCTGTCTTGCTAATTGGATCTCAACCTGCCCTCCATCCTTAGAATTCACAATATCTTTCTCCTTGTAATAAGAACCAACATGCATCTATCCCCTCAACATCAACATTATCCTATAAAGTAGAACCCATTCCCAGTTTACCAGCTTAAACAACAGCAACTCCACCCTACCCCTTGGTCCTTCGATAATCCTCCACAATTTGTCCTTTTAAGAGATGAGAAGAACAAAAAGTACAAATTTTCTACAATTGGATGCAGAGTACCCAATAATCTTGCAATCTGAGAAATAACACGGTGGCCTCCCATATATAATCCTAAGATTCAGATCGTCCTAATTCTTGGAGAGAGAAACTTTTTTTAATGAAGGATGGACTCAGATCCACCTCAACCAGAACATTGGAAACATACCCATATAAAGCATGCTCAGTCCACTTACTATCTTAATAAGCACACCTATCAAAGATGCAATATCATGACAAATTTTGGGTGGAAAAGAATCCAGTTCTGACCATAAATTCGAACAAAGACCTGCGTAAAGGTGTTTTTAATCTCAAAGGGATTGGAACAGAAATTACATTCTTCAATGCGAAGCAATCTAGACTTAATGGTAACCGGACGGAAGCCACATGCCCTCATTTTTTATTCCTCATCCGGGAATAAAATGTGTTAATAACCACAACCAATTGGAATACATTTCCAATTAGAGAAACCACAGCAAATAGACAAGCGATGCACCAGCTCATCAAATGTCCATGGCTTTTGCCTTTTCTGAAGAACCATCTGAGAAATGAGGTAATGTTTTCATAACTCAAACAGCTCAAATATTGCCTCCTATCTTGCATAAATACAACTAGTATCTCCCTTTATGAGGATCCTACCTGAATCCATGTCCTCAAACGAAGTAAATAATAAACAATTCAAAGATTCAGAACCTTCGCCATTCTCATTTTGTTGATTCTCGTTCTTCTCGGAATTCGCCTTGCCCTTGTGAATGCCCATCGAATCAACCACCACCTTGAGATTATCCCCAACAAGGACCCACTCAAAGTCCTCAATATCATCCTGAGGAAAAGCCAGGTGATGATCAGAACCCTAATCGCCCCTTCAAACGTGATGATCGCTGTAAGAGGCGCCGCTCCTGAACCCCCATCCTCCTAATGGAATATATTATTAATTAGTTATTGACATATTAATTATAATATTAGTTTTACATTATTAATTATTAATATATTATATTATTAAATATATTATTATTAATTATATATTATTAAAAACAATATTTTAAATACTGTCCAAAATTTTGTTTCATGTACATAGACACACACATATATATAATGAAATAAAAATTAATAAACTACTTTTTTAAAATCCAAATGAATTGGTGATATTGGATGAGATTGTCTAGAGCCACACACACACACACACACACACACACATATATATATTTTTATATATATATATATATATATAATGAAAAAAAATTAATAAATTGTTTTTTTAAAGCCAAATGAATCGATACTATTGGATGAGATAGTTGAGCACCAAATGATTTAACACTCAGAATACTCATTTTTCTAAAAAAACTACTCCCATTTAAATACTGTCCAAAATTTTGTTTCATGTACATAGATACACACATATATATAATGAAATAAAAATTAATAAACTACTTTTTTAAAATCCAAATGAATTGGTGATATTGGATGAGATTGTCTAGAGCCACACACACACACACACATATATTTATATATATAATGACAAAAAAATTAATAAATTGTTTTTTTAAAGCCAAATGAATCGATACTATTGGATGAGATAGTTGAGCACCAAATAATTTAACACTCAGAATACTCATTTTTCTAAAAAAAACCACTCCCATTTAACTAAAAAAATATCAGTTATAAAATTCAGTGTCTTCCGGCTATTTCTCCTTGATGTGAAAATGTAATACTCCATTTTTTTATTTTTTTTAAAAAATTAATTACTGGAATATGACATTTTATAAACTAATTACAAAATTGGTTATGATGGGTGATGTCATTTAGACATGGTCATGTAGAATTATGTATTCTGCAAGAAGGTGTTCATACAATCTAAAAAAAATCTTAGAGTTGAATACTATCTATTTCCATTAAGCTCGTGTGAACCAAGTTCACATAAGTTGAGTAAAATTTATAAAGGATTCATGAACACAACCCACACATCCTTCCCAAAGCCTATAAATCAATTTTCCAAATTATAAATTGTTTTTATATTTGTCTATATTTTTTTTAGTTTTGTATATTTGATTATTAGTTTTGTTGGATGGCTTATTTAACTAACAGTTCGTTTGGATGGTTAATTTAAATATTTATGAGTTTAATTTTTGGTGAATGTATTGAAAATTAAATTATAAACAATAATAATAAATTATTAAATAAAATATTTTAATAGATTGCCTTGTGTATGTTTGGATTGTGAATGATTATTAGTTAAACAAACCAATGTATGTTTGGATTTATTTATTCTTTTATAGATATATATTGTAATAATTATTTTCAATTTTATTATTAATGATTGGTGTATCATCGTCCTCTGCAATGATGTAAGGATCTATGTGTCTATGATTAATTTTACGTATCACTATACCATGGGTACTTGTCACACCCATGAGGTCACTTTTAGATTCATTTTTCATCTATTTATTTATTTCATCGTTCTCTTTATTTTCAGCTCTTTCTATTCGAAATTTTCATGTTTTTTGGAAAAACAATGTGTTGCACGATTAGCACATGGTTAGAGATAACCATGCGACAATCGTGTGAAATAGGTTTGCGGTTTGATAGTTCAGATTCATATGGCTGACATACAGTTTACCAAACCATGTGGACCAACCATGCAAGTGCCTATGTGAGTGTAAGAACCCGGACCTTTTTTTCAGGTATGTTTTCTTTTCTGGTCGTTTTTGAGAAAAGGGGGTTTTTCGGGAGGTTGTGCAGGGGCGCACGGTTGGCGTGTGGTCTGAACAAACCGTGCGGCCAGCCTAGGAAACTGTGCACTCTTGACAGTGGGCTCTGTGCGGGCGGCGCACAGTTTGTTATACCGTGCGGGCAAGCCGTGCGAAGTCCCTAGGTGAGACAGTGGGCTCCGCCTGGGCGGCGCACGGTTTGTCCAAACCGTGCGGGCAAGCTGTGCGAAATCCCTGGGTGAGACAGTGGAAACCGCATGGTTGCCGCATGGTTTGCCAAACCGTGTGGGTTAACCGTGCGACCACTTAAAATTTGGGTTTTTAAGTCCCGGGCCACTCAGGATTTCCCTTTCCTCCACCATTCTTCCCCCTACTCGTGGCTCACATGGGAGTTGCGATTTTCAGAGGTTGGGGGAGATCCTTGGCTCATTTTGGAGGCAAAGCAAAGGGGTTTCTTGGCGGATCGAAGGCGGTTCTCCTCTGGTAAGTCCCTCTTTTGGTTCTTTGAGGTTTTGGTTAGGGTTAGCCCTCTTTCTCTCTCAGTTTCCAAGATCTACAAGGGTTTCATGTAGATCTATGGTTGTGTTTCCCTTGTGTGTTAAAGGTTGACGTTGTTGATGTTAGGGAAGAGTTTTTGAGGTGGTTTCAAGGAGGCGTTCACCCGGTTTGGAGCGCATTTGGGCAAAGAGGTCGTTTTCGCCAATCCTTAAGAGGTAGGTGGTTTGTGACTTTCCGTTCAAAGTCCTTGAGTATTTTGTGAAAATTCCACCAATACCCATGAACGGGGTATTGTGTGTTTACCATTTTACCCTTGTTGTTTTCCTTCCATGATTGTATGTCTGTGTAGAGGTGAATTGGACATGTTTTAGGTTGATTTCTATACCTTGGATGTTTAGCTCATGCTTTGTTCTGTTTACGACTGTTTGGTCCTGTTTAGTCTATTGGCTGTTTACCTATTTTCCATGCCTTGTGATCGTAGGATGAAGTGTTGTTTTCTGACATGCTTGAGATGTTGTAGGTTGGTTAGCCAAGTAGTTATTTAGGTTTACTTTGGCCATATAGCATTATTATGCATTGACTTACACGGGGCCGTGAGAACCTGGTGTTATAGACTATAAGAGGATAGACCAAGTGAGCTTCCTCAGAGAGTCTTTGGACATTATAGACTATAAGAGGATAGACCAAGTGAGCTTCCTCAGAGAGTCTTTGGACATTATAGACTATAAGAGGATATACTGAGTGAGCTTCCTGAGAGAGTCTTTGGACATTATAAACTATAAGAGTATAGACCGAGTGAGCTTCCTCAGAGAGTCTTTGGACATTATAGACTATAGGAGGATAGACCGAGTGTGCTTCCTCAGAGAGTCTTTGATATTTATAGACTATAAGGGGATAGAACGAGTGAGATTACTCAAAGAGTCTTTGTTTTACTTGAATTACCGTGAACCACTCCAGGCTATAAGAGGAATTGACCGGGTGAGCTTCCTCAGAGAGTCTGTGGACGACCTGAGGCTATAAGAGGAATTGACCGAGTGAGCTTCCTCAAAGAGTCTCTTGACCTTGGGGCTATAAGGGGAATTGACCTTGTGTGCTTCCCCAGAGAGTCCTTGACTATCCTAGACTATAAGGGGAATTGACTGTGAGTGCTTTCTCAGAGAGTCTATGCTTAAGATGAACCAGAGGGGTTAGACTGAGTGTACTACCCAGAGGGTTGCTTGTACCTTTTAGGTAGGATCATAGGGTATAGGCTGTGGGCACTTCCCAGAGGGTTTACCTGTTTGTTAGCTGCTTGCTAGTATATGTTAGGTAAGACTAGAGGGGATAGGCTGTGAGTACTTCCTAGAGGGTTACCTATTGTTTTTATCTACTTTGTTTAGTTGGTGCTTGATTTTTGGAATGTGGATTTTTTACTGCTGAGTACTTCCTGTTTACTGCTTTCTGTACTTTACCTTCCATATATATTCACTGACTATTAGACACAGATCATGTGGTGGTTGCCTACTGGGATTCGTCTTACACCCTGTTTGGGCCATGCTTTTTGGCCCAAACAGACTATGTTGTTGCAGGTATAGATAAAGGCAAGCACCCTTCTACTTCAGGTACTTGATTGCATTGGAGCTGGAGAGCATGAGACCAAGCTGAGGCTTGCGATGCTGAGGAGTTTATCTGTTTTATTTATTTGACCTTTATTTAGTACTATACTCAACATTGGGACTTGTTTGTCTATTTTCCTAGACATATATGTATCATGCATCATTTATATATATATATATATATGTATGCTCCAGTTGTTTCTTTATCTCAATCTTTTTCTATTTTCTGTTGTAGGATTTTTACTGCTTCCACAATTGTATATTTGTTTCTCTTCCACTATTTTACTCAGCCAATGAGGGCATAGTTTTCCCATTATCACACACAAGGCCCTCAATATTAGTCGGTAGCCTCTGGCGTTCAGGGAAATGCGCTTGATGCCATGTGACCAACCGGGTACGGGGCACCTCTAGGTGGCTTCCGGAACCGGGATGTTACAAAGTGGTATCAGATGAATTCTTTTCTCTTGACTTATTGTTTGGAGCCTATATCCAGGGATATGATGGAATAGGTACTTGGTAATAAGCTGTGCCCGGGAGTAGCTAACCCGTGTACAGGGAAAAACCAATCTACTTCGTTTATTGCAATTTCTTCTGGTTTTTCAAGTTTACGGTTGATCTGATTTTCACTGATGGGTGACTCACATGTTTTGTGCTGTTACTGTTGATATTATTGGGGTTCTATTTTTTCCGCAACCCAATGAGACGAGGGTATGCCATCTCATGCATCATATAGAAATTTTCTAGAAATCACATGTCATGCTTTTTTTTCCAGACCATTTAGAGTGCATTAGCGATTGCATGTTGTTGTGATAGATGTTGTGTAGAATATACATGCTGTTGTGATAGATTCTTGATAGAATTCCTACTTTCAATAGGTATTGCTATATGTAAGGTCTTGTTTGAATGAACGCCAAATTTTGATTCTTGAGGTGTTATGGGCCCACATGAATTGGAACGTGGCGGATCATTGACTTGTTTCCCTTGTATATGACATGTATGAGATGCCAAGATTTGATTCGTGGGGAGTATGGGTCCTCACGGATCGGAATTTGGCACCTTAACGCTTTTTTTTTGTGTTTTATGGGCTCCAGAGCAGTTTCAGAGGCCACTGTCTGGAAAAACCCAGAATACATGGTGTGTACTTTATGAATACACACAGTGTAGTTTTTAACTATGTCACTGACTGTGTGGGAAGGGACACGAGGTTGTGAAAAATCTTACCGGAACACACCGTGTACGGTACGTACACGCCGTGTTGTAGTGACCGTGTGTCTACCTGTGTGACTAACGACACAGATGGATGAAACTTCACCTATACACGCTTTGTCCTGATTTCACATGCCGTGCAGTGTACCCTAGTTACCCGGCTGTGTCACGAAAAACACGGGTCAGGGAAATCCTTTAAGTACACACCGTGTACACATAGAGCACGTCGTGTAGAGTGAACCGTGTAGCCGACCATGTAACTAACAACACAGGTCATTGAAACTTGTCTAGTACACGCCGTGTCCTTCGTGAACACACTGTGTAGTCTAATATTAAGAGGACCGTGTGGGTTTGCCGTGTAAGGAGACTCGGGCAGGGGAATAGAGTTCAAGTGCATGCCATGTGTGGGGACAACACGCCGTGTGGTTCGGGCGTTACAAAACCAGTTGTGGTAGAAGTACACGCCCATGTGAATGGCTTAAAAGAACATGTCGTGTAGTGTTTATACACGACGTGTAGTCATGTTTTGTAAAACTTGAATGTTTCTTTCTCCTATTCCCTTCTTTTACTATTATGTTTTCAGTTCTTGATAATCTTGATCTAAGGTGTGCACTTGACCTTGGAGATTCATGCCACCGAGACGTCCTCCTGTTGTGCCAGTCTTGGCACCAACCGTTATTCCGGACACATGTACTGATGCATAGTTCCAAGAGAGTTTTATAAGGTTCATGCAGACCTCCCGAGGAGATCAGAGTAGGCGGGATGTATCTTCAGGCATCCAGGTAGTATGTTACTAATGCGGGAGGAGCATATATACTAGGCCTCAGTGCTAGAGAGACCCGATGGAGTGCTGATCTTGCGGAAAGATGATCCATCTTCAGCGTTTCTGTCAGATATTCTCACTTGCATCTGGTGGTAGGGGTTCTTCTATGACCCCGCATTTAGGAGAAGCATCGCCAGTTTCTCACTAGTCTGGGATCTGGAGTTCTTCCATCCGTTCAGGCTGAGGTGGAGGTTGCGGCCACGGTGGTCAGTCACCAGGCTACTAGTGACAATAGGGTGGATTCGATCAGAGTAGTCTGGTAGGGTCACAGGTCTGTGGAGCTGTCTAGACTTTTGAAGTGGAGAAAACCCATCAGGAGCAGGATCCCGTCCCCTCTACGGTTCGAGGTACGATCCTAGTATCCTCGGTTTTATCTTCAGATCTTTTTGATACTGGTGCTACGCATAGCTTTATATATGTTGCTATTGTAGAGAGCCTTGGGCTCTGAATCTTTTCTTCTACTGATGTCTTGATGCTAGACACTCCATTGGGGACTAGAATGACTAGTGTACGTATGTGAAAGGAGTTCCCTCTCAAGGTTGGTGGGTGTCACTTCCTTTGGGATCTTTATGTTCTGGAGATGACCAGCTATGATGTCATTCTCAGAATGGACTGGCTAGTTCCCTTCTAGGCAGTCGTCGACTGCTATCGCTGAAGGGTGAGTTTTATATCACAAGAGGGTGAATCTTTTCTTCATAAGGGTGAGTGGTATGTCCATGAGAGAAGAGTGGGACCAGAGCATCATGGGTTAGGGGAAGTTACAACCCAGATTGTTAGTCTTTATCTGGATGACCAGGGGAATTCACAATTAGACTTTCCTACAGTGGTGGATCATTTCAGAGATGTCTTTCCAGAGGACTTTTCAGGTTTTCCTCTAGAGCGTGAGGTAGGATTTTCTATTGAGCTTGTTCTAGGAGTGGCACCAGTGTCCATTCCTCCTTATAGGATGGATACACCTGAGTTGCAGGAGCTCAAGATGCAGTTGGAGGAGTTGCAGGCCAAGGGTTTCATCCGACCCAGTACTTCTTTTTGGGGTTCGCCTATCCTATTTGTGAAGAAGGTAGATGACACTCTCATGCTTTGTGTGGATTATTGGAAGCTGAACCAGTTGACGATCAAGAACCGACATCCTTTGCTGATGATTGATGATCTCTTTGATCAGCTTCGAGGAGCCCGGGTGTTCTCGAAGATCGAATTGAGGTCCGGTTACCATCAGTTGCGCGTTAGACCATCTGATATACCTCTTACAGCTTTTAGGAGTAGGTATGGTCTATACGAGTATACGGTTATGCCGTTCAGTCTCACGAATGTGCTTGCAGTTTTCATGGCACTGATAAACCGAGTGTTCCATCCATACTTGGATTCTTTCATGGTGGTTTTTGTGGACAACATCTTGGTGTACTCTCACACTCGACACGACCATGCTACCCATCTTGAGATCATTCTGAGTACACTGAGAGAGAATCAATTATATTCTAAGCTCTCGAAATGCCACTTTTGGATGCATTAGATTCAATTCTTAGGTCATGTTATCTTAGAGACATGAGTATCAGTAGACCCAGATAAAGTGAGGGAAGTAGTTTACTGGGAGCATCTGAAGAACGTATTTGAGGTATGGAGTTTCCTAGGGCTGGCTGGATACTACAAACGCTTCATACAGATCTTTTCACACTTAGCAGCACTACTGAAAGGTCTGATTAAGAAGGGGCGAAGTTCTTGTGGTCAGATTATTTTGAGTCAACCTTTCAAGAGATGAATGGGAGTTTAACGTAAGCACTGATACTAGTCTTTCTAGAGTTGGGCAAGAGCTATATTGTTTACTAAAATGCTTCAGGTATCGGGCTGGGAGCTGTGCTGATGTAGGGAGATGGAGTCATTGTGTATAAGTCTCGGTAGTTGAGGACACATGAGAGGAATTACCCGACGCATGATCTGGAGTTGGCAGTTGTTGTTCATGCCTTACGCTATTGGAGACATTATCTTCTGGGAGAGCATTTTGTGGTTTTCACTAACCACAAAAGTCTCAAGTACATATTCACTCAGTGTGATCTGAATCTGAGACATCACAGGTGGGTCGATTATCTTTAGTCCTTTGACGTTGAGCTTGCATATACACCTGGGAAAGGCAACACAGTGGCTGACGCATTGAGAAGGAGAAGTCAGATACAGGCAGTTTAGGAGGCCAGTAGTGAGTGGAAGCTTATGGCTCTATTCTCTAAGATGCATTTGGAGGTTCATGATAGACATGGGCATACTTTTCTATCTTCTGTAGTTTTTACCTCTACTCTTCTCGATCGGGTACGGATGAGGCAGCTATCAGACTCAGAAGGCCTAGTCCTACGAGAGAGTGTGTCGGGAGAGGACCCTCTTCCTGGATGGACAATAGGCGAGGATGAGATCTTGCATTTCCAGGTATGTGTATGGGTGACAACAGACATACATGAGGAGCTGATGTGGGATTTTAATTCCTCAGTTTGGGCAGTTCATCCTAGTGTCCCCAAGATGTATCATGATCTACACCACCAGTATTGGTGGCCAAGTATGAAGAGAGATGTTACTGGTTTTGTCATGAGGTGTTCCACTTTTTAGCAGGTGAAAGCAGAGCATTAGTGACCAGCATGTCTTTTGTAGTAGTTACCCATTCTGAAGTGGAAGTGGAATGATGTCGCAATGGACTTCGTGACTGGTTTTCTGAGGTCGCCTCGAGGGAATGATGCTGTTTGGGTTGTCATCAACAGGCTTACAAAGGTTGCTCACTTCTTTTCGATCAAGGAGACATTTAGTGTTAATGAGATGGGATGGTTGTACATCTGAGAGATTGTAAATCTACATGGAGTTCCACACTCCATTGTTTCAGACAGGGATGCACATTTTACTTCTTGGGTCTGGTAGGGGCTTAAGAAGGCTTTGGGTACACAAGTACTTTTGAGTATAGATTACCATCCCCAGACAGATGGCCAGTCTGAGTGTACGATTCAGGTGCTTAAGGATATGCCCCGAGCTTTCATTTTGTACTTTGGAGGTTCTTGGGAGAAGCATGTACCTCTTGTAGAGTTTTCCTACAACAATAGTTTTCAAGAAACTATTCAGATGGCATTTAATGAGGCTTTGTATGGTAGGCCATGCCGATCACCCTTGTATTGGCTGGAGGCAGGAGAGATAGCTATGTTGGGACCTCATCTTGTCCAGGAGACCACATAACATATAGAGTTGATTCGGAATAGGATGGCTACTGCATAGTCTTGTCAGAATTCTTATGCTGATCAGTGAAGACAACCTCTGGAGTTCAAGGTCGGGAATCAGGTTTTCCTGCGTGTCACACCGAGGTTGGGGCATAAGAGGATTAGGTGACAGGTTAAGCTTTCAACAAGGTACTTTGGGCCGTTTGAGGTGTTGGAGATAGTTGGGCTGGTTTCCTATCGGTTGTAGTTATCTTAGAGGTACCGGGATATGCACGACATTTTCCATGTTTCTCAGCTCCGACGTTACTTTTTAGACCCGTTGCATGTCTTTCAACTCGATGAGGTTGAGATCGAGGTGGATGCGTCGTTTGAGGAGCATCCTATCCGGATTTTCAATCGAAGTACGAAGGTTCTCCATGGTTGGTCTGTTCCTCTAGTATGGGAGCTATGGCAGCACAGGTGAGTGCATGACGAGACTTGGGATAGGGAGGCCGATGTACAATCACAATGGCCAGAGTTGTTCAGGGTTTCTTCTTCTGCACCGTGCTAGGGAAATTCGGGGGTGAATTTCTTTAAGGGGGGAAGTTTGTAAGAACCCAGACCTTCTTTTCAGGTATGTTTTCTTTTCTGGTCGATTTTGAGAAAAGGATGTTTTTCAGGAGGTTGTACAGGGGTGCACAGTTGGTGCACAGTCTGAACAAACTGTGCGGCTAGCCCAGGAAACCGTACACCCTTGACAGTGGGCTCCGCACGGGCGGCACACGGTTTGTCAGAACGTACGGCCAAGCCATGTGAGGTCCCTATATGAGACAGTGGGCTCCACATGTGTGGCGCATGATTTTCCCAAACATTTTAGGCAAGCCATGCAAAATCCTTGGGTGAGATAGTGGCAACCGAACGGTTGGCGCACAGTTTTCCAAAACATGCGGGGTAACCGTGCGGCCACTTAAAATTTGGGTTTTTAAGTCCCGGGCCACTCGAGATTTCCCTTTCCTCCACCATTCTTCCCCCTACTCATGGATCACGTGGGAGTTGTGATTTTCAGAGGTTGAGGGAGCTCCTTGGCTCGTTTTGGAGGCAAATCAAAGGGGTTTCTTGGTGGATTGATGGCGGTTCTCCTCGGGTAAGTCCCTCTTTTGATTCTTTGAGGTTTTGGTTAGGGTTAGCCCTCTTCCTTTCTTAGTTTCCAAGATCTACAAGGGTTTCATGTAGATCTAGGGTTTTGTTGCCCTTGTGTGTTAAATTTTGACCCTGTTGATGTTAGGGAAGAGTTTTTGAGGTGGTTTCGAGGAGGCGTTCACCCGGTTTGGAGCACGTTTGGGCAAAGCGGTCATTTTCTCCAAACCCTAAGAGGTAGGTGGTTTGTGCCTTTCTGTTCAAAGTCCTTGAGTATTATGTGCAAATTCCACCAATACTCATGAACGAGGTATTGTGTGTTTACCATTTTACCCTTGTTGTTTTCCTTACATGCTTGTATGCCTATGTAGAGGTGAATTGGACATGTTTTGGGTTGATTGCCATACCTTGGATGTTTTTCTCATGCTTTGTTCTGTTTATGACCATTTGGTCCTGTTTAGTCTATTGGTTGTTTACCTGTTTTCCATGCCTTGTGATCGTAGGACGGAGTGTTGTTTTCTGACATGCTTGAGATGATGTAGGATGGTTATCCAAGTAGTTTTGTAGGTTTAATTTGGCCATATAGCATTATTATGCATTAACTTACATGGGGCCATGAGAACCTGGTGTTATAGACTATAAGAGGATAGACCGAGTGAGCTTCCTCAGAGAGTCTTTATACATTATAGACTATAAGAGGATAGACTGATTGAGCTTCCTCAGAGAGTCTTTGGACATTATATACTATAAGATGATAGACTGAGTGAGCTTCCTCAGAGAGTCTTTGGACATTATAGACTATAGGAGGATAGACCGAGTGAGCTTCCTCAGAGAGTCTTTGGACATTATAGACTATAGGAGGATAGAACGAGTGAGCTTCCTCAGATAGTCTTTGATATTTATAGACAATAAGGGGATAAAACGAGTGAGCTTCCTCAAAGAGTCTTTATTTTACTTGAATTACCGTGAACCACTCTAGGCTATAAGAGGAATTGACTGGGTGAGCTTCCTTAGAGAGTCTGTGAACGACCTGAGGCTATAAGAGGAATTGACCGAGTGAGCTTCCTCATAGAGTCTCTTGACCTTTGGGCTATAATGTTAATTGACCTTGTGTGCTTCCCTAGAGAGCCCTTGACTACCCTAGACTATAAGGGGAATTGACTGTGAGTGCTTCCACAGAGAGTCTATGCTTAAGCTGAACCAGAGGGGTTAGACTGAGTGTGCTGCCTAGAGGGTTGCTTGTACTTGTTAGGTAGGACCAGAGGGGATATGATGTGGGCACTTCCCAGAGGGTTACCTATTTGTTAGCTACTTTCCGGTATTTTTTAGGTAAGACCAAAGGGGATAGGCTATGAGTACTTCCTAGAGGGTTACCTATCGTGTTTATCTGCTTTTTTAGTTGGTGCTTGATTTTTGGACTATAGATTGTTTACTGCTGAGTACTTCCTATTTAATACTTTTTGTACTTTACCTTCCATATATATTCACCAACTGTTAGGCACAAATCTTGTGGTGGTTTCCTACTGGGATTCGTCTCACACCCTATTTGGGTCGTGCTTTTGGGCCCAAACAGACTATGTTGTTGCAGGTATAGATAAGGGAAAATTCCCTTCTACTTTAGGTACTTGATTGCATTGGAGCTGGAGAGCATGGGACCAAGATTAGGCTTGTGATGCTAAGGATTTTATCTATTTTCTTTATTTTACCTTGATTTATTATTGTACTCAGCATCGTGACTTGTTTGGCTGTTTTCCTAGACATATATGTATCATGCATCATTTATATATATATGTTTTCTCCAGTTGTTTCTTTAACTCAGTCTTTCATTATTTTCTGTTGTTGGATGTTTACTACTTCCTCTATTGTATATTTGTTTCTCTTCCGCTGTGTTACTCTGCCAATGAGGGCATAGTTTCCCCATTATCACACCCAATTCCCTCACTATTAGTCAACAACCTCTAGCATTTGGGGAAATGCGCTTGAGTCCATGTGACCAACCGGGTAGGGGGAACCTCTGGGTGGATTCTGGAACTAGGACGTTACAGTGAGGTAGTGCTAACCTGCAAGTTTGGCACATGATTTGGAAAAACATGGGGCTAAACCATGCTGTTTTCCCATAAATATAAAAATGAGATTTACCAAGTTTCCCTTTAAATTTTCAAAGCCTCTATCCCCAATTTTTCATACCTCTCTTGACTCCCATCTCCTTCCCACACACAAGATGCCCCTCCATCCTCCTCTTTGGCTTGATTTCTTGTGAGAATTTGACTAGATTCTTCAAGGAAACCTCAAGTAAGTTGTTTATCTTCATTCTTTTTGATCCTTTCTTCGTTATTTATTGAGTTTATCTTCTCCCTAAGGACTTGGTGACCTAGGTCTAGGGTTTCCCGATTCTTATGGATTGGGTTTTGATGTTTGTGGTTTATTCTTTCCTCTTTATGATCCCTCTTGACTTCCTAGAGGGATTTCCATCATAGGAAAAAGGTTTGACTAGGTTAAAGGTTGGTGGTTTTATGTCAAAATCTTGTCTTATAAGACAATCATGGTTGATATGTTTTTAAGGAGGTTTAATTAATTAAATCTATGCTATGGTACTTTTGGTGGTTGATTATATGCCTCATGGTTATTTTTAAATGTTTTTCCCTAGGATTTGAGAAATAGATTGGTTTCCAAAGCATAATTTGAATTTGATAAATATTATTTTCTTGTGTTTTATTGATGGGAAACCTTTTGAAATGGGATGTGACATATTTAAAATGGAATTGGCACATGGGAACCCAAGTTTATAAGGGGGAAGACCAATGTTAAGTATCCCATTTGAACTACGACACTTTAACTAAATTTATGAGAATTGTATGAAGGTTGTGATATCTTGGATGGGTGAAACCACTCTACAAATCCAAGGAACATACTCCTTAGTGTTTGGTTAGATGTGGTGTTGTGGGATGGGTGATTCCATAATGCTAGGCCAAGGCATGACCTACTTAGTGGTTTGTGCACACACTTGTTTTAACCATTAGTTCACAATATGATACGAGGACCTAGAGTTCCCATAACCTTAGATGACTTAGGTCTCTTCCATGGTGCATGCTTATGGAAATGTTTATTTTCATGGTGTTGAATTCCTTTAATAAACTAATTAATATTTCTACTTGCTTTATTTCCTTTAAAAGTTAAATGTTTACTTTCATATGGCGTATTTCAAAACTAGCATAATTGTGTTTATCTAACAAGGATCACTCATGAAACACTCAGTGGGATCCTATTAGGCCAGTTTTTCTCACACCCTATAAACACTCAATGGGTGTATGCTGACCTTGATTTGATAAGTCTAGGTAAAGGAAAATCATTGTATAGAGGCGATGGTTTTTTTTCTAGTAGAGCATCGATTGATTATAGTGACATGGTTGGAGAATTAGCATTGAGTCATATGGATATGGGTATCCTTTTTGTGTATTTTTGGTTAGGTTCATTGATGTATCTTGTATCGCCTACTCGACATCCATCCCATCTCTTTTGTATTTGGTTATGTATATGGGTCCCCCTTTTGATTCCCTTTTTGGATAATTTCGAATGATGTTTATGTTATGGTATATTGTGTCTCTTATAAACTTCGAGTTATTTTTATATTATGAGTTATTTATAAATTATTGGTTGGTTATAATACTCTTAGAGAATGAATTTACAAGTTATGGTAAGGTTAAGTTGGGTTATTGGAATAAACACATATGAAAATTGTCACAAACCAACCCAGGCTGACCCTGAACCGGTCACCCGAGCCAGTCTGTAGTATTGCCTGAGGGGCGTTCTCGATCCCCACAGTCTTTGCCCAGTTAAATACATTAATTACACAGTTTGGTTTTCATCAAAGAATGTACTTCATATCACATAACGTGCTATAAAAATAAGTAAATACATATTAAACCTACTTGAAAGGTGAGTTCACACCCAAAAATTTAATTATAAAACATGCTAAACCAGTTAAACAGGTAAAAATGTTCATCAAATAATATTTATATACGGAATCATCTACACACAATCAAAGAATTATTCCAAAACTACTTTAAACAATTTTAACTAACACAAAAACATTGCAACAAATTAGGTACTATACTTATGGAGATGAAAAAGATATTTCAAAAATTATTTAAAATACAAAAGTGTCATGAGTTATGTGGGAAAGGAAAAATTTGGAAAATTCCCACCTCAAAGGCATGAAAACGCGATGCCACTTCCACAAAAGGTAGAACTGATCCTCATAGTCCCTTCACACACCTTAAAACAACAATAAAAACGCACAATCAAACCCCAAAATGTTAGGTTTTTGATAATTCGAATGAAAACCCCTAAAAATAGGGGAGAAAATACTGGGGGGGGGGGTCAGATAAGGTGGGCTCGCTAGAGAAGGCCGCCACCAGAAGGGAAGGTGTGGCCGGGAAGCTTCAGCTAGAAATAGAAGGATTATGACTCTAGTGAGAGGGAGGTCGGTCCACCGGGATTCCAGTGATACGATGTTGGCCATAGAAAAAGGATAGTGAGGGGGAGCACTTAGCTAGCGTGGTGAGGGCGGTGTGGGGATGAAGGCCAGAGTAGAGGGAAAGGTGGCTGGGACAAGCATGGAGGGCCGACATGAGACTGAATGAGGGGATGAGGGGAGGTCGGAAGAGCAAGGTCGGGTGTTGGGGACAAAACCAGGGGAAAGAGGCGGAGGGGTGAAGGGCGACGTGAAGGGGTGCGAGGCGAGGGGGATAATGCATTGTGCTGTGCTGCGTTGTGGGGGGAAGAAGGAGTAGGGGGTCGTGACCCCCCTAGGGGCTCGACCCCATTTTTTTCTTTTTTTTCAATTTCTTATATTATTAATAATATTATTATTACAATAATAATAATAATAAATTAACAATTTGAATATAAATAATGACAATTAAAATATATTAATAATTATATTAATAGAAAATTTTAAATAATAAAAATATTATTAACCATTCTTAATAATAACATTAATATCTACACCATGATTAATTATTATTATTACGTTTTAAATATTTTACTTATTTCATTTTCGTAAAACACTATTTATTTCGAGTGATAGTCATCTGTACGACACCTTGGCCAATCGCGCGGTTACCACCCACCGTGCAGTGTCCGCGCACAGGTCCAAAACCTGCTAAAAATATTTAAACATAAAAAAATTTAGACCCGCGATCAACCCGCACCTTGATGAGGTTGACCAAATCCAAGAAATAATAAAATAAAAATAAATTAAAAAGTCAGGGTGTGATAATTCTCTCCATGAAAGACACTTCCTGCCCTAAGAAAGTCACCCAGTCGAACAATAGACAAAACAAGAATCCATGACTGATTGAAACTGAAAGAAAACATAACACAAAATAACAGGAGAACATTAGAGGGTTCTACCCACCACAAGTGCTCAACTAGTGTAGAAATTTAACACCCAAACGCACCACCATGAGAGGGTGGGGGGATACGAGAACTCCCAACTGATCCAAAATAACTTCTATAGCCCGAGAAAACAACACCTCCGCTGAAACTTAGAACTCTCAACCCAAATCAAAAACCCCAAACATGAGAGAAAAACATCTAAGAATAACATAATCCCAGAAGTAAACCCGAGCATAACTACAAGCCTTAACTCCTTTGCAGACACTTTCATCTCCAAACGAACACCGTTAAACCGAGATCAACCCATAGAGTGTCCAAACACACATTTAAGAAAAACAAACGATTTAGAAAACCATGATCATACAAACAAAACCATTCATATTACAATAGAACATGTCCGTCATAATTCCACAATGAAAAAATGAACTTAAAATAATGAAAAAACTTTAACAACAAAGAAAAAATAATGAAAATACTTTAAATGTTCCACCACCAACACAAAACCCAAAACCTGAACTGAGGCTCCACACCCCCGACAACTCCTGACTGCGTGCGGGCTTCACCCCAAGACCTGTGGCTGGGGATCTGATGGCTGAAGCATATCTTGCCTCACAGTCAGACACTGGAATCCCTTGGTCACAATGTCTTCTTCAGGTTATGCTTCCAGAAAAACTTCTCTAGATGACCCATACACCCGCAACGATGACACGTCTTCAAAGGGATGTAACATGACGACTTCACTTGCCCGAACTAGCCACACCGGTGGCACACCACTGAACGGTCTGATGAACCAGAAGCCAGAACCACTATAGAGGACTCTTTAGAAATAGGCCCCTCTAGCACACCCTACTTACCAGATGGGGAACCTTTACAAGAAACTGGATACGCTGGATTTCTGACAATCTGCGCTCCGAAGACCGACTCAGCTGAGAACGCGTCATCCAACAGCTTCTCAAAATGATGGTCCTTAGAAGGGAGGACCCACTCCTTGATCTCTGGATGAAGACCCCCAATGAAGAGATAAGTCTTCATCAAATCCTGTGATGTTACCTCCAGATAAAAGGACACAAGTTCCTTGAAATGGTCAACATATGCTTTCACCATCCATTGGCCTTGTTGAATGCGCATTATCTCTTCCATTTTCTTCGTCTTCACCTCTCTAGGTATAAAACATTAGATGAAGACATATTTAAATACATCCCATGTCATCTCAACTTTCATTGATGGACAGGTGAACAAATCCCATTCATTTAGAGTTGGACCTTCGAGTAGACCTAAAACGACATGCACTCTAACAGCTTCGAAAGTTACCAATACCCTGAAGATGTGCTCGACCTCTTCAAGCCACTCTATTGACTCTAATGGACCCTGATCACCGTGAAGGATAAGAAATGTCCAAGAAGAACAAAAAACTGGGCATGACTTATTAGAAACCTTGGGGACCTTTCTAGGTGGCATTTTCTGAACAACATATCACTACTACAAATACTGGCATTAGCGACCACTAAAAGTGGTCGCTAATGGTCATTAGAGACCACCTACCAACCGACTATGACAGTCGCAGTTGGCCCGACGCTAAAGGCCATTAGTGACCACCATAAGCGGTCCCTATAGGCCCCATCTAGAGCATAAAAAACGACCACTTGGGGGTCAATAATGATTCAGAAAAACATACCAGAGAGCGACCACCTATGGCAGTCGCTAGTCTGGAGATTTTTTTTAAAAAAAAACATGCATTCCAACAGCCGGAATGCAGTAACCAGAAAAAAAAACAGAAGAAACAACCTACAAAAAAACCTGCATTCCAAAAGCTTGAATGCAGTGTTATAAGCAGAAAAAAGAAACCAACCAGAATATAGTATTATAAACCAGAATAAAATAATGGAGTTAGATGTGTGTACAGTTCAAATTGAGGATGCAACGTTGTATGGTTGCATGAATATGCATAAGATCAACCATTATAAGGAAACTGAATATTTTTTTAAAGTTTCATGTCGAACAGAATATCAAAAGATATGAAAATGATGTATTGGGATAAGATGAAGTTGGGATTTGTGATCTTAACCAAAGTATCTAAAAAAATGGTGTATGAAGGAACATATATCATGAAACATCATGAGAAATAGATCATGAATATATCAATGTTATTTCAATAAATTTGTTCAAATATATGTATAATAGCCTTGAACAATGAATCTTGATGAATCAAAAAACCTGAAAAGTCGATCTACCAGAAGGATAAGCAAACTTCCACAATGAGGGGTACTAACACCTATCACATATAAACATATAATAATATTAAAAAAAGGCAGAATAAAAAAAAGAAAAGAAATAGTCACATAAACACTAATAGAGTAAGAAGATATAAAGGATAAAAAGACACAATTTAATATTAACACATAATAGATCAACACTTATTAAAATGAATTAGATAGTGTTAAACATGAAAAAAAGATGAAAATTAGTGAAGAAACAATCTACAAAGTGGAGTTTTATTTACGAAATCGAGGGCAACAGTAAGAAGAAGAGTCCACCTTTGAGGGAAATGCTCAAAAAAGGGATCTATGAATTATATAAAGAATAGAGATAGAAATATTGGTTACTAGCCTATGAACATAGCAACCTCATGAGGATCTTCTTTCCATAATAAAGGATATTTCAACAAATTTTGCACTGATGCTATTTTCATTAAGTGATTCAAGGTGTCCTACCTTTCACCTTGAGTTGGGCTTCCTATAGTTATCCTTGGATGTGGGTTATCCATGTTGTTGGGATTCAACGTCGAGTCATGGATTAATTTGGATCACTACAAATTCATTTGGAATGGTTCTATCTATAAAAAAAATGTTCCATAGTGTCATAGAAAAAATGTGCCAAACCCACATATTTTAGTGGACACAGCATTAAAAAATTAAGCTTCTTCAATGGGTCTCTCATTTCCAGCTACATCTGGCATCTTCTATAGTAACCAAATGATTCATTTACCTTTATGAATAAAATTTATATTGATAGGATTCTAAGAAGAATGTTTTTCTACATGGGATCTTCTATTTGGATTACTATTAGAGGCTATTATAGATCCATTATTCCATAGGATTAATGGTTTCTATCTAGGTAGTCTCATCTGAATTTTTAGACCACAAATTGGATGTAGAAACCCATTACCTCCACATGGACATTACCTCTACATGTATAGTTCCACCAGAGTTGGAAAAAATGTCTATTGCGGATGTAGTTGATCATCTTGATCAGATTAAAGATCTTATCCCCATGGATTATGCTAGGATGATCTAAAGTTATGTATTTAATGACTATAACCACTACTTTTAGATTCCAACCCAGTCAGGAAGACTCGATACTAAGCTATTATATACCCATATTTGTGGAAATCTAGTAAGGCCTCCTTCTTGGATTAACAGATTCAAAAGAAATCTCATTATTTCATCAATATTTATTTAAATACGGAGGATATGGAACAAATTATAAATGTCATCATAGAGAATGTATAATATTCAAGAGATTAAGAGAAATTTGATCTAATGGAATCATCTAAATGATTGCAGTGAGTAAAATTAGATTCTATAAAATAATCACAAAATGATTGCAGTGAGTAAAATTAGCAGAATAAAATGAATGAAATTTAAAATTCAAAACCACTATAATGCTCTAGAAATAGGGTTACTTATTTTGGACTTCAACAAAAATGGGGGCGGCGGATACCAGACACTACTGGAAACAGAGGATTTCCCAACGGTTCTAAACCGTTGGAAAAGGCTGCAGAACTGTTGGTATATGTTATACCAACGGTTCTGCAAACCATAGGGAAGTAAGCTGTTGGGAAAAGTTTTTCCCAACGGTTTACAGTGAACCGTTGGGATAGGGTGCTGAAAAATTACCCTATCCCAACGGTTCTGGAAAACCGTTGGTATACAAGCACAAAATTATCATGTTTTTCCCAACAGTTTGTCAAACCGTTGGAAAAAACCCAACATATCCTCTTTCCCAACGGTTCATAGAACCGTTGGTAAAACAAGACCTACACATTCTATGCCAACGGTTTTGAACCGTTGGCATAGCCTCTGCTGGGAAAATTGCACAGCAGCTCTGCAATTTACCCAGCAGCTCTCCAATTTGACCACCTGCTATCCAATTTTCCCACCGGGTCTGATTTTGTGGGTTCTTTCTCATTTTCAATCCAATTATTGTACCTGCAATAACCAACTAACACTTACATATAGAAAACAAATTCATATACATTTAACATATAATGGTGGAACTATACACATCCATAATTAAATTAGAATTCATAACGTAATTATAAACATACATAATTCATTTAGAATTCAATTTAAAATTTAGATGACAATTATATGTGGAATCTAGAAGTCAATTCATAATTTGATCGGTTTTTTGTATACCATATAATTTTACTTGAAATAATGTCCATTTTAAACATAATACATACACCTGGAGAGCTACCGGCCACACCGCGCCTCGGATTGAGGCGCGGTTGACTCGTACATGTCATTATGACCCATGGATCGTTGTGCTAATGTATCGACACAATCCGAATGCGTTTGGTCGATTTTCTGTATGCCAGTTGATATTTTTCAATTAAAATGACGTACTTTTGAAACAAAAGGCAGACACTTTGAGTGGTGCCGGCCACACCGCGCCTCAGATTGAGGCGGGGTTGACTCTTACACGTCACATATGACCCATGGATCGTTCTCCTAAAGTTGCAATGGAAACCGAATGCGTTTGGTCAGTTTTCCTTATGTACTTAAATTATTGTCCATTTTAAGCAAAATAAAGACACTTTTAGTGGTGGCGGCCACACCGCGCCTCGTATTGAGGCGGGGTTGACCCATACACATCACATATGACCCATGGATCGTTGTGCTAAATTATCGACACAATCCGAATGCGTTTGGTCAGTTTTCTGTATGCCAGTTGATGTATTTCACTTCAAATTATGTCCTTTTGAAACAGAAGATAGAAAATTTGAGTAGTGGAGGCCACACCGCGCCTTGGATTGAGGCAGCGTTGACTCTTACACGTCACATATGACCCATGAATCATTCTCCTAAAGTTTCAATGGAAACCGAATGCGTTTGGTCGGTTTTCCGTATGTACTTAAATTGTTGTCCATTTTAAGCAAAAGACAGACACTTTGAGTGGTGGCGGCCACACTGCACCTCAAATTGAGGCGGGGTTGACTCATACACGTCACATATGACCCATGGATCGTTGTGCTAATGTATCGACACAATTCGAATGCGTTTGGTCGGTTTTCCGTATGCCAGTTGATGTATTTCACTTCAAATTATGTCCTTTTGAAACAGAAGACAGACGTTTTGAGTGGTGGTGGCCACACCGCATCTCTTATTGAGGTAGGGTTGACTCTTACACATCACATATGACCCATGGATCATTGTGCTAATGTATCGAAACAATACGAATGCGTTTGGTCAGTTTTCTGTATGCCAGTTGATGTTTTTCAATTAAAATGACATACTTTTGAAACAAAAGGCAGACACTTTGAGTGGTGGCGGCCACACCACGCCTCAGATTGAGGCAGAGTTGACTCGTACACGTCACATATGAACCATGGATCGTTATCCTAAAGTTTCAATGGAAACTGAATGCGTTTGGTTGGTTTTCCGTATGTACTTAAATTGTTGTCCATTTTAAGAAAAAGACAGACACTTTGAGTGGTGGCGGCCACAAAGCGCCTCAGATTGAGCTAGGGTTGACTATTACACATCACATATGACCCATGGATCGTTTTACTAAAGTATCGACACAATACAAATGCGTTTGGTCTGTTTTCCGTATGCCAGTTGATGTTTTTCAATTCAAATTATGTCCTTTTGAAACAGAAGACAGACACTTTGAGTGGTGGAGGCCACACCGCACCTCGAATTAAGGCGGGGTTGAATTGTACATGTCACATATGACCCATGGATCGTTTTTCTAATGTATCGACACAATCCGAATGCGTTTGGTCGGTTTTCTGTATGCCAGTTGATGTTTTTCAATTAAAATGACGTACTTTTGAAACAAAAGGCAGACACTTTGAGTGGTTCCGGCCACACCATGCCTCAGATTGAGGCGACGTTGACTCTTACACATCACATATGACCCATGGATCGTTATCTTAAAGTTTCAATGGAAACCGAATACGTTTGGTCGGTTTTCCGTATGTACTTAAATTGTTGTCCATTTTATGAAAAAGACAGACACTTTGAGTGGTGGCGGCCACACCCCGCCTCGGATTGAGGCGGGGTTGACTCGTACACGTCACATATAACCCATGGATTGTCGTGATAAAGTATCGACACAATCCGAATGCGTTTGGTCAGTTTTCCGTATGCCAGTTGATGTATTTTACTTCAAATTATGTCCTTTTGAAACAGAAGACAGACACTTTGAGTGGTGGAGGCCACACCGCGCCTCGGATTGAGGCGGCATTGACTCTTACACGTCACATATGACCCATGGATCGTTATCCTAAAGTTTCAATGGAAACAGAATGCGTCTGGTCGGTTTTCCATATGTACTTAAATTGTTGTCCATTTTAAGCAAAAGACAGACACTTTGAGTGGTGGCAGCCACACTGCACCTCAGATTGAGGCGGGGTTGACTCTTACACGTCACATATGACCCATGGATCGTTTTTATAATGTATTGACACAATCCGAATGCGTTTGGTCAGTTTTCCGTATGCTAGTTGATGTATTTCACTTCAAATTATGTCCTTTTGAAACAGAAGACAGACACTTTGAGTGGTGGCGGCCACACCACGCCTCGTATTGAGGCGAGGTTGACTCATACACGTCACATATGACCCATGGATCGTTGTGCTAATGTATCGACAGAATCCGAATGCCTTTGGTCAGTTTTCTGTATGCCAGTTGATGTTTTTCAATTAAAATGACATACTTTTGAAACAAAAGGCAAACACTTTGAGTGGTGGCGGCCACACCGCGCCTCGGATTGAGGCGGCGTTAAATTTTACACGTCACATATGACCCATGGATCGTTCTCCTAAAGTTTCAATGGAAACCGAATGTGTTTGGTCGGTTTTCTTTATGTACTTAAATTGTTGTCCATTTTAAGAAAAAGACAGATAGTTTGAGTGATGGCGGCCACAAAGCGCCTCAAATTGAGGAGGGGTTGACTCGTACACGTCACATATGACCCATGGATCGTTTTGATAAAGTATCGACACAATCCGAATGCATTTGGTCGGTTTTCCGTATGTCAGTTGATGTTTTTCAATACAAATTATGTCCTTTTAAAATAGAAGACAGACACTTTGAGTGGTGGCGGCCACACTATGCCTCGGATTGAGGCGGGGTTGAATCATACACGTCAAATATGATCCATGGATCGTTGTGCTAATGTATCGACACAATCCGAATGCGTTTGGTCAGTTTTCCGTATGCCAGTTGATGTTTTTCAATTAAAATGACGTACTTTTAAAACAAAAGGCAAACAATTTGAGTGGTTCCGGCCACACCATGCCTCGGAATGAGGCGGCATTGACTCATACACGTCACATATGACCCATGGATCGTTATCCTAAAGTTTAAATGGAAACCGAATGCGTTTGTTTGGTTTTCCATATGTACTTAAATTGTTGTCCATTTTAAGAAAAAGACAGACACTTTGAGTGGTGGCGGCCGCACCGCGCCTCGATTGAGGCAGGGTTGACTCGTACACATCACATATGACCCATGGATCATTGTGCTAATGTATCGACACAATCCGAATGCGTTTGGTCAGTTTTTTGTATGCCAGTTGATGTATTTCACTTCAAATTATGTCCTTTTGAAACAGAAGGCAGACACTTTGAGTGGTGTCGGCCACACTGCACCTCGGATTGAGGTGATGTTGACTCGTACATGTCACATATGACCCATGGATCGTTATCCTAAAGTTTCAATGGAAACCGAATGCGTTTGGTTGGTTTTCCATATGTACTTAAATTGTTGTCCATTTTAAGCAAAAGACAGACACTTTGAGTGGTGGCGGCCACACTGCACCTCATATTGAGGCGGGGTTGACTCGTACACGTCACATATGACCCATGGATCATTGTTCTAATGTATCGACACAATCCGAATGCGTTTGGTCAGTTTTCAATATGCCAGTTGATGTATTTCACTTCAAATTATGTCCTTTTGAAACAGAATACAAACACTTTGAGTGGTGGCGGCCACACCGCACCTTGTATTGAGGCGGGGTTAACTTGTACACGTCACATATGACCCATGGATCGTTGTGCTAATCTTTCAACACAATCTGAATGCGTTTGGTCAGTTTTCCGTATGCCAGTTGATGTTTTTCAATTAAAATGATGTACTTTTGAAACAAAAGGCAGACACTTTCAGTGGTGGAGGCCACACCACGCCTCAGATTGAGGTGGAATTGACTCGTACACATCACATATGACCCATGGATCATTCTCCTAAAGTTTCAATGGAAACTGAATGCGTTTGGTTGGTTTTCTGTATGTACTTAAATTGTTGTCCATTTTAAGAAAAAGACAGACACTTTGAGTGGTGGCAGCCACAACGCACCTCGGATTGAGGCGAGGTTGACTTGTACATGTCACATATGACCCATGGATTGTTGTTCTAAAGTATCGACACAATCCAAATGCGTTTGGTCAGTTTTCTGTATGCCAGTTGATGTTTTTAATTCAAATTATGTCCTTTTGAAACAGAAGACAGACACTTTGAGTGGTGGAAGCCACACCGCGCCTTGGATTGAGGCGGGTTTGAATCGTACAAGTCACATATGACCCATGGATCGTTGTGCTAATGTATCGACACAATCTGAATGCGTTTGGTCAGTTTTCCGTATGCCAGTTGATGTTTTTCAATTAAAATGACGTACTTTTGAAACAAAAGGCAGACACTTTGAGTGGTTTCGGCCACAACGCACCTCGTATTGAGGCGGCGTTGACTCGTACATGTCACATATGACCCATGGATTGTTCTCCTAAAGTTTCAATGGAAACTGAATGCGTTTGGTTGGTTTTCCGTATGTACTTAAATTGTTTTCCATTTTAAGAAAAAGACAGACACTTTGAGTGGTGGAGGCCACACCGTGCCTCAGATTGAGGAGAGGTTGACTCGTACACATCACATATGACCCATGGATCATTGTGCTAATGTATCGACACAATCCGAATGTGTTTGGTCAGTTTTCCGTATGCCAGTTGATGTATTTCACTTTAAATTATGTCTTTTGAAACAGAAGGCAGACACTTTGAGTGGTGTCGGGCACACCGCGCCTCGGATTGAGGCGACGTTGACTCGTACACGTCACATATGACCCATGGATCGTTCTCCTAAAGTTTCAATGGAAACTGAATGCATTTGGTCGGTTTTCCGTATGTACTTAAATTGTTGTCCATTTTAAGAAAAAGACATACACTTTGAGTGGTGACGGCCACACCGCGCCTCGGATTGAGGCGGGGTTGACTCGTACACGTCTCATATAACCCATGGATCATTGTGCTAATGTATTGACACAATCCGAATGCGTTTGGTCGGTTTTCTGTATGCCAGTTGATGTTTTTCAATTAAAATGACGTACTTTTGAAACAAAAGGCAGACACTTTGAGTGGTGCCAGCCACACCGCACCTCGGATTGAGGCGGCGTTGACTCGTAAATGTCACATATGACCCATGGATCGTTCTCCTAAAGTTTCAATGGAAACCAAATGTGTTTGGTTAGTTTTCCGTATGTACTTAAATTCTTGTCCATTTTAAGCAAAAGACAGACACTTTGAGTGGTGGCGGCCACACCGCGCCTCGGATTGAGGCGGGGTTGACTCGTACACGTCACATATGACCCATGGATCGTTGTGCTAATGTATCGACACAATCCGAATGCGTTTGGTTGGTTTTCCATATGTACTTAAAATGTTGTCCATTTTATGATAATCCTCTGTGCGGGGGTTGTTCGGGGTCCAAGGAAGAGGGTGGGGGGGGGGGGGGGCTGTCCGGGGGGCTATCTTGGGGGATGTTCGGGTTGCTGTCTGGGGTCCATGGAGGAGGGTGGGGGGGGGGGGGGGGATGTGCGTGGGGCTGTTCGGGGGGGGGGGGGGGTGTTTGGGGGGTTGTCCGGGGTCCAAGGAGGAGGGTGGGGGGGCGGGGGGGGGGGGGGGGGGGCTGTCTGGGGGGCTGTCCGGGGGCTGTCTGGGGGGCTGTTCGGGGGGCTGTCCGGGGGCTGTCTGGGGCTGTTCGGGGGGTTGTCCGGGGTCCAAGGAAGAGGGTGGGGGGGCTGTCCAGGGGGCTGTCTGGGGGGCTGTCTGGGGGGTTGTCCGGGGTCCAGGGAGGAGGGTGGGGGGGGGGGGGGGGGCTGTCCGGGGGGCTGTCTGGGGGGCTGTCCAGCGGGGCTGTCCGGGGCCAGGGAGGAGGGTGGGGGGTTGTCCAGGGTCTAGGAAGGAGGGGGGTTCCCAAACAAACAACCACTAAAAGACAACAACATCCATAAAAATAGATAATATATAAAAATAACTCAACTCCAATACTATACTACGAGTCTAGATAAAACCAACAACTAGAATAGATTAAATATAAAATCTCAGTAATATCAGTCAAAAATGTAATGGATCAACTTGTCCCACATCACCATCACCATCATCACCATCATCATCATCACCCTCGTCCTCGTCCCCATCATCATCCTCACCCTCACCCTCCTCCTCGTCCTCGCCCTCCTCCTCGCCCTCGCCACCCGCCTCGCCCTCCACCTCTCCCTCCTCTTCCGCATCAGACTCCTCGCCATCATCATCGTCAAGCTGTACATCATCCTGACCACCACTAGAACTACCACCTGGTGCACTGTATATAGAACGTATCGACGACATATACTCATCAAAAGCTGGGCTGGCCTCTGCTGGAAGTGTAGGACATAAAGCTTCAATAAATTTCATAAACGCACTGTTTGCCCTAGCAGACTGTTCTGCCGTCTCTGTGGAAAATGTCTCCATGATAGCGGGCTGACGGGAATGATGTCAGAGTATTTGGAAAGCATCGCCAAAAAACTCCGACATTGCTGCCCGGTTTTCTCAACTATTTGGTTGTCTTCATTATAATCCACTATAACCTATGTGCGGCAGTTCCACACCAAACGCATGCATGTACGCCCCCGCCCATGCATACTGTCAGTAGATGTATCTATCATGAAAGAAAAACAAATATTTTATCAAAACATGTTATAATAAAAATAAATATTTCTATAAAATTTGTTAGGGTTCTATAAATATACCTGTGCCGGTCTGATCGCTGAGTGCCGCTGGATCCACAGAAACTGATGGAACACCCTGTGGTGGAACAGGAGTTGAAGACGATGGAATATAGAAGCTCGGAGAGACAGAAGTAGAAGGAAAAGAAGATGGGACGACTGTCTGACCGGATGCTGACTGGGGAGTGGGAATCATCGTGGGATGTGAAAATGATGGGCCAGAAGATGCAGAAGGTAGCGAAAACATGGGAGGCCTAAATATCCCGTGTGTCTCTAACAAAACACTGGGATCAGAATGTGGGAAGGATGACATGTCAATGGGAGGGGCAGGGTCTAGTCGGGTACGCGCAGCTGCTCGTCCACCTCTGGTATGAACCCTCCTCGTACCACCGGCCTGAGTACTAGGACCAGTACTAGGCTCCTCGTCGAATAACTGTCGACGTATAGGTGTATCCTACAAAAATGTTTACCGAAAAATTAATCACATGACATTATATATTCTTTAAATATATCAATTTGAAATAAAGTACTCACTGTATGCACTAATGGTGGAACTCCCATCTCCATCATTCGACGATTGTTGTCCATCATTTTTTTCCTTCGTCTCACTTCAATTGGCTTCATTTACTGCTTTTGAAAACAAATATGTAATTAATTAGAAAAATAAAACTAATGTGTAACCCAAAAAACTAAATATATGAGGGAATAGGGGATTCATAGGTAATTTAGCTATCAATTGATTTAGAAGATCTTGAATGGATTTAATAAATTATACAAGTTGTAATGTTCACCAAGTTAGAAATATTGTTTGACCATGTTTGAATACAGTTCAATTCCAAATTAGAAAATGCAATTCAAATAAAACTACAACCAATAAACATTGAAAATTCACATAACGGTCAAGTCAGCTATCAATTGTTTTAGAAGAGCTTGAATGGATTTAATAAATCATACAAGTTGTAATGTTCACCAAGTTAGAAATATTGTTTGACTATGTTTGAATACAGTTCAATTCCAAATTAGAAAATGAAATTCAAATAAAACTGCAACCAATAAACATTGAAAATTCACATAATGGTCAAGTCAGCTAAAACATATTTGTGATCAATACTAAATCAATTTGAATATTACCAACCTTAACAACCCAACTCTAGGTAAACCAAAAGAATTGAGAACATGGATGAATGATTCTATATATTTTCAACCACAACTTCAGGTTCACAATCAACTCTGACAATTGAGCTATTTGAGTCATCAAAAGAAATAAATGGATTGGTTCCAATGGCACTAGGGACAGTGTCAATTCCATCATCACCATAATCAAAAATATTTCTTGGAATTACTTCAACTATGACACCAAATTCAGGTCAAAGTTGGTCTTTGACATAAAAAACTTGTTTATCCATTGATTCCAACACATATGGTTCTTCGGTAGCAAGAGTACGAGTCATATTAATTAATCGAAATCCACAATCATCAATAAATGTGCCATGTATCATCATCGAATCAAACCAATGGCATTTCATCATTGTGAATCGTCCATGAGAGTAATAATCCAATATTATTATTTTCTCAACAACTCCATAATAACCCAAATTTTCAAATCGCGGTCTACTATCTGATGCACTAGCATAACAATATGTTGTGGCAGTAACCATAACACCATCATGTTGTGTTCTCATGTTCTTTTCTCATTCAGTGACAATAAATTTGTACCCATTGATAACAATTGATTTATAGTCACGAACCACGGTATTAGGACCAAAATCCAAAGCTCTTATTTCCTCAAGTACAGAGTTAGCAGACAAACTCAATACCTGCAATATAAATGACTATTAAAGTTAATTAAATATTGATATAATTATTTTAAACATTAATTTTTTTATACCTTCAATTTTAACCAAGAATAAAACTCTTTGCTATGCAAAGTCTATCTCCTTCTCAAAGATAAAGAACGATGCTTCCTATTTATCATTGTTTTATGTTCCCTGTAGATAAAAAATATTAATAGTTTAACATATATATATATATAAGATATACATAATCAATTTAGTTACCTGATATAGTCATCGAACAAATCACAGTTGAACAAAATTGTGCGATGTGCCATCTCCCGCTCTTCATGGCTTAATGTCTTCAATGTATATGATCCAGGAATTCCTCCTATTTGAGGAAGTGATGGAAAACTGGGTTCAATTTTCTCATACTTTTCTTCTTCATTTCTCATTGGTCTGTTCAATCTTGTAGTAAGATCAGAAAAATACATTGAGCAGAAATCCATACATTCTTGAGCCAAGTAACCGTTCACGATAGAACCTTCGGGATGATTTCTGTTTCGGACATAAGACTTTAATGTGAACATATTTCTTTCAGTTGGATAAATCCAACGAAAAGAAACAGGTCCTCCGAGAAGTATTTTAGTGGTAATATGGACAGTCAGATGCAACATGCATGTAAAAAATGATGGAGGAAATATTTTCTCCAACTCACACAAAATTAATGGGGCATCTGTCAACATTTTTTGCAAGAAAGACTTGGAAAACTTCTTAGCAGAAAGATCTCTAAAAAAATGGCTCAACCGAATAACAACCACCCTTACATTATTGGACAAAAGACGACAGATTGCTATTGGAAGCAACTCATGCAGTAGAACGTGATAATCATGAGTCTTCAAAGATTTTAGCTTCAACTCTCTTCTATTGACCTGTTTAGATATATTGCTTGAATAGACATCAAGAACTCTAATAGTCTCTAATACTTCCAGAAATTGTTTTTATTCCACAGGTGTCATCACATAAGAAGCACATTGAAGTTTCCATTTATTTTCACTGATACGCACATGATGCAATTCTGGTCTGATGCCCCAATCCACCAAGTCACGCCGAGATCGTAAATCATCTTTTTTCTTCCCCTTGAAATTTAGAAGAACCGGAAGCAAAATTTCGCATATATTATTTTCAATATGCATTACTTCTAAGCAATGATGTAACAAATTGGTTGACCAATAAGGAAAATCAAAAAAGATACTCTTCTTCCTCCAATTGTAATAGGTTTCAGTGGAAACATTCTTTCTCTTTCCAGATTTCATTTGACCCTTCCCGAATGAAAAACTGAAATCTTTCAATTCATTAAGCACGTCAGTTCCAGACATATGCTAAGGTGGATCATCGGTCTCTATGGTATTATCAAATCTTCGTTTATTCATTCTATATGGATGATCCTTTGGAAAGAATCGTCGATGTCCTATAAAACTGAAACTATAGAGATGTTTCAGTCTTCTAGATTGTGTATTCTTCATACAAACTGGACATGACATTTTTCCCTTCGTGCTCCATCCAGACATCATTGCATAAGCTGGAAAATCATTGATCGTCCATATAAGCATAACACGCATCTGAAATATGTCTTTTGAACATGCATCGTATGTGCGCACACCCACATCCCAAAGAAGTTTCAACTCTTTTATTAAAGGTTGCATGTATACATAAATATCAATGCCGGGATCAGAAGGACCAGATATGAGTATACTCATGAAAGTGAAAGGTTTTTTCTTACACAACCATGGGGGAAGATTATAAATGTGTATAAAAACTGGCCAGGTGCTGTGCAAAGTAAGCATCTGCCCAAACGGATTAAAACTATCGCATGAAAGACCCAACCTCACATTACGAACGCCAGCTAAAAAATCAGGATGTAGAGCATCAAATCTCTGCCATGAAAATCCATCTGTAGGATGAACCAACTCATCATTAGTCTTCTTTCTCTCGGTATCATTCCATCTCATTTTTATTGATATGTCATCAGACATAAAAAGATTCTGAAGTATGGGGATCAATGGAAAGTGCCACATTACTTTTTGTGGAACGCGGGATGGTGTTCCATCAAATTTTGACTTCTAGCGGGATGTGCCACATTTTATACAATCATTTCATTCAATGGTTTCCTCCCAGAATAAACTGCAGTCTTTCGGGCAAGCATGAATTTTGTTTCATGAAAATCCAAGTTCCTCAACTAACTTCCATGCCATATAGTGGTTTGAGGGAATATCTGTATCATCTAGAAGTAAATCCTTCAAGAGGGTAAGAATGTTATCGATTGCTATATTAGAAATTCCATACATAGTTTTCCCATGAAACAATTGGATTAAAAATTCCAGCTTTTTCATTTTATCACATTGTCGATATACTGGAGTCGTGGCAGCATCATTCAATTTTTTCACCCTATCAATATCATCATTTTCACTAGATGCATTAGCTGTCCTCATATCGAAGTCTTCTTGATTCTAAATCCTTTCTTTTTCATGATGATGAATAAACAAAAACCAGTCATCTAACAAATTCTCCATTCCAGTCCTTTCATTTCGATCATCACCAATTTGAGATTTTATTTTCTCCCCATTGTGATACCACACAAAGTAGTTTGCTTGAAAACCATTTTTGGTTATGTGGTAGCTGACTTCTTCACGGCTCAACCAAGGTCTACCAACAAAATTGGAACATGGGCAGTGTATGCGACCACTATCTGAAGCATTGTGAAATGCAAAATCTATAAATCTCTCCAAATTGTTTTGAAAATCGCTTGAGATCCAATCGGTTTCATACATCCAACTTCTGTCCATTCTGTAAAAAGAATTTATATAAGTCATTTTGTCATAAACAATTCAATAGGATTAAACTTTAATAGAAAATACATTTAAGTAAATGATAAAGGAAGAAAATAATCAAGGTATCAACTACACATGTGAAAAAAACATACAAATGTGTTATTGAAAAAATGTAAAACCAACAAGAACTTAATGTGTTATGTCACATCACATCATGCCTCATCCCATAACCATATTAGTAGGGTATCATGAACATGAATAACATCAACCTTGTTCCATCATCCTACCCTACATAACCCCAACCACATTCCACATCTTATTATAGCCTTATCACATCACACCTCACTGGAAAACACTAGGGAAATCATAGTACATCTCACCTGAAGACACATGGACAATCACATCACATCTTGCCTAAAAACACATGGTTAATCACTTTTGAAGGAAGAGTAGGGAAGACATGGTAGCTATCCAACCATATAACCACCATCCTAGATATTAGAAAAAATACCCATAACTCAAAACCTCTGATCGTTGGTAAGTTTATCCAACTCTGGTTGGGAATGTGTAGAAATAACATAAAAATACATGATATATAGATAGCACAAAATACTCAACCTATGGGTTCACATTAACTACATAATTGCACACTTTACTACTACCATAAAACACATAAACCACACCTCCACCACGCAAGATGCATAGCATTTCTCACTTTCATTTATAAGCCACTTCATTCACACTTACATTGTCCATTTATTTAATGTTAAATTAATTAAATCCATTTACCAGACATCCATTTCTATTCCATCTCATTTATTTAATATCTTGTTTTTTGTTTTAACAACATAATTTACTCTATAGATAACCAGGAAACTAATAAACCCACCACACAATAACTCACCATCTCACAATAACCATCGACGCCATGTTACATCGACCAACCATCTCACCAAAACAACCACATATCACAAAAAAAATATTGCACATCACAAACCACCACACAACCAAAACCACCTCACCACATCATACACCACAACTTCATCACACAACACCTCCACACGACACAACACCACCACACATCATCACTATCATACAACTTCACATGTCACATCCATGCCCACTAACCATCACATTACAACCCCACATATCACAAAGCCCAATGGGTCACCTCAATCCCCATAAAACACCCTACAACATACAATGAAACACAACAAAAAACCTCTCATAGAGGAAACATACCCCAACTTCCACAATTTATTTATTAAAGTTCTTTTATTACATTACCCCTTTATTTAGCACAGACATTATAACACAACTGATATTCCAGGGGAAAATAATTAATTAACAAAATATTCATTCATTTCCCTATTTTTCACAGTGAAATAAAATCAAAATCCAAACTTAAAACTGAAATATTAGATCTATAACAATAAAAACAAGGTACCATATGTGTATAAAGAATAAAATACCTGATTTGAGATGATTCAAATGGGTTTTCACCTATTCGGATGGGGGAGTTCGAGAGTAGCAGAGAGCTAGAGCTGGATTGATAACTTAAAACTAAAATATTAGATCAATAAAAATAAAAATAAGGTAGTATATGTGTATAAAGGAAAAAATACCTGATTTTAGATGGGTTTTTACCTCTTTGGATGGGAGAGTTCGCGAGAGGAGGAGAGCGCTGGAGCAGGATGAATTTAGGGTTCTGTCGCGAATGGGGGAGAGCAGCACCGCGATTGTATTTGGGGGAAATCTTTCCCAACGGTTTTAAAAAACCACTGGGAAAGAGATGTTTAGGGTAACCTTTCCCAACGGTTCTATAGAACCATTGGAAAAAGGGTACCCTTTTCCAATGGTTCTGTTGAACCGTTGGAAAAAGGGAACCTAAAACACCCCTTTACCAACGGTTTCTTCAAACTGTTGGAAAAGGGTGACTTTTCCCAATGGTTTTAGTGAACCGTTGGGAAAGGCTTCCCTAATCCTTCAACACCAATGGTTTAAGAAAACCGTTGGTAAACACCCGTTGGTAAAAACCAGAATTCCAGTAGTGAGAGAAATTGGGTGTGGCCACAATAGAGGGATTGACCAGATTCGATGGCAGCTACAAGCGAGAGAAGGTTCATACCTAAGTATCTAGATCATTAATTTTCAGAATCAGTGGGGGGAATTGATGGAGGAAGTTCGATGAAATTGGAGATAAAAATCAGAGAAGCACTACCAAATCATGAGAACATTATTGCTAGAATTACATCTTGGATAAAACTGAACACCAAAATTGGGACCACAATTATATAACCCCGTAATAAATGGAAGTATATAAAAAACCCAAACACACTCATATATACAGAATACATATAATTTTAGTCTCATGTTTCATGACATTGGAATATATATGATCTATATATATAGAACATAAAAGTTGGAAAAAAGGGATAAATTGGAATACAAAACATATATATATCTTGTGTATGAAAATCATATATGCAGAACACATATATATAGAGCATATATATGTGTTTCAGAGAGTAGAATTCGGGATTTCCCTAGCCACAATCAATGTTGTATGCCTTTGAGGGGATGCAAAAATTTGTGGATAGTAGAGTATGAGTCGAGCTTCGTCGGAAGGGAAGAAGAATAAAAACTAATAAACAGAGGATGGTATGCAAAATCAAAACCCTAAAACTGAAATTAGGGTTTACATAATAGGGAGATAAATCTAAAATTAGGGATTATCTGAGGGTATGATGACGATTGTAAGTAGTGGCAAGATTGGGGGTGATGGTAGAGAGGAATGGCGGTGCCTTCGACAGGGGGTGCAACGATCGGGTATGGTGAGGCAGTGCGAAGGAGAGTGCAGTGGCGACAGGTGAGGTGAGACAATGTGACAGAGAGGGCAGCGGCGAAGGCCGACAACCGAGGTGATGGTAGGTGAGGGAGATGGCGGAGGGGGGGGGGGAATACGGCCGTGGCGGAGGCGTCGCTATTGTGTTTCGAAAGGCGATAGGGAGAAGCGGCGACTGTAGAGGGGATTGGGGGTGGAAGAAGAGGGTGAGCAAGGGGAGGCAACATTATCCGGAATGGAAAGAGGGGTGGATGGCGGTCGTGGGTCTCACCGCGAAGGGATGGGGTCGGGGGTTAGGGTTGGGGTGCATTAGGGTTGGGGGGGCGATTATGCTGTATTTTTTTAATTGATCTCAATGACCGCCTCTTGTAGTGTATAAAACACAGACCCAAAACCAATATCAAGCCGAAGCAACATCATTGAAAGAACCTTCATCCAAAAACAACCAGCTCAAAAAATACAAACACAACCCAAAATTCTCCATTTGAAATCCCCTTTTCATTTTAAATTTCAAAACCACATTCTTTCAAGACAACTTTCTAAATACCAAACCAACATTTCAAACCAAATTCAATTTCCAAAATCATTCCCCTTTTTATCACTTTTGAAAAACAAGGCCAAGCCTTTAATTCCAAGTACACACCCCAGTAATCCCATGAACCATTACACATGTATTAATCCGCTTCCATTCATACGCACCAACACACACTTCCCATGAATTCCCTCGCATGTGCAAACATTCATAAAGAGTACCGAAGGTTGCACCCAAACCATTTCTCTACAAATTCCAAGAAAACACCAGATTTTTTTAGACCAATATATTTCAGTTTTAAAATGAATTTCAAGAATTTAAAGCCATTTAAAAGAAATCATTATCATTTCAAAACCCCTTTTTCATTTCCAAAAGTGCACTTGCACCAACCAGAACCAAGATGACACTCAACTTGCATCAAACTACTGAAGTGAGGAACTAGTAATCATGCTTAACTTGACGACATAGTAGTGGTCTATTCCGTAAGTAAGCATCAACAACTAAGAGGAACTTAAACCATGTACTCGGACTCCACATGGGTCACTACTCCATGTGAAATCACAATGTAACATCAGCTTTCCTCCATTGTTATCCCTCAATCCAAAACAACCAGAACAAGATAAGGACTCAATTCCCAGACTACCCTTAGCAACTTGAGGTTCGGAATGAGCGAGGCTTCATGAATCCCTTCCAATACCCACCTAACGAGTCTCGAGAGTCCTAATCTTCATCTACCAAACACCCCAAATAATAAGGGCCTCCTCTGATACCATTTTTTCATGAACCAACCTAGGCCGACCCTGAACCATTCACCTGAGCCAGTTCGCGGCATGGTCCGATGGGCGTTCCTGATCCCCATGGGCCGGAAAATAGTGTCGGGCATCAAAACTTAATTGCTAGGAACGATTTGTCCCATAAAAGATAATTAAACAAACAAGAATAAACAGAATAATAAAACTGAACTCGAGCAGTGGAAAAAAAGAAATAAACAGAACATCTCAACATACCTCCATGTGACCTTCCAGGTCACCTCCCATCCAAAGGCCAACCTTGTTCCAATAATGAGAAACTTAGCCAAGAGAACCTGATCAAGGGAAACTTGCAAATGAAATGATAAAATAGGCATGGGGATTAAAATTATTTGTAGGGTTTCCAAGATAAACCACAAAATCCAACATCTCCTTTCCCAAAACAATCCACTAACACAAGCTTAAAATACAAATATAAAAGTAGGGTTTTCACATTTTAAGATAAGAAAAATGATTTTATCATTTAAAAAATCCAACACACATGACATACCATTTCCAAAATCATTTGTCATTTTATAAACTAAACCCAAAACAAAGTATACCAAAGCTGGGATAAATTAGAACATGTAAACAATGCAAGCTGGAAATAAACTAGTATAACGGAAAGTAAAAAAGCAATTAAAATAATCTAGTAACCATGAGTGATCCTAAAAATACCTAGAAGACCCCTAGACATACTCGGTTTGGAACCACCTTTCGGCGTATGGTGAAGCTCCTAAGTATATAACTAACTGTCCACCCTCGCGACAAAAGAAACCATCATCGCTCCCCATTTAGCCTCTATACCTACCATTGGGTACCAACCCATATAATCGAGGCTGATAAGAAACCATCATTCAATCAACTAAAAGATACCCAGGACACATGGTAGTTATAATAATACTGTGTAAGTAGGAGGCCCTCAAACGCGTGACACATCTCACCGCACTTGCCTACCCCAAACACGGACACAAATATACGATAACCCATAAAAGGGAAATCCCTCCTATAAAGGTGACCCATATTTATATCCATATATTTCATATCACACGAAGGTTCCAACTGGGCCTTCACATCATAAAATCATTAAAACCAATTGAATTTTTTTACCGAACAACAGATTTTCCAAACGACAATATGCTCAAAGACTTCATTTCAAACTTTTTTATAAATCGCACAAAGAACCAAACATCATTTAGAAACAAAGAATCATTTTCACAAAAATTACCATTCCCTTTTAAACCAAACCCAAATGCACACCATAACACTTTGCACCCATGACTCACATTTAAAACATCCTTTAAAAAATCATTTAATAATTTAGTAAAACATTTCAAAAGGGATAAACAAAGTCTTACATCATGATCTCACCAAGTTCACATGAAAATTCCATTTCAAAATCAAATTCATACCCAAAAACTTGAAAAAAAATACTTCTCACCTTTCCAAAAACTAACTCACACCACATGCACAACCAAAAGAACTATTTCACAATTAAAGAAATCATTTTCACTATTAAATAAATCACTATGAAAAATTATTAAAAAATTTTAAGAAGCAACACATGGCCTAAAACACAAAACTTACTCAAATATTCTTTTGTGAATAATTACACATTGACACCACACCAAAACACAGTTTGTAGTCCTTGCCCAGTTAAATACATTAATTACATAGTTCATAAAACACTAGTAAGTGACACACTATAGGATTTCATCAAAGAACGCACTTCATATCACATAACATGCTACAAAAATAAGTCAATACATATTAAACCTACTTGAAAGGTGAGTTTGCACCCAAAAATTTAATTATAGAACATGTTAAACTAGTCAAACAGGTAAAAAGGTTCATAAAATAATATTTATATATGGAATAACCTACAAACAATCAAAGACTTATTCCAAAACTACTTTAAACAATTTTAATTAACACAAAAACATTACAACAAATTAGGTATTATACTTATAGAGATAAAAAAGATATTTCAAAAATTATTTAAAACACACAAGTGTAATGTGTTGTGCGGGAAAGGAAAAATTTGGAAAACGCCTACCTCAAAGGTGTGAAAATGCAACACCGCTTCTGCGAAAGGTAGAACCAATCCTCACGGTCCCTTCACACACTGTAAAATAATAAGAAAAACGCACAATCAAACCCCACAGTGTTAGGTTTTTTCTAAATCGAATGAAAACCCCTAAAATTAGGGGAGAAAATACCAGGAGAGTCAGATAAGGTGGGATTTCCGAAGAAGGCTTCGGCCGAAAGGGGAGGTGCATCTAGAAGGATTTGGCCGAAAATAGAAGGGTTTTAGTGTCGGTGAGAGGGAGGTCGGTCTGCCGGGATTCTGGTGCTGTGCTGCTGGCCATAGGAAAGGGCGAGCGGGGGGGGGGGGGGGGAGCGGTTGGCTGGTGTGGTAAGGCCGGTGGGAGGATGAAGGTCAGAGTAGAGGGAAAAGCGGCTAGGGAAAGCGCAGAGGGACGTCGTGAGGTTGGGAGAGGGTATGAGGGGAGGCCGGAACAACGATTACGGGTGTTGGGGAGCGGACCAGGGGCGAGAGGTGAAGGGGAGAAGGGTGGCGTGAAGGGGTGTGAGGTGAGGGGGCTAGTGCGCTGTGCTATGCCGCGCCATGGGGGGAAGGAGGAGGGGGGTTGCAAACCCTCCTCGGGTTTCAACCCCCTCTTTGTCTTTTTTTTTCAATTTATTATTATATTAATAATGATATTATTACAATAATAATAATAATAGTAATAATAATAATAAAATAAAAATTTGAATATAAATAATAAAAATTACAATTTATTAATAATTATATTAATATAAAATTTTAAATAATAAAAATATTATTAACCATTCTTAATAATAACATTATTATCTACACCATGATTAATTATTATTATTACATTTTAAATTTTTTACTTATTTCATTTGCGTAAAACATTATTTCTTTCTAGTGATAATCATCTGTATGACACCTTGGCTGATCGCGCAACTACCGCCCACCATGCAGTGACCGCACACAGGTCCAAATCCCGCTAAAAATATTTAAACATAAAAAAATTTAGACCCGTGCTCAACCCACACCTCAAAGAGGTTGACCAAAGCCAAGAAATAATAAAATAAAAATAAATTAAAAATTCAGGGTGTGGCAATAGTTATTTTAGGTTAAACCATTCCCAAGGTGTGTTTCTTGATACCCATGCACTAGTTTCCATCCCAGGGGATTAGGAACACCCTTTAGGCCTTAACACGGGACGAATTAGGTGCCTGGTTCACAGGTGTCCTACGTTAGTTCATGATAGTACCCCTCACTTGCATGTGAGTAACATTATAAAAAATGCAGATTCCATAAGAGGTGAGTTAGTTCAATTATATTACAGATGTTAATACAGACTTTGATGGTTTCAAAGTGCATAACACTAATCCAATAAAATGGAAAAAATTAACCAAAAAAATGTATATTCCACATGATATTTCTATTCCTATTAAATAGAATAAATAAATAAATAACAATATAACTTTTTTTTATTAATCTAGTCTATTAATTCTACTTGAAACAATATTGATGCCTCTTAAAAATAAGTAGCTAATGAGTCCCTTCTTCCTAGGTTATCTAGGAGCTATGTGAATCTCCCAACGCTTGGGAAGGATTCCATTTTTCCAATGGTTAGCTAAAACCTTGGACTTAGAGAGGTAGATCGAGATAGAGATATAGGGAGATAGAGAGAGATAGGGGGGGAGATAGCTTTAATCAAGGGCCCATATGTCATACTCATCATTCAAGATCCCATACAAGATCCTTCAAACTCATCATACATGTGCCCCTCATCTAAATAGATAAGAAAATAACATATGAATTATCTAGGTATGATTATAAACTTCCTATGTCTATTTAAATGAAGGGTCTATATGTCATACTCATCATACAAGAGGAAAAATATCAACTTAGTTAAACCTTAACCGATTACATGATCGACAACATACCCAACCAACCCTTAAATATCTTGTTGTCCCACCAAGATTTATGCAACCAAAACAAGGGTGAATCAATATGGAATGATTTTTAAACAATTAAATATTTATTTATTTTTACCTCTTCACCAGTTAGGTTAATTGGATCTCACTCTTTTATCTCACTTAGTTCGTATATATGAAATGATAAACATGAAAGTAAACAACAAGGAATATAGGAATTTTTTAATGAGGTTCACCTCCAATGTGAATGAATATATCCATGGTTTATGGTGGTTGTTTTACCACTTACACATTGTCTCACTATTATTTTCAAGATGAATCAAAGGGAAGGGTATATCCTTGAACTTGGATTCTTGGAACAAAGTAGGATACTACTGAGTAAATGACCACTTAGATTCTTTTTCTTTGATAATCATAATAAAATTAATAGGAACTTGATTTAAATTGAATCTGCATTTTAATTATTTTTATTAGGAAGAATGAATTTCAAGTAAATTTATTTCTAGAGGTTTTAGTTGAAACATTAAAATCTAGAGAACTAAGGTTTTATGTCAAATTACATTCAATGGATATAAGATCAATGTATAAGCATAGGTTAATTTCATTAGAAGATGAATAGATTTGTTGTGTCAATCGAAATATGTAATTGATGATTCTATTTTCATTATAGCTGACCCCAAATAATGTAGATTCTTACCGTTTAAGTTTTACCTATAAATAAGACCAAACATTTATGGATGATAAGAATGTCATAAGATGAATTTCAATACTCTAAAAGCTTTTTTTTTCATTTTTATGTTGTGAAAATGATTATTCCTTAGAGTGATTTCAATCCGTGTAATATTTCCATTATATGTGTTTTATTAAGAGATAATGTTATGTGATATTTTCATTATGAAGTTATTATCTTTTTTATGTTGTATTGATTCTAATTCTGATCATTGATATTGAGGGATTTTAAAGATAGGAAGATAGTGGGCTAATTTATCCTATGTGATCGAGGGATTTTAGGGAAAGGAAGATAGAGATTCCTTTAGATAGGTTTATAGTTGAGGTATTATAGGGATATGAAGATAGGTTACCTAGATCATGTTTTTCAATACTTCTTACATATTGTATTAAAAGTGTGATTTGTTAATAATATCATTTTTATTGTTTAATGATTGTAATCCTTACTCTTTTTTTTCTAAATTGTGTTATATTTTGAAATTATTGTGTATTATTATATTTTTTTTGGATAGTTTGAAATTAAAACAAGATTAATTTTTGATGTTCTTATAAATTTAGTTAGGTAGAGTTATCTTTAAATAGTTTCAATTTCTACCACATTTAATTTTATAATTTGATAATTTTTTATTTAATTAGAATGTTGAATTTCTGATAAACTTACACTTTGAGGTGGATAAAAATTGTGAGCCAAGTTTTTTAATACAATACACCCCTCTTGTAGTTTTCCTACCATATTTTAATAGGTTAAAAATTTATATATGAGAAGGTCTCTATGTTTGAGACAAATTTTGTTCATATTTTTTTTTATTTTTTAGAGATTTATTAGAAATTCAGATCTCGGTTTCCATATGATAGCAATGTTTGGGGATTTTTTTATGATTATAGGAATATATGTTGTATTTATTGATAATATAAATCCTAATCATCCTATTATTTTTTATTTAAATTAATATTAGTATCATTGTAGTCGAATAAAGAATTTTTTTATTAATACTGGTGTGGAGAATTATCTGATGACAACTGGAAATTACAAAATTTTGAAGAAGGATGTTACTAATTTTACCAAAGATGATAGTATTGAGTTCTAAGATAATTATTAAGTGTGAAATACAATATTATGTTTGATGATGTGGAATATATATAGTCAAATATATTCTTATGATGTATAAAATAGAATTTAGTTGAAGTTAGAGATTATGCACTTATGAACTTCCAATGTTATGGAAACCAGGAGTGATATGCTATGATCAAATTATCATGATTTTGATTTTATCACTAGAGAATCTATTTTTCCAACTCATTAGAGGTTTTTAACTATAGTAAATAATTTAAAATCCCATGTAGGGAAGTAATTATCTGATGATAAGTTGGTTAGAGAAATTATTGATATACTTGTGAAGGAGTGGGAGTTTAAATGAATAGGTATTGATGACAATAAGAATTTGAATAAGTGGATTCTTAATGACCTAATTGAATATCTTCTTAAATATGAGAGTATATTGAAAATAGATGCTGAGAGATACAAGAGGAAGAGTGGAATAACATTTTCATATACCTTTGGTAAAATTTCTTACAGTTTTGTTAATATTGAAGCTAATGTTTAAAACACTTCTAAGAAAAAATTTAAGCATCATTCTGATTATAGTGATTCTAATTTTAATGGTAATTATTTTTACCATCATGTGAGGAGAAGGAATAAAATTATTGGAAATAATTACAACCTGTATGATAATTATAAAAATATAAGGGAAAGATATGGTGAGAAAGATTCTTATGATGTTACATGTTATAAATATCAGAAGGTTGGTTATATAGGACTAGATTGCATGTGATTGACCAAGAAAGAAAGAATATATATGATATATTATAATATTAAAGAAATGAAATGTTGGAATGTGTTAGACACTAGGAGCGAAATTGGTGTAGAAACTAATTTTAATAATTAATCAAAAGAAAGTGTTTTGAGTCAGAATATTTTTGGATTCTATGAAAATATTCTTAAGGATAAAAAATTTCTCAATGATAAGGTAACTATTGAATATATCTCATGTGTAATATTGAATTATAATTTTTATTATACTTTAAATGATGATTATTCAAATTCATCATATGATGAAAAATATTATTCAACATAAGATGATGAAATTTTTTTACTTTTGAGGAAATTATCATATTTTTGAATCTCATTAAAAAAGAAAAATAAAAAATTTGAAAATTAAATCTAATTATGATAAAGATTCCCTTGCTAAAGAAAACAATATAATTTCAAAATATACTTCCAAAATTTATAAAAATTCATTAGAAATAGAGACTAAGTCATTTTATTGATTATATTTTTGTGAGCATAAATTATTTGTTAAATTAAAATATAAATTAATTATTTTGAATATTTTTTTTATAATTTTATTTTCAGTGGAAAAAATTTCAATAATTTGTATAAAAAATTGATTCCATAAAAAAAAACCTAATTTAGTTAGTTATACTTATAGAAAAATATATTTTTAATCAAATTACTTTGTTATTGGGAGTGAATCATTTTGAAAAAATGTGAACAGGGAGGTCATAAGAAAAGATATTATTTTTAAAATAAGTTAAATATTTTTATTTTCATAAAGTTTTTATTTTTAATAATCTTTCACTTATTCGATAAAAATTATTTGGACAAATAATGGTTCCCAATGTTTTATTTTCTAAATTTTCCAGACCCAAGAAAATTTGGGTACTGAGAACTTAGTTTTCTTAATTTCAGGAAAAGAGGCTAAGCACCAAGGACATAAATAAGTGGTACATAGATAGTGGTTGTTCTCGATATATGATAAGAGACAAGCCCAAATTATAAAACATAAAAAATTTAATTGGTGTATGAGTTTCATTTGGGAAAAACTCATGGGGTAAATTCATTAGAATTAGTGATGTTTATTTTCTTGGAAAAATTATAATTTCAAATGTTTTGTATGTTTTATGACTAAAGAACAACCTTATAAGAATTAGTAATCTATGTGATGAGATTTACTTTATGACCTTTTGGAACTAAAAATGTAATGTTTAATGTTTTTAAGGCACTTTCAATATATCTTATGATATGAAATAGAATGTATACACTCTAGATCTCAAAGACCATAGAAACTAAAATTTTCCTTGTTTAAGTGAAACTGAAGACCTATCTTTTCTTTTTCATAGAAGGTTAGGTCACTGAAAATTTTAAAAATTATCTAAAATTTTGAGTAAAGGACATGTTAAGGATCTACCAGAGAATAATATTTACTCTTTAAGAGTTTGTGATCCTTTTCAATTTGGTAAGAAACATAAGACTAGACTTAAACCTATTGGTGAAGTCTCAACATCCAAAGATTTATAGTTAGTACATATTGATTTATTTATTCCTATATAAACATGGAGTATTAGTGGAAAACACTATGTTCATATCCTATTTGATTGTTAGAAAACATTTAATTGGACCTATTTTATCACACAAAAATATAAATCTTTCTTTTGATTGAAATTTTTTCTTACTTCTATTAGGAACTAGAAAAAATTACCTTTGATTACCATCTTGAGTGATCATAATGAATAATTTGTAAATTATGAATTTGAAACTTTTTATAGTAATAAAGTTATTACTCATAATCGTTCTACACTAATAACACATCAGAAAAATAGAATAGTTTAATGATGAAATAAAAATATTTAGGATATTACTCAAAATTTTCTAAGTGGATATTCTATTTTTTGAAATTTATGGGTTGAAGTAGTGATTATTGTCTACTATAATATAAATTATGGTTTACTTCATCCATTTCTTAATAAAATTATTTATGAGTTGTGGACTAAAAAAAATAAAAAACTTTTATACTTCAGATTTTTTGGTGCAAAGTATTCATTTTGAATACTAAATATCAAATTCATAAATTTGATCCCAAGGCTAATCCAGGTATTTTTATTGCTTATTACACAACTAGTAAAGCCTATTGAGTTTTTAATAAATGAACCAATATTTTTAAGGTTAAATTCATTTTAAAATTAAATAAAACTAGTCATTTTGTTTTTTTAAATGTGTGAAATTTATTCCCCCAAATAACAATTTTGAAGTTATGCATGTTCATTTATTATAATCTAAACCCCAACCATTTATAGTAAATTGACCAAAAATTATGTCAATGGATTTTTAGTAGTTATAAACCACTTCAAAGGAATATTTACAACCAATAATTGATGTTGAATTTACCTTTTTACCTAAAAACTAGTCAATCTTAAGAAGTCAACCCACAAATAATATCATTAGAGATGTAAGACAACCAATTAAAACTAGAAATTAATTAATAAATAAATGTGTTCATCATGAATTATTATCTCAATTTGAACCTAAAACAATAGTTTAATCCTTAGGTGATGAAATATAGATAATTTCCATGCGATAAGATCTTAATCAATTTGAACAGAATCATGTTTGGACCCCATTTGAGAAACCTAAAGATCTTTTGGTAATATGAGTTAAATTGGATTTTTTAAATAAGTGATATAAAAATAGAACTATTTTAATACATAAACATGGCTTGTTGTTAAGGATTATTTTCAGGAATAAGGTATACACTATAGATAGATTTTTCATTAATATCGAGACTTGAGTCCATTTGAATCATATTAGTCTTTATAACACATCTGAATTATACTTTAATCCAAATATATGTTAAAAGTGTTATTCTTAATGTAAATTTTAAGGAGGATGTTTATAGTGGAAAACCCCTTGGTTTTAAATATGTTAAATTATAGAAACCTGTATATAAACTTAAAAAAGAACTCTACAACCTTAAACAATCCTTGAAAGCATGGTATAATAGATTGAATGTATTTTTACATCAAAATTATTTTCTTAAGGTCACAATTGAAAGTGACCAGTCAGAGTATTGTATCACTGAGAGGGGGAGGGGGTGAATCAGTGATACTATTTTCCTTTTATGTTTATTTTCAATTGGAACAACCTTCACCTCCTATAAAAGATTTTAATTCCCTAGTAAGATACAAATCAACACATATCCAAAGGAACACAAAGATTTACAAGGTTTACTATTCAATAAGAATAGCTATGTCATGGTTTGGAAATGATCCAATACCATACAATCCACTAGAAATCAATCATTGGATTACAATGAGTAGGATATAACCTTTCACTTGTGTAGCACTATGAAACAATACAACTAGTGAGTGTGTATTCTCTTAGCACAATAGGGTAATAATTTTTTTTTGTAAAAAATCATGTTACTTATTCTTCTTTTCAATTCAACAAGTGTATTCAATTGAATTAAAATTTATCAATTCCCTACCTAGAAGAAAGGTAAGAACCACCTGGACTTTGTTATGAAATACTGAGTCCAATATTTTCTGAGTCTGATTCCTCTAAGTCTGATTCTTACAAAATAATACTCCCAGTCTGATTTTCTGATAGAATGCAACAGAGTAAAATTAACACCACTTCAATTACCAAATACAATTTTTAATCTCAATAGAATATGCATGAATCAACACCACTTGAAAACAATTGTCAAGACAAATATAATTGATCTATTATTCTCTCTAGAAACCCGAAGCTTCTCTCTATTCTATAGTGAATAGTGAAAACCTTTGGAAAGTACAAAGTACATTCACCTTTTATAGGTGACCCAAAAAAGGTTTAGGTGGGAATCCCAAAACATTTCCCCGATCACCTAAATTCACAAAAAATTCCATTTCCCCTGAAATATAAGAATGCATTTTGACTTCTTCAACACTTCTTGATTCTTCTCGAAACTTCCAAAATCTTCACCTATTATTCTTCAATCTCCCATTTCAATTGATGAGACCGATTTCAATTGGTAAGAATAAATGGGTCTGTTCAAATAGGTCTGATTCTTCATGCTGATTGCTGAATATGATACTCAGAACCAATTTGAATCTAAATCTTGTATTTGAAAGTTCATCTCCCACTAGAAAAATCATTCAGAAATCTTCTTCTCTCTTTTTTTTCTCTTGAACTACTTGAGAAACAATACTTCTTTCAAAAAACTAGTACTTGAATCCTAACTACCTTCATGACTTTGAAATCATTGAAGATTAGCTTTAGAATCATTTGAATTCAATTAGAAAGTATTATAATTTCCTATTAATTCCTACTTATTCCTTTTCATCTCAACCCAGGCATGATCTTTTTTGAATACAAATGGTCTGGATAGGATCATACTGAATACGATGGTTTCTGGTTACGATCATTCTGGTTATGATCATTCTAGTTATGATCATTCTGGATACAATCATTCTGGATATGATCATTTCTAGTTATGATCATTCTGGATACGATCATTCTAGATATAATCATTTTTGGTTATAATCATTCTGGTTATGATTACTAGGTACAATCATATACAATATGAAAACAATTCATTCTTGGTCAGCACTATCACTTTTCTTTTTCTTCTTCCTGAATATGATCAATTACAATTTGAATACGATTCATTTTTGATTAGTATCATCTCTTCTATTTCATCCAGATTCGATCAATTTGAAAAAAAATCAGCACCATATCTTACTCTTCTATCAGCACCCCTTTTCAGTCAGCACCATTTTTCATCAGCACCACTTTTCATCAGCACCACTTTTAATCAGCACCACTTCTTTTACTTTCACCCAGAATCCAATTCTTTTGAAATACAATCGATACTATCTCTTTCTCTTATTATCGGTACAACTTCTTCAATTGGCACTGCCTCTTCAAACTGTATATGATTATTTTGAAAAAAAATTGGCACCACTTCTTTCTCTCTGACATTTAGATACGATAAATCTGAATGTGATTATTTTCCAATTGAAATAATCTCTTTTACTTACCCTTTCTTCTATCAAGATTGCACCACACATTCTCACATTAATTCATTATTTATATGAAATACAAATCATCAAAGCATTTTCACAATTGGTTTGAATAATAGTCATAGAGACTCTAATTCTCTACCAAAACAAACAATTCTTTCTCATCGGTTCCAGAGCGAAATCGATGACTATTTAATTCCAACATGATACATTCTCTTGTGAAACCAATTATTTCTGAATCTAATCAAATAGTTTACAAAAAAAAGCACCGTGAGACTAATTCTTTTTAAACCACAAGTCTTATTATTTTGAAAAAAAACTCAAAACAAATATTTCCAAAAAAAGTGAAGTGATTTATTTTCTTCAAAACCAACCTTGAAAACAAAAGACAACTCTTGAAACCTTCATCACCTTCATCATCATCTTTGTCCCAAAAATCTCTCCCTCTATATTTTTTTGTCAACCAAGTTTTAGAAATCACTAAACTTTGTAACCTCAAGCAATTAATTACATATAAAAAATTCTAAGCCTATGTGAGCTAACTCATTGTAGGAAACAAGAATAATTAATAGAAAAACCATGCTACACTAAAGTAGTGATCATGAAAACCTCTTTCTTTCATGACAACCGCCCACTTGATCATCCGTTTGGTCCCAAAAATCTCCCACTTTAGATTTTAATTTCAACCAAGTTTCATAAATCATTAAAATTTGTAACCTCAAGCAATGGATTACATATCAACAATTCTAAGACTACGTGAGCTAACTCATTCTAGGAAACAAGAATCATTAATATAAAAACCATGATATCCAAAAGTAGTGATCATGACAACCTCTTTATTTTATGACAACCTATTTCTTTTCTTCTTTCTTCCTAAAAATCAAATGAATTTATTTTCCTACAACCAATCCAAAAAAAAGTTATAATAGTTCACACACAAAACAATGCTAAATTCATAGATTACCCACAACTCTCTCTTTTAGGAAAAAGATTTATGAAAAAATACAATTATTCCCTTGAAAAAAAAAATCCAAAGGTAAGATGAGATTGGGGACAGATACACATACCTCAAACTTGAAGATAAAGAGGTTGGACCCCCCATGTTCAACCTCATTTTTGAGAATGAGTCCTTCGATAAAGGTTTTGTGAAAATATCAGCAACTTGTTCCAATGTCGGAACAAAATCCAACTTCAATTAATTCTTATACACATTCTCTTTGATTAAATGACATTTGATATCAATATGTTTTGAATGAGAATATTTCATAGGATTCTTAGTGAGATTGATTGTACTTTGATTGTCACTAACGAATGGCAAGGGCAACTTCACTTCAACAAGTAAATCATCCAATTTTGTTTTCATCCACATAAGTTGAGTAGTGGATTGAGTAGCAGAAACATAATCACCTTTAGCCGTACTGAGATTTACATAATTTTGTTTCTTTGAATTCCAAGTAACACAATTCTTTTCCAGAAAGAATACATCACCAGATGTTGATCTTATTTCATCAGTATTTCTTGACCAATCTGTATATGAATACCCAAACAATTCAATACAATTTGAGCTATCATATTTGATTCCAAAGTTTATTGTACCTTTGATGTATCTAAGAATTATTTTTTCAGTAAGTAATTGTAATTATTTTGGATCACCTTGAAATCTTTCACATAAGGTAAAAACATACACAATGCTGGGTCTTGAGGTAGTAAAATACAATTGACTTCCAATCAGCTTCCGATACTCTTTTTGATCAACTTCTTTTCCTTATACATATTTACTCAGCTTTGTTCCTACTAAAATGGGTATGGAAACAAGTTTTGAATTTTCCATGCCAAACCTCTTGATAATTTCTTTTTCATACTTTTCTTGGGAGAGGAAAATGTATTCTTTATTTTGCTGGATTGTTAACCCAAGAAAGTATTTCATTTCTCCCAGAATGGACATTTCAAATACATTCTTAATTTCTTTAGTAAATATTTCATAGATTCCTTCATCATTCCCTTTAAAGATAATATCATCAACATAAACAATTATAATGAGGGGATACTCTTGACTTTCTCTAATGTAAAGATTGTTATCCAATCTTTCTTTGTAAACATTCATCTTTCTTAAGCATGTATCCAATTTGGAATACCATGCCCTCAGAGATTTTTTTAGGCTATAAAATGACTTTTTCAATCTATACACATAACCTTCATCTTTTACAATAAAAAATCCACAAGGTTGTTCAATATAAACCTCTTCTTCAAGATCTCTATTTAATAATGTAGATTTAACATCCATTTGAAAAATCTTGTAGCCTCGTTGTGTGGAAATAGCAAGAAAGATTATGATTGTTTCAAGACTTTTTACTGGAGAAAAAGTTTAATCAAAATCAATACCCTAAATCTATGAATAACCTTTTCAAACCAATCGTGCTTTGTTTCTTATAACTTCACCTTTTTCATTCAGCTTGTTCCAGAAAACCCATTTTGTGCCAATGGTGTTTTTACTTTTAGGATTGGGTATGATTTCCAATGTATTATTGTTTTCAATCTGATCCAATTCTTTATTCATGGCTTGAACCCATTCTGAATGCTCAAAATCTTCTTTTACATAATTTGGTTCCACTTTTGAATACAAATACATATGTGTAATGGAATTGGTTGTTATTCTTATTTGAACCTTCTAATGTTGATCACCAATTATATTCTATGCTTCCACATGTTTCCTCAGCCTTGTATAATATTTTTGATTTTCTTCCTCATCACTGGAAATAGATGAGTCTGATTCTTCATCGTTATTAGGATTACAATCATTTGTATCCTTATCAGAATTATCTTCTTCAACTTTCTTAACTTCATTGTCCACATGAACATGTTTCTCTTTCTCAGATACTTCAATCACTTTCCCATCAATCGAATCAATAGTTTTTTTTATTTTCTTTGTTGAAGCATCTATACCCTCTTCCTTCTAAAGAATAACCAAGAAAGATTCAATCCCCACCTTTCTGCTCAGACTTACCTTATTTTCCACCTTTCTTATTTATAATACAAGGACTCCCAAATACTCTAAAGTGCTTCAAACTTAGAGTTTTTCCATAAAACAATTCATATAGAGTCATACTTTATTGAGTCCTATAGAAACAATGGTTTTGAATATAAACAATAGTACTCATGGCTTGCCTCCAAAAGTAATGAGAAAGACCATGCTCAAGTAACATAGTTCTTTCCATTTCCACCAGTCTTCTATTCTTTATTTCAGAAATCCCATTTTGTTAGGGAGTTTATGGAGAGCTATACTCATGATGAGTTCTATGATTCTCAAGATAGTATCCAAACTCATTACTTCTGTATTCACCACCATTATCAGTTCTCAACTTCTTCAGAGAATACACACATTCTTTCTCAACTTTTCTTATGAAACTTTTAAACATTTTCAAAGTGTATGATTTGTGTTTCATGTACATAACACAAGTAATCTGATTAAAATCATCAATGAAAGTAATGAAGCACTTTTATCCATGTATTTATTGTTTTCTCATTGGCCCACATATATCAGTATGGATTAGCTTTATGGGTTGTTTTGAACAAATATCGACTTTATTATGCACAAAATTTGTAATTTTTTCTTTTTAGAAAATAGTGCAACACTAATCTCTTCTTCTTGGAAAAATAGGAATGTCTCAAACACTGTCTCTTTTGAATAACTTGATCATGTTTCTCTGACACATATTTCCAATCCTTTTATTCCATAACTGATTCTCTTCCACCATACTCATGTAACAAGAGTTTTGTGAATCACCAACCTGAAAAAAATTTCCTTTCATATGTTGGCCTCTTGTAACAATCTTTCCATATTCTTCACTCTTTATAACAAATCCATCTTTCTTGAAGATAACCTTGTTACCATTATCACAACATTGTGAAACACTTAGTAGATTGTGTTTCAGCCTGTCAACATATAATGTTTTCTTAGATTTCATCTTTTCTTTTCCAATGATGGCTGACCCAACACCTTTTATTTTCAATGATTCATCATTTCCAAATGTCACTGTCCCTTATTTAAAATCTTTTACATCCTTCAACAATTTCAAGTCCCCTGTCATGTGGGAGGAACACCCACTATCAAGTATCCAGGGTCATTCTCCTTTCATGGATTTCAATGCAGTTTCAACAATAAGATCCATTTCTCCTTTATTTTATTTCTTCACCTTCAGTTACTTAGAATTGAGAATCTTTTGCTGAGCCGGTAGAAAAACAATAAATCCTTTTGTAAGGTGTCTAGGTTGATCAAATCTCTTGAAAATAGTTTCCAAAGGTTGGAACCTATTTTTAATCTTTAATTCATTATTTTTATATTTCTTCATGACAACATTCATATTATTCCTTCTTTGAGGTGATTGACTCCCCCTCAATCTCTATCTTTCATAACCCATGGGATAATAGTAATGTTGTTGTTTAAACCAACACATACTTTCTATGTATCCAAATCCCCCACAATACCAAAAATACCCATAAAAAGAGTATTTGCCTCTGAAACCTCCATAATGATCAGAATTGTGAAAACATTTCTCAACCATATTTTTTTCAGCCTTGATAAGATCATAAGTATTTGATTTTTTTTTCAGATCTAGATAAAACCTTTTCAGACTCAAGATGTTTTGTAATATCTAAAATTTTCACTTTGATCACATACATAACTTTACCAGCATTCTTCTTTTCAGACACAGTTCCATTATTCCTCTCACCATTTGAAGGTATCTTTTGTTGAACCTTCTTGAGTTTCTCATTATGAGAACATTCACCAACTTCAGTGATAGAGTTTTTGAAACTTATACTTTTCTTTTGATATTCAGAAAGTTTTTTTCGGAAAAGTTCCAAAACTACTTTTTTTGCCTTCAGTTTCATTTCCAAAAGCACATTATGATTCTTTTATTCCCCAAGAGATTTATTTAGGTCATCAATTTATTTCACCACCTTTACTTTTTTGTCAATAAAACATTCTATATCTCTTATTTAGGAAAATCCTTCTTCCAAATTTTTATTTTTCTTTTCAATCCTTCTAATACTTCTCAGACACGCTTTCAATTATTCTTTCAAATGATGTTCAAGTTGAGTTTCTTCTTCTTCTTCAGAACTACTGCTTCTGAATTCTTCATCATTCACTGTTGCAATAAAATTATTTTCAATACCATACTTAATGGATTTTTCGAATTCAAAATCACTCTCTTATTCTTCATCATCTCTGTACAAGAAACTTCTTCTTTTTTATTTGAATAATTTCTTTTATTTTCCTTTGTCTCCCTTTTTCTTCCATGATCTTCTTGTCTTTCTTTCTTCAATATCACTATCCTCTTATTTCTTTATTCGAGGAAAATTAGTTGCAAAGTGAACAACACCACCACATTCATAACATTTCAAGGGAAGTTTCTATTTTTATTTCCCTATACATATTTTCACATTGTCATAAAAAAGGGATAGGATTTTATTGAGATTTTTAAACACCTCATTTTCAGATTCAGAATCACTAACTTCATCTTAAATAACAATATTCTTTAACTTTTATTTCTTCATATCCTTAAAATAAATTTCTCTATCAACCTTTTTTTTTCTCTTCAGAGAATTCTCTATTCTCATTTCATAAGTGATAAGAGTGATATGTAAATCATCAAGAGATAATGTTTCAGGATCTCTATCTTCCAATGAAGAATCTTTTGCATCGAATTTTTCAGGTAGGATTCTCAAGATATTTTAAAAAACCATAGATTCCTTCAGCTTTTCACCAAGACATCTGATAGTACTCACAATATTATTCACCCTCATAAATAATTATCCAATAGATTCATGCTCACCCATCTTCAAATATTCATACTTTAATCTCCATATTTGTAACTTCTCCTTTTTACTTTTTTATTGACTTCGTATATATTTTTTAATTTATCCCATATACCTTTAGTTGTGGCAACAAATTTCACTCTCAAGAATTCAATTTTATAAAGTGATGATAATATAGCATTCTTGGACCTTCCATAATTCTCAAGAAACTTATTGTCAACATGTGTTAGTGGAGCACTATCATCAATGGGAGGAAAACCAAATATTGAAGCTTCAAGAACATAATAACTGATAGACATAAGATATGGTAGCATTCTATCTTTACAAATATGATATTTCTTTCCATCAAAGACCAGAATACCTTTATTTTTCACACAGTTCATGTTCTCCATCAGTAAAGAATAATGAAGGGAACCTGGCTCTGATACCAATTGAAAGTGCCCAATTAAAGTATTTTATCACTGAGAGGGGGAGGGGTGAATTAGTGATACTATTTTACTTTTATGTTTCTTTTCAATTGAAACAACCTTCACCTCCTATTAAAGATTTCAATTTTATACTAAGAAATAAATCAACACACATCCAAAAGAACACAAAGATTTAAAAGGTTCACTATTCAATAAGAATATCTACGTCCTTGGTATGGTTTGGAAATGATACAATACCATAAAATCCACTAGAAATCAATCATTTGATTACAATGAGGATGATGTACCCTTTCACTCTTGTAGCACTATGAAACAATATAACTAGTGCATGCACATCCTCTTAAACAATAGGGTAATGCAATTGTTTTGTAACAACTCATGTTACTTGTGATTCTTTTCATGTCAACAAGTGTATTCAATTAAAATACAATTCATCAATTCCTTACCCAAAAGAAAGGTAAGAACCACCTAGATTTTGTTATAAAACACTGAGTCTGATATTTTTTGACTCTGATTCCTCTGAGTCTGATTCTTAAAAAACAATACTCCCAGTCCAATTTTATGATAGAATTCAATAGAGTATAATTAACACCACTTCAATTCACGAATACATTTATCAAGCCGAATATAATATGAATGAATTAGAACCACTTTAAAACAATTATCAAGCCGAATATAATTGATCTCTTCTTCTCTCTAGAAACCTGGAGCTTCTCTCTCTTCTGAAGTGAATAGTGAAAGCTTTTGGAAAGTACAAATTACTTTCACCTTTTATAGGTGGCCCAAAAAAGGTTTAGGTGGGAATCCCAAAACATTTTCCTGCTCACCTAAATTCACCCAAAATTTCATTTCACCTAAAATCTTAGAATGAATTTTGACTTCTTCAAAACTTCTCGATTCTTCTCAAAACTTCTATAATCTTCACCTTTTCTTCTTCAGTATCCCATTTAAATTGCTAAGACCGATTTCAATTGGTAAGAATACATGGGTCTGATCAAATGAGCCCGATTCCTCATGCCGATTGCTGAATACAATACTCATAACCGATTTGAATATAAATCTTTTTATTTTAAATTTCATCTCCCCCTCGACAAATCATTCATCAATATTCTTCTATTTTATTTTCTCTTAAACCCCTTGAGAAACAATACTTCATTCAAAGAACCAGTGCTTGAATCATGACTACCTTCATGAATTTGAAATCATTGAGGATCATCTTCAACATCATCTTCATTCAATTGGAAAGTATTGTAACTTTCCATTCATTACTAATTCTTTCTTTTCATATCAACCCAAGAATGATATTTTATGAATACAAATGGAATGGATACGATTATCTTGAATATGATCGTTTCTTGTTATGATCATTCTGGTTGCGATCATTCTGGATATGATCATTCTAGATATGATAATTTATGGTTATGATCATTCTAGATACGATCATTCTAGATACGATCATTTTTGGTTACGATCATTCTGGTTATGATTGCTAGGTATGATCATATACAATCTGAAAACAATTCCTTCTTGATCGAAACCATCTCTTTTCATTTTATTCTTCCTAAATACGATCAATTACATTCTGAATACAGTTCCTTTTTCATTGGTATCATCTCTTCTCTTTCATCCAGATCTGATCAATTTGAAAAACAATCAGCACCACCTCTTACTCTTCTACCGGAACCTCTTTTCAATCGGTACCACTTTTAATTGGCACCACTTTTCATTAACACCACTTCTTTTACTTTCACCTAGAATCCAATTGTTTTGAAATACAATCGATACTGTCTCTTTCTATTCTTATCTGTACAAATTCTTCAATCATCACTGCCTCTTCAAACTGGATACGATTATTTTGAAAAGCAATCGGTACCACTTCATTCTCTCTTCCATTCAGATATGATAATTTTGAATGTGATTCTTTTCTAATTGATAGAATCTCTTTTACTCCCCCTTTCTTCTATAAAAATTGCATCAAAAGTTCTCACATAAACTCATGATTTATATGAAATACGAATTGGAAAATCATCATCACAATTGGTTCGAATAGTAGTCATAGAGACTCCGATTCTCTTACAAAATAGCCACTTCTTTCTCATTGGTTCTAGTGTGAAACCGATTACCAGTTACTTCCAACATGATACATTCTTCCGTAAAACCGATTATTTTTTAAGCTGATAAAATATTTTACAAAACAAAGCACCGTGAGACTGATTCTTTTGAAACTGAAATTCCTATTCTTTTGAAAACAAAAACTCAAAACAATTGTTTCCAACACAAGTGAAGCGATTTATTTTCTTCAATACCAACCTTGAAAACAAAAGACAACTCTTGAAACCTTCATCACCTTCATCATCAGCCTAGTCCCAACAATCCCCCCTTTAGATTTTGTTATCAAACAAGTTTCATAATCACTAAACTTTGTAACCTCAAGAAATGGATTACATATCAATAATTCTAAGCCTACCTAATCTATCACATTGTATGAAATAAGAATCATTTATATCAAAACCATGCTATCCAAATGCAGTGATCATGAAAAACTATTTCTTTCATGACAACCTCCCCCTTCATCATCAACTTGGTCCCAAAAATCTCCCCCTTTATATTTTTTTGTCAACCAAGTTTCACAAATCACTAAACTTTGTAACCTCAAGCAATAGATTACATATCAATAATTCTAAGGCTATGTGAGCTAACTCATTGTATGAAACAAGAATCATCAATAGCAAAACCATGCTATCCAAAAGTAGTGATCATGATGACCCCTTTCTTTTATGAAAAACTATTTATTTTATTCATAATTCTTGGAAAACAAATCAATTTATTTTCCTACAACCACTCCAATAAATAGTTAGAATATTTCACACACAAAACCATGATTAATTCACAACTTACCCACAAATCTATCTTTTAAGCAAAATATTTATTAAACAATAAAATTATAACCTTTGAAAAAACAATCCAAAGGTAAGATGAGAGTGGGGATAGATACACATACTTCAAACTTGAAGAGAAAGAGGTTGGAAACCCATGTTCAACCTAATTTTTGAGAATGATTCCTTCGATAAAGGTTTTTTTTTGAAAATATCAGCAACTTGTTCTGATGTTGGAATATACTCCATATTCAATTAATTATTCTCCACATGCTCTTTGATGAAATGATATTTTATATCAATATGTTTAGAATGAGAAAGTTTCAAAGGATTCTTGGTGAGATTGATTTTTCTTTGATTGTCCCAACCCAATAGCAAGGGTAACTTCACTTCGACAAGTAAATCTTCCAATTGTGTTTTCAACCACATAAGTTGAGTAGTGTCTTGAGTAGTAGCAACATGCTTAGCTTCATCCATACCGAGAGTTACTAAATTTTGTTTCTTTAAATTAAAACTAACACAATTCTTTTCCAGAAAGAATACACCACCAGATGTGGATTTTTCTATCATCAACATTTCCTGCCCAATCTCCATATGAATACTGTAACAATTAAATACAATTTGAGATATCATATTTGATTCCAAAGTTTATTGTGACTTTGATGTATTTGAGAATTATTTTTCCAAAATGTAAATGTGATTATTTTAGACAACCTTGAAATCTTACACATAAGGTAACTACATACACAATGTTGGGTCTTGAGGCTGTCAAATACAGTAGACTTCCAATTGACTTCTGATACTCTTTTTGATCAACTTATTTTACTTCTCCATATTTACTCATCTTTGTTCTTACTTAAATGGGTGTGTAAACAAGTTTTTAATTTTCCATTTCAAACTTCTTGGGAAGTTATTTTGAAAACATTTCTTGGGAGAGGAAAATGTATCCTTTTTTTGATATATTTGTAAACCAAGAAAGTTTTTCATTTCTCCCAGCATGGACATTTCAAATACATTATTCATTTCTTCAGAAAATATTTCATAGCTTCCTTCATCATTCCCAGCAAAGATAATATCATCAATATAAATAATTACAATGAGGGGATACTCTTAAAGTTCTATGATGTAAATATTTTTATCCACTCTTCCTTTGTTAAAATTCATCTTTCTTAAGCATGTATTCAATTTGGAATACTATTACCTTAGAGATTATTTTAGGACATAACATTCCCTTTTCAATCTACACACATAACCTTAATATTTTCCAATAATAAAGCCACAAGGTTGTTCAATATAAACCTCTTCTTCAAGATTACCATTTAATAATGCAGATTTAACATCCGTTTGAAATATCATATAGCCTCGTTGTATGACAATAACAAGAAAGATTCCGATTGTTTGAAGTCTTTCCATTGGAGAAAAGGTTTTATAAAAATCAAGACCCTCAATCCATGAATAACCTTAGCAAACCAGTCATGGTTTGTTTCTTATAACTTCACCTTTTTCATTCAACTTCTTCTGAAAAACCCATTTTGTTCCAATGATGTTTTTGTTTTCAGGATTGGGTATGAGTTACCATGTATTATTCTTTTAAATCTGATCCAATTCTTCATTCATAGCTTGAACCCATTCTGGATGATCAAAATATTCTTTCACATCATTCAGTTCTACTTTTTAATACGAATAAGTATGTGTAATTCAATTGGTTGTTCTTATTATTTGAACCTTATAATGTTGATCACTAATTATATTATGTGCTTCCACATGTTTCCTCAGCCTTGGATATGATTTTTGATTGTATTCCTCATCACTAGAAATAACTGATTCTGATTCTTCACCTTTATTAGGATTACAATCGTTTTTATCCTTATTAGAATTATCTTCTTCAACTTTCTTAACTTCATTGTCCACCTGAACATGTTTCTCTTTCTCAGATACTTCAATCACTTTCAAATCAACTGAATCAAAAATTCTTTTTGTTTATTTTTTGAAGCATATGTACACTCTTGCTTCCATAGTATAGCAAAAAAATATTCCATCCTCACATTTCTACTCAAACTTACCATAGTTTCCACATTTATTATTTATAATACAAGGAATACCAGATACTCTAAAGTGCTTCAAACTTGGAGTTTTTATATTAAACAATTCACAGGGAGTCATACCTAATTGATACCTAGACCTATAGAAACAAAAATTATGAATTTAAACAACAGTACTCATGGTTTACCTCCAAAAGTAATGAGAAAGGCCACGCTCAAGTAACATACTTCTTCCTATTTCCACCAGGATTCTATTCTTTCTTTCAGCAATCCCATTTTTTTGGGGAGTGTATGGAGAGCTATACTCATGATGAATTAAATGCTTCTCAAGATATTATTCAAACTATTCACTTCTATATTCACCACTATTATCATTTATCAACTTCTTCACAAAATACTAACATTCTTTTTCATCTTTTCTTCTGAAACTTTTAAACATTTTCACAGCGTTTGATCTATGTTTCATATACATAACACAAGTAATGCGAGTAAAACCATTAATGAAAGTAATGAAGTAATTATCTCCATGTTTTGATTGTTTTCTCATTATCCCACATATATTGGTATGGATCAGCTCCAGGGGTTATTTTTAACAAATATAAAATTTATTGTGCACAACATTTGTAATTTTTCCTTTCCGAAAAATAATGCAACACCAATATATTCTTCTTGGAAAAATAGGAATTTCTCAGACACTGTCTCTTTTGAATAACTTGATTATGTTTCTCTAACAAATATGTCCAAGCCTTTTATTCCATAATTGATTCTCTTCCACCATACTCATGTAATAAGAGTTTTGTGAATCACCAACCTAGAACAAATTTCCTTTTGTACGTTGGCCTCTTGTAACAATCTTTCCATCTTCTTCACTCTTTATAATAAATCCATCTTTCTTGAAGATAACCTTGTTACCCTCATCACACAATTGTGACACACTAAGTAGATTGTGTTTCATCCCATCAACACACAATGTTTTCTTAGATTTCATATTTTATTTTCCAATTATGGATGACCCAACACCTTTGATTTTCAATTATTCATCATTTCCAAATGTAAATGTGACTTCTTTAAAATATTTCACATCCTTCAACAATTTCAAGTCTCCTATCATGTGGAAGGAACACCCACTATCAAGTATCTAGGGTTGTTCTCCTTTCATGAATTTCAATGCAGTTTCAACAACAAGATCCATTTCTCGTTTCTTTTATTTATTCACCTTTAGCTGCTGAGAATTGAGAATCTTTTGCTGAGCCACTAACAAAACAAGACATCATTTTGAAAGGTTTCCAAGTTGATCACATATCTCACAAAGAGTTTCCAAATGCTGAAACCTATTTTCAATCTTTAATTCATTCTTTTAAGATTTATTCATGACAAAATTCACATTATTAATTCTTTGAGGATATTGACTCCCCCTCAATATCTGCCTTTCATAGCCTATGAGATAATAGTAATGCTGTTGATTGAACTAACACATAAAAGATGTGTGTCTGAATCCCCCACAATACTAGTAATAGCCATATAAAGAGTATTTTACTATGAAACCTCCATACTAATCAGAATTGTGAAAAAATTTCTCAACTATATTCTTTTCAACCTTGATAGGATCAGAAGTATTTTAATTTTTTTTGGATCCAAATAAAACCTTTTCAGACTCAGTATGTTCTATAACATCTGAATTCTTCACTTTGACCACATACATAACTTTCCCAGCATTCTTATTTTTAGAAACAATTCCATTCTTTCTCTCACTCTTTAAAGGTATATTTTGTTAAACCTTCTTGAGTTTCTTATTATGAGAACATTCACTAACTTTAGTGATAGAGTTTTAGAAACTTGTACATTTCTTTTCAGATTTAGAATGTTTTTGTTGGAAAAGTTCCAACTCTTCTTCTTTTTTCCTTCAAATTCACTTCCAAAAGCACATTATGTTTCTTTTCTTCTTCAAGATATTTCTTTAGGTCATCAATTTATTTCACCAACTTCACCTTTTCATTAGTAAAACATTCTAGATCTCTTGGTGAGGAATATTTATCTTCCAATTTTTTATTTTTATTTTTCAAGACATCTAATATTTCTCAGACGCTCTTTCAATTCTTCTTTCAAATAATTCTCAAGATGAGTTTCTTATTCTTCAGAACTATTGATTCTGAATTATTCATAATTCACTGTTGTAATAAAAGTATTTTCAATACTATAATCAATTGATTTTTTTGGATTCAACATCACTCTCTTCTTCTTCATCATTGTTAGACAAGAAAATTATTTTTTTTATTTTAATAATTTATTTTCTTTCTTTTTTCTCCCTTTTTCTTCTATGATTTTTTTTCTTTCTTTCTTCAATATCACTATCCTCTTCATTCTTTATTAGAGTAAAATTAGCCAAAAAGTGACTAACACCTCCAAATTAAAAACATTTCAAGGGAAGTTTCCCTTTGTATTTCACTATACCTCTTTTCAGATTGTTAGAAAACAAGGATAATATTTCATTGAGATTTTTACATACTTCATTTTCCGAGTCAGAATCACCAACTTCATCTTTAATAACAATATTCTTTGAAATTTCTTTCTTTGTATCCTTGAAATACATTTCTCTATCAACCTTTTTTTATCTTCATAGCATTCTCTCTTCTCATTTCATAAGTGATACGAGTGCTATGTAAATCATCAAGAGATAATATTTCAAGATCTCTATCTTCCAATGAAGAAACTTTTGCAATGAATTTATCAGGTAGGATTCTCAAGATATTTTTAACAACTATAGAGTCCTTAAACTTGTCACCAAGACATATGATAGTATTCATAATGTCATTCACCCTGGTAAAGAATTCCCAAATAAATTCATACTCACCCATCTTCAAATCTTCACACTTTAATCATCATATTTGTAACTTTTCTTTCTTCAAATTTTTATGGACTTCATATATATTTTTCAATTTATCCCATATACCTTTAGCTGTGGAAACAACTTTTAACCTCAAGAATTCACTTTTAGAAAGTAATGATAATATAGCATTCTTGGCCCATTTATCATTCTCAAGAAACTTCTTGTCAACAGGTGTAAGTGGAGAACTATCATTAATGGGAGGAAACCCAACTGTTGTAGCTTCAATAACATCATAAATGATAGACATAAGATATGGTAACATTATATATTTCTAGATATGATAGTTATTTCTATCAAAGACTAGAATAACTTTACTATTCATATAGTTCACATTCTCCACCAGTAAAGAATAGCGAAGGGAACCTGGCTCTGATACCAATTGAAAGTTCCCAATCAGAGTATTGTATCAATGATAGGGGAGGGGGTGAATCAGTGATACTATTTTCCTTTTATGTTTATTTTCAATTGATTCAATCTTACCCTCCTGTTAAATATTTCAATTCCCTACTAAGAAACAAATCAACACATATCCAAAGGAACACAAAGATTTACAAGGTTCACTATTCAATATCAATAGCTACATCCTTGGTATGGTTTGAAAATGACCCAATACAATACAATCCACTAGAAATCAATCATTGGATTACAATGAGTAGGATGTACCCTTTAAATTTTATAGAACTATGAATCAATACCACTATTGCATGTGAATCCTCTTAGCACAATAGGGTAATACAATTGTTTTGTAACAACTCATGTTACATGTGCTTCTTTTCAATTCAAAAAGTGTATTCAATTGAAATACAATTCATCAATTCCTTACCTAGAATAATGGTAAAAACCACATGGAATTTGTTATGAAATACTCAGTTCAATATTTTTTGAGTCTGATTCCTCCAAGTTCGATTCTTACAAAACAATACTCCCAGTCCGATTTTCTGATAGAATGCAATAGAGTAGAATCGACCCCACTTCAATTCCTGAATACAATTGTCAAGCCGAATATAATATGAATGAATCAACACCACTTGAAAACAATTTTCAAGCCGAATAGAATTGATCTCTTCTTCTATCTAAAAACCCATGGCCTCTCTTTCTTCTGTAATGAACAATACAAGCCTTTGGAAAGTACAAAGTACTTTTGACTTTTATAGGTGACCAAAAAAGGTTTAGGTGGGAATCCCAAAACATTTCCCCACTCACCTAAATTCACCCAAAATTTCATTTTCCCTGAAATATCGGAATTCATTTTGAATTATTCAACACTTCTCAAAACTTCCAAAATCTTAACCTCTTCTTATTTAGTATCACATTTCAATTGATGAGACCTATTTCAATCAGTAGAAATACATGGGTTCGATCAACTAGATCCGATTCCTCATGCCAATTGCTGAATATGATGCTGATAACCAATTTGAATCTAAATATTGTATTTTAAAGTTAATCTCCCCTTGATAAATCATTCAACAATATTCTACTCTTTTCTTTTCTCTTGAACCAATTTAGGAATAATACTTCATTCAAAAAACTATTTCTTGAATCATGACTACCTTCATGACTTTGAAATCATTGAGGATTTGCTATAGTATCATCTGAATTCAATTAGAAATTATTGTAACTTTCCATTCATTCTCGTTTATTTCTTTTCATCTCAACCCAAGCATGACCTTTTATAAATAAAAATGTTTAAGATATGATAATCCTGAATATGATCATTTCTTGTTACGATCATTATGGTTACGATCATTCTGTTTACGATCATTCTGGTTACGATTATTCTGGTTATGATCATTCGGGATATGATCATTCTAGATACGATCATTTCTGGTTACAATCATTTTGGATACCATCATTCTAGATATGATCATTTTTGGTTATGATCATTCTGGTTACGATTGCTGGGGATGATCATATACAATATGAAAACAATTCCTTCTTGATCGACACCATATCTTTTCCTTTTCTTATTCCTAAATACAATCAATTACATTCTGAATACGATTCATTTTTGATCAGTATCATCTCTTCTCTTTCAGCCAGATCCAACCAATTTGAAAAAAAATTATCACCATCTCTTACTCTTTTATCAACACCCCTTTTCAATAGGAACCAATTTTCATTAACACCACTTTTCATCGGCACCACTTCTTTTACTTTCACCTAGAATCCAATTGTTTTGAAAGATAATCGATACTATCTTTTTCTCTTCTTATTGGCACAACTTCTTCAATCTACACCACCTCTTCAAACTGGATATGATTGTTTAAAAAAATAATCAGTACCACTTGTTTCTATTTTCCATCAGGATACGATAAATCTAAATGTGATTCTTTTCTAATTGGAATAATCTATTTTTCTCCCAATTTCTTCTATCAAGATTGAATCACAAGTTCTCACATAAAATCATGATTTATATGAAATACGAATCAGAAATGAATTTTCACAATTGGTTTGAATCACAGTCAAAGAGAATCCTATTTTCTACCAAAATATCCACTTCTTTCTCATTGGTTTAAATATGAAACTGATGGCCAGTTACTTCCAACATGATACATTCTCATGTGAAAATCATTCTTTCTAAATATGATCAAATCTTTTATGAAACAAAGCACTGTGAGACTGATTCTTTTGAAACCACAAGTATGATTCTTTTGAAAACAAAAACTCAAAAAAAAAAAAAATTCCAAAAAAATTGAAGCGATTTATTTTCTTCAAAACCGACCTTGATGACAAAAGACAACTCTTGAAACCTTCATCACCTTCATCATCAGCTTGGTCCCAACAATCCCCCCCTTTGGATTTTGTTTTCAACCAACTTTTAGAAATCACTGAACTTTCTAACCTCAAGAAATATATTACATATCAACAATTCTAAGCCTATGTGACCTAACTCATTATAGGAAACAAGAATCATTAATAGAAAAATCGTGATATCCAAAAGTAGTGATCATGAAAACCTATTTATTTCATGACAACCTCCCCCTTCATCATCAAATTAGTCCCAAAAATCCCCCCCTTTGGATTTTGGTTTCAACCAAGTTTCATAAATCACTGAACTTTTTAACCTCAAGCAATGGATTACATATCAAAAATTCTAAGCCTACGTGAGCTAAATTATTATAGGAAACAAGAATAATTAATAGCAAAACCTTGCTATCTAAAAGTAGTGATCATGAAAACCTCTTTATTTCATGAAAAGCTATTTATTTTATTCATTCTTACTAGAAAACAAATCAATTTATTTTCCTACAACCACTCCAATAAATATTTATAATAGTTCACACACAAAACAATTCTGAATTCACAGCTTACTCACAAATCTCTCTTTTAAGAAAAATATTTATGAAAAAAATACAATTCTCCCCTTGAAAAAACAATCCAAAGGTAAGATGCGAGTGGGTAAAGATACACATACCTCAACTTTTAAGAGAAAGAGGCTGGGCACCCATGTTCAACCTCATTTTTGAGAATTATTCCTTCGATAAAGGTTTTGTGAAAATATCAGCAACTTGTTCCGATGTTGGAACATACTCTAGATTCAATTCATTATTCTCCACATGCTCTTTGATGAAATGATATTTGATATAAATATGTTTTAAATGAGAATGTTTCATAGGATTATTTGTGAGATTGATTGTACTTTGATTGTCACAACCCAATAGCAAGGGTGACTTCACTTCAACAAGTAAATTTTCCAATTGTGTTTTCATCCACATATGTTAAATAGTGGCTTAATTAGCAGTAAAATGATCAACCTAAGTCATACTGAGAGTTACTAAATTTTTTCTTTGAATTCCAACTAATACAATTCTTTCCCAGAAATAATACACTACCAGATGTGGATCTTATATCATCAACGTTTCCTACCCAATCTGCATCTGAATACCCAAAAAATTCAATACAATTTGAGCTATCATATTTGATTCCAAAGTTTTTTGTGCCTTTTATGTATCTAAGAATTATTTTCCAGAAAGTAAATGCAATTATTTTGGAGCACCTTGAAACCTTGCACATAAGGTAACAACATATACAATGTCAGGTCTTGAGGCATTCAAATACAATAGACTTCTAATCATCTTCTGAGACTCTTTTTGATCAATTTATTTTCCTTATCCATATTTACTCTGTTTTGTTCCTACTGAAATGGGTGTGGAAATAGGTTTTGAATTTTCCGCGCCAAACCTCTTGAGAAGTTATTTTTAATACTTTTATTGGGAGAGGAAAATGTATTCTTTCTTTTGCTGGATTTGTAACCCAAGAAATTATTTTATTTCTCTGAGAATGGAAATTTCAAATAAATTATTCATTTATTCAACAAATATTTCATAGATTCCTTCATTATTCCGAGAAAAGATAATATCATCAACATAAACAATTACAATGAGGGGATACTCTTGACTTTCTCTGATGTAAAGATTGTTATTCATTCTTCCTTTGTTAAAATTCATCTTTCTTAAGAATGTATCTAATTTGGAATATCGTGCCCTCAGAGCTTGTTTTAGGCCATACAATTCCATTTTCAATCTATACACATAACCATCATCTTTTCCAATAACAAACCCACAAGGTTTCTCAATAAAAATCTGTTATTCAAGATCACCATTTAAGAACGAAGATTTAACATCCATTTGAAAGATCTTGCAGCCTCATTATGCAACAATAACAAGAAAAATTCTGATTATTTCAAGTATTTCTAGTGGAGAAAAGGTTTCATCAAAATCAATACCCTCAATCTGTGAATACCCTTTTCAAACCAATAATTCTTTATTTCTTATAACTTCACATTTTTCATTCATCTTGTTCTGTAAAACCCATTTTGTGCCAATGATGTTTTTGTTTTTAGGATTTTGTATGAGGTCCCATGTATTATTCTTTTAAATCTGATCCAATTCTTCATTCATGGATTGAACCCATTTTGGATTCTCAAAAGATTCCTTCACATCATTCGGTTCCACTTTTTAACACAAAGAAGTATGTGTAATGGAATTGGTTGTTCTTCTTGTTTGAACCTTCTAATATTGATCACCAATTATATTCTGTGCTTCCACATGTTTCCTTAGCTTTGGATAACATTTTAGATTGTCTTCCTCATCATTGGAAATAGATGAGTCTTATTCTTCACCTTTATTAGGATTATAATCATTTATATCCTTATCATAATTATATTATTCAACTTGATTAACTTAATTGTCCACCTAAACATGTTTCTATTTCTTAGATACTTCAATCACTTTCAGATAAACTAAATCAACAATTATTTTTATTTCATTATTGAAGAATCTGTACCCTCTTCCTTCTGGAGAATATCCAAGAAATATTCCATACTCACCTTTCTCATTAAACTTACCATAGTTTCCAACTTTCTTATTTATAATACAAGGACTCCCGAATACTCTAAAGTGATTAAAACTTGGAGTTTTTCCATAAACAATTCATAGGGAGTCATACCTGATTGAGGCTTGTAGAAACAACAATTCTGAATATAAACAGAAGTACTCATGGCTTACCTCCAAAAGTAATAAGAAAGGAAATTCTCAAGTAACATGGTTCTTTCCATTTCCACAAGACTTATATTCTTTCTTTTAGCATTCCCATTTTGTTGGGGAGTGTATGGAGAACTATACTCATGTTGAATTCCATACTTCTCAAGATAGTCTTCAAACTCTTCACTTATGTATTCACCACCATGATGAGTTCTCAACTTCTTTATAGAATACTCACATTCTTTCTCAGCTTTTCTTATAAAACTTTTAAACATTTTCAAGGTGTCTGATTTGTGTTTTATGTACATAACACAAGTAATGCGAGTAAAATCATTAATAAAAGTAATGAAGTACTTATATACATTTGTTTATTTTTTACTCATTGGCCAACATATATCGTTATGGATCATCTCCATGGTTTGTTTTGAACAATTATCAACTTTCTTATGCACAAAATTTTTAATTTTTCCTTTTTGGAAAATAGTGCAACACCAATATCTTCTTCTTGGGAAAAAAGGAATGTCTAGGACACTGTATCTTTTAAATAACTTTCTCATGTTTCTCTAACATATATGTCCAAGCCTTTTCTTACATAACTAATTATATTCCACCATACTCATGTTATAAGAGTTTTGTGAATCACCAACCTAAAACAAATTTCGTTTCATACATTAGCCTCTTGTAACAATCTTTCCATCTTCTTCACTCTTTACAACAAATCCATATTTATTTAAGATAAAATTGTTACCCTCACCAAAAAATTGTTAAAAAATTAGTAGATTGTGTTTCATCCCATTAACATACAATGTTTTCTTAGATTTCATCTTTTCTTTTCTAATGATGGCTGACCCAACACCTTTGATTTTCAATGATTCATCATTGAAAAATACCACTGTGACTTCTTTAAAATCTTCCACACCCTTAAACAATTTTAGGTCTCCTTTCATGTGGTAGGAACAACTACTATCAAGTATCCAAGTTCATTCTCCTTTCATGGATTTCAATGTAGTTTCAATAACAAGATCCATTTCTCCTTTATTTTCTTTATTCACCTTCAGCTATTGAGAATTGAGAATCTTTTTCTGAGCTGGTAACAAAACAAAACATCCTTTTTCAAGGTGTCCAGGTTGACCCCATCTCTCATAAATAGTTTCCAAAGGTTGGAACCTATTTTCAATATTTAATTCATTCTTTTAATATCTCTTCATGAAAACATTGACATTATTCATTCTTTGAGGATATTGACTCCCCCTCAATCTATTCCTTTCATAACCTATGGAATAATAGTAATGTTGTTGATTAAACCAACAGATACCTACTATGTGTCTGAATCCCCCAAAATATCAACAATACCCATAGAAAGAGTTTTTTCCTCTACAACCTCTATACTGATCAGAATTGTGAAAACATTTCTCAACCATCTTCTTTTCAGCCTTGATAAGATTAGAAGTATTTGAAATTTTTTCAGTTCCAGATAAAACTTTTTCAGACTCCAGATGTTTTGTAACATCTGAATTCTTCACTTTGACCACATACATAACTTTCCCAACATTTTTCTTTTCAGACACAGTTTCATTATTCCTCTAACCCTTAAAAGGTATCTTTTGTTGAAAATTCTTGATTTTCTCATTATGAGAACATTCACCAAATTCAATGATAGAGTTTTGGAAACTCATACTTTTTTTTAGATTCAGAAGTTTTTGTTGGACAAGTTCTAACTCTTTTTTTTCCTTTAGCTTCACTTCTAAAAGAACATTACAATTATTTTCTTCTTAAAGACATTTATTGAGGTCATCAATTTCTTTCACCAACTTCACCTTTTTATCAGAAAAACATTCTAGATCTCTTGTTGAGGAACATTTATCTTCCAAATTTTTCTTTTTCTTTTTAAGCCTTCTAATATTTCTCAGACACTCTTTCAATTCTTCTTTCAAATGATGTCCAAGTTGATTTTATTCTTCTTTTGAACTACTACTTCCAAATTCTTCACTATTAACTATTGCAATAAAAGTATTTTCAATACCATACTCAATGGATTTTTTGGACTTAGAATCACTCTATTATTCTTAATCATCTTTGGACAAGAAACTTCTTTTTTTTTGATTTGAGGAATTTCTTTTATTTTTCTTTGTATCCCTTTTTCTTCCATGATCTTCTCGTCTTTCTTTATTCAATATCACTATCCTCTTCTTTCTTTATTCAAGTACAATTATCCATAAAGTGACCAACACCTCCACATTCAAAACATTTAAAGGGAAGTTTACCTTTTTATTTCCTTATACCTTTTTCACATTGTTAGAAAACAAGGATAGAATTTCATTGAGATTTTTACATACCTCATTTTCAGAGTCAGAATCACCAGCTACATCTTCAATAAAAATATTCATTGAATTTTATTTATTCATAGCCTTAAAAGAAATTTCTCTATAAACCTTTGTTATTCTCTTCATAGAATTCTATATTATCCTTTCATAAGTGATAAGAGTGCTATGTAAATCATCAAGAGATAATGTTTCAGGATCTCTATCTTCCAATGAAGAAACCTTTTCATAGAATTTGTTTGGTAGGATTCTCAATATATTTTCAACAACTGTAGATTCCTTTATATTTTAACTAAGACATATGATAGTACTCACAATTTCATTTACCCTGGTAAAGAATTACCCAATAGATTTATGCTCACCCATCTTCAAATCTTAATACTTCAGTGTCTATATTTGTTACTTTGCCTTCTTCACTTTTTTATTGCCTTTGTATATGTTTTTAGATTTATCCCATATAACTTTAGCTATGGAAACACATTTCACTCTCAATAATTCACTTTAAAAAAGTGATGATAATATAGAATTCTTAGAACTTTCATCATTCTCAAGAAACTTCTTATAAATAGGTGTAAGTGGAGCACTATCATCAATAGGATGAAACCCAACTGTTGCAGCTTCAAGAACATCATAACTGATAGACATAAGATATGGAAGCATTATATTTTTCCAGATATTATAGTTCTTTCCATCAAATACCAGAATACCTTTACTGTTCACAGAGTTCATGTTCTTCATCAACAAATAATAGTGAAGGGAACCTGGCTCTGATACCAATTGAAAGTTCCAAGTCAGAGTATTGTATCACTGAGAGGGGGAGGGGTGAATCAGTGATACTATTTTCCTTTTATGTTTCTTTTCAATTAAAACAACCTTTGTCTCCTATTAGAGATTTCAATTCCCTAATAAGAAACAAATTAACACATATCTAAAAGAACGTAAAGATTTACAAGGTTCACTATTCAATAAGAATAGCTACGTCCTTGGTATGGTTTGAAAATGATCCAATACCATACAATCCACTAGAAATCAATACTTGGATTACAATGAGTAGGATTTACCCTTTCACTCGTGTAACACTATGAAACAGTACAACTAGTGCATGTGCATCCTCTTAGCACAATAGAACAATACAATTATTTTGCAACAACTCATGTTACCTATGCTTCTATTCAATTCAACAAGTGTATTAAATTGAAATACAATTCATCAATTACTTACCCTAAAGAAAGTTAAGAACCACCTGGACTTTGTTATGAAACACTGAGTCTAATCTTTTCTGAGTCCAATTACTCTAAGTCTGATTCTTACAAAACAATAATCCCAGTCCTATTTTTTGATAGAATGCAATAGAGTATAATTATAACTGCTTCAATTCCGGAATACAATTGTCAATCCGAATAGAATATGAATGAATCAACACCAATTGAAAATAATTTTCAAACCAAATAAAATTGTTATCTTCTTCTCTCTAGAAACCCAGAGCTTATCTCTCTTCTACAGTGAATAGTGAATGCATTTGGAAAGTACAAAGTACTTTCACCTTTTATAGGTGACCCGAAAAGGTTTAGGTGGGAATAAAAAAACATTTTTATACTCACCTAATTTTCCCAAAATGCCATTTCCCCTGAAATATCAGAATGCATTTTAACTTCTTCATCATTTCTTGATTCTTTTCAAAACTTACACAATCTTCACATCTTCTTCTTTAGACTACCATTTCAATTTCTGAGACCGATTTCAATCAGTAGGAATACATGGGTCCGATCAACTGGGTACGATTCCTCACGCCGATTGCTGAATACGATACTCATAATCGATTTGAATCTAAATATTGTATTTGAATGTTCATCTCCCCCTCGACAAATCATTCAACAATACTATTCTCCTTTATTTTCTCTTGAACCACTTTAGAAACAATACTTCATTCAAAAAACCAGTGCTTTAATCATGACTACCTTCATGACATTGAAATCATTGAGGATCAACTTTAGCATTGTCTGAATTCAATCAGAAAGTATTGTAACTTTCCATTTATTTTTGATTATTTCTTCTCATATCAACCCAATAATGATATTTTATGAATACAAATGGCCTGGATACAATTATCCTGAATATGACTATTTCTGGTTGCGATCATTCTGGTTACGATCATTCTGGATATAATAATTCTGGATACGATCCTTTCTGGTTATGATCATTATGGATATGATCATTTTGGATATGATCATTTTTGGTTATGATCATTCTGGTTATGATTGCTAGATAAGATCATATACAATCAGAAAACAATTCCTTTTTGATCAACACCATCTCTTTTCTTTTTCTTTTTCCTGAATACGATCAATTACATTCTGAATACGATTCCTGTTTGATTAGTATCAACTCTTCTCTTTTATCTAGATCGGATCAATTTGAAAAAAAATTAGCACTATATCTTACTCTTCTATCAATACCCATTTTCAATCAACACCACTCTTCATCGACACCACTTTTCATCGACACCACTTCTTTTACTTTCACCCAGAATCCAATTATTTTGAAAGAAAATTGATACTGTCTCTTTCTATTATTATCGATACATCTTCTTCAATTGGCACCGCCTCTTCAAATTGGATACGATTGTTTTGAAAAACAATCAGTACCACTTCTTTCTCTCTACCATTCAGATACGATAAATCTAAATGTTATTCTTTTCCAATTGGTATCATCTATTTTAATCCCCCTTTCTTATATCAAGCTTGCATCACAAGTTCTCATATCAACTCATGATTTATATGAAATATGAATCAGAAATTCATCTTCATAATTGGTTTGAATCGTAATCATAGATGCTCTGATTCTCTACCCAAATATCCACTTCTTTCACATTAGTTCTAGTGTGAAACCGATGACCAGTTACTTCCAACAAGTTACATTATCCTGTGAAACTGATTCTTTCTGAAGATGATCAAATCTTTTACAAAAAAAATCATCGAGAGATGGATTCTTTTGAAAAAAAAACTCAAAGTAATTGTTTCTAAAACAAAGTGAAATGATTTATTTTCTGCAAAACCAACCTTGACAATAAAAGAAAACTATTGAAACCTTTATCACCTTCATCATCAGCTTGGTCCCAACAACAACCAATATTACACTTTTTATCAATATTTTTCTTACAAACACTATCATAGATTAAATTTATGTTGATTAAATAGTTTTTGGTTTACCTAAAAAATATCTTTTAAATGGGTTTTCAGAACTTCTAAAATATGTTTTTGAAATGAGCATGATAAGTGAGCTTAAAATTTTATTTAATTTTAAAATTACTCAGAAAATAGAAGGAAATATTTTAACTCAACATAAATATAGTAGATATTTATTAAAACAATATTTTTTACAATTCATCTAGTATAAGTACTCTAGTAAGAATATCTATCAAACTAGATCATGATGATTCTAGGAAACCATTAGATCAAAATCCTTATATAGGGATGATAATAAGATCACTATACCTAATAACTAGTCAACCAATCATTATTTTTTTGTGTGTTTATGTGATAGATTCCAATAAAATCCAAAATAATCACATTTAAAATTGGGTAAGCATATTTTATATAATCATAAAGGTACTTTATGAATTGGTTTATTGTATTATTCTAGAAATTATTTTATATTTAAGAGTTACTCACATAATGAATTTGGTGGCTATTGGTTGGATATTTAAAGTAATCATAGAACATGAAATTTTCTATGAGAATATTTAGTTTTTTTTCCAAAAAGAAGAAACACTCAATTTCACTCTCAACTACTCAAGATGACTATGTGGTAGCTTGATGTTATTGTGCTTAAGTGTTGTGGATGAAATACACACTTACATATTTCAATTTTAGTTTTACTTAAACTTCAATTAATTATGATATCACTATTGATAATTCATTGTCTAAAAACCAAACACAACACTTATATTCAAATCATATAGATATAAGACACCATTTCATATTAGATCACACAAAACAATGAGAGATTATTCTTAAATTTATCATAATTAGAGAATAGATTTTTTACATTTTCATTAAACATTTAAATTCATATATATTCGAATATATTTAACAGATGTTGGAAATGATAAATTTAAAATGATATTCAATTAACTTCTTAGTTAACCTATCTATTAACATTGAAAAACTCATGAGAAATAGGGAGGGAAATTCATTTATAAATTTTCTAACTTTTTATACAGATTTTCTAATTTTCTAGAGGTTTAATAAAACATTTATTTTACAAGAATTAAATTTACTGAGAGATAAATTTTATCTTGATCTTAATTAATATTTTGATCAAAGAACATTTTTTAGTCTGTCACTGGTTTCTATCTTTAATACTATGGATTATAATAATTTCCAATTTTATTTTTTTAGAAATATCTTTAAATGGATAAGATCATTTGTAGGCATCAAAAGATGACTTATTCATGGTTTAATCCCTTTAATACAATTAACTGATGTTTTATTCTTGTTTTTTACTTCATTATATCTATGAAATTATTGAATATTCAAGGGGGATATGTATAATAAAAGGGAGTATATTTAAAAAATTAATTTTAATAGAACTTATTTGTTTACCAATATAGTTCAAAAATTTTCCCTACTTCTGCTTCTTCTTGAAAATACCAAAAGGTAGGAAATTTGTGAAATGTTATATAAGGTTTTAAGGGGGAGAAAATTGAGATAAATTATATAATTTTTTAGTTTTACATAAATAAAGAGAAATATTTTTTCATTAATTATATATATATATATATGTATATTATCTTTTAATAATGAGTTTTTTAAGTTTGTGAGTAAATGGGAAGAAATTTATTTCATCAGAAATTACCAAGAGTGTTTTTTTAAATTAAGTCAAAATTTTAATTTTCCCATGTTTTTTGTGTTTTTCAAAATGGGGGATATTATTGAGTCAACGACACATTTTATTCCTTTTATTTTGAAGATTTAAATATAACTAATAATAACTATAATTAACTTGATGTTGTGTTTTATTTATTTTTTATAGAATAAATTTCATGTAAATTTATTTTCAAAGGTATTAGTTGAAATATGAAAATATGAAAAATTGTGGTTTTATGTTAGATTACATTGAATAGATATAATATCACTATAGTTTTACAAGTTAATTTCATCAGAATATGGATATTTTTTTGGTGTCTAATAGAATATGGAGTTAAAGATTATGATTCCATTACAACTAACCCCAAAAGATATATACTCTGACCATTGTAGTTTCGTCTATAAATAGAATCACAACTTCAAAGATTATAAGAATATCATAAAATTGATTTAAATATGACGAAGGCTTTTAGTTATTTTGAATTTGTGTAACTCATTATTATTGAGAGAACTTATGATCTATGTAATATTTTCTTTCTGAGTTTTTTAAGAGCTATCATTGTGTGAAGTATTCATCATAATGTTCTTATAATTTTCCATTGTATTCATTATGATTTCAATCGTTGAGATTTAGTGATTCTAGAGATAGAAATATAGTGGGTTACCTGATTCTGCATGATTGAGGGCTTCTAGGGAATAAAGAATGAGCTTGTTTTAGTTAGCTTGATCAAGATATTTTGGAGATAAGAGGATAGAGATACCATTAAATAATATCAAAATCAAGGGATTATTGGGATAAGAATATAGGTTACCAAGGATCATATTTATTGATATTTCTCACATTTTTGATTAAAAGTGTGGTTTGGTAATAATATCCTTTTTAGAGTTCAAGTATTTTAATCCTTACTGAATGTTTTTTAAACTATGTTGTATTTTGGATTTATACTCCATTCATATATTTTATGGATATTATGAAATTCACAAAAGATTAATTTTCTCTATACTTACTGATTTAGTCAGGTAATTTTATCTTCCAATAGTTTTCATTTCTAATTAATTTACTTTTATACTTTTATTAAATGTGATTTAATCAAAAGTTATAATTTCAAATCAATATACACCTTAAGGTTGATGAAAATTGTGAGTTAAGTTTTTTACTATAATTTAACACCTTTTTTTTTGTTTTTAAGCCTTATTTTATTAGGATAATAGTTACATGAAAGAACCATATTTATATCATGAGACTATATAACTAATGAGGTATTTATCTTAAAATACTAGATTTGTATAATTTATTTAATGTTTGATTAACTTGAATTATCTGGACTTTACTGGACTGAATTAATTTGATCTCAAACCCCAATCATGAAGAAATATTTCAGTATTCCTATTTTTCACAATAATCACAAGGGTTGTCTAAATTTTCTTAGGTCCTTATGATATAGATAATCATAGGATAATCTTACCAATTTTTTTTCTTAGTAATGTATGATCATCAGAAGATAATATAAATAATAGTTTCTCTCTCTCTCTCTCTCTTATCTTTTTATTCTTCAACAGACAAGGATTATATTTCATAGTATTATTGAATATCTTATTTTCTTAGACAAAATAAATATTCAGGATAAAAATACTTACAGTCTCTTACCCCAAAATATTTTTCACCTTCTTATCCTCTATATCCATAGCCTCTTAAGAGAACACATAAATATTTTAAATATTCAGATCTGGAAATCCCATGATATTCAACATCATGATCTTGTCAATATTCTCAATAGAGTCATGTGGGTATGTACCCCATGATTCATGTCTTATTTTATTTCTTAGTTACTCCCTATGATATCATAATATTTAATTTTATTACAGGTTTTCTTAGTTTATTTCCACAAATACATAATACCCTCATTTAAGTTGGTCAAAAATATTCCAAAAAATTCTCTAACCTTTGGCCTTCTAAAATTCTCTTGAAATATTTAAACCATAATATAAAAAAATAGTTTTCAAATAACCTCAAATTTTCTACTTTTAATTCTAAAAAATTATTATCTTAAATCACAGCTGAATCTCCATCAAAATCATGATATTTTAGATTTTATAAACACATCAACATCATCACATTTACTTATTTTTCAAAATACTTCTTTTATAAATCTCACATTTTTTCAAACAGATAAACCCGACATATTATTAGAAGAATATTTTCTATGTTGTGAAAGTTCTCATAAAAAATTATGTATCATCAATCATACCTTCCATATGCTCTAGAATAAATTTCAAAATCTTAATGAAATATTACATATTCTCACGTAAATATTTTTTACCATCTATATGATCTAACATATTATATTAGCCCTAATACTTTTCAAAAATTCACTCTAATTCATCTTATATATAACCAATAAAATATTAAATATAAAATTATGGATATTTTATATGATCACATATCATAATGTGGTCTTTATTTTTCCAAATTTTAGTGTGAGAATCAATATATATCTTTTGTTTTTATCGGGATATATTGTGTATCACCAAGGAATAATTATGTACCATTTGAAAGATATTATGCATCAGAGTGAAACTCCCATATTTCATTACATATCATTCAAACAATTTTATATATCATAGTGAGATATTATGTTTATCCAATATTATATTTTGAGAAAAACCAAAAATATTCATTTCTCAATTCTTTATCTTTAACCCAAAAATCCAAAACTTTCAGAAGTAATCTCAAAACCACTTCAAACATTCTTTGTGTTTCTCCAGGCACTTCAATTCATCTAAAAAAATTCAAATAACTTTTAGAAACTATCATACTATTTCTAAATCTCTTTAACTTAATTCCCAAATCCTTATAATATATGAATATTCTTATTCATTATTTCATTATATTTCCACTAACTCAATTTCATTAGCTCTTTTTTAACCATAAAATCAACCAAGTGACTTCCATATAAAGTAACTTGAATGAAAAATAAACACAAGGATGGTTCCTCATGACCTATATCCTCAAAAACTCATTAATAATATTCATTATTCCTTTGATACATGTAAATGGAAATCCTATAACATATATAATAACCACACACTATATATCTTCATTAATAATATATATAAATAATAAAAACAACTCACTTCAAACTAAAAACTCCAAGATCAGTGATTTTTTATCAATATTTATCGAACATGAATAACTAAATATAAACAAAAAACCTTTCTTGGGTGCTTACTCTTCAAATTATTATCACATAAGACTGGGTACTCAAAAATCTTTATAATATTCTATTATCAACACATATTGAAATAATGAATTATTGACAAAAAATAAAACACTTTTCTAATTGGTTCAAAAATATTACCCTCTGTTTTTTTTCAATATCCATATCAAAAATATATGTCAATATATTGTCAATAATTTTTCTATAACTTTTTTATCTCCCCCTTTTTAAAAATAAATAAAAATTATCAAAAGTAAGGGGTAGTCACACTCATCTCATTCTCTAATCTTAACTAAAACTTTAGCATCCCCTATATAGAAAGTTAAACCTGATTCACTTAATATAAGGATAAACTCATATATATTTAACCAAGGGGATATAAATTAATCAAATCAAATTCAACATGAGCTAACTTATATTAAACAAACAATAGGGATTAATATAGACATAAAATTTGTCCTTAAATATGTCAACGTGTGATATAAAATCATATTTTCCTTTCTAGAGGCTATTGGTGAAGATATTAAAACAATATTTTACAATGAACTAAGAAAAAAAAACATCAAAAAAAATTTCTTTTATAAGTATGTTTCTACCCTTTTATGTTATTTATCTTCATAATTAACTCAATACACCATCCCCCTTTAAAAATAGAATAGATTTTCAAAAACCCTGTTCTTTTTTGAGATACAAATTTCATAATAAATCTAAATTTTTGGACAGAGAGTTCTTATGAAGGGTAAAATGAAATTTTAAACTAGTAAAATATAGTGTACATATTTTTTAAAGAATATATCTATCTTGAAATGGGGTTTTTACCCCAGGTCTAGGATTTTATGAGATTACAAGCCAATTAAAATTTTCAGAATATATTAATATTTAATAATTAAATATTAATTATTCCTCTTATGGAAATACTGATATATCCTAAATAGAATCATATATTTTAATTCTATCATTTCAGTTGAGTTTAGAATGGGATTTTTACCTAGGTGAGGTATAATCTTAGTCAGAGTTCTAGGATTGGGGGAAGACCCTTTTTAACAGGGTTTTATTTTTTTTATTTTGTTTTTATTTTTTCCCTCCCCCCAAACTTTTTATAACTAATTTCAATGGGAAAGAGGATTAACTTACACTATATGATTAGTATATGGATATAGGGGAAGGAGAAAATGGGTGCATAATTCTTCATCTGAGGAGTGGGTTTAGGATGAAATGACTACATAGCACGAATCCAAGCTCAAACTTTAGTGATTTTACCTTGAGGTTAGCTATAATTTAAGTTTTCACTATTTTTACAATTTTATTCTTAGTTTTAGGATTTTTTTTGGACTACTAAGGATATTTTATGGTCCATTGTTGCTTGATTTGGAGAGAGACAAGGGTTTCAGGAGCTTTATAGGGGATTTCCAATCAAGAAACCTGATCACATGGCATATAGGTATAGATAACACATGATGTGTGTTCTTATTTTTTCATGATATAGTAGATGATTACTATATGGAATGTAGTCTATGATAACACTTCATATAGGGTGATTTGGGGTGTGGTCAAGTACTTGTCTAGACACCCCTTGTGGAGGTCCATGGTCATGTAGGGTACATGACCAATCCCTATGTAATGTACACAACCAAACCATGTATGGGGTATTTATTCAGAGTGTATATGAGGCACATGGAAAAATACCCATTGTGAGTTACACTTTATGTTGGGTTGATACACATCATGTACTTGGGTTTCATACCCCAATTTTGGCTAAGACACATGTACAAAGGATGGATTTGAGAGTACATGTATTGTACTCAAAGGTATATGTCATGTATTATTCCCTAAGAGGGGTTTTTAGCATTTGCATGACCAAAATATGTGATTGGACTATAGATAAGTCCATTATGTGTGTTTTCCATGTATAATGCGATGGTGAGGAACTCATTGAAATTAGATTTTCATTAAAATTTGATCCAAATTTGGAAATATATGACGAAGAGTTTTTAATATGGGATAATTAATTAAAAGTTATCCTATGGGAGACATGGTATGAGACCCATACGAGGGTCATTAGAATAATGAAAATATGTGTAATTGAATCACCAAGGTTCATAAGTTGAGATATCACTGTATGGTCCTCAATTAGTAGATCGAGTTGTCATGAGGGATGCAATAAGGAGTTGTACCAGCCTCTTGAGGCTTGAATATCATTAATCCCATGGGATGAGAGAAAAATATGGGTGTGGGATTTAGTGGGGTGTTAATGATTAGGGAATTATAAGGATATAGAGTATCCTTATAGATTCTCATGTGGATGATATGGGAATGCAATGAGTTTGGCGTGATGGGACTATATGACCAGGGTGGTTTGGGTTGTCAGTTTGGGTGGATAGGTGTATTTTGAGTTATGCCTTTTGATGTGAGGCTAGGTTTGAGTGACTAGAACCCTAGTGGAGAGATTATGGTCCTGTTATTGGTTTCTAATTCCCTGATGCATGTATATAATGAGACCATTCTAGGAACAAATAATTCTCAGGTCTATAATATGGTTGGTGTATATGACGAATGATGTAATATAGGTAGTGATGATTTTGGGTGTATCACCAAACCCAAATAAATGGTGTGATCCTAAAATGGCTACAATAATTTTTATTTTCTAGGTTGCATGCTTTAGAGGCTAGCCTAGGGGGCGTATGATGGGTTTAGGTAGGTGGTTGACCCATGTGGTTGAAATGATATTTCTAGGATGATGTTCTCTTAAGTACACAAGATTCATTTAAAATATATGCATTTATGTGATATATGTGAATGTGGGTTCAGGCGTTAGAGATAATATTTATCTCTAGGTAATGACAACATGATACCTAGTTCCAGGTAGGGAATGTGACCCCCTTGAGTGTATGATATATAATGGTTTTAGGACTGTGGATTCCCAGAGTGGTTTAATTATGTTTTAAGGATGATTATACTTCCCTAGAGTGGATTCCTTATGTTTTAGAGATTTTTATATTTCACTTGGGTAGTTTTATTATGTTTTTTGTATGGTTATATTTCCCATATGTGGTTTCATCATGTTCCGAGGATGGTTATATTAGGTGGTTTAAATTGTTCTAGGGATAGTTATATTTCCCCTGAGGGGTCGTATGTGTTCAAAGACACTCAAACACTAGTCGGAGTAGGTTTGGTTAATCCTGGGTGGCACATTATAACCATATTATTATTATTTTTTATGTATTTATTTTATTTCAGTTGGTATTTTATTGGGATTGGTATATCAGATGCACATGAACTTGTTTATGACATCATATGATAGGTAAACCATCGGGGTGGCCTACTAAGTATTTATTTCCCACACCTATATGGGAACCTTGGTGCACATGTAGACCTTATATATTCTTTCATGTTGATCAAAATACATGTAGTGTATTAGGAAGAGGACCAATATTGTATGATTGGGTTGGAGCATCTCGATGGGAATTTGGAGCTTCTAATTGAGGTATGGCTCAAGGATGGAAGTAGAGCCTCTTTTACTTTTATATTATTCTATTTATTTTTACTTGTGATCTACCCAATGAGAGACCAGTCTTTGTGTATTGGAATTACTATTAGTTTTTATGATTATATTATTTCACATTTATTTATTATTAATAGTTATGTTTTGTTTCTTCCATGCACTCTTATTGTTGATGTATATGTTTTTTTATTATTTTCAATGTGTTACTTTGATATAATGGTATAGTATCCCCATGGTGACACCATAGACCCTTAATACTATTTTATAGATTCTGGTGTATGGGGAGGCATACACAAGGTCCTATGGTGACTATTGGTTTGGGAACTAGTCGAGTGGTCCAAGTCAGCGAAACATTACAAAGTGGTATTAGAGCCATTTTATTTTGTCTTACTATTTCAGGAGATGATATACACATGATTTATGAATGTTATGGAGCTAGTGATAGACCTCAGATTGGTGTGACATAAACAAATTTTCTAATGGAAAGTGAAACTTACTAGGTATATGGGATTAATAATCTTTATTTTTCTTTTATGATTATCTGATTTCACCTAGTGTGATGCAGTTGGTGTTTTGATTTATGATTTTTTTTGTTTTGGATCTTAACCCATTGGTAATATTTTTATATACATGCATTATTCTTGGTATGTAGGAATAAAAAGTCATACATTTTCTTTATTATGATTAATATCACTGATGATGAGTGTTAAACTATTTAATGTGTTAATAACAACTTATACAGTGTTTTCCCGTACAACATAGTGGTGGAATTTTTCTCAACCAAACCAAAATTTATTTTCTCTTATGATGGTTCATGTAGATTTTATAGAGATATTATCATCTATGGTAACTATAAAACACCTCATTGTAAGAGATTTATAGTGACCCATAATGGTTTGGTATAGACACTTGATGCCATGGTGATGAACCCATTGCGGGTTATTGAAAATAAGTTTGGTTACATAAAGTGTCAGAAAAAAATTATATGGTGTTTTACCATATTGTTTTATAGTGTAATTATACTTAATTGAACCATGTGACTACAATTATTGTTTACTTGACATATATCATCATGGTATGATGCCATTATATATATGTATTAGTGTGCTTGTATGAGATTGTAGTCCATGAGGGGGTAGTCTTCTATTTAGATGCTTGGTGAGGATTAATGCCCTTAAGGGAGGGTTAATTTTCATGTGGTGCATGATGTTCATATATGTATGTGAGACCATGGAGTGGCTATACATCATGTGAGTTTCCTTGGGGTTTTACACCAGGGAAGGTAAGATTCTCCATGAGTTGTGATCTATATGAGATGTGATTTATGCGTTAGGTGGTAGAGCATAGTTCCTTTGAAATATAAATCTAGATATTGGTGAGTTGGGTATTATGGATGATAAAAGCTATGATATATGATTATAATCCAAGAGAGGGTTTATCCTAGTATTTTTAGTTTCTTAGAGGTGGGAATCATGGGTAGGTGATTTGGGTTATGAGATTAGTGAACATGAGGTGCTATTGGATATGTGGTGTGGAATTAAGAGGCCTAAGAATTTTATATCATAAGAATTAAAGGTGCTTTGGTATTGAGGCTTGGTTTTAAAGGGTATGATTAGTAGGATTCCTAACCCTATTGATTTGGTTTGTGTTTTTGGTTTTGCAATGAGAGCATATAGACACTTCTATCCTTACAATGATTCCAAGGTTTGTGGGTGATCACAAGATTATCCTTGGTATGTGGGAAATGTAAGGCTAATTTTAAGAAATCAATAATGTGATTCCTGTAAGATGATATCATCATATATTGGAGCTTGGACAGAGATTTAGGCATTTGATCCTAATTTTGATGATGTGAAAATGACAGGATCATGAGTCGGGTTATTTGACTGGGTGGTACAATGGAATAAACTCATTGTCTTTCGAAAGGTATCAATGTAGTATATTCTAGTTATGAGTGGTTTATATTGAGTTTTAGATCCATGATATGGAATGTACAATATGAGAACCAATGGTTTAAAAGAGACACTTCCTAAATTTGTTTCCTAGGGTCTTGAAAGTAGAGTGGGATATTACCCCTAAAAACTTTAGAGATACCATGAATGGACCAAGTGCGATGACATGATCAATCTATGGTTTGATCACAGACACACATTAATAGTTTTAATGATCATGTCTCAAGAGGTGAGAAAAACATTTGATATTAGAACCTATTGAGGCTATGCTCAAGGATTTTTATAAGGGGGACCATATAGCGGGGAGTTAACTATATGTTTCTAGAGGTTGTAGCCCCTGTTATAGATAAATTTTTATGGATTTTGAGGATGATGTTCTTGGTGATCTAGGAATGAGTGGTGGTGGATGTTTTGTTTTTGTAATTGGGTATGAGAGGGATGAAAACAACTAACTATTATGTACATTAATGTATTTAATATGGTTTATGGATATATGAACATGGTTGGTTGGTTCCTAGGTGTAAAGATACCAGTCATTGGGCAGTTGAGGTGTCTTTTGGATGTTGATGTGTAGATAGGTGGTGTTTTATCTAGTACTTTAATGAATAAAAGATATGAAATTTAGATGTGGTGTTGGATGTAGTCAGTGTGTCGACACTGGGATTGAGATGGTTTGATGTGATATGAGGGTGTGTTGGATCAAGGGTGCATCGATGCTCAAGATGAAATAAGGGTGTTTGGTTTGGTTGGTTGAGGATCAAACTTTGGAATTACATAGAGTGTTGGGTGCAGACTTTGATGTGGTTGTTGGATGATATAAGGAAACCTTCAGAAAATAAGACATTGGGATCAGTTGATTAGATAGTTTTTTATCAAGTGTGTCCAATTTTTTTTGAGAAAACTCATCCATACGAGGCTCCAAAAATGTTTTTATATTTAATCTAGTGAGGTGAGGTAGAAACCGCATCGAGTGGGTTGATAAACTACCAGAGTTGTATTTTAGTAGTTGATTCCTATGGTGGAGATCATTATAGATTGCAATTAGTCTTTATGAGAATATACTTAAGGGGGTTCCATAAGTATGGATATAAATTGATTAATCACACTAAGAATTTTCATGATAGATGGGAATGGGTAAGAACCATCTCAACTATTTGGTGATGGTAACAAGCATTAGGTCAGTTGTGAAAAATAGTTCACCTTAAGTCTAGAGTTATATAGTGGAAGCGTGATTATTATTACAGATTAGAATGGAATGTGATGGTTTTGGATCTCTATTCAGGATAGGTTGAGATTTATATCTACAAGACATTGAGACTTCTCCGGAAAAGAAGTGCTATGGTGGAGAGATTGAAAAATGTTGTGTCATGTTGGGTAATGAATTTTAGTGTAAATTTGAATTTTGGACTAACAGTGATTATAATGGATAAAATGGAAGTTTACCATAGTAAATGATCTCATAAATATTTTATGACAATTTTGTTGATTAAAAAATGGGTTGTTTATTGTATGGTTGAGATTTGGTGATATTTCAATCCAATTGAATTTATCAAAATACATCAAAATTTATTTAATAAATTTAATAATTCTGATTTTATAAAAACTAATATATTATAAATGGTGTCCTATATTGGGTTTTTAACATCATTAATGATTCTAGAAAAGGTAATTATACTTTAATAAATTATAACTTAGTTTTGGTTCTGGGATCATGGTCAGACCATTTTTAACTAGGTTTTATGTTATTTTTATTTTTTATATTTTTTTCTCCCTCCATTCCTCATATCATGCATACCAATGAAGAGGGGATTATCTTACAAGCCATTACTGATCAATATAGTAGTAGGGGGAAGGATAATAGGGGTGTGTTAGTCTACATTCAAGGATCAAGGTTAGGATGTAGTGGCTGTAGAGTGTGGATCTAGGCTCAAACTTTGGTGATTTTTCCTTAAGGTATGCCATATTTTGAGTTTTTGTCATTTTCCACATTTTATTAATATTTTTAAGTTTTATTTTGTTATATGGACTGCTAAAAATGTTTTATGGACCATTATGGATTGATTTAGGGAGAAATGGGGGGTTTAGGTGACTAATAGTGGATTTCAATTTAGGAAACCCAATCCTATGGCATGTAGTTCATAGAGCACACATTATGTGTTCATCATTTATTGTGAGGTTGAAGAAAAATAATATATGGTTTTTAGTCCATGGGGAAACACTGTGTAGGGATATTCAGGGTTTGGTAAGTACTCTTTTAGATACCCCATGAGGGGGAACATAGTCATGCAACATACATAGCCAAACCTCATGTGAATTACACAACTAGAGCTCATGTGGGGTGATTTTCTAGAGAACATGTAAGGAACATGGATAGGTACCCCATGTAAGGATCTGTGTTTCTATAAACAAAAATTTTGTGTAAAAATTTGATTTTTTGATTTTAGGTGTTGTTAAAGGGGTAAAATAATCTTTCCCCCTAGCATATGATCTCAGATAATTTTTTTGACCACTATGCTGGTCCCGAAATAGGGGTTTTACCCTAGGATAGAAATTTGGTGGAATTCCGAGCCATTTTAATTTTAGTATAATAATTAATAATTAATATTTAATAGATTAAATATTAAATTGTTCATGTAGTTTTTTCACTAATATCTTTTTAACAGAGCTTCATATGGAGAATCAATATCTTCCATTGAGTCTAGAATGAATAGTTTTTCCTAGCTGAGGCATAAACTTGAGTTGGATTCTCGGGCCGGATCGGCCCCCCCTTTTTTCTTTTCTTTTTCTTATTTTTCTTTCTTTTACTTTTATTTTCATTCTTTTCTTCCTTACTTATTAAGGATTCCTACTGGGTGGCTCCCTCCTTAGCTTCAATATAAGAAAGAAATGGAGAGATAGAGAGAGAAAGATAGAGAGAGAGATAGAGAGAGAGAGAGGTGCCGCCGTGAAGCCTTTGATGTGCTGTATCACCGTGCGACTGCCATAGACTGCAAAGTCAAATGATTCTTTAGTGGTTTCCACCCAAAGGTAGGCTGTTTTTAATATTTAATACAAAAATTGTTGGATCGAAAATGTAAAAATGAGATGCTCAAATACAAGAGGGGGGGGGGGGTGAATTGTATACTTTAAAAATCCCTAAGGAAATTTTTACATAACAAAAATTCACAACACCTATAAGCTCTAATAACTTGCTTGATTCTGAAAAAGTGATAACTTGCTTGATTCTGAAAAAGTGATTCCGGAAATGAAACTTAACAAAAGTTTACAACAACTAATATTCTACCTTAAAGAATATAAAATCCTATATAATCAGAGTACAAGTCTAAGGAAGTATAAGAAGATTATACTTTCCTCAAAAACTAAAAATACAGTAGAAAACAAAATAGAAATACTACAAGTAACAAGTAGTAACTATTTTAACCCAAAAAGAAGGGTATACAACCCTGGATAAAAGATCCCTTGATTTATACTTTCAAGAAAGTCTATCTTACCCAAACTCAAGTAAGACCTCAATCCGAAGATCAGTATATGTCTTTCTATCCCCACAAGACCTTGATTTTTAAGGAAATCGGCACCTCTGACTTCACAACCCGTAGTCTCTGATTTTAAGGTAATCACACCTCTACACTAAGAAAATCTGCACGAAGCAAAGTTTGAAGAAACCGTTAAAACTTTATGCATGAATCCTGAGAGTTTATAAGAGCCTCTCTCTCTAGAAATAACTTCAACAGCATGTAAGCACAGTTGTCAAAGTTCAGTCTCTCAAAAAAGTTCTGAGCTCTTTTAAATGAGATTTTATTTATAGGCACGACTTCAACAGTCGGCTCCCTCCTCCAACAGTCATATTTTTCCTTGAATTTTGGAGGGACCTATACACGTGTCAGTCAAACAATGGTTAGTGGGTAACTAAAATCACGACATCATTTTATAACAAAACAAGTGAAAGCATAACTAAAATATGATATTTGGAATGTAAGAAAATGAAAGTTCGGAGTCTAAACAAAATTGAATTCAAAGTCTATAATACAAGGATAGTCGGATTATGTTTTCTAGGAATTCAAAAACTAAACTCTATAGAATTCCAGAGTATGAATTTCAAGGAAATTCGGAATCTGGATTCACAAGAATTCGGAACCAGAACTCACAAAGTTCGGAGTCAGAGTTTATGAGAATTTGAAGTCAGAACTCATAAGAGCTTGTAACCATAATTCATATTCAGAATTCGGAGTCAGAACTCAAAAAATTTCGTATCTAGAATTCATAATCAGAATTCAGAGTCAGAATTTAGAAGAGTTCATATCCATAATTCGTAATCAAAATTCGGAGTTAGAACTCAGAAGAGTTCATATCCAGAATTTGTAATCATAATTCAGAGTCAGAACTCAGAAGAGTTCATAACCAGAATTCTGAGAATTCAGTTCCTAAAACAAAATGCTTCATATCTAGGTAAATATAGGTTTCCGAGGTTTTGGTTTCAATCCAAATTTTACACTTAGAAAAATTATGATATGAATAGTGAAAAAATAATAAGGATAAATTTCGTTGGGGAAGGAAATTTTTCCTTATAGAAGTAAAACATAGGGTAAATTTTTTTTCCTTGAGATAAGGTGTTTGTGATTTTCAAAACAAGAAGGAATGGTAAATTCATAAGGAAACCTTATTGACTTAATAATATCCCCCAAGTATGAAGGAATGGAAAAGTTATAAGGAAAACATTATTGACTCAATAATCTCCCCCTTTTTTGGAAAGCACAATCATCCTTACGAAAAAGAATCTAAGGACTTAGAAAAAATTTTCTAGACTTTGAAAATAAAACTTATATCCCTTTATATATGAACAATGGTGAATACGAATAACTCCCCCTTAGGCTTTGGAACTCTAAGGATTATATTCTAGATTTTCGGAATAAGAGTTTTCATTTGAATGTGGAAATATTCATAATGAGAACTCCCCATTTGATAAACTCCCCCTTACTTAGGGATATTACTTCTTTTACTTAGAATTCATTTTCCTTCTCCCCCTTTGTGATTTTTAAAAAGAGTTTGAGGAAATGGAAAAAAAATACGGTACCTAAAATATTAGTACAAACATTCAAACAAAACAAGAAACCACAATTTCATTAAGATTGGAAGAATTTGTACAAGGAAAAAAAGATACAACAAAAGATCAGATTTGGATCTATTTTGCTTCTTTTTTCCTTGGGTATCAGCTTCTTCACAATGGTTTTCAGATTATTTAGCTCTTTGTGATCCTCCTCTTATTTCTTCTCTAAGGATTTGATCCTATCATCTTGAGCCTTTAGAGCCTTTGCCTGAGCCTTCAGCAAGTCATCTTGCTTCACTAGATTTTCTTCAATCTTGATCCGAAGATACCTTTATGTTTTCCAACTTTGGACAACATAATTCAACTTCCCATTAAGATCTTTGACATCCTGAATCCGAGTATTCTGTTCTAGGGTTAGCTTTTCCTCAAATATATTTGTGAGATCCTTGATATTTCTATCTTCAGTATCAAAAGATTACTTGACATCATCTTGAAATTGATCAAGCTCTCTCAAATCGTCAACAATCTTCCTCGACCAGCTGGTCACTTTCTTGCAATATTTTCTGTGGGCTTCATAGTTGATAAGGAAATTCTTTTGTTCGAACTCAATATTTATGAACCTATCCATCACCATGGATACAAAGTATGATTTATGATTCATGCTATGCTAGAGTATCTGGCATCTGGAGTCAATTGTTGGAAAGATCGGAATGATGTCCACTAGTTTCTTCAGGGATTGAATGAAAAAATCATGTCCTAGAGTTGATGACTCCGAGTCTGACACTATGCTAGGTTGTGGTCCTTCCTCTAGCTCTACAAGCTTCCCCTTTGAGGATCCACCTGCTTGTTTATTTCTTAAAGAAATTTTGGTTGGTGTGTCAACAACCACTTGTTTTCCTTTGTCGGTTTTCAGAATAGCTTCTTCATCTAGAGACTCATGCTCACTCTCAAACAACTGAATAATCCTATCTTCATCAATTTTTTCTTTCTCAACTCCTACCTCAATATCCTCAGGGTGAATGAAGTGATGATTATAACCCTATTCCTCATATAATTTGTTCACTTCCTCTTCATCCTTCTCATCAACTCCAGGGGTAGCAAGTTTTGAAGATCCGGCTTGAAAAGTCTGGATTGAAAATATTTCAGAAGCACTTTCCTTCTCATTATAATATTTAACTTTCTTAATCAGATCATCACTGTGACTAATAATTTATTCCTTTTCTTGAAATTCTTCCACAACTTCTATCTGTTCAACAACCTTCTCTTGAACATTTTCCGGAGTCATAAATTTTTTCCCTGGTGTCTCAAGTAATGGTTCAACTAAGAAGGATTTTGGTACTGAAGTGTTCTCAGATGCTACTTCAGTAGTCTTAAAAAGAGATTGCACAATATCTACCTCCAACATCTTCTTCTTAAGCTTCTTCTATTTGGATTGCTTCTCAAGCTCTTCATCAGATTTATCTTTCAATGCTTTGGCCTCTGCAGGGTCTAGGTCAAACTGTGGCTCCCCTTATTTCCGGTTCTTCTTATCCTCTCTCCATTTGGAAAAAACTTCATCTGGATAAGCTTTATGATTCTTAGGATTTGGAGGTGAATTTTGAGATTCCTTAGATTTAGGGGTTTCACCTTCAGCTTCTACTTCATTCAATTTTCTTTTCTTTCTAGATTTCTTTGATGGTTTAGCCTCTTCAGCATTTTTCAGAACGACTTCTATCTCTTCCACTGGAAGATCATAAAAATCTCCTAAGCCAACATTCATTCTTTTCAAAGTGTCATCGCTTACTAAAATCACTTTTCAATTCCTTGTCTTGGAACTACAAGGAATCTTGAATGATTCAAGACACCGAACTATCAACTTGGAGAGTAGGGCAGGATACATGATTATCTGTGCTCTTAGATTCCCATTCTTGATATTATCTATCGTAATGAGAATATGCTTCATCAGATTGATTTTACTTAGATTTACCAAAAAATCCAAGATATACATATCACTTTTCCTAAGAGTGTCCTTTTCACCCTTTCTCGGTACTATAAAACCCTGAACTCATAACTCTAGGATCCAATTGTTGGTAGAAAAGTGAGAAGTATTTGCGGTCTTAACATCTGTAAGTCCAAGACATTTCATAGCCTTCACTTTTAAAAAACTCCCTTGAAAATCTGGAAGCTTTTGGGAAAAAAATTCTTCCTCTCCTTCATAAGATAACTCTACCAAGCTAACAGACTTGGTGTATGAAAGTGAATATGTTTTTCCATAACTCTTGAAGGAATATTTTTCTCTACCATCTTCCTTGAAAAAGAAAACTGATTCATAAAATTCAATGAGTAGATATAGATACAAAACATCATGAGCTTCTATCTTTGATATGGATACACTCTACCATCTATTAAGCTTGAAATTCTTGGAGATAATAGAATCATATTTGTTGAAGAAGTTCGGATGTTCCAACCTCTACCTGTAAATTTTCCACTCCGAAATTGGGTTGACAAAAGACATTTCTTGAGAAGGAACTTCAGCAGACATTTGGACTTGAGAAAGCTCTGAAAATCTAGAATGGGCTTTTGAAGTTGGGCAGAGCTTCGACACGAAAAATCTTTGAAAACCGATGTGGGACAACCATTGGGGGTCCCCTTTTTATAGGTGTTAAAGCAATGATTCATCTTCCCATTTCAATCCAATGGATGAGAATTCTTCTGATCCAATCTGATGGTTGAAATGATAGCTGCAAGGAAAATTTGGTAGGATTCGATCTTTTGAGGTTTTTAAAGGAAAAGATTTGGATTTAAGGAAACTATAATCCAAGAAATTTTAAAAACAAAAGAAACTAACAGTAAGTAAAATGTTATTACGAAAACACAAGAAAGAATCATACCTTTTGGATTGTCAGGAGAATTATTCATATTGAGGAAAATTATTCTTGAAGGACTTTAGATTCCAAAAAAAACTTGAGTACGAAAAACAATTGAGTACACAGATCTTCATTAAGAAAATTTTCATTACAAAAATCTCAAGTACGAAAAAAAACATTATGAAAATTTCAAGTAAGAAAAATTCATTAAGAAAATTTCAAGTACAAAAAATTTCATCACGAAAATTTCAAGTATGAAAACTTCATTACGAAAATTTCATTAAGAAAGTTTCAAGTACGAAAAATTTTATTATGAAAAATATGAAAAACTTCATTATGAAAAATATGAAAAACTTCATTATGAAAAATATGAAAAACTTCATTACGAGAAATATGAAAATCTTCGTTACAAAAAATATGAAAAACTTCACTTTGGAAAATATGAAAAACTTCATTATGAGAAATATGAAAAACTTCATTATGAAAAATATGAAAAACTTTATTACAAAAAATTAGAAAAACTTCATTACGCAAAATATGAAAAAACTTCATTACAAAAAATATGAAAAACTTTATTTGTGAAATATATGAAAAAATTCATTACAAAAAATATGAAAAACTTCATTAAGAAAAATATGAAAAACTTCATTACGAAAAATATGAAAAACTTCATTACAAAAAATATAAAAAACTTCATTACAAAAAATATGAAAAACATCATTACGAAAAATATGAAAAACTTCATTATAAAAAATATGAAAAAACTTCATTACGAAAAATATGAAAAACTTCATTATGAAAAATATGCAAAAACTACATTACAAAAAATATAAAAAACTTTATTATGAAAAATATGAAAAACTTCATTATGAAAAATATGAAAAACTTCATTACAAAAAATATGAAAAACTTCATTATGAAAAATATGAAAAACTTAATTACAAAAAATATGAAAAACTTTATTACAAAAAATATGAAAAAATTCATTACGAAAAATATGAAAAACTTCATTATGAAAAATATGAAAAACTTCATTACGAAAAATATGAAAAAATTTATTATGAAAAATATGAAAAACTTCATTACAGAAAATATGAAAAACTAGCAAGAAAATGTACCCCCCTATGAAAAGGAGTTTATTAAAGTAATGATATTGGTTTAACAAGAAGTTTTTGAGGAGGATTATCTTATAATTATCATTTATAACTTCTGTTTAATGTGTTCAAATCTATCAGAGGGTAAGGATTTTGTGAAAATATCAGCAAGTTGATCTTGAGTTATGATAAATTGAAGAATGATATCTCCTTTTTGTGTTTTGGTAAAACTCATACCATAGTCTGTGAGTGTGTGTTGCATCCACAAAACTTGAGCACAAAAACTTCTAACTGCTACATATTTAGCTTCAGTAGTGGAAAGTGCTTCTGAATATTGCTTATTGCATGACCAAGAAACTAAAGAATCTCCTAAGAAATGACAAGTTCCAGATGTACTCTTTCTATCCATTCAACATCCACCAAAGTCAGCATCCGAAAAACATTTTAGAATAAAATAATTTCTAGAAGTATAGAAGAGTCCTAAATACATGGTTCCCTTTAAGTAGCAAAAAATTATTTTCACTGCCTTTAAATGAGATTCCTTGGGATTGGATTGATATATTTCACATAAGCATACTGAAAACATTAAGTCTGGACGACTAGCTATCAAGTAAAGTAAACTTCTTATCATACCTCTAAAATTTGTTTGATCTACTGGTTTCCTAGCTTCATCAAGATCAAGTGTGTTTGAGGTACCAATGGGAGTGCTTATACTTTTAGTGTTGTCATATCCATACTTTTTAAGAAGATATTTAATATACTTATGTTGGGATATATAGATTCCTTCTGGTTTTTGAGAAATTTGAAAACCAAGGAAAAACATTAACTCACCCATCAAACTCATTTCAAACTCAGATTTCATTATATATACAAAGGAATCAGTTAAATATTGCTGATTTGAACCAAATATAATGTCATCAACATAAATTTGAACAATAAAAACATTTTTCTTATCTTTCTTTATAAAAGGGTTGGATCTATATTTCCCTTAACATAGTTATTTTGATGCAAAAATCATGTAAGTCTATCATACCAAGCTAGAGGGGATTGTTTAAGGCCATATAAAGCTTTGGTAAGCCTAAAAACATGATCATGATATTTTGTATCTTCAAAACTAGGAGGTTGTTCAACAAAAAATTCCTCTTGAACGTAACCATTAAGGAAAGTACATTTCACATCCATTTAAAAAAGTTTTAAATTGAATAATGCTGCAAAGGCAAGTAAAATACGAATAGATTCAAGTCTAGCTAATGGATCATAGGTTTCTTCATAGTCTATTCCTTCTTGTTGATTATAGCCTTTAGCAAACAATCTATCTTTATTTCTAACAATGATTCCATTTTCATCACACTTATTTCTGAAGACCCATTTTACTCCAATAACAGAAGTTTCCTTAGGTCTTTCAACCAAGGTCTAGACTTTCTTCCTTTTGAATTCATTTAGTTCATCTTGCATGTATTTAGTCCAATCATCATCACCTAAAGCTTCATCAGTGCTTTTTGGTTCTAATTGGGAAAGGAATGCAAGATGCTCTACTTCATTTCTTAAGGAACTTCTAGTCCTTACAGGTTGATTTACATCACCAATGATGCTATCACTAGGATGATTCTTTAGAAATGAATGATTTGGGTTTTGTAAAACCTGTTCATCAACATAGGGTAGAAAATATTCTAGGGTAAATGTTTTAGAAGTATCTTCTTGGACATTTTCCTTATTATAACGATCTTCTAACATAGGTTGATAATTAGTTTTTGAAAACACATATGAAGATTTAGGTTGGCTCCTAAGGCCTTCTAAGTTTAGTGTGTAAACATTCTCTTACCTATGGGCAGAAAGAATAAAATCTTCCTTGGAATTGTGTACTAGGCACTTGTCATTCCTAAAATTCACAAGGTAACCATCATCACATAATTGACTTATGCTAATGAGGTTGTGATTAAGACCCTTAAAAAATAAAACATTTGAAATCAAAGTTTTTCCAAGAAGAATGATGTTACCTATACCAATAATTTCTCCCTAAGCATTATCTCCGAAATTTACTTTTCCTCCTTTCGTCTTGATAATCTTTTCAAAATAGTTTTTATTACCAGTCATATGCCAGGAAAATCCACTATCTATGAACCATGTATTACTGTTGGTACCTTCTCTATTTTCCTGAAAAAAAAAGAATTAGACTTTCGGAATCCAAACTTTCTTGGACCTGTAAATTTCAGAAAGTAAAATTTTAGGCACCCACATCTTCTTAGAAAAATAGTCTTTATGAAATCCTAAGGACTGGGTTTTTTTAAAGAAAAATTCTTTTCCCAATTTCCACCACACTGACACTTAGTACAGAATAGAGCACTTTGAGGAACAAAGAAATTGTTACTAAAAATTGGTTTAGAACTAGTATAACCAAAACTAGAACTATTCCTTAGAGGTCGGATTTGAGAGTACATTTTATCAAAATTTTCTTTACCTAAGGTAAAGTTTGACAAACACTTCCTCAAGGAAAATATTTCGGATTTGAGTTTGATAACCAAGTTCTTGTCCTCAAAAACATTTTATTTTGAACTAGAGCTAGGCTCGAAAACATTTTTCTTAGAAATTACATTTTCTAGATCTTTGGAAAGTTTATTCTTCTCAGAACTTACTTCCTTAATATTTTTTGAAATACTTTCAGAATCAAAATTTTTCTTATCAAGATCTTTAGAAAGATCTGATATTTCCTTAATAAGAATAGTATTCCTAGAATTTTCCTTATTAAGCTTTTTATGAGTTTTGAATTCTCAATCTCAAGAAATTTGGCGAACCTAGAAACTTCTTCATAGGAAGGTAAAGTATCATCTTCATCAGAAGAAGATTCTTCATCAGAAGAGTTATAATATTTATCATTACTATAATTTTCATTTAAAGAAACATTAGTCAATGATTCGGAATTGTGTACCTTAGCCATTAAACAATGATTGTAAATAGGTAGTCTGGCTATTAGACCATGATTCTTCTGTCCAGAAGATCCATAATCTGAAGATTCATCTGAAGAGTCTCCACCACTGGCACTCCAGGTGTCATTAGCTTTCAAGACTTTGTTAGCTTTATCCTTTTAGTACTTCTTTATGTTTCTCTCTAAATACATTTCCTTTATTTCTTTTCTCTTAAGCATAGGACAATCAGGTCTTATGTGTCCAACTATCTTTATATCTGGATTGAAAGTTCCTATATCCAGCTATCTTGTTTATCCTTCGAGCAAGATTTTATAATTCATTTTCTGAGTATTCACTTTCACTAGATTCAGATTGGATAACAACTTTCATAGATTTGGATCTAGTAACTCTCCCAGGAGTCTTAGATTTCATATGATTTGAAGTTGTAGTAAAAGCAACCCTGCCATTTCCATTCTTCTTCTTTACCTTATCAGCATCTCTCTTCATTCTAGTCTCATTCTGAAGAAGAGTTCCAAACATTTCATCTAAGGAAATATGAGTAACCTTTCTATTCTCATCAATAACAGTCTTATTGGATTCCCATTCATTCGGTATGAGTTCTATGATCTTATCAACAAGAGCTTCATTATCTAATCCTTTCTCACCCATGGATTGTAAACTATTCACAATAGTCATGAATATTTGTTGCACCTTAGATATGGGTTCTTCATAAGGAAAGCAGAAACCATGATATTAAGCTCTGAGCATGGCTTTTCTAGTTTCAATTACTTTGGAAGTTCCAAAGTGAGTAAATTCAAGTTTCTTCCAAATACAATTTTCTGCTTCACAAGATGAAATTTGGCTATATATGTTTCTAATAATGGAATAAAGCAAAGTATTGTGTACCTTATAATTCAGTTAATATTCATGATTTTCTTGATTTGTAAAGGTATTAACTTCTTTGTCAGGGATTTTATATCCTCCAATAAGCATAACAAAATTATCAACTCTAGTATTGATAATGAAAGTCTTCATGCGATCTCTCCAATATTCGTAATCATTTACATCAATGATAGGTGGTCTAGTTGGATTGAGATTTTCTATGGAACCAACATTTATTCCTTCCATCTTAAAGAAACTTCTTTCCATAAAAACTTTTTAATAGAAAAAGTTCATAAACAAGGAGAATATTACTAAGAAAGGAAAATATAGAACAAGAGTATCTCTAAGAAAAAATGAATTCAAACTATATGAGTATGAAAAAATGATTCTGAAAAATAATAATAAGAAGAATTCTCTTCGGAATCTAATCGTGAGATTAATTCAGATTGAACCAAAAATTATGAGGCCAATTGTTGAATTGGTTCAGGATTCAAGTTCACCTCCTATGAATCCAATTGTTGGATCGAAAATGTAAAAATGAGATGCTCAAATACAAGAGGGGGGGAGGGGTGAATTGTATACTTTAGAAATCCCTAAGTAAATTTTTGCATAACCAAAATTCACAACACCTCTAAGCTTTAATAACTTTCTTGATTCCAGAAAAGTGATTCCAGAAATGAAACTTAACAAAATTTTACAAAAACTAAGATTCTACCTTAAAGCGTATAGAATTCTATATAATCAGAGTACAAGTCTAAGGAAGTATAAGAATATTATACTTTCCTCAACAACTAAAAATAAAGCGGAAAACAAAATAGAAATACTACAAGTAACAAGTAGTAACTCTTTTAACCCAAAGAGAAGGGTATCCAACAACCTTGGATAAAAGGTACCTTGATTTATACTTTCAAGAAAGTCTGTCTTACCCAAACCCAGGTAAGCCCTCAATTCAAAGATCGGTATCTATCTTGCTATCCCCGAAATTTCTCGATTTGTAAGGAAATTGGCACCTCTAACTTCACAACCCAAAGTCTCTAATTTTAAGGTAATCACACCTCTACACTAAGTAAATCTGCATGAAGCAAAGTTTGAACAAGACATTAAAATTTTTTGCCTGAAGCTTAAGAGTTTATAAGAGCCTCTCTCTCTAAACATCACTTCAACAGCTTGTAAGCACGGTTTTCAAAGTTCAGTCTCTCAAAAAAGATCTGAGCTCTTTCAAATGAGCTCCTATTTATAAGCACATCTTCAATGGTTGGCTCCCTCCACCAATGGTCATATTTTTCCTTGAATTTCAGAGGGACCTATACACGTGTCACTCAAACAACGGTTAGTGGGTAACTGAAAGCACGAAATCATTTTATAACAAAACAAGTGAAAGCATAACTAAAATCTGATATTCGGAATGTAAGAAGATGAAAGTTGGGAGTCGAAAAAAAATTGAATTTTGAGTCTATAATACAAGGATATTCGAATTCTGTTTTCTAGGAATTCAGAACCTAAACTCTATAGAATTCTGGAGTCTGAATTTTAAGGAAATTCGGAATTTGGATTTACAAGAATTCGAAACCAGAACTCACAAAGTTAGAAGTCAGAGTTCATGAGAATTCGGAGTTAGAACTCATAAGAGTTTGTAACCAGAATTCGTATTTGGAATTAGGATTCATAACTCAAAAAAATTTGTATCAAGAATTCGTAATCAGAATTTGGAGTTAGAACTCAGAAGAGTTCGTATCCAGAATTCGTAATCAGAATTCGGATTCAAAACTCAGAAGAGTTCATATATAGAATTCGTAATCAGAATTTGGAGTCAGAACTCAGAAGAGTTTGTATCTAGAATTCGTAATCAGAATTCAGAGTCATAACTTAGAAGTGTTCGTAACCAGAATTCTGAGAATTCGGTTCCTAAAACAGAATGCTTTATATCTAGGTAAATATAGGATTCTGAGGTTTTGGTTTCAATCCGAATTTTACACTTATAAAAATTATGATATGAACAATGAAAACATGATAAGGATAAAATTCCTTGTGGAAGGAAAATTTTCCTTATAGAAGTAAAACATAGGGTAATTTTTTTTGCCTTAAGATAAGGTATTTGTGATTTTCAAAACAATAAGGAATGGTAAAGTCATAAGGAAACCTTATTGACTTAACAATCTCCCCCAAGTATGAAGGAATGGAAAAGTCATAAGGAAAACCTTATTGACTCATCAAAAACCCTTTAGATGCATCATTTTCTAATTATAATCCCCTATTATGCTTGCTAACGGCCCCTAGAGGCCTGATTTTTTGTTTTGGCGGTAGAAATGATGGTTTTGGGCAATCTGGGGGGGGGGGGGTTCCATTTGGGAAAACCCGACAACATGATGTGTAGTCCAGGGTGACACACTGTGTGTTATTTATATTTTAGGAAGATGTTTTTTTGGAGAACACACCTTGTATGGGGTAATACATGCCGTGTAATGGTTCTCAAATGTGTAGCCAAGTACCCAGCCAGGTGAACCCCTATATGGGTACATGTCCGTGTATAGTACATGACCATACCCCATGTGAGTAGAACACCATGTAAAAGTACATGACTTGGCCATGTATACAGCTAGGCCGATTGAGGGACATAGGAAGGTACCCTGTGTTGGGTATATGTCATGTACCCACCTTACATGTCGTGTACCTAGGGAATTTACATTCCCATACTGGTGGAAGTACATGCCCATGTGGGATGTTGGGAGTACACATTGTGTATTGAGGGTGACACACCATGTACTACACCTTTTCAACCCTTTGAAGGTTTTTCATGTCTTTTTTCCCCAACATCAAATTTGGACCTGAGTAGTTTTCCAAGTAGACCATGATGGTGAAAACTATGGAGTGATATGATGACTCATAATTGGTGTTTTGGGGATTATATATAAATAGAGTGGTTTTTTCTCAAATAATCGAATTCAGTCATCTCCTAAGAGAGAGAATTAAACGTGAATGGTAGTTTGGGTGTTTGTACCAACCTACTTTGAGACCTTGATCTAAGATGAGCTATGAGCTATCTCCTATGACCTATGCTTTTGAGTATGTATCCCTTGCAAAATGTAACCTTTTAGCCTATGAGGCTATTAGACCAGTTGCTTATGAGGATCCGCTGAGGGATGAATTTGTTTACAAGCTGATCTAGGGAGTCCCTTGTAGGATACTTGTACCTGTGTATCATTCTGAGGATCCTATGGAGGATGAATCATCCTTACTGACCCTTTCTAGGATCCCTTGTAGAATGCCTCTATTTACTGCTATTTGGGGATCTCGTGTATGATTCATACTTTTATTTTTTAGTGAAGTATCTCAAGTAGTATGACTTTTCTCGTGTTTACCTGGTGGATCCCACATAGGATGCCTTTCAGTTTTTGAGTTGAGGGACCCAACAAGTGCTCCATTGTTTGACTGATCCTAAGATGTTACATTGGATTTGGGTAGAGACGGTAGATGGTGTCACCTTAGAACCCATGCCGAACTGGTAATCCCATGGGGATATGGTTGGAGTGTTGGGATGGGCTTTTGGTCCTCCCTCACTCGCTTGTTTATTCTTTCACATGGTTATTTTTGATAAACCGATGGTTACTAGAGGTTCTTTCTATTTGGTGTTTATTGATCCAGATGTGGGATGTCTTTTTTTAGGATGCCTGGATGTTTTTTATAGGATCCGTATTACTTATTGGGATGCCCAAATGGGATTACCTAGGATAAAACTTCTAAGCCATGTTATTTATGATATTTACTAGTATACCCATAGGCACAACCTGGGACTTGGATGTTGAGTCTGGATGTATATATATATACATATAGTGATATATATTTTGTTGGGATGTTCAAAGGTGTTTCATGGTATCTGGATGTTGATCCTTATGTATTGATTTGTATACCTTGAGTGATAATTGGATTCCCTATTGTAGGAATGCCTTGGAAGGACTCATAGGCTAGTTATATGTGGGGGGGATGATTATTCTCTCCTTGAACTATGATATGTGATGGGGATGATTATGCTATCCTCATCCTATGATTATGATATATTGGCATGACATACTAGAGTATATGTGATGAGGATGATTAAAATCTCCTTAAATTGTAGTTTATAGAGGAATATTATGATCTCATTGACTGTTGGATTGTACTCCTTGAGTGATACTTGGATTCCCTGTTATAGGAATGCCTTGGATGCACTCATAGGCTGTTTGTTTTAATAGATTCTTTGGATGTTTCTCCTTGGATCTTGATGCGGTAGTGGACTCCTTGGATTGAGTATGCTTTTTAGGTCTTGATTCCATGGGATGCCTTGGGACTTGCTACCCCTTGGATCCAACTTTCTTAGACCCGCATATGACATGTTCGGTAGACATGCTCCAAGGAATCTAACTAGTGCCTTTACCATGTTTCTAGTGAGATGATCCTGGGACTCAATGAGGATGCCTTGAATGAGTTCCTTGGATCCGAACCTTCATGGTCTAACACTTTATTATACAGTGTGACCATGAAATATGTTATACTTGTGATCACTTAGTGTTGGTCTATGTGGATTCCTTGGAAAAGTTCCTTGGATTCAACCCTTGGGGTCTGACATGTGATTACTCGACGTAGGCTATAGTTGGTTGTAGCGACCTTTTGCAGGATTGACTGTCGATAAAAAATATCTTTGTTTTAGTGATTGGATGTGAGTAAGGGTAAAACCAGGTGTAGGATGAGTATCCCCCCTATGGTTACATAGCTTACTTAAAGATATTTCCAGTGTTGGATGAAGCAAGTACATGATGATTGGGATTACAAACCCATAGACCGACTTGATGGTTCACAACATGAGTGGCATGACGTCCAGCTCAATTCCCTTGTATAGGATGTCCAAGTAATTGGGATTACAAACCCAAGGATTGACTGCTGATTTGATTTTTATGATATCTGGTTTCATATACCAATGAATATTCATATTTATATATCTAGGTATAAGTATGAGACTATACATGTATACATATATAGATATGAGAATCCATGGCGGAACTTTCCCACTTGACCGAGATTATAGACTTGTGGTTTGAATGTGGTTTCATGTTTGGTTTTACTTTTTTTTAGTTATGTCTCAGTGAGGCTGAGCAATTTCTTTTTCATACACTTATAGCAACACATTTATAGGTTGATTGTTGAGGTGGCCTACTGAGACTATTTCTCACCCCTACACGTACACCTCAATGTACGTGTAGACCTTATGCATTATTTTTAGGTTGAGCACGAGTTACATGGTGGATATGGATGAGTCCATAGTTTCATGATTGAGTAGAGATTCTTGTGTGGTTTTGATCGAGCTGGTATAGTTCGATAGTGTCTGGAGACCGGGTATGTGGTTTGGCTCGGAGTTGGTAGTAGATCCCTGTACTTTTATTTCACTTTCTTTTGTACTCCTATATTTGTATGGTCAGTATAGTTGGTGACCAATGTTGTATTGTTTTTCATTTATTAGTATAACATGTTCTATTTTAGTTTATTTACTACTTCCTCATTCTATTATTTACTACTATGTATGATACTCATCTATTTTCTGTTATTTTATCACTCTAATATGAGGTAATAGTCTTCCCACTATCACACCCTAGGCCCTCCCTACTAGTCAGCAACCTCTGGTGTATGGGTAGGCACATTTGAGGCCTCATAACCCACCGTCTTAGAGAACCAGTTAGTGGTATCTAGATCAGGATGTTACAAAGTGGTATCAGAGGTGTTCTTTTCCTGGACTTTACTATCTGGGATATAGTAGACAAGATTATTAGGAATGTGTTGGAACCTGTGATGGATATCGGACTGGTGCATCGAGAATACTTATTCTGGTAATAAGTCCTGGTTGCCAGGGGTTGGGATTTTTGTTCTGATTTGTGATGTTATAGTTATATATTTTTTTTGACTTGAGACACACACATGTTGTGTGGATATTGTGATTTATTGTGCATATCTCACTATTGGCCATTGGAAAGAGTCTAGGGATGGATTTTGACTCTTGGTTGGAAAATGCAAGCATCGTCTCATGCATCATAGGATTCACATCATATAGGCCTGCTAGTGTGTGATTTTATTGATGACTAAGGAATTTTGGGCCTACTTATATATATATATATATATCCTTATAATGGAAGGTTATGTGGAACTACATTGAGGCATTTTGTTGTGAGGATGATGACTCATTCCTCATGTATAGGAGGTGCAGTGACCTAGTAGGTCAATATGGCACACGATTCATTTACGTTGAACCCCTTGTAGGGTGGTGTTTCTTAGGTTATGGTTATCTAGTAATATTGATAAGTATGATTCCAATGGATACCAGTACTTTTATTGTGAACTGGACCTCTAGGGGGTATTACTATGTTCAGATTCCCGATGAGTGTTAGTTTCATTTCTATTTTACGTCGGTATCATGACCTCCAGGGAGAAGTTACTACTAAGGATGATTGATAAGGATCATGCCCTTGTAGGCCTTGTTTTCAGCTTTGACCCTCATAGGTTGTTGTGATATTTACCCTATTTTGAGAGGTTTTGATCTTTTGGTCTAGGTGGTTAGACCTTGTAACCTAGTTGTTAGGATTTTTCTATAGGGCTAGGTGGGAGACCTAGAGGCACTTAGTTTGACTCAGACCCATGTAGGTCAACATTCATTTTGTTTGAGGTTAGACTACATGAGAGGTTGTCCCATGTTTTATAGTTCCTCTTGAGGCAATGATTTTGGTTTCACCCTCATTTTTTTGGATTGAGGCACGATAGGTGCTCAAGATTTATGTTATAGGCATGTTGACACCTTTAGATTTTGACTAAGCACCTTTGGGGCTTGTTTTTCAAGATTGGATTTGACAAAAAGGATTGTTTGGGTTCCTTTCCTTGTCAAATAATATTTATACTATTTCTAATATAGTCAGAGTATGGGTATACCCTCATGACTAGAATGACGTTGGGTGATGGGTGATCATGGAATAAATTGTGGCACAGGTGAGGTGCTCAATTTTGAATAGGAGTTCCAAGGGAAATTTTGGATTAATGAGATCAACATTCCATGTATCATGGTCATTGATGGTTTTTAATGGATCACTTCCAGAGTATGAGTCTAGTGATAAAAATACATGTTGATTACACGTGGTATGATTTGAATCTAAATTGGTTAGTGTCCGGGTGCAAGACAAGTAACGATGTTTCAATACTATCAGTGGGATTTGATCCCATAATTTGTGATGGAATTTACCTCCATGGTAGATGTGACATTGTGAAATGAATTAGGTACTATGAGATGGTTGAAACATGGATGAATTCTATTCAGGTTTTGATAGGATGGTGATCATGGATCAAAGGGATTTCTACACACCCCTAGGTAGAATCTTAGTGTACTCCTATTAGATACATTCATGATCTATCTTGATTCATCTTGATTATTCTGAGAGAGAGTCATCCCTACTCTGATCTCCTTTTATTTCTAAATTTTCTTCCCTGGTGGAGGAAGAAACCTATTGAGGTTGCACTAGAGGAGTGTTGTAAGGTAATTCATATGGCGGGGAGTGCACTATTAGCCTTTTGAGGGTGGTGGCCCTCATTTTCTGTTGAATTTTAGTGGTTTTCATGTGATTTTTTGCTTAGAGTTTTCTTGTGAGATGACAATAAGGGAATTCCTATGGTGGGGGGTACTAGATCGGTCACAGTTAAACGTCTTTCGTGTCGGAGATGGTTATTGAGGTTATGAGGATAGTCATTATACAATCTAGATAGATTGTTTGTATAGATGCTCAGGTTGAGAGCATTTTTTCTAGTGTTTTCACCAAGATTCTCGGGGATGATAAGTTTTATGGTGGGGAGTTTGTAAGGACCTATGTTTTTCAAGCCTGCAATTTTGAGTAGAAATTTTAATTTTTACTTTATAGTGATGGTAAGGGATAAAATGGTATTTTTAACCTATAATATGATCTCAAATAATTTTTCTGACCACTCCATTGGTTCCAAAATAGGGCGTTTACTCTAGGACTTGAATTTGGTAGAATTTAGAGTTATTTGAATTTTAGCAGAATAATTAATAATTAATAATTAATAGATTAAATATTAAATTATTCGTGTAGGTTCGCTTGATGATATATTTTTAATGGGGTGTATAATTTAGATTTTTTCTCTTCCATTGAGTCTAGAATGAGAAGTTTTTCCTAGTCAAGGCATAAACTAGATCTGGGCATTGGGGCTGACCTGCCCCCCTTTTTTCTTTTATTTTTATTATTTTTATTTCTTTTTATTTTATTTTCCTTCTTTCCATCCTTCTCATGGATTAATTCAAGGTGTATCCTCCTTCACCATGATCTATGAGATAAAGGCATAGGAAGAGATAAAGAGAGAGATAGAGGGAGAAAGAGATGTGCTGCCATGAAGCCTTCGATGCACTGGATCATCATACGATAGCTGTGGACCGTGAAATCAAACGAAGATTTGATAGTTTCCTCCCAAAGGTAATCTGTTTTTAAGTTTTACCAAAAAACCCTTTAGATTCATTATTTTATAAATCTAATCCCTTATTATTCTTGCTAACATCTCCTAGAGGCTTGATTTGTTGTTTTGGGGGTAGAAATAAGGGTTTTGGGCTAACCATAGGGTTTTCTATTCAGGAAAACCCAACCACACAACGTGTAGTATAGGGTGACACACCATGTGTTATTTCTATTCGAGGAAGATGATGTTTTGGGAGTACACACCATGTATGGAGTCATACACACCGTGTACTGGAACTCAGCCATGTAGTTGAGTACTCGGCCAGGAAAACCCATGTAGGGGTACATGGTCGTGTAGAGTACACAACCAGACCTCATGTGGGTAGAACACCATGTAGAAGTACACGACTTGACCAAGTATACATCTAGGCTAGTTGAGGGACATGGGTAGGTACCCCGTGTTGGGTACATGCCATGTACCCACCTTATACACTATGTACCTGGGGCATTTACACACCCAGATTGATGGAAGTACATGCCCATGTGGGATATTGAGAGTACACACCTTTTATTGAGGGTGACACGCTGTGTACTGCCCCTTTTCAACCCTTTGATGGGTTTTTTGTGTCTTATTAACTCATAATCAAATTTGAACCCAATATTAGACCATACTGAGTAGTTTTCCACATAGATCATGATAGTGAAACCCATGGAGTGATCTAAGGACTTCTAAAGGGTATTTTAGGGATTCTATCTAAATGGATAGGTTCTCCCTCCAGTAATCATATTCAATTGTCTCCTGAGAGAGAGATACTTGAATGTTAATGGTAGGTTCGGTGTTTGGACCAACCTAGTTTGAGACCATGATTTGAGATGTGCTATGAGATATCTCCCATGACTTATGCTTTTGAGGATGTCTCTCTCACGAGATGTGCCCTTATGGCCTATGAGGCCATTAGACCAGTTGCTTTCGAGGATCCCTTGAGGAATTCCTTTTTTAAAAGATGATATAGGGAGTCCCTTGTAGGATCCGTGTACCTGTGTATCATTCCAAGGATCATTTGGAGGATGCCTCATCCTTACTAACCCTTTCAAGGATCCCTTGTAGGATGCCTCCGTTTGCTGCTGTTTGAGGATCCCATGTAGTATTCTTCCTTTTCCTTTTAGATAAGGATCCTGAGTAGGATGCCTTTACTCATGTTTACATTTAATATCCCATGTATAATGCCTCTTAGTGTTTGAGTTGAGGGACCCAGCGGGTGCCCTATTGTTTGAACTACCCTGATCTGTTACATTGGGTTTAGGTAGAGACGGTAGTGGGTGTCACCTTAGAACTTGTACTGAATTGGTAAGCCCATGGGGCTATAGTTGCAGTGTTGGGATGGAATTTTAGGCCACCCTCACTTGTTTGTTTATTCTTACACATGGTTATTGCTGATGTAATGATGGTTACTAGAGGTTCTTCTTGGTTGGTGGATGTTGAGCCGGATAGGAGGTGTCTTTCTTTCTTTGGGATGCTCAGACATTCTTCTTGGGATCTGTATTTCTTGTTAGGATGTCTAGACATGCTTACCTAGGATCTGGATTCTGATCCATGTTATTTATGATATTTACTGGTATACCCAGAGGTACCACTTGAGTCTTGTCTATTAATACTAGATGTATATATATATATATATATATTTATGGTGATATATATTTTGTTGGGATGTCCAAAGGTGTTTCTTGGTATCCAACTGTTGAGACTTATGTGTTGATTTGTATGCCTTGAGTGATACTTGGATTCCATGTTTTAGGAATGAATTGGACGGACTCATAGTCTCGTTATATTTGGTGGGGATGATTACACACTCCTTAGCCTATAATATGAGGTGGGGATGATTACCCCATCCTCATTATATGATTATGAAATATGGGCATGATGTACCTGATGATATGTGATGAGGATTATTACACTCTCCTTGACTTTTGGTTTATAGAATATGATTATTCCCTCTTAGATTGTTGTCTTGTATGACTTGAGTGATACTTGGATTTCCCATTGTATAAATGCATTGGATGAACTCATAGTCTGGTTGATTCTATATATGCCTTGGATGTTGCACCCTGGATCCTGACATAGTAGTGGACTCCTTGGATTGAGTATGCTCCTTGGGTCTTGTTTTTGGGGGATGTCTTGGGCCTTTATAACCCTTGGATTTATATTTCTTGGATTCACATAGGACATGTTCAGTAGACATGATCATAAGACTCCAACTAGTGCCTTTATTGAGTTTCTAATGAGGCATTCCTAGGACTCGATGAGGATGCCTTGGATGAGTTCCTTGGATCTGTCCCCTCGTGGTCTGACACTTGATTATATGGAACAGTTGTGATATATTTTATACTTGGGATTAATCGACGTATGCTGATGCAGATTCCTTGTATGAGTTCCTTGGATCTGGACCTTAGGACCTGACATGTTATTACTCATCATAGTCCATAGTTGGTTGTAGTGACCTTTTGTAGGATTGACCATCGGTATATGGTATCCTTTCTTCAGTGATTGGAGGTGAGTATGGGTGAACCTAGGTGTAGTATGAGTACCCCCATATGGTGATGTAGCTTTCTCAATTATATTTATGGAATTGTCTGAAGCAGATACATGTTGATTGGGATTACAGACCCAGAGACCGACTTGATGGTTCATGGATTGAGTGTCATGAATTCCAACTCAATACCCTTGCACAGGATGTCCAGGAGATTAGGATTATGAACTCAAGGATTGACTGCTGATGTGGTTTTCATGATATATGATTTCACATACCAATGAATACTCATTTATATATATATATGTATAGGTATGGAACTATACATGTATACATATATAGATGTGGACATCCACGGTGGCATTTTCCTAGTGGAATGGGATTACAGAAATGGGTTTTGATAGTGGTTTCACATTTGGTTTTACTTTCTTTTTAGTTGTGTCTCAGTAAGGTTGATAAATTTCTTTTGTATACACTTATAACATCACATTTATAGGTTTCTTATTGGGGTGGCATATTGAAGTTATTTCTCACCCCATGCACGTAAACCTTGGTGTATGTGTAGGACTTATGTCTTATTTTCAGGTTGAACATGAGTTGCATGATGGATAGGGATGAGGCTAGAGTTGCATGATTGAGTGGAGCTACTTGTGTGGTTCTAATTGGGTTGGTGTAGTTCGACAGTGTCTCGAGACCGGGTATGTGGTCTGGCTCAGAGTTTGTAGTAGAGACCTGTACTTTAATTTCAGTTTCTTTTGTACTCCTATATCTGTATGGTCATCCCAATGGGTGACCGGTGTTGTATTATATTGAATAACTATTCTAGATTTTATATCATTTCATTTATTATTAAAACATGTTCTATTTTAGTTTATTTACTGCTTCTGCACTTTATTTGTTTACTATGGTGTATGATACTTAGCAGTTTTCTTCTATTTTATCACTCTAATATGAGGGAATAGTATCCCCACTATCACACCGTAGTACCTCACTACTAGTCAATAGCCTATGACATATAAGGAGGCACACGTAAGGCCTCGTAAACCACTAGATCAGAGCACCAGTTAGTGGCATCTGGGTCGGGACGTTACACCCCATGTGAGTTACATGCCATATAGGGTTGAGACATTCTATGTACTTGGGTTTCACATGTCAAGTTCAGTTGAGATACATGGAAATTGGATGGATTTTATAGTACACATCATGTACTTAAAGGTAAACACTGAGACTTCAATGGTACACACTATATACGATCACCCAAGAGTGGTTTTGCTTGTTTTATACCCTGGAGTAGTAATTAGATAAGTGAGGAGTCTATTATGAGTTTTTATCCACATAGAATGTGATGGTGAGGTATTAATTATGATTATAGGTTGTTTAAGAGTTTATTCATGAATGGAAATATATAACATTGATGTTTTTCCCGAGGTTGAGGGATTAATAGTTATGTTATGGGAGACATTGATTGAGTCTCAAACAAGGGTCCTGAGAATGATAGGTGAACTTGGAATTGGAGATCTAAGTATCCTGAGTTAATATAGCGTGGTATGGTCCCTGGTTAGTGGACCAAAGTGTTATGAGTACTATGTTAAGTATTTGGACCAGACTCTTGAGGTTTAAATTAGTTTAAGCATGCGGGCTAAGAGAACAACTTTGATTTGGTATTTGGTATGGTGATGATAATCAATGACTAAGAAGGATTTGGAGGATCCTATTAGATTCCATTTCTTATGAGATAGGAATATAGATGAGTTTAGTGTGATGGTATTGTAAAACCGGGGTGGTCTTGGGTAGACATCTCATGTGGCTAGGTGGACATTTAGGCATGGATTATAATGTAGGTCTAGGTTCAATTGACTAGCACCCTAGTGATGAGATGATGAGCTTGTGAGTGGGATGTGATTCCCTATAGAGAGTATGAGATAATACCATTCTAGGAGGAGGGAATTCTCTGTTCTATGATATAGTTTTTATTTATAATGAAAAAGGTAAAATGGATAGAAATGATCATTGGTGTCACCTTAAAACATGAATTAATGGTGTGAGCCTCAAATATATGTAGTAATGGCGATGGTCTAGGTTGTATACTAGAGAGGATATCCTAGGGGGTGTATGATAGGTTCAGGTAGGTGGTCAAATTATATAGTTAACATGAGGTTTGGGGGAGGTTGTACCCTAGGTATATACATGGTATGAAAAGAGATTTTTAAGAGTATGTTCCCAAAGGTATGCATGATTCATATGAAATATATGCATTTATGTTTTATATGTGAATATGGGGTTGGGAGTCAGAGTGGATATGTCTCTCATGGTAATGGAGGCATGATACCTAGTTATGAGTAAGGGGTATGACCCATGGGTGTATGAGATATGATGGTTTTGAGATAGTACATGACACAAGTGGTTTAATTATGTTCCAAGGCTGGTTTTATTTCTCCTAAGTAGTTTAATTTTGTTTCAAGGATGGGTATATTTCCCCAAGGTGGTTTCATTATGCTCTAGGAATGGGTATATTTCCCCTGGGTGGTTTTATTATGTTACGAGGATGGGTATACTTCTATAATGCGGTTTTTAATGTTATAGTGATGGTTATATTTCACCGATTGGTTACATGTGTTTAGAGACACTTCTAAACTGGTCAAAACAGGTTTGGTCAATATTGGGAGGCATGTTAAAACCTGAGGATCGATGGTGTATATGTATTTAGTTTATTTAATTTTTTATTTATCTAGGATGGGTATATCTCATGTATACGTACTTGTTTATTACAATATACGACATGTACAACATTGGGGGTGGACTAATGAAAATTTATTTATCAGCCCATACATGGGCACCTTGGTGCATGTGTATGACTTATGTCTTATTTTAGGTTGATCATGGGATTGCAGTGGACTAAGAAAAGGCCCACTATTGGTTGATCAAGATGGAGAAACTCGATAGGGATTTAGATCATATTATTGAGGCATGTGTCACAACTATGATGTCACTTTCAGGAATATTTTCCCTTTATATATTTTTTTTATTATTCTCTCTTTGTTTTTAGGTCTTTCCATTTAAAATTTTGATCTTTTTTGAAAAATATTGGGTGTTGTATGGTTAGTTCACAATTAAGAGTAAACATGTGGAAACTATGCGACAAAGGTTTTTAATTTGAAAATGAGTATTTTAATGGTTAGTTCATGGTGCACCAAACCATGTGGTCCAATCATGTGTGCTCCCATGTGAGGTAGTGTTGTACCATAATGTTAGTGCACATTTTTTAAAATCATGTGACCAAACTATGCAACCTAACCTGAAAATTAAGAGTGTGAAATGTCTATTTTTACCTCCTTTTTAACACCTATAACCCTCATTCCCCCCCAATCAACCCAAGTTCCTCCCCCTGTCATATAAATCTATCTCCTCCCTCTTGGAGTAATTTTTAGTGGGGATTACACATAGTTTCTTCATTAAATCTATAAGGAAAGTGATTATATCCCACCTGTTGGTTTTTTAATTCCATATTTATTAGATTTACCGCTTTTCTAAGGTTAAAGAGTCCTATAGTTTTTTTTGGATGAATAAAATTTCTTCAGTTTTGATGTTTTTAGTTTGTTCTTTCCCATTTAGTATCACTTGTGATTTTCTAAGTGGATTTCCATAGTACGAGAGTGGTTTCTATTGATTGCGTAAGGTTTCAATTGGAGATAGGCAGGTGGTTTCATGTCAATTTTTTTTTAAACCATCATGCTTGAAATGTTTTATAAACATAGTTTTAATTATAGTTTTGGGGGTTCATTTTATACCACATGATGGTTGTAAATGTTTTCCCCATGATTAGATAAATGTAATGGTATCCAAAGTATGGTTTGAACATGATAAGGGGAATTGGGTTATGGTATATTAATGGGAATCCATTTTAAATGGAATATTATACGAATGGAATTATCCCATGGGTACCTGATTATCTAACGGGTGAATACATTTCTAAGGAATGAACTCCTTAGCGATTGGTTGGATGTGGTGTCATGTGATGGTTGACGCCATACTGCTAAGCCATGGCATGGACTCCTTAGTAGTTTGTGTGTACACTGAGACTAACCATTAGTTCATAGGACTATATGAGGGCCTAGATTTAACATAACCTAATATGGCTTAGGGATCTCCCTTAGTTCATACTTATAGTATATTTACTTGGTTAGTATTTTTTCCATTAATATTTTTTTATTCTTGTTGCTTGTTTTATTTCCTTTAAAAGATAAATTCTAATTTCATATGATTTATTTCAAACTAGCATGATTGTATTTATATAACAAGTGTCCCACATAGAACACTTGGTGGGATACTATTAAGAGAGTGTTTCTCACACCTAGTATACTCCCAATGGGTGTATGTTGACCATGTTTTGATAGGTTTGGGTAAAGGAAAATTGCCATATAGAGGTAGCAGATATACCAGATAGTAGATCATGGGATGATGATTGTGAAATAGTGGGAACTTGAACCTATTGTCACATATATATGGGTATAATTTTTATTAATTTGGTTTGGATTTTATGTATGTTGTATCACTTATTTGGTATCTATAACATTTTCTTTTATACACATGTATATGTGGGTTCTCAATTTGATTCTCTTTTTGGATACATTGTGAATGATTATTATGTTATGGTTCATTTATTATTTCAAGTATTTTGATTCATTATTATATTCTATGGTGTTTATAAATTATTTTCTAGTCATATTACCCTTAGAGAATGACTTTTCAAGTTATGTAAAGGTCATTACTAGTTCATGACATAGACCTATGTGGTGATTTATTTGGGAAAAACATTCTATGTCATGCTTCTTGATTCCCATGAAGCTTTTTTCTATCCCATGGGGATATTTAAATCCTTTAGGGAATTTCTACGGGCTAGATTGGTTTTCTATTTCATGGGTTTATTAGGTGAATTCATGATAAAAGGGTATTTAATCCCTCATTTTTGGGATATACATTATTTAGGAAGTTAGGTATACCAGAGTTAGGATTTTTAGGGATTAAATAATTTGTACAAAGTGGTATTTGGATAAACTCTTAGAATAATCCCTTGAGTTACTAGGGGATATTGTGGATATGGTTTGATTTTGGATTCCCCCCTCCCTTTTAGGTTGGGTGCATGGGTTATGGACCTCACACACAAGCCTAGTTTTTTTAGGTGTTGTGGTTTGTTAATTCCCTTTTTTTATAATTTTATTTGAAATTTGATAAATTTTAACATTATAGATTTAGGTTTTATTATAATTTTTTATGTTTTACTATCTGTTATTGACTTATATAGAATTATTACCCATCAAAAGTGAACTATGAATCCCCCAGAGGATGTTGTGGATAAATTTATGTGATAAAACACACTGGTTAATCTAAATTTTATTAAGATAGTGGTTTTATCCAATCATGTTATTAATGTAGTGACCTCGACCATAGTATCCTAGAGCCGATGTATTCTTTATTACATTATCATAAGATACAAGGAATCAAATTCCGAAGGACTGAATAGTTTAATAGTCTCGGTAAATGAGATATATAATCGAGTATTTCATTACATTTGAGAACAAAAATCAAAACATATTTTTTTTAAAAAAATATCATTATTCCCTTTAGAATATCCTTGTATATCATTCAGAGCACACTTAATGGATTCTTGGGAAAGGAAATAAAATAAGGGTGAGTTCAAATACCCAGTAAGGGTTTTGTATAGTGGAATCTATCATGAATCAATAAAAAATATTCAATATGTAAGGGTAAATAACTAAATAAACATGAAATTTAATCAATAACCTGGATATAATAATTATATAATGAATAATAAATATGGAAAGTTAAATAACAAAAAAAAATACCATTTAATCCATAAACTAAGAATGAAATTCATCCAAATATTATATCATTGTGATAATCACATGGTTAATAATAATTGAATTCTTAATGAAGGAAATGATTAATTATTTTATTAAATTATCTCAGGTATCATGATACCTCTATCATCAAGACCTTTCACAATATGGTTTAAAACTACAGGTAAATTCCTGTTTAATACTAGCTTACTTATTTGTGTCATGATACCTATTGATGCATCAAGGGACTATATAATAATGGGACCCAACCATCACTATAGGTCCAAAACATTCCTCATATATCAAATAATATATTTAATTCATGAAAAATGTGCCTTATCATCAAATATCTATATTGAGTAAAGAATACAGATTTATCAATATTTCCATAGATAAATAAATAACTTTCAAAGTATACACCATATATAAAAATGGTATACAGTTTAAGAAATAATCATATCTATCCTATAAGAATATTTATATTTAAGATAAATGTATTTTACAATGAAAAATTATTACAATAAAGTGATTATTTCAATAAAAATTTAACAATTGTAATAGAAAGTGAGATTATACAATAACTTTTACCACTTGGTAATTTTCAAGTCAAATCCCCTTAGATGAAATTATTCAAAGTGAAACTTAAAATTCCATGAATTATGAGTTAATCATGATATTACATGTCAAATTGGTATTATATACACTACATAAAATAAATTAGGTTTACAACCTTACAATATTCCTCAATAAAGGGAAATTGAGATGAAGTCACTTACAAAGATAATATCATTGGAGTGAGGATTAATAAGTGAATTGATTATGTATATCAAATTTAAATACACATAAAACAAGTGTAAATAAAATATAAAATAATTAAATGTCATTACACACATAATATTATCATGACATAATCAATGATGTAGAAGTTTAACCCAATGAAAGGAAATTGAGTTAAAAAATCTCTTACCTCACACTTCCTTTTGGTTAAACATTATTTAACCTCATTTTTAGTGGTTTTAAACATGTTATTAACTTATTATAGAACCATATTGATATTTATAATATCATATATGATCCCTTTATAAAATTTTATCACCCGTTCATTAATAAATTTCATTATTTTCATTATTTCGAGTGTTAATTGCCTTGTTTTATCATTCATTCTTTGTTATGAAAGTTCTAGTTATTTTACACATTATATAGTTAAATAATCTCTAGAATAATAATAATAAAATAATTATAATATTTATATGTCAATTATAATTTTAGAACCAATCATGAAATACATTTATGAAAAATGGACTATGTTACAATCATAGAGGCGGTAGACCATACGTACACATGAGTAACGTTTCCATTTTTCAATAATCATTATGGAATGGAGGTAAGTAATATTGTATATTTAAATAATTATAATAATATAATATATACCATATTATTACTTTTAAATATACTTATATATATCATCCATGTGGTGTGGTGATGAAAAATGAGTCACATCGCTTCGTGAAGGCGGTAGTCCACATGTACATGAACGATGTTATCATTTTTAGTGTAAAAAAAGAAAGTGATATATTATATTTTCAGAATGATAAATATTTCATGAATATCATAATAATTTCATTTATATCACATATATTCATTAAATTTATACTTATTAAATTCCATTTAAAGCATTAGTTAAAGACAAATCACATCACTTCGCAAGGCGGTAGTCCTCCGTACACATGAACGACGTTATTATATCCCCTATAGAATGGAAATTAAAAATAAATATATATTATATAAAAAATAAAAATTTATAATCATGTTATAAATAACATATATATACTTTATATCCATCATTATACCAAACCGTGAGAGTTAGTAATGGAAAAAACGAATGACATCGGTTCGTGAGGTGGTAGTCTGCCATACACATGAATGATGATTTCATAACCCATTTGATTAAAATGGGGATGATTGTATGTTAATAAATTATTATAAAAACATATAAGTTTATATAATATAATTATGTTATTATATCATTATGGTTTAATAATAATTGAGTGAGGTGGAAGAATAAATAAAATAAAAATTCCCATTGAATAACATTACCCCTTCTTTGAGAAACCTCCTTAGGTTTGAACCAATAACCTTCCTAGGTTGGATTTCTGCCCAAAATAAGGATTTGAAGATGAGGGTATGAAATTTGGGAATTTATTTGGGTTGTTATTTTCCTATAACAAAGGGTGTGAAGGTGTAAAGAAGAGGGGATACATTGTGGCCTTTTATAAGTGAGGTGAGTGACGCACTTGTAATTTTTTAAAATAAAAAAGTATTCCCACATTTTTAACATGCCAAAAGGGTAAAAAATGGGTTATTTTAGAGACTTATACATTATATAGTTGAAATATTTCAATAAAATATATTTTATAAGAGTTTTTTGGTCATTTTAACCCTTATCATTTTAGTTTAACCCCCGGTAAATCCATTTTTACCTTAACCGTGGTAATTAATTTTTACTATATTCACTATTCATTTTGGTTAAAAATCAAGTTTACATTATTAGATAATATAAATTATAATTATTACAAATATTTAATCGATTTTTTAAAATTATATTCATATAAGTGGAAAAATTTAATTTAAAATTAATCCCATAGGTGCGATGAGAAAATAAGGTTTTAAAGAGAAAATGTTCAAAATTTTACTAAGTTATTATATCGAAATTAAATATGAAAATGATTCCAATCCACTAAATTGGATTAATAGATATACAATTAAACTAATTTTAATTTAAAAACAATTAAAAATATAATTTAACTTTAAAAATAATTAAAGTGAAAAGGATTTTTTCAATTACAATTTAGTCATTTTTACTATTCATTAAAAAATGAAATATTTTAGAAGAAACCCAAAAATTCAGCTTAAGATAATTTTTATATTATGATTTAAAAAATGGAGTTAATTTTTTCAAATAAATTTTCTTAAATTAGTATAAATTAATTTTAAATTATGTGCACAAAACATAAATAAACATCTTTTAGAAAAAAATATAGTTTTCAGAAAATATTTCTTTTTTTTAAATGATTTTTATTTTATTTCTAAAAACTATATGACCATAAATTTCATAATTTAGTTTGTACTATTCATACTATCTAATTTTATTTTTAGGTTATAATGATATACTATATTACAGTTCATTTAGACTTGGGGTTGCGTGTTCCATAAGTTATCAAAGAGATTAAATTTAAAGAAATATATTTCATTGATTGTTTAAGCTTGGTGTTATGTTTTTAATATGATATTGAATAAAATTTAATTTTTATATAATTTTGGGGTGGTTCATTCTACCTATATTAAATAAATTCCATCCTCACAATTTATACTTGATCTCGATAATCATGGGTTTGGCATTTTGAAACACTATTGTTGAAAAACCCACATCATAAAAGGGTTAATAAAAAATCATCTTAATAAGAGAGAAAGGGAAGTAAACAGTTCATATGGAATAACAGATAACTAGGTTTCAAAGTAGGATAACATTGGTGGAAAGTTAAGATATGGAAATGGAAGAAAAACATAAATAATTATAGAGAGTGATTGATGTCGTTGATCACAAGAAAGTGAATGATCAATGGAAAGTTAAGGGCCTCAAAACCATAAATTTGTGATGATTTAAAAGACTATATGATACAATGGATATGAATTTAATAGGATATTTTTCTCAATATCCTTTTACTAAATTTTAGGAATTATTTTACTACCTAATAATATAAGGAAATATACTTACTTGATACATTTCTATTTCATAATAAAAAGTTTCATCCTTCAGTTGTTCTTAGATCAATTTCCAATTAATCCCATACTCCAAGAAATTAATATCCAAAAATGATTCTTTTATACCCTGATCACTAAAATTCATTTTTAATGGATCATAAGATCTATAAAAGAGTGAAAAATATTTCCTTCTATCTCTAACTATTTTTTAAAACCAATATGGTTAGAAAAAGTTATCCAATATAATAAATTAATCTATAAACCTCAAAAAGTAACACTATTAGTTAATCATTAATATTTATTTTTTTAAATAATTTAAATAAAAACAATTTCATATTAACTAGAAAATTGCATAGTATAGTTATAGGAATTAATCGATTATCGTCCTTCAATCATGGGCTGAAGCCCCATGGACTTTCCAGATGTGATGGGTTGTCACTTAGAATGTGGGTTGTCATTTTTCTAAACTATATTAATATAATTTCTATAATGTTCCCAAAAAATATGATGGATATCCTTTAAATAAAATTAATCATTAAATAACCTTTTTACTAAGGTTTTAATACAACCTTTTTTCCCAAATTACAATAATCATATTTGAATATTATTACAATTTCATTAATGATCATATTAACCCTAATGGTTATCAATACCTTTAAACTTATGTCTATAAAATGTAAATACATTATTCCTAGAATAAATTTTCCACTAAAACACATGCTTGGAATAAATTTCTCCCAAAATATCCTTAATCTCAGTAGAATCCCATATCATAAAATAAAAAAACAGGTGTTTAATACTTTTAACTTATGATAAATCTTAAAATAATTAACCCATAATACAATCCATAACACTTAAGTTAATGAAGACATATTTTTTTTTAAATTTAACATAATCCTTAAATGTTTCAAAATTATTATACCAAAATACCATTAATAAAAATAATTTTAAAATATAATTCTAGAAACCCAATAAATACTTAAACCATTTTATTCGAACATAGGTCCTTCCTTGGTATAATATTTAGAATTTAAAAGAGGGAATTGACTCGGATAATTCCCAGGTTCTCTAAATTTAAGACAATGAACTATAAATAGATCCCTAGGATGAGGTTTATTTCCTTCCATCATAATTATCATTTTTCCTTAGAAATTATTTTCTTTCTAACTTTATTTTCCACACATAAATCATTTTACCGTTCCTTTTAGACACCTTACTTTCAATCTAATACACCTTTGGTTTAACCTAGTCTATTCATTGTCATCATCTATTCAAATCCTTCATAATGGATTAATAAAAAAATATGAATAATCCTAAGCATATCCCCCAGGAGTGTCAAACTATGTGTGCAGTAAGGCCTGTAGTCACGCACTAAATGATGATCAAGTCAATCTTAATGCGACCTTTTCAGATTTATTACCCTAGGTACATTTTTTTCTATAACCAAATCTACTTTTAGTATCAATAAAGAGATTCATTTCTAGGAAATACCATATAATATATTCCTTACCAAAACATTAGGGTGTTCTTATATAATTATTATAAAATTTTATCATAGGGTTATGTTCCCTAATATATGTTTTTTTTAAATTTAGTTCCCAAGTATTCTACTAAAATTCCTCTAATAACAACTATAGTGACCCCGACCCTAGTAGCCTGAAGCTGGTGTATGCATTATTACATTGATTTAAGATATAACAAATCACATCCTTAAGGACCGAATAGTTTAGTAGTCTTGGTAAACTAGATATATACTTGAGTCTTCCATTGAATTTAAAAACAAAAATTATAACATAATTATTTTTTAATGATATCATTATTACCTCTAACATATCCTTACATATAATTCATAATAAACTTCATGGATTCCTGGGAAATGAAACAAAATAAGGGTGAGATCAAATGATCAATAAGGGTTATATAAAATATAAGCTATCATGAATCAATAAAGAATAATAAATATATAAGGTTAAATAATTTTACACACATTCCATTTAATCAATAACTTTTCTATCATAATTATAAAAGGAATAATCAATATGAAAATTTAAATAATGAAAAACACATCCCATTTAACCAATAATTCGAGAATTAAATGAATCCAAAGATTATATCATTATGAAAATATCATGGATAATAATAAATGAATTATTAATGAAAGAAATTATTAATTATTGGACACCATTATATTAGGTATCATGATACCTCTACCATTAATTCCTTTCACAAGATGGTTTAAAACTATAGTTAAAAACCCATTTAATGCTATCTTACTTATTTGTCTCCTGATACCTACCAATGCATTGATGGGATATATAATACCAGGACAAAACCATAAATTTAGGTCTAAATCATTCCTCATATATCTAATAATTTATTTAATTCATGAATAATCTTCCTTATCATCAAATATCTATATTGAGTAAAGAATAAAAAATTATTAGTATTTCCCCAGATAAGAAAATATTTTTTAAAGTATACACCATATGTAAAAATAGTATATAGTTTAGGAAATAATAATATCCATCATAAAATAATATGGATATTTAAGATAAATTTAGTTTCCAATGAGAAATTATTATAAGAAAGTGATTGTTTCAAGATAAAGTTAACAATCATAAAAGAAAGTGAGGTCATGCAATAACTTTTACCACTTGGTAATTTTCCTATCAAATCCACTTGGGTGAAATGATACAAATTTAAACTTAAAATAACATTAATTATGTGTGAATCATGTTATTAAATGTCAAAGTATAATTATATACACCACATAAAAGAAATTAGGTGCATAATATTACAATATACCCCAATGAAGGGAAATTGAGATGAAGTCCCTTACAAAGATTATATCATTGAAGTGGGGATTATTAAATGAATTTATTATGTTCATAAAATGTAAATCCAAATAAAAAAAGTGTAAATAAAATATAAAATAATAAAATTTAATTACACACATAATCTTATAATGACATAATCAATGATGTATAATTTTAACCCAATGAATGGAAATTGAGTTAATAAATCTCTTACCTCACGCTTAATTTTGGTTAAATGTGATTTAAACTATTTTATAGTGGTTTTAAACAAGTAATTAACTTATTAAATAACCATATTAATATTTATAATATCATATATTGTACATTAATAACATATTATCACCCATTCATTAATAATCTTTCATTATTTTCATTGTTTTAGGTGTTAATTTTCTTGTTTTCTCATTCATACTTTGTCATGAAAGTTATAGTTCTTGTGAATATTATATAGTTACATAATCTACATAATAAAAATCATAAAATAATTATCATATTTATAAATAAATTATACTTTTAAAAGAAACCATTAAAGATATTTATGAAAAATGTACTATGTTACAATCTTGGAGATGTTAGACCGAACATATGCATGAGTAACATTTCCATTTTCAATGATAATTATTTAAAGGAGTTAATTAATATTTTAAATTTAAATAATGATTATAATATCATATATAACATAATATTTATTTAAATATACTTATATATATATTTCATGTGGTGTGGTTATGAAAAGAGAGGCACATCATTTCGTGAAGGCGGTAGTCCACACGTACACGAATGATGTTATCATTTTTCAATGTAAAAAATGATATATTATCATTTAATAACGATAAATATTTAATTAATATAATAATTATTTCATTTATATAACATATATTTATTAAATTTATCCTTATTACATTCCATGTAAAGTGTTTGTAAAAGACAAATCACATTGCTTCATGAGCTGATAGTCCTCCGCACACACGAGCGACATTATCGTATCCCCTATGGAATGGAGATTAAAAATGTATATATGATATAATGACTCCATATGTATAATTATGTTATAAATATAATATATATACTTTATTTCCATCATCATAAAAAATTGTGAGAGGTGGTAATGGAGAAATGATGACATTGGTTCGTGAGGCCGTAGTCTACCGAACACACGAATGATGATTTAATAACCCATTTGATGGAAGTGGGGAGGGATGTAGATCATGAAATTTTTATAAAAACATCAAATTATATGGAATATACTATTATTATTATATAATAATGGTTTTATATGAATTGAGGGAGGTGGAGGAATAAATAAAATAAAAATTATTATTGAAGAATGCTACCTCTTCTTCGGGTAACCACCTTTGGTTTGCACCAAAAGCCTTCCTAGGTTGGATTTATGTCTAAAATAATGATTATGAGATGAGGGTATGGAAGTTGGGAAGTTATTTTTTTATGTATTTTCTAAACCAAAAGGGTGTGAAGGTGTGAATAAGAGAAGAGATGGGGTGGACTTTTATAAGTGAGGTTGGTGACACACTTGTAATTTTTTGAAAGAAAATGGTATACCCACATTTTTCACATGAAAAAGGGTAAAATTGTGGTATTATCAAGAATTATATATTATAGTGTCTAAATATTTCTATAAAATATATTTTGTAGAAGTTTTTATTCCATTTTAACCCTTATATTTTTAGTTTAACCAATGATAAATCCATTTTTACCTTAACCGTGATAATTAATTTTTACTGTTTTCACTATTTATTTTGGTCAAAAAATGAATAAAACTTATTATATAATATAATTATTATTATTAAAAATATTTAATCCATTTTTTATAAATTCCATTCATATAAGTGGAAAAATTGAATTTAAAATTAATCTTGCAGACATGACGAGAAAACAGGGTTTTAGGGATAAAATGTTCAAAAGTTTACAAAGTTTTTATATGAAAATTCAATAGGAGAATTATTATAATGAAATAAATTGGAATAATTGATATATAATTTAACTAATTTTATTTTAAATTTAATTTTAAATATAATTTAACTTTATAAATAATTAAAACAAAAATACAATTTTCAATTAAAATTCTGTATTTTCACTATTCATCAAAAAATAATTTTTTTTAGAAAAATCCAAAAAATTCACACTAAGATAATTTTTATATTTTGATTTCAAAAATTAAGTTAATTTTATCAAATAAATTTTCTAAAATGGGTTAATATTAATTATAAATTATGTACGCAAATTGTAGCTAAACAATCTTTTATAAAAAATATAGTTTTCACGAGAACATTTCCATTTTATTTTAAATGATTTTTATTTTATTTCTAACCAACAAATAGACATAATTTTCATAATTTAGTAATAAATATTCATACCCTCCAATTTAAACTCTAGGTTATAACGGTATACTATATTATGATTCATTTAGACTTGGGGTTGCTTGTTCTGCAAGATATCAAAGATATTAAATTTAAAGAAATATATTTCATGGGTTGTTTAAGCTTGATGTTGTGTGTCACATATGAAATAAAATTAAATTTTCATATTTTTATAATTTTGGGGTGTTACATTAGACTATGAGTTGGGTTCTATCCCCCCTATATTCAAAGAATCTGATTCTAGTCCTAAGAAGGATCGAGCTCAGGAGCTCCTCAAGTATAAGCCACCCTCCTTCCGAGGAAGCAATGATCCATAGAAATCTGAGGAATTGATGGAAAAAACTAATAGGGTTTTCAAGTAATTTGATACTCTAGCTTCCATAAAGGTTAAGTGTGTTACCTTTATGCTTGAAGGTGTATAGAAACCCAATTCTTAAGCACACTTTATTTCATAATTTTTCTCATAGATTAAAAAAAATACAAACTAAGGATCTAGAGGTGTAGTGTATATAAGATTAGACATAAAAATACATCATTATAAACATAAAAACATCATATTTATTTAAAAATCCACATATAGAAACGAAATACCATATATTTTATAAAACATTAAAGGATATACTTGGGAAAATACGTAAAGAAAAGGGTGATCTAGAAAGACCAGTAAGGGAATAAACATGAAAATAAAACATTACATGAGAGTAAAGAGGCATAACATGATACCATAAAGAGGATTATAATAAGAATGGAAATATATAATAAGTAAAGGATATCATAGGATAATAAAAATTTGGTAAAAACATAAAACATGATATCATTAATATAAATCAAGGGTCACTCCCTAGACTATCATCAAAATGTGAACAATGTCCCATGATGGATTAACTTCACTCCCTAATCTATTACATAAAATATCATCAGGTATAAAGCTTCACCCAATTAATTGGTGGGATATATAAATTTATCCCCAATCATGACATAAATAAAAATCATATATATTCAATACACATGAGGAAAATAAATCATACATAAATTCTAAGCATGATCGAACCATGATAAGGAAGTGAGTTTTATAATTCCTATTCAAGGAATAACCGAAGGCTAAAACATAAGGATTCTCAAGAGAAGGAAAAATTAAATTAACCAGATGTTTATATTTCAAAATGAAACACATGACCTAATTATTGAGTTCTAATATAAATATTTCATGAGAAAGATCTAGGATAAGAATGAATAAAAATATAAAACTTAGGTGATGATTTATAAAATAAGTAAATAATCCTTTTAAAGAAGGAAATACATTTTTATTTTCCATAAAACTATAATTTAACAAAGAGGGTTATCCAAAAAAATAGGTACTTTATAAGGTATTAATAGTTTAAAATAAATTTATGGGGGGTTATTCTTGACATGGTACATGAAATATAAAGGTTCTTATTGGTCGGAGTGGACACTCAAGAGGGGGGTGAATTGAGTTCCAATTAAAATTTCTGTTAAAAATATTTCTCTTAAAATCCCCCTTTTTGAAAACAAAGTTAAACTGTAGTGAATTTATACAGAGTGTAAATGTTCAATTAGTTTCTCAAAGATTGATTAGGTCTCAGTTAATTTAATCTGAAGATTAAATTGACTTTTGAAACTAACTTACTGGTTTAAAATAAGTATAAAAACTTTCTAATTTAACTATCAAAAACTTTAAAACAAATTATATTTCAAAGTAGTTAGCAGCGGAATATGAAATATGTAGTATAATTATGAATTAAACTAAAATGAACAGAAGATGTAACCAATAGGTTCAGTCTCAAGCCGAGACTTAGTCCTCTCAAAAAATTTATATAAATTGATCCACACCATAGATCAGGGTAAAAAACAGTTCAGAAACTATCCAGGTTCAAAGACCTCTACCACAGTTCTATGTGGGAAAACAAATAGCAACTCATGGCTGTCTAGGTCTTACTCGACCTCTACCACTATCTTCAGTGGGATACAAGGGAGTTATAGAGTTTGAATGAGGATTTAAGAATCCTCCAGCTTAGATCAGGAGACAGTGTGTGTGTAAAATAAACAGGGTACACACACTTCTCGAAATGTAAATGAAAGAATCACTAGAGTAAGTATGAATGAGTTTAGAAAATCTTTAGTGATTGGCAGTGTAGCTCTGGACTCGTTTGATTGGTCAAAAAAGCTTCTGAGTCCTTCTCTGTTTTTTTTTGAAAAATAGAGTGACATTTTCTTCCTTGGTTATAGGTTTAGCTGATCATCCTGAGTGCATGAAGTGTTTGTTTTAGTTCTTCACTCAAGATTCAACTTGTGTTCTCCACTAGAAATGAATTGCTTCGTGTATGTCCATTGTTCTTGGAGTATGGATGTAGTCTTGTGTGAATGCACCACATTTCAATGATGTTGAGCCCTTATATTTTTTACCCTTTGTATGCCTTCTTAGTTCCTTGATTATCCCTTTTTTTCTTCTTTTTGGCTAGGTCTTTATCTTCCCTTTTATAGCTTTCAGCTCTAGCAAATGGGAATGATTACCTTTTTCATGGGTACTAGGTACGGTTCCCTGATATGGCAACAGAAATCATTAAATAACATTAAATGCATTAAAAACATCAAATGTAACCGTTAGCTTAATAAACAAATAATATTGAGAGTATATAGTTTGACTGGTTGGTCAATCATTAGTAGCCTTTTGTTGGTAGATGTGTATGGTGGACTTTGCTTTTATCGGCAGCTTCTTTGAACTTGTATCGGTAGTTCCTGATATCGGTAGATCCTGATATCGGTAACTCTTACTCTGTGTATCGATAACTTTTGGTATTAGTAGCTCTATATACCGGTTGCTCTACTTTGTATCAGTAGCTTCATTATGTATCGATGACTCTGTATTGGTAGCTTTCTTAGTCCCAGTGATTATGTGTATCAGTAGACTTATGCATATTGGTAGCTCTATTCTGTACTATCGGAAGACTTGTTCTATTGGTAACTATCTGTATCAGTGACCTTGTTCTATGATTACCGGTGGACTTGTACATATCAGTAGCTCTGCATATCGGTGACCTTAGCTTATCGGTGACTCTGTCTATCAGTAGACTAAGTACCGGTAGCTCTGTATCAGTAGCTATATGCAGATCAGTGACTAAAACTTATCTGTTTTATGCAAAACATATCCGATTAGGTTAGAATTACTTCAAAACTTATATAAACAAAGATAAACATTGATTCACATATTTCAAGGATTATTTTAATATTATTATCAGATAGAATTTCATAGATTGAGCGAATTAGAATATAGATAAACATTAATTGGTATTATCAAAGTATGTGAAATCATAGTTGGGATTATCAAAACAGGTGAGGTCAAAAATCTCCCCCTTTTTGATAATCACAACTTATGATATTATAGTTTTAAAATAATGAGTAGTTGTATCAGAGGAAATATCATTAAATGCAATTATCTCAGAGAAATCAGTATGTTATACAACATAATGTATTAGAGGTAGAATTAAATGAAATTTTATCAGAGGGAAAAAGCATGGTAGCTCTTCCTTAGATAATATTTCTCACCCTTTGAGAATATTTCTCCCTCTTTGATACTTTGATAATATTTCTCCCCCTTTGTGATAAGAAAAAAGTGAGAAACAACAAATAGAAGAGGAACAAAATGAAAAAGAAAAGAAAGCCACTTGTATTATATGTTGCAAAAAGGTACATAAAAAGAAAGAAAAATACAAGGGATTCCTATCAAACATCTTATCCACCTATTCAATCCACACCCTCAATGTGAGATTTGACCTTTGGATCAGAAGAGGATTCAAACTGTGTGGATGCAGGTGAAGGCTTAGGAATTCCGGAAATGATCACAGGGGGATGAGCCACAGAAACTGTACCTGGCCTGTACTGAGGAGTTCTTTGAGTGATCATAGGTGTAAGGATTCGAATGGATTGGACTAGAGTCATCTGAACTAGAGAAGCAGTAGAGGCAGAGGCAGGTAAAGCTGGAGGTACAATCACTGGCCTAACATCGACATGCAGGATAGGTAACAAGAGATTTATGAAATCCATAATCATTCCTCCTCCTCTCTATATAGAAGATACAAAATCATCCTTGTTCTCCATGAATTTGTCCAAGGCTGAAGTCAATTCCCTTAGTTTGCTGACTTGCTCTCTGAAGGCTTGATTGACAGGAGGTAACTTCAGGTTTTCCAACAGAAGTTTGAAGTGATTGTTGAGTTGATGCTTGGTGTAAACCTTTTGGAAATAGGAGTCTAACTTGTCTTTCACTTATTTCTGAGAGGTATAAGATTCTCTCATATAGTCTTAGACTATCTTCATTATTTCTCTAGTTGAATATCTAGTAGAAATCACAAATTTGATCAGGTCAGATGAGTCCACAGAGCCACTGGTTGATGCTGAACCAAGATCCTCCTTCATCACAGCTCGAATCTGATTCAAATCCACTGAAGTTCTAGAAGCAACATAACCAATAGAGAAGGTTACTATTTCCTTGAAGTTTTTGGTCAACCCACTAATAAGGTTTTTCACTTGGGAATCATGGGTTCTGACATGCTCTTTCATAGAGGTTTTAAAACCTTCAAAGACAGATACCATCTGGCTCACAACACTTTTGACATAGGCTAAGTCCTTGTCTGCTTGAGATTTTGAACTCATGTAAGATTCTAAAGATATAATAGATTTGTTTAGAGCTTCAACATCCACTTCTAGTATAGATACTTGAGTCCTATAGGTTGTAACTTCTTCCACTATTTATGCCATAAAGGTTGACATATTACAACCGAGAGAGAGTTCAAAATATTTTTCCAAATTTCTCATCTCTTCAACAAAGCAGCGCTTCCACCTAGAAACAGAAGCACTAAAGGACTCTTTCAGCTCATCCTTTAAGGATTCAAGGTCAGCCCTGGTGATCATATCAACAGGAGAAATTAGAACAGGTGCTCTTTCAGTTGCTATGCTGGCCACTGAGTCATTCATAATCAATTGAATTGATGACACCTGTGAAACTTCCATCTTCCTTGTCTCTTCCACAAAACTGACCTTAAGATTTTTCTTCAAATTATCCAGGTCATGCATTATGACCACATATTTAGGTAACAACTCAGTCTCAACATCATAAATGATCTTTGGTCTATTTAGAGATGCCTCATTATCAGAATCAGGATAGTCTAATCCACAAACCACAAAACCTGGGTCTTCTAACTAGTCCTCAATCTCAACAGCCACTAACACATTTCCAAACTTGATTTTATGCTCCCCCTCAATGGGTGCATTCCCATATACAACAAAATCATTCTCAGCAGGTCTTTCTTCCTCAGAAGAATATTCTACAATCAATTCTTTCTCTGCAACAGCAGGAGGGTCCTCTAGATCAGGTACAACTTCTTTCATTTCTCCTACCACATCCTTATAGGCACAACTGAGCTTCCAATTAATGGGATCAGACTTAAGCAGACAGAATCATAGGCTTTATATTCATTCTCCTTTTATTCTTCATGCTCAGGAGTTGGATGGTCTTCCTTATCAGTAGGTGTCTCTTCTTCTAATAGAGTTTCCTTTCTAGAAGATACAATTTCAGCAACTGGACTTGGAGGCAAGTCCGGATCTCTTCCATCATCTATAAGAAGTCTCTTCTTCTTCAGTCTCATCACTGTACTCAGGTTCTTCTTCATCAGGTCCTAGACCTAGATCCCTCACATCCTTAGGTTTTGAAGGATGATCCACAAGATTGAATTTATCATATACCTTCTTGTCATCATTAACCCACTCTCCTCTCCATGGGTTCCAATTTATCTTCATGTATTTTCAAACTGTGGTTGTGATACAAAAATTATTCCTTAATAACACTATCTCATCTTGAGACTCAGCTACCCCTTTCACTTTGATCATCACTGAGATTAACTTGGCATATAATAGGGCATTAGTCTTTGATTTTGGCCTTGTCATGTCTTCCATTTGAATCATCAGCAATCTGCACAGATTTACTTTTACATAATGTCTCAAGAGATGTAGGAGATAGATATCTTGATATCTCAAATTTGCAAAGTCCCCTATCATTGGTATTAAGACATGCTGAACAAATTTGAACAACAATATTTTCTCTCCATCCATTTCAGCAGCCACTACTTGTCTTTGATTTCCATCACCGGTGAGATCCTTCAAGGCAGTATCATAATCGAATATATCACTTGTAGGTGGTATATCTTTTGAGACATATCCATATACACCTTCGTGTGGAACCTTCAGGCATTCATCCCACTCAACAGATGAAAAAGACATCTCCTTTCCATTCACAAAAGAGATCACTCGGTTTTCATCTTCTGATTTCTCAAAACTCACAAACTCATAAAATTGTTTCACTAGATTTGGATAGTAGGGGACATTGTTGTTCAAAAATAAATCTACCCACTTTTTATCTTCCAGAACTTCAAGCACTAACAATTTTCTAGGCAACAACCATTCCACACACAACTCTTTTTCAACCACAATAACTCTATTATGCAAATGAGGGTTCACTGGTTTCCTACCCGACCTAGTTCTACCAACACTACCACTTGCTTTTGGCTTGGACTTCTTCTTCTTTGCATTCAGCTCATCAGTGTCATATCTAATGGTAGGAATTTTGGTTTTTTCCATCTATGGTTTGAGGGATTTAGGGTTTTTAAGAGATTCGGGAGCTAAAGTTTGAGGGTAAAGGGTTTGAGGCTCGGTGGATTGAGAAGTGTCTAGGACTTTGTTTTATCATTTAGGAATCATAAAATAAATAAAATGAAATAAAGTAAAAATGATTCAGATTCTGGCGGCAGACAGAAGTTTAAAACAACACACTATCAATAGGGTTTATTAGTGAGAATTCCTATCAGTGGGGTCTATCGGTGAGGTATTCACATCGGTGAGGTATTCACATCGGCGAGGTATCACATTACTGAGGTATTCACATCAATGATCTATTCACATCTGTGAGGTATTCACATCGGTGAGGTATTCAGATCGGTGAGGTATTCACTTCTGTGAGGTATTCACATTAGTGAGGTATCACATCAGTGAGGTATTCACATTAGTGAGGTATTCACATCTGTGAGGTATTCACATCGGTGAGGTATCACATCAGTGAGGTATTCACATATATGAGGTATTCACATTGGTGACATATTCACATCGGTGAGGTATCCACATCGGTGAGGTATCTACCGATCAAGGTTAATCATTCCTAACTCATTCCTAATGTAACTTAACCTATCCGAACTTAAGGGTTTGGTGAAAATGTCAGCTAATTGATGCTCAGTACCTATAAATTCAAGAGTAATATCACCCTTTTGGTAATGATCTCTCAAGAAATGGTGCCTTACATCAATGTGTTTGGTCATAGAGTGAGATACAGGGTTCTTCGAAATGTTTATTGCACTAGTGTTGTCATAGTTTATAGAAACATTCTTAAAATCATATCCATAGTCCAAAAGAGTGTGTTTCATCCACAGAATTTTTTCACAGCAACTACTAGCAGCTATATACTCTGCTTCAGTAGTGGACAAAGCTACAAAATTCTTCTTCTTACTACACCAAGATACTAAGGATTTTCCTAATAAATGACATGTTCCAGATGTGTTTTTTATATCCAAATTGCAACCAGCAAAGTCAGCATCTGAATAACTCATTAGCTCAAAATATTTTCCTTTTGGGTAAAACAAACCTAAGATTACAGTGTGTTTAAGATACTTAAAAATTATTTTAAGAGCAATTAAATGAGATTATTTTGGATTAGCTTAAAATCTTGCACACATATACACACTAAACATAATATCTGGTCGACTAGTAGTAAGGTAAAGTAAGCTTCCAATCATACCTCTGTAATTGGTTTGATCCACTGGTGTCCCAGGTTCATCTGCATCCAATTTATAGACTGTACTCATAGGAGTATCACTTTTCATAATACTATCCAAACCAAAACATTTTAAAAGATCCTTTGTATATTTACTTTGATTCAGGATAATACCATTTTTGTTTTGAAAAACTTGAAATCCAAGAAAATATTTGAGTTCTCCCATTAAACTCATTTAAAACTAATTTTGCATACTTTTTAAAAAATTAGTACATAAGGAGTGTTTAGAAGATCCAAAAATAATATCATCAACATAAATTTGTACTATCAAAACATCTTTAGAAATTATTTTAATAAAAAGAGTTGGATCAGCAATCCCTTTAGTAAAACTTTTTGAAATAAGAAATTTACTAAGTCTATCATACCAAGATCTTGGAGCTTGTTTTAAACCATATAAAGCTTTAGATAGATTAAAAACTCGATTTGGAAAATGAGGATTAGTAAATCCAGGTGGTTTTTCAACAAAAACATCTTCAATTATAAAACCATTTAGAAAAGAACTTTTGACATCCATTTGATATAACTTGAAATTCAGATGAGCAGCATAGGCAAGTAAGATCCTAATAGCTTCTAATCTAGCTACAGGGGAAAAATTTTCCTCATAGTCTATACCTTCCTCTTGACTATATCCTTGTGCAACTATCCTAGCTTTGTTTCTAACTATATTTCCAGATTCATCAACTTTGTTTCTAAAAACCCATTTAGTGCCTATTGTTAATGTGTCCTTGGGTCTGTCAACTAATTCCCAAAGTTTTTTTCTTTCAAATTGATTTAAATCTTCTTGCATATCCATTACCCAAAATTCATCATTGATTGTATCATTGACATTTTTAGGTTCTAACTGTGAAAGAAAAGATTGATGTTCAACCTAGTTTCATAGAGAATCTCTAGTTTGTGTCCCTCTATCAAGATTATGAAAACAACATCCAAATGATGATTATTTAGAATCCTAGTTGATCTAGTAAAGGTAGGACTAGAAATTTCTGGTTCATCTCTAAGTTTGGGTTCTACAGAATAAGATTCTGGAGTATGTCCAGAACTGGATATTTTTACAGCAGGTTCTTTAGTTTTATCATTAAGGTCCAGAACAGTCAAATCTTCTTCAAGATTTTCAAGAGAGGTTTTAGACTCATGTGGATCAGTTTCATCAAACTTGATGTGAACCGATTCTTCCACACATTTGGTTATTTTGTTAAAGACCCTATAGACTTTTATAGTTAAAGAATAACCAAGAAAAATTCCCTCATCACTTTTAGAATCAAACTTTTCAAGATTATCCTTTGTATTGAGAATAAAAACTTTGCAGCCAAAGACTCTAAAGTAACTAACTTTAGGTTTCCTATTATTCCATAATTCATATGTGGTATTATTGAGAACGGGTCTAATAAAGACTCTATTAATAATATAACAAGATGTATTCATAGCTTCATCCCAAAAATAAATAGGCAGATCATACTCATTAATCATGGTTCTTTCAATTTCTTAAAGGGTTCTGTTTCTTCTTTCTACTACACCATTCTGCTGAGGTTTCCTTGGGGCAGAAAAGTTATGACTATAGCCATTGTGTGAGAAATAAGATTTAAACTCTTGATTTTCAAACTCACGACCATGATCACTTCTCAGGGTCTTAATCTTAAGTCCACTAAGGTTTTCTACAGACTTGGAGTATTTAACAAAGTAAGAACAAGCTTCACTTTTGTGAGCTAAGAAGTAAACCCAAGTATATCTTGAAAACTCATCTACTAAGACATAGAAATAGTGCTTCCCATTTAAACTAGAAACTCTAGAAGGTCCAAACAATTCCATGTGAACCAACTCGAGAGGTTGAGAAATTGAAACTTCTTTCTTTGATTTAAAAGAAACTTTATGTTGCTTTCCCTTTTAACAAGGATTACAAACATTGTCTGATGGGAATTCAAGTTTAGGTAGGTCTCTACCTAAGTTCTTACTAGTCAATTTTCTAAGTGAATGGATGTTTTAGTGTCCTAATCTTCTGTGCCAAATCTAAGACTCTTTATGAAAAGCATTTAAACAAGTAAAATTTTTCTTTGCTAAAGAATTCAGATCAACAACATAAACATTTTCATTTCTCAAAGTAGAAAACACTAAAACATTCTTAGAATTAAAAAAATTACAAGAATCATTTTCAAACTTAACATTAAAGCCATCATCACATAACTGAGAAATACTTAAGAAATTGTATTTAAGTCCATCAACAAATAAAACTTTAGAAATTAAAACTGAATTAATGTTACCAATCTGGCCTAGGACGATGATTTTTCCTTTAGTATTATCACCAAAGGTGACATAGCCTCCATCAACCTTTATTAAGCTTTTAAAGTATGAGTAATATCCAGAAATGTGCCTTGAAAATCCACTATCCAAGTACCATACCTTTTTGTGAGAACTCTTCAAGCAGGTCTCCTACAAAACAGGTTTAAACAGAAAATGATTTTGGTACCCAAATCTTCTTGGGTCCAGACAGGTTAGCAAGTAAGGCTTTAGGTACCCAGATTTGGCTTATGGGTCTCATATAATTTACAGAATCAATATATTTTTAAAGATAAACTTTATTTGATCTATAAACATATGAATAACTAGTTGAATCATATGAATTTCCAAAACTGGAACAAGCAGAATTTTGTCCAGATTTAGGAATAAATCAATTTTTGGTAAACTGTCTCTGTCCAGGTTGGTATCCCAAACCAGTAGTGTACTTTGGTTCCACTTGTTTACCTAAAATTTGAGTAAGTGTATCTTTTCCCTTTGTGAACATTTCTAAGTCCTTTATAAGTTGTTCATTAGACATTTTCAGTTCAGTATTTTCCTTCAAAAATTGAGCATTATTTTCTTTTTCTATATAAAAGGAAGATTTAACATTGGCAGTGAGAGAATGCTGTTTATTTAATGACTTATATTTTTCCGTAAATTTATTACATGTTTCTTTTAGCATGTTACAATATTCAAATAGTTCAGCCTTAGACATATTTTCATCATTATCTGAATCACTGTTATTTCTAGAATAATAATCATTTGGAACAGGGAAAACAAGTACCTCAGATATGTTAGTCATGAAGCACATGTTGGCATGATTATTTTCAGAATCAGAAACTTCAGATTCACTTGTGCTATCCTCCGAAGCACTCCAAGTAGCTTTCATGGATTTCTTGTACTTCTTGTATTTATAATCATATTTCTTTTTGAATTTTAATTTTGGACAGTCAACCTTGTTGTGACCTTTCCTCTTGCATTCATAACAGACTATATCATCTTCCTTATCAGATTTCTTCCAATACTTATTCTACTTACCTTTATCTTCATAATTACCTTTGTAGTTTGATTTTATGAATAATTTCTTCTCCCTATATAACTTCTTAAATCTCCTAGCTATTTGAGCCATTTCAGCATTTCTATCAGAGTCTGAACTTTCACTTGTTGAACTTTCAGTAGGTACATTAATTTTATCATTTTCTTTTCTCTTTGAAGTAGTAGACTTAAATGCCACGGATTTTCTCTTGGATTCATTATCTTATTCTTTGTTCACTTTAAGTTATTCCTCATACATCATAAGTTTACCTATTAATTATTTAATAGGCAGTTTGCTTATGTCGCATGATTCTCTAATGGAAACAGATGTGCCTCTCCATCTTTCTGGTAGACATCTTAATATCCTCATAATTTGTTCCTTTGCTGGAACAACCTTTCCAAGAGATCTCATAGTATTGAAAATCTCATTGAACCTGAGATACATGTCAGAAATGGTTTCATCAGGTCTCATTTAAAATTATCATATTTAATAGTATATGTATTCAATATTATTTCTTTAACATTGGTTGTTCCTTTATGGGAAATAACCAAAGTGTACAATATTTCATAAGTAGTTTTACAAGAAGAGATTCTATTAAACTCTTCATCCCCTAAAGCACAATACAGGGCATTCATATCTTTACAGTTATTATTGTAAGAAATATTTTTAGGTTCATCCAAGTAGTTCTATCCGTTTCTGGAATTTTATATTGTGACTCTATAGCAGTACAGATATCAAAACCCATACTCTCTAAATGAATTTTCACTTTCAGTTTCCACTGACCATAGTTTGTACCATTAAAGAAAAGTGTCCTGTTAGTAGCAGCACCTTCTAGTCTATTATCCATAACTAGATTACTAGAGTTTAGAAAATAACTTTAAAGAGATAAAATTTAGAACTAACAGAAATTTAAGATCTTTAAAATATAACTAAAATCACAGTTGCAAAATAGAGTAGTTGAAAAATTTGATAAACAAAACAAAATCCTCTAATACCAAATGTTGGCCGGAGTGGACACTCAAGAGGGGGGGGGGGGTGAATTGAGTTCTAATTAAAATTTCTGTTAAAAATATTTCTATTAAAACCCCCCTTTTTGAAAACAAAGTTAAACTATAGTGAATTTATACAAAGTGTAAATGTTCAATTAGTTTTTCAAAGATTGATTAGGTCTCAGTTAATTTAATCTAAATATTAAATTGACTTTTGAAACTAACTCACTGGTTTACAATAAGTATAAACACTTTCTAATTTAACTATCAAAGTAACTTTAAAACAAATTATATTTCAATGTAGTTAGCATCAGAATATGAAATATATAGTATACTTTTGAATTAAACTAAAATGCACAACAGATGTAACCAAGAGGTTCAGTCTCAAGCCGAGATTTAGTCCTCTCAAACAATTTATATAAATTGATCCACACCCTATATCAGGGTAAACAATAGTTCAGAAACTGTCCAGGTTCAAAGACATCTACCATAGTTCTATGTGGAAAAACAAATAGAAGATCACGGTTGTCCAGGTCTTACTCGACCTCTACCACTATCCTCAGTGGGATACAAGGGAGTTATAGAGTTTTAATGAGGATTTAAGAATCCTTCAGCTTAGCTCAGGAGAGAGTGTGTGTGTAAAATAAACAGGGTACACACACTGCTCGAAATGTAAATGAAAGAATCACTAGATTAAGTATGAATGAGTTTAGAAAATCTTTAGTGATTGGAAGTGTACCTCTGGACTTGTTTGATTGGTCAGAAAAGCTTCTGAGTCCTTCTCTGGTTTTTGTCTGAAAAAGAGAGTTTAGTTTTCTTCCTTGGTTCTAGGTTCAGCTGATCAGCCTGAGTGCATGAAGTGTTTATTGTAGTTCTTCACTCAAGATGCAGCTTGTGTTCTCCTCTAGAAATTAATTTCTTCGTGTATGTCCAGTGTTCTTGGAGTATGGATGTAGTCTTGTGTGAATGCACCACATTTCAATGATGTTGAGCCCTTGTCTTTTTCACCTTTCATATGCCTTCTTAGTTCCTTGATTCTATCTTTTTTCTAATTTTTGTCTAGGTATTTATCTTCCCTTTTATAGATTTCAGCTCTGGAAAATGGGAATGATTACCTTTTGCATGGGTACTAGGTACGGTTCCCTAACATGGAAACAGAAATCATTAAATAACATTAACTGCATTAAAAACATAAAATGTAACCGTTAGCTTAATAAATAAATAATATTGAGAGTATAGAGTTTGAATGGTTGGTCAATCATTAGTAGCCTTCTATTGGTAGATGTGTATGGTGGACTTTGCTTCTATCGGCAGCTTCTTTGAACTTGTATCGGTAGCTCATGATATCGGAATCTCCTGATATCGGTAGCTCTTACTCTATGTATCAGTAACTTTTGGTATCAGTAGATCTATATACCGGTTGCTCTAATTTGTATCGGTAACTTCATTTTGTATCAGTGAATCTGTATCGGTAGCTTGCTTAGTTCCAATGATTATGTGTATCGGTAGACTTATGCATATTGGTAGGTCCATTCTGTACTATCAGAAGACTTGTTCTATTGGTAACAATCTGTATCAGTGACCTTGTTCTATGCTTACCGGTGGACTTGTACATATCGTTAGCTCTGCGTATCGGTGAAATTATCTTATCGGTGACTCTATCTATCGGTAGACTAAGTACCCGTAACTCTGTATCAGTAGCTACACACAGATCAGTGAATAACACTTATCTGTTTTATGTAAAACATATCCAATTGGGTTAGAATTACTTCAAAACTTATATAAACAAAGATAAACATTGATTCACATATTTCAAGGATTATTTTAATATTATTATCAGATAAAATTTCATATATTGAGCGAATTATAATATAGATAAACATTAACTGGGATTATCAAAGTATGTGAAAGCATAGTTGGGATTATCAAAACAAGTGAGGTCAACAGTTCTCTTAGAAAGATTACTTAAAAGTATGAATTTAAAAAGGAACTAAAAACATGTATAACCCCAAAAATTAAAGGGAAATTTAATTAGGTATATATATAAGGTATATATAAATAATGAATATAAGAGTTAAATTAGAATAATATTGCGTAAAAATCATAAAAAATGAAAATGTGTATCCGAAAAGTTATGAAGGAGGTATAAAAGATCCCTTACCTCTGGTACATGATTAATTTTTTGAATGTGATTAACTTCATGAATAACCAAATTATACATAATGATTTATTATATAAGAACCTTATTCAAAAATATTTCATATTCTATGGTCCTTTAACTATCATATGTTATTTATTTAATACATAGCTTTGTTGACAACCTCAGTTACTTGAGGTTGTTCAGTTAATTTTTCTGTAACTCCTTATATATGTTGACCATGCTAGAAATAATTATAAAATAGTTTCATAATAAATTGACTATTAATAGTGTCATGAAAATATATTTTTTTATATTAAATATATTCTTAAATCCATATGATGGGTGATGATGATAAATGAAACTCATTTCTCATGGAAGCAGTAGTCTGCAAATACACATGATTCATGTTTCCATTTCATAATGAATGAGAGGGAATGTTGGTAAATGATAATTTTGAAATTTTATAATATTATTTATATTTTAGATACCATATTAATTTTTCAATTGTATCATTTTTAAAGATCAATTAATGGCAGTGAAGAAAAATGGAATACGTCACTTTATGGAGGCGGTAGTCTACACAACACACTAATGAGACTTTTGTTTTTCTTAGAAGAAGGAGAGGAATAAATAATGATTATTAATTTAATATAATAAAATCTAAGTATAATAATGATTATAATTAAATTATATTTTTAGGTATATAAAATATTTTTTAGAATAATATCAAGGAAAAAAATTTATGAAGATGGAAATACTTACGTTGGATAATTGATATTCTTTTAGAGATTTCCTTGGATGTGAAGGCATTAAGATACCTTCAAGTGACTAGGGGATAAAGGATAAGAAAATTAATTCCATTAGAGGTATTTTTTGTCAAATTTTCAAGGTAAATTTGAATGGTAAGAGTAACCATGGATGAGTGTAAGTATCCCCTTTTATAAGTGAAGAAACAACACTTTTGGAAATACCCTTTACACTTCCATGATATCAATGCACTATTACTTGGTAAATGACACCAAAAATTTAGAAATAATGGTTTGTGGGGTGAAATTGGGTCAATAAATCCTAATCCAAGACTTTACAAACATGTTTTAAAAATGATTCAAGTCTTTTACAATTGTTTTTTTTACATTTTAACATCTTGATTTTTAACATCATAACTACTTTTTAATTACATAATTTATATTTTATTTTAAATTATAAAGAAACACATATTACAAAATTTTTATGTTTTGAAAATAAATTTAATCTAAATTTAATCTAATTCAATTTATAAATATGATAAAATCAACTTTTATATTAAAATATATAATATATAAAATACCATTTTTATAGAAAAATTACTTTTAACCATCATGTGTTATTTAATATTGTTTTCTATTAATTTAATATTTAATGAGTGTTAATATAATTATATATAGGTTTAAACATAATATAAGATCCACAATTTAAATTATATCATAATGATTGATTAAATAAAAATTATAGGATACTAATAAAAAACTATTTTACCATTATCATGGTCTTTGACACCAATCTTACTAATATTATCCTTATGAATTAAAATGATATAGAATTTGTTAGATAATATTGATATTTTTATCTTAAATATGAAATAATTTTTTTATATTTAATTTCTAAAAGTGATAATGTAAAAATTTATTATAAATGCATAAAAATAGTTTTTAGTTTAAATTATTACTTGAGTTTCAAAAATATTAAACATGTGTATTATAAATTCAACATAGTATTTTTAAATAATTTATATTAATTATTTAAGGTATATTTTTTATATAAAAATGGTCTATTTAACTTTTTAGTCATTATTTTATTATAAAATTGATTTTTTTTTGCAAAAATTGGGTTTTTACTATTCACATACTAATAAATTATTTAAAAAAAACCAAAAAATTAATCTTAATTTAATATTTATATACTGAATCCAAAAATGAAGTTATTTTGTTCAAATACAAGTTGTAAATATATTATAAATATAGGAATTCAAATTATAGTTACTATTATATATTCCTACTAGTTTGAAGATTATAAGAGTCCTCTTGAATAATTTATTTTTATTAAAGCTTGTGGTTTCTGGTTTAGTACATTATTTCATGTAAAATTAGATACTAAAGTCAATACTTATTAATGGGAAATAATCACTAATATCCCGAGCCACTATAAGGACCTAATTAGAGATGGAGGGAATCAATCATATAGGCTAAGAAATATGAGCACTGAGAATAGAAAGACTTCAAGGTGATTTTCATTGCCTAATTTTATCCATAAACGATAGATTTGGAAATGTATTAGGAATTTTTTTCTCTCTAATAGGGTAATAGACTGGTTATGGATTATTAGTACAAATGTACCGAGATTTTTCATTTTACATTGGAGATGCTACTGAAATAGAAGCTAAAGGCTAGGTGGTTTGAGATGGGTGTTCAGTTTTATATTTGATATAATGTCTTTGTATTGAAGCTCCCAATGTATTTTAAGGTTATGCATTAGGAAAATATGATAGAGATTGATCCACCAAGGATATTGAGGATGTTTGGTGTTCTGCCTTTGTCAGGTGGGAGTAACATCAATCCTTCTAAGAAGAAGAAGTATGATTATCCGTGAAGGGAAGGTAATAGTTCCTCTAGGACCCCATTTTAGTTTTGAGAATTAGAGGCTTTAGGTGGGGGATCTCTTATTTTCTATTAGTGTGTAAGGTCTAATCATATGAGAATCACATGCCAAGATTCCACAAAGGCTTTCCATTCTTATAGTAATTTAGGTCATCTACAAATGTTTTGTAAGGATAATCCCTGTCCTTAAAGTGGTGCATGGTCCTCAATACCATATGGATCCAATGTTCATTCAGATGCCTCTAAGGTAGTGGGATCTCGATCTTAGGGGAATAGAGGTAGGACCAGTTCATCATATGGTTAGATTTAGGTAAGGAATAAACCTTAGGCTAGTGGAAAATCTCAGACTTAGAACAATACAAGACATTTGCATGAAATGGAACTAACTCTTGTGAAGTCTGAGACATGGCCGATGACCATAAGAGGTACCATGATTATTGAATTCACTATGAAAAAGGGTTATTTGCAAATGGTTATTTGTGATAGGCCAGAATCTCATTGTAAATAGTCAAGAAATTTGACTTATTTGGGGTGAGAATCATTTCCCATCACAAATAACTGTTTATTTTATCTTATTTGAGATGGGAAAATATCCCCCTCATAAATACTTTTAGCATGTATATACACCATGCAGATGGAAGGGTTATTTGTGACCAGGTGCTTATTCCTATAGAAAATACTTTTGGTGCAGATTCATGCCATTCTAGGAATGGTTATTTGTGATGTGAAGCCTATTCCCATCACAAATAATAAGTCAAAAAAGATGTATTTGAGAAGAATTCCATCAAAAATACTTTATATATCGCCTCTATATCTATTTATGGTGAGAAATATTTGCAACAGAGCCAGTCACAAATAATAGTATTTGTGATAGAAATCCCATCACAAATAGTCTGTCACTACTAATTTAACCTATATATATGCCCCCAATAGAATTATTCTACCATAATTTTTTTCACTCATCTACTCTCATCTCTTTGATTTCTCTATACATAAATTTTAATTTTTACAGGGACCTAATGCTTTCAGGATCACACCATTGTTTCAATTCTAGTAAAGCATTTTTTAGTGGAAATTATTTTTATCTTTTTTAATTGTGAATTTATTTATTTTATTTTATATTATAGATTCTTAGTAATAATTAGAAGTAATTAGTTTCAATTAGTAGTAATTAGTTTAAATTAACATTAATTAGTTGTAGTTGATAAATAATTAGTAATGATTATCATTATTTGTTAAATGATTAGTAATAATTAGTAATGATTACTAATAATTAGTAAATAAATAGTAATCAGTAATCATCATTATCAATAGTTAGTAATATCTGTCAATAATTTGTAATAATTACTAATAAATAGTGATAATTACCTATAATTAGTAATAATAAGTAACTAATTATTAATATTTGCTGATAATTCATAAAAATTAGCAATAATTACCGATAATTAGAAAAATTATCAATAATTAGAAAAAATTATCAATAATTAATTAAAATTAGAAAAAATTAGTAATAATTACCATTAACTGGTAAAAATTTGTAAAAATGTTATGATAATTAGTAAAAATTAATAATAATTACTAATAATGAGTAAAAATTAGTAATAATTATAGATAATTACTAATAATCACTGATAATTAATAATAATTAGTTATAATTACCATTAAATCATAATAATTAGTAATTATTAGCAATAATAGTAATAATTACGAATAACTAGTAATAATTACCAATAACTAGTAATATTTAACAATAATTCACAGTAATTACCAATAATTCGTAATAATTACCAATAATTAGTAATAATTACCGATAATACATAATACTTAGTAATAATTACCAATAATTCATAATAATTACCAATAATTAGTAATAGTTACCAATAATTCATAATAATTACCAATAATTGGTAATAATTACCAATAATTACCAATAATAACCAATAATTGGTTATAATTATTAATAATTACCAATATTTACCAATAATTACCAATAATTAGAATTAATTAGTAAGAATTAGTAATAAATACCAATAATTTATGATAATTATAAATCATTACAAATAATTATCGATAATTACACATAATTATCAATATTTACCCATAATTATTGATAATTACAAATAATTATAGATACTTATAAATAATTACCGATAGTGACTAATAATTACCAATAATTAGAAATAATTACTAATAATTAGCAATAATTATTGACAATTACCCATAATTATCCATAATTACCGATAATTACCCATAGTTATCGATAATTACCCCTTAATTAGTGATAATTAGTTTTAATTAGTGATAATTTGTGATTCTTTTATGATAAATAGTGATAATTTCTGATAATTTGTTATAATTTGTGATAATTAATGATAATTATCAATAATTCCCAATAATAACTAATAATTAGTAATAATTAATGAAAATTATTAATAATTATTAATAATTAGTAATAACTAGTAATTATTAATGAAAATTACAAATAATTAGTAATAAATAATTAAAATTACCAATAAATATGAATAATTATCAATAATTACCAATAATTAGTAATATTTGGTAATAATTAGTCATAATTATCGATATTTGGTTATAATTACCAATAATTGGTCATAATTACTGCTAAATGGTAATAATAATAGATAATAGAAAATATTTACTGATAAATGGTAATAATTAGTAATATTTGATAATAGTTAGTAGTAATTACAAATAAATAATGATAATTATTAATAGTTGCTGACAATTAGTAGTGATTTGAATAATTTGTAATAATTTATATTAATTTATAATAATTAGTATGCAATATTTCTAATTACTATTATTTTATAGTTAGTAACAATTTTTAATATTTTGTTTTAATAACTAGTAATTATTGATATTTAGTAATAGTTATAAGTAATTTGGAATTTTAGGATTTTATGATTTTTCTCAGACCATCCCTTCCTTATATTATATTAATCATAAGAAATATTTTTATTTTTAATTTTTTAGAAAAATATGAAACAAGGATGTTGAAAATATTTTTTATTAAAAGACCATGGCTAGATAAATCCTTATAGAAATCCAAATAGTTCTTCTATAAATTATATATATTTTAAGGTTGTGGATTTTTTTACCATTTTCATCATTAAAACTAGAATTTGTTTATGAACTAACAATTAAGTGTCCATATAAGAAATATGATTTGATAAGATTTGAAACATTTTACAAATCTGGGATTCATCTATAGAGTTTTTATTTTATAAAAGATTACATTTTTTAGTATCAACATAGTGAACCCAATTAAAAAAGAAGATACAAATAATTTTGTTCCAGATCCAAAATGGTTTCAAACTTTAGTACATGAGTTTTCTAGTTCATCTTTTCAAAACATAGAAACTTAGAATGGTGATTCAACTCATGTGTTAAATCTATCATATTTTTTTGAGTTGAATTAGTATATAAGAGATTCCTTATATCTTGGTTGCAAGATAAAAAAATTTGGAGCTATTACTAAATTTATGGATATTAAATCAGATAATGAAATGTAAAATAGTTCTTTTGATCAGATATTATCATTGGTTAAATCACTATTACCTGGGGGAAATGTGATACCTAAAAATTTCTATTAAATCAAGAGGTTGGTATGTAATTTGGGTATTGTTTATTAGAAAATATATGCATGTTTAAATGATGACATCCCATATTATGGTAAAAATGAGTCTTTAGATAATTTTCCTACATGTGTACAATCAAGGTATAGATAGGAACAACAAGGGAAGTCCATATTGGTTCCCATTAATAATTTTAGGTATTTCCCACTTAAAGTTAAATTTAAACATTTATTTATGTATCATAACACAAAATTATTGATGAAATGAAATAAATCCAGTATTTCCATCATTAAAAGCTTAAATAATCCTTGTGATGGTGATTTATGGAAACATTTTTTAGGAGCCTTCATGTTTTTCTTCAGAAGCTCATAATGTGTGGTTGGGTCTTTCTACTGATGGTTTCTATCGATTTGTTTCTTATCATAGTTAATATTATTGTTTTCTTATATTTGTAACTCTATAAAACTTATCTCTTAGGATGTTGATGAATAAACCATATATATATATTTTTTTGATATTTATAATTTCAGGACACCTAAAAAAGAATATTGATGTTTATTTGAATCCATTTATTAATGAGTTAAATTTATTATAGAGTAATGGTTTCATTAAAAAAAAGAATTTCATAATGATAGTTGCATTAATGTGGATAATAAGTGACTTCCTAGTGTTTGGAATGTTATATAGAAATAATAAATAAGGTCCAAAATCATGTTTGTACTGTACGTGTGAAATCAAAGTGTTAATGATTTTTAATGGAAGAAAACCTTTTTTTTGAATTTTATCATAGATTTCTTCTTATAGACCATCATTTCCAAAGAAAAAAAAATAATTTTAGAAAATGTACAATTGAAAGATATGGAACTCCAAAAATTATCTCAAGTATTGATTTAAAATCTATTGCCTCTTCATTACAGCCTATTACCTTTGGACCAACTATAAGAAAAAAATAAATGGATTTGGGAAAGAGCATGATTGGATAAAATGGACTATTTTTAAGTATCTTTCATATTTTTATGATTTCTTGATATATAACATGCTAAATGTCATGAAAATTGAGAATAAATTCTTTGATAACTTATTTTATATATTTTAAGACACAACTGGTAAGACTAAAGATATTATAAAGTCAAGGTTAGGTATTTACCAAATTTTTAGGCATCAAGAACTTGAGTTATTTAAAAATTACAGATCATAGAAGTTAATTAATCCAAACGTAACTTATATGGTCTTTGAAGAAAACCATTTATTATTCTATTAGTGGATTATAGATTTAAGTTTGTTGGATTATTATGATTTCAATTTGGCTCAATGTGTTAGAAATGACCATATTACCAAATTTAAGTCATAATTTTCATGATATAATATAAAGACTACAACCGATTGTAATTTTAGGTTTTTTAAATTCCTTGATTTGGGATGTCCTGAAAAAAATATTATATTTTTTTCCAATACATTTGTGTGGTGAAAACAAACTATGATGCACTAAGTAGGATATAACCAGATGTTGTGTTAATTTTATGTAAGCTAGGAAAAAAATATCCATTGGATTTATTTGATTCAATTGAACATATATTATTAAATTTTCCATATGAAGAAAAATTTGGAGAACTAGTATAGTTATGATGGATGTACCCATATTATACATGCATGTATAAATTTTAAAAAAAGGCACGTAACAAAGAATTGGTTGAAGGATCAATTATAGAATCATATTTTCAAGAGGAAATTTTATTTTTGTGCTCTCATTATTTTAAACCATAATATCATTCAAAACATAATCAAATTGGCCATAATGAGTGAAAATTTTATTATGCAATGAGCAATCTAGTATCTATTTTTAATGATCCTGAACTTGGATTTGGTGGAGATCACAAATGATTAGTTTTAGATGATAAATAATACTAAGACCATACATATATTATGCTCAATTATAAAGAAATGACACAACATGTTCAATGACTGCTACTTTCACCTATTATTTATATTTTTTAGTAAATTAATATCATTTCATTTGTATATTATATGATGATCATATCGAGAAACACCTCCCTCAAATTACACCATCTTCTTTAAAAGAACATTGATAATGTAATTTTTCCTATTGGTTTCAAAGGCTGGTAAAGTAAATATTTTATGGTTGGATATATGAAATCAATTTATTATTTATATTTCTACTTTTTCAATATTTCAAGTAACTCAACATGAAGATAAAATTGATAACTAATTATGGGTATTGAGTAACCCACTATCCAAATTGGTTAAATATTTTAATGATTATGTGGTGAATGCTTTTTGATTTCATATACATGTATACGGTGAAAAATATAATGAATAATGGTGTTTTATTAAAATGATATCATCATAAGGTGAAGTTGTCTTTATGGAATGTTGGATGAAATGATTTGGTTATTTTATCTACGAGAGAATTATGTAAAAATGTTTAAATTCGATTGGTTTGATACTGAAAGTGGCTTGTGTGTTAATCCACTCCATAAAATCGATGAAATTAAATATAAAATCATTCTTCAATTAAATGAACCATTAATATTGGATCATCAAGATTATAATTTTTTTTAAAAATTATTATTCTACTTTAAAAGATTTATTTTACTGGAAGAGAATTATAAAAATGAAATCTCATAAAAAATAATTTTATGCAAAGTGAAAGTGACTCTTATGAAGAGAAAGTAATTTAAATTTTTCATTATAAAATTCCAAATACATCTTTTACATGAAGAGATAGAAATATCAATTTTTAAACCCAAAAATCATAGACTGATGGTATTGATAATGTCAATGATGTAAAAAATTAATTTGAAATAAGAATATATGATAAAGATTAAGTTCTAATAGAAATTGATGATGTTGAGGATGAAGATAAAGATATTGACACTATCAAATATGAATATTAGGATGAAGATGAAGAATGATGCAATTACATACCGGTAATAGTCATAATTAATATATAATACCGATTTTCAATTATTTGAAGATAATATTATTTTCATATTTAAGATAGTTGGAGATGATTAGGATGAGTTGTATTGTAGTTTCAAAGAGTCATTTCTTAATGTTTATCATCCTGATACTTCATCATTTTACCCATAGGATGCTTTTAGTTCATCATTGACTTGGAGGGGTTATCTTCTAGTGAGATTGATGATTCTCAACCCTATTCTTGAGGAACATCCAACTCTTGATTTGGATCCATTCATGCATAGGTATGTTAATGTTTTTATTTTATTTAATTTTCATTAATTATCAATAATTTTCATTAATTTATTTATATTATAATTGTTTGATTATTTGTCTTATTTTACACATTTTCTCACATAAATTTATTGGATAAGGCTTACAATTCTATGAAATTATTTTTCCAGACCATGGGTGACATGGGATAAGATTCCCATTGATGTTAATAATTGAATGTTTTATCATTGTATGGTATGTAAATAAATAATACTTCTTTTTAAAGATATTTAATTAATAATTCTTATGTTATTAATTATTTGTAGGGTTTATGGTATCCCATTGAAGATAACATGAGTTCCCCTATATGGTAGTCCTAGGAGATATGTATGTTTGAGAGTTTTCATCATTTTTTTCATAATATAAGAAATAGATCCATGGAGAAAGTTGAAGACACAATTTTTGATTAGCCTTTCTATAGTCATCAACTTGATTACATTTCAACTCAGGTTTGGGATTGATTGTGCTCCTACTGAATGATAGATATTTGTTATAGAAAATCATCATCAAGCTAGTATAATCGGGTGATATAGAAGATCCCACATATAGATAGTAGTTTTACATTTTTTATTCATCTATGACATATGATATGAAATTTTATTTATTAATTTATATATACTTTAAATGTTAAATGTTTATTTTATATTTATATATGAAATTGAATATATTGATGTTATCAATTTTGATATTTTTAAGAGGATGTATGCTGATCCAATCACTGGAGATATTACTAGAAGTAGACAACATCAAATTGTGGTCATTATAATTTTTTTTTGATTTTAAAAATTAAATAAAATTAATATTTGAACTATTTTAATATTTGAATTGCATTTGAAGGACTAATATGAGGCCACAAATTCTAACACACATAATGAGATTCATGACGAGACTAAGGGTCAGAACACCAATGTATAATAATTTGATGATGCTTCTTAGATATAGGAAACTTAGTATGGTATTGAGAAAGTATAAGTGGTTGGTACCAATTATCGATTGACGCCTTCCTATTATTATGGCATTATAGTGTGGACATTATCCAACTCAAGGGGAGCTTATGTATAGTTATCATCATAGTCTGTAGAGTATGAGGAGAATATATGAGCTCAGAATAAGGTTATGGAGAGACTTTGTAGATACTAAGAGGATATTAATCAACACATGAATTAGTAGGATGAACTGAAACTTTAATCATAGGAGTAGAAACATGTGAATATAATGGAATACATTCGATGACTTGCACAACTTATAGGGATGGAGTTCCCTCCACCTGGTCCTTTAAATGATCCACCACCTCTATAGTGATTGAAATATTTTGTTGAAAAATATATTATGACGGGGTTTTGATGAACATATTATGTGTATGGTTATTAATTCACATGTCTATAGTTTTTTTATATTTTTATATTTTTTTGATTTTAATTATTTTTTTGATTTTTTTGTTTATATATATATATATTTAATTTTTTTAGTTATTTATGATGAAACTACAATTCCATCATAATAGGTTATTTATGATTGAATATCAATTACATCAAAAATAAACTATTGTGATGAAATTGATATTCCACCACAAATAACCTTTTATGATAGAATTGTGGTTACATCGCAAATACTTACTCCTCTATATGTGGAGAAAAAATATTTGTGATGGACACATGTATCATCCTTTTTTTTTCAATGATCCATTTCAAAAAAGATTTTTTGATTCCATTTTTAGTGATATGTTAATATAGATGAGATCCCATCACAATTGACTGTTTGTACTAGGAACCAATCATAATTAACCCATCTCGAATAACTAAATTTCCAATTATGATTATCTTTTATGATTATTTTATTTGAACCTGGTGATTCCCACACATTTATCTTTAATAGTGTTTTTAATTTTTCGATATTCTCTTAGATCTCATACTACAAGTTATGGAAATATTGACATCCCTTGGGAAGAAAAAGAAACAAGGCTCTCGATGTTTATCTTATGTTGTGTCCATCATTTAAGTTGAACTAGATTGGGATTTTATCATCATTGAGATAGATTATTTTTATTTCATTATTATGAGGGATTGAATGGTTTACTTCAAGATACACATTCATTTTTACCAATGTAAGGTGACCTTCACAACTTCTGATGGGAATACCCATGTGTTTCAAGGGGATTAGGATCCTTGATCTGGTCAGGTAAGATTGACCCTCCCAAAAGTGGGTAGTTTGGAATTTCAGATGGCTTCTATTTTTGTTGAGGTTAATTAAGGGAATCTTAAAGCCATACGTCCTTCTATTATAAGTGTAACTACATGAGATTTAAGATCATTTAAATTAATAATATCTTTAAAATCTCATGTCACACGCAACACTAGACTAATGAATTACCCAACTAAATCAAGACACAACATATTAATATTACACTCATAAAATAATAATTGGTAAATAAAAGGATAATAAAAAATTAAAATTATTAAATGTTATTATTTTTCTTTGATTAAAATTTTAAATGAAGGAATTATTTTCGAATAAAATTTTAAAAAGGGTATTGTATTTTACCTTAATAAATTAAAATTGATCCTAGTTAAAAGTTTATCATAATAGGTAATATATATATTTATAAACTAATGAATCAATATAAAATTATTTATAAATATTATATGAAAAATGATTAAAAACACTTGATGTTTAAAAAATATTTTTTTAATAAAATTAGTTTTTCTTAATATATTATATTTTAATTTAAAAGATAATCTTCTAAATTTTAAATTTAAATTTGAAACAAATAACTTAATTTTTTATATAAAAATGTTGATATTATATTAAGACTAAATTTTTATATTTTTCTAAAATTATTAATTTTTGGTGACTAGTGAAAAATACTATTTTTGAAAATACCATGGCTATTATAACATCACATGGATATAAGCATAACCTAAAACTTAAGAAATAATTTTCTTCAAAAAATATATTTATTTTAAGTAACTTTATATATCTGAAAATATCATGTTTGAATTATAAACCTATATTTTATATTTTAGAACATTTGTAATATTTTCTCAAAAATTGTTTTTAATACTTTATAAATTAGAATATTAAAATTATTTGTTTTCAATTAAATCAAATGAAATTGATTTTAAATTTGAAATCAATGATTCCAATTTTTCTATTCTTGGAAACATTATTTGTAGGTATAGATATTATACCTATATTTTTCACCCAAGTAAACAATTATTTTTCAAAGAATAATAATTTTATAAATATCATCTATTTTTAAAATTAAATGAATCTATTTTTAATTAGTAATATAATATAATTTTAATATATATATATATATATAAATTAAGACTCATTTAATTTTTAATTAATGTCAAATAACATTAAGAACAATAAATTATTAAAACAAATTTTCTCCAAAAACAGTTTTCAGTATATTATATATTTTAATCACAAAGTAAAATTTCTCATATTTAAAAAATTATTTACGTAAAATGGATCCAAAATTTATATTAATAAAACCAAAATATAGTAATAATTTTCTACTTATATTTTTATTAATAAAATAATTGACATGATTGATATATAATTATGAGTAAGAAGTGTTTAAATGACTAGTCTATGGTGGATCAAATTTTTCTAGATAAAATTCACCTTTATACATTCTAGAAATAATTTTCTATATTGTATAGTCTTAAATAAATTTCTTTCCAAACTACATTCACCCAACTCACCTAATTTTCATTCCATTCCATTCTTACCCCTTAATTAAAATTCTTTTCCATGGAAAAGTCTCTCTTATTTACTTATAAAAGGGGGATCACCCACCATTTTAATACTCCATGCCTATTTAAAAATTTCATTGAAAACCTATCCAAATTTCCCATCCTCAAATTCCTTTACATTCCCTAATTCACCTGGTCACCACAAATTATCCCAAGTACCTCAAATCTATGACCTTTAACAAAAGGAGGTTTAAGGTCTCAACATATGTATCACATCTTTCTTTACATTTATTACTTATTATTTCCTTTCTAAACCAACCATAACCATAGTATAATTATAAAATATTCATAATTATTGTGTTGGGATGTTATTATAATAATGTTAGAACCATTATTTATTATTATCTAAATACAATAAAAAAATAATAACCGTTATTAGTGCATGTGCGTGTATTACCTCCTCCACGAAGTGATGCTTTCAGTTTTTCATCAAAAAAAATTCATGGGTGGTTCAAAAAGATTATTTAATAATTTAATTTAATTTTTATAAAATTTTAATGATTCTTAAATTATAATATACTTCATTTTCTACTTTCTTTCAATTATATGAAAATGGGAGCATCGTTCGTATGTACGTGCGGACTATCATCTCTATGAGATTCCATTTCTCTTTGTTTTTTCATATCAAATAACATGAATATAATTAAAAATTTATTAAATTTATAAAAAAGGTTATTTTATAATCTATTAATTTTGGTCGGAGTGAGTATCTCAAGATGGGGGTGAATTGAGTACCCAAAAAAAAATTTCTTTCAAAAATGGATTATTTTGAAATCCCCCAAATGTTTTAAGTACGATCAAGTTTATAAAAATAAGTAGTATGATATATATATATATAAACCTTTATAAATTTTTATCTAAATAATTATTAGGTATTATATTAATAATATAAAATACTATTTAATACTTTGAAATAAATTTACTTGACTAAAAAACTATATGAACATAAATTAAGACAAACTATCAAAGTATGGATTTTTTTAAAGATGAAATAGTTTTCAGTTGTAAAGTGAATATAAAGTAAAAAAAAATTTAAACACATTGAAGAAACATTGAATAAAAGATATTTAGTCTCAAGTTGGGACTTAGTCCTCTCTACTTGATGATCACCCACCACCTAACAGTTTATATAAAATAAACTCAATGATCCACAACCTGAATCAGGTTTATTCAACAATTTACAATTGTCCTGGCTACACATGACATCTTCCATAGTTATGAATAGGAGTAAAAAGAAACAATACATAGAGGGACCTCTACCACTCTTATATTTGGGAAAAAATAAGAAAATTATTTGAGAATATATCTAGTATCTTCCAATTTAGCGTAGGAGACAATGTGCATATATGAAACAAAGTATATCACACACTGCTCAAAAAGTAATAAATATAAACATAATCCATAAATCTAAGAGTGTAGAGTTTAGAGATGATCAATCTATTGAATTATAACTTGTGACTCTTTATTCAATTCATCAATGAATATTGAGTAAGGTTCTTTCAAAATCTTTAGGAAAAGAGAGTTTCACAACACTTGTTTTCTGACTGGAGGAAAGAATCAGATGTGATGAGATTTTTATTCTTCATTAGAGCATTTATAGTACGTTATATCTTCATGTTTTAAATTAGGATCATCTCTTTAGATCTCATATATTCAGTGAATCACAAGCTCTTTCCATCGACAATGTTTTTTTCTATTCAACACATTTTCTCTATATGAATCTATGTCTATTTTGAATGAGGGAGTGTGCTCCACTTTTATAAGTAACAACAAGAACATCTGAATCAACTGATTCCTTATACTACTTATTCTGACTTTATTTTTGTCAAAAATTTAATATAAAATCATTAAAATAGTAAATGACATTAAATTCAATGAATATAGCTTTTAGAGTAATGTAATTAAAAATAAGTCAAGTACTAAAAATAACAATGATGTCTTAGGATCTAGTGGTATAAAACTCTATCGGTATCAAGCTCTAAAGTTGTTAATATCTAGTGGTGTCAAGCTCTGGAAATGTCAAGCTTTGGAGGCATGACACTGAAAATTTATTAGACTTAGCCAAATTTTCAATATGTTTGTGGGGTATCAATGAATGGTGTATGGTTTGATTGTGTCTAAGACTTAGAAAATTATTGAAGTTTTGATGGTATGAGTTTGGCAGTGTGGCATTGATGGTGCCTTATCTAGTGGTATCTTATACTTATCCATATTTGTGTTTTGGTGGCATGACATCCTAGTGGTGTATCAGTCAATAATGTCTGACTTAATGATTTATGACTCAAAGATGTATCATACTTTGTAATTCTTTAGTCCATTGGTAGGATAGTCTGTCGGTGTGATGTCCTGGTGTTATCTCATACATAAGAGATTTTTATGCTAGAGGTGTGTCAGGGATAATGGTGTCTCATACTTAAACATATTTATCATGTATTCCCAGAATATATATTACTTATAGGTAAATATGAAATTCATCAGTATTATTAAAAACATGATTTTGTGATCATTAAAATTAGTAGGTCAACAATACCCCCTTTTGATGATCAAAAATCATGACATCAAAAGAATATTATAAATTTAAATTAAGTTTATCAAATGTATTACATAGGTTTAGACATGATATCTAAGTTAAGATCCAAATATAAATCAAGAATTATCATTCACAAAATGTGTAGAAAATTCAAGGAAATTAATTGACAAATAGTAAATATCAAAGGTAAAAATATGTTTCAAAGATAGAAAGATTTAAAATAGATAGTATGAAAGATAATATGGTTTATAAAAACATAGAAACAATATTCCATAAAGTAAAATCAAGTACTCTATAAGAATTATCCTAAACACATATTCCATAAAAATTCTCCCCCTTTTGGGATTATTAAAAAGTTAAAGAATATGAAATAAAGACACTAAAATAAGGAAAAATAAACAAATTAAGAGATATGAAAGGCATTCAAGAGTAAACATAAATAATAATAAATAGTAAGGACATTTAAAATCAAGATTATAAGTTATTACAATATAGATCCCATCAAAGTCATTATAGTCTAATCCAATAAAATACAAAGGTTAAGGTTCAGAAGAAGGATCCACCATGTTTTTTTAGCTTTGGATTTCTATTACTCCAAATTCATGGTAGAAGGATTAGCCCGAGGAAGGGTAGAGGTAGTACCGAAATAATGAATAAGGAGAGACTGAACATGAAAATATTATAAAATAACAACTGGCATGAGTTGGTGCACAACTTTCATAGGTTTCATAGGAAAAGGTTAAAAACTAGATGGAATAGGTACATGAGAATCACCAATAACTCCAGATCTGAAAGAGAACAATGGAATAATCAGAATGGATGAATGAGAAACCATTAATTGTCCTTTAGCATGAAGAAACTACTTCATGAGATTGATGAAATCTATGATAATATGGCTACCCCTTTCTATTGCAATAAATAAATCATACTTTTCTTCCATGAAACGGTTCAAGACTGGGGTCATCTCCTTGATCTATCTGACTTTCTCTTTGAATTCTTGAGTCATCAAAGGTAGTCTTATGTTCTCAACCAATAATTTAAAATGGGAATCCATAGAATTATTGGTGTAAATATGAGAGAGATAAAACTTGATAGACTTGTGAATAGTCTCTCTATCACCATGCATATCTTTGAAATAACAAGAAACCAACTTGAGAACATGGTCAGAATTATACCAAATTCTGCTCAATGTATCTTGGAGATTATTTTTTACACTTTATGAAGAATTTGAAAATGAATATCTAAGGTCATCTTGAACTACTTTCCTCAACTGATCAACATCAAACACAGGTGAAAGAACAACACTATCAAAATAATATGAGGAAGTATCCCTAATAATTTTAAAGATACCATCCAATGAAGCTCTAAACTCATATTTCATTTACTCTACCAAATATTTGAGAGTTTATAGATCATTTCCAATATTTTTATTTTCAATATCTATCTCATAAACATGATTCATCATATTATGTTGGATATGTTGAATAACCAACTCAAATAAGTATCTTGCATCTTCGTTACTGAGATTTTTCAAAAAGTGGATTGATTCCTTACACAATTGTGAAACTTAGACATAATACTTTTACCAACAACATTGAAGTTATTTTGAGTGACTATATCCATTGGGAAAACTGGTGGAGATGGAGTAGGTTGAGGTGTAGGAGGTCTTACAGAACTGAAATTTTCAAGTAGACCTTCAAGATTAACCTAATCTATCAATGATCCCTTAGGATCACCTTCAACACTACCTTTAGGTTTATCACTCCTTGGAGGAATTATTGTAACAAAAGAGAAATTTCCCCACTCCTCTTATATAGGTTCAATAAAACTTACAGAAATAGATACCATGGAAGGAGGTACCACGTTGGCAGAAACAACTGAAACTTACCAACTCCTCTAACTTTTTAAACTTGGAGCAACCACTGTGTGATCAACACTGGAAAGCTCGACTTCCAATTGTGTATCAATATTGGGTGCATCATGCATCTCAACATCCTTTTTAGTATAAAAATAGTGGAATCACCTTCCACATTTTCTTCTAAATAATAATTATGAACATCAACTAGTTCTTCATTACCAAATTCTTCTTCAATCACTTTATTTTTCTCTTGATCAGCAATATGCTATTCCACAATAGCTATAACTCTCATCTTCTTAGCCATAGTAGAATCTGAAACTTCTTGACCAGTAGTAACTAAACTAGATTCAACAGTATTAAAAACTAGAGTTTCATGTAAAATATCCACTGATGGGGAATGATCCCCCTAAAAAAATGAAACCATAAAATTCATAGGAATTTGTACATCATTCTTCTTGATTTGACTACTATTATCATTAGGTTTAGAATCGATTTCATCATCTACAACCTCTTTTTCATTACCATATTCATATTCTTTTTCATCATCATCATCAACACCATCATATTTAATTTATTTTTAACTTTTATATTGATCCTCTCTAGAGACCTTAGTCTCTTCTTCATCACTGTTAACTAATTTCCACCTTTTTGGAAACCTCCTAGGTGGACTAGGAGCTCCATAGGTGATGGGAGAGGATTTTGGAGAAAGCTCAGGGTCACTCCCTACATTAATAGATTTCTTCTCTTCCACTTATAAATCAATATCTTCTTCCTTATCTGAGTATTCCACAACTTCATCAGGATCCAAACAAGGATCAGCTTCATCTTTAGGTCTGGTTGGATGATCAACTAAATTACAATCAATATAAAATTTTTCTAAATATCCAACCGATTGTTTTTTCCATGGATTCTAGCTAATTTTAAATCTTGAACATGTGTAATTGGTTATTTAGAAACCAACATAGTCAATCATAGATTATTCATCATCATGAACTAGGTCCTTGGCCATTAACATGAAATAAATCATCTCAGGATAGATCAATGAATTTTATATGGAGAAAGGTTTTACCATCTCACACATATGTAACATTAGATATCTGTAGAGATTAATCTTGTGACCTTTTGTCATAATAAATAAGAGATAAATATCCTTATATCTTAGTGTTGAAAAATCACCTTTATTTGATAAAAGCATGTGCTGTAAGATCCTGAACAATAACCTACATTCTCCATCCAATTCTGAGACAACATGCCTCCTTATTAAACTATCTCCTATTAACACAGTAAGGAAATCCTCATAAATGAACATATCACAAGATTCTAGGATGCTTACTTGGTAGTCATCAAAGAATCCATCATGAGGTACATTTAAACACTTATCCCATTTTATTGAGGAAAAACCAAACACCCATCCTTTGACATGGATTCTAATCTAATATGCACCATCTTTATTAAATGAAAATTCTATATTTTGATAAAACTTATATATCTGATTTGGGTAAAAATGGATATTATTTGACAAAAACCCTTCTAAACACCCTTGGTTTTGAAGAAACTTAAGTACTAAAGACTTACTTGATAGCAAACACTTTGAGTTTGTTTTTTTTTGTTACAACAATGAGGTTAGAAATCTCGGGGTTAACTGGAGCAACCAGAGTAGGAACAATCGATTCCTTCTTCCACTTATTTGAACATCTATACTTAAATGGAGAATATAATAAAGATCACTTCATTAATTTCATTCAAATTAGCTTATAAATATTGGTCTAAGGTAAGAAAAAAGGTTTAAACAATGGGAGATGAAAGGGTTTCACTAAGATCAAGAGAGAGATATGCGAATATCGTGTGGGGCTCAAGGTTTATTGGGAAATGACATATGCCATTTTCATACCATTTTGGGATATTAGGTATTATAAAATTAAAATTATACATGAAATTAAAATCAAAATCGAGATTAAAAAACGCATTGGATTTCAATTAATAAAATAAACTAGGAAATAAACTGGTGGTTTGAAAAATCAAAAAATAGAAAAAATTTCACAAAGGCATAGAATCGACAACATGATAACTCAATAACATGACATATCCAACAGTATGAATCACTGAAATTATTACAACCAATGGTATGATAACCAATTGTATGACAATCAATAATATAACAATGAATATTATACTTTAACCAAAGTTTATCATTCCTAATTAATGTTTGATATAATTCATTCTCTCAGGATTCAAAGGCTTGGTAAAAATATCAGATAGCTAATATTCTGTGCTAATAAATTCAAGAGTTATATCTACCTTTTGAAAATGATCTCTCAAAGAGTTTTGTATTATATCAACTTGTTTTGTTCTATAATGAGAGAAAAGATTCTTAAAAATATTTATTTCACTTGTATTATCACAGTTTATGGGGACATGTCGAAATTGATATCCATAGTCTAGTAGAGTGTGTTTCATCCAAAAAATTTGTGCACAAAAACTACCTAAAACTATATATTCAACTTCAGTAGTAGACAATGAAACATAATTTTTCTTTTTACTACACCATGAAACTAGAAACTTGCCTAAAAAGTGACATGTTCCATAGTTTCGTTTTCTATCCAACTTGCGTCCACAAAAATCTATATCTGAATAGATTTCTAAATAAAATTCTTTTCCTCTAGGATAAAATGGTCCTAAATTAGTTTTATATTTTAGGTATTTGAAAATTATTTTAACAACAAGTATGTGTGACTTCTTTGGGTTTTCTTGAAAATGAGTACGCATACACACACTAAACAAAATATCTAGTCGACTTGCAATTAAGTAGAGAAGAATTCCAATAATTCCTCTATAGTTTGTTTGATCAATTGGTTTCCTAGTTTCATAAATATCCAATTTATAGGTGGTACTCATCGAAGTATCACTACTTTTAGTGCTATCCAGATTAAAAAATTTTAAAATATATTTTGTATATTTATTTTGATTCATAATAATTCCATATTTGTTTTGAAAAATCTGAAATTCACAAAAGAATTTGAGTTCACCCATTAAAATCATTTCAAATTCATTTTGCATCATTTTAGAAAAATTAGTAAATAAATAATTTTTTGAAGATCCAAAAACAATATCATTGACATAGTTTTGTACAAATAATACATCTTCTGATTTTTTTTATAAAAGGGTGGGATAATCTATTCATTTTGAAAGTACATTTGAAATTAGAAAATTTCGGATCCTATCATACTAAGCTCTAGGATCTTGTTTTAAACCATATAAATCTTTGGTTAATTTAAAAACTTGATTTAGAAAATGGTGATTTTGAAAACCAATGGGTTGTTCTAAAAAAAATCATCAACTATAAAACAATTTAATAATGAACTATTGAAATCCATTTTATAAAGTTTTAAATTTAGATGTGCTTTATAGGAAAGAATGATTATTATGGATTCAAGTATGGCCATAGGTGAACAGGTTTCCTTATAGTCAATCCCTTCTTCTTGACTATAACATTGTGCAAAAGTCTAGCATTGTTTCTAACTATAATTCCTAACTCATCAACATTATTTTGAAGCACCCATTTAGTGAAAGTAATCAAGGTGTACTTGGGTATATCTAAAAGTTAATACACTTAATTTATTTCAAAATTATTTAGCTCATCTTTCATTTATATTACCCAGAATTCATCATTAATTTCTTCATTGATGTTTTTAGGTTCAGGCTGAGACAAGAAATCTTGATGCTGAACCTGATTTCTAAAAAAAATATCTAGTTTGAGTTCATCTATTTAGATATCCTAAAATAACATCTAAAGGATGTTACTTAATATATCTAACAACTATAGAGAAATAGGGACTAGTCACTTCATGATTTTCAAGTTCATGTTCTGGAAATGCTTCAGAACTGGACAATTTTTTTTCTTATTTTATAGCACAATTTGAAGGTTTATAATTAAAGTTTAGAGAAGATAAATCATCCTCAAGGTTTTATAAAGATGTATTAGGATCATGTGTATCAGTTTCATCAAATTTTCCATGAACTTATTATTCCACAGTTTTTGACTTCTTATTGAAAACTCTATAGGTTTTTCTATAAATTGAGTAACCAAGGAAAATTCCTTCAACACTTTTGGAAAAACTTTTGTCAAAACTATCCTTAATGTAAAGAATAAATACTTTTAAACCAAAAAATATAAATTAATTAAACTTAGTTTTCCTATTATTCCATAACTAATAAGGATAATTTTTAATGATAGGTCTAATTAAGACTCTATTGATGATATAGTAGGCTGTATTAACTAATTCTACCCAAAAATATATTGGAAGGTCATACTCATTTACTATGGTTTGAGCTATCTCTTGTAAGGCATGATTTATTCTTTCAATAAATTTATTCTGTTGAGGGGTCTAAGGAGAAAATAAGTTATTAGTGTATCCATTTTTTGAGAAAAATAATTCAAAATTTTGATTTTCAAAATCATGACCATGGTCACTCCTTATGGTTTTAATCCAAATTCCATTAAGATTTTCTACAGACTTAGCATACTTAGTAAAGTAAAACCAGACTTCACTTTTGTAAAATAGAAATTATACCCATTTATACCTAGAATAGTCATCTACAAGAATATAAACATAGTGATTCCAATTAATACTAGAAACTATTGAAGGTCTAAACAATTCTATGTGAACCAACTCTAGAGGTTGAGAAGTTGAAACTTCTTTCTTTAGTTTAATAGGAACTTTATGATATTTCCCTTTTTGATAGGGGTTACTGGCTTTATCAGTTGTGAACTCAAGTTTAGGTAGATCTATAACTAACCCTTTCATAGTTAGCTTATTAAGTGAGTGAATGTTGTAATGGCTTAGTCTCCAATGCCAATTCCAAGATTCCTTATGAAAGGCACTTAAGCATGAAAAATTCCAAGAGACAAATGAATTTAAATATATAGAATAAACATTATAATTTCTCAAGGTAGTAAAAATTAAATATTTTTTGGAATCAAAAAAATTTCAAGCATCATTTTAAAACTTAACATAAAAACCATCATCACACAATTGAGAAATTTTAATCAGATTATATTTTAAACCATAAATATATAAAAATTTAGAAATTAAAACTAACTTTTTATTGCCAATATAGACTAGGCCTATGATTTTTACTTTTACATTATCACCAAAGGTGATATGGCCAATATTAACCTTGATAATACTTTTGAAGAAATATTAATATCCTATCACATGTCTTAAACAATCATTGTCTAAGTACTATAGAAATCTACTAGAGGTATTCAAGCAATTTTCCTAAAAAATAGGTTTTAAACAATAAATGATTTTGGTACCCAAAACTATTTGGGTCCAGAAATGTTAGTGATAAGAGCTTTGGGAACCCATATTTGTGTTAGGGGTTTCTTATAAATATATTGCAGACTCTTAGTAATAAAAACTCTGTTGGGTCATTTTGAAAAAAATTTCACAGTAGAGGTTTTAGGTATCTATTTATAAAAAAAATTATTCTTAGTTATTCTCATATGTCCAAGTTCATATCCTATCATAGTAACATATTTTGGATCAACTTGTTTTCCAAAATTTGTGTCAATTTCTCTCTACCATTTGTGAAAATTTTAAGATATTTCTTCAATTTCTTATTTTAAAGTTTAATTTCATTATTTTATTTGAGCAGTTGAACATTTTTATCCTTTTCTATAGACAAATTAAGTTTAAAATTTATAGTTAGAGCATGTTGTATTTTTGAAAATTTGTATTTATCTTTCAACTCATTAAAGGTTTATTCTATAATATTATAGTAGTCAAAAAATTATTCACCTGACATATCATTATCATCATTTTCATTATCGTAATTATCATACTAATGTACATGCAAAACATTAGAATTATTAGATAAAGTAGACAACTCACTGATTTTGGCCACAAAGCACATGTTTGATCTTACCAGCTTTTCCTCAGCTGAAGAATCTGAGTCACTAGAGTTATCCTCAGATTCAGTCTAGGTGTATTTCTTGGAATTATTGTATCTTATATCCCTTTATTCATATTTATTTTTATATTTTAGCTTAGGACAATCAGATTTTATGTAAAATTTCTTTTTTCATTCATACCAGAAAACTTCCTTTGGATCATCATCCTTTTTCTTCTAATTTACTCTATTATTACATTTTCCTTTATAATTTGTTTTTCTGAAAAACCTTTTATTCTTATAGAACTTCTTAAACCTTTTGTCTAGGTGAGGCATTTCCTCATCACTATTAGAAGTTGATTCAATATCTCTTGAATATATAGATTGTACCTTCTATTTTTCTTTTTTCCTTATGTTGTCTAGGAAAAGTAGTCTTAAAGGATATTGAATTTCTCATAGTCTCCTCATTTTCCTCAAATTTTAATTTTAGATCTTCTTTGTACATCATAAACTTACCCATCAGCTCTTTAATTAGTAATTTACTAATATCGTAGGATTCTATGATCGACACTGAAGTTCCTCTCTATCTTCTAGGTAGACATATCGAAAATCTAATTATCTGGTCCTTATTAGATACAATATTTCCTAGTGATCTCATGATATTTATAGTCTCATTAAACCTAAGGTACATATCAAAAAATGGGATCATCAAGTTTCATTTTAAAATTGTCATATTTAATAGTATAGGTATTAAGTGTCATTTATTTAACATTAAAAGTTCCCTCATGGGAAACAGACAAAGTGCCCCAAATTTCAAAAAAAAATTTACAAGAAGAAACCTATTAAACTCTTCATATCCTACGACGCAATATAATTAATTCATGGATTTTTAATTATTATTATAAATATCCTTATTTGGATCACCCCAAGTAATTCTAGAAGTAGTATGAACTTTATACTCGTCTACTATGGAATAGTATATTTGAAAACCCATAATTTTAATATGTATTTTCATTTTTATTTTCCATTGGGAATAATTGGTACCATTGAAAAATGGAGGTCTGTTATTAGTAGCACCTTACTATTTGTTATCCATATTAAAAAAATAAAAAATAAATACAAAGAAATGAAAATTTAGAATTGACAAAAATTTTAAGATCTTTAACGCACAACTATAATCATAGTTAAAAAAATATTTGAAAATATTTTAACTCCCCTGATACTAAATGTTGGTTAGAGTGAGTATCTCAAGAGGGGGGGGGGGGTGAATTGAGTACCCAATAAAAATTTCTATTAAAAAAATAGATTATTTTGAAATCCCAAAATGTTTTAAATATGACCAAGTTTATCAAAATAAGTAGTATGATATATATCTTAACATTTATAAATATTTATCTAATGATTTATTAGGTATTATATGAATAATATAAAATGTTATTGAATCATTTGAAATCATTTTACTTGATTAAAATACTAAATGAATACAAATTAAGACAAACTATCAAAGTATGAATTTTATTAATAGCTATTTTTTTTCAATTTTAAAACAAATATAAAGTAAAAAAAATTAAAACACATAGAGGAAATATTGAATACAAGAGGTTTATTATTAAGTTTAGACTTGGTCATTTCTTCTTAGTGATCATCTGCCTCTAAGAAGTTTATATAAAATAAACTCAATGATCCACAACCTAGATCAGGTTTATACAAAAATTTACAACTGTCCAGGTCACACACGATCTCTTCCACAGTTATTAAGGGGAGTAAAAATAAATAGGCCACATAGGGACCCCTACCACTCTTATCCATGGGGAAAAAATAAAAGTGTTTGAGAAGATATCCATTATCTTCCAGTTTAGCACATGAGACAATGTGCGTATATAAAATAGAGTACAACACATAATTATCAAAAAGTAATAAATATTAATTGAATCAATCAATCTAAGATTGTAGAGTTTAGAGATGCTCGGTCTGTTACAGTATAGCTTGTGACTCTTGATTTGATTCATAAATGATTCTTAAGCCGGGTTCTTTCAAAATATTCAGGAAAATAGAGTGTCACAACTCTTGTTTTATGAATGAAGGATATTACTGGATGTGATGAGCTTTTTTTCTCCTCAGTCGAGCATTTATAATAGGTGATATCTTCATGTTTTCAATCAAGTTGAGATATTTATCTCTTAGATATTTATTAAATCGCAAGATCTTTCTATCTATAGTGTTTTTGATATTTATCTTGTTGTTCTCTATATGAATCTATATCTATTTTTCACGAGGGAGTGTGCTCTGATTTTATCAGTAGCAGAAAGAAAATCCAAATTAGCTGCCTCCTCATACTGTTCATTCTGACATGTTTTTTGTTGAACATTTAAGAAAAAATCATTAAAATAGTAAATGAAATTAAATTCAATGATTATAGTCATTAGAGTAATGAAATTCAAAATAATTAAAGTAATAAAAATAATAATAGTGTCTTAGGATCTGTCAGTATCAAACATTGGCAGTATCAAGCTCTGGCGGTGTCAAGCTCTGGCGGTGTCAAGCCCTTGCAGTGTCAAGCTTTGGCGGTATGATATTGATGGTGTCTTACCCTTATCCAATTTTTCAATATACTGGCAGTGTCACAACTAACGGTTTATGGTTTGATGGTGTCTCAGACTAATAAAATTCTTTCAATGTTGGTAATATGAGTCTAGAGGTGTGACATTGACTGTGCCTCATCTAGAAGTATCTCACACTTAGCCATATTTGCGTTCTAGTGGCATGATATCCTGGAAGTTTGTCGATCAATGGTGTTTGAATAAATAGTATCTGAATATAAAATGTATCATAATTTTTCAATTATTTAGTCTAGTGGTATGACAGTCTGATAATGTGATGTCCTGATGGTTTCTCAGACTTAGATATTTTTATGCTAGCAGTGTGTTTGGGACAACGGTGTCTCATACTTTGATAGATTTATCACATGTTCTCAGAATATAGATTTCTTACAGGTAAACATTAAATTCATCAATATTTTTAAAAACATGATTTTGAGATCATTAAAACTTGATAGTCAATAATTAAAATTCACAAATTATAATATTATACATTCCATAAGTAATATTATCAAAAAAAAATTATAGTAAATTTAACCTCTAAAAAGGATATATTAATATAAATTTTCTAAATTGAGTCCATTCATGGAGAAACTATTTAACTATATAAATTATGTTCTGATGTAATATGAAATGACATAATAATATTCAATTCTAGATATTAAAAAAATATTGTATAACACCTTTTAATATGATCAACAAACAAAACATATTATAATCAAATTAACTAAAAAACCCTGAGTGGCTGATGTAAGCAAAATATATATTAAAAATAAGTGCCAAAATATAATAAATGGATAATTTAGAATAAAATAAATATGAATAAGGTTATATATATATAATTAAATTAATTTAATTTTTCTTGAATTTTAGTGTAAGTGTAGAACACTTTCAAACACATATAAGGGTTTCATCTCAAATGTTTCTTCTTTGAGACATAATTTAATTTATGCACCTTATTTCATTTAAATGGTTTGTATAATATATATTGGTTATAATACAAAATGAATTATCTTTATCATGGAATTTTAAATTTAATTTAAATATATCCCTCCTTCAATGTTTTTTATTTTAATGTCACTCAAGATGTAAGATTTCTATTTCAAGTTGTATTTTAAAATTGAGGCCTCTCAAATATGATAACCCATCCGGGGAACATTTATAGATTTACATTATAATATCACAATCCTTTACTACTCATATTTTCATCCTTGGTGTTATTTTTATTCTCTTTACATTATTTTTAACTAGAAGTATTATAATATTTTAAAATGATATGGTTCTCAACAAAAGTGTTTTAAAAAAAAGGGCAAACTCATTTTATGCTAAGCTCCAATTTTTTGGGGATTCCCTATATATATTTTAAAAATTGAAAAATTAATTTTCAACTAACTTGATCTTAATTTCAAATGTTTTTAAGGAAAATAAATTAATGTTTTCCATATGGAATGTTATTGATAAAAATAATATCTTTTGACATTTTTGTTTAAACATATCTTTCTGTTATCTTTTTTGTTTTGTATGAAACTTCCTATCTATGTTTTAATTCATTATAAATGAAATAATTTTTCTCATAAATTTATAAAATATTTCATTTAAAATTATATAAAGGGATTAAGGATATTGTTTACTTATAAAGTGTTTTAATTTCTATAACTCTTGATTTTTTTCAACCAAGTCAACATCCCTTGATATATCTTATGCTTGATCGAGGATATTCATCAAAATGATACCATCCACCTTATTTATATTGATAGATTTTGTATTGATATCCTCTATCAATGGAATGATCCATCACTATCTTTGTATTAATTAATTTTTTTTAGTGTATATTAGTTCTCTTTCATTCAATGTATTTCCTCTAAAAAAACCCAATTCTTGATTCCTTTGATTGAATGGTGTTCATATAAATTCCATAAATCAATTGATTGGGGAAAGTTATTATATTTAATATATAAAATTTATCTATATGATATAAATTCCACATGATTTATCATTTTGATTGAATGGTATTTACCTATACATTCACTTAATATCATTATATACCATTTTATTTTCCATAGGATTATCATGCTATTATTATAGATGAAATTATTAATGATTTACTTATATAAATCCATATGAAACCCTTTTTATTTCCATGAGTTCTTCATGATGTGTTGAATGAATCTAATTTTCTTTTAACGGGTTATTTGTGTTCTAAAATTGAATGATTATCATTTTGAAGGTTTTATAAAACCCATTTTATTTCCATGGGTTCATTATTGTGTGATAAGTGATTAATTTCAAGTGGCATACAAATATATAAATTATAGGATGGGTGAGACCTATATCTCCATCCAATGAATTGAGAAAAGTATTATATCTCATAATGTAGAAATTTTATGTGAATGGGTTATAAATTAGCCAGGTCTAGAAAGGGTGAGTGTGTTGGAATTTATCTCTAATCACAATTTTATGAGTCAATGGGATGGTGGGTAGCTAGGTTCCAAATAATAAGAAATCCTATGTTTAGGATTGTGCCACTTTATTTCCTATATTCTATATCTCATTTTTATGCTTAATGTTTTTGACTCATGTTTCCATACTCTTTTTACTTTAATTTATATGACAATATTTATGATCTAATCATTGGTGTGTATGTATTTTGTTAAGTACCATGTTTATACCCATATTCTCACCTTATGACCACTTATGATATTTGATTTTTATCGCTTATATTTACCCTTACTGAGAACCTGATCTCATCCCTTTCTTATGTTTTATTTTCACTAGGGTATAAAAAAACTATTACGTAAGATGCTTCTAGAATGGTATCTTATGATATGATTTTTTGGTGATATTGATGACTCCTTATGGATTAAGTATTTGTTTATATAATGGGAAAATTTCTATTAGTTGAAAAATTCATGAGTTTTTTTATTTAATTTTTGGTATTAATTATAAAATAATTTAAACCTAAAATGTATTAGGAATATATTATATTGAAAATTTTAGTCTCAGTCATGTAATTATCAAAAAATTAGGTCAGGGGAATCATATTTGGTATCAAAGTAGGGTTTATATTACCTTAGAGATTAGAATTCCATTGGTTATGAAAATTTTTTGAGTTTAAAATGTCATCAAAGTTTGATAAGTTAATGTTTACCCTAAATTAAAATGTATAAATAAACCTTTAGGTTAGTCGAGGTAATGTTTAATATTTTAGGGATTAGGATAAGATAACATTTGTGAAATCCTATGGGATAAGTCTATGCATAGGATAACATCATAAAGTATTGGTAATGTTGAGATTGCATGAAATTTATATAAAAAAATTGTATAGATACTGAAAGTTGATGTTGGATCTAACACAGTTGTACCTAGGTGAATAAACTCAAAAAAATAAGATTAGGTATTAACATGATTGTCATGAGCTGCATGAAAAATAAGCCTAATTTCAGGTCCGCTTTAACACTTTCAAGGGACATTCTTTGAATGATTTCATACTCTTTTTGAACCATTATGAAGGATTTATTTCCCAATTACCTTTAGGGATTAGTTTAATAAGTATAATGAAACACAACATAAAATAACTAAGGTAGAACCAATAGATTTATAAGATTGAAAAAGTATGAAATGGTTGAAATGAATGTATCATAGTTTGAAATGAAGGTTTCATGAGAGAATATATCTTATGATTGAGATATCATATTCATATCCTCTTATATATTATCATAACAATTTTGGTTTTAATATTTGGTTGAAACAGGATCATGAGTATGAAGATGAGAAAGGTATGTATCAAAAAACCACTATGTCTTATATCCAAATAAGGGAACATACTTAAATAGATGAATTTTAGTATATGTCTATTATAATGGAAAATTGAGTTTTCTAGTATTAACTAAGTTAATGTGGTTGATATCCTGATATAAAATATATCTATATTCTCTTATCAATTTTTATTAGTGAAGTGATATGCATCAATGATATTTTGGAATGTTCTAAAAGTTATTGAGAATTATGTGAAACATCTAATGATCATTATTTAGTAGGTTTTCATTAATGGTTTGAAATCATATATTAAATTTTATCAATAACCTTGAGAAATGATTTTATAGAAATGTTATATTTTTTGGGATAACTATTTAAGAAAACACGTTTAAGGGACAAATAATTTTTAGGTTTAGTGCATATTGGATGTAAACATAATAAAGGTTTGGGTGATTTTGAAAATTTAAGTTATGTAGTATCAATATCCTTGGGATTGATGATAATTCATGATGATTTTCATAAATTTTATTGTATTTTTGGTACTCTAGTATATATTATCTATTGTATGATTTGATGAACTAGTGTCTAATACCATTTAAAAAATAAAGATAGAATTAATTTTTGTAACAATATGAAATTTACCTATGGTTTTGTGACTTGGAATGTTTGGTAGTTTTGGGGAAGGTATACTCTGAGTAATATATGATTAGGGTATAAATAATCAATTTTGTTTGAGGAAATATAATTATATTGATATAGCTTAAGATAGTAAGGTATATGTTACATTGGAGGTTGTCTTTTGAATAATAAATATGTCAAGAATAACCTAAACTACTTTAATTAGTGGGTAATAATTAAAATTGTGAGGATTCAATTTATATATGGGGGTATAATGTAATGAAGTGATATTTTTTATCCTTTAAATTAACACCATATTTAATATCTTGTGTCACACAAAACACCGAACTAACACAATACCTGACTAAAAAAATAATGACATATTAAAATTACTTGAATAAAATAGTCACTAGTAAATAAAAAGATAATAATCAATTAAAATTTTATACATGTTATTATTTTTATTTGATCAATACTTTAAAATAAAGAATGCTTTTCAAAGAACCATTTAAAAAAGGGCACTGCATTTAAACCTAATAAATTAAAATTGATCGTTATTAAAAGTTTGTTATAATAGGTAATATTTATATTTGTAAACTAATGCATCAATATTCAATTATTTATAAATACTACATGAAATAAGATTAAAAACACATGAAGATTAAACATTCATTTTTTAATAAAAATAATTTTTCTTAATATATTGTATTTTCATTTAAAAGATAATTTATAATTTTTTGAATTTTTATTTGAAAAAATAACTTCATTTTTTGTTTCAAAATGTGGATATAATATTAAGATGAATTTTTGGAATTTTTATAAAATAATTGATTTTTAGGAAAATAGTACAAAATATTGTTTTTGAAAATATCATGGATTTTGTAACATCACTTAAATATAAGAATAACCTAAAACTTAAGAAACATTTTTATTGAAAAAATATAATTCTTTTTAAGTATCTTTATATATTTTAAAATATAATGTTTTAATCACAAACCTATATTTTATATTTAATAACATTTGCAATATTTTCTCCAAAATTATTTAAAAAACATTATACATTATTATTATAATTTTTTTTATCAATTGAATCAAATTAAATGGATTTTAAACATAAAATAAATGGATCCATATTATCTAATAATGACCAATTTATTTTTATGTATAAATATTAAGTTACCTAGGGAAACTATTAGTTACCTAAGTAAAATGATTATTTTTCAATGAATAATACTTTTCTAAATATCATGTATTTTAAATTAAGACTATAATATAATATTAATATATATATATATAAATAAATTATCACTCATTTAAATGGTAATAACTATGAAATAATAATAAGAACACTTAATTATTGAAACTACTTTTTCTGTAAAAATAGTTTTTCAACACATTATATATTTTAATTTAAATGTTAATTTTATCATAAATATTAATTGAATTAGGTTAAATAAATCTATAATTTGGATTCAAAACATGTAAATTTTTTAATAAGGTTATACTTATATTTTTAGTTATAAAATAATTGACGTGATTAATATTAAATTAATAGTATTAAGTGTCTAAATGACTAATATAAGGCATATTAATTTTTTTTCTAAAGTAACATAAACCTTAAAACATATATATTTTTTTAGATTTTAATGTATTGATTACATTTCTTACCATAATTCTATAACCTAACTCACCTAACTTTAATTCTATACCATTCTTACCCTTACTTAACATTCTTTTCCATGGGAAAGTCCCCCCTCTTCAATTATAAAAGGGGAATCACTTAAAACCTTAAAATAATCCTATAATATTTCAAAATTAACTTAAAGAATAACCCAAATTTAATCTCATTTAATTAATTTAAATTACCTAATTATCCTAGTCACCAAAAACTAACCTAAGTCCCTCAAATCTATAGCCTTTGTTAAGAGGAGTTCGAAGTCTCAATATCGGTGACACATGTTTCTTAACATTTTTTTCTTAATATTTAATTTTATAAACCAACCATAAAAATAGTATAATAATAAACCAATTATATTTAGTGTGGTTATATGTTATTATAATAATGGCACAATCCTTATTTATTCTCTTCTATCTACTAATAAAAATAAGAATCATCATTACTGCGTGTGCACAGATTACCACCTCCACGAAGCGAGGCTTTAAAATTTTCATTACCACATTTAATTTATGGTTAAAAAGGTTATTTAATAAGTTAATATAATTTTTATATCATTTTAATAATTATTAAATTATAGGATACATCATTTTATACTTTATTTACATTCTATGAAAATGGGAGCGTCGTCCTTATTTAAGTGTAGAATACCGCCTCCATGAGATAACGTTTCTATTTTAATTTCCATATAAAAAAACATGAATGGGATTAAAAATGTATTAAATGTTTTAAAAAATTTTATTTAATAAATTACTAACATTCTGGAATGACTATATTATACATTCCATAAGTAATATCTTCAATAAATATTTATAGTAAATTTAACCGCTAAATAGAACACATTGATATAACTTTTCTAAATTGTGTCCATTAATGGAGAACCTATTTAAATGTATGAATTATGTTCTAATGATATATTAAATTATATAATAATATCTAATTATGGATATTATGAAAAAAATTTATAACACCTTTTACCACGGTCAACAAACAAAAAGTATTTCGATGAAATTAACCGAACAAGCATGAGAGACCAACGTAATTGAAATCTATATTAAAAATAAGAAAAAAAAGATAATAAATGGACCTTATCATATTAAATAAATATTAATAATGTTCTTGGGTATACATATAATAAAATTAATGTAATTATTCATGAAATTAAGTGCATGTGTAGAATGCTTTTAGACACAGGTAGGGGTTTCATATCAAATTTTCCTTCTTTGATATACACTTTCTTTTATGTACCTAATTTTATTTAAATGGTATTTATACTTCCTATTTGTTATATAATATCATTAATTATCATTATTATTGTATTTGCACTTAAATTTTAAGATCTACCTCTTTAAATGGTTTTTATTTGAATGTCACTCAAGCCACAATGTTTCTATTTCAAACCATAGTATAAAATCGAGACATCTAAAATATGATAACTCATTTATGGAATTTGTATAGATTATAATTCTAATATCACTTAATTTAATTATCCAATTTTTATCCTTAGTGATATTTTTATTCTCTTTACCTTTTGTTAAACCATAATGTTTATAATCTTTTACAATGACGTGGTTTTAAATAAAAGCATTTTAACAAAAGGAAATTAATTTTATGAAAAAATCCACATTTCATAAGGAATAACTATTTTTTTTGAAAAATTTAAAAACTCATTTTAAACTAACTTGATTTTAAATTCATATATTTTAAAGGGAAATCCCTTAACATTTTTTGTATGGACAGTTTTGATAAAAATAACATATTTTGATGTTCTCATGTAAATGTATATTTCTACCATCTTTGTAATTTCATATGAAAATTAAAATCTATATTTTCATGAATTATAAAATAAATTAATTTCCCATAGTATTATAAAATATATTTTTTAAATTTTTTTTGAGGGATGATGGTTATTTCATACTTACAAAGTAAGTTTATTTGAAAAACTATTAATTTTTTTCAACAAAATCAACATACCTTGATATATATTTTTCTTTATTGAAGATATACATCAAATTATACCATAAACATTATTTATATGGATGGATTATTTATTGATCTCCTCTATCAAAGGAATGATCCATCACTATCTTTTTCTGGATTAAATTTTTATAGTGTATAACTGTAATATTTCATTCAATGCCTTCCCTCTATGAATAACCTATTATTGATTCCTTTTATTAAAGGTTGTTCACCTAGATTTCATACAACAATTTATTGGGATTTTTTTATTAACCTTATAACCTTATATATATTGTAAATACCATATGAATTATTATTTTTATTAAATGGTATTTAGATAGAAAGTTATATGATGTAATTGGATACCCATTTATTTTATATAGGTTTATCATGTTATGATTATTTATGGAATTACTAATTAATTATTTATGTAAATCCATATGAGAACCATTTTCATTACATGGGTTTTATTTGATATAAAAATGAATGATTATTATTTTTAATTTTTTATGAAACCCATTTTATTTATATGGGTTCTTTTTGATGTGATAAGTAATTTATTTAAAGTGACACACAAATATATGAATTATGATATGGGTGATACCTATATTTTCATATAATTAATTGGGTAATGTGTTATATATCATGAGATAGAAATTTTATGTGAATGAGTTAGTAAGTATCTAGGTTCAAAATGGGTGAGTGTGATGGTGTTTATCTCTATTCACAATTTTACTAGTGAATAGGTTCATGGTAGCCTGGTTCATAAAGATAATAAATCCTACGTTTTTGATTGTTACAATTTTTCCCATATATTTAATGTCTAATGTTTTATTTTTAATTTTTTTGATACACGTTTCGTCATTATTTTTAGCCAAGTCATATGCCATGATTTATGATCTATGATTTTTTAGGCATGTAAATTCTTATATATATTGATTATATGCATATGATCATCTTATGATAACTTATGATATTAATTTTTTATAAATTATTTTTACCCTTAATGAGAAACTAAGCTCACTTATTTCATATTTTTCCTTTTCCCCATGTTATGAAAAAATCTATTACGTAAGATGTGACTATAAGGGTATCTTATGAGAACATTACCTATTCAACGGGTAACTCCTTTTGGTTTGCACCAAATGAATTCTTTGGTATGATTTAGGAATAAATATATGATTCTAGGATGATATGAGGGATTTTTTAATTTATTTTGTCAGGGTTTCGATCAGACAAAAGTCTTGAGAGGTGTAAAGTTAGGGGGAGAATGAATGCCCCTTTATAGTGAAGGAGTGGTATTTTTGCAAAAACCAAAAGGTAAACACTATTAGGAGGTATACCTAACATAATTTTCCTCTAATAATGAAATTTTTTAGATAAAATAGGATATATGGTATAAATATGTCTATAAAATCGGGTTTTTACAACTTTATAAGTCATTTTTCCCATTAAGATTAAAGTTTAACCACTAAGTAAACTCATTTTTACCTTAATCACTGTAATTAATTTTAAATTATTTTACTATTTTTTGGTAAAAAAATATATTGAACTTAATAGACATTAAAAATTATTATTATTGAAAATATGGATTTAATTTTTTCAAATTAAAATCATAGAATTTGTAGAATTAAATTTAAAATTAATCCTATAGATGTGACAAAACAATGAGCGTTTAAAGTAAAATGTTCAAATGTTTGAAATGTTTTTATATAAAATTTCATATGAAATTGATTCAAATGACCTAAATTGAATTTATTTATTTATAATTTTACTAATTATACTTTTAATCCAATTTAAAATTTAGTTTTACTATATAAATAAATTAGATGAAAATGTAGTTTTCAATTAAAATTCATTATTTTTCACTATTTAATAAAAAATTAAACTTCTCAGAAAAATGTAAAAAATAACCCAAGATGAATTTTAACATTCCAATTAAAGAAAGATTTTTATTTTTTCAAATATAATTTATAAAACTGTTAAAATTTAGTTTTAAAACAAGTCTTCCATTAAATTGAAACAAAACTGCCTTTTACAAAAATATAGGTTTTTATGCTTAAAATTGGATTTTTCATTCTCTTAAGCATATAAAACTTATTATATGAATTTAATTATTTTTATTAAATATAAATTTAATTAATATCATCCATTAATTTAATTTATTTAGATAAAACACCTTTCTCACATATAAATAGTTTTTTTAAAATATTTCCTTTTTAATCAATTTTCTTTATATTCATCTCTAATTAATTGGTAACCATTTAATTAAACCATATATTTTTATAATTTAATTAATTCTATTTATAAACACAATTCCAATGGATAAGTGATATATTTAATAGTATATTATTGTTCATTAAATCTCGATCTTGCATGTAACACAAGTCATCGAAGAAACTCGATGTTGCATTTAACTCAAACTAAACTCGGTGTTCTGCGAAACGCAAGATAAACTATGTATTTCATGTAAAAAAATCTATTAAATAATTTAAAATAATTTGAAATAATATATTTCATAAAATATTGGGATGTTACAACCAGACACTGAATTCTACTTGAGGCTCAAAGGTATTGCTCATCTAGGAGAAACTCACTCCATAAGCCTCACCATCCCTAATGGAAATCATATGAGAGATATAACCCATCGTGCGTCACTAAGATGATGGATCATCCATGATATTACTAATGGAATTCATCTGAGAGAATGTTATCATCACATATTTCAATGAATAAAGTCACACGAGAGCCCAATGGATCTCGATACATGGATAAGGGATCACACCCATGTCTTATGATGGACACCAAGAACCCTACTAGAACATTGAATATCTCAATATGTAGATAGAGGATCACACTTAGGACCATTGTAGAAAAAAAACCCAATATGGATCTCTACAATTTTGATACTCAGATAGGTGATCACACCCAGGACCACTAGGGGACATTGAAAACCTAATCCGAGACACGTAATCATGATACAAAGATATGTGATCACACCTGGAACACTTGAAAAAACACCATTTAGGAAAACCTGTTAAGTAGGGGATCAATGTCTAAATATATTTCACATGACGATACCTCAAAAAACACCTAGGGAAGACAATATGATATATTATCTCACCCCAAGATTTCCAAAGGGATACACAAACTCTATTTGAACCAGTCCCGTGGAGGGGATCACAGTCCTATGCTTAGAACGTAGTGCCACACTATACCCTCAAAGATAGGGACTATTAGAATTCACCTAATTAACATCGATCTATGTGTCACTAGTAGATATATCATACTAACATTACCTTGAGTAACATATCTAAAACTAAAACCATGTACACCATCACGTTTTACATGGAAAACCACCCATGATATTATACTCACGATCCACCATCTGAGTCCTAAGGATGGAGATTCACAATGGAGAAGTCTCTAAGTAGATTACAAGGTGTTTCCTTAAAGGGTACACAGTGTGTACTCTCAATAACGAACCATATCCATGTCCTCTCATGGTACTCAGCGTGTAAGAAAGTACATGGTGTATACAAGTGGTTACACAATGTCTAACCTCAGTTGATCACCTAGGAATGTACCTGAATTCACACATCCTGAATGACCATGCAGTATTACACGGTGTGTATAGGTAGTAAATGATATATACCTATTATCCTATCCAAATCCAGTGTCCTCATCCTGTTCCTATGTATAGAATCCCATTCCCTTGTTCCTGGTTTTGTCCTCTAGCTCATGTACACCAAGGGGTTTGGCTGTGTACTTCCACACCATGTCCCTTTAAATGGATTATCTTCACAAACCCTTGGACACATAGAAAAGTCACACTACATGTCATGTACCACTAGTACCAGATATTTAGTTCCCAAAGTTCATATTCCATGAATGGGAATAACACACAACATGTTCTCCAACACTACACATTGTGCAATCAATATTTCCTAACTGAAAATCATTGAGATCCTTCTGAAACCCCAGATTATCACAAATTACCCATAGATTAACTATCGTGGGATCTATAGTAGTCATATATGGTCTATAAAACATTAAAATTATTCATATATTAGGATTATCACATAAATATCATAAATACACCTCCAACATGGTGAAATGCCAAGCCTTCAGGTCCAATGTGACTCCCAAAAGAAGATTCACCTCAATATAGTGTCGATCACCATCAAGGATAAAGTCTAGAAGCACCTTCTATATTCCATGGTTTAGCTATCCCTAATGGGAGGAAAACATCTCCCTATACTAATAATGGAAACCAAAGTGGATGGGGGGGGGATTAGATATATTAATTAAATTTCATTTAATTAATAAACCCCTATAATGTAACACCTCAACAAAGGTCACCTGCAATTGGGTGTTTGATGCCGAAAAAATTCATACTGTAGCTAGGGTAAACCCCATGTTCCAAAAAAAAAATTATACACTAGATTTATGATATAGGACTTCATTCAAGGGTTATTACACATTTCTAGAAAAACTGTGCACGGGTAATATAAAATATAAAATATTTTTAATATCATCACACCATGGGTTTTTGGCCCCCATAATTCTACACTAAATCAGCATCCAACATTGGAAATAACACTAGAAATATTATAATTTTATAAATGGTGAAAAAATAGTCTTTAAAACCTCCCCAACATGAAGTATTTTCATATTGAAATGAAAAAGCCTGCTAATAAGGGAAAAAAACAGATCTCTCAATTGGGTTTCCCACACCAATGAGTTCTCCAGAAGGTTATTGTGCTGTAAAAAACACACACCTAGGGGAACAGCTTTCCCATGAAGGGTCTTCTTTAGTAATATATCAAATTCCACTAGGTACCCCAAGAAGTAAACTCCACATCCAATGACCAACTTATCTGGGTTGACATCGTGAAAAAATTCCTGAACATGTATCCTCAACTATGACACATAGAAATCACCAATTACCCACTATAACAATGATCAAAATTTCTATAAATATTCCACTTTTCTAACCCATGGAGAGACTAGGGTAAGGGTCTATGAACCTCAGGGATAACTACCCATCGAGGCCAAAACCCCAACCATCGTGATCCGACCCTAGACAAATTTCACCCTCAAAAACCATTGCTAGAAAAATATCTAGGACTATAAACACTATATCCCATTGGATTCAACTAGTATAGTGGTTACCTAAAGGGTCTCCCAAATATGGACTCAAATGGCGCTGCATCGATGGTGGAGTGGCAACTATTGTGATATGAGAACTCCAATGAGGGTAGGCGATCCTCCTAGCTGTGGACTCAAACAAAAATGAAACCCGAATAATTTTGTCTAGATCCTGAAGTTATTCTTTAAATAGCTATCATTATGGTGTAAAAAAACTAAGAGCAACCACAATTGTGCCCCAAAATTCTCTTTCACACACATGCGTCCCAATATCTCTTCTAATCTCTTTTCTTGGGTAGGTAGAAAGTGGTCCAACTTAGTGAGATGGTCTAGGATCACCCATATTGTGTCATGAAGTCTTGCTAATTTTGGAATGACTACCATGAAATCCATATATTCACCACCCAATTTCCTCTACTTTTTGGGAACCTTGGTCTCCACATACTTAGAGTTGAGACATTAAGTTCTAACTCAGCAACAAGACACAAAATCATTGGGCACCAAACCTAATGCCAAAGGATATAAGTAGAACTAACCCTCTCCTGGGTGAAATACTATGAAAAAAACCTCATAATCACCTCATCTTATAGAGTGAATGGTGTTATCACCATTTCTTGGAAGTATGAAATACTTCCCACCTTAGGATAATCCATCAAGAACATGTCTTGTGGATATCTTGCCATATGATACCTCACAGACAAAATCTCCAAGTCATACCTCTCTATATCACTAAAAAAGTTAATGGGAAACAATTAATGACTAGAAATATGGTTCACCATCCTTACCCACAAGGTTAAACTTCAAATAGACCAACTACTCTATCACCTCACTTAAAAACAGCAGACAAAAAAATTCACTATGGTCATATGCAGATATGAACACTCCCTTGGGTGGATCTCATGATAGAATGAACTTAACCATTAATAGGTTCACTATTAATCATTTTGAGAAGAAATATCATAGGAAGTGGACCATTTGGAACCCATAACTAACTCTACAAGATCTCACCATAAGATTTGTACTCTCATAGCATGTCTAGATCCAACAACAAGTGTCTCACATGCAACTCTAATGTCGAGTACACAAGGGTACCAAAAAAACTACCACAGACTAATCCAAAAAAGGTTATAACTAGTTCATAAGTCTCTCATATTCTTCATATGAAAATAATATAGATATTCCCTAGTAAAACTATTAGGTCTTACAAATATCAATGGTATCTATATGGTATATAAGTGAAAATATTAGGGCATTCCTTGGGTGATAGTCTATGATAAACAATATCTCTTGGTGGGAAGGTAAACCTATAATTCCATTAGGAAGACATCCTCAAAATATATCACCATTTGAGGGAACTAAAAGCTTATAACACCCACTACTCAAATGGTCATACTAGCTTACTAATAATATGTCATCTATATCCTCCTGCAGATGATCATATCATACTTGACCATAGATCACTCCTCATAAAAGGTGTAATACTCAATAAAAAATTCAAAAAACACCACCATAACCATTGGTAGAAATAAACTAATCATGGGTGTTAGAAAACCAACCTATATTGAGAAAAACATCAGGGGGTCAATCTGCCACTATGGAAAGATTCTATGCAAGGATATATCTCCTCTATAGTTGGGTCACACTTCTCATAGGTGTTCATGAATTCTGATCCTCTCTGATGGACCCTCATAGAAGAAGGTTTGATCTAAAAGGATCCACCAGTATCACTAGGATTTGAACTAGGTATATGCTTAGGGAAAAATGGCACATGATTCTATATTGAAACTACACCTAGGGTAGTAAAGACATATACTGTACCTCAAACCATACTTGATTCTTCTATAAAGAATCCCCTTCTACATGAATCTCATTATTTCCATAGCATAACTTTTTTACATCAAACATGGCCTACTCTGACACCTTAGCATACCAAATAGCTCTTAACACACAAGTAAAAGGAAATCATCTGCCACACCTCGACCCTATCCATTTTGGGTAGAACTATCTCACCGTAATGGTTTTGGATCATGTTAAAAGAATGTTTCTTGGTGGGGGAAGTGTCCCTCTTTCTTGTGAGTTTGAATCCATATCAAAAATCACCATCACAAGGCTCCACCAATTCCTCACATCACCTTATAGAATCCATGAATAATAAGTGTCAAGAAAATATTATCTCAAACCTATGTATATCATTATTAATGATAAAATATAAAGGAAACATATCATAAATCTAATAATCCATGTAGCCTTTGGTTCATAGGCCTTTTAATACAATAGTTATCCTCGCCCTTTCCTTCAACTCCCTGAGCCTATCACAGACCACCTGGTGGTGGGGGTGGAAACAGATCGAACTATCTACTACCTCATGATTACATAATCACTCCTCTTCCACATCCACTATCTTATGAAAACTTATTAATCATATAATTGTATCTACTGGGGTTGTCTATCAACTGTACCCCTTCCAGTGGCATAGTGGGTCAGAAAATCCCACATGATATTTCCCCAACCTTCGCTTGAGAAACAACAACACTCTCATAGATAACTAGAACTTACCTATGGTCCTTGAACCACAAACCCTCTATCCTAGGATAATATAATGAAGAATTTAACATGATAAGATCCATGATCTTGCCATCAAATATCATATTCCAAGTCATTATCTTCATTATTCCCATTACCGATACCAAAAGTTGTTTTCTACATAGCCAGAAATCTCTCCACTACCAAGGCTCACTCTAGCACTCCAATATTTGTACGAATGCAAAGTGATATCACTATAGCCCTGATATATTAGCAAAATCCCTACTTTAAGGTCTATTATTAAAAAAAGGATATTGAACCATATCTAGGGAGTATTATGTAAGATCAACGAACCTCTCTGAATACTATTCCATGGTCATTATAGACTTTTGAATCTATAGAAGATCCTTGATATGAACCACTTTCAATGTGTTTGGATAAAAATATTCCTTGATGAGATGATCAACTTTGTCCAAGTGATTTCCATCTCATCATGGTTTTGAGTCACTAGACTCTACCATCACCCCACATTTCCTTAAAGAAGACTCACCTCAAAGACCTCCATATGATTTGTAGGTGTTCTCGCAAGGAAGAAAATGTTCATGACTACCTCAAGCCAATCACTAGGAGGATCATCATCATGATCGTACTGTGGAATCTTGGCTAGATTTTTTCATAGAGGGATCATTAAATAATCAAGACATAACATGGTCAAAGAGTATATCTATAGATATGAATTAGTAATTACATGAGAACCACAACCCATTTCTTTATGATATGTGTACCAATGTTTTCCCTACAATAAGTTCCTACATGTGTCGGGTCAACAAGAAGGTAATCAGAATCTTGATGAATGGATACATCGATCTCCAGAACATCATTGTATTAAATATATTGAAATAGAAACTCAAGAAACCTTAACATTATCTCTTGAGGTACCAAACCTAAATTAATATCTTAACCAAACTCCAATATCTAGTCCCAAGACAACCCACTCTAAAACCACTCCATCACGACCCTACGCACCATGGACCACCTTGTTATTGATAATTTGAGTGTGACTACCCCATACCTTCCTCCAATTGTCCAAGGGCTAGCGATTAGTATTGAGTTGAAATATCACACACATTGGGGGCCTTAACCTATGGTACCTTTACACACACACATCAATATCCATACAACAGTGCATAAATACGAATATAGCTAACACCAAATGCATGTATACATGTCTATCCCATAATCAGAGTGAAAAAAGTACTAGAAAACATAAGGGATAAATAAAATCCCACTAAAATCAAAAAAATCATCCAACTGAATTAGAAGGAGGAGACCACCTTCAAATGAAACCATAGGTACACACCTTTGTTTCTCTATCTCACTATGCTTCAATTTCTCATATTCCTCCAAGTATTTTTTTCAAAAGGCCTATTACCTATATAAGAAATGAAATTTATGGGTAGATCCCATGTGATGATGATTATAATAATACCCATCAGGGAACCCTAATAATCTAAAATCAATGATATAAACTGAAAGGTAATAGTCCATTAAAGTTATAACTAGAGGGTACCAAAACCCCAAGAAAGAAAGAATACGAATATCCATATCTACATCCTAGATATACATGTCTAGTAAGTTCATCATCATTTGGTACACCAATTATCATATGATACATAACCATAAGTATTCCTTGAATCACTCAGATGTATTCATCATAGACTCCAAGTCTCAGAGAGGTACTAACCATACAACCAACCATTAGATTCTAATCGAGCCTCAAAGGTATCACTAATCGAGTAAAAACTCACTCCATGAGACCTTCCATCCCCAATGGAACTCATATGATATATATCAATCATTGGGTTTCACTAAGTAGATGGAATATCCCTTCTATGCCTAATGGAATTAATTAGACAGAAAAAACTCATTGGATATTTCCATGAAGAAAGTCACACGGGAGCCTAGTGGATCTCAATACTCAAATAGGGGATCACACCCATATATCATGGGGGACATGAATAAACCTTCTAAAAATTAGAATAACTCAACAAAAAAATATGTGATCACACATAGGACTTATAGGGGACACCAAAAACCTGATCTAGACCTCTAGAGATCTCAACACTCAGATAGGGGATCACACCTAGGACTGTAGGGCGATGGAAAAAACTCAATTTTTGGCACATAATCATGATACATAGATAGGGTATCACACCTAGGGCCACTATGGGACACAAAAAACCCTATATGGGATAACCCTTTATGCATGGGATAAATTATCATATATGTTGGTCATGAAAATACCTCAAACCCCACCTAAGGAAGACAATATGGTAAAGGATACCGCCTCATGCTTTCTAGAGGGATACATAATCTCTATATAAACCAGTCCCATATTGGGAATCACAATCCTATTATTAGTACATAATACAACACTATACCCTTAAAGTTATGGACTAAGGGAAATCAACCAACTAGAACTGACCTACATGTCACTAATAGAATAATCCTACTAGCATAATATCATGTCACATCTCTAACATCAAAACCATGGCCACCATATCATTCTACATGAAAAAATCAGGATAGGATACTCATGGGTCTCTATCTGAGTATTTAAGACAAATATGCATAGGGGATAAGTCTCCAAGGGGAGTACGACATGTCCTCCTAGGGTACATGGTGTGTACTCTCAAGGCTGACCCCGATTTTTCCCTTATGGTACTCAGTGTGTAATAAAGTACATGATATGTAAATGTGGTTATGTGGAATGTAACCTTACTTGATCACCTATGGGTATCCTCACCCACACACAACCTGGATAGCCATGTAGTCTTATTGGGCACGTACATGTAGTACACAACATGCACCTCTTGGCCTAGCTCAGGACTATTTCCTCAGCCCATGCTAATGCACAATGGCTAGTGCCAATGTAACACAACCTATGCCCATGTACTTGGCCTTGTACTCTGGCCCGTGAAACCAGGGGTTTGGCCCTATACTGCCACACAACCATGTCACCTTACATGTAATGTCTTCCCATTCCCTTAGCCTCATGGATAAGTACCAATACTTGGCATATACCCCTATTAAACATTGTGTAGTTCCCAAAGTTCATCTTCCCCGAATAGGAAGAACACATTGTGTATTCTCTAGCACTACACGCTATTTGATCAGGATTTTTGAATTGGAAATCATTGAGAGATTAACCCCCATGGGATTTCTATTAGTAATTTAAGGGCTTTAAAACATTAAAACAATGCATATATGGAGACTGAGACATAAATATAATACATCTACCTACCTTTTTATGAAAAATAAAAGATTGAACTCTAATGTGACACCCCGAATATACTACACCTTGATCTAGTGTTGATCATCATCAAGGATGAAGTCTGGTGGTTCCTCCTATCTCCCTCATTTTGACCATTTCCCATGGTATGAAAACCTTATTTCCTTATGAAGAGAATGGAAACCAAAGGGGTTGGATAATTAGGTGTATTAATTAAATTTTAATTATTTAATAAACCCATATCATTTAACACCTCACCAACAATCACCTCCAACCGGGTGGCTAACGCAGAGAAATTTTATTTCACGCTTAGGGTAAACCTTGCATTCCGTAAATAACTATGGTCTCATATTTTTGATCTGAGACTCTTTTTGGGTGTTATTCCTCATTTATAGAAAAATTATACATGCATGATATAAAATATATTTTTTAGTATCACCACACCAAGGATATCTTGGCCCTAGAATTCCACACCATCTTAATTCTTCCTTTCAGCAATATTTCTAGAAATATTCCAAATTCTTACATGGTGAAAATAGGTTTGTTACATGTTTTATAGAGATCGAACTGTATCCATTTATAAAGTTGGTTTCAATGATTATTTTATATAGGTTTCTATTTTTTTACACTTATGGATCCATATATTTGTGTTTTTTTTATATTTTATAAAGGCTCATGGGGCCACACATTATGGTCGTTGGAATGGGGATTGAGTTTTACTCAGAGTGTTACTCTAAAAATATTTTAGAGTTAATCCAAAAGTGTTCTGGATGGGTATTAACAAGGTATTGAATATGATGTGACACATGGTAAAGTTAATGATATCTCTCCAAAAGTGTTTTTGAATTTTTTTGAAAGGAATTTTGTATATGATTTCATATTTTATTGTATATGATAAAATATAAGGAGAAATAGCGTAAATTCAATTAAGATTTAGAGGAAGTGGGAGACTGATGGAAATATTCCCCAATTCCATATTTATATATGATATTTTTATGGGTTTTAAATCATCATGAATGTAAATTATTATTTTCAAGCATTGATAATATTATTTCATGTGTTACGGACACCCAAACCATTATCCACATAGACTATCGTTTACAAAAACTATTTTATTTAATGAAAAATTTAGGAGAAAATGAAAATGGGGTATTCATACATTTATGAAATGAAATTTTCATTTATTCACATGTTTCAACACATGAATAAATGAGGTAGAAATTAAGGTGTGTCATTGATTTCTTATATAAACTATTTCCAAGTGATGAAAGTGGTGTGTGTGACTTCCTCAGGCTTAGATGATACTATTTGAACTGTTTATCTATTCCATATTCCTTCTTTTCATGTAGATTTACTAGTATACCCTGGAGAAAATGGGAACCCAATATAAATTTTAGATAATTCAATTTATCCAATGGATACCTATGGAGGTGGGATGCCATTCATGTTATATATAATGTTTTTTCTTAAACCCATGCGATGAAATTTGAATATGATGCAATGGATTCTTCAGTATCTGTCACAAATGTTTATAGAAGGCTCCTCATATAAATTATTTTATACACATTTTCATATATTATGTATTATATTCCTCATAAATGGATTTTAATCTCTTTTTTTTGATCTGATAATTATTATTACACTCATTTATAACCCTTCATGCCAGCCCCCTATTATCTATGAATTATTTATTTTTCAATTAATATCTATGATATCATAATATTATTTTTCCTAACAGACTATATTAATTTATTTTCTAAAAATAACAATGAACTTAATTTAAATGGTAAATCAATATTCTTGATAAATCCTCTAGCTTTTGATCTCCATAAATAGTCTTAAAATATTTAAACTTAAATATCTAAAAATATTGTGCTGTGATCCCCAAACTATTTCAAATTTAATTATAAAAAATTAGAAGCTTGAATCATTGTTGAATCTCCATCAACATCATGATATTGGTGATGTAAAAAACATCTCAACATCCTACCATTTAATTCTCCTTCAAAATACTTCTTCTATCAATCTCACATTTTCTCACATTGATAAAATCATGTATTATTTGAAGTATCATACCGATACTATTGAAGTTCTCTGTAATACTTATATATAATCAATCATATATTTCATATATACTAGAAAATTTTCAATAGTCTTAATGAAATATTATTTACTAAATAATAAATATTTTTTATCTACCAAAAGATCTTATGCATCATAGTATGTCTGAAACTTTGTGAAATTTTACTCTAGTTTACCTTTTGTACAACTTTTGAAATATTATTTATTTTTTTAAGTATTATATATTCTATAAAATATCTTATGAATTATAGTGTGGTCATTACATTATCTCATTTCTATATGATCCTTGGTATATATCTTCTGTATGTATAAGAAAATATTATGTATCACCAAGAAAAAGTTATATACCATTTGAAAGATATTATATATTAGAGTGAAATCTAATATTTCATTATATATAGTATAGATTTGTTTTGTTTCATAGTGAAATACTATAATTTGAAAATATAATTTTCTAAGAAATACCTTATGTATTAATTTTTCAAATCTTCATCTTCAACTCATAAATTTTAAACTTCTACGAGTAAGAATAGATCCTCTTAAAACATTCTATATCTATCTCCAACCACTGCAATTCATCTAAAAAAACTAAAATGACTTTTGGAAATAGTCATACTATTTCCAAATCTCATCAAATTCATTTAAAAATTATTTTATCATATTAATACTCTTCTTGAGTATTTCAAAATATTTCCACTACCTCAATTTCATTGTCTCTTCTTCATCCTCAACATCAACCAAGTGACATCCATATAAAGTATGATTATTGCATAATAAATATAGGGATTATTCCTCATATCTTTCTTCCTCAATAACTCATCAACAATATTCCTAAATCCTTTTCCATATCTGAATGGATCTATAATGAAATATATTGGGAAAACACCACATACATCTTACTTTTAGAAATATAAATGATGATAATAACTCACTTAAAACTCCAAGATCTAAGCTTAAAGGCGTTAATCAATTTTTATGTAATATTCATAACTAAAAATACAAACTAATACTTTATTGGGTGATTAATATTCAATAATTCATCACATATTATTGGGTACTCTAAAATCCTTATAATATTTTATGTTCAACACATATTTGTATCCATATTTTTTTATGAAATATAAAACACTTTACTAATGGGTGAAACATAGCATAACTTCAGGGATATAATTAGAAAGGTATTTATGTATGATGGTTTTCATGCTAGGAATCTTCCAAACCTTAAGTATGTGGGTTTAGTATGAAACATACAACTCTATTTTAACACCTGAGTTTTCAAGTTAAGTAGGGGTATTTTGTTTTTTCCTTTTGTTACTTTAAGATCCTAAGTCTTGAAGGATGGTTATTTATTAATGGAAGTTTCATTCTAGTATTATTAGCCTTTAACAGTGGTCTAGATAACATTTTTTTTAGTTTTGAGAGAACCTTGGGGACATTGACCTATTATTGATCATGTAAGTCCATAATTGGTGTCACTGAAAAAAAGGATATTATTGAAACATAACGAGTTGTGTTAGGATCATTTCTCTAGTTAGTGAGGTTAGAATTAATCTAGATGGATATAGCATGGAAGAGAATTCAGGAGATTTTATATTCATTCTATATTGATGGGGAAGGAATTTCATGACTAAATATGTGACTTTTATGTTGTGATGTACCTTGGTTTAATCATATATAGGTTTGACTTTACCATAGAGAGGAATTTCATGTTGTTGTGGTTTAAAATGATGAGTCTTGAGGTGATTAGGGTTAATATTACATTAAGTGGGTTATGCTGTGGTGGGTGGTTTGTGTTGTGGCCTTATCTCTGTGTGTTTTAAAAACATTAAATATTTTCCAATGGGTTGGTAATTGGCCCACCATTAAGGTGTGGAAATAATTTACAAATAGTGATTTATTTGAGGTCTATTAAAAACAAGTGATCCCATGGGATTTTAATTATTAATTAATTTTTTACAAACTCCTTTGACCATTAGGATCCCTTTGAATTAATTTTGGTGATTTTTACCCTATTTTTGTGTAGTTAGTCCATAAAATCATAGGTTTGTCATTGGATTTTGGAAAGCCTCATATTTTAATTTTCTAAATTCACTCTCACTCATTCTATTAACCTAAGACCCATGCATGGATAATTTATCCTATTAATTTTGGTAATTTAATTAATAACGTGGGTTTCCCTTGATAATAATTGAGAGATTTATACATTTTTCATGGAATATTTAGTATGGGATCAAGGAATTGTTGGGAAATACATTACTAGATTTGTGGCTACAAATTTACTTTCTAAAGGGACAATTTCTTGAATTTTTGAATGGTTGTGATTTTTGAAATTAAAATTTCATTGATCAAATGAAATTGGTTTATAAAATTGGTTTTTTTGACATAATAGGTTTTTTGAAAAAAATTGGGAATTTTAGTGGTTATCTTAAAATGCTGGTTTCAAAATAGGTTGTGAAACATGAAATGATTTTTCACGAGTTCCATTTTTTCTTTGGTGTATGTGTGTGAATGTTTTTTTTGAGAATTTATAAATTGTATACCATGTGGGTGGGAGTCTTAGATGGTGTTTGGGCGTAAAACATATTGGTGGGACCTATTCATAAAAAATCTATGTTTCATACGATGAAGATGGGTTGATTATAGATCATGATTGAAACCTCTAGGTCACATTCCATGAGGATGGGTAGCCTAGGTGTTGTGATGACTACAGGATGGGATTTAAGGAAACACTCAAGGATAAGAGGTTCACCATGGGAGGGGGAGATAGCTAGTGTTGATAAATGACATGAAATAGAATCTCCTTATGGAATGATAACTTACAAGAGAGTTACTATCTTGTGATTTAAGAAAACCTTAATTTAATAAATAGAATTTAAGAAGAAAAATAGGGATTTACCTTAGGAACTTGATTACTTTTGTGTATGTGATTTTATAATTTGTGTATCTTTATTTAGGGTTTTTTCATAAAAACTCTAAATTATAGTTTTTTTAGATTCTTAATGGTTTATTATCATTATTAATTGACCGGTTCATAGAAATACTTATGCATATGTTTATTTGGAGTTTGAGTTTTATTATATATAGTCTTATACTTTCCCCATATATGGTAACTTTTGTGAACATGTAGGTTTAGTTGTCCATGATGTGGGTAAAAGGAAGGTTTCACATTTTGTCAGTGGTGGTGAGCCATTGTTTTGTATGAGAGTTTTGGATACAAAGGATTAGTTTTTTTGGGTGATCTCAGGTCATGGTAGTGAACATGAGGTTTGGGGAAACATTCATTGGGTTTGAATTTGGTTTCTAAAAATTATTTGGATCAAACAAATGTACTCCTCAGTACTACAAATCACTTTTTAAAATGGATTTTTCAACTATTTTCACGGTGTTATGTTTTATTTTCATATGTAAAATTATTTTCCACATTTATCCATGTCAATAAATACTTGTTAGTAGCCACTGGTGATTGGGTAGTGCTCTTGAGGCCATGTGTAACCTCAAATCAGGTCACAATGATTGGGCCCTTGGGATGGGTGTTAAAAATTAGTATTAGAGTGGGTACATAGTCAATGTTCTAATGAGGTTGTTAAGACCTTGCAGGGATGTAAGTCCCTTAAGGTGATAGATTGAGTATCCCAAATAAAGTAATTATCAGAAAAAATCACCCTTTTATAATTTGGTGTGGATACCTCTCCTAATGAAAGGCCTTTTATAGGGGTTCCCTAAGAAAAATAAGTATTGAGGGATTTATGGCCCTAAAGAAAACAATATTGCGATCATGGGTGTTCTAGGATATTACAAATTAGTATCAGAGCCTAGATTTTTGGGTTTATTCCTTAAGATTATTGTTAGGCATGGCGAATAATGTGGTTGGGATTATAAATATACCCATAAAAATGATTAACTAATCTATTTATGGAGAACATTGAGTAACATGGGAGTTTAGGTAATGAAGTGTTTCTGATAACCTTATAAGAATGTGTTTAATGCATCAATACTCCTATAAGGAGTTGTAGGGGGTGAATTTCTTTGGATCCTGATATACAAAGTTTTGGTTTAAATATATAAAGGGGGTATAGAATGTATTCCATGAAATAATATTAAATGAAATGATTTCTAATGTGAAAATATATTTTCATGGACTTTTGGTTTATAGCATGCATAAATGGGTTTTAAAAAGGTGTGGGTTGTGATTGAACTAACCCCTTTTGAAATGAAAACTAGATGGAATGAAATTACTTAGGAGTGGATTTTCACTAGGTTATAGTGTGGGGTAATGAACCGAACTTCATTGTGTAATTTTGATGAATTTACTTATGGTTTTAGATTATGAATTCTAGGAGGGCTTATTTAGAGTGCAAATAAGTGAAAACCTGATATGCTCATATGGACCCTCAGTTGGTTGAGGTTATTATTCAGAATATACAAGGATTAGATAGGGATTTATACTGGTATAGACCAAGAGAGATAAATAAGGATTAAATGTTCATGAATTATAACCCATCATCAATTAGAGGAGATGTGAGACCTAATCAGGACAATAAGTGGATGAAAAATATAAATTACATCTTTATCATTTTTTCAAAATTATTAGACATATAAGGTAAATATAAATTCATTTTTTCCTATAATGGACAATAAAAAATTATTGGAAATTCATGGGGAGTTATTAAATGAAAATAATCTTGTCTTGAAGGGATTATAAAAGATTTTTAGTGAGTAGTATTATCCTCAATAGTTGAATCTTTCAAAATATTAGGAGATTTTAGAACTCATATAGGGAAGCATGTTAGTGATTTAATATTCCTTATATTTTTTAGTTCATGAAGTTTTTGTTAGAATTTATTTAGAATAAGAAACTGAAAGAAAAAATCTTTGAGATGTATTTATGACTAGAGATTTAGACAAGGATAATTTTTCTAAAGTTTCTAACCTCTATAGAGGTGGTAAGTATAGACGTTTTAGAAGAGTAAGAAATAATTTTTATAAATAAGGGAATATAATTCCATCCTCAATTAGAGGGATATAAATGATCATTTAGTAAGACAAATTAGAAGTGAGACTCCCAAGAGATATTGCAAGGAGTTCCATCATAGGGAAGGTGGTAACTAGAGTGCTTATAGTGCACTGAGGTAGGGAACTCAAAGTGTAAGTACCTAAAGTTTCCTCATTTTTAACACCAATGCATGAGACTGGGCCACATGAATGAGTTTTTGAGATAGTTTCATTAAATCTATTTGTAAAAGAGAATCCAACTATGTAAAGGGATCTGAAATACATAGTGAGATATCTAAACAATTTGACTCAAGAACTCATAGAAAGGTAGAAAGGCCTCACTTGGAAGGTATGTTGGATCCCCAGATAGATCATGTAGAATATTCTCTAAATATAAATATTATGAGGATACTGAGGATGAATGAGAGTCATCATCAGTTTAAGTTACCATTATGATAATATACACTATTATTTCTATATTTCTTAATACTAGTTGATCACATTACTTTATAGATTCTTGAATGGTATATTTGTTAGTGTTGTTTATGGAGTGATCCTATCTTGGAGGCATATTGAAACTCCAATCTGTGAGATATTTGTGCAGGGGTTATTTTTTTGTTGTGTTATCATGATCAGTGACATTAAGATCTCATGGGACTTCTTATTTGTTGATATGAATAAGTATGTTCTTGTCATCATGATGAATTAGATGAACCATTTTAGGGTTCATATTGATTTATACATCCATAATATTCTCTTTACTATCCCCAATTGGGTTATATAAACATTCAAGGGTTAGTGGGATTCTCATTCTAGTAAGAAGAGACTACTCACTGAGGAGGTTGGATTATTGTCTTATTAGTTGGGGGTATAGAGCTTTGGCCCATGGAAGGAAATAATCCAAGTCTACTTCCAATGGTTGTGGGTTGATATTTTGATGTATTCATAGAATAATTTTCTTAGTTTCCAATCACGATGGATGTGGAGCTGGCAATTGATTTGTTACCTAGAGAAAATCCTATTTCACTACCATCATATTATATAAATACATTAGAGTTATAGAAGATGAAGGAATAGTTGGAAGAAATTGAAAAAATGGGTTAATTATACTAAGTTGTTCTCCATAGGCTTCACCAATTTTGTATTTTAGGATGGTTGATGGTGGATTGATTTATGTACTAACTACTGACGTTTGAAATAAGTTAGGGTAAATAATAATTATCCTCTAAAAAGAATTGATGATTTTTTAAACAACTAAATGGGGCTCATTGGTTCTCCACAATCAACATTTATATAGGTTTTCATCAGCTATGGTTGATAGAAAGAGATATCCCAAAGATAGAATTCCATAGTAGATATAGCCATTATTATTTTCTGGTCATGCCATTAGGAATTATCAACTCAACTATATATAATATTCCTTGATTTTATGAACAATTTTTTCTATCAGTAATTGTAACTTTTTATAGTGGGGTTTTTTGATATATTTCTTATTTACTTGATGACCAAGGAGGGTCATGGGAGGAACCTAGATTTTTTTTGGAAACCTTGCAAGAAAATTAATTTTATTATATGTATTCCGTGTTCCATTTCTATATTCATGTGGTAAAATTTTAGGGGAATATGGATTCAGATATATTAATATATTTTATCCTAGGTAATGTTATGATAGTGATGTTCTTGGAGAATATGGGGAATGTGTTTGTGGTGGGAAGTTTGTTATACTTGGTTGGGTATTATCAAAGGCTTGTGTAAGATTTATCTATATTTGATTCAATCATTAACACTTTGATATAGAAGGTAGAAACGTTTTAATGGAGTAAAAAGGTATATGATTAATTTTAGGAACTGAATATGATCTTGGATTCAACACCAATTTCAATTATTCCGAAGCTGAGGGTTAGTTATGTAGCATATTTTGATGCATCATGGATTCTTTTGGGATGTGTATTGATATAGGGATAAAAAATGATATAAAAATCTAGATAGTTGAGTTCCTTTGAAAATAATTAACCTAATGATGACTTGGAATATGAAATGGTAGTGTATTATCTGTATATTTTGATACATTACATTTTTAGAGAGAATTGTTTTTCCACTCAGATTGAAGGAATTTTAGATACATCTTCTCTCAATGTGAACCTAATATAAGCTAGCATAGATGGTGTAGTAAATTTTAACTATTGATTTTTAAATTATATATGCATTGGGGAAGGGAAATGATGTGGTTGATTCTTTTACTAGGATATCTTTGGATTAGGATGTGAATATGGATGTGGAGTATTGGTTGTTAATTTTCTTACTAGAAGAGTTTCACATGGAGTTTGTTAGGATCCTAGGTGGAATAGTTATCCAAACCTAAATTCAATATTTGAGCTAGTAGAGCATGTGAAATTAGGGAAATTATATAATGAGGACTATAAGAGTATGAAGGACACCCTAAATAGTGTAGAGACTATTGAAGGATATAGATTTATTACTTTAGTTTATGGGATGAATGGTAATGCTGAAGAGTATTAGGAGTAATGTCATGAGGGATTATCAAAACTCAGGTTGGGAAGTATTTCTAAGATCTAAAAAAATGTACAAAAACATTAAACTTCAGTTATGTTGGTCGAAGATAAATAAGGGAATCAATAAGTGTTTTTCTTGATGCATGGAATATCAATAGGTAATGGTAGAGAATCAATGAAAAACATTATTCTTATAGCCTTTACTAATGCCAACATGAAAATGGGATGATATCTCAATTGAATTAATGCTTGGATTACCAATATCCTCACACAAGTATGAAAATTTATGGGTGGTAGAGCATCCGATCATGTAATCATCACATTTCATAGATAATTTAAAGATAATATAAATCAAAAAATTAGGAAGATGTATGTGTGAGAGATATTTTGACATCATATAGTTCCAAAGTAAATTTTCTCCTATCAATACCCCTGATTTATATTATACCTTTGAAGAGGGATAAATAATACCATGGGAACCATGTTGATAGTAAGAACAACATAACACCATTAGGTAGATGGACTATTAAAAAAGTGTTATCCATATTCGAATGGACATACTCTGAGAATATTTTCTTGATTTTTAAAGATCATGGATGGAATATATGATGTCAGTGAGGTCCATTTATAATAAACAAATTAGACATTGATCAGTATGGAAACATTTTAGGTATTTTAAAATCAACTATATTGGTCACCTTTTTGTTGTGATGAAGTAGTTTGGAGTTCCCTTGTGAAGTTTTCTATGGTACATAAGATGTTAGAGTGGTTCAAGTTAATCCAGAAGTATATAACCTGATTAACAAAACCATTTGAGATTATGGAATAGATGAGAGAGGTGGATTATCATAAGGATTTTCCATAATTATATATATTGGTCCATAAATTCTATCATGTATTCATTTAAATAAGTGTCTCAGAGAACTCTATCATGTTTTTAGGTGGAAGAAGTTGAGTTATATCAAGATTATTCTTACATGGTGAGACCAATCCAGAATATTCATTGCATTGAGAAGACACTTTAGTAATAAGAAATTATGTTGGTTTGGGATCTCAAGAAATATGTAATGGTGAAAGAAGAAGCATGGGAAAGGTAATCTAATAAAAATCAATAGTGGATAGATTTTTTCACCATGGAGGATCCTTGTTGACTTTTTAAGGAAATAAATAACAGTTGTGGAAACAATATAACACAAACCTTTTTGGTTGATTATGAATATTTTGTTTTTCATATGGTTTCATCATGATCCTCGGGTTTGAAGTATGATTTGTGAATAATAGTGATTTCAGTATGGTTTTATTGGCCTTCAATAGTGGTTGGTAGGATGTTTGGTAGTTTTGTGAAAATCTAGGCCATGTTGTGCTACTATTGAGGGTGTTTTTCCATAATTGGTGTCGCTGCATGAAGGGTCATGTCACAACATGGAGACTTGTGTCATGATAATTTTATGAGTTATTGAGGGTATATTATTACCTAGTTTTTGTGCCATGTAAGATATTTAGAGATATTTTAGGGTCATGTTATCTTAATGTGAATGTCTTTTGGCTGTATGAAAGGTGATAGTTATGGAATGAGTTACCTTGGGTTAATATTATATAGGGCTAGTTACACTCTAAAGAGTTATGTTATTCCATGAGGGTTTACATAATTAGGGTTTACATAATGATTCTCAAGGTGTTCTAGGTTAATCTTTCATGATTCAGATTATGGTGTTGAGGGTGGTGTTTCATTGTTTCCATATCTCTAGGTGTTTTACAATCACAAAATGTTTTTTCTTAGGTCTTTAATAAACCCACCATTGTAGCATGACCTGATCATAACAACATGACACAACAGTGATACTTTAAAAACAAGTGATATCATGTGAGGTCTAGGTTTACTTAATCTTTTATAAACTACCTTAACCCTAAGAATACCTAAAGATTAATTTTAGTGATTTATTATCCTCTTTTTTATGGGATCGAGCATATAATCGTTGGTTGAATGTTGAATATTATTAAGCCCCAAATTTAGATATTTGAATTTTCTTTATATAATTCTATTAACCTAGGATATAGGTATTGATATTTTTAACTATGGATTTAGGTTATTTAATTGATAATTCTTATTTACTTTGATACGAATTGGAAAATTTAGACCTTGGGTATGGCATATTCATTATGGGATTGATGAATTGTGCAAAATTATGAAACAATATAGGTGGTTTCCTATTTATCCTTGAAATTTATAATTTATAAATTTTGTGATTGGTTGTGATTATTTTAATTAATATTTCTTTATTTATATGAAAATGTTTTGTGTAAATGAAGTTTTAGATAAAATAGAATTTTTTATGAAAACTGAGAATTTTAGTGATTTTCTTAAAACTCGGATTACAAAGGTGATTGTAAAACATGAATGGAATTTTGTGTGAGTTCCATGGTTTCATGGGTGTTTTTTATAAAGGTAATTGTTTATAAATATATTGGATTCATATAATAGGGATGGGTGGAGTAAAGTGTGTGTGAGTGTAAAATATTTTGGTGAGACCAATTTTGAAAAATATATGTTTCATACCATGAGGATGGGTGCCTTTGAGAGAGAGATTAAAACCAATAAGTTTAATTAAAAAGAGATGGGTAATCTAGGTATGGTGATAAATAAAGGATGGTTTAGAAGTAAAACCTTAGGAAAATATTTTTACTTTGAGTAGGGAAGATAGAAAGAATTGGACTGAGACATGAAATATAGTCTCTTTGTGGAAAGTGAACATGAAACAGAGTTGTCCTTTAGGGATTTTGAAAATTTTTATCATGGTAAAGGTATTTTGTGTAGGAAAATATGGATTTTACTTAGAAATATTATTTTTTATGTGTTTTCCTTTTGAATTGATGTATCCTTATTTGAGGTTGTGTTTTTTTATTTAAAGATCATAATTATAAATTACATTGGATTCTTAACTATTCTTTATCACGATTGATTAATTGATTCATTGAAATAATTACACATGGATGTGTCTAATGTATAGGATTTATCTTACTAGGTCTTATACTCACCCTCTACAAGTGAACTTTGGTGGACATGTAAGTTTGGCTGTACATGATTTAATTAAAAGGAAGGTTTGAATTTTTTAGTGGCGATGAGTTGTAGTTATGTGGAAGAGTCATGGTTGTAGAGTGAGATTAGGGGTGAGATTAGTTCAAGGAAGAAAGTGTGATGTCTTGTGGTTATATTAATTGGGATTATCTTTGGTTTCCAAACACTAGTTTAATAAAATATAATATCTTATTCTATACTTGAAATATTTTTTAAAATCATTTTTTATCAAAACGTTACCCACACAAATGCATGGGGTTTTGTTTTATTTTCTAAGGGGGAATATTTTTTCACATTTCCTTGTGTACCTAACCTCTTATTTGAAACCTCTAGAGATCAAGGAGTATGCTTGATTCCATGTGGTACCTTAAATCATGTCCTTGGAATTAGGACCCATGGTGAGGTGTTACACATATTATAAAAATGATATAGTTTATGATAATAGATATGGTATACTTAGAGAGTCATCTAGAAAAAAACTTGTTTTTTATGAGAGTGTTTCATATCTCAACATGAATTTCTTCCCATGATAACCATAGAATTTATTTATAATCTATAATACACCATATAAAACATATATTATGGATAAGACACCCACAATATCACTTTATAGTATGCAATCTCTAATTTTTTAGTTTTTACTTTTATTTTGAGGTTTGGAGTAAAATATTGAAATTTTAATGGAATTCCTAACTATATAGTTATATTTAATGGTTACCCTAATAATGAATATAGACTATGTGTCTCAAAATATTTTTTCTAGTAATTACCCTTGGTTATATTCATGGTTAGTTTAGTCATGTGAAAAACAATGCATCCCCTTAAATAAACTAAATACTTTAAAAATATAGTTTTATGTGAAATGTACCCTATTTTTTTCCTCTTTCATTATAGAACACTCTAGGTTATTAAACCCTTGGTTTTACTCTTCATAATTATTACTCCATAGCCATTCTACCTATTTGGGATTGAATCTTTATGGTAAGCGGATAAAATTCCCTTCATATCTTTATCTTCTTTCCTCTTCTTCTAGTATTTTTCTTTCCCATTGACATGGTCACCTAGGGTTTCATTTGAACATATTTCCATTCAGTGGGTTTTTATTGTAGATATTACAATAATTTTTTTAATAATCTATCATATATCTATTAATTGAATAACATATCTCATAAAAAAATCATCAGTTAAAGAATTTAACTCTATTTTATTTCATTTGTTTCTTTAACCCGGAGTTCCTGATTGTTTTAAGATGTGTTTTTGTTGATATAAAAATCCATAATTTCTACAATGGATGTTTTTTGTCAACTATATTATTATTCTTATTGATTTTAAAATATCTTAGTTAAGGGATTTTATAAAATAGACACTCATTATGTTTGTTAAAATCCCATTATTAGTTTTAAAATGTATCAAATCAGTGTATTTTTATGAATTTTTGGGTTTGAATTATAAATATTTGAAAAATATTTCATTAGAAATTTTTTGAGAATAATGGGGTGTTTTTATGATTCTAATGTGTATTATTGAATATTTAATTCTTAAATAAATATGAAAAAATGTGATATTAATTAAATGGAAGTATAAAATTTTATTATTTCATTGACGCGTCTTGGATTACTATAAGGGTATTTTTGAGTACATTGTACCAAATTAGTTAACTATATTTGTTTAATAGTAAATATTCATGGTATTAACTTGGTTATAAATGTGGGTTGATAGGAAAATTACTTTGGTAGGGTATGGTGCCACTCTACCTAAACTATTCCCTCCATGTTATTATTCCAATATAGCTAAAGTGAACTAGTTAGTATACCACTCAAACTAGTTCCATTACGAGATCACAACTAGTTTAGATTCCTCCTTGGGTAGTGGATTTAAAATACTATTTAGGATTCTAATCTAATTATATTTCTATACATATATGGATACGGTTATGGGTTGGATTTAGTATGAGGATCTTATGTTTCTTTTTCTTAGTCCTGTTAACACTCTCCCATGATGATTTGTAATTTTGTTATGATAGGCTATGTTCCATTTTTTTATTTCACTTATATACATGTATATTTTGATTTAATTATACCCATAAAATTTAGTTGCCTAATTTGTTTTACATTGAAATAAAGATTAAATTTATCTTTAATAGATTACATGTTTTTTCATAAAAGATAAAAATGACATTTTCATTATTATTGTTCAAAGTAGCATAATTTAGTTTATTTTACAATGGTTATATATGGATCATATTGTGTAATTTTACTTTTAATTCTTCACAAACACCCTATATACACACTTTTTGTGTATGTTGACCTTGTATTATTTGATATAGGTAAAGGGAATGAACCAATCTGAAGTGGTGGACTCTTGACAGCTTGATTCAGGAATGGAGGAGGTGGTAATTGGTGGATTATCCCTTATAATGTAGAGATGGGTAACACTAGTGTGATTTTTTTTCTATATTTTTTGACTTATATTTTTAGTGGTTCTTATATACTCAACAACATCGGGTTTCCATACCATATATCCATTATTTTTTATTACCACTTTATTTGGTATACGTAGAAATTGAATTTTTATAAATCTTGATATCATAGGTCCTTGTATATATTATTATTATTTTGTCCATGGATCTTGATTCATTATTTGATAATATTCTATGATTGGTTTTTTATTTATTTCAAAACATCTTACTTGTGCGTATGACTTACCGGCACCTAGGAAGGTCATGTTGGGTTTCCCATTAAAAACTATTTCATATTTTTTCAAATTAATGGAAAAATTAATTCCCAACAATGTAAGGGTTTTCCCCAAAAATTGTGGTCCACCCATGAAGATAAATAATGTGTTTGGGACCTTATAGATGTCTGACATGGGTATCATGATAGTTTAGCCTAGGTTGATTCATTACAAAATACTATAAAATCCTAGTTTTATTTTATTATACTTGGAAAGTTAAAGCAGATATGATATAGTATCATTATTACTCATGAGTAATGTTACGATAAATTGTTTGAACAAATTTTTTTAATTATACTTGTGTTTGATTTGGATTTTAGGGATGTGTATTTTAGGTTTTGAGACTTTATTAATGATTAATTGTGATAAATTACAACTGTAATATTGAAAATGGGAGGAAAAACCTGAGTATCATTATTTAGAGGCACAAAATATAAACTATGTACAAAAAACTTGCTACCCATTTTTAAAGATCTAGAATATAATCATGGATAGATGCATGGTTTGTCTTTTCATGCGTCCAAAACATGGATGGTGATAATATGATAATTTTTTTCTTATTTTATGGGTTTTTTTGATATATTGTAATTTATATTATATATTTAGAAATTAATTTTTTTTATCTTTTTCACTAAATTTAAATTTGTTAGATGAAAATTTATTTCTTTATTGGATTTTAAATAGAGTTATGTCTTTTGAATGACTCCAAGTAAACCCTCTAGATGGAGAAGGGGATAATTTTCCATAGGATAATACCCTAATTGATGAAAATCAAATCAAGATACTTGAATATACCATTTGATTTATATAAAATATAGTTGGTGATGGTTTATCATAACATATGGATCAAGATAAATTATTTCTTTATCATAATCCTCCTTATTTTTTAAGAAAAAAGATCCTCCAGAATTCAAAAATTAGTTAGAGAAAATTGAAATATTTTTTTAATTCATTGATTCATTATTATATTCAAATGTAAAATGTGAAATCCTTATGCTCTAGGGACCTTGTAAGAAGTGGTGGGAGTCCATTATCCAAGAAAACGTAAATGAGAACCTAACATGAGTTGATTTTAAAATTTTGTTTAATCAGAAATTATAACTTGATATAATGTGTTTTGTAATATAAAGTGACATTATATGTCTCCAGTAAGGGAATGGGAAAATGATAGAGCATGTGGATCAATTCATAAAATTAAGTCTAAGATGTTCTATTGGGTATTTTCCATGAAATTTGGTCTAATAGGTTCTTATTTAAAATTTCATCCTTTAATAAAGTCATTTATAGATATATAATAGTAGATATATATCAAGATTTATCATTTACGATGGATGAGGTTTCTTCTTATCTGTAGAGTGAATGTAATAGTGGAGTATTATTGAAAAAAATAATGAGGGATGAGTTCATATGGGTAAGGTTAAGTAATTCTAACTGTTCATATCAATTGGAATCATCAACAAAAAGGGGAAGTAATACTTTAATATTCTATTACTGTTTAAATTCAATAAATACCTGTTCATCATGCCCTAAATAACACAAATTTGTATATGCTTATGGGGAAAAGGTCTATCTCCAAAAATGTTATAGAAAAAATCCTTATCAAAGAATTTTTCTTGGTTCATTATCTCTAAAGGGATCCAAAGTTCAGTTTGAATCCTATAAATTAACATGGTTTTATTCTAAAGATAATAAAGGTACATGTTATTTAACTCTTAGGTAGAAGAAATTGAAAAGTGGACCTCAATTTAATGGGAGGTCTTAGACACAAATTGAATCTAGGAAAATATATTCTACTAAGAAAGAACCTGTAGCATATGAATATGGTCTTACAATGACGTGAGATATTGTACATATTTTAGTTTTTATATTTGTTTCATTAATCAATTCATATAACCCATGGTTTGACATTATTATAGATAAATGGTCCATATCTAAATATTTTATTGGAAAATACCTACTGAACCTACTAGTGTTGGTTCATCATCTCCAAATAGACCCTATGTGAAATTTTTTTCCTTTAAAGAAGTGACATATTATCCTCAAGAACATAAAGTTAGTGTTTATTTATATCAAGGTTTTATCCAATTGAGTAGTGAACAAAATATTTAATGGGATATCTTAAAAACAACATAAATCTTGGAAACAATATGCTACTGAGAAAAGCACATATGGAATATGAAGTTGGGATTTCAATATTGTTATGTGTTGTACTTACTAAATAATTAATATCTATTACATTATTTGATACAGGTTCCTCACACTCATTTATATCAAATCATGTTATGGATGTATTAAAGCTCCCAATGGTGTGAGGTACAATACTTATTACATCGTCTATATTTGATACATTTTTCTAGTGATCATGTAGTCTTAAAATTATCACCTTAACTAGGATGCATATGGGTAGGGAAACAAGTTTAATAGATAGTTAGGTATACCGAACATTTAAAAATTAATGAATGGATTGGAAAGATAACATACTGACTAATATTATCTCTTTACATTTCCTCAATTTACAACATATTTCACATTTCCTAATTAATTTTTTTTATTCATATAGTTCACATATATTTAATTAGGAAGATCTTGACTTGGAGACTAATATCCTTTTGGTTAAGTAACTAGTCTGAATTTTTGATTATAAGAATATAGTATAATAGGGAAAATATATACCTCTTGTTTGGGTCCTATAACAACATGGATAAGATTATCATGAATCAAGGTAACAAGAATCTCAAATTTTAGAGCAATGATATCATCTATTGTTTGATAAATAGTTTTAATCTAGAATTTATTGGGTTAGAAAGTTATATAGTGAGAATAATTCAGACAAAAATTATGCCACTTTAGGAAATATAATATGTTATCTAATTGTTTCGACATTATTTTTATGTTATGAAGTAAAATTTTGAAAATTTTAATAGAATTTCAGAGTACATGGTTGGGGTGAATAACTGCATTAACCATGCCTGTGGACTATGAACCTAAAAAATTATAGGATAATGATTTTGTATTATTATAAAAATGATTAGTCTAACCGTGAAATGTAAATGTGTTCCCCTTTAAAAATCATAATATTTTTATTTTTAAAATATAGATTTAAGTAAAAGGTACCCCATTTTGCTTCTTCATTCATTCCATAACACTTTAGGTCATAGACCCCTTAACTTCCTCCTCTTCATTCTTCCTATATGGAGATTATCTCCCATTAGGATTTAATTTTCAAGTTATGTGGCTAAAATTCCATTCATCTCTTTATATTCTTCTCTCATACTCCATTACTTTTTTCTCCCATAGTAGTAAAGAACTAGGGTTTCAATTTAATATATTTTATATTGTGGTTTTTTGATTATTGGGATTTCACTAATATTTTAGGAACTCCCTATATTCTGTATTAGTATAATAACAATGCTCATCAATAGATTAGATAATTATCGACATATAACCATATGATATTTCCTTTGTTTCCTAAACCATGAATTATTGATTGTTTTAAATATTATTTTATTGATATAAAAATGAATAATTTCAACCTTTAATATTTTATTTTAAATATATTATTTTTCCTATTGATTTTAAAATGACTTGGTGAATATATTGCCTCTAATTCATGGGTTTGGTTTTATATAAAAAACTCACCTATGGAGTTTGTTAAAATTATAAACTTAGTTTTATAATGAGTTTAATAAGAATATTTTTATGGAATTTTCGTTTTTGAATTATAAACTATTGGTAAAGTATTTTAACTGATTTTTTTCAAGCATAAAGGGGTGCTTGGATTGTTACAATTTTTTTATTAAATGTTTTATTCTTATATTGGTATTCCCTAATACAATTGTTATGAAATTTAATTAGTAAATTTTTATTATATCATTGATGATTCTTGGATTGTTATAAAAAAACCTTGGACACACCTTGTATAGGTATATGAGATTGCCCATGACATGGACTTAAGCTCATTCTTGATCAACACATAATGCTAATTAGTGTCAGACATCAAAATATACATTTTTGGTAATGTTTTTTCCAATAAAATTAAATAAATAAGGAACACACAGTTAAAAAGATGGAATGAAACAACAATATTTAAAATAACCACACACATATAAGAAAAGAATTATGTTGATTAATTTAAAACCAGACATGACGTAATCATATAAACATAACTTATCAATCGTATGTAAAACCAATAAATACACCTAATACATCCCCACACCATCAAGACTAAGATTTAATTACAAAAACAAATTAATATAGAAATGAAACTAAATAAATAAAGTTGAAGTAGTTGGATATATAATTGAACTAAAATTTAATTTGGTTTTAACCAAAATAAAATACAAAACATCCATCTTTGTGTGTCAAGTGAATGATCATAACTTACACCTCCCATACACCCAAACTAGAAATCCATATATTATCTACTATATCTATGTGGAACCAATACTGAACCTGCAATATGAAATGCATGAGAAAATAGTTCCCAGTAGTTATTCTCCCCAAACCCCTTGCGCAAACTTTAAGAAAATGAATCCATTTTATCCATGTTTGAAAAGAAACTATAAAACCAAACCATTATTTTAATTTTAAAACAAGTAACATGCTACCCTCATATGAAATAATGCTGTATAATATGTCATATTTTTTAGAAATTTTATTTTAAATTATACTTTCTTGAGGTGTAAGGAAAACATATCATCTTAAATATACTTTTCATGTTTAATAAAGAAAAATATTTTCATTAATTTAAGATGAATTTATTAAAAAAACCCCTATAAAGTATTTCAAGTGTGATCATTTTCATTAAAGGTAAAAATTTTGTGGGAAATATACCAACATAAATGTCATATTAAAATATAAGAAATCAAATGAGATAAACATGATAATAATAATCAATACATAAATAATACAAAGTTATATTAAAAGTAAGTAAAGTGATTGGGAATGCCGAACCATTAAAGTGGGTTGAATTAGTGGTAAATTTTATAAAATTTATTTTTCCTAGAAATAATCATTGGAAAACTATTAGAGTTATGATATTCTAAACTTTTTATCTCATACTCACCCATATGAAAAGATAGGAAATAAAAAATTAAAGGAACACTATTTTTACAAGGTTTAGTCCCAATGTGGTTACCTACTCATTTTTGTGTTTAGATTCAATTGAGACAAATATTTTACACTAATATAAATCACATTTTCAAATTTGGGTACAGAAGGAATCACCCTTAACCTAAATAATAGTGGGAAGGAATCAAAATCAACCCAAGAATTATTTTATACTAGAAAATCATATTTTAAAAAGCATCACTTATAATTGTAAACTTGAGAAATATCTCTTGAACCATTGGCTTTATAAAATATATTGAATATCTTACTTTGAGAATTTATATTAGAATGATATAATATTATATTCAATACTCAAAATTCTAGAAAAATAAATTCCAAATATTTTCATAAACATTATAAAGTTGACTATAACCCCTTTATATAGTCACCCTTCCTCTAATAGTCAAATAGAAATCATACACTAATTTTTTTTAAAATCTCACACATCTCAAAATTTGTTTGTACATAAAAAAATCCTATAATTTTTTGGAGTCAAAATTATTTATAATAAATTATTTAAAACTTAGAATCATTGAAGAATACAAATATTCATCAAATATCTATGAGTCACAAACTTTTCCTATATGAATTTTGTGTCTTTGAACATATATATAATCATCATCACAATGTTTAAGGTGTATAAACATAAAGGATAATCCATCCAATAATATTCATTTTCATCTATCCAATGATCTTTGTAAGAATTACTTCATTTGATAACTCTTATTTTGGTGTTGTGAAAATTTTTACTTAATATGATATAATTAAAAAAAATATGTCCCATGATCTTTAGAGATTTCATCCATATGATGGACTTTGAAATAGTTCTTTTGGTGATATTTAGAGATTTCCTCCATTCTATGTACTTTAAAAAATCCCATCCAATGACATCATAAAACTCTATTTTATGAAATCAAATTAATCCATCCAATTTATATAAATTTCTTAATTTGATGAAATCAAAATACTCCATCTAATGAAATTACATTTGTCTATTTATTGACATAAAAATGCTTCATTTGATGGATTTAAATTTCTTTATCTAATGACATCCAAATACTATATCTAATTAAATTATATTTCTCTATATGATGAATTTTACTTCTTTATCTAATAAAAATTATTATTTTAATATAGTCACCATAATAATTCTTCATCTTGTACAACTTTGTAAATGTCCATCTGGCATCCTTCATAATTCCTGATCTGGTATAACTTTGTAAAATTATATTTGTTAACCTTTATAATTATCTATCCAATACATCATTGTAAATGTCCATCTAGTGAACTTCAAGAATTTTCTTCTAGTGACCTCATAATATTTCTACATATATTTCTCATCTATCTAATGATCTCATAAAAGTTTGTTTGGTATTATTTTTCCAATGATATTGTAGAGATCTGTCTGATAAAATATTTATAAAATTTCATCATTTAGAAATTATTTTCACTATCTAGTACAATCACATGAATTAATCCTTATGATGAAATCTTTCTAATCAACTATATTTATATGATATACTTAATAACATCATATTTGTATCAATTTTATCGATCTAGAAAATCATGAAAACACTTATCATAAACCACTAAGAGTTTTAGTAATCATGATATTAGAAACATTGAGGAATAGTAAAGTATCATCTAAATTGATATCAAAAACTTCCCAAAATAGTTACCTCAAACACTTTAATGTTGAAAAAAATAAAAAAAACCTTTAATGAAACTTTTAGTTCTTTAATACCACCTTTTTATTTTTTCCAAAATTAAAAAACATTCCTCTTAAACACTCCATCAAACCATAATATTTATTAAAGAGAAACATCCTAACAAAACACTACTAGAGAAGAATTTTTTTTAGATAATTCAATCCCTAAGTGATAAGAAATTTTATGTCCACAATATTTAAAAAATACCACTTAATTTCTCAATATGCAGAATTGTAACTTTCAGAACCTTTACACCCCTTCTTTTGATAACACCAAATTTAGATTGAAAATAGCCATAGAAAAAATCTTTACTTATTCCCCCCTTTGAAAACTAAATCCAAAGTAACACGGGGGTTACTCAATAACGTTTATTAGGTCAGTAGTGGATTCTGAAAATGTATTTTTATCCTTAGTTCCTTAAACCTTTCCCTTGGAAATGATTTAGTGAATATAAACACAATTTTTTCATTTATGGAGATATAATCCATATTTAACTCTCCAACTGTAAAATTTTCATTAATTAATTGATACTTAATATCAATTTTCTCAAAGTAGGAATGTTAAAAAAGATTTTAGATTGTTTAATAGAACTTTTTTTATAAAAAATAATCCTCAATGATTTTTCAACATTCACCCTTAAATATTCCAAATTTAATTTCATACACATCATTTTAGTACATGCATGAGTAGTATTAACATATTTATATTCATTTTTACTCAATGTTATTAAACCTTGTTTTTTACTATTCCAACAAACATGAATGTTTCCCAGAAAAACATTGCTACAGATGTTGATTTTTGATCATTAGAATCACCAACCCAATCAACATCTGTGAACCCAGAAAGTTAAACTTATTACATTTCTTAAAAACAATCCATAATTAAAAGTTACATTGATGTACATTAAAATTATCTTGGAAGGTGTCATGTGAGATTATTTAGGATCTATTTTATACCTATCACATAATGTTATTACATAATTTTTTTTCATGATTATCTAAGATAGAGTACACTCCTAATAAATTTTTGAAAGTTCTTATGATTCACATTTAAGCTGTCTTAATCTTTAATAATTTTTATAAAAATAGATATAGGTGTATAAAAATCATATGATTATTATTTGATAAAATCATTTAATAGTTATCTATCATATTTTTTTATTTAAAATAATGATCTATCTTTGAGTTTCCATAATATGTAGCTCAAGAAAGAAATTTGATTCCCTAAGTAAAAACACCTCAAAGAACCTATTCATATATTATAAGAACTCTTAGAAAATATTATCTTTATCACCTATTTATATTATTTCATCAAAATAAATAATAACTATCTAAGTTATGGTACTTTTTTTCCTTTACATAAAATTATTATCAACTTTTTCATCTTGAAAAGTTTAATGATTGCAGGAAATTATCAATTTTTTAAAACCAAGCTTGAGGAGCCTGTTTCAACCCATAAAAGGATTTATATAGATTATAAACATTATGTAACACCTAGAGTTTTTATAAAATAATTTGTTTTTAATAATTAAACTTATTTGATAGCTTGCGTTACATGCAACACCGAGTTTTAATGAACCACGATATACTATTAATATATTTATTTAAACAAGAACATTATAACTTAGCCTTAAAACTTGGTTATATGAATAGGAATTAATTTTTTTAATTATTAAGTATAATGGTTTTATATAAAAAAAACTTATAAAAAATTACTTAATTTTTAGTAAAGTCTTAATATGTTTTGAAAATACTATTTAAAAAAAAATATTTTTATGGAATTTTTTGAAAAAAATAGTAAAAGTAATTTTTACATTTTATGAAATTTATTTAAAAAATAAAATAATTTTAAAAATCTAAATTTCAAAATTATCTTTGAGTTAATTTTTGATAATTTTTAGAAAATATTATTTTTTTGATGAATAGTGAAAATATTTTTTTATTGAAAACTTCCTTTTTTGTTTAATGAATTTATAAGGTTACATTTTATTTTAAAATGGTTTTAAAAGTAAAAATATCTCACATATATATTTTTTAATACAATTTAAATATTTTGAAATAGTTTTATATTCAATTTTTATATTAAAACTTTTATACTTATTGAAATTTTCCCTTTTGAAAATCATTTTTTCATCATGTATGCGGGTTTAATTTTAAATTAAAAATTTCCACTTATGTGAGTGGAATTTTAAAAAATGGATTACATATTTTTAATCATAATAATTAATATTATATAATAATTTTAACTTATTGTTTGATCAAAATGAATAGTAAAAATTAATTACTGTGGTTAAGGTTAAAATGAGTTTAACAAAGGGGTTTAAACTAAAATGATAAGGGTTAAAATTTCCTAAAAACTCTTCCAATTCCTATTTTATTAAAATATTTCAACACTTATTACCTTAGGATATATTTTTATTTTATTTTTAGTCACATCTCCATGAATGTAACCAATATAATAATTTAAGTAAAGAAAAAGAAAAAATGTCAACCTATTGCTTTTAAATTCCAATTGTGTGTTCACATAGGTAAAATATAAAGATGTGAATGAATTTTGATGGTAAAATTTAGAATAATGAAAATAATTTCATGATGGTAATTTATTTTTAATTTTTAGTTATTATACAATTTATTAAAATGCTTAAGCAACACCAATGTAGTAATTATTTAATTAATTGAAAAATAAAATAATTGATACTAAAAATATAAAAACTAATATAAATTGAATTAATTTTTATATTTAATGAATTTTATAGATAAATATAACATGATAAATATTTTTTTAAATAATATATTTGGATTCCACTTTGAAATTGATGTTTTAAAGCCAAATTAAATGAATAGTGTCAAAATTGACATGAATATTATTTTATAATAAATAACATTTTATTAAATTATTTAAAATTTTAAAAAATCCTATCCTCTGAAAAATTAGTGGTATAAAATTCAAAAAATAAACCATTTTCCATTAATGGACCAATGGTACCTTTTTAATGATTATATTTACCCCTAAATGGTAAAAACATTATTACCATGGTAAAGGGTAAAATGGGGTTTTGCACATTTCATGTGCATAAGTTAAAATTAATTTTACACACACTTATGTTTTTTATTTTATAAATTTGATATAATATTTATAACCATAGGATATAAATTACATAATAAGTCTCATTTTATTTATAGTCTTAAATGATATTACTTAGGTAGAAGGCTAGTTACCATAGTGAAAACTAAAATGGTAAAAGTAGGGAACATTGAAGTTAAGGAAAAAAATGACTAAAAAATGATTAATTTATTTATTGGAGGTTTTACTAGACTATATAATCCCTAAAATAATTAAATTATAAATTTTAGAGGCACATGGGGTGAGAGTTACTTTCCATTATTGAATAAGTTTGGGTATTTATAAAAATTCCATGCCTCAATTATAAAAGGCCATCACTTCCCCTCTCTTATTCACAATTCCTAATCTATTTCGATAGACCAAACCATAAAAAAATACCTCCAAAAAATTCTTATCCAAGTCCAAGAGATTTTGGTCATCCCAAAATACCAACCCTAGGGTCCTTGATAAGAAGTCCAAAGGGGGGTTGTTTTAAGAGAAGGTAATTGTATTCACTAGGCTATTTTTTTACTCCTCCTCTTAACTCATTAATTAATATAATATTAATTATAATATAATAAAAATATTATATAAAATATAATTGTAGTTTATTATGTTTATTTCATAACCTATATCCATCTTCTGTTCTATCAAATTAGAAATGAAACTGTCGATCATAGGTACAATGGACTACCACCTCGCGAACCGATGCAATTCATTTTCCATCACAACCTCTCAAAGATGGTTATAATGATGGGTTTAAAATATTTATATTATATTTATGAAAAAATTATACATGTGTAATTTTTATATAACATTTAACTTTTTTTATTTTCTATTCCATGTGAATATGATAACGTCGCTCGTGTGTATAGCGGACTACCACCTCATAAAGCGATGTGATTTGTTTTTCACTTACACTTTTACATAGAAGGTAATAAGGATAAATTTAATAAAAATATATGATATATATGAAACCAAATTATTTCATAAAGTTAATATATTATTTACTTTTTTTTCTCCCATTGAAAAAATGGAAACAATGTTCATACGTACGTGCGGACTACCATCTCCATGAACTGTGTAATTCATTTTCTATATCTAACATTAATGGATTACTATAAATAAATATATGATGAATATATTTATTGAGACATCTGTTATATTATTAACCTATATTATTTAATGAGGTTTATATATTGAACCTTTAAAATTTTATATCATGAATATTCTTCTATTAATCATATTTAATGTTTTATTTTATGGCATTCTTCATAGGTCGTATGATTCAAAATTTATCAAAGTGGTATGGTTTGATGTTACAATCTAATTGTTTTCAGGATTATTTAGGATAATTCTTTAAATGATGAAATATTATGATATATTTCTCAATAACTTCAAAAATTTTATTCTCTTATGGTAATATACCAAGAATAAATGTTTTACCTTCATTTTATTCTCTTTATAAACTTAAGTGTTTAAAATAATGTTATTAATAAAAAACTGATTTTATTTATCTCTTCGGTCAAAAACCCTTTTTATTCTATATCCATATTTCCTATTTTTTTTCAAAAAATGTATTAAAATTTAAAAAAGGATTTATTAAATACATATTTACCATTTTTTGATTTTTTAAAAAGTTTTTTAAAAGGAATCATAATTTTTTCCTCAATAAGGATTGTTTGGTGTTTACGAAAAATTTGAAAGGAATATTTGTTTTAATATGTATAACATGAATGGAATTTCCAGATTTCATGACCATTTTTTCTTTGAAAATTATTTATATGTTTCCAATGTCATTTTAAAAGAAAAATAATTTTTAAAATGTTTTATGATATAAAAATGTTTTTTCACAGTGGAAATAATATTCTTCTTAATAAATGTTTTAAATTATTTTTAAAGATTCCTTTATAAATTTTCAAGGTTATTATCAAAGAAAATTATTTTGAAAATGTTATATGTTTTAAGAAGTATTTTTCAAATTTGAAAGGAAATTCTAATTAATAATTTTTTAAATAATTTTAAATATTTATTTTTGAGTTTCCTATATTATTTTTAAAGAAAATGATTTTTAAAATGATTTATAAAATTTTAGTTTCAAAAAGTGATTTTCAATACAAAAAGTTTATTTTCCTCAATAAATTTTAAAAGTAATATTTCAATATCATTTTACATAAAAGGTGAATTTTTTTGATGTTACTTATTCTTTACTAGGGATATGATCCCAAGATACCATTATTATACCTTCTTTGAATGGTTTACACTTATGATGAACAGATGTTTACAAAACCCATTTCTATTTTATGGGTTATACCATGATAAAATTATTATGAAACTTGCTTATTTTTTCATAGGTTATGCAATGATGAAATTATAAAATGATTGTGAAACCTATTTTTTTTCTATAGGTTATGATATGATGAAATGTTTAGTAAACCCATTTATTTTCATGGGTTTTGAAATGATGAATGTTTTATGATCTTGTGTAACACATATGTATGACTTACATTATGTGATGGGTGGGATATATATTTCCATACAATTTATTAGGCAAAGATTAATATATAGTGGGATAAAGAAGATTTTAATGTAGAGTAAACCCAGTATACAAAGGTACTTATTCCACTATGATATTATTTGGGGTGAATCTTGACCACTGCAATGGTTTAGGGAGTGAACTCATTCCACTATGGTAGTTTTTTCAATGATCCTTGTATACTAAAGAAATGATTTTCTATGCTTATGTGTATTCCATAAATATGTATCTTATGATAATGTTATGATCTCATAGATCATGTTATTTGATTCATTTATGATTTTTTTTTATGAATTACCATTATTTATTCCATGAATCTTGTTTATGATATATGATATGAAGGGTATAGTATTAAAATATTTTTATAATGTTATCATACCCTTATACTCATGTTATGTTTATATCCCCCTTGATTTCCCCTAAATTAAGAATCCAATTTCACTTTTTTTATTTATCCTTTCCCCAGGCCATGATAAAAGGTATTATGTATTAATTGTATAAAAATGATTCTTATTGTGAAGAACATAGAGGGATATGATGCAGTTCACTTGTAAACCAATTTTTTATGTATCTGTGTTTCTAATGGCACTAGAACTAAATGATTCTGGCATGGATCATTATATTATGTAATGAATTTTCATCTATTAAGATGTAATATTTATGTATGATATGTTTTGGTCTTTATTGTTTGTATCAGAGCATAGTTTTATTAATCCTTTGGGAATTAGGATGAGAAAACATCAATGAGAATCCATAGGATGAGCCTAAGTATAGAATAATATCCTAAATTTTTAGTAAAGAAGTGATTATGTGTCTTTCCTAGAAATATATCCTTGTCTTGATACTACAAAGGGGAATGGTTCCAGAATAGATATACCTTGGGGTAATAACTCTGAAAAAGGTGATTTGGGCATGACTCAAGTGTTACCTAGTACATGAAAATGGTCCTTACTGTACACTTAATTTGACACTCCTTAGGAATATGCTTTGGAAATTCACAAACTATTTATGAACTATCATGAAAGATTATAATAATGACCATTAATGACCTAGGTTAAGACTAATGCTTCATATATTAAAAAGAAGGTGTCATGATTTAGACATCCTATAATTTTTTTTATGATTACGTGTTTTATAGCTATGATTATTATTTCTCACACTTTTCTTTTTAGTTGTAATCAATAGTTGGAACTATACGGAACCAGGTTAACATTAAATGTGACAAAAAATGTGTTGATGAACAACCAAATGGGATAATGGATGGAGTAAAGGATATTGAAATTATCCTTAATCAGTTATCATGATATATAATTAACATCTTTCACCATAACAACTCTCAGATCCCCCAAATAAGATAAGTATAGAGTTTGTTGAGAGCTTGGGTGGTGGAGACCATGGAGGAAATGAGATAAAGTTTCATATATTTTGAGAATATGGGAATAATCACTCTAGGGAATTTCTCAAAGGAATAATAAGAAGTTTTATGTGTGGAGAAAAGGGCACAAATTAAGTAATTTTCAAGTAAAAATGAAATGTTCAGTTAAAAAATTGAAGAGAATATTGGTCTCCCTAAGATATTATTAAAGGATGAATGTTTTAAATGTGAAAATTATGTGCATTATAAAAATATACATCCTTACAAAAATATCATGAAGAAAATCAACAAGGTTTTACAAGTAATGGTTATACTGCTAATGATGAAGAGAATATAAATGACATATAAAAGGTACGATATATTATTATAGTATTTTTTATGTTAAATATAATAAATATGATTAAATTGAGTTTGATAAATTTTAAGACATGATTCATGTTACATATTTTTGGAAATAGGTATTAAGGAATAAGATGATGAAGCATAGTTAATGTTTTAAGAATGTAGTGGAATTATGTAATTTTTTATGTAATGAAATCCAAGAATTATGTTATATGAATCATGAAATACAAAATATTGTTCAGTATACGTTTTTCATTAATTATTTTTAGAATATGTTGAATATTACTGATGACATAAAAAAGTGATTTAATGGCGAGGTGATATTTTATAGAAAACACATGATCAAGGGAATAAAACCCTTAATATGTTCTTGATGTTGAGAAAGAATGTATTTTTTCATTGAGGTTTTATATTAATTCTGGTTATTACCATGATTTAGGGTAATATATGACAAAGTTATTCACATATTTGGAATGTGACCATTAAGATCTACGTAATGATATTTGGGGGATTACTATTAAGTTTATTTTGGAAAATGTAGAGACCTTCTTTATGAATATTTGAATTTTGGAACGTTCTTAAATTTAACCATTTATAGAATGGATTAAGTTGAAATTTTCATGATTTTTCAATGATTAATGCATTATTTCATCATATAAATATTTCTCCATGTTGGATAAAATGTGCTAACCATTTGGATTTAATTTTTGAAGGAATGAATTTTCATTCATTTATAGATGTTATGATCCATTGAAAGATAATTTTAATACTTAATAAATGAAAAATTAATCATGAATTTTCATTTCATGGAGTGAGAGATGAATTGGAAATTGATCAAATCCCATTCAAATGTTGAAATTATGCTTTAGATATAAATTAAATTGGAGCCTTAGATATATCAACCCATTTATAAATTCTTGATCGTATCGAGACTGTATCTTATCACTTGGTTCTTCCACTGAACCACTCTCAAGATTACAATGTGTTTTATATATCTCTCTCACAAGAGTCCATAACTGATCCAAAAAATGTAATAAACTCATAGGTTGTACCACCAGAGCATGAAATTTCTGAAGAGAAGTTCCCACATGGTTAAACACATGGTTTTTGAAACCGTGAGTCCCAAATCATGAGTTCTATAATTTTTCCCAGAGGAGTTCAAACATGGTTAGCACACAGTCTGATAGACTATGCCACCAGACCATGCGGCCTTCCCCGACTCCTTAAAATTGATGTTTTACCATTCTTTACATGGTAAATTAAAAACCAAAATGGGGTTTCTCCCCCTCGCATGATTTATCTCCTCCACCCCTCTCACTCTATTCTATGAGGAATCCTTTCAACAAGTTACCTCCATCTGTTAAACTAATTCCCCTCTCAATTTTTGGTGTGATCCTTTCATGTGGGATTTTCTTCTTCTCCCACACCTCCTTCTTTCACTATTTTTTGGTTTCATTTTTCCCCTTGTGATGTGTGTGACCTAAGGAAAACAATAAACTACTTTAGGTGTTTAATTTTGTTGTCTCTTGGTCTATAGGTCTTTTTGGATTCATTTGAGGCTTGTTATTACAACGTTCGTTGATGGCCACAAATTGTGGACCCTTTGTGATTTTCAGCCTTTTTTGATAGTTTATCCTATGTCTAACCCATTAATTTGAAAAATATGATTTTATGGTTATATTAATGTTTTATTTCATTGTTATATAAATTTTCCATGCTATGTAAAGTTGTTGTGGTTATTAGAAATGATTTATCACTAATATTCCACGTCTTCCCTAAACTTCATGGATGAGTTTCTCTTGCTAAAGCATATTTTTAACTTTTATTTGAAACATGAAGCAATTTAAATGTTTAGTTGGTTTTAAAAATTATTCTTACAAGGAAAAATTTAATTGAACAAATATGTTTTGGTCTTTTGACTGTTTTTTATTTAGGTTTAATGGATATTTTAGTTTCTTAAGAATCTTTAAAGGGGGTTTTTCAAATACCTTAACTGGTTAAATGTGACTTATAATAATATAAATATATTGATATATATTGGTTCTGTTATTGTACATCTTCACTCATGTATATGGGAACATGTACATTCGGATAAGGGGTATCTATATATATTTCAATGTGTATATGTTATTACATGTGAATTATTGTTTCGGAACTTAAAATATTTGAAAAAAAGTGGTTATCTAAAGGAAAAGTGCTTATGTTTTAAAAATATGAGGCATGGTTGGAACTTTTGGGTTTGTCCTCAAAAATAAAAAATACCACTTAAGGTATACCCTTATATCTAAATTTTTTAGTATTTTAAATATGTGAAATGTGATTTAATCTCAATAAAGGGCTTGTTCATTATTTATGTATCTGGTAAATAGATTTCAATTAAGAAGGGAGATCTGATTTGAGAAAGTGAAAGGTTTATATTTTATAATGAATGTGATATGTATTTATATTATAGATTGGTAATACACACCACTATTTTTACAAATGCTCCAGTATTTTAGTATTACTCTCTGAAAAGTGACCATGACATAAACTTACTATGGTTGTGGGATAGGCCCCTAGGTTGAACCAGTGAGGGTGAAATTAGGTTTTAGAGAAAGTTGATTGTTAATAAATAGTACCATTGTAGATTTATTATGTGAACATCTATGAAACTTTTCTAGTCCATCTCCACTATATACTATGATCCCATGACACCCATTTTACGCACATTATACTTTACACTATTTTGTATCACTTTTATAATTTTTTTTCAACATTTATGATTCCTAGAAAAATTATTCTTTTATCTATTTCTCTTTCATATAAATGGGGTTTGGAAAGTGCGTCATTTTTTTGAAAAGTTTTTCAACTAAAAAATGAAAATGTTCATTAACTGGAATGTACTATCTACTTGTTTTAAAATGGATGGAAATCCATATATTCATATATTAATATTTCATACGTGAATGAGGTGTTTTTATCTTTAAAGGTAATCCATAGGTAATGGTATCCCTCTTGGAATCCATACTAAGCATCTAGATTCTCAGGCATAAATTATCATTTTTAGTTTCAGGACCAATTTTCTTTAGATATCTTGTAGAGTGAGCATGTTACTATAGTTTGTAGTGAACCATGGGGTCACATGGAGGTATGTTTAGTTGTCTTTTTCATTTACAATAAAGCTTAAATTTTATTTATTACATGTTTATTTATTTACTAGTTGGTTTCATTGGATAAATTATTCACAAATTATTTATTATTGATTACTAACAATAATTTTGAACCCAATAGGATCATGGATTAATCTTAGGCCTTGTTTTGGGATATCTTGAGTGTCCTATTTGGGGTTGAAATAGGCTAGTTTATGAAAAATGGTCTCAAATGAGTTTATCCATTGTTATTTGGGTATTTCTGGTAGTGTGGAGATATGATTGTTCAGATTCAAATGGTAATTCATGGTTAGGTTATTTATTAACACATACTTATGGATATATAGTACATTTACAATTTAAAATGAAAAATTATCCTAAAGGGGTAGTGGGTAACCACATAAGAATTATTAGTTGCACAATACCTAGTAAATAACAAGAAATAGAAACCAAAACAAAGTCCGTTACAACATTATAATCAATGGAGTTAATAATTATCAAGTGAATCTCTAAATACCATAAATATAATGATAATAATGATATTATATATATAATGTAAATAAACATACACCACATATAAGAAATAAGTGTCGAACAATGGAAATCTCACGGAAATTAAAGTTGGACGAGAAACCCCTTACCTTATACCCGAATATATTCTTCTTTTGATCTTAATGACCTGGATAATCAAATTTAACTTCATTAATTATAAATTACAGAACCTACCCTACATTTTTTATTTAGTTTATCCTTTGTTGGTTCATTAAAGGCCTTTTTTATGGGTTTAAGAGGTTTAATTTTATTGTGTTGGAAGCATTTTATTCCTTGGTTTTTGTGATCTGTTAATTGAATTCATGAATGTAAGTTCATTTGAAATGTGGTTAAACATCCAGAATTGTTAATATATATTTTTAGAGAAATTTAAAAGATATAAATGATCTTATAATTATCTTGGTTATATACCATGCATATGACCCATTAGATAAAATTTAATGATAAACGCTTGGTTTAAGTTGGCAGTTTTGTGAACAATGAACTTGTTTTGTACTATTTTATTATATTATGAGTGTGTAAGGATTACATAACATTGAATAAGATAAAATACATATATTATGTTCTGGTTCAACCGTTAAAAAGGTTTGATGACCCGTCTTTATGATATAAATATAAATTGAAAACTCTTCATCCTTGAATGTGATAAATTAACACATCTTGAATATTATTTTCATTTTTTAGTATAAGAGGAGGGGAAAAGAAAAGATGATGATGGAATATTCCATTATCATAATAAAATTATAATTCATGAAAGGTACTAGAATTATAATATCATTTTGATTAGGGGAGGTGAGGATAGAGAAACAAAAGAATTGAACTTGTAATGGAAGTTGAAAGAAAAAGGAAGAGACGTTCACCTCTTGAGTACTCCTTGAGAATCTTTTTAAGACCGTTGTTTTTTGTCTTTTGGTGAGACAAGAAGGTCTTGGAAGTGTGGGGAAGTCTTGGGAAGTGTGATTGGAAGATTTTGGAAAGGATCAAATCTTGAGTGTTGTGGGAGGAAGAGGGGGTGAGGGGTGGTTTATATAGTGGTGGGGAGGAGGGTTTTCTTAATATTTTAATCATTAATTTATTATTTTACCCTAAGACAACAAATAATGAGAATTAATAACCTAGAATAGTAATAAATGCGTGTGAATTCTAGATTTTGTTTCTTACATCACTCATGATGCTAGGAATAGTGGATTTAAAAAATAATGTATTTATACGTTAAATTAATGTATTTTACTACTCACAAAAAATTAAAGTATTTCAAAAAAATCTCATAAATTTTTAACGTGTTGAATTGAAAAATGAACTCCATTTTTGACAATAATTTTCTAAATATTATTAATTCAATTTTTAAATAAAGTTATAATTTATTCAAAAATAATAATTTTAAATCTATAACTCATTCTTTAACACCTTGAAAAATTAATTAACATCTCATTACTTTATAACCACAATAAAATAAAATAGTAATATGATTTACTATTCATAAGGGTCATATTACTATTCATATTACTATTCATAAGGGTATGTTACTATTCATCAAAAAATAAGTTGGTTTTATCAGACTCCGAATAACATACTGATCGCAACCATAGATGTCCATTTTTAGAAATTCAAAATAGAGAAGTGGAAAATTTAGGTTTAATGGCTAGGTTTTGACTTCCCCTATAAATAACTAAGTGTTGTTTCATAGAGACGAAGTACTTCATGTAATATAAACTATCTAATGAATTTAAGGTATTTAAGAGAAACATACCATAAAATGTTTGGGGGGTTAAATTAAATATTATTAATTATAATTATTTATAATTTCTAGTAAGTTAAACTTAGTTTTTTACCAAAAGGATTTTTGAAAGAAATTAAAATTAATTATATCGATTAAGAGAAAAACTAGCTTAACAAGGGACTAAAACATAAAATTTAGCGCCAAAATGACATAGACACATTTCACAAAATCATCGTATATCCATATTTATACCATATTATCTCTTGGATAAAAAAAACATTGTTGGTGTCACATTATGTAAGGTAGACCTCTGAATAGTGTTTATGTTTTTATATCTACAAGAATGCCACTCCTCATCCACTATGAAAGGGAACTCAACCACCACCTCACTAATTCAAACATCTAAATCCTTTTGGATCATCCAAAACATTCCCAAATAATCTCCCAAATTACCTCCCCTCATCCAATGTGCCTCAATTTGCGCATAAATCCAACCAAGGAAATATATTGGTATAAACAAAAAGGATTCACCCGAAAAGGAGGTAATGTTTTTCGACAAGCACTTTCATTTTATTTCTTTATCCAACACTTAAATTATTATTATATATTTATTATATGATAACATAAGTATCCAAAATATAAAGATATTTTTTATGTTAAGGGTATGACATACACTTTCACACACTTCAATCTAATGGGATGCACAATTATCATTCATGTGTATGGTGAACTACTGTCTCACGAACCGATGTCATTCATTATTCCTTACCACAATTAAAGTATACGATTAATTATGGAGTTATAATTTATATAATTTATATATTATATTTGTAATTTATTTGTTCTTCTTTAATTCATTTATAATACATATCATTATTCTTTCCATTTTTCTGGAATACGATAACATAATTTATAGACTTGTATACTACCACCTCCTTAAAGAGATGTGATTTGTTCATGCATTAAAAGGAATATATTATGTATTGTTTTCAAAAAAATATGTTATTTATATGATCTGATTCTGTGAAATTAATATATATATATATAGTTTATTTAATTTTATTTCTTTTAATACAATAATAAAATAGAAACACCATTTATACATATGTATGACATAACCTATCTACGAACGATGTATTTCATTTCCTATATCCAAATTTTATGGATTAATATAAATAAATATACAATGAATATATATGATACTTATACCATGGTTTAAATTCTTAAGTTTATTAAATCAATATCCATGTAATAGGAACAAAAAATAACAAATCAGAACATACACAAAAAACAAAAAATTTATTACCTGAAAGAATGAAAATAAGGAAACCTTATTAATCATAGGGTAATAAGATATTATAAAAGGATAATATATGATATCATAAATATTAATAAAATTATATTATAATTTAATAACATTATTAAAACCATTATACATGGGGATAAATCATGTTCGACTAAAAGAATCATGCAATAATGGGATTTCTAACCTCACTTTTATTTATGTGAGAATTATTCTATATTCAAAAATAGTTTCTTTTAAAAAGTGTATATACTACCCATTTAACATTTAATATCTAGAATAATTCAATTTTTATGGTATTTTGAGTTTCAATTTGAATTATTTCATTTAAGGGGATTTGAACTTAAATATACCAAGTGGTCATGAAATTTCATAACTCAATTCCTTTTCATTGGGTTATAATACTTCATCATTGTCACTAATATTCTGTGATTATGTGTATAATTACGTTTAATATCTATTTTTAATGACTAGAAATGTTATAAATAAAATTTACTTTCCAATTTATTTAAATTTCTTATTATGTAATGAGGATATAGAAGACACATTAACTTATTTTTTTATTTTATCCTACTGGATTTAAAAGGACGGTAAATAATCATTAAAATTGATAATATAACCATTTAATAGTGATATTATGATTAGTATAAATATAGGGTTTTGATAAATCCAATTGACACAGAAAAATGAAGTGATGAGCTCAACCATTATTATCAAACCCTATGAAGCCCATTTATCGAAACATAAAAGGTCTACAATATCACTAGGATTTTCCATTTCCCAAGCCCAATATGAGATCTAACAACTTATGCATGAGTGAAACCATTTATAGGAGAAGTTCAATATCCTTGATATTATGGCCCAAACCATGTATGTTGAACCACCCCATCAAAGTATCACCATCACACACCTAACAATATGTCCTCCACTAGTGTATTAAATGGATATGTTTTGAGACCATAATAATATGATTATGGGTGTTTTATTTTTAATTGAATAATGTTCATATTCTCTTTTAATCATTACTTTGTAAATGTTTTTTATTTTTATACAATAAATAAAATATTATATTTATTATTATTATTATTATTATATATCAGTTAAGATGTTTATTTTGATGAATTAAAGAATATTTTAAATAGATAATATTTTAATAAAATATTATTTTTAAATAATGTTTATTAAATATAAATGATCATTTGATTTTTATGATTTCAAATGTATTTTTTATAAGGGATCGACAACTATTATTGTCATAAAACCCAAAATTTGTCAATAAATTTCGATTCATATATTAAAAGTTAAAATAGTAATATTTAGAAAATAATTTTTATAAAATGAATATTTTTTTGGAATATGAAAGTTAAAATTATCCAACTATTATTTTATAATAATTTTCAAAGACAATGGAATTCTTGTGTAAAAATTAAATGTAGTATAAATATATGTTGTGTATTATGACATCATACTGACACAAAAGTGGTGTAATAAATACAATAAATGGTATCTATGACCAAATATATGTTTTAAAATTAAGGTAATATGATTTTATGTCTATTTTATTATTTTTATAATTCATTTATGAATCCTTCAAAACCATTAATATATTCTAATGTTTTAAAATTATTCCTTTAAGAGTATGAAAAACTTCTACATCAGAAAGGATATTTTTTTATTAAGTTCATACCATGGACTTATAAAATAATAAAAACTCCCCTTTGTAATAAATCATAGGAAAAACATGGGAATGTTTGTGGTTGTCGATATTTTATTATATAGAGTCCAAATCCTATGTTTGAGAAATGGTAAAGAATTGCCCACTCATTTACTTTATAAACCCACCAAATCTCCCATTTATCTTCACAAAAAATCTTGGTAGCATGTTCTTAATCTATACTCACATACCTATAGTCCTCCCACAGTTCCCCCATGTTATCAAGAAGGCCCTACCAATCATTTGGAGTCACACTCTCAAGATAAGGGTTATTTTATTTCCCCTATTTATTCAAGTATAATGATTATCTTATTCCCTTTTTCACCAATTCCTAATGTTGTAATATGTTCTTACATATCCCACTTACTTCTCCTATTATTCATAAATTAAAAGATACCATTTTCTCTCTCATCAATCCTGTCCATGAACATTTATATTCCCCCTTATGTTGCTGAAATTTCACCTTGATTTTCGATGCCAAAAATTTCTGTAGTGACCACCCATACCCATTTTCAATCAACAATGTTAACCTTTATGAACTTATACTTCATTATTCATACATTCATGTATTCATTACACACTCCATGATAATTTAATAATATATTATGATGAATTAATCCATATTTTATGATATATGTTCCCCACTTAAGCATTAGAGTGAAATTAAAGTGATTGGTGCACCCATAATTATATAGGGATTCAATGCATTGGGTAATGTTTAGTCTCATGAGATGTCAAGTTGGGATAGGGAGTATACATGATTCCTTTATGGGACCATTTACATCATGATTTATTTGAATTTAACCTTTACCTATTCTTATGATGTAGTATTTTAAGTTCTTTCCGAATTTCTTATGTTTCATTTATGTTCTCATGTTATATCATGCCTCATTGTTCATGTTTATGATTATAACCCCCTTTATGTCCCATTTATATTCTTATTATGTAACATGTATTACATTATTCATGTTATACCACGTTTATTTCCATATTGGGATTTATATATCACCCCATTTTTATGTATGCCTCCAGGTTATCCCATGTAGTGTTAAGTTTTAAGGAATAATATGATCATGTTAAGGAAGTTTTCAATGAAGATGATGTATTCTTGATTTTATGTTGTTATTTAATATACCTAATTCACAAATAAAATATAATTATCAGTATTACTAATTTTATTAAGTGTAATATTATCTAATAAATCATGCATTTCTATGAAATAAAGAGAAGTTTTTTTTATAGTTGGTATCAAATTTAAATTTTAGTTATTTTTGGGATTATGATTAGAAAACTCTATCAAAAAAATGAGGGATAAAACTAAGTATAAGAAAACATCCCAAAATTTGGGTAGGTATACTATAATCAATTTATCAATAAAATAAATCCTTTTTTGGATACTTCATGTGGATGTGGCTCTAGAACAAATGTAGATAGGGGAAAACCCTGAAAATACCGTGTTGAGAAAGACTCAATCGGGAAATGGTGCATGAAAACAAGCCTTATACATGCCTATTTTGAATCTCCTTGGGGATATGATTTTTTAAATCCATAAGCTCATTATGAACTATTATTAAGGGACCAAAATAATATGTATATATTTCTATAATTAGATCATCAATAACATTGATTAATTCCTAGAAATCCATAAGTTAAGGAAATAAATGTATTTTATATGTTATCTATTTAATTTCATTAGATTACCATATTTATATGTTTAATATTTTAAAAATAATAATCCATAATTTTCCCTTTATTTAATTTAATGGCTAGAAATAGGTGGAATCAGGTGAAATACCAATGTGATAGTCAATGTGATGACTGCCCCCATTGAAATGCCTAACCCAATGGGAGAGGGAATCACAAAAATTGTGTTGATACTATCTCACATGAATAATGTCATAAATAGAAACATGGATCAAAAGGATTTCCCAAATCCCTATAAGAACATAAAATCTAAAATTTAGAGCTTTATGTGAAAAATGACTTAGACTTTTAATGGATCATATGATCCCTTAATCATGGAAGAGTGGATAAAATCTATTGAGAGGGTCTTCTCCACCATTAAATGTTATGATAAATATTATGTTATACTATATGTTTATCATATAAAGGGAGAAGCTGACCAGTGGTGGCGATCAATCAATAATACAAATCCTAAATAAGAGATTGAAGTGATTGGGTGAAAGGAATTCTAGAAAATGTTTTTTATAAATATTTTCTTCTCACTCTTCGACTAAAAATAGAAATGTATTTACTTGACCTCATGAAATAAGATAGTGAATCTATCAAGGCGTATGGGAAAAAAATACAAATAATTTCACTATACACCTATATATTTGTTATTACCCTTAAATTTAAGGTTTACAAATTATTTTGTGGGATAAAACCAAGTCTTTGAAAATACCTAGTGATCTGAGACTTTGATAGATATAAAGAAATTGTCTAATGTTCCCTCAAAGTCAAAATAGAGATCGATTAATCTCAATGGTATAATGGGGATAAGAAGTGGAAAGATGAGTTTAATTCTTGGGGTCCAATAGAGAAATATAATAGTGATAATACATTTCAACATCCCGTATGTGAAAGGTGCAGAAAGAAGTACTTTCGAAATTTCCTAAGGGGGTGATTAAATGCTTTCAGTGCAGTAAGGAATGACACCTAGTAAGAAATTATCGACAGGGGAGGCCCAATAATGAATTAGAGGAGAGGAATTCTCCAGTAAATCATCATGACATTGTTAATTTCTTCAACTTCAAGGAACTAGGAGACCTTTAAAACTAATGAACTAAGCCAAGAGTTTTTAAAGACACCCAACAACCTCCATGGAAACAAGGGGATCATTTCCATCACAACTGCTAACATAGATCCTAAAAACAAAGTGGTGTTATATACTATTATAATTCATTAAAGAATAGAAAACTTACTTATTTATTCTATTTCTATATATTTCATCATATCATGAAATTTTAGTAGAAAAATTCATGCGCCACCAAAGAAGAATAAAATTAGAGACTTTTGTGAAAATGATAAATGGTGAAATTATTTCATCCAAAGTATAGAACTCCTCCTCTATAAAAATATGTTCCCTGAATATCCCAATGAACATTTTCATAATCCATTTATAGGAATTTGATGCAATTTTGGGAATGGATTGGATTTACGTATATAGATCTAGAATAAATTTCCCTGAGAAAGAAATCACTCTCCATATTGTGATACATCCCCTGATTATATACAAGTGTAAGGAGGAGGATGAATCTTATTTAGAACCAATATCTCAATAATGGATTTTATTTCCATATGAGTAATAATATATATCTCAAATTATTGATTCTATGGAAAGAATAATCCTTGAAAACATTCCCATTTTGATGGAATACACTAATGTGTTTCCTCAAGAATTTATTAGTATTCCTCCAATAAGAGAGGTTTGATTTTTATTCGAGATTATACCTGGGGAATTACCGTTATCCAAGAATACATAGAGAGTGGTTGTATTTTAAATTTAGGAGTTGAAGAAATAATTACAGGGGAATTTGGATAAAGGTTTCTTACACCCAAGTGCTTCACAATGGGGAGCACCAGTCCTCTTCATCACGAAGAAGGATGGGTCAATGCGCCTTTGAGTTGATTATCATGAGCTCAACAAGATCACGATAAAGAAAAAATATAACCTACCATATATTGATATTTTTTTTATCAACAATGTGAATAAAAATATTTCTCCAAGGTTGATATGTGGTTGGGATATTACCAAGTTAGGGTGACAGAGGATACCGCCAAGACTGATTTTCATTCAAGGTACGAGCACTATGAGTTCATTGTAATTATATTCAAACTCACTAATGCCAAAAAAAATATTTATGGAATTGATGAATATATTCCTTAGATATTACCTTAAAATACTTGTGGTAGTTATTATATATGATATTCTAATATAATCTAAAGGTAACGAGGACTAGGAGGAGCATCTGAGCACTTTGTTAAAGACCTTACGAAAGGATATTATTTATTTCAAGTACAAAAAAATGTGATTTTTGGTTCAAGGAAGTATCATTGTTGGGGAATATCATCAAAATTAATGGGTATATGTGGACCATTAAAAAATAGAATCAGTTAAAGGATGGTCGAGGTCAACATCTATGACAAATATCCCTATTTTTATTGGATTAGTTGGTTACTATCTTCCATTTGTGAGAAATTTATCATGATTTTCAAATAGTCTAAAAACCCTAAATTGGAAGGGAGTCATGTTTTATTAGAATGATCAATTTAAAGAGATCTTTAAGGAGTTTAAAAAGAGGCTTATCACTACATATGTTCTCAAACTACCCACATGTGGATAACGTTTCGTTGTATTCAGTGATGCTTCCTAAACATTATTGGGTAGTGTTTTTATGAAGAATGATAATGTGATATCCTATTATTTAAAGAAGTTTAAATTTCATGAATAGAACCACCCAACACATGATCTTGAGTTCAATCCAGTGATCTTTACATTAAAAATCTGGTGGAATTATCACTTTGGGGAGAATTGTGAAATATATACAGATCACAAAAGCCTCATGTATATATTCACATAGAAAGATCTTAATTTGTGACAATGTATATGTTTAGAGATGATCAAGGAACATGACTATTCAATACACTACCATCATATAAAATCAAATAAATTGGAATTTTCTCTAAGTATAAGGGATCCAACAATTTTATCAATGATGAGAATTGAGAAGGATTTGATCATCATATGTTTTAAAAAGATAGACATGGGAATCATAAATGAAGGGAAATCATCAATAATTTTACAAATGATTTCTTATCCATACCTACTGAAGAGGATGATGGATGCTCAAATGGATTTTTTAGAAATTCAAAACAAATTGTAAATTATAAGAAAAGTAAAATCCTCAGAATTTAGTTTTAATGAATAAAGAGTTGTGATATTTGGTTCATGACTATGTAATCCTAAGTGAAGGAACTAGATTTTGGATGATGCACATAGTTCAACTTTATCCATCCATGGAGGAAGCACAAATACGTATCGAGATCTATGTGAACACTATTGGTGGGACAATATAAAGGAGATCATGAAATATGCATCAATATGTTTATTATATTATCAAGTAAAATATGAAAAGTAAAAATTCAAGGGGATAATACAAACATTACCCATACATACATAGAAATTGGAAAAAATCACCTTGGAATTTTTAATGTTTCTTCTAAATAAATCAATTGGAAACAATGTTGTCTGGGTTGTGGTGGATTGTCTTACTAATACTTCACACTTCATTATAATTTGAGAAGAACTATCTCCTGATCAATATTCAAAGATATACATCAGATAAGTGGTGAGGCTACATAGAACCACTATTGATTGTATCGAATCAAAACCAAATATTTACCTCCATGTTTTTAAGATTATCTAGTATGTTATATATACTAATTTGAACTTCATCACAACCTATCACCCTCAAATTGATGTCTAATATAATAATAATATCTAGATACTTTATCGCATGTCAAGAGAATTATCAATTGACTCCAAAGGAGGATAATTCCAACCACTTTATCTAGTCAAGTTATCATACAATAACAATTTCACTCTAGAATTCAAATGGATCCCTACGAAGCCCTTTATGATAATCAGTGTAGAAAAACTGCATTAGAGTTGTGTCCTATCAACTAGAACACCCACCTAACCTATCTCAAGTACATTATGTATTCCATTTATCTCTCTTAATAAAGTACATACTAGACCCCTCACATGTAATCAATCTAGAGGCGGTACTGTTGGTGAAAGATCTATCATTGGAGGAGGAGCTAGTGATGATCTTAGATTCCAGAGACAAAGTTCTATTAAATAAAAAAATTCACTTGATTAAAGTGTTTCGGATAAACCACAAGTTTAAATAAGTAACATTGGAACCAAAGGAGGTGGTAAAATAAAATTCCTAATTTATTTTAGCATGGGAAAATAAAATTTTGAGTGAGAAATTTATGAACGAGGGAAGATTGTAACGAACCAAACTTTTATAAGTAAAATTACATGTGAAATTTAATTAAATGCAGCATTTTTTAAGGAAAGATAAAAAATATGCATTTATTTGGTTTTATTATATCCTAATAAATTTAAAATACAATTAATCATCTTTACCAATAATAATATATCTATTGAACATTGATATTATGATTCATATAAACATATAATTTTGATTAATCCAATTGACATGGGAAAAGGAAGTGATGGCCTCAACCGGTACAATCATACCCAATGAAGAAAATTTATTGAACATTTCAACAGAGACAATATAATTGGGATTTTCTATTTACCAAGCCCAATATGAGATTCAACAACTTAAGTATAAGGGAAACCATTTATGTTTGAATTTCAAGCCCTTCCATATCATGTCTCAAACCATGAACACGAAATCACCCCATGAAAGTATCACTATCACACACCTTACCCTTAGATCATTTACTAGTGCAATAAAGGTATTTGTATCAAGACCATAATAATATGAATATGTATATTGTTTTTTCAATAGATTAATGTTCATATCCTCTTCTTATCATTACTTCATGAAAGTATTTTACTCTTATACAATAAAACAATAACTATATTTTTAATTTTATTCAATTTCAATTAAGATGTTTATTTTGATAAATTAATGGATTTTTGAAATAAATAGTATATTAATAAATTAATTTTATTATATAATTTTTATTAAATATAAATCATCATATAATTTTCAGGAACTCAAAAGTAAATTTTATAATGGTTCAAGAAATGTTACTGTTAAAAACTCATCAATTCTCAATAAATGTTGATTATTTTTTTTGAAAGTAAAAATAAAAATATTTATAAAACTATTTTGGTGATATTAATTTTATTATAATCAGATAGTTGAAATTTTCCAATGGTGATAGTTTTGATAATTTTATGATACTTTCAAATTTTCATGTAAAAATTAAATATAATATAAATATATAATTTGTATTATGAGATCATAATAAACCAAAAGTGTTTTAATAAATATTTTGAATGGTATCCATGAACAAATATATGTTATCCCTTTAAAATAATGTTATTTTATGTTTATTTTATAAATTTTATAAATCCTTTATGAATCCTCCAAAACTATTAATATATTTTATGGTTTTAAAATCATTTATTTTAGAGTGCGACTCACCACCACATCAGTAAGAGTATTATTTTATTAATTTAAGCTCTTAGAATTATAAAATAATTAAAACCAATACCATTTTGTATAAACCATGGGATGTTTTGTGTGTTTGGTTATTTTATTATATAGAGTCCAAAACCTATGTTTGATAAATGATAAATAATTCCCCACCCATTTCCTATATAAACACACATAATATCAAATTCACCTACACTCAAAATACTTATAGAACGTCCTTACTCTTCCCTCCCCTATGTCGAGTCCTCCTATGGTGCCCCCAAGTTCTAAAGAAGCTTCTACCAAGCATTTGGATTCACACTCTCAAGGTAAGGGTTATTTTATTTATCATATTTATTAAGGTATATTCATCATCTTATGTTATTTTTATCCAATTCAAAATGTTGTGATATGTTCTTACATATCCCCCTTACCACCCCTATGATTTCTAAATGATGATATCCACCTTTTACTCTCATAAAAACCTTCCATGAACATTTATTCACTGTTATTATGATGTCGAAATTTCACCACAATTTTCCATGCCAAACATTTGAGTAGTGAATACCCGTACCCATTTTATATCAGGGGTGTTCAACATTATTCACTTATACTTATTTATTGGGACTAAAATTTATGTATTACAGACTCTTTTATCATGGAATAAAATATAATTATGAATGAATCCATGTTTTATGATCTATGTGGCATAATTAAGCATTAAAATGGCATAAAAGTTATGGGTGCACCCGAAATTATAGAGCACTCTAATGCATTTGTTATGTTTTGTCTCATGAGACGTCATGTTGGGACAAGGAGTGAACATGATTCCTTTATGAGACTTTTTCCATCATGATGTCTTCGTAGTAATCCTTGACCTATATTTATGATGCATTGTTTTAAGTTGTTTCCAAATTTCCTATGTTTTCTTTGTGTTATCATGCTGTATCATTCCCCATTGTTCATGTTTATGATTCTCACCACATTTTATCAAATTTATAATCTTATTTTCTAACACATATTAATTTCATAATGTTATGTCATGTTTATTCCCTTATTAGTCTTTATATCTCACCCCTATCTTATGTATTTTCCTAGGTTATCCCATGAAATGTTATGTATGAAGGAATAATATGATCATGTTAAGGTTGTTTTAAATAAATATGATGTATTCCATATTTTATATTGTTATGTAATTCACCTAATCCTAAAATACACTATACTTCTTGATCTTCCAGATTGTATTAACTATAATATTATATATTAAATCATGTATTTATGTATAATAAATAGAAGGGTTCTTATACTATTTATGTATTTCCACTTATTTTATTTGGATTTTTAGTATATACACCTAATCATTTAATTAATTAATTCTCAGTATAATGTTATGTTCAATTTAAGGGTTCATTTCACAATCTCCTTATAGTGGATATTTTTTACTGTTGAATTTTCATTAATGTAAATTATAAAATCATTATCTAATAAACCCTTTCATTTTATTCCCCCTTGGTTATTTATGATCTCTTTTAAGTAATAGTACCATTTTTCCACTCTTTAGAACATAAAATGTTTTTTATTTTTATAAGAAAACCCATCTCAAATTCTTTCTTTAGTCGAAGATCTTTTTTTTAGATAACCATTTCTATAAAAATGTTTTTAAAAATATTTATCCTTTTCGAAGTGATTTATTAAAGATATTTTTACCACTTTTTTCTTCTAATGAATCTTCTTACCTCTTTCCAAAAAGGAATTTTTCTAAACATTTTACTCTAAAAAAGGAATATTTTTACCTTGTATAGAATTACCCACTATCATTTATTTGAATCGTCATTTTAAATTTTAAGAAGATATTTTTAAAGAAAATGTTAAAAAAAATTATTTTCTAAGAAAAGTTTTTATAAAAAAATAAAAATAAAAAATATATTTTCCTCAAGAATGTTTTTAAAATAATTTTTTATAGTATTTATATTCATTAATGACAACAACCATTTATTTTTCCTCCACTTGGGATATGCTGTGTTGGTACCTTACTTACTCTTCCTCTAGATTTTTTATAATTGATTTGGCCGAGGATATCATTTAAATTCACTTCATTAATTTTTATAGTACCCTTGAAATATTCACTTTTGAGTGATCCTTGAAAGTTAAATTTTTTCCAAATATCCATATCATTTATCATGGATATTATTATTTTACAAATTGTAAACTAGTTTAACATATGGGTTTTTTTTAATTTATTTTATATATGGGAAAATATTGATAAATACATAACATTTACACAATTCCTATATCTTATATGGAAAATTGTTCTTGAATTAAATCAATTATTCAATTTATGGGGACTTACTTATACAGGTGTGACATGGGTGAGGATCAATTATAAATAACCCGTCAATGAATTGGTAGTATCATGGTATGAGTCATTTGGCTAGCCATAGTGGGGTTTTCACCCAGTATATTTCACATTGTCTTGTTAAATATATTGATGGTAAAGGAATCATTACCTAGAACAAATTGCATACAATTACTAAGAATCATCTTCATTCAGGTTGAGTTATTATAATCCATGATATTTTCTCTATAACAATGTCTATTGATATATTTAATTAGTATTTTATTGATTAAATGACATGTATTTTCAATTATTTACCTCACCATATTGATTATTCCTTATCTAGTTTTTAGTGGGTTGTTTTTTCTAGTTATTTACCATGCCATTTGTTTATGAAATTACTTATCAATTTATTGATTATATGGAATGTGTGTTTAGTTATTACCATTTCATAATGATCATGCTCATTTACTCAATATTTCTTCTATTTTTCTTAACCCTCATTGATCATTTGATCTCACCCTTATTTTGATTATATTCCCCAATATTTCCAGAAGTAAACTAAAAAAATATATGCAAGGATATTATATATGTAATTATATTATCATAAAAAAAAATTATGTTTTAATTTTTGTATTGATTTATAATACAATAATCATGAATGTATCTAGTTCACCAGTACTACTTAACTGATCAGTCCTTGGGGATGTGTTTCCTTGTATATTATGCCAATGTAATGGTAGCACGACACTAACTCCAAGATTATTGGGGTCAGGAGCTACAATATTATTATGTTACAGATTTTTAGATAAATATAATATGATATTGATGTGAGAAATTATAATATTCTAAAACTATTCGTGTAATTTTGTTTCTAAATTCAATTAAATTAATAGCCCAAAAAATGACATTAATTATATTTTATTATATAATATTTAATAAAATGAATTATGATTCCTAAAAATACTATATTTATTCAATTTAAAGTAAAATGGTTGAAGATATTAATCATGGTCCATTAATTATCCATTTCTTTTATAGTAACCATATTTACCCCAAAAGAGTAAAAACTAATTTATCACAGTAATTTTGAAAAAGGACTAACATAGGTTAAAAGAAAAATATTATAGTTAAAACCTAATAAAAACATGTTAAATTTTTAATTCATGATATGATTTCGGCCCATACTCATCCTATCATCAAATTATATCATTTTGGATTATTTCTCAATAAAAGTTATTTTATATTAATTTAATATTTTAAGAAATTTCAAAAGTTCTCCCCTTTACTTATAAAAGGTAATCAACTGTACTATTTTATTCACACATAAAAAGAATGTTTTATTAGAAAATAAATAACTTAATCCATTAATGAATTCACTTACCACCTCCTTGAGTCCTTTTTTTATTATAAAACTCACCTGGTAAGGATTTTGGTGGGAATATAGAGGATTTCTAAAGAAGATATATTTTTATTAACCAATATTTATTTATTTATTTATTATTCAACCTCCATAAAATATTATTAAAACATGTGGATATAATAAGATAAATATATAACATATACTAATATTTTCTTATGTTAATTATATATTATATATCCATCTCTTCTTCTATCAAATGGAAAACAAAACCTATGTTCATGTGTACTTAAGATTATTTCCTCATGAACTAATATAATTTGTTTTTTATTGACACCACTCATTAATGATTTTAATGATTTATTTAATATATATATATATATATATTATTTTTATGACATATTTGTTATTCTTTATTTATAATATATCATATAATTTATTAAATCTCCAATCATTTAAAAATAAAAATATCATTCGTTCATACGTGTGGATTACCCCCTCTACAAAGAGATGATTTTTTTTGTAACCACATCATATGACTACTATATATAAGTGTATTTAAAGAAATAATATTATATTTATGTTATAATTATAATTATTTAAAGATAAAATAATGCATATGTTCTTTTCTAGATTATTATTGAAAAATAGAAATGGAACTCATGAGTACATATGGCTTATTGTCTCCATGATTTTAATGAAGCTCATTTTTCATAAACATATTTCATTGTTTTTTAAGGAGTATAATTTATGTATAAAAATTATAATTATGACATTTTTATTATTCTATTGATTATTTATTAATGACCTCTTTCACCATTTTCAAAATAACCAAAGTCATTTTGGACATATGAACTCAATATCATCAAAACATCTGATGTGAACCTAATTGGTTAATTAATTAAATATAACATGATTCTAAATAAAATAAAAGTAATACTATTCATGTAAAATTTTCTTAAATAAGTAAAAAATTAATGTAAGTTTATTATTTAGGAATATAAATAACATATGTGATGATTCATACCTGAGGTAAGGGGTTTTATAACTCATTTTTTTCATTAGGTTAGATTACTTCTTCATTGTCTTTTATAATAATGTATTTTGTGTTTAATTTCATTGAATTATTTTATGTTTTAATTACTATTATTTTATGTGGTTTTACATTTCATACACAGAATTAATTCATTTATCAATTCTCACTCCAACAGTATGATCATTGTAGTGAATTTTCCTTCAATTTCTATTCCATTGAGTCATATTTGATATTATGCACTAATTTAATATTATGTTATGTATATTATTCCCCTTTAGTATATGTAACACGAATACCTATTTATCATGAAGATTAATTTTTTCAATTCTTGTTTATTATTTTATGTGGTTATAAATTAAATTTTTTCGAAGAGTTAAGGTTTCACTTTAAAACCACTTTTTTTGGATTACCTTAATTTTAATGGAAGGAATATTATAATCCATACATCATAAAATATATCAATTTTCTTATCATATGGATAAATAGGATGTTTATATATTTTATTCAAAATTTTACTCTATTTTTAACTTGAATAAATAAATTAAATTTTTAAAAGACAAATCTATTTTATTTCTATTTTAATCTGAGAAATTTTCTTCGAAATCCATTTTTTTTAAAATCAATTCATGTTACTCAAAGACTTATTTTTGACATTTTTATTCATCCTTGACTATTTAAAAATTTTAAAAGGAATTTTTTTTTATTTCTTTAGAATGGTTTGTTTTATACATTATATATAAAAAATAAAGAGAATTGTTTTTAATGTATATAATGATAAGAAACATCCCCACCACCATAATCATTTAACAATATTTAGTTTCTTCTAAAAGTTTTATATATTTTTTTAAAATAAATATAATTAATTAAAAACTATTTTATTTTTTTAATTATATTTTATTTTATCCTCCAATAGACATTAATTTATTATAAAAACTATATTTCTAATGAATTGATGGTTAAATTTTATCTCTTTTTAATTTCTAGTCATTAATATTATCTTGAAACATTTATTTTTTATCAATGAACATTAAATTTCTCTTAAATATCCAACTTCTTTGTATCATTGAAATGATAATTTCCTAAACTATATAAAAATTCTATATATTGTGTTTTTTTATGAAAATCATTTGATTGATTGGGTAAATATTGATATTTTATATTCTTTATTAAATAAAGACATTTACTAATAAGGAATATTTTTTATGAATTGAATTGTTCACTGAATATATAATTAATGCATTATACATGTAGTGAAGGGAGGTGCCATAATATAGGTATCCCATCAATCCACTGAAAGTCTCATGATATGAATCAGTTGACCAAATTAAATTCGTTTCTGGTGTATACATATATATCACCTAAACTGTCTTAGAGAATGTTTTTGATTGTATAGATATCATGATGTGTGAGATTATGAAATTATATATTAATCATATCATTTATTTCTAATTCAGTTATTATTATCCATTATAATATTGGATTCGATATTATCTATATATATTCTCATTATCAATTTATTGATTAATTTTTTTGTGTTTTTAGTTATCTACATTACCACATTGATAATTTCTAATTGAATGATGACAAATTCTATTATACATAAATATTATTGATAATCTGATAACACCATTTTTTCTTTTCCCTAGGTTATAATGGAATATTTGGATGATGTCAAGGATGAAGACTATTTACTTTCACAATGATTTGTATTTAATGTTTTCAAAAGTAATGTTAGATTAAAATATGTATCTAGTGTACCAAGACTACAAAAAATATTAGTCCTTAGGGATGAAATTACTTATATCTAAAACCAATGTAATAAATTTACAACCATATCTGTTCTAATAGGGTCAGGGTAATTATAGTACTCTTCCCATTATTTTTTTTGGTAAAACATTGGTGATCCTCAATGTTGAATTTCATTCATGATATTTCCTAGCCATAATGATTTTATTATTTTTATCTATTTTCCATTTGGTTTTTTTTCTATTTTAATGCATGTAATTCATACACGATGAGTAATAATCTATGTTTTGGATTAATTAGTTTTATTTTCATTTCTTGTAATGTCCCACTGATGATAGAATATTGTTTATTCAGTTTTCTTGATGTCTTGTAGGGAAAATTTTCTAATAAAGTTTCAACCATTTTAAAATAATAGGGAAATTGATTTTTAAATAGAGATAATAATAATAATAATAATAATCATCATCATCATCATTATCATTGTGACTCTAAAAATATAGGGTGGTACATCTACCAACACCATAAATCTCTTCTTAAAAATATTTTTTATAGTTAAGAAAACAAGATGACAATTTTTCTATCCTTAGGCCAATCTATGATTTCCTAGAAATTATTATCCTTATATACATATACTAAAATATAATTAAAAATAATAAATTTTACCACATACAAAAAATTCACCAAGTAATTAAAATATAAAAAAACTAAGTTATTTTTTTTAAATTTCACTTATATATATTATTAATTTCCCTCAAATTATTAATCTTCAATTAAAAATTTTCAGGGTATATTTACTTATCAAATAGTCATATTACATATTTGAATTCAATAAAAATTATATTTTAAATAAGGTATAATGTTGTTCCTATTAAAATATTTATTTTATAAATCATATGAATAGAAATAAATCTAACTATAGTTGGAAAATCCCTTTATTTTCTTATTAATCAAATTTATTTAAATTAATAATGGGAAATTATGAAATATGAAAAATTAAAACATTACTACCATTCAATTGAATATATTTTCCATCTATACTTACTTTATATTATAGATTTTTTATTAATATAAACCTATAAAACAAAGTAAGCAGAGTTATATAATTTGATTTATTCCATTAATGCTAAAATGGTTGGGTGATTATTTTTATAATCTGAAAACATTACTAACTAATCCATATAAAATAATTTAAAATTTAAAAAAAATTATGATCCCTCCCATAATAAACTTATCTCTAATTATTTTATTGAAATATCTCCTCACCATTAATTTAACATAATAATTAATCTAAGTTACCCAATTTAAACCATGAATGGTATCAAATGATTTTCCTCTATAAATACTAGTCCCCATACTTTATATCAAGTCATATTTACTCTATTATTAGTGTTTAAAATTTTTATTTCCATAGGTCCAATCCCCTAATATTTATTTAATCCAAAATAATAAAACATTAACTCCTAGACTAAGCAAACTATTTTCCATGATTTTATCTCTTCCTTTAAGGTATATTTTTTTAAAATATTTAACCATCTTAATAATACGTCTTTTCCAACCTTTTTCTCATACTTATCCATTTAAATTCCTCCTCACACATTTATTTTTAATTATTTATTTAATAAAATCAATAACATTAAATTATATATTTTTTTCTTATTTTAAACCTCTTATTGTTCATCAGAAAAGTATTTTCTCAATATATATTAAATTTCACTTCCTCCACACATATTAATAATGATAAATCCCATATTTTTAAATCATTCAATGCCTTTACTATTGTTAAAAATGGACCACCATGAATGATAATTGTTTTATATTCATCCAAATCAATCTTGATAAAATATAATACAAAATAAAATTTATTCGCTTTCACCAAAACATATTCAACTAACCCTAATCGATATTTATCCATTTTATCATATAGTTGAAGATCACAGTTATTGGGTTTCATCTCTTCTAAAAAAAAATTTGAATATTGAGTATGAAATGATATTCCCACTTACATCTAAATCACCTAAAGACTATCCAAATTCATAAGATCCAATATTAATTGGTTTATTAAAACTACAAAAATATTAATATTTTTATCATTAGTACACTTCTCAAAATCACAGATCAGAATTCCCCCATGAGAGTAATCTATGTCATCTTCTCTTATTTCTTCTTATTTTTTAATTAGTTATTTAAAAAACTGAAAAAATGGGAAGGATCACTTAGTATTCAGTAAAAGTAATATTAATGTGATGTTTCTTGAATATTTATACTAAATCGGTTCAATATTATTAAATTTTACCTTATTATAATATTTATTATATTTTTACAACCACCTTGAATGGTGGGATTGGTTATTATCAAACATACATTTAATCTTACCTTACATTTTCATACTTTTTTATCTTATTTCTTATCCTTTTTTACTTCTTATTACCAATTTCTTGATATGTTTTCAATACTTTACTCACTAATTCTTCCATGTATAAAAGTTATATAGCTCACTTCACTAATTTTTTAACCTTTATGCCTCTAGGTACTCTACTTTACGGTATCTCCTTAATTGATTGAGAATTATACCTATTTAGAATTATAGATTCACTATTAAAGAGTATTTATTTCTAGATTTATCATCGAAATTCATTATAGTAACCCCAATTTATTTCATAAGATTAAAAAAATTTCCTATAAGGAACTTTGATTATTTTTAAAAAAATTAGCCTTTTCTTTAAAACAATGATAAATTCCATCGTATTTACATTTTTACAATAAAATTCTTACTTATTTATGGTCTCAAACCATAAAATTATTTTTTCTTAAAAAAATTATTTAGAATCATTATTGGATATGACTATGTGTATATTCATTAACATCACTATATCAACTTTATTTATTAAAACCCACAATTAGGAAACCATAAAACCATTGGAATCCTCAAATTAGAGGTCCACTATTTTTTCGTAGTCCTTATAATTTATATTGAAAACTATTATTTAAAATGTAATCTAATAATCATTGAGGATCTTCTAAAAAATTCATCAATGATTCTCCAGGAAAATATTCTACAATAACCTATTTACTTTAATAAAAAAACATTATAAAATGTTTTAATTAAAGACTAAATCTCAAGAACATGATGGGGAAACATTGTTATAAATTATTTATACTTCAATCATTTTTTTTAAATCATATTCTTGTAATAACTACTATAATTTAAAATATTGATATAAAGATTCATTGATTTGGAAGGTGGAAATAATTATTTAAGAAATTATTTTATCATATCCACCCATGTAGTGATGGAATGTGGTGTCAATATTTTAATACATTCTTTAGATTTATCTACCAATAAAAATTTAGAAAACTAAAATCATTACACACCATTTGAGACACTATTAAACTAAAAATTTCAAAACAATTCAAGAAAAAATTCAAAATACACATTAGGATTTTAATTTGGAAACCCAAATAATTGAATAGAATTTTGTTTCCTTTTGAGTGATTGAAACTTTTATATAAAAATTTAGAGAAATGGGATGCATTATATTATATATCATTACACTAACAAATGAAGGTAAACCATATAAAAGTAAAAATAAATAAATCAATTATCTACCTTCTATGAAATTATCAATCATTTTATTATGATATTTTATTTCCATATTATCTTTTTTTTAATATTTTAAAACACGAATTTATCTTATGACTATGATAAAAGAGTTTTATGATTTAATTATCCCCTACTAAGTTATTGGGTGTTCTATAAAAATATATTATAGAAAATTAACAACAGGAATATAATAATTATTAAAAATAATAATAATAAGTAAAAAAGTAACAATTTAATGGTGTAAAAAACTATTTAAATCATCTATTAAATGAAATATTCTTTTAAGTTCACATTTATCCATAAAAATTCTAGAAATTTAATCTCTACCACATGTTTCATTAATTACTATTTTGAAAAATGTTTATATATTTGTATTTATATCCTTTTTCACTAAAATTATGAGAAAAAAACTTTAAATTATATTTGTGTTGTCTCTATTAAAAAATAAAGGGTTAAATTAAATAAATTAATCATGATATAAATGTATAAGCACCACATGAATTTTTGGATTACATGAAGTACATTTGGAGGAAGATAATTGGGATTTGGAATAATAGAATTTTTTGTCATATGGAATGAATCTTATTACGATATGGTTTTAATAATGTATTTTTCAAATGGATTCTATATTATACGAGGTTATCAATGTTCATACATGTGTTTAGGGAATGGGAAATCCATGAGGTGTTATCCCATGGAGAAAGTTGTTTCTAAATGGAAAATAGATACAAAATCTATTTTATAACCCTATGTGGACATCATGGTTTTTCAATGTTTATGGAAAAAGATATAGGGGCACAAAAAGGATGTTATTTTAATCGTGGTGTATTGAAAAAATTAATATAGGAAATGGGGTGGAACTAAATGAGGGTATAACTAATCATAGTGATTTTGTGTATTATTAATCTAAATGCACAAAAAGAGTATATTATAGTTTAGTGGAAATCATAGAGGTCATTGAGATCTCTAGAGTGAACTAGAATTAAGAAATATTTCATCGAATAAGTTGTTATGTAAGGTGTTTTAACTAATGATCAATTAGGTCATGGAAAATATAGCTACTTAGTCGGGTTGAGTTTAGATTGAAATATTTAAAATTTGGAAACAAAGGGATTTATAAGATAAAATAACATTTAATGGTTTTTGATTGTGGAATCAATTATTATATAGGATGTAACCATGTCATGGTGGACTCAACTATTCCATGTAGGATTATGTTCTATTAGATTAGTCAATTTAGAATTATTTATATATTAAGAAATATTTTTCATGCCTAATTGAATGAGTTTGAAATTTTTTAACAAGATTAATATAAAATATTTCATGTCAAATTGACGAAGAATTAAACTCATTTATAGAGGGAAGCCTATAGGTTCTGTGGAAATAAATTTTAATGATATATCCTCATTGATTTAGGGGAATTAGAATATATAATAAAAAGTGAACATATAGTGGAGGGATACCAAAACATTATTAGAAAAAAAATAAGGAGACTCAAGATTTCATCCCACTTAATGTTCAAGTTGATTCATAATATGTATAAAGGAGGATCATATTTCTACACATTTATTGATTAAATTATTATTCTAGGTTCATGAATATTTGAGTTATATCTTTGAAAATAACTGCATTATTTGTATGTGAGTAGAGTATTAAGTTATCAAAATTTTATCAGAGTTGTAAACCTATAGAGTCATTATGAATTCTCTGAATTTGTAACAAACCAGAAGATCACATGTAATATTTTGTAAACTATAACATCAATAAAATTAAACATCTTTTACATGATCTAGTTTGGGATAATGAAGTAAAATTTATTGTGTATCTATTTTATTTTCTATGTCTTTCTTATTCAATTCCTTATCAAGGTATCATGATTGTTTGATACTAAAAAAACTATAAGTGTAGTGTGTGTTTTAGTCTAAAGAATATCCCATTAGAGAGTATAGTCATACCTTGATTATTATTTGTATATAATATTTTTAATGATCTAATTTGATTGATTTTTTGTTTTATTAAACTAATACAAAATTAAATGATAAAAATAAATTTTCTTAATAATTGAAAATTATGTTTCAAATTAAAATATCTAAGATCTTGTATTAAATATACATCAAATATTATTAAAAAAATAGATTTTATTTAAATTTAATTTATAAAATATATATTATATCATTGGTCACATGGTTATTAAACTAATTATTTACTATGTTCCATAACTTAAATCTATTTAATTATTTATTAATTCTGACCCACATTTAATCATATACAACTCAGTGGTATTCCATGATAAAAAATAAACAAAATGTACCTAGTTTATATATGAAATTTCCATTTTTCAATAAATAAATTATGGTTATGAATTAAAAAAATATTAATAAATTAATGAATTCATAAACTCATAAATCACAATAAATAATAGAAGAACTAAATAAATAATAACTCTTCATTATACTCATAAAAAACATAATCATTCATAGATAGTTATCTCATTAAAAATGTATATAAAATAATAAAACATTAAAATACATCTTATGAAGAAGAAGGATCAATATTTATATATCCAGATTATATCTTCGAGAAAATGTATTTAATTATTGTATTTTTTTGTGATGTTCCTAGGGTGAGATTAAGGAGCACTGATATGGGGAAGAGTTAGTTCTTACTAAAATATTTATCATAAAAAAATTACCTTTTATTTATTAGTATAAATGATCAAATGAATGATTAATTAAATTTCAACAGACACACATAAGAAAAAATTACATTCAAACATAATAAATTATTATAAGTTTAAAAATGAATTTACTAATGAATAATCTTTAGCGATCATTTGATTATATAAAAAATCCCATGATGATTATCGTATTATCAGTGAAAATTTAATTGAGTAAGAAGATAGTCATGAACATTATATAAGATGTATTTTTGTAGTAAAATGTGATGAGATATAAATAATATTCACAGATAATCACTAATGATTTTCTTTCGTTAAACATAACTGACTCCATGGTGTGTAATCCATGATCTTCTCATAAATAAAAACATATACCCCTGTTATATCATTGTAGAATGTTGGATTAATTATATCCATTGTTAATCCAAGAGAAAATTCAATTTTATGTAGATATTTATATACCATATAATAGTTTATTAAACCATTTAATTGTTAATCCAAGTCAACATTGATTTGAAAAACACAGATAAAATCTCCAACCTCTCAAATATATTTAATCCATTTTATTTTGAATAATTTCATATTTGATCGAAATCATGACACAGTTACCTCAAGGACATGAGAGGTAATTCTAATACATCTCAATAACCATATGTCCAAATGTATTTTCCTCTAATACATGATTTTATTAGAAAAACTAAGATGTATTTTTTCTATATTATGGAAAATATACATAATAATCATCTCAATCAATTTCTATCAAACACTATTAAATAACCATGAATATTTTGATAAAACAATGAAGTGATTTATAGAAACATCATATGGATTTACTTTTACTAATCATTGGGGAGTATTTCTCCTTATATCTATATATGATTATTAAAACCATAAACATTTTTCATTCTTCTTCAATTTTTATCATTATCATTTACAAACCATAGAATGTTATAAACCCCACTACAATGCAATTTTCATGTGAGTTTGAATTATTCATAACATAAGTAAAAAAAATTGGTATACCTTTCACCATGGTTTGGTTTTGAATTCTCATGGATTCATTCATTACTTTATATCCTTTTCCACTATAACCAATAATAATTTTTTGGGAATGATAAAAAAAATACAATGTCAAAACAAGTTTATAGATCATGAATCCACAACTCAGGAAACTTGTACTAACTTGCTCTCTAACTGATATCTTTCTAAACACCACAATACCATATAAGGTATTATTTATGATATAAATTTACAACTCTATTTAAAGCACAATAATACCTTGAAAAAGTCTCATTGAGTGCACTTAAATATCTCCTAATAATTATTCAATCGCATCCATATATGTTCAATATCATAATTAATATTTTTTGAAAACATGTATAGAACTTAGAAATAAGTTCCAACGTTTCAGATTGTGTATCCACTCGAATAAAACTCCCCTAAAACCTCTTATTTCTCTCAATTTCTCTTTTCTCTATTTTTGACTACGAATTCTCCCCCATTGCAAGAAAAAGAATCAACAATATTTTCTACCTTTATCAATAAATTAAAAGGATTGAAAGAGGGAAATTATAAACCACATGACCATAGGTATTTTTGGATATAATAAACTCTTAATAACATGCTAAAGTTTAATAATAAATCCTTCAAAAAGGAATTCATCATGAAATCCAAGACTTGTTCCTTTATTAAAATCTAATTTAAATTGATTTCACCATATTAAACCTCCACCTTAATGAAATTTTGTTTGATTTTAATGTGTTTCAATATTGAATGGTGTAAGGTATTATTTAAAAAGTTAATAATAGAATGGTTATAAAATCTAATAACTAATGGATATGTTATTTCCACTCTCATGTCTTTATGTTACAATTTTATCCAAATAATTTGAGTTGTAACTTGTAATTATATAGTATACATAACTTACATTTACTATAGAGAAAAATAAATTTTCCCCATAAACTATCAATAAATACATTCTCTATTGATAAATAATGCTCCTAAAAAAGTTGGCTTTCAATATTCAATGTCACATTGTTAATTAGAATTTGAAAAACTACAAATATGAATATTTTTTTCATTTTTTTCCTGAATCCATACATATTATAGGAAAAAAAATTTATAGATGATTTTCATACTATTATTAAATGTAACATTTTATTTTTTAGTGACATATTTATAAAATCATCTCTATATCATGATGTTTTTTTTCTAAAAAAATTATGTCATTTACCAGATATTTTTCAGTAATGGTTTAAACTATCATTAAATGATATTTTTTATTTTTTATTTAATTTTAGTGTTTCTTGAAAATAATAATGAAATTTATCAAAACAAATAATAGAGATGTTAGTGGATACCTCCCTTGATTCATCCATTCCGAATCACATCAACAACTCATGAGTGTATTTTTCTTGTGTTAAAAATGTAATTTTCTATATAAACCACTTGTAAAACTAAGAAAAATATTATCTCTCTGATCATTAAAATTTTTAAATGTTTCTTAATTTGAGAATAAAATTATTCACAATATTTAAATTTATTTTTTAAAAATAATTCCATTAAAATAAATATCAGAATTATTGGTTTATAATTCTTTTATCTCAAATAGAGATAATTTTCCACCTTAATCCTTTTTAATTTCATGCTCAATAAGCAACTGTATTGATCTGACAACTATGTTTTGGTTCTTATTTTATCCCCTAGAGAAAATTCCTCAAATTTAAAAATCAATTACCATCACCATAAAATAAAAATACCTTTGTTTGTTCAATTTTATCATTCTCATCAAGTTCACCATTTAATAGGAATAATTTGGAATTGTTTTATTCCTATAGTCTTAATGCTCACAAATCATGTTTAATATTTTTTAATTATGTTTCGTTATGATTATATATAATCTTATTCTATTATATTAGTATTAATTCCCAATAAAATTTGAAAATATTTGATTATGTATGAGTCACCATTGAGGTTAAATCATAGTCACTGGTTGCAAACATTTGACCAAGTATGTTTCACCATTGAGGTGAACTCACAGTCACCAGTCAGAGGACCCGATGTCACTATTCACTATGTAAATTGGTAAAGTATGAGTCACTATAGTAGTGAACTACTGGTTAAGAATTTTCACAAAGGAACTGACACTATGGTAGTGACCTACCAGTTTAGAATTTTTAGAAAGGACTAGACAAAATTCCAACCTTTCAGAATTTTTCACAAAGGACCATACACCATTCCAACTGTTATATTTTTTTTCGTAAAGTCTAAGACACCGATCTAACCATTCATAATTTTTTGTAATGTCTACGACACCATTCTTAATACACCTTTTAGATACTAAGAACATGTCACTGCTTCTCTGTCACCACTCATGTGGAACCATTCCAGACTTAGTCATTTCTTCCCTTAATATTTAACTTCAAAATTATTAATAACAGTCATATTTGAGTTATTTATTGACACTTATTTTATTAATGTTTTTTAGAAAATATTATTGTCCTTTTCTATAGACAGTATGATGTATGAGGTACCTATATGTGGTAGAGATCATACTTCTTTTCGGCCCCTACAACATAAAAAAGAAAACACCCAAAAAATAAAAGTATGGGTGTGAGAGAATATTAATATAGATACAAAACCTAGTAGAAAAACTACCCACAAAAAAAAAATAAAAAAACACTCAACCTATTAGGGGTGATTAAAAAATAATTTTCTTATAATCAAAGTTCCAATATCCTTGAACCAACAAACTCTAGTAAATATGATCTACACGGAGCATCTCACCCCACTTGAAACCAAAACACAAAGCATCCATGACACTCTATTTTTGGTGTCTATTTATAGAAGTGGACTCAAAAATAACATATTCTACATATAAGAAGTCCAAAAGCCTAAAGAACATCACATAGATTATTATAAACCCTCTCTCATTATTTTTACTCTGTTTTATACATTTTTGTTATTATTTTGAGCAGTATTTCTGTCTGTATAAAAAAAATATTGTCTCCTAAGCTAGGATAGATGATAAAATATATCCTCACTCAATCATATTTATATACCTTAATTAAAACCATATATAAATATTTAATAGTTCATTGTTTGTCCTGGTTATTTATGTTCCCATGAATAATAGTGGTAGTTGTCTAGTTGACATGGAAATCTTTTATTCTATTGTAAACCTCAATCCAAGGTGTGGATAAACTTTTTTTTATATAAACTTCTTGGTGGAAGGTGATCACCAAGTGGATAGGATTAAGTTTCTTATTGAGACTGAACCTATTTTTTTTAAATATATTGAGTTACTTCAAGTTTAGTTTTCTTATCTTTTTTCATTAATCAAAACAGAAAACTTTACTTCATTTTGATTGATGATATTAAATAGTGTTTGTATTTGAATTTGATTTAGTGTACTAAATTTAAATGTTAATATAATTATTCAAATTATTTTAACTCATAACTAATTACTTTTGGAGAATTATTTCAAACAGTTAAAACATTCATAAACATAGTACTTTATTTAACTGTCCAAAACTTGTTTTAATTGGGGGATTTTAAAATATATGTTTTAAGATATAAATTTTTATAGGAACTCAATTAACCCCCACCTATTTAGTTTCCTAATTTGACTAACATTTGGTATTAAATTATTTTTTTTAATCTTCTATTTTAAATTTTTTCAATGATTCCTCAAACACCAATTTCAAACGTGATTTTAGTAATACATTTAATGATCTCTAAATTTTTGTTAGTTCTAGATTTTTATATCATTAAAACTGTAGATAATTATCTAAAATGGATAATATATAGGAAGGTTATGCTACCAAAAAACCTCCCTACTTTAATGGAATTAATTATTCTCAATGAATAATTAACATAAAAATGCATTTAGAAAGTATGAGTTTTGAGATTTGGTCGTCAATTGGAGATGACTATAAGATTAAAACTACTATTAATAATACTTCGGATGACCCAAATAAGTTATCTTATAAAAATAATTAAAAATATACTAATGCCTTATATCATTAATTAGAATATCAAGAATTAAATAAGATTTTTTCATGTAAAACAGACCATGAAATTTGGGATACTTTAGCTGTTTCATATGAATTAACCACTGATGGTAAGAAAATCAGACTTAATAGATATACTATTAAATATAACAACTTTACAATGAAGCCTGATGAACCTATCTCAAACATGTATCTCAGGTTTAATGAAATTGTAAATACTATGGTCTCTCTAGGAAGGGATGTTACAACTAAGGAACAAATCATGTGAATTCTCAGATCTCTAATAGATAGATGGAGAGGAACCTCAATGTCAATTAGAGAATCATGTGATATCATTAAGTTTAAATTCAAGGAGATGATAGTTAAGTTAATGATGTATGAGGAATAATTGAAGGAAAACAAGGAAGAGGATGATAAATAAAATAGAAATTCAGTGGCTTTCCAAACCACTGCATCTAAACTCAAAGAAAAGGAGAAGGCACAAACTCATTCTGATAGTTCTAGAAATGATAAATCACCATATGATAGTAATTAAAAATGGCTTAGATAATCAAAAGATTCTAAAAACTCTATAGAAATAAGATGTTTTTCCAAAATATCATCTAAAAAGGAAAATATAACAATATGGTTAAATGAAAAAAGGATTGTAAGAGAAGTTAAAATACTAATGAAATATTTTGTTATGAGTAAAAAAGTAAAGGACATGTAAAGGCTGATTGTCCAAAATTAAGGTACAAAGATAAATTTGATGATCAGGATAGAAGATAAAAAAAGGAAATCAAGGACACATGGTGTGCTTATAAGGATATGAAAATTGAGTCAGAGTCTTCACATAATGATAAAGGTGATAAAGTTAACATGTTATTCATGAAAAAAACATCTTAGTTAACCCTTAAATATATGGTACAAAATTTCTATTATCTTGGAGATGAGTTAGATTATGATAATATAACTAATTAAGAAATGTTTGAATATTGTAGAATGCTTGTGGATATAGTTAATTATTTAAAATATAAATGTAAAATGTTAAAGAAACAACATGGAATTACCTCTATAATTAAATCCGAGCTTACTATGGAGAAGGAAAATAATTCTCAATTGCTTAAAGAAAACCATAAACTCAAAATTTATAATGATAAATTTAAAAAGGAAATAGAAAATTTTAACAATGGAAATAATACTCTAACAAAAATTATCAAAAAATATATTTCACCAAAATATACTAATGGTATTAGATACCAACCTGGACAGAAGAATTTTGAAACAAAATTTGGAAAATCAGGTTTTGTTCCTAAAATTGATAAATTTTCTATTAGTTATAACAATAGAAAATTGTTCACTCCTTTTATTATTTCTAAACCAACTAATGTTTATTTTTAAAAATCCTTAAAAAATGTTTATAGAAAAAACCTTAAATCAAATGTGGGTTCCCAAAGCTTTTATCAGCAATGTTACTGGACCAAATAAAATCTGGGTACCAATGTATTTTTTTTATTAAATTATTTTTTTGTAGGTAAGTTATTGAAGAGATCCTATTAGATCATGTGGTACTTGGATAGTGGATATTCAAGACATATTATAAGAGATTATTCGAGCTTCAAAAATATTGTCAAAGTTTATGGTGAGATTGTCAACTTTGGTGATAATGCGAAATGAAAAATAATTGGTCTTGGACAAATTTGTAAATATAATTTAGTTTTAATTTAAAAAGATCTTTTTGTTGATGGTTTAAATTAAATTTTTCATAATTTCATAGTTATATTATGATAAATTTCATGTTAAATTGAAAAATTATTCTTTCATTGTATTCAATGCTCAAAATGATTTATTTTTTACTAATTTTAGAAATGAAAATGTTATGTTGTTAATTTAGATTCCTTAATTTCTCAAGATGATTCTTGCTTAAGTGTCTTCCAAAATGATTCTTGGATCAGGCATAGGAGACTAGGAAATTGTAATATTCACTCACTTAGAAATCTCACTAGAAAATATTTAGTCAAGGATATACCTAATCCTGAGTTTTTAAATAATAACGTCTACAATCCTTGTCAAAAAGGAAAAAAAACACAAAATATATTTCAAACCAAAGAAAGAAGTTTCAACCTCTCAAAATTTCAAGTAGGTTCACATAGATTTGTTGGGACCTTCCAGAGTTCCATGTTTAAATTTGAAGCATTGTGTCTATGTTCTAATAAATGACTTTTCAAGGAATACATGGATCTTTTTCATAGATCACAAATGTGAATATTGTTCTAACTTTATAAAGTATGCTAGAATAGTAGAAAACCTAAGTGGACTTAGATTGAAATCCTTAATAAGTAAATATGGTCGTGACTTTGAAAATCAAGAGTTTTAATACTTTTTCTCCCAAAATGGCTATAGTCATAACATCTCTACTACTAGGACACCACAATAGAATGGTGTTGTATAAAGGATAAATAGAACCTTAAAAAAAATATCCCAGACTATGATTAATGAATATAACATACCTGTTTATTTTTTTGGGATTAATCTATCAATATATCTTGTTATATTATTAATAGAGTCTTATTCAGACCGATTCATAATAAAACTCCCAATGAGTTATGGAATAACAGGAAACCCAAAGTTAGCTACTTTAAAGTGTTTGTTTGCAAGGCTTGTATTCTCAATACTAATGAAAATCTTGAGAAATTAATCTCTAAAAGTGATGAAGGGATTTTACTAGAATATTCAATCTCTAGAAAATCCTATAGAGTTTTTAATAATATAACCAAATGTGTGGAAGAATATGTACATATCAAATTTTAGGAAATAAATTTACATGATCTCAAGAACCCCTTAGAAAATATTGATGACAATTTTTTTAGTCTAGACTTAAATCCTAAACCTTCTAAATATCTTGTAAAATAATCAGACAGTTCTAGAATACCTCCAGATTCTGACCATAGAGAACCTAAACCAATAATAGAACTTGAAGTGACTAGAACATATTTTTTTAGACCTTTTATAACTCTTAATAACCATAATTTAGACAATCTACTTAGAGACTTAGATAAAGGTACTCATACTAGAGCTTCTATTAGAAATTAGGTTGAACATCAAGCCTTCTTGTAACATCTTGAACCTAAGAACATCAATGATGTATTCTAGGAAATGGATATACAAGAAGATTTAAATTAGTTTTAAAGAAATAAATTTTAGAAACTAGGGGATAGACCCAAATACGTCTTGACCATAGGCACTAAATGGTTGTTTAAAAATAAAGTATATCAAGAAGGAACCATAGTGAGGAATAAGGCTAAACTGGTTGCACAAGGATATAGTCAAGAGGAATGCATTGACTATGAAGAAATATTTTCATTAGTTTCTAGACATGAATCAATTAGAATATTTCTAGCATATATAGATCATCTCAATTTAATACTATATCAAATGGATATCAAGAGTGATTTCCTAAATGGGTACATAGTTGAGGATGTTTTTGTAGAATAACAACCTTTTTTTACATACCCACATTTTCGAAATCATGTTTTTAAATTAGTGAATGATTTTTATGGTTTAAAATATGCTCCAAGAACTTGGTGTGATATAATCGAAATTTTTTGTATTTCAAAAGGTTTTATAAAAGGTATAGGCGATCCTACTCTTTTTATAAAAATAATTTATAAATATGGTTTAGTTACTCAAATCTAGGTTGATGATATTACTTTTGGATCTTCTAAATTTTTTTATGTGTTTATTTTTCAAAAATTGTGCAAAATGAGTTAGAAATGAATTTAATGGGTAAACTAAAATTCATCCTTGGATTACATATTTTCCAAAATAAAGAAGGTATTATTTTAAATCAAAGTAAATATACTAAATATATTTTAGAACTTTTCAATTTGGATAGAACTATAGGTAGTGATACTTTTATGAGTACCACCTGTAAATTGAATCTTGATGAAAATGGAAAATCTGTTGATCAAACCAATTATAGAGGTATGATTGTAAGTCTTATCTACTTGATCGATAGTCGGTATAATATTATGTTTAGTGTGTGTATGTGTTCTCATTTTTAAGAAAATCTTAAAGAGTCACATCTCCTTAATGTAAAATGTATTTTTAAATACCTCATCAATACTACCAACATAATACTGTTCTATCCAATAGGAAAATCATTTGACTTAGTTAACTATTATGATACTGATTTTGGTGGTTGTAAGTTTGATAGAAAATACACCTCTTGAACATGTCACTATTTGGGAAAGTCCCTAGTATCATGGTGTAGTAGAAAGAAAAATTCTATTGCATTATCTACTACTAAATTTGAATACATAGCTACTTCTAATTGTTGTGCTCATATCACTGCTAGAAACAGAGGATTTCCCAACGGTTCTAAACTGTTGGGAAAGGCTGCAGAACCGTTGGTATATTTTATACCAACGGTTCTGCAAACCGTAGGGAAGTAAGCCATTGGGAAAAGTTTTTCCCAATGGTTTATAGTAAACCGTTGGGATATGGTGCTGAAAAATTACCCTATCCCAATGGTTCTGGAAAACCGTTTGGAAAAAGATTTCCCAACGGTTTAAAACCATTGGTATACAAGCACAAAATTATCATGTTTTCCCAACGGTATGTCAAACCATTGGGAAAAACCCTACATATCCTCTTTCCCGACGGTTTAGAACCGTTGGGAAAAGTGTTTTACCAACGGTTCATAGAACCATTGGTAAAACAAGACCTACACATTCTATGCCAATAGTTTTGAACCGTTGGCATAGCCTCTGCTGAGAAAATTGCACAGAAGCTCTGCAATTTACCCAGCAGCTCTCCAATTTGACCACCTGGTATCCAATTTTCCCACCAGGTCTGATTTTGTGGGTTCCCTCTCATTTTGAATCCAATTATTGTACCTGAAATAACCAACTAACACTTACATATAGAAAACAAATTCATACACATTTAACATATAATGGTGGAACTATACACATCCATAATTAAATTATAATTCCTAACGTAATTATAAACATACATAATTCATTTAGAATTCAATTTAAAATTTATATGACAATTATATGTGGAATCTGGAAGTCAATTCATAATTTGATCGGTTTTTTGTAAACCATATAATTTTACTTGAAATAATGTCCATTTTAAACATAATACATACACCTGGAGAGCTACCGGCCACACCACGCCTCGGATTGAGGCGGGGTTGACTCATACACGTCACATATGACCCATGGATTGTTGTGCTAATGTATCGACACAATCCGAATGCGTTTGGTCAGTTTTCCGTATGCCAGTTGATATTTTTCAATTAAAATGACGTACTTTTGGAACAAAAGGCAGACACTCTGAGTGGTGCCAGCCACACCGTGCCTCAGATTGAGGAGGCGTTGACTTGTACACGTCACATATGACCCATGGATCGTTCTCCTAAAGTTTCAATGGAAACCGAATGTGTTTGGTCGGTTTTCCGTATGTACTTAAATTGTTGTCCATTTTAAGCAAAAGACAGACACTTTGAGTGGTGGTGGCCACACTGCTCCTCTGATTGAGGCTGGGTTGACTCATACACGTCACATATGACCCATGGATAGTTGTGAGAAAGTATCGACACAATACGAATGCGTTTGGTTGGTTTTCCGTATGCCAGTTGATGTATTTCACTTCAAATTATGTCCTTTTGAAATAGAAGGCAGACACTTTGAGTGGTGTCGGCCACACCGTGCCTCGGATTGAGGCGACGTTGACTCGTACACGTCACATATGCCCCATGGATAGTTCTCCTAAAGTTTCAATGGAAATCTAATGCGTTTGGTTGGTTTTCCGTATGTACTTAAATTGTTGTCCATTTTAAGCAAAAGACAGACACTTTGAGTGGTAGTGGCCACACTGTGCCTCGGATTGAGGCGAGGTTGGCTCATACATGTCACATATGACCCATGGATCGTTGTGATAAAGTATCGACACAATCCGAATGCGTTTGGTCAGTTTTCCGTATGCCAGTTGATGTATTTCACTTCAAATTATGTCCTTTTGAAACAGAAGACAAACACTTTGAGTGGTGACGGCCACACCGCACCTCGGATTGAGGCGGGGTTGACTTGTAAACATCAGATATGACCCATGGATCGTTGTGCTGATGTATCGACACAATCTGAATGCGTTTGGTCAGTTTTCTGTATGCCAGTTGATGTTTTTCAATTAAAATGACGTACTTTTGAAACAAAAGGCAGACACTTTGAGTGGTTCCGGCCACACCGCACCTCGGATTAAGGCGGTGTTGACTTGTACACGTCACATATGAACCATGGATCATTGTGCTAATGTATCGACACAATCTGAATGCGTTTGGTCGGTTTTCCGTATGCCAGTTGATGTATTTCACTTCAAATTATGTCCTTTTAAAATAGAAGACAAACACTTTGAGTGGTGGTGGCCACACCGCACCTCATATTGAGGCGGGGTTGACTCATACACGTCACATATGACCCATGGATCATTGTGCTAATGTATCGACACAATCCGAATGTGTTTGGTCGGTTTTCCATATGCCATTTGATGTTTTTCAATTAAAATGACATACTTTTGAAACAAAAGGCAGACACTTTGAGTGGTGCCAGCCACACCGCACCTCGGATTGAGGAGGCGTTGACTTGTACACGTCACATATGACTTATGGATTGTTCTATTAAAGTTTCAATTGAAACCGAATGCGTTTGGTCAGTTTTCCGTATGTACTTAAATTGTTGTCCATTTTAAGCAAAAGACAGACACTTTGAGTGGTGGCGGCCACAACACACCTCGTATTGAGGCGGGGTTGACTCGTACACGTCACATATGACCCATGGATCGTTGTGATAATGTATCGACACAATCCAAATGCGTTCGGTTGGTTTTATGTATGTACTTAAAATGTTGTCCATTTTATGAGAATCCTCTGTGCGGGGGTTGTTCGGGGTCCAAGGGAGTGGGTGGGGGGGGGGGCTGTCTGGGGGGCTGTCCAGGGGGATGTCTAGGGGGATGTCTAGGGTCCATCAAGGAGGGTGGGTGGGCTGTGCGGGGGGCTGTCCGGGGGTGTTCGGTGGGTTGTCCTGGGTCCAAGGAGGAGGGTGGGGGGGCTGTCTGGGGGGCTGTGCGGGGGGCTGTTCGAGGGGCTGTCTGGGGTCCATGGAGGAGGGTGGGGGGGGGGGGGGGGGGCTGTCCGGGGGGATGTTCGGGGGGCTGTTCGGCGGCTATCCGGGGCTATTCAGGGGGTTGTCCGGGGTCCAAGGAAGAGGGTGGGGGGGATATCCGGGGGGCTGTCTGGGGGGCTGTTCGGGGGGTTGTCCGGCGTCTAGGGAGGAGGGTGGGGGGGCTGTCCGGGGGGCTGTCTGGGGGGTTGTCCGGCGGGGCTGTCTGGGGTCCAGGGAGGAGGGTGGGGGGTTGTCCAGGGTCCAAGAAGGAGGGGTGTTCCCAAACACACAACCACTAAAAGACAACAACATCCATAAAAACAAATAATATATAAAAATAACTCAACTCCAATACTATACTATGAGTCTAGATAAAACCAACAACTAGAATAGATTAAATATCACATCTCAGTAATATCAGTAAAAAATTTAATGGATCAACTTGTCCCACATCACCATCACCATCATCACCACCATCATCATCACCCTCGTCCTCATCCCCATCATCATCCTCGCCCTCGCTCTCCTCCTCGTCCTCGCCCTCCTCCTCACCCTCGCCACCCGCCTCGCCCTCCTCCTCTCCCTCCTCTTCCGCATCAGACCCCTCCCCATCATCATCGTCAAGCTATACATCGTCCTAACCAACACTAGAACTGCCACCTGGTGCACCATATATAGAACGTCTCGACGACATATACTCATCAAAAGATAGGCTGGCCTCTGCTGGAAGTGTAGGACGTAGAACTTCAATAAATTTCATAAACGCACTGTTTTCCCTAGCAGATTATTCTTCCATCTCTGTGGCCCTTTTCTCAACCTGTTCTACCTATGCCCTAACTTTCTGTAGCTCGGTGGCACTACATCTCGTACCTGAGGAGGGCCAATACCTCATCGGGGCTATCCTAGGTCGGCATCGTACTCTTCCAGAATTCTCCTCTCCCAACACCTGATGTAAGTGATCTGTTGGGCCAAAATTGTCTTGTTCTTGGGCATCGAGGGCCTCTAAAGAAGCCTGTTAAAAATATAAATATATCATTCAGTTACGAAATAGATATTAAAAAATAAATTCAACAGATTAAAACTTACAATCTGCTGCTGAGTCGCTTCGTTGACGGCACTTCCATCCTTTTTCCGTCTACTCGAGCAAAACAGTTTTTTCTCGAGGCACGTGTCCTTCAATATTTTTTATTTTCCTCTACAATGACATTGAAAACTAAATTTATATGAAAACTTTAGCAAACTATTGAATAATTGAAGAAACAAAAGAAGTGTAAGTTGTAAAGAAAACTTATAAACAACTGTTATACTTGCTTCCTCTCATGATCAGGCATTGTAGTGCGCCCCAGTGTGTGGAGATATTTTTTTTGCATCAATGCTCTTTTTATTTTTTCCAGATGATTCCTAAATAAAATTCAAAAATGCAACAGATATTATTAATGAAAAACATGAAAGTTATTATTTAAATACCTCAAATGTTATTAATACCTTAAACTGGGTACTCGTCCAATGAGTAATCATCTGACGATACTACTCAATAGGACAATCATCCACCACTGGTACTGCCTCTAACTCATTGCCAACTCTAGCAACCTAGCCAATATACAACTCCTGCTTGTAGGCTCTCCAAAGCTCGCCTAAATCCTTTAGACGTTCCGATCGTGCACCCTCACCATCGGGAAAATTAAATCGAAGCTGAAATCAAAATATTAATTAATATAAATACAAAAATAATTTTTGGCATTAAATAGAATAGATTCTTTTACCCATATCTCTGCCCAAGCTCTATCGTTGACCTCATGTGGAAAATGTCTCCACGATAGCGGGCTGACGGGAATGATGTCGGAGTATTTGGAAAGCATTGCCAAAAAACTCTGACATTGCTGCCCTGTTTTCTCAACCATTTGGTTGTATTCATTATTATCCACCATAACCTGTCTGCGGCGGTTCCACACCAAACGCATGCGTGTACGCCCTCGCCCATGCCTCCTGTCAGTAGATGTATCTGTCATGAAAGAAAAAAAAATATTTTATCAAAACATGTTATAATGAAAATAAATATTTCTATAAAAATTTGTTAGGGTTCTATAAATATACCTATGACGGTCTGATCGCTGAGTGCCACTGGATCCACAGAAACTGAAGGAACACCCTGTGGTGGAACAGGAGTCGAAGACGATGGAATATAGAAGCTCGGAGAGACAGAAGTAGAAGGAAAAGAAGATGGGACGACTGTCTGACCGGATGCTGACTGAGGAGTGGGAATCATCATGGGATGTAAAAATGATGGGCCAGAAGATGAAGAAGGTGGCGAAAACATGGGAGGCCTAAATATCCCGTGTGTCTCTAATGACACACTGGGATCAGAATGTGGGAAGGATGGCATGTCAATGGGAGGGGCAGGGTCTAGTCAGGTATGCGCAGCTGCTCGTCCACCTCTGGTACGAACCCTCCTCGTACCACCGGCCTGAGTACTAGGACCAGTACTAGGCTCCTCGTCGAATAACCGTCGATGTATAGGTGGATCCTACAAAAATGTTTACATAAAAATTAATCACATGACATTATATATTCTTTAAATATATCAATTTGAAATAAAGTACTCACTGTATGCACTAATGGTGGAACGCCCATCTCCGTCATTCGACAATTGTTGTCCATCATTTTTTTCCTTCGTCTCTCTTCAATTGGCTTCATTTCCTGCTTTTGAAAACAAATATGTAATTAATTAGAAAAATAAAATTAATGTGTAACCCAAAAAACTAAATATACGAGGGAATAGGGGATTCATAGGTAATTTATCTATCAATTGTTTTAGAAGAGCTTGAATGGATTTAATAAATCATACAAGTTGTAATGTTCACCAAGTTAGAAATATTGTTTGACTATGTTTGAATACAGTTCAATTCCAAATTAGAAAATGCAATTCAAATAAAACTGTAACCAATAAACATTGAAAATTCACATAACGGTCAAGTCAGCTATCAATTGTTTTAGAAGATCCTGAATGGATTTAATAAATCATACAAGTTGTAATGTTCACCAAGTTAGAAATATTGTTTGACTATGTTTGAATACAGTTCAATTCCAAATTATAAAATGAAATTCAAATAAAACTACAACCAATAAACATTGAAAATTCACATAACGGTCAAGACAGCTAAAAATATTTGTGATCAATACTAAATCAATTTGAATATTACCAACCTTAACAACCCAAATCGAGTTAAACCAAAAGATTTGAGAACATGGATGAATGATTCTATATATTTTCAACCACAAATTCAGGTTCACAATCAACTCTGACAATTGAGCTATTTGAGTCATCAAAAGAAATAAATGGATTGGTTCCAATGGCACTAGGGACAGTGTCAATCCCATCATCACCATCATCAAAAATATGTCTTGGAATTACTTCAACTATGACACCAAATTCAGGCCGAAGTTGGTCTTTGACATAAAAAACTTGTTTAGCCATTGATGCCAACACATATGGTTCTTCAGTAGCAAGAGTGTGAGTCATATTAATTACTCGAAATCCACAATCATCAATAAATGTGCCATGTATCTTTATCGAATCAAACCAATGGAATTTCATCATTGTGACTCATCCATGAGAGTAATAATCCAATATTATTATTTTCTCAACAACTCCATAATAACCCACATTTTCAAATCGCGGTCTACTATCTGATGCACTGGCATAACAATCTGTTGTGGCAGTAACCATAACACCATCATGTTGTGTTCTCATGTTCTTTTCTCGTTCAGTGACAATAAATTTATACCCATTGATAACAATTGATTTACAGTCACGAACCACGATATTAGGACCAAAAGCCAAAGCTCTTATTTCCTCAGAGACAGAGTCAATAGAAAAACTCAATACCTGCAATATAAATGACTATTCAAGTTAATTAAATATTGATATAATTATTTTAAACATTAATTTTTTTATACCTTCAATTTTAACAAAGCAGAAAACTCTTTGCTATGGAAAGTCTCTCTCCTTCTCAAAGATAAAGAACAATGCTTCCTATTTATCATTGTTTTATGTTCCCTGTAGATAAAAAATATTAATAGTTTAACATATATATATATATATAAGATATACATAATCAATTTAGTTACCTGATATAGTCATCAAACAAATCACAATTGAACAAAACTGTGCGATGTGCCATCTCCCGCTCTTCATGGCTTAATGTCTTCAATGTATATGATCCAGGAATTCCTCTTGTTTGAGGAAGTGATGGAAAACTAGGTTCAATTTTATCATACTGTTCTTCTTCATTTCTCATTGGTCTGTTCAATCTTGTAGTAAGATCAGAAAAATACATCAAGCAGGAATCCATACATTCTTGATCCAAGTAACCGTTCATGATAGAACCTTCGGGATGATTTTTGTTTTGGACATAAGACTTTAATGTGAACATATTTCTTTTAGTTGGACACATCCAACGAAAATAAACAGGTCCTCCGAGAAGTATTTTAGTGGGAATATGGACAGTCAGATGCAACATGCATGTGAAAAATGACGGAGGAAATATTTTCTCCAACTCACACAAAATTAATGGGGCATCTGTCAACATTTTTTGCAAGAAAGACTTGGACAACTTCTTAGCACAAAGATCTCTAAAAAATGGCACAACCGAATAACAGCCACCATTACATTATTGGAAAAAATATGACGGATTGCTATTGGAAGCAACTCATGCAGTAGAACGTGATAATCATGAGTCTTCAAAGATTTTAGCTTCAACTCTCTTCTGTTGACCGGTTTAGATATGTTGCTTGAATAGCCATCAGGAACTCTAATAGTCTCTAATACTTCCAAAAATTGTTTTTTTTTCTGCAGGTGGCATCACATAAGAATCACATGGAAGTTTCCATTTATTTTCACTGATACCCACAGGATGCAATCATGGTCTGATGCCCCAATCCACCAAGTCACGCCGAGATCGTAAATCGTCTTTTGTCTTCCCCTTGACATTTAGAAGAACCGAAAGCAAAATTTTGCATATATTCTTTTCAATATGAATTACGTCTAAGAAATGAAGTAACAAATTGGTTGACCAATAAGGCAAATAAAAAAAGATACTCTTCTTACTCCAATTGTAACAGGTTTCAGTGGAAACATTCTTTATCTTTCCAGATTTCATTTGACCCTTCCCGAATGAAAAACTGAAATCTTTCAATTCATTAAGCACATCAGTTCCAGAAATACGCTGAGGTGGATCATCGGTCTCTATGGTATTATCAAATCTTCGATGATTCATTCTATATGGATGATCCTTTGGCATGAATCGTCGATGTCCCATAAAACTGAAACTACAGCGATGTTTCAGTCTTATGGATTGTGTATTCTTTATACAAACTGGAAATGATAGATTTCCCTTCGTACTCCATCCAGACATCATTGCATAAGCCGGAAAATCATTGATCATCCACATAACCACAACACGCATCTGAAATATGTCTTTCGAACATGCATCGTATGTGCGCGCACCCACATCTCAAAGAAGTTTCAACTCTTTTATTAAAGGTTGCATGTATAAATCAATATCAATGCTGGGATCAGAAGGACTAGATTTGAGTATACTCATGAAAGTGAAATGTTTTTTCATACACAACCATGGGGGAAGATTATAAATGTGTATAAAAACTGGCCATTTGCTGTGCGAAGTAAGCATCTGCCCAAACGGATTAAAACCGTCGCATGAAAGACCCATCCTCACATTATGCATGTCAGCTACAAAATCTGGATGTCGAGCATCAAATCTCTGCCATGCAAATCCATCTGTAGGATAAACCAACTCATCATTATTCTTATTTCTCTCGGTATCATGACATCTCATTTTTATTGATATGTCATCAGACATAAAAAGATTCTGAAGTCTGGGGATCAATGGAAAGTGCCACATTACTTTTTGTGGAATGCGGGATGGTGTTCCATCAGATTTTTACTTCCAGCGGGATGTGCCACATTTTATACAATCATTTCGTTCAGCGGTTTCCTCCCAGAATAAACTGCAATCTTTCGGGCAAGCATAAATTTTGTTTCTTGAAAATCCAAGTTCCTCAACTAAATTCCATGCCATATAGTGGCTTGAGGGAATATCTGCATCATCTAGAAGTAAATCCTTCAAGAGGGTAAGAATGTAATCGATTGATGTATTAGAAATTCCATACATAGTTTTCACATGAAACGATCGGATTAAAAATTCTAGCTTTTTCATTTTATCGCATTGTCGATATACTGGAGTCGTGGCAACATCATTCAAATTTTCACCCTATCAATATCATCATTTTCACTAGATGCATCAGTTGTCCTCATATTGACGTCTTCTTGATTTGAAATCCTTTCTTTTTCATGATGACGAATAAATGGAAACCGATCATCTAACAAATTCTCCATTCCAGTCCTTTCATTTTGATCATCACCAATTTGAGATTTCATTTTCTCTCAATTGTGATACCACACAAAGTAGTTTTCTTGAAAACCATTTTTGGTTATGTGGTAGCTGAATTCTTCACAGCTCAACCAAGTTATACCAAAACAATTGGAACATGGGCAGTGTATGTGACCACTATCTGAAGCATTGTGAAATGAAAAATCTATAAATCTCTCCAAATTGTTTTGAAAATCGCTTGAGATCCGATCGGTTTCATACATCCAACTTCTGTATATTCTGTAAAAAGAATTTATATAAGTCATTTTGTCATAAACAATTCAATAGGATTGAAATTTAATAGAAAATACATTTAAGTAGACGATAAAGGAATAAAATAATCAAGGTATCAACTATACATGTGAAAAAAAACATACAAATGTGTTATTGAAAAAATGTAAAACCAACAAGAACTAAATGTGTTATATCACATTACAGCATGCCTCATCCCATAACCATATTAGTAGGGTATCATGAACATGAATAAAATCATCCTTGTGCCATCCTCCTACCCTACATGACCCCAACCACATGCCACATCTTATTATAGCCTTATCACATCACATCTCACCGGAAAACACTAGAGAAATCATAGTACATATCCCCTGAAGACACATGGACAATCACATCACATCTTGCCTAAAAACACATGGTCAATCACTTTTGAAGGAAGAGTAGGGAAGACATGGTAGCTATCCAACCATATAACCACCATCCTAGATATTAGAAAAAATACCCATAACTCAAAACCTCTGATCATTGGTAAGTTTATCCAACTCTAGTTGGGAATGTGTAGAAATAACATAAAAATACATGATATATAGATAGCACAAAATACTCAACCTATGGGTTCACATTAACTACATAATTACACACTTCACTACTACCATAAAACACATAAACCACACCTCCACCACACAAGACGCATAACATTTCTCACTTTCAATTATAATCCACTTCATTCACACTTACATTGTCCATTAATTTAATGTTAAATTAATTAAATCCATTTACCACACATCCATTTCTATTCCATCTCATTTATTTAATATATTGTTTTTTGTTTTAATAACATAATTTACTCCATAGATAACCAAGAAACTAATAAAACCACCACACAATAACTCACCATCTCACAATAACAATCGACGCCATGTTACATCGGCCAACCATCTCACCAAAACAACCACATATCACAACAAAAATATTGCACATCACAAACCACCGCACAACCAAAACCACCTCACCACATCATACACCACAACTTCATCACACAACACCTCCACACGACACAACACCACCACACATCATCACTATCATACAACTTCACATGTCACATCCATGCCCACTAACCATCACATTACAACCCCACATATCACAAAGCCCAACTGGTCACCTCAATCCCCATAAAACACCCTACAACATACAATGAAACACAACAAAAAACCTCTCATAGAGGCAACATACCCCAACTTCCACAATTTATTTATTCAAGTTCTTTTATTACATTACCCCTTTATTTAGCATGGACATTATAACACAACTGATATTCCAGGGGAAACTAATTAATTAACAAAATATTCATTCATTTCCCTATTTTTGACGGTGAAATCACATCAAAATCCAAACTTAAAACTGAAATATTAGATTAATAACAATAAAAACGAGGTACTATATGTGTATAAAGAATAAAATACCTGATTTGAGATTATTAAGATGGGTTTTCACCTATTCGGATGGGGGAGTTCGAGAGTAGCAGAGAGCTGGAGCTGGATTGATAACTTAAAACTAAAATATTAGATCAATAACAATAAAAATAAGGTAGTATATGTGTATAAAAGAAAAAATACCTAATTTCAGATGGGTTTTCACCTCTTCGGATGGGGGAGTTCGCGAGAGGAGAAGAGCGTTGGAGCAAGATGAATTTAGGGTTCTATCATGAATGGGGGAGAGCAACACTGTGGCTGTATTTGGGGGAAATCATTCCCAACGGTTTTAAAAAACCGTTGGGAAAGAGATGTTCAGGGTACCCTTTCCCAACGGTTCTATAGAACCGTTGGCAAAAGGGAACCTAAAAAACCCCTTTACCAACGGTTTCTTCAAACCGCTGGCAAAGGGCGACTTTTCTCAGTGGTTTTAGTGAACTGTTGGGAAAGGCTTCCCTAATCCTTCAACACCAATGGTTTAAGAAAACCGTTGGTAAACACCCGTTGGTAAAAAACAGAATTCCAGTAGTGTATTATTTAGATGAAAAAAACTTGCTAGATTATAGATATCAATTTACACATGTCACTATAAACTGTGACAATACAACTTCTATTTTCATATCACAGAATCATATTTATCAGTCTAGAACAAAACATATTGATTTAAGATGTCACTTTTAGAGAGATCATTATCAAAAAGGTGATATTACATTAGAAATCATTGGCACAAAATATCAGCTTCGTCACATTTTTATAAATCCAATGAATTATACAAGAATGAGTTACATCATACATGAATTGGTAATAATCAATTTTGAGTAACTTGTTTGATGTCTCGCCGTTTGATGTATCACAGTTTGATGTCTCACCATTTGATGTCGCACTATTTTATGTCTCACCATTTAATGTCTCACTATTTGATGCCTCACTATTTGATGTCTCACTATTTGATGTGTCACCAATTGATATCACACTATTGTGATAACACCACTGATATCACACCATTGGGGGTCACCATTGTGACCAACTGTTCTTTTTTTAGAAATTTTTTCTCCATCACTATTTTAATTATTTCATGTTATTTTATACCACATATTTTATTTATGAGTTTGAAATCCCAAAATGATAAAAAACCACTCAATCAAAATCACTTCTCACTTCTCTCCTACACTAGACTCCAAAAAAAAACCTTTATCTCTCAAACCCCTTTCTCCTTTGAACCCTATCTACATGTTCAGAATGGCTATAATGATGCATCAATATTATTCAACCCTAGATAAATTCAAGTTGATGAGTTGATTGAAAATTACTCTGATCAAAATGCCTAAGGAACCTCTGAATCCAAGTGTCTCAGATAGAGTGACGATAATGGAAAAAGAATTTTTTTCAAAGTGTATTATTTTGAGTAAGTCTCTTTTTATTAGGGTATTAGAATAAAAGGATTTTCTAGATCAACTTACCAATGATAAGACACCCTTATAACCAATTTTTTTTCATGTTTTATCAGTACATTGAGTTTTATTTAAATGCTAATGATGATTTCGTGGTCATAAGTTGTGTAAATGGAAAAATATTTTCCTTTTCTTTGAGGCCATGGGATACTTGTTCAAAATTAACTAATGAAGGTTTCTTTGAGGATATTAAAGGAGGTCCTCCACATCCAAGTGATATATTTCATCTAGAAGAGGATTTGGGTGATTTAACATGAAATGGAATAAAAATAAAACTTATTTTTACTGAGTTTGATGGAGAAACTAGATTTGTATTCAAGTTCATTCAATACATTATCTGTATGAGGAAAGATGATTTTACTACCTTAAAGTATCAATATGTGTTATTGATACATATTTTTAGAAATGGTCATAAGATAAACTTATAAAAATTTCTTGTCCTTAATTTGTGTGATATGATCAAAACCTCCTCAAAATACACTTCCCTATTTTGTTCAAGGTCCATCTCTATAATGTTTCAATCCAAAGTATTGTTAAGGGAGAATGAAGAAACTATTGTGGATTGTGATTTTTTTTGTCTATGGATATATAAAAATGGATAAATTTTAGTTGTAATCCCTATAGGAAAATACGGGTTGAAGAAAATGAAAAACTATATGAGGATTTTAACCCTCTTGATCATCCCACATGGACCAAGGATATAACTGGGTCTATATTAGAACTAAATGAGGTAATAGAATATTCAAATGAGGAAACAGAAGTTTATTTTTCCATATTTGAAGTAGAGAATGTTTCAGATAGAGAATACAATGATCCCAGTATTCCTAAATAGAATAAAGAACCTCCCCATGAATCTCATGAACCCTCTCAAACTCTTACCTATATAAAATCTCTTCTCAGTGAAGTTGTTGATGATGAAAGTGAAGAAAATATAGCTAAAGGTGAAGCTGTTGTTGAGGAAGAAGCTACTATAAACGAAAATGTTGATAATGAGAAACATGAAGAAGGAGAAACTATTGAAGGAGAAGTCTCTTTACATGATTAAAATAGTATTGAATAGACTGAGAAATTAGAAGGAACCACGGTTGAGACTAAAGCTCATCAAGAGATAATAGAATTAGTGGAAATAGTTCAAGTAATGTAGTCATTTAATTCTCAAAGTGAAACATCTGTTGAGGGGGAGAAAAACCCCATTCAGGATATGATTGAAGTATTGAATCCTCTTGATCCAGGTTAAGCAGATTCATGGAATTAGTTTCTAGGTTATTTCGATGTTGATGATGATCAGAGATCCTCAGTATAGGAAAATGACCTTTAAAAGTGTTTTAACAGAAACCCATCACATCTAAAGAAGTTGTATCTATTCAGGATCCATTACATGTCTATGTACATGTCCCTTCACCTTCTCAAAGAACCCCAAACTATGTGAGTCTTGAATATTTAAAGGCTTTTAGTGAAAATCAGTTATCTAGTATTGGAAATACTATGGTGTCACACCTTTACCTTATGACTAACCTTAGTTAAAGGTATGCTAGAAGGCTTTTAGAGATGTTAATATAGAAAACTCAACCCAAAATGATTCACGAAATACAAGAGGAAATGATTGAAAATAGATAGCTAAGTAATGACTTTAAGTCCTTAAAATTATTAGTTGAGGAAATTAGGAGGGACTTTCAAGATACTCCTGCTTTGGAACTAATTTCTATTCTATGTGAGGCTGATGGTGTCATGATCTCAGGCAAGGTTATATTTCAGATTCAACCAAATTTTATTTCATTGGTTGAAGAAGTGGTCAAGATCAACACAAAATTGGCCAATGAAATACATGGACTTGTTTCTGCTATCAACCGACTAACCGATTAATATAAAGGTTCATTATAGAAAGTTATTAAAAATCATAATGTCTTAACTTCAGATACTCCCGCTCAATATACTTATACTCATACCACTCAACCTTCAAATAGTGAAATGATCATATCTATGATCAGATAAGAGTTTATAGAATTGATTAGTGACTCAGATCAGAAAAACCTCGGTAAAATTTAAAATCACAATGATCTTGTGCATAAAATGGTAAGGTTTTACTCAAAAGACACCATTGATGCTCAAGAAGAAATTTCAAATAAATTGAACTACTATTTTTAAAGGATCTATACCAAGAACCAACTGACCAATCATTTCAAATACTTAGTGGAGAATCTTCGGCTGCCTCCTATAACTAAGTCCTTTAAGGATCATGTTTAGAAATTAAAGGATTTTACTCCTAAAATTAATAAATTTATGTAGAACAATGATGATTTTTGGAAAGAAATGGACTATGGTTTTGATTTAATTAGATATTTTATTAATATGCTCAATCTATACCTAAATCATCACACCAAATCCATTGTTGCTCTAGAAGTTGCTCCTATGATACCTGACATGACTCCTCTCGATCCTTATACCATTTTCCACCTATAACTATGACCCCTTATCAGGATCTGAGCTAGATCAGACTCGTCATAAGTGAGAAGACATTGCCTTGTTCCTTCTCTAGACCGATCCTTGATCCTTTTATTCTGGAAGGAGTACCTCTACCTCCTCTCCGTATCCACTCTAACCCCCAACCACAACTTCTGTTCCTCAATGCTCCTCCTTACATTTCTTATGACAAGGGAAAGAAAGTAATGTACTATGATGAAACCAATAAGTAGTTATATTTCTTCTTTATAGGGATGTATTTTTTTCTCATTTATACCTTGTACTTTACTTTTAACATTTAATTAAATATCTATCTTCATTCATATTTTTTTCTATATAATATTGTCATTATTTGTTCTGTTTTTTATAATACGAAAAGGGGGAGAACTCAAATATGTAATTTAAGCAATCTGTATGATATTCAGATGATCCACTATATAAATATTTTCTTATAATATCTAAGCTCTGATACTAACATATGAGTGTGAGCTTTGATATTTTACATATATTATCTCATACTATAATGGATTGATCTAACATTATTCCTTATATGCTGATTTTAATTTATCTCTATTTATGTCCTAATTTCATATAATCTGCATAATATATTAAGAAAAATATTTATCCTTTATCATGATTGTTATGTATGACTTGTAAATGCCATGATTTATGATCATAAAAGGGGGAGATTTTATGACTTCTCTAGTTTTAATTCTCCCAAATCATGTTTTATTTTGTTTCATTATGTTTATGTATAGTGTTAATCTATTTTATTAGGTATTACATCATAATACAAGTTTCAAATATTTTAGTAACTATGGGTCACTATTGAGGTGAACTCGCAATAACTGGTTGCAAATATTTGACCAAGTATGAGTCGCTGTTGAGGCGAACTCACAGTCACCGGTCAGAGGACTCACAATCAACGTTCAATTTGTAAATTGGTAAGGTATGAGTCACCTATATAGTGACCTACTAGTTCAGAATTTTCAAAATGGAACAGACAATATTGTAGTGACCTTCTGGTTTAGAATTTTCCAAAATGACCAGACACCATTCCAACCGTTTATAGTTTTTCACAAAGGACCAGACATTGTTCCAACTATTTAGAATTTTTGACAAATTCTAAGACACAATTATAGCCGTTCAATTTTTTTAGAAAGTCTTAGACACCATTGTTAAGACACTATTCAGAGACAAATTACAAGTCACCCCTCTTATGTCACCGTTCATGTGGCACCGTTATAGACTTATTCAATTCTTCCAATAATATTTAAATTCAAAATTATTACTAATGGACATATTTAAGTTATTTATTGATACTAATTTTATTAATTATTTTTTTAGACAATATTAATGACCTTTTCTGTAGACAGTATGTGGTACGAGGTACCTGCACGTGATAGATATCATACTTCCTGTTAGCCCCTACAACATAAAATATAAAACACGAGAGAATATAAGTATGGTAATGCGAAAAAATTTATATAGGTACAAGAGAAAGAATAAAAACTAGACACAAAAAAGGAAGAACACTCATCCTTCTTGGGGTGAACCAGGAAGACATTTCTTATAATCAAAGTGCCAACATCCTTGAACCAACAAACTCTAGTGAAGAGGATCTATGAGGAGAATCTAATCCCACTACAAACCAGAACATAGATAATCCAAGACACTCTGTTTTGGTGTCTATTTTTAGAAGTGGACTCAAGCCTCACATCTTCAACTTTCAAGAAGTCCATAAGCATCAAGCATAGCACATAGAGAATTCTAAACACTTTATCATTATTTATGCTCTATTTTTTGCATTCATGTTATTCATTTGAGTAGTACATGTGTCTGTATCACAAACATATACTATCTCTCGATCTAAGTTTGAGGATACAAGATATTTATAGTCACTCATCTTTCTACCCCTTATTTGCTCCCATGTATAACTGTAGAAGAGGTCCCCATGTGGCCTGGTTATTTACCACCAAAAAATAACAATGGTAGAGGTCTATTTGACCTGGATAGCTTATATGCTATTGTAATCCTTGATCCATGGTGTGGTTCAAATTTTTTTATAAAAACTTCTTGGTGTAAGGTGATCACCAAGTGGAGAGGATTAAGTATCTTTTTGAAACTGATACTCTTATTCTTAAATCTGTTGTGTTATTTTAATTTTATTTTTCTTATCTATTTTCATTTATAAAAAAATAAAACTTTACTTCACTCTAATACTTAATTATATGTAGGGTTTTTATTTGAATTTTATTTAGTAGACTGAATTCAAAAGTAAATATAAATATTAAAAGTATTTTAACTGAGAACTAATCACTCTTTGAGAAATATTTTAAACAATTAAATATTTTATAAATCTTCTACTTTGTTTGACTTGCAATAATTTTTTTTAAATTGGGGGATTTTTAAATAAATGTTTTAAGAGAGAAATTTTTAAAGGTACTCAAATCACCCCCCTCTTGAGTGTCCTACTCTGACCAACATAAATTAATTTAGAAAATCATAAAATTCAATTGATAAAAAATGGAAAAAGACATTATTATTGTTTTAATATTTGTAACTCGAAAACATAATCATCAAAATAAAAACCCTAAATATAATTATACAATATACAAACTAATGGAGATTTATTTAATACTACTTCACCTTCTACATTGATTTTATTTCGAAAAATCTCGATTTACCTATCAAATTTTAGGCTTGGGATGGGACACTGACTCACAAGATTAATTTTTCTAAATATGATGTAAATATTCCTCTATATCATCATTCTAATCATTATGTTGTAATTATTCTTAAAAAAAATTCATACCACTTGAGAAACTAATCTTATATGATTGTAACCCTTGAAGGTTTTTTTAGTTATTACTCCTTCATCGTTGTCTCTATTTATATTTTTAGGATCAATATTTTTTATAATTCTTGATAACATATATTAACTTTGTTCTAGGTATTTCTTATAACATTAAATTAGTAAATTTTATTGTTAATCTTGTCTAAATAATTTATTATGTATTTTTTACATTTTTATCATTATTTCCATCATGATCCACTTATTTTGCATCATCCTATTTGAAAATAACATAAAATCATTTAATAATATTCTTGTGATTTATTATAACACCTATAAATTCTTACATCAAGTGTGTTACAACGAAATATGACTCCATAAATACTTCCATTGAATTTACCAAAATTTCTTCCTTTTATCTAGATATAATATAGATTATTGATAAATCTTATAATCTTAAAATTTGGATAATTTTTGACACAAATTTCATAAGGTGTTCTTAAGAAAACCAGTCATATTAAACAGAAAAATTAAATGAATATGGCTATAATTGTGGATTTTCTCTAAAGGTAATTTTATGTTTCATGATTTCATAACATTGTTCATCCAATATAAACCAAAATCTAATTATTTTACTCAAATAGTATATTTTTTTAGTTATGTTTAGGGATATATATTCAAGGATTATTCCATGGTACTGAAGATATTATTTAAACTCCCATTATATATATTTGAATCCATTTTATAAAAAATATTCAAACAATAAATCCTTTATACTTTTAACTATCTCACTAATAAATTTTAATCCACTCATGAGAATTTTATTTACTTGAAATAAATGAAACATAATTCATATAATAGAAACTATCAATACAATTTATTATATAAATGTATATCTTAGTTGGTTTCACTCTCATAGGGCCACATTCATCTGAATGTATGGGTTCAATTGGCCTTATTACTTTGATATTCATTGGCCAACGACTTTTCTACACTATGTTATATTTATTAAAAACATAACAGGGGTGTCTTTTATAGTTTATATTTATACTATTTATCACAACATCATAATGGGTTAGTCACCTATAATTTTTTTAAATACAGATAACCAATCCAATAATTTTAAGGTTTATTATCCTCTTTCATAGTAAGTTAACATTAATTTTTATCATTAATGATTAAAAAAATATTACTATTTATAAACTAACCATTAATTATTATTATGAAATCCTTTGACCACCTAATGAAAAATAAGTTCTTTTAAAATATCACCTCATTCCAATTTTCATATAATTTATATACAACAAAAATATTATGTCTCGGTTAATCAATACAGGGAACATCCTTTGAAGTGATTTTATTTTCATTTATTTTTGTACATACAATTCCTTAGATTTGTAGGGATTAATAATTCCCAAAAGTAAGAAATACTCTGTTATATATTTTAATTTATTTCAATATATTTTCATTTCTATTCATGTGTAATAGTTAACCACTCTCTAATATCCAAGGTTTTTCATTTATTGAATAGGTGTAAGAAAACACAACATTTACTAAATTTTATTGATAATTTATCATTTTATTTTGATATTTAGAGTTACCTATTTGTTTCTAGTGATTAGGATAGTTATACAATTGTTAGGAATGTGACCTTCTTTTCATATATTCCAAAAGTCATCTCAAGTTCATCAAAGTTTTTTTCACCCTCATTTCTTATTTAAGCTAATATGTTGGTTTCTTTCTTGAGTTTGAATTTATATCCTCATTGAACTATATCTACTCTTAGATTTAAATAAATACATGTTTTAGAAAGAAACATATCCCTTATTTCCATACACTCTATAACACCACTAGGAATTATGTTGATTAAAATTTACCTCCTTCATGTTCACCTATTATGAACTTCACCAATTTCTCTCAACATTATTTTTCACATTTAATAGTTTCTTCTCTATAACATTTCCCTTAGACTTTGTCTCAAACTCTTTATTCTTCTACACATAATAAAATTTTAATTTTACAATATAGGAAATAGATGAATCAATATTTGTATAATCCCCTACTCACTATTGAAAAATTTCCCTATACCCACGATTTAAAAATATGGGTATAGCCCATCAAAACATGGGTATAGGCTATACCATCTATTTGATAAACTATGGGATTATGAGGATTTGATATTTCCTTATAGACATGGTATTTGTAACACCCCATGTTTCCATAGTACGTTTCCCTTTGAATAAAGAAATAGCTTGCATTGTACGCAACTTCGAGACTCTAACACACCGCGACTAATCAAAGAAGCCGTTATGAATAGCAATACCCACTTTTTGAAATTTTATAAATTTTATATTTCAAAATAGACTTCATATTTGGATTCTAAATATCGAAATTAGCCTTGGGTGAATTTTTGGTATTTTTCTGAAAACTTTCAATTTTTGATGAATAGTGAAAAAACACTGAGTTATAGTTTAGAAACGAATTTTTATTTAAATAATAATTTATTTTAGTTAAATTTAATTAAGGTCAAAATAGATAAATAATACTAATATATGTTCAATGTAATTCATTGATGTTAGTTTAGAATAATTTTAGATATATAAAATTTTTATTGAACTTTTCACCGTCTTTTACCCACCTCCTAGGAGAATTTGGAAATTCACGTAAAACTTAATTTTACCGCTTCTGTGAGTGGAATTCCGAAAATCCGAGAGACATGGTTAATATCAAGGAGTAAAATGTGGTTCAATAAGATACAAATATTTTTTTGGTGAATAGTAACTTTTTACTTTTATTTACCACGGTTAAAAGTAAATAGGGTAATTAAGGGTAAAAATGATATTAATATTACCCTAACACATGTCCTAATTCTATTTGACAAGTGTATCTAGACCAAAAAAAACCTTAGGAATAAAATATTATCATTTAGGTCCACTTGGTTTAGATTAGGACATTTATTATTATTTAATTCAAAGAAGAGTTAAAAGAGTTAAAATCAAAGTTTAATTACAAAAACATTATTAATATAGGGTTAAACATAAGATAAATTAAATTGTAAATATTAATTAGAAAGATAAAAATATTTCCTAAATAATGGTGTTTTATTTATAATTTTTAGAAATTAAATAAGTTAATTTATTTATGACACAATGGTGATGCAGTAATTACCAAATTAAAGAAATATTAAAATAATTGATATTATAAATATCCCAATAAATGTAATTTGAGACTTTTTATGAATTAAAAAAATTTTATTGGATAATATGAGATGTTAGAATTTATTTAATAAACTTTTTTTGAAGTAATCATGCTGTTATGATTTTCACAAAAATCAAATTCCAAATAGTGTCAAAATTGACATAAAAGAGTTTTTAAAACAAATATTATATTATTAATTCATATTCTATTCCTAAAAATCTAAGGTTTGGAAAAAGGACTTGTATCATGATTGGTGTATCATTAATGGACCACTTGGGGGTCTCTTGGAGGTATATAGTAAGTTTATTAACTATATAATATAGAAATACAAAGAGACAAGGTAAATGTCAAACTAATTAACAAAGAGTAAAAACTAAAAGATGAGGTTAATAATGTGACCCAAACCTATCTAAAACCTATTTATTGAGTTGTTTTCAACCTATACCTACCTTAACATTTAAATAATCCACTTTTGAGCCATTAGAAACCGAATATGAATTTATTATAAAATAATATTTCTATCTTTTCCAAATGAGCCCCTCACCCCTCTTATAAATGGGCACTCCCCCTTTTCACTAATTCACACCTTCAAAGCCATTTGTCTCGGCCAAAACATGCCCAAATATTCTCTCAACTTCCCTCAATTCAACCTAGAGGCCTTAGTTTGATCAGAAAGACAACCTAAGGATCCCTTTTGGTCAAATCAAAAGGAAGAACCCGAAGAAGAGGCAATGTTTTCACCACCCTCTTTCAAGTTCCTCTCTTCTTCAACTTCTTCTTTATTTATTATTTCCATTATAAAATAATAAACCCAGAATATAATATATACCATGATGTTATTATAAATATGGTACAACCATATTCAATATTCTATCCATCCCTTGAATGACATGTCACCATACATGCGTACGTACGACTTACCATCTCCACGTCGTGGTGTAATTGTTATTCAATAAATTATTATTTGGATGGGTATAATAATAATGTTTAATTCATGTAAATAATAAATATAACATGATAATTATTCTGTATACCATCCAATTATATATTATTTTAATATCAAAAGAGTGATATTGTCGCTCGTGCGTACGTACGGACTACCGTCTCCATGAACGCGATAAGATTCATTCCCCATCATATCCATTCAAGTATAATTCACATTTGATGATTAAAAATAATGTTTAAGGACTTGATATCATTCTGTATATGAATAAGATACAACCTATCCATAATAATCACAACTTATGTAACAAAACATATAAAAGAAAACGAGTAAGTTAACACCCGAAACGATGATAATACTAAAATATTATTAACAAAGCAATGTTAAAAGATCATATATGATATCATATTAATGTATATGATTATTTTTATAATTTAATAACAATTATTTCACCATTATACATGAGGTTAACCTACCCTCAACCAAGTAAAAGTACAAGGTAAGGGGTTTTCATCTCACTCCTTATTCCCGTGAGATTCATGCCATATTGCCACTATTAACTTTTGTGTGGAATATGTACTGCCAATAACTGTATTATTTGTGTAATACACTTTAATTTATGTGTATTTACATATTCATTGTATGATACCTCTTTTATGGGGAGTATGTTTCGTAAGTTACAAAATTGTTAAGGGTTTATTTCACAATCTCTTCATTATCTGAGGTTGTTTATACGTAATTATCTACTGGTACCTCTTTATCATCCACATCCATATTTCTTAAAAATGTATTTCAAAACATTCTTACTATTTTTCAGAATATGGGTTAAATTAATTTTTAACCTTTTTTAATTTTTATAAGAAGTTTATAGAGGAATATCTCCATCGTTTTCAAAACAATGTCCCTTTTAACCTTTTAGACAAAACTAAGGTAAGAATGTTTTTTTAACTTATACGGCGGGTGCGGCTATTTTTTACCATTATAAACTCATCAAAGCTTCCCTTAAAATCTTATAAGAATATTTTGAATGTAAAGGTTTTATTTTATAATTATTTTACTTTTAAATGATTTCAAAAAAAGAGATATTTCTCCCAAATAGTTTTGATTTCATCTATGTCAACATCCTTTGATGGATTTTAAGCTTATTTGAAGTTGAGTTATTATGATAAAAATCATCCATATTGTATTTAAGGTTTTGTGATATGTTTAACTATGGATGAGTTATTTTTATGCCATTAATGATTTATGATTAATGTTTTGTCATTCCATATTCTAGTTTTAATACGAATGTTTATGTTATATTTTATCCTCTTTTTAAGAAGAATGTGTTGGACTAGTATGTTCCGGGTTGGGGTCCGGTTACAATAGACCCTCCGGGTTGGTGTATGGTTATTAGAGGGACTCCAGGTTAGTGTCTGGTTATTAGAGGAACTCTGGGTTGGTGTCCGGTTATTAGAGGCACTCCGGGTTGGTGTCTGGTTATTAGAGTCACTCTGGGTTGGTGTCCGGTTATTAGAGGCACTCTGGGTTGGGTTCCAGTTACAGTTATCCCATAGGTCTTGGCACGAGGCCTTAACACAGAAATTAATGTTCAGCATTATGCATTCCCTTGTTATGAAAGTGGTTATTGATATTGAATGTGATTATTCGATTAGTAGAATATCCATGTGATTAATTAAATGACATTATTTAATTTTATCTTTTCCATATTATAATGAAGTTCAAGTTTAAAAGGCTTTTGTTTTAGTTATACATTGCCTTAAATGTTTATGTTTATTTATGCAAGTTTCTGCTATATTGTTATCCATACTGAGAATCTGAGCTCACCCCTTTCAGTGTTTTATTTTTTCCAGGATGTGAAGAAGTATTTTATGAATGACCTACAAGGATAGTATAAGGGGATATGAAGAAAAGATATTGTTGTAGTTTTTTTTAAATTTATGATGTAATATATTGCTTATAAATATGTCTAGTGTTTCCAAGGCTACTAAACTGATTGGTATTTTGGGATTTGATCCCTTGTGATCATGCCAATGTATTAAAATAATGCACCGACTCTGGGTAACTGGGTTCGGGGCATTACAGTTGGTATCAGAGGAAGTTTAGTACAAACCATGGAAGCTATATTTCGATAAACTCTGATTAGAGCACATAGCCCTAAGATAGAATTTGAGGATTAGTATAGAAGAACTTTCTAGAATTTGGGTATTGTATAGATTTTGTGAATTTTCCAAGCAATACATCCCTGTCTGGATATGATCATGTAGAGGCAACTCTGGCATAGATGTAACTAGGGATAAAACATGAAAACACTGCTTTGATCTAGACTCAAACGGGAACTGGTGTACGATAACGGGCCTTGCTGCACTCTTGGTTACGACACTCCTGGGGGATATGCTTAGGATAATTCTCATTTTCTTCACAAAACATTATGAAGGGTTTATGGGTATATTCTTCCTCAAAGAAAACATTTTTATGATTATGGATTATATCCATAAACTGTTCAATTTATGTTAAGTGTTTTACAAGTATGGAAATATGTATTTTGATTCATAAACTGATCTAGTTTATTCCATTGTTTATAAATAGAGCCTAGTGGAAGAAATGGAAACCGTATCAATGCATGCACTCCATGTAGGGATTTCCCTCCTGCTCAAGATAATTATAGTGGAGATGGTGATGCAATTGGTGCTGATCAGCTAATCACCATACTGGGACAACTCACTCAGGTTATGAATAATAACCTTACCCGTATAGAGCACCTTAATCCGCAATGTGGAGGATCAATGTTAGATCGCTTCATGAGGCAACAACCACCAACATTAAATGGGAGTAAAAATACCTTATTAGCTAAGCAATGGATAAATTCCTTAGAGAAAATATTTCATTCCTTGGGGAGTAGTGAATGGGAAAAAAGTTATCATGGAAGTTTACCACCTCACTGGAGATGCTGACAAATGGTGGTCATTGATTCAAAAAACAAAGAAAGATGATGAAGTATCAAATATGGAATGGAGGGAGTTCAAAGAGATTTTCTTAGGAAAATACTTTTCTAGTGACCATCGAGCAGATAGGGAAAGGCAATTTCTGAGTCTGAGACAAAAGGAGGATGAGAATGTCACAAAGTATGAGGATAAATTTACATGGTTAGCAAGGTATGTTGGAGATTATATATATAACCCAAGAAGTAAGATTGATCGTTTCTTTGATGGGTTAAAACCATTTCTTTGTCGAGAATTGATCTCACACTTCTTCTCATCGTACGAAGACATTGTCTCATGTGCTATCAAGACAGAAAAGAAATTATCTAAATCTTATGACAATAAAGTAAAGCAAGAGAAGAAGATAACGATGGATCAAGAGACAGATAAAAGGAAAAGGGAAAGAAGGATTTTCTATTATGTGAAAATTGTGGGAAGAAACACCCCGGTACTTGCCTAAAAGGATTGAGAGTTTGTTACAAATATGGATAAAAAGGTCACCAGACTCATGATTGCAAGGGAAAGAAGGAGGCTGTAAATGTTGAATGCTACAATTGTAGAGAAATGGGGCATTATGAAAATGAATGTACTAAGTGTCAGAGAAACTTACCTCAGAAAAGGCCAAGGGATCAAGGCCAAGCTTATGCTGTTACTATAGTTCAAGAGGAATAATTAATGTATTTGTGTTTTTGGACTCAAGGATTATATTCTGGTTATGAGATTAACGTGATATATATAAGGATTGTACTGTAGTACTTATTGTTTTCATTAAGGTTTTAATTTGACTAAGGTAATCATATTTTCAGTATGTGACAATAAGAGAAACTTTACTCTGTTTGGAGAATCTGATGTTGCGATTGATTTTGGAATTTAGATACCTTTTACAGAGAGTCTGGACAGAGGTACTTTGGATAACTATAATGTTTTGGAATGGATTAAGTTGAAATTTGGATAGTATTGTTCAATGTTAAAACATTTCTTATTATTATCTTTGGAATATTAGGATAATATAGTTTTAGGAAAAGGACAACCTGCAGGTCGGGAGATAACCCATCGCGTCGGACAAAACTGCAGGAATCGAACTGACAACCATAGTGCGACATGCCTTTATTACCTACCACTAGCCTACAGGAAGTACCTGGTTATTACAAAATATTTTTTCATTATAATGGTATGTGTTAATGATTGGAACCTTATACTATTATTATAAATATAATATTTTTGAGTTCTATTATCTTTTGAAGTGAAATCTGAGTTTGTGGTAGAAATTAGTTGAAGGATGAAAACTCGACTTGTCAAGATGTATATATATATATTTATCTTATTCTATGAAGAAATTAATTCTTTAGGGAAGGGATATTAATACCAAAAACATGTTATCCTAATACCTTATGTTTTGTTGAACTGATGATATTTTAAATCATCATAGATTGATGGATTTGAGGCCCTCAATTCTACACTTTTTTGTGATTGATGACCTCAATCACTCCCTATAAATATTTATGTTTTCCCTCTAATTACATGTCTATAATTTCCACTAAGTTTCTCCTATTGAAACCCTAATTTGGTGGTGATATTCTCATTTCCATTTCCCTCTTATTAAAACTAAATTTTATTAACCCTATTTCCGATATGGGTTTTCCACAAAGGTATTTCCTATTTTCAACCTATTATTTTCAAATAACCATTTCAAATTGTGAGGAAGCAATTATTTGAAGGAGGGGAGAATGTAACACCCTAAGCTTCCACAGTACGTTTCCCTTTGAATAAAGCAATAGCTTGCATTGTACTCAACTTCGAGACTCTAACACACCACGACTAATCAAAGCAGCCGTTGTGAATAGTAATATCCAATTTTTGAAATTTTATAAATTTTATCTTTCAAAATAGATTTCATATTTGGATTCGGAATATCGAAATTAACCTAGGGTGAATTTTTGGTATTTTTTCTGAAAACTTTCAATTTTTGATGAATAGTGAAAAAACACTAAGTTATAGTTTAAAAACGAATTTTAATTTAGACAATTGTTTATTTTAGTTAAATTTAATTAAGGTAAAAATAGATACATAATACCTATATAATTTCAATGTAATTCATTGAAGTTAGTTTAGAATAATTTTAGATATATAATGATTTTATTGAACTTTTCACCGTCTTTTACCCACCTCCTAGGAGAATTTGGAACTTCATGTAAAAGATAATTTTACATCTTCTGTGAGTGGAATTTCGAAAATCCGAGAGACACAGTTAATATCAAGGAGTAAAATTTGGTTCAATAAGATAAAAATAATTTTTGTTGAATAGTAACTTTTTACTTTTATTTACCACGGTTAAAAGAAAATAGGATAATTAAGGGTAAAAATGATATTAATATTACCCTAAAACATGTAATAATTCTATTGGACAAGTTTATATCGACTGAAAACAACCTTAGGAATAAATTATTATCATTTAGCTCCACTTGGATTAGATTAAGACATTTATTACTATTTAATTCAAAGAAGAGTTAAAAGAGTTAAAATCAATGTTTAATGACTAAAACATTTTTAATATAGGGTTAAACATAAGATAAATTCAATTGTAAATATTAATTAGAAATATAAAAAGATTTCCTACATAATGGTATTTTATTTTTAATTTTTATACATTAAATAATTTAATTTATTTATGACACAATAGTGATGCAGTAATTACCAAATTAATAAAATATTAAAGTAATTGATATTATAAATATACTAATAAATTTAATTTGATACTTTTTATAAATTAAACTAATTTTATAAGATAATATGACATGTTAGGATTGATTTAATTAACTTTTTTTGAAGTAATCATGCTGTTATGAGTTTCAAAAAAATCAAATTCCAAATAGTGTCAAAATTGACATAAAAGAGTTTTTAAAACAAATATTATATTATTAATTCATATTCTATTCCTAAAAATCTAATGTTCGGACAAAGGACTTGTATCATGATAGGTGTATCATTAATGGACCACTTGGGGGTTTCTTGGAGGTATATAGTAAGTTTATTAACTATATAATATAAAAATGCAAAGAGACCTGGTAAATGTCAAACTAATTAACTAAGAGTTAAAACTAAAATATAGGGTTAATAATGTGACCCAAACCTATCTAAAACCTATTGGTTGAGTTGTTTTAGACCTATAACCACATTAAACTTTAAATAATACACTTTGTAGCTATTATAAACTGAATATGAATTTATTATAAAATAATATTTCTAGCTTTTCCAAAGGAGCCCCTCACCCCTCTTATAAAAGGGCACTCCCCCTTATCACTAATTCACACATTCAAAGCCATTTTCCTCGGCCAAACCCTACCCAAATATTCTCTCAACTTCCATAAATTAAACCCAGAGGCCTTAGTTTGATCAGAAATCCAACCTAAGGAGACATTTTGATCAAATCAAAAGGAAGAACCCGAAGAAGAGGTAATGTTTTCACCACCCTCTTTCAAGTTCCTTTCTTCTTCAACTTATTCTTTATTTATTATTTCTATTCTAAAATAATAACTCCAGAATATCCTATATAATGTGATGTTATTATAAATATGGTACAACCATATTCAGTATTCTATCCATCCCTTGAATGACATGTCACCATACGTGTGTACGTACGGCTTACCGTCTCCACGTCGTGGTGTAATTGTTATTCAATACATTATTATTTATATAGGTATAATAATGATGTTTAATTTATGTAAATAATAAATATAACATGATAATGATTCTTCATACCATCCAATTATATATTATTCTAATATCAAAAGAGTGATATTGTCGCTCGTGCATACGTACGGACTACCATCTCCACGAACGCGATGAGATTCATTCCCCATCATATCCATTCAAGTATAATTCTCATTTGATGATTAAAAATAATGTTTAAGGACTTTATATCATTATTTATATGAATAAGATACAACCTATCCATAACAAACACAACTTATGTAACAAAACATATAAAAGAAAACGAGTAAGTTAACACCCGAAACGACGATAATACTAAAATATTATTAACAAAGAAACGTTAAAAGATCATATATGATATCATATTAATGTATATGATTCTTGTATAGTTTAATAACAATTATTTCACCATTATAAAGGAGGTTAAACTACCCTCAACCAAGTAAATTTACAAGGTAAGGGGTTTTCATCTCACTCCTTATTCCCGTGAGATTCATGCCATATTGCCACTATTACCTTTTGTGTATAATATATACTACACATAATTGTATTCTTTGTGTAATATAATTTAATTTATGTGTATTTACATATTCATTTTATGATACCTCTTTCATGGGGTTTATGTTTTGTAAGTTACAAAATTGGTAAGGGTTTATTTCACAATCTCTTCATTATCCGAGGTTGTTTATACGTAATTATCTGCTGGGACCACTTTATCATCCACATCCATGTTTCTTAAAAATGTATTTCAAAAAATTCTTACTATTTTATAGAATATGGGTTAAAGTCATTTTTAACATTTTTTACTTTTTATAAAAAGTTTATAAATAAATCTATCCGTCGTTTTCAAAACAAGGTCCTTTTTAACCTTTTCGACAAAATTAAGGTAAGAATGTTTTTTTAACTTATACAGCGGGTGCAAATATTTTCTACCATTATAAACTTGTAGAAGCTTCCTTTAAAATATTATAAGAATTTTTTGAATGTAAATGTTTTATTTTATGATTATGTTAATTTTAAATGATTTCAAAAAAAGAGATATTTATCTTAAATAGTTTTGGTTTCATCTATGTCAACATCCTTTGATGGATTTTAAGCTTATTTGAAGTTGAGTTATTATGATACAAATAATCCATATTTTATTTAAGGTTTTTTGATATGTTTAACTGTGGATGATTTATTTTTATGCCATTAATGTTTTATGATTATTATTTTGGCATTCCATATGCTAGTTTTAATACGAATGTTTATGTTATATTTCATCCTCTTCTTAAGATGAATGTGTTGGACTAGTATGTTCCGGGTCGGGGATCAGTTATAGAAAACCCTCCGAGTTTGTGTCTAGTTATTAGAGGCACTCCGGGTTGGTGTCCAGTTATTAGAGGCACTCCGAGTTGGTGTCCGGTTATTAGAGGCACTCCGGGTTGGGTTCCGGTTACAGTTATCCTTTAGGTCTTGGCACGGGGCCTTAACACAGAAATTAAAGTTCGGCATTATGAATTCCATTGTTATGAAATTGGTTATTGATATTACATGTGATTATTTGATTTGTAGAATATCCATGTGAATAATTAAATGTCATTATTTCATTTTTTCTTTTCCATATTATGATGAAGTTCAAGTTTAAATGGCTTTTGTTTTAGTTATACATTGCCTTAAATGTTTATGTTTATTTATGAAAGTTTCTGCTATATTGTTGCCCATACTAAGAATCTGATGTCACCCCTTTCAATGTTTTATTTTTCCCAGGATGTGAAGAAGTAGTTTATGAATGACCTGTAAGGATATTATGAGGGGATATGAAGAAAAGATGTTGTTGTAGTTTTTTTTTAATTTATGATGTAATGTATGGCTTATGAATATGTCAAGTGTTTCCAAGGATACTAAACTGATCAGTCTTTTAGGATTTGATCCCTTGTGATTATGACAATGTATTAAAATAATGCACCGACTCTGGGTAACTGGGGTCGCGACGTTACAGTTTTGTGGAAACTGTGGGTATAGCCCACTGAAATTTCATCTTACCCACGATTCTGGTAAACCATGGGCATACATATATACCTATGGTTTACAGATCTATATGTATAAATTTTTATAGAATAAATTATATACTCATGGTTAAGTGAACTGTGGGAATAGAAATGTTTCTTCACATCACACATACCCATGGTTCAACAAACAATGGGTATAGACACCCCCAGGAAACCCCCTCCCCCTGGACACCCCCCACTGGACCCCTCTAGATACCCCTAAACACCCCCTAAACACCCCCGCCCCCTAGACACCCCTGGAAACCACCCTGGACACCCCATGCATGCATATACATGAAAAAATTCATATTAAGAAAAGAAAAAAAGAAAAAGGGGAAAGGAAAACTGTAAACTGAGAGAATGTATAAAATATTTTTTTTCTAAAAAAATATAAAGGTACAAGATTCAAAATTTCATACTTGGGGACCAACTATCCAACCATGATACAGATCAATGTCTAGAAGATCTATTATTGCACTCAGAAGTAAACTCGAAATCATCAATTCTGCAAGCATTATGTATGCCAAGTCAATTTTATTAAAAACAAAACAAATGGTTACTAATGTCTTTAAAAAAATGGTATAAAATAACCATTACCTCCTGAATTTTATATTCATGTTAATCCTAATTGCATTTCGTAGAATAAAATCAATTGCATAAGCTATGTTTTGTTGCTGGTTCTCTGCATAGCATGCATCCCTATCATGCATACCAATACAAGTAATCAAAATCAACAAA